>CM060814.1:75000-2575000 GCA_030704555.1 Heliconius charithonia | reverse complement strand
CACGACTGGCCTCAACAATTTGAATAGTTAAAAAATACATAATAATTATTAGTATAAAATATTTACATCACATTAAATGACAGAGTATTTCGTTTTACGTGTCATAGTCTTCGGTAGTATAGTGGTCAGTATCCCCGCCTGTCACGCGGGAGACCGGGGTTCGATTCCCCGCCGGAGAGGTTTCTTTTGTTTTTTTTAAATTTGTATCATTTTTTTATTACAATTATTATAATTGAACCATAATTAATAATTTTCTAATTTTGAGAATTTAGTTTAATACTTTTTCATCCAAATCCTGTTAAGGCCGTCGTGGGTCAGCGACAAGTCACAAGTTAGCGACTACAGATGACTATTATTGGTTCGATTCCCACTCGAGGAACTGAAATATTAATATTATAATTTTCCTTGCTCGGATAACGAATCGCGCTCGCAAATCGCGGCGTTAAATACCTAGCATACGGCAGAAAAGAGACAACGGAAATATTTTAATGGAACACTCAGGTTCCCAGGTTCCCTCTGCTATGTACGTAACGTATGCGTGAAATTTATAAATTGAAGATTATATTTCTAATATATTGATAATAATCAGCCAACGTCCATACTACGTTGAACACACCGGTTCTCGTCTGATCATCAAAGTTAAGCAACGTCGGGCGCGGTCTGTACTTGGATGGGTGACCGCCTGGGAACACCGCGTGACTTTGGCTTTTTGTATTATTTTGTTTACAATTTATGTAATTGTACACAAAAGATATAAAGGCTAGACAGGTTGTGGGTTCTATACCCATTCCCATTTATTATTTTTATTTCTTCACTCTGCTGTCATGAGACAAAAGCAAGGCGTTGAGTTCCGCAATGCCTCTAGAATTCGGCGGAAAGTGGAAAGCGGAGTCACTAGACTGCCTACCCTGCTGCACGCGGGATACAGCGTGAAGCTTGAAAAAATGAATAATTGACTGTGCTGTATTATTTTCTAAATCATAATAAAAAACGAATCATAATAGAAAGAACAAAATATTGTCGTCGTCAGTATACTATATAATAAAATATACGTTTCATTTCTAATACAAGTCGTATATTCTGTATAATATTAGGGATTTTTTATTGAAACAAAATTATACTAATATTTAGGTAGACATCTCTATACAAATACAATTGAAATGTCTGTCTTTAATAGAAAAATAATTGTCTTTGCAAGATTTCACGCTCACTACGAGAAATATTTTGCAATTTAATATAATTTCAAAGCTTTATAAAAAAAATATAAAGTATTGCAAAAGAAGATAGGAAGGTACTGTTTGGACTACGATCGTTCGATTTGTATTTGTAAGCACTTTAGTGTTAAATGATATGACACGTTAAAAATTTAAAGAGAAAAAAATCTAGTTCAAATTTCAAAAAGATTATGGTACTATTTTTTAGATTCATTTTTATTTGTATTTATTAATATTAATAGATAAAATACAATCTATATTACCTATTGTTCGTTATTGAAAAATGTAAATTAAATATATACGTACATTTTCTTTATATTGAGTCGTTGAATTTAATTAAACAAAACGTAACGGTCATGATGTCATCACGAACAATGCTCCGGCTGAATCTATTATGTACGGTAAATCAACAGTTTTAAATATTGCATGGATAAAGGTTTTATTTTTTTAATATTTATTAAATATAAAGATTTAATAAATATTAAAAAAATAAACAACTCAGGATGGCCTGAAGCTGATTTAATTCATAATTACCTTAATTAAAAAACATTTCAGTTTAATAAAATAGAAACATTAACAATTTAACACAACAATTTGTTCGGTTTCAATCATAAAATGACACAACAGAAACAAAAAATAGAACAAAGTCACAGTATCGACGCGAACGACAACCGATTTGCAAATAAGCTTATACTCGTGTCTTTCGAAGCTTAGGTTAATGTTATAGCCCTAATGACGTTTTTTTTTTAATTTTTACGTCTAAACTTTAAGTTAATTTGGTTGTGGCTTGGAGTGAATGAATGAGGAGAGTAGAGAATTGAATGACTTCCCGCTTTCCCACGAAGCTTACTTTCCCCCATTTTCCGACTTATTGTGTATTGAATGACGGAACAAAACGCCTCTCGGAAAGACAGAAAGATTTTTTTTTTAATTTTATTTATTGGGGTAAACAAACACATACATATAAATAAAAGAACACATTACATAGCAAATAAGCATATGAAACAAAATATGGAATTCCATATAAGATAAACCTGCATATAATAAATACAATATTCGTATACATATAAAAAACATCGAAATTAATGAAAACGCTCAACCAGCGTGATGTATTGACCTGCCCAAGTTGATTAATCCATACGGATTGGTGCAAGCCGCGAATACAAACAACAACCCGCAACGGTACTTGTTTTATAAAACAACAATGTTTATCTGATCTGAGAGAGAAATTCTATTTTTAAACTGACTTCTGTAAGAAAGAGGAGGTTATCATATTGGATTGTATTTTTTTTATGTTTGTTATTTCACAACTTTTGACTGGGTGAGACGATTGTGATTGATTTTTTTTTATTTGAAAGGTAATGTTTTCCACGGTCTCATTGTCTCATCAGGTCCATTTCTTGATATCAATGGTATCTATGAGAAAATCACATAAGTTTCAAATTTGTATTAGATATGTGCGCTACAAATGGGACGAATAACTCAATATCACATCAACCGATTCCGATGATTCTTTCTTTATTTGAAAGAATGCACTTCAAAGATAGTTTGGTGAAAGTTTAGTTAGGTTCTGATTATGGGATCTGGTGTAAATTGAACAAGTTGTTTTTTTTTTGGTAATAAATATAATAGAGACAAGGAAAAACATTGTGAAATTGGGTGTCAGAAGTGAGATTCCTCATCATTGCATTTCTTTTTTAACCAACTTCAAAACACAGGATGTTATCATTTTCAACCGACTTTAAAAAAAGAGAGGTTCCCAATTTGCCCGAATATTTTTTATGTATGTTCGTGTCAATATGCTAAAATGTTAGTATGCACAATAATACCTAATTAAGATCAAAGTTTTACAAAGAACAAGCAAAAAATTTGAGAAGAACTTTTTAAGATCTCTTAAAATGATCACTTAAAATCGTTAAATAAATTAATCTTTAACAAAAGAAACGACTTCTAGACAAACTACTAGACAACGAACTAAAAAGTAAAAATAATTTTACATAAAGTAAATCGTACTTTAATTTTGTTAAACAAAAATATTAAAAAAAAAATTTAAAACTTTGAAGTCGGTGTCAAGCTAATGCTGTAACAACCTTATACTACAATATCGAATTACTAAGCCAGTTTGTTTTACTTGGCATCGACTTGAAAATAATAAAATCTTTTTAATTATTTTTGTTCTACATATTCAAAGTACGTTTTATTTCATATAAAAATATTTTTTACTTTTTGGTTCGTTGTTTGAAATCGATTTTTATTTCTTAACAATTAATAATTTGATGAAGATAAATTATTTTAACTTTTGATATAATTATGATGGTCTTTTAAAAGTGTCATTAACCAGAGGAAAGAAAGTCTTTTATTATCGAGATTTTTGTTCTTTTCACTTGTCAACTTCGCTATCCAGACCGTCGAAACGTAATGTAACATCGTTTAACTGTAAACGCGATGAAGCTGTGAGTTCTATCTTAACTCCGGGGTATTAATTATTTTCCTATCTATGTTTGGATCTATTTTAGAGACACTTGAAAGCACTGATTTGTCTAGGTAATCTGCAACAAATCTGGTGGCAGTTCCGTTCCTTAATTTCCGCCGAATTCCAGTGGTATTACGAGTTGAGTGGCGGTATTCAACGCCACCTTTTGTCTCGTTACCAGAGCGAGGAAATTAAAATATATGTTATATATTTTATTTCCTCGAGTGGGAATCGAACTCCCAACCCGTCACATTGATCTCGATGTAATATTAATAGTAATTAAATATTAATATTGAGTCCAAAAAGATGTATTTTAAAAATAAATATAAACCTTTTTTGTGATGTAAAAAGTGTGAATGTAAACGCGACTGCTTTTGGGATGACTGATTTTCTCTCTGGTGTCGAGGCAAAGAGTCCCGACAATCAATACACCATGAATACAGAGAATTCTGCGGGAAGTGAGAAACGGAGTGTCTTAACAGTAGGTTCCCAATGCCTGCCCAGCTGTGTGCGATATTCTGCGTGAAGCTGATTTTTTTATTTTTATTTATGTGATGTAATAATTCTAGTCCTTTTTTGGACAAGGGAAGTGAAGTAATCAACAGTATGAGTATGTCACATATGTAAATCTATCCCGTTGTCGTAATCTAATTTGGGACGTTTGTTCGAGTTAATTCAATTTTGAACGCTATAGTCCGTTTCATGACAGTCGCCTAGCACGTTTTGTTGAAAATATTGTTTATTTTTTTAAAAATGCTTTCATTTCTACTCATATGCGTCGTTTAATTTATATTTATTTTAATTCTTCGGCTCTTCATATGGTTACTTTCGTTGCATAGCTAAAATAAAAATATTAAATTTAATAAAAAAATGCACTTCAATAGAACACCGTCCAAGAGACGCAAGTTTAAATTCCGTTAGGTTAAAATTCGTGAGCGATATAAATTCGGAGGTAAGCGCGGCGTTGAGTTCCGCCATTTAACACACAATGCGTCGACAATGCATCAGTCGAAAGTGTGAAACCAGAGTGTCATAGTGAAAACGGAGTGTCTAAACACTAGGCTCTGACTACCCTGCTGTGTGTAGCGTACAGCTACAAAAAATATTACAAACAATAACTTTAATCAATCCATCCTTTTATTTTAAATCCATTGTTCTGTTTTATCCCTGAGTATTATACTTATTTGCCTTATTATTGAAATTAAATTTATTTTAACATAATATTATCGGTTTGTTTTTTACAACAGCGTATTGTACTACTTATAATATATCAGCGAGTATAGACTTTATCATTACATAAATGAATGGGCTATCTTTTGTTGTTTTAGCACTCCACGGGAGTTCATAATAATATTTTGCGTCTGGTTATCGTAGTGATTATTTGGTTAAAGCTTTGTAAAACTTGCTTTGTTTGTATTAGTACTAAAAATAGAAAATTTTAGTTACTATTTAACTTCGGCCAGTCGTAGCGCAGTGGCACGAAGTGTGACTGTAAAACCGACTGGTTCTGGACTGGACGAATATTTACTTAAATTTATATTTCCATTTCTTCGCTCTGGTGTCGAGGCAAAGCGCGGCGTTGAGTTCTGCCACTCAACACGCAATGCCTCCAGAATTCGGCAGAAAGTGGGGAACGGAGTGTCTTAACACTAGGTTCCCTCTGCCTACCCTGCTGTGTGCGGGATACAGCGTGAAGCTGATTTATTTATTTTTACTATTTAACTTATGGAAACATATACGAGTGAACTAATTTTACACGATTAATTTAATTTAAGTGTTTCAAAATGTTTAGAAATCGAGAAAATCAAAGATTTTTGTTAAATTAAGTTTAAAGATATAAAAGTCCACATATATATTCGTGTTATATACGTATTAACAAAAATGTTTGTAAATCGTTGTATGATCTACGACTTTGTCAATAGTTTCAATTTATACTACAACTATCGACGTTTTGTTTGTAATTTTGTACTCAAGGCCTGTAAGAAATATGTAGTTCTGTTCAATTTTTTTGTTTCATGACCATGTTTTTTGTTCCCTAACTACAGGTAGCTAACCTTGACTGACTATTTTTATTTTTAAATATATTTATTTTTTGGTTATATTTTTTTATTTCTATAAATCATTAGCTTCACGCTGTATCCCGCACACAGCAGGGTAGGCAGAGGGAACCTTATGTTAAAACACTCCGTTCCCCACTTTCTGCCGAATTCTGGAGGCATTGCGTGTTGAGTGGCAGAACTCAACGCCGCGTTGAGATAATTTCTATAAATATTTAGGGAAATAGAATACTCAACGCTGAAGTTCAAAACCACGTTCTGCTATGTATACAATCAGACGACATACATTTCCTACCATACATACTCGTACGTATAAATATTTATATACAAAATAAAACTGTACTAATAATTAATTTTTTTTTAAATATCTTAACAGATGTGGCAGAACAAGGCCCAGGATTAGCTTTTGTAGCATACCCTGAAGCGTTACTCCAAATGCCGATACCACAACTCTGGTCTATACTGTTCTTCTTCATGCTGTTCATTCTGGGTCTGGGCAGCCAATTCGCGGGTATAGAGGCTATCAATACAGCAATTGTGGATCAGTGGCCGCAATTTAGGAAAAGATATTGGATGGTAAGTTGAACACATCAGAAATAAGATGTTTCTTTTACTACATCATGGAAAAGTAACTAACCTATAATAAGAGTGTGTCTATATAATGACGTAAAGATTAGATTTTTTGGGAACTAATTTACGATCAAATATTTAAAAAAAAATACCAAAAATTGTGATATGAATACCTACTAATGTGTATAATATTATGATGAAAATATCATATTATGATATTTTCGATTCTATTTTGAACTTTTTGCCTTTCCATACGTTGTAGAACAAAGTGTCTCAACACTAGATTCCATCTGCCAACCTTGCCGTGTTCGGGATACAACGTGAAGCTGATACGTTGTATTACGCCATTTTTGTATGCCTTTAACATATATTTTAAATTATTTCATTAAATGTCCTTGAGTTCAAACTGAATACTAATAAATTAGAAAAAAGTATTTTTAAAGAACTATGTATATTCAGTAACAATATCTTAAAAAGATTTTCTAACAGTTGGCACGAGGAGATCTTCTTTGACACTAACATCTGACCTTATCAAGTCGGGAATCCCTTTTTGCTCATAAATCCTTACCGATTTCAGATAAAAAGCTGACGTATCAAATGAAAGTTATAGTAAAATATTGTTAGGACGTTTTACAATAATTTATTATAATAAGCATTTTTATAATTTTTAAAGTGTTATTCCACACTTAGGAAAGAAAAATACTTATAAAAAAATTTACGTATCGAGATTTGAACTCGCGCTTTGAATATTTGGACAGTATCCAAAAAATTTTAATTAATGTATTTAATATTAGTTCTCTTTTCAATCTTTTTCGATTTTATAAGCGATATGCTCACGGCTTCGCCCGCTTGAACACTTTATATCAATATAAGTTTTTTTAATTATGAAACGATTCAAATTAAACAAACGTAGCAAATTAAATAGTGAAAATATAGCAAATGAAATAGTGAAAACTTCATTTAAATTAGTTAAGGCGTTGATGAGATTAGCGTGCACAAATGCACTGACAAACTGACAAAAAATAAGAATCATTGGTTCTGTTACATTGCTCCCAATAACAGATTTTCTCATATATCTTTTGTATAGACAGCGATCAGTTAGTATTTCAGTAAATATGTTAATATTTAAGCAACCTTACGTTTTTCCTCCATATAACCTTTTGTTCACACTCCGAGGGACTTACTTTTGAAGATATCGTGTGATGATTAGTGGAACAACGCTGCGTAGACAAATCTACCACAGTGGAAAAATTAATGTAATTTAAATATAATAAGACTCTCATAGAAAATTCTATCTAATGGAGATAGATCTCACAAAGATCGCATTTTCGAGTTCATGTCCACGATTATCTTAATTTTTTTTTCCATCTGGAATATAAGCCCGAACGCGGAGAGTCTGGACAGTAAATTCTTTGTGTCTACCTACAATAAATAAGGGTAAAAAAAACGTAAAGAAAATATACATATACTGCTATACTCATATATACTGTTGTTATTGTACAAACCGAAATTAGTTTTTGTAACGAACACAAATGCAATGTTCCCTAGCTTTGCTAGATAAGAGTAAGCCTATAATCCCTGCAGGTGACCAGTTTCACGTGTCCCGCCGCTTTCATTTTCCACCTAACCCAGCCAGATTAGGTAATATAACAAAACGTTCACGTTAATTTTATGTATTATATTACACGAATTCTCCAATTTTTCCAATAAATATCATTGAATAAATTGGAATATTATTCAATTTTTGTTTGTTTTATATATTTGTTTTTGTATGTAATAGTACTTACACGTACATTTAAAACTAAAGTTTCAGACAATTTAGTAAAAGAGTTATTTTGTAGATTTTTTTCCAACTAAATACTTTATAAGAATATATTTTTTTAATTTATGAATCGAATGACCGATGAACATTTAAATAAAACAAACTCAAAATGTATAATAATAGTTACTCATAAGCATTCCATACATTGCACTAATGAGTTGCATTGTATAATAGCAAAACCTACAAAAATCTTTGAGAGGATGGACGGTTGTGTGTTCCACGTTCACGCAAAACCTAGTAAACAGATTTAAATGAAATTTAACAGTAATATATCTTATACATCAAAATATCACATAGATGGTCTATCTATCTATATAATTTAGTAAAGATTTGGTATTATTTTTCTACAATATGATAATAAGATTAAGCGGGCCAAGCCGCGAGTGGCGTGAATACTAAAAAGGAGTCGAACTCATTACTATTGCACATAATACATAGTTATTTGTACGGTACCTACGTAGATTCATGATTGATATTTTGCTGATAAAAAAATATTGTTTCAAATTAAAACTCCAGGCTTTGTTTGACGAAACAACAGCGTGATGAATTCCATCCAAAAAGTTTAAAATGCAAATATTTCCAATGGATCTGCTGTAAGCCTGCTATATAAATGGCTGTATACGAATACGATATATCCAATGCCTATAAAAGTGGCACAGACAAGAACAAGCTAAATTAAAATTTGAGATTTACGGACGAGCTTTTCTTAAAATTGCCTTGAAATTGTCTTACTTACCTACTCTCCTATATGAACTATATAAAAGTAAATCGTAAATGTAAGGCGTTAATCTAAAAAAAAGTTAACGCCAATATCTTAATTGTGGATTTTCCTTTTTGTTTTTTTTTAAATTTGTTTTCAACGCTTGTTTATTAGTTACGAAAGATGCAGCTGGAGGGTTATTTTTTATAGTGTCTAGTACATAAATTGTAATTAAATATATAACTTAGATAAATAATACTTTAATATTAGCTACTAAATAATTCTTTATTATGTGTGACTGTAAAACTGATTGGTTGTTGGTTCGATCCCCACTCGAGGAGATGGAATATTTACTTAAATTTATATTTCTATTTCTTCTCTCTGGTATCGAGCCAAAGCGCGGCGTTGAGTTCTGCCAGTCAACGCAATGTCTCCAGAATTCGGCAGAAAGTGGGAAACGGGAGTGTTTTAACACTAGGTTCCCTCTGCCTACCCTACTTTTTACGGGATACACCGTGAAGCTGATTTTTTTTAATTATTTAGTATTACTTACAAAATTAAACAAGACCGACTGACGATCATAAATTATATATGTACATTCTGAACTATTTTATTATTATTTTTACAGTAAAATAAACTACAAACTTGTTACAGGTGACTGCATTCACTTGTTTCTCATGTTTTCTCCTCGGACTGCCGATGTGCTTCAGCGGCGGCGTGTATCTATTTACATTGCTCGATTGGAACACCGCCTCTTGGGCAATACTGATCATCGGTATTGCTGAGGTAAGATACCTTCCGTAGATGTGTTACACAAACATATATACATTTTATATAATATATAACAGTATTTAAATTAGAGTGGAGTTAAAATAACATTAAGTTAACCTTGCCTTTTTTCAGAGGTACTCGTAAATAGCAGAAAGATATGGATTAAAGGAAAGGAAAAATATATTTTTTTGCTAGTTTTTATCTTAAATAATTATTTAGATACTTAGTATCTATGATGTTACGGCTACTACTGTGTCATTTTAAAGTTTATAAGGATGTCGTGGTGAACGTTACGCTTTTAGTTTTAAAGGGACGAATTATTTTTTATTCTTGGTAACAAAATAAAAGATATTCACCACTCAACACGCATTGTTGCGAATTCGAGAAAAAGGAAAAAGGAGTGTCTCGATAGTACAGTATGAAGCTCCAAAAAAATTGACCTTTTCATTTTTTTTGTAAATGGATTCGAACTACCATTGACAACTATCTCACATCTAAGTTATAAATAAATAACAGTATAAAAAAAATCAGCTTCACGCTGTATCCCGCAGAGAGCAGGGCAGGCAGAGGGCCTAGTGTTCAGACACTCCGTTCTCCACATATATATTCCGTATAACATAATATTATATGACTTTAATATCTAGTTGGGATTAACAGTTTAAAATGCTATGATTCCAAGGCCTAAATACATTAAATAGAACAGAAATATAATATGATTTGGAATGAGAGACGTTTTCTTGAAACGCTTGCCAAATTTATATTTTCTTGTTGTTTTCCTTGAAGTCTTGTTTAAACTGCAGTCTCTTAGTTTGAATTTACACTGTTTTATATTTTCAATGACACCGTCGTGACACAATTGCGATTGTATTTAGTTTTATGAATGTTTATTATTTTTTATTAATAAATTATGTTAAATATATTAAATAAGAGGTCAGTCGTGGCGCAAAGGCATAGAGTGTGTCTGTAAAACCGACTGGTTGTGGGTTCGATTCCCATTCGAGGAGATAAAATATTTACTTTCATTTATATTTCCATTTCTTCGCTCTGGTGGCGAGGCAAAGCGCGGCGTTGACTTCCGGCACTCAACGCGCAATTCCTCCAGATAGCACTATGTTCCCTTCCTTTGCCTTTCCTCCTGTGGGCGGGATACAGCGTGAAGCTAATTTAGTAATAAATTAAAATCTAACTTTAAGAAACATGTATGTTAATCAAGACAAAACAAACCAAAATAGGAAAAAACACACTAACTCTTACCCACACATAATGGAATTCTCATAATATTTTTTATTCTTTTTTTTTTGTTAAGTATTTATTATTGGTGACATAATTTAATTTAATTTACCTTATTTATTTTTATTACAAAAACATGCAGTACGGTCTATTTTTTTTTCAACCAACAAATATTTTTTGGAAAAAAATATTAATAAAATATATAATATAATTTTTATTCAAAATAAACACACTTAATTTAAACTTTAACTCATAAATCCATCAAAATATATTTTTATCCAACATAAATAATATTCATATATTTTCATTTTTGTTTGTGTAGTATATACTGAGCAAAAATGGCTCAGTACACAAACATACTACACAAACAAAAACAAAAATATGTAAGTCCGCATTGAAAACATTCACATTAAGTTCAGTCAAGACGCACTTGCAAAAACAAATTGCAATCTCGTAAGTCGTACAGCGAAACGAAAAGCGTACAAATTGAATTATAACACACGGTCCCGTTTAAATAATTTCAAACAAATCTTAAGAAGTGCTTCTTGAGCCCGAAATCTTTCTAGACGTAACGATTAATTTCTAATTTATTCTATATTTATCTATACATTCTGTTTTTATTTGTGTTGTTCTTGTAGGCATCGGATATATATTAGCTGTTTAAAAAGGCAGCTTACCTCAGATTTTGAGCTAGTGAAGGGAAATTTTATTATAGTCATCTCCTCGTCCTTAGTTGTCGGTTCCTTTCTAGTTTGGGGGATTGTCTCGTCTTAACGCTTATGCTTATTTTTTATCTATATATAGGGGCACAAGGGTGTGTCTGTAACGCGACAGTTGTGGGTTCAATCCCCACTCGAGAAAATGAAATATTTATAAATTTATATTTCCATTATTTCGTTCTGAGGTGAATGCAAAGAATGTCATTGAATTTCGTCACTTAATACGCAATGCCTCCAAAAATTGGGCAGAAAGTGAGGAATAGAGTATCTTACTTACCACTAGGTTCTGCTTACCCAGCTGTGTGAGTAATACAGCGTGTAGCTTTTTTTTTTTATTATTTTTATATCAATATAAACACAATACAAGTAGAATGTCCTCTCAAAATTTATTTACCTCAAATAAATACCCCACAGCCGCGTACGCTATACATGCCTCAAACAATACACGAACTGCCTCAAAGAGCAAGTTTTGGAAGTAGTCTAATAATGTTACGGCGTGTCACGGAGCCACGTCTTGCTAGTTTAGAGATAGTGCAAAGCTTAATGTGAGCTTGCTATTGAAAGCTAGAGCTTCTTTAACGTTGGACCGGAAGAATGGGAAACTTTTATATTAACTACTTGTATTGTGAAAAATAAATCAGCTTCACGCTGTATCCTGCGCACAGCCAGGTAGGCAGAGGGAACCTAGTGTTAAGATACTCCGTTCCCGTTTATTTTCCTCCGAATTTTGGAGGCATTGCGTGTAGAGTGGTGGAACTCAACCTCCCTTTGCCTCGACACCAGAGCGAAGATATGGAAATATAAATTTAAAATAAATTTCATTTCCCCGAGTGGGAATCGAATCCGCAACCAGTCGATTTAACAGTCACACTTTGTGCCCCGATGCCACGACTAGTTTTTATACAGTTAATATTTATTTTTGGACGAAAGTAAGTAGTGGCGCAGATACACAAGCACGCGTTGTGGGTTAGATATCTTTTAAAGAAAATAAAATATTTGATATTTCCATTTACTTAAATAAAATATACAAATATTGAAAATCTCTGCAGAGATATTATTATCTCAATGTAATAACGACAAAAGTTGTAACGACAGTACCAACATTGTGCCGTACCGGGATTTGAATGCATAACTAAGTTGTAAACCTTAAATTACTTATACAAGATAGCGTGACTTCAAATTGTGTTGTTTTGGAAAATTTTAACCGAATGCTGGTTATGTAGTTTGAAATTGAATTGCGTTCTATTAACCTGCATTTTCTCTGTTTGCGTGTGTGTGTGCGTTTGTGTACGCTAATTTCAAAAATGGCTTAACCGATTTAAATGCAGTTTTCGCTATTGTGTTTTGAAAAATTTGTAGTATTAAATACATTTATCGGTTCAAAGATGAAAAATAATGTCAATATAAATAATTGCATGCGACAATATTGTTGCAAAATAAGTGTCTTTTGTATTAGCTGAAAGTTTAACCATCAATGTATGGATATTGTATTAAAAATATTAATATTAATAGATCACGAAAGTAATTCAAATGATGAGAAAACAAATAATTTTACAGAACAAGCGGGCGAAGCTGCGAGCGTATCGCTAATCATTCAAAAATTTATAAATAAACGTTTACTTTGGTCAATTTCGAAAACAAGTTCATGCATATATTAAAAAATAGTACTATATTTTACAATATTTTTTCATATATTTCAAAACAAAAATATTTACGTTCATCTATAATTTTTAAATTTTTTTATTAACTTTTATACACTAGTCTCCTATGTTGCATGAGGTATTCGCCTTAAAAGGTAATGCATTTAGTAGTAATATAGAATTAAAATATTAATATTTTTGTAAAATGAATGTAATTTACCACTGGTGAATCTAAATAAATAAATAAAATAAATAAATAAATGTATATACAACATAAAGCCCGTTTTGTGTGTGTGTGTCAAAGCCCTGAAACTGTAAACAAAAATATCCATTACATAGTGTTTTCATTACGCAGTACCCTGTTTTAAAAATAATTATTTTTATAAATGATTTCTAATAAGTATATTTATATACTTTAAATATTTGGGACGGAGAAGTAGTTTTATAGAAGAAAATATTTATTTTTCAGACTACAGCAGTATCTTGGAGCTATGGCATCAATCGTGCGATGAACGATTTGGCATCTATGAATATAAAGCTGAACGGAGTGTTGAGATTCTACTGGAAAGCAGTTTGGATGGTCACAGTTCCTGCGGCTAGTTTAGTAAGAAAAACATTTTTATTTTTTTTATTGTATGAAATGTATATGGACGTGTATTTATTATTTTATTAAAATTTGCTTTGCTTAAAAATTCCGTAAAATAAAAACTGTTTTTATTGTTTTTATATAATGCATTTTTTAGCACTCTTTTGTATATATAATTGTATTCTGCGTTCTATCAAAACTGTCAATAGTATAATAAAATAAAATAAATCAGCTTCACGCAGCAGGGTAGGCAGAGGGAACCTAGTGGTAAGACACTCTGTTCCCTACTTTCGTAGTGGAAACAACACCTCGCTTTTCCCTGAAACCAGAGCGAAGAGATGGAAATAAAAGTTTAAGGAAATATTTGATTTCCTCGAGTGGGGATCGCACCCACAACCACTCGCGTACAATCACGTCAAACAACCGGCCTCAATAGTATAATGTTATCATACATATTTAAAAATCCTAGAACTATGTAAAAAAGTCTTATTATACAATAAAGTTTGTATTATTAAAGTAAATTAAAATAAAAACACATAAAAAAAATATTTTAATGTGATTTGAAAATATCTATTTTTCGATTATTTGAGCTTTGGTAGAGGGTTAAAATATTTTAGAATATTATAAGACCTACTCATGATTTTTATGTAAAAAAATAAATAAATCGACCCACTCTATTCTACTTCTTCTTCTACCTGGCATTAGTCCCGGCTTTTGCCAGGGTCTGCCTTCCTACTCAACCTACTCCACTTTGCACGGTCTTTAGCGTCCTCGGTGGTTAGACCATTGGCTCTCATATCCTGCTTCACGACATCCAACCAGCGCTTCCTTGGGCGTCCGAGAGGTCTCACTCCAGGGACTGATATAGCAAGGCACTTGCATCCGACATAGTTCTTAGGCCGGCGCGTAACGTGACCAAACCATCTCAGGCGACGCTCTTGGAGCTTATCCGCTACGTCACGGACTCCAAGACTACCTCGAATGAATGTGTTGCGTATGCGGTCAGACCGCGTTACGCCGCACATCCACCTCAGCATCTTCATTTCCGTGACGTGAAGCTCCTGAGTGTGCCGAGATAGTGTCGGCCAACATTCGCTGCCGTATAAAAGAACCGGTCGGATGATGCTCTTGTATATCAGGCCCTTGAGTTTGGGCGGTATCCTGCGATCGCAGACCACACCAGTGACCTCCCGCCATTTGGCCCAAGCAGCGCTTATCCGGCTATAGACATCGTGATCGATGCCTCCAGACTCGTGCATAACGGATCCAAGGTACCTGAACTTTTCCGACTTAACGGCTGGTTCAGGACCTATAAGGATAGTGCTCGAGTCCGGGCTCCCGCAGGCCATGTACTCGGTCTTCGACACATTAAGTTTAAGACCGCCGTTCTCAAGCGTACCCTTCCACAGGTTCACTCTACGCTCCAGCATCAGTCGGTTCTCATCAATGAGTGCTATATCATCGGCATACATCATCAGCCATGGAGGCTGGTCTTGGATGTGAGCCGAGACAGTATCGAGCACCACATTGAATAAGAACGGACTAAGAGCCGAGCCCTGGTGAACCCCTACTGTAATGGGGAAGGGTTTAGTGTCGCCAACAGCAGTCCTAACTATAGAAGCGGAATCGTGGTACATATCTCTGATAATCCCAATATAGGCCTCAGGGATCCCTTTGGATCGCAATGCCCACCAGATACACTGACGAGGCACACAGTCAAAGGCCTTCTGCAGATCTAAAAAGGCCACATGCAGAGCTCTCCTTTTTTCCCTGTATGCCTCCATCAATGTTCTGAGGGCGAAAACGGCGTCCATAGTGCCCGATCCTGGCTGAAATCCATATTGAGACTCAGAGACAGTACACTCGCGGCGGAGCCTGAGGTCGATCATGCGCTCGAAGAGCTTCATGGTATGACTCATAAGCTTAATGCCCCTATAACTACCACAATCTTGAACACTGCCCCTTCCCTTGTAAATAGGGGTAATAAAGCTAAGCCGCCACTGGTGTGGCATCTTTCCAGTGTTCAAGATATGGTTAAAAAGGACAGTAAGTATGAGGACACCAAGAGAGCCCAACGATTTCCACGCTTCGATCGGAATATCGTCAGGTCCCACCGCTTTTCCGTTCTTCATGCGTCGAAGGCAATTACGAGTTTCGTCAAGGGTTATTGGGGCAATAAGTCCGAGGTTAGGGGGTGGGTCGTGATGAAGACTGCATGGATGCTGAGTATTCAGCAACTCCTGGAAGTAGCTTCTCCACCTCTCCTTCACAGAGTCATGACTACAGAGCAGCGTGCCCTGGGAATCTCTGACGCAAAGACATTTTGCGATATCTTGCGTCGCTTTATCCCGGGAACGTGCCAGCTTGTAAATGAACTTCTGCCCCTCCACAGTTTCAAGTTTATCATACAATGGTGACAAACTCTCACTGCGGGCTCTGGCTACAGCTCTTTTACTGGCATGTTTAGCTACTATGTACTCCAGTCTGTCTTCAGGAGAGTTGGATTGCTGCCACTTCTTAAAGGCATCCTTCTTTTCACGAGTCACCTCCTGCACCTTGTCATTCCACCACCATGTCTCCCTGTCGATGACACGTCCTCCCTTAGAAAGGCCAAGAACTCGCCTGCCTGCCGCAATGATTGCCGACTGAGCTCGATCCCAAGCATCCTGAGCAGTCTCGGTGTTAGTCAAAAGATGATGACTTTTCACCTCTGCCAGGAACTCGGTCTGCATCGGTCCATTCAGCAACCACCACTTGATCCGAGGCCTACGTTTCTCGGCTACTTTCTTCTTCGGAGTGACGTTGAAGTCCATGACAAGAAGACGATGTTGGGCCGTTAGGCTTTCGCCTGGAATGACCTTACAGTTCGTTACCCTACCCATATGACACCGTCTGGTCAATAAATAGTCTATTTGAGTTGAGTGGGACCCGCTCTTATACGTGATAAGGTGTTGAGGATTCTTTTGGAAGAACGTATTCACGACGGCCAGATCCGACGCAATACAGGTTCTCAGAATATTTTCTCCCTCTGTATTGCGGAGACCGTGCCCGAAACCCCCGTGAACACGTTCATACGGCTCAGCAGCCTTACCAACGTGACCGTTCAAGTCCCCCCCAACTAAGACCACTTCGGTAGACGGTACAGCAAGTAGCACCTCTTCATACTGCTCCCAGAATGTCTCCTTTTCGGACGCGCTACATCCCGCCTGGGGAGCATAGGCACTGATTAAGTTTGTGGTAACGCCCTCAATCAGTACCTTTACTCGCATCAAGCGGTCGCAGCGTCGGTCAACTTCAAGGAGCCCATTCTGAAGCTCTTCAGAAAGCACTACCGCCACACCGTTTCTACCGGAAGGTGACCCAGTGGATTGGGTCCACTCTTTTCTACATACCCTGTTATATACCATTCACTAAAAACCGGGTAGCTTTAAAAAATTGTCACAATTTAAGCATAAAATTATATAGAAACATAATGACAAAATGATAATAGACACGTCTGCTAAAGCATTACCGACCCTTAATTACGGATCAGGTCACTGCGAGGATCCCAAAGAAAATTACACAAAAACAGTTATTATTTAACTTTATGAATATGGGCTGAAATGTATTAAATTTTATTTAGGTTAATTAGCAAAAAGTAATTGTAGGGGCGTCCAGTGAAATTCTTACTGTAGTCCAAAAAAAATCTAGATATCCATACATATGTATGTATAAATGTTATTCATGCAAATGAATATTTAAATGATTTTTTTTCCTTTAGAATTCTGGTTTTAGTTCCCACTGTATCCCGCTCATAGCAGTAAAGACAGAGGAGACCTAGTGATAAAACACTCCGTTCTCATTAAGACTATTCCGGTCCGCACTTCCGCTGAATTCTGGTGGTAGCGCGTGTGGAGTGGCGTAACGTAACGTAACGCGATTCGTCGTTTCTCTTAATAAAGCCATGTTGATAACACAATGATTGAAAAAAATATTTTCTTAAACTTTGTTATGCTAACAATTCCATTTAACTTTATTATAACTTTAGTTTTTTTTTTCAATTTATATTTAAATTCATAACTTCGTAACATTCCAAGTTTTCATTTAGAAACATATTTTCTTGTTCTTTACATTAAAAAAAATGAACTCATGAGCAAAATCACACAACTTAAGATAACAATTTGAATAATCTAGACAAATTATATTTGACAATGTATCTCCCGTTTCAATTACGAGGAAGCATACGAATAGCTAAACACCATTAATCAATCTAATGCTTAAGATATGATCTCCCAGATTACCTCATCCGCTGTAATGCTGGCTCCATCACAATATTGTTTACTATTGTGTATTGTTATATATTATAGCGTATATATATTTATTTTTTTTACTATGTAAATTAGAAGACGAGTCATTTCAATTCAATTTCAATTTTTCTTAGATAAAAATGCAATTTATTAATAATTGATAATAATATGAGAAATATTTTTGTATAATATTGTATTCAGTAGCAGCGTCAGACTATAAAACGTGATATTTGGGTTCCATCCTCACAAGGGAAAATGGGAATTGAATTATTTTTATTTCCTCAAATTGGTAACAAAATAAAACACGGTGCTAAGTGCGTAGGGAACGGAATATTTAAACACTAAGTTTTCTCTGTCTACTCTGGTATATGTCGGTGACCAAACGATATCCTAGTACCGATATCCTGTACTGAAATTATTATTATAAGGGTGATGTTTACTCATCAATTTGTATTACATAAAAAAGATTATAAAAACCTATAACTAATATATGTATAATATTGTCTGTACCATTCTGAATAAATTAAATATTTTTGGAATATACAAAACTTAAAACTGTAATCGAACCTACGACCATCGCATCTTACGCCAGTACTATAGGCTTATTCAAATTTGTATACTCAAAATCTTCTCTAAACATATTGATATCACTTTCCTTACACGAAGATCAATAAATTATTTTTAAATTTGAGTTTCTACAGATTTATCGTTGGCAAGGAAACTTCAGAATCTCACAGTCCCACGGATAGATGGTGTTTTGGCAACGATACTCCGAAAGTTAACAAGCAAACATGCTTTTATTTGTATTACGGGAATCTTCTAAAGTTTTAAGGAACTCTTAAAAAGTTTTGCTCCATATTTTGGAACTTTCTTCTCTAATAACATAACCAAAAACTTATATACTTTATCTATATTTTTTTTTATTACTGGAGTTAATTATTAGTAGTTGAACAGTGTCTGATTATAACGCGATTGTGGGTTCGATACACATTAACGGTAATAAATTATTTTCATAGTTCTATCGAGACAAATTGCGGTATTTAGTTCTGCCACTCAATAAGAATGAATGAAATTTGTGCGGAAAGTTAAGAAAGGTGTCTTAACTCTAAGTTCCGTCTTTCTCCCCTTAAGTTTTTAGTATTTTTGGTACTTAAGATTTTATTGATAACAATGGTATTTTTTTTTCAGTTCATTCTGATTTTTGTATTGGTGGAGTGGACTCCGCCGTCGTTCGCGGATTATGTTTTCCCACTTTTTGCCGATGTAATTGGATGGATCATTGGATCTTCTACGATCATTCTCCTTCCGGTTGGTGTAGCGTGGGCGTGGCAAAAAGGATACGTAAGTATTAAATTGATATAGTATTGTTAATTTTGTTGTTTTTTTTTTCACTTTGATTAAATCTACGCTTAGTTTCTCTTTCTCATCTCGATGATGGTGAAACAAATTTCGTCATGCCTTATTTTTATAATAATTATTTAATAAATGATATCTATTTTACTCGAAATAGCGAATTATTATCATTTTCTTCGTGTTGTAACAAGAAAACGAGCGGCGTTTATTTTCGCTACGCAGTTTCGAAAATTGAGCTGAAACAGAGAAACGTAGTGCCTGAACACAAGGCTTCCTCTGTGTACCTTGCTATATGGGGACACAGATAAAATTATAAAATATAATATTCTGTTCTTATATTCTAAATGTATACAAAATGAATAAAACAAATATTCCGTTATATTTATTTGGAAAGTAATGTTTCGTGACCAGACCTGAAGGTGATAGATGCGTATCGACCAATAAGCTCGAGTCACGCACATTAAATTAACAACAGGGTAGAAGTGGACATTGAATTGTTTTTGTCCCATTAACTTTATATTAATAAATTATTATTAACTTAAAAACAGATTATGTTTTAAGTTATCTATTACACTTTATTGATTTTCAATAGCTGGGAAATAAATTATATTAATTTTTTTTAAACATTTTTAAAGTGTTATTCCACACTTCGAAGGAAAAGTACTTATTTAGACAGCGTATGAAATTTGAACGTAGCGGGACTCAAACCCGCGCCTCCTAGAAACCGGTTCTGCAACCTAGTTTGTTTCCACGAGGCGTGGGTTCGAGTCCCGCTACGGTAATTTTTTTATACGTTTTCTAAATAAGTATAATATCAAATGTATTTTTGTAAAAAAAAAAATTAAATTAGCTTCACGCTATATCCCGCACACAGCAGGGTAGGCAGAGGGAACCTAGTGTTAAGACACTCCGTTCCCCACTTTCTGCCGAATTTTGGAGGCATTGCGTATTGAGTGGCAGAACTCAACGCCGCGCTCAGCCTCGACACCAGAGCGAAGAAATGAAAATATAAATTTAAGTAAATATTACATCTCCTCGAGTGGGGATCGAACCCACAACCAGTCGGTTTTACAGTCACACTTTGTACCACTGCGCCACGACTGGCCTCAATTTTTTTTTTTTTAATATTATATTGTATTTTTTTAATATTATAGAATTATGAAACACATGTAATGATTCTTTTATTTTTAAAATTTAATTTAAAACAAGTGAAAAAACTATGCCCACACTATTTTCATAATCTTAAAAATACCAAATATCAACACATATATTTTATATGTTAACATTTTCTTATTTTATTGAAATTAATAAAGTAGTCCTTAAATTATCCTTTTCCTCTGTTTATTTATTTTTGTTTCTTTTCACAGAGGGGCAGAGAACTTTTCACACCAACTGAAAAGTGGAAACCAGCAGCGAAATCTGTGGATGCAACGGACTCTAACGTGTCTTTGAATAATATTGACAACAACTTAGCCTAAGTTTAGAAATGACAATTCATTATTGTTCCTAAGTGTTCAAGTAAAAAGAAAATTTAAAAACTAAAATCCGACTACTAAAACAAAGAAAATAGTCCCTCTAAATATGTTTAAAAGATAAACGTGATCGTAAGCCACTTTTATTTTATTTTATTAATAAAAATCTAATCTAACTTCACGCTTTATCCCTAGCGGGGTAGTCAGAGAGAATGGAGCGCCAAACGCTACGGTCTCTACATACCTCTTTCGCCTCGTCCACTGTCATCAACCTCTTCAAACATGCTCTTCGGGGGGTCCTCATGCTTTTTACGTGACCTTCCTCCAGTATCTTTGATACTGTGTTTTCGAAGGTCAACCGAGGTTTCCCCCTACCTCTCTTACCGCTCACTTTTCCATCATAAATCTTTTTTGCCATTCTTTCATCACTCATTAGTTCGACGTGCCCAAACCAGCTGAGCACGTTCTTCTTCATTCTCACCGTGACATCCTCGCTAGTACCTGCCATTCTGTGTAGATCTTCATTGCGGATTCGATCAGCTAAGCTGACTCCGCATATCCTACGAAGAGATCGCATCTCCACATTCATCTTTCTTTCATTCTTCTTCTGCAATACCCACGTTTCACTCCCGTATAACAGAGTCGGTACCAAAACTGCATTGTGTATGGCCAAACGCGCAGCTGTGCTGACGTTTCGCCGTCTCATCAATACAGCTAAGGCTCCGTTAACCTTGTTACCGGCAGCAATACGCTTTTCCACATCCATCTCGTATCTTCCATCTCTACTGAACATACTTCCCAAGTATACCACCTCATTCACTTGTTCTAATATCTTACTATTTACACTGATCTTGCATTCGGTCCTTTCTTCATCTCTTTCAAAAAATTATTAATATATTATAATAAATCAGTTTACTACAGTAGGTGGCTCACGATCTCAGCTATCCTTTAAACATATCTCTATCAGTATTCAGTATGACGTATAAAAATACGTTAAAATATATCACGTGTAAGTAAGTTGTTAATTTAGTAGTCGGTAAGGTTTCTATAGTTTTCTTTTTTTTGTACTTTTAGTTTTTAAACTTTCTTTTATTTAATTTATTTTAGAATTATGTGAATTCGTGTTATTTGTCCAATTATGATACCAATCTTGTATAGAAGTGATTTTATAAATTCTTGTAATTATCAGGTAATAATATTTGTATATTTGAAATGTGCTAAGAAAGTACTTTCATTTGTAAATATTTTTTTTAGTTCTTTGCTTTAAGTCCCCTAGATTGCGTTGTAGTAAATTTAACGTGACGTCTTGTACCTTATAACCAGCGAAGGATCCAGAGATACCTCATTTGTCTAGTTATTAATACTAGTTTAGAAGTTGTGAGGGAACAGATGTACATCCAAACCCACATACATATGCTCACTCCTTTTTGCTTCGCCGTAGTCGGGTAATAAATAAATAAGTCTACTAAAATGGTGTTTTTATTGTGTTATATAAATTACCTTGACGGCCGCAAACAGCAATATAGGCAGAGGGTCCATAGTGTAAAGACACTCCTGTCGTCACTTTAAGCAAAATTTATCGAGGCATTTCTGAGTGTTGAGTGGTGGAACTTAAAGCCGGCTTTTGCTTTGGTGCAAGGGGGGATCGAACCCACTATCGTCGCGTTACAGCCAAGGATTTATAGTGCGCCACGATGGCCTCTAATTATAGCTTCTAAATATTGCTCACGTAGTAAAATTATGAAAATGTTTATTTTTTCCAACAAAAACTAAAAAGCCGTACAAGTGTGAATTAAGCACACCCACCGTATAAAAATCTCAAGTCTCGAGCTTTTTCTGAAATTCAGGTTTAGCTTTGCCAGAGCACCTTCATCTGATACCACACTTGAACTTTAATACCAAATTTTGGCCCACTTTAAGGCCAAAAATTATTAATTTTTTGAAATGTTTAATTTCACAAAAGTTTTTTCAAAATCTTTTCGTGTTTTTAACTTAAGACAGAAGACAGAAGAAGAAATGATGGTGTGGAAATAATGAGGGAACTTGTTAAGTATTGCAGCTAAGAACTGAAGGTTGAAAGGTAAGGACATCTAGCAATAACATCAAATCTATCTGCCTAGTAAAGTGAAGTTAATAAAATTAAGAATAGGAAATCAATACTTATTCCGTACATACAAGAAGTTTCAAATCACACCAAGAAAGTTGAAGTCCACGACTTCGCACGCTTGAGTGTAGTCGAAAAGGGATTTCATTTAGTTGAGTGCTACTAAAACTAATTTAAAAATGTTCCTGCTAGAAATACAAGAAAAAAAAAACTCAAAAGTAAACTGTTCAGAAGTGACAACAAAAGTTAAAGAAGTATAAAGACAATCTGCGTAATGGGCAAAATTTCTTCTCTCTTAATCTTTAGTTTTTCTTTGGACATCGGACTAAACTAAAGTAGAGAGTACAATATCTTGACATGAGGTTCTTTTTGTTATTACCTTAACAAAAAATCAGCTTCTCGCTGTATCTCGCACACAACAGGGTAGGCAGAGGGAACCTAGTGTTAAGACACCCACTCACTTTCCGCCGAATTCTGAAGGTATTGCTGATTGATTGGCGGAACTCAACACCGCGCTTAGCCCTGACATCATAGCAAAGTAATGAAAATATAAATTTTAATGAATATTTAATTTCCTCGACTAGGGAGCGAACTCACAACTAGTTGTGTTATATAAACGAATAAATGTATTTTTTAAATGAATTTAGTTATTCTTTAATAAATAAACTAATTTAATTACATTTAATTTAATTATACATACAATAAAATGCTACCTCTGTATATTTATTTGACTTAGCGCAATATTTTTATTTGGGTGGAACGATATACATATTCTCCAATAATCTTTGTGGAAACAAATTAAATTTCAAATATTTATTAAACCATAATCGTCTTGAAATTCTAATTATCTCTATAAGAATCGAGACCCCGACTGTCTTTACATTTAAAACGTTCAACTTTTCGAAGATAGCTAATCCCTTTTAAATTGAACTAAATAATACTTTAAACTTTTATCACAAAATACTTTCTCGGAATCCTTTTTATCTTACTATACTAAGTCTATTCTGACAGCAGATTAAAAGTTTAATAACCAGATATTTATCTAAGGAGATAAACTCGAGAATTTGCAGGAAAATTATGAGTATTTTTCAAGACGCGCGACGGTGATTCATTGCAACTGTGACTGTGGGTTCAATTCCCACTCGAGAAACAGGTTATTTTCATTTTCACTATAAAATCTACCCGTCTACTCGAGTGAAAATCAATCAGTGTGGCTCAAAATTTTTATTTTATAGCGCGACGCTAAAATCAAACAAAGAATAAAAACCCAGCTTCACGCTGTATCCCGCACACAGCAGGGTAGGCAAAACGAACCTAGTGTTAAGATACTCCATTCCCCACTTTTTACCGAATTTCGGCGTAACGTGGGGAACAGGAAAAAGGAACAAAAAACAAACAAAAAATTGATTTTAATATTTTTGTTAAAAAATTTAAGCATATAATTAATAAACTTAACGTAAACTGATTCTGATAGCTAGTTAATTTCAATATTATATAGCGCGATATACAAACATTTTCATTAAGTGAGAGAATCTCAACACCTTCTGTACAAGTTTGCACCTGTTCTAGAAACTTCGAGCCTCACATTACAGTGAACTTGGCAAGCGTACTGAGTTTAGACTTTATACGTTGTTTGTGATCAGTTGCAAAAGGGAATTTAATAATACCTGAAGTAAATATTCATGGGAGCTGAAGAAGCTACTTATAAATATCCCCGCATAGCATAGTGGCACAGCTTGTAACTTTAAGCGTGACGATTGTAAGTTCGATTCCCATTCAGGAATCAAATCCACAACCTTACATACCATAGTAGAAATACGAAATAATTTATATTATCGTTTACTCTATCTAATAACTCCGCCACTCTCGAATGTCTCGAAAATTGTACGACAATTGTGGAACGGAATGTCTTAACACCTAGTTCCCTCTGCCTATCCTGCTATATGCCATGTACAATGTGAAAATAATAAAAGGCATAAAAAAATCCTTGGTTCCTCTTGTTGCGAGAGCAAATTCTAAAGTAACATTTTGGAAAATTTACATGAAAAAAATCTTGACACGTTTAAATTTACTTCAAGAAAGAAGATGAGGTATGAAATGTAAATAGCAAATTTGAAATTTTTATTTAATTTCAAAGATTATGCGCTTATTTACACTTGTAAGTACTTACTCTTACAGTAGTGGTTTTATGTTTTTTTTATTTATTTTAATAGTATTTTGTATGATTTTGTATCAAAAATGTTGAACCAATAATTATTGCCTTTATTTGCAAATAATGAATATATCAGTATAATAGTTGAGGTCCTGATGACGCGAGTGAGACACCATCTGACTGTAGGCGCGATGGTGGTGGATTCGATTTCCACTAAGAGGAACGTGGTATTATCATTTTATTTCTGGTAAAAAAATTAAACCCGACGTTGAGTTCCGCCACTCAAACTGCAATTTTTCGAACGGAGTGTGTTGTATAGGATGATATATATACATATAGAACACATCATAAAATAAAAAAATCTTGTCCACGATATACGATTTTTTTTTTCTTAAAATAATATCTAATTAAAACGAAACATTTTAATATTAAATAAGTAAAGCTTCTTTAAGCGTCTTCATTAAACTCATAAAGTATTACAGTAAAATTGAATATCGTTGGATATTGAATTTGTATAAATTTTCATTGAGACTGTAGAAGCCATTTAGGTTCACGAATTCCTTTCAGTTGAAATATTCCTAATTGATGTTTGAAATTAGAATGCTCAAGGATTTTTCTATATTTAGTTGATAATAAAATGATTTTATCTATAAAATTGTTAAATTATTTATTCCTTTAAGGCCTTTAAGGTAAGGCCAGTAATGGCGTAGGGGCATGACTGATTTTGGGTTCGATTCTCACTCAGAAAAATATATATATATGATTGTATTTACTTTTTTGTTCTGGCACATAAAATGTGATTTAAAGTTGTGTCTAAAATTAATTAGAAAGTGAGTAACGGAGTGGTTTCCCTGTGGCCTACTTTACTATACAAGGAAATGTATAGAGCTGATTTTTATAGTGTATTGAAAGAGCGGTCTATTAAATGAATAAAAATCCATATCCGATTGCGCTATATTGTAGTCAATTGAATTATTTTTGCTTTGTTTACAGACAAAAATATTTCCTATAAAATAAAATATTTTAGAAAGTTAAACCACAAAAGTAAATACAATATAAAAAAAGCATATAACATATTTGTTATAAAAATCCATTGGAAAACTACATTGAAAATGGGAAAAAAAGTTGGAAAAGCTGAAACCTCTGAGGATTGGCTCGATTTTTTTGATCTCCAGTTGTAGGCTAGCGGGTATGTCGACGTCGGGCGAGTATTGCATTGTTAGTCGGAGTAACGATAGTTCGTATATACGACACTGGGTAAACGTATTTTTCACGTTCGTTTGTTTCAATATGTGTAGGTATTCGTTATATAAAAAGGAGAGAAATGAAATGAAAATCTGATGAATGCAGCGTATATTTAATATGTTATGATTTGTTCATTTTTTTTTTTAAATATTATTTTAGATATATTTTTAAATGCTATATATGTTATCTTTTAAATATTATGTAGAAGCACAAGCATGCCGCAGTAAACGCGACAGTTGATCGTTCGTTTTCACGAACGGAAGTGTCCTAATTGGAAGTGGGGTAGTTTAACGCTAAGTTCCCAGATTCACCCTGCCTAGACTTCTATGTGCAGAACATGGAGTCAGGCTAAAAATAAAAAAAAATAAAAAAACAAATTGCAGTGTTGAGTTTCTCCACTCAACTCGTCTTGTCTTGAATTCGAGAGAGAAAAATGGACTCTTGACACTAAATTCTCTTTATCTATCTACAGCCACATATAGCAAGAAACTGTAAAAAATATATTTTTTCAACATCTAAAAAAATAAAATTAAGTTAGCTTCACGCTATATCCCGCACACAGCAGGGTAGACAGAGCGAACCTAGTGTTAAGACACTCCGTTCCCCACTTTCTGCCGAATTTTGGAGGCATTGCGTGTTGAGTGGCAGAACTCAACGCCGCACTTTTGCCTCGACACCAGAGCGAAGAAAATGAAAATATAAATTTAAGTAAATATTTCATCTCCTCGAGTGGGGATCGAACCCACAACCAGTCGTTCAACATCTTATATTTAAAATTAAATTCAAATTTCAGTAATTTCAGCAACATCATAACATAAAATATCAACAAATATTAGAATCAAAATGGATAATGGATAAAAGATATTAGCCTAATAAAAGAAGAAACGTAACATTAATAAAGCGAAACTGAAAAGACACAAAATCTTACGATTATATCAGACTCAAAGTCAAACGACAATGAATAAGGATTGAAATCAAAATACAATGTCATTTGAGATATACGAAGTAGTCTAAGAGGTGACAGATAGAAATTGTTTCTTTGATAAATGTATTTATTTTTTACTTTCTAAATATGCATCTTATTGTATTTATTCTTATTATCTTATTATATTTTTATTTATCTTTCCCATTTTATAAAGTATATTATAACTGCACTCCGATGGTTAAGCCGTTCTCGAGACAATGATCTTAAGTTATATTGTTGTCATTGTACTGGTCTAGTAAGTCAATTTGGCGATCTATACCTAAATATAAATATAAAAAAATATATAATAAAGCGTTTTCAGTTTAAATAACGTTTATTAAAAGGTCCTACAGCAAGAAAGCCTACCTAAGCACTATTTAAGAACACCACAATTTTCACAGCTACCTCTCGAACTATAAATGTGATTGAAAAACGGAATAGAGAAGGCTAAAGCTACATCCCATTATGCAAATGAAGACATCTCTTATTTCTGCCTATTAGCTTTGGGAAAAAGATTATATGTAATTTGCCAACAGTATCTCTCCCAATTTGTCGAGATGCTCGCTTTTTCTCCACTAATGGCGGAGACCGTTTTTACATTACGTTCCTTGTTTCTATGGTTGCCTGAAAAATGCCAACCATTTTGTATTGTCATTTTAAAGTGTCTTTGTCGGTACTTTAGGACATTGTGGGTTGAATGCTAAAAGCTTTTTTAAAGGAAAAGTTTAAAAAATAAATTTAATAAAATACTATTATATGTTTACCTGACTGAATCACATTTCTGTTCTGAGAATACAAATGTTTTTTTAGAAAAATATCTGAGGGCAATCGTTAATATATAAAACTGTTAATATGTACTGCTATATACTGTTAATATATAAAAGCATCGTTAATACTTTAAATTAACATCTTTCTTAGAATAGGCTTAAAATGACAGTGTAAATTTCCAGAAAATGGAAATTCTTATTTATATTGTCGATAAAAATGATTAAAAAATATGAATACTCTATTTTATACAAAATTAATGCATACATAGGTTTATCCAGATTTTTTTAAATTTCTTCAACTTTAATACGTTTTCCAAAAAGCATTTCTATTTTCTTAAGTGTGGAATAACATAAAACAAAATATAAAACTATCTTTTATTATTTTTCACTTGCTTTGAAAGCAAGCACTCCGTTCTCCGCGTTTTGTCTGGATTCGAGAATTTTCATATTCAGCAGTTAAACTAAACGCTGTAATTTGTCTTACCAGAACGGAAATATTAACATAAACATTTTAGCCGTAAGAACTCATATAGAAGTAAATAAATGAAACATCCATTAGGTATGAAGATACCATGTCACGTCTCGTGCTTAGGAAATATATTTTTTAAAAAAATTAAATCAATTACATTTAACCAATTCTTTTCTCTACAAAATTCTTCTTCCGAATTCTGAAGACATTGTGTGTGTAGTGGCGGAGCCCAACACCGCGTTTTTCCTCGTTACCAGAGCGATGAAATGGAAATATTTCATTCCCTCTAGTGAGAATCGAGCCCACAACCAGTCGCGTTAACAGTCACTTGGGCCACTGCACCACGACTGACCCCTCCTCTGACCAAATAATTAGTTAAATAACTAATAAACTATTGTAAATATTCCCAACGTGATTTGCCACGTGTATTCAGTAAGCTTTGTTATCATAATTTTATGTTATCAAAGGAGAAACGTGCGTCTGCTCATAATGTTTTAATTAATAACTCTAGTCTTTGCCTGGAACACGGGGTTAAGTTACGAGCGGTAAGCGTCATATATCTAGCGTTTCTTATGTTACTTTAGCTTCATGTTTTATCACAAATATAATGTCACTGACGCTAAACTCACCGCTCTACACCTCAATTTGAGACATCTTATGACGAATGATAAAATTCAACGTGACGCTGTCATGTCTGTATGTACTTATTTTGATATACATATATTTAATATGCTTAATTGATAAATTCGATGAATTTAGCTTTATATTTTAATTGTACTCTAAAAATAATATACAACAATAAATATATAACATTGCAAAAATATCCATAAATGTAGATTTGAAAATGATTCTTTTTCCTCGATTTATAAAGTTATAATTTCTCTACTTTTACATATAAAACAGTAAACTTACTTTTTCTATCAATAGAATTGATCTTAAAAAAATAAAAAAGAACATCAAATACCAAAAAATTAAATCAACTACACAAAATACGATAAAAACCCAACAGTTTTAAATTTATTAAAAAAAAGAATAGTTGACTGCCAACTATGACATAAAAACAAACATATATGTACATGACTGATTAACGCATAACTCCCCTTAGCGGGTAGTCGGATAACAATCAAATTGATTTCACTCTCGACATCATAAAATAGAAAAGTGGTTATCAACATTTTTTTTTTTAAATTATAAAAATTTTTAATTTCACCTACCACTCATTTGGTCTAATAATGATAAACTTGTATTTTTTGAACGGTTGCAAAACGCAATGGATTTTTAAATACATATATGTATTCGAAATATTACCATAATTGATTTTTCCAAGAAATGTGCAAATACGTCACTGTTGCACCATATGACCAAGACATTTTTCTATTATATCTCCATCACAAAGAGATAAAAAAAGAACGTTCTACCTAACTATTGAAGCGGTCTGTTTAAAATTCCGCTGCAATATGCATCTTGTACTCGACCCTGAAGCCACATCGGATGCGAGGTATAAATCTTGGTAGCTCTTTCCTACCTTCCGGACGTACAACGCTGCCTCAACAATAATTAATTCACTCCCATTTCTAAATTGATATTTTGCCAACAATTAATATTGGTATGTAAGTTTTTAATTAATTTTATTTGTTAATAGTTAACACAGACGGCGATTCTTGTCAGTTTTGATAATGATATAGTTTCTCTATACACCCCTGTAACAATATAAAATCCGGAAAATAAAAATAAAACAAAAACAAACATTATAGTGAATATTCAATTTATAAAATATAAGCTTCACGCTTTTCTTCGAAGCAGTGTAAGCGCTTTGTCTTGCTACCCGAGGAAGGAATATGAAATTAATAAATTCTCACGAGCGGAAATCGAACACCTCACCGATGCGTTTGACGCTATGGAGCTTCACTATCACCGCCGTGTTCAATAAATTAAATTTTAGAATATATTTATAAAACTCAAATTACAAAAAGTTTAATATGTTATTTTGTCGTCGACAATTCACTAACCTAAATTGTTATACTTATTGTAGAGTATAACTTACTTAAAAGCTAGCAACATATGACAAAAACTTGATTCATCACTACAAAGAAATAATAAAAATGAGCTATCAATCGGAACCGCAACCGTACAGTAACTATAACTGATGATAACAAATTGAAAACGCTATAAAATATAAAAAGTTTATTTTCCATTAGTACTTTAAAAGTACTTCCCCATAACAAGTGGCCCATTCAGAGGCCACTCGAAATCAATATTGGATTGGATAGAGGCAGCTCGAGGCCGCGCAACGTCATTGTGAAATATCATTTATTTCTCTTATCATTGTCTGAAAGTATCGACTTCTCAACAAAGTTCGATAGTGATGTTCGTGAGCGTGGTTTTCTTTTGGCTTTTTGAGTTTGACTGTCGAGGTTGCTGTAGGTTTCATTTTAATTGTTAATTTTTTTGAATCTGGGTAGATGAAGTGTGGCGTTAAGCTACGCTACTTAATAATTTCGCTATTTAATAATTAAATTTATTTGTTCTAATGTTGATTCAAAGCGCAGCGTTGAATTCCGCCACTCAATACACAAAACCCTATTTTCAAAAAAAAAGTAGGTTCCCTCGGTCTACTATGCTGTGTGCGGGATACGTAAAAAGCACTAGGATCCTAAGGATCTTAACAAAATCCAATATAACCAAATTTTATTACAAATACAATGTTCACTAAAAACATCTGACACTAACAATATATAATCACGTTATAATTTTAATTAAAATCAAAATCATTTATAACTATACAACCACAACTCACCCACATCATATAAAGGTATTCTAAGCAAACTCCAACCGAACCTAACCATATCATACACATGCTCATGGTCTGACAACCGACTATTACAATAAACGTCTAAATTAACCGTAACTCAATTTACACATATAGGTATGGATGTCTCACAATATTAGGTTAGAGGTAATGCTTTCGTGGAACACGATATAATATGGTCGTTGCGGATCCGTATACATATATTATATTTGGTTATTATAACTGTTGTTGTATCGTCATTTGGTTGCGGTTTAGTTAATTGAGAAGTGAGAGTGGTTTGTGTAAAAAAATGTAGATACCGATAGATTACATTTGTAAATATACACTTATTGATATTAGAAATAAATATTATGAAATAATTTAACAATACGGGCACACAGTAAGCGTGCAACTATAACCGCGACATGTCACCACCACCGGTTGCACCGGTGACACCGGTTGTGGGTTCAATTCTCTCTCGAGGAAATATTTTATATTTTTATTCTATATTTAATTTCGCTCTAGTTCTGATTACGAGGGCGTTAAGTTCCGCCATCACGCAATGCAATCCAAATTATGGGAAAAGTGAGAAACGGAAATGCTCAGTATATAATACACAGTAAAGCTAAAACAAATATAACTCTAGTCGTAAGAATTTTGACAAATTATGTCTTAGCGCTCCTCTGCACTCTAACTAAACTACCTTCATACAAAATTTCTACTTCCCAACTCCAGTATATTCGTCTGTGCATTACATGTTCGTCACTATGTAACAGCAAAGTTTTATATACACAGATAATCTAGAATATCAATCAATTTATCTATTGTCATGTCGGTAAATAAAAAACAAATCGATATCGATATACAAAAGCTTAAGCCCCTCCCTACAAATTGACTGGAGACGAAATGTAATTCATGAGTACAATAAAAGATAGTAGAGCGGTCGATCAGTCGGGATTCATTAGTCGATAAGTATCGGGTAGCTGACGTTCATTATTTATAAACGTCACTAGATAATTACGAAAGTGGGCGAGGATTGAAAATAATTGTATGTGATTTTTTGTGTTTTTAATAAAAAAACAAATAAACATTTTTTTTTGTATTTTTTTATTTTTTCGTATTGTTATTTCTTATGTTATTAATTCACTGTAAACAATTTTTAAGCTTATTTCAATAAATTACCATATCATACATTTAGTGATTTTTATTTTCTGCATATTCAGTGATGATGAAACCCAAATCCGTAATCCGTAAATAGCAAATATATTTAACGTTAGAAGTATTTTAAATAGAACAGATTAAATGCACAAGCAGTGCTTGTAATACCCATTTGCGAATGTATAAAAGGGCGCAAATCCTCACCACACTATGAACAAAGCGAGAAAATAAAAATAATAAATTCCCCCAAGAAGTGATCTAAAAAAAACCATTTTACCATTACAAAAACACTATTAAAAATAAATTAATTACCGCATATAAACAGATTAGGTAAGCTCTATACATCTACATAATACTTATTTTATGTGAGACCTGTCCTGCGGCGGGTCTAATGGCCATTTTGGGAGCGAAGAAGTCACTTTATTGAAGCAATTTCATCCCATTTGTTACTATCCAACAGACGTGCCGTTTTGTCAGTACTTGTAAATATTCCCGGCTAGTTAGTTATATTGAATGTATTTAGAGAATTTAAAATAAAATTAGAAATAAAAGATTTTTACACATTTTTAAGGATTTAATAAAAAAAAACAAAATAATAACAATTATGATAAAAAAAATATGTTTTATTTTTATGTTTATTGTATCCCGTACACAACAATGTAAGCAGGCCCTCTGCTACCCACTGTTAAGATTCTATTTTTCTTATTTAAAATAAATAAATAAATCAGCTTCACGCTGTATCCCGCACACAGCAGGGTAGTTAGAGGGAACATAGTATGATGAGGTACTCCGTGCCCCACTTTCTGCTGAATTCTGGAGGCATTGCGTGTTTAGTGGCAGAAGTCAACGCCGCGCTTTCCCCTCGACACCAGAGCGAAGAAAATGGAAATACAAATTTAAGTAAATATTTCATCTCCTAGAGTGGGCATCAAACCCACAACCAGTCGGATTTACACTCACACTTTGTGCCACTGCGCCACGACTGGACACGACTATTCTTCCTATTTCTATTTTTGCTATTTTGTTTAATTTATTTTAAAAAAATATTTATTTGTAGTTTTTAGTCTGTAATTTTTCAGTTATTTATTTTACTCGATTTAAAATAGCAGGACTCGAACTCGAAACTCATCTAAACGCTTCACACCTTATCACTTTAAAAATATAAAAATATTAGAGTACATTTATGTTATTTTGTTTCACCTTTCTTAGTATTGTATAACAATTGCCCGTAGGCTTTATATAGATTCAGGCATGGTTCGCATATAAAGCTATTTTGAGACAATTCTGTATATGTATGTATATGGTGAGTGCACTGCAACTCAACGTCGTCTTATTTTATTGTCCAAATTTTTTTTAATAACTGCATAGCGAAATAAGAAATATTCGCTGAGAAATGTTAACAAAGGACAAAGAACGGCAAATTCCATTGCTATAACAAATATTGTATTATAAAATAGAGGCGACGGCAGACGTCGCATAATTCTCAATCCTTGGAACTAAGACAAGGTCAATTATTTGTAGAGAGAGAGAATACTGTTTTCTACCTTTTTTTTTTATTTTTATCATCTATATATATATAATATATATAGCGTGTGCTGTCCATCGATCGCTTTATAAAGATATCTCCATCTCTATATTGACTTTCTAAGCCAATTTCCTTTTGGGTAGCTCGTGTGAAATCAATGCAGTAAATCTTGTCGTCAATTGAGGACGGTCCCGAGACTAGTATTTTTATTGAATTATGAGATACCCCAAAACCTTTGAAGATATAATATTTGGAACAATTTTATTATTTAGAATTGCTGATTTTGATAGTCATCTTATGAATTATTATTTTTATAAGATAAAATTTGTGTTTTTTTTGTTCATATAATAAAATTGAAGATAAATAAAACATATGTATGTCATATTTGTAATACTTTTTAATAAAGATCAAAAATCAAACTAGGCTAACGATATTTAGAAGGGATTGAATTTTTTACTTGAATAAAACAGCTCAGAACTTTTCAAAATGCGTCTCGCTGTATCCCACACACAGCAGGAAAGGAAGAACTCCATTAAGTTACTCTTAAGACACTCCATTCCCTATTTTTCGGAAAATTCTGTGTTGATAGGCGGAACTCAACATCGTGTTTTGCCTAGACACCAAACTGAACTGAAATGAAAATATTAACGATACGAACCCACAACCTATCGTTTTTACAATTTACAGTCACACTGTGCCCCTACGCCATGACTTAAATTATCAAATTTAATACCATTATTTATAACTAAACAATATTTATATCAGAAAAAGATATATATTTAAATATTTCATGATGTAAAATTTATTTCAGCTCTGAGCTACGAGAAGAACGCACGTTGGAATCCCCCGCTGAATCGTAATACCGATGCTTTGTAGGAAAACGAAGAATCAGAAAGAACTTTACTTTGACTAGTGGAGCTTTTCAAGCAACATTTTGTGCCTAGAACGTAATATAATACTATGCTACTAAAAATTCTTAAGTAAATATCAAAAAATGTACCCTGTGTTGATAAATAATATTTTATACCCAACAAAATATTAAGAGGGACGTCGTTATTAAGAGACAGGATTTTGAGTTCGATCCCTACTCGGTTAAATTAATTATTGGAGCTGCCTCTACGTACCCTGCTGTATACAGGATATATCAAGAAGCTAAAAAAAAAAACAAAATTGAGGTATACTGATTGATGAAAATGTTAAATACTGTGCGTGTACCTACATTTCCAAATTGTAGACGTGATTTACATTCGTTGAAGAAGATATTAATAGTCTAAGAACATTCGTTATTACCCCCGAGTTGGTGAGGCGTTAGATTCCGCCACTTATTAATAAACGGAATATGAGAAATAATATGTATGTAAAGGTAACCTTGTGCCAATTTTTGAGACGGTGTGCAGAGCTGCTGCTCCGAGTGGAGAACTTAACGCCGCAATTCGTGTACTAAATCGGAAAAACAAAAATAAATTAAATATAATATTTTTTATGATTGGAGGTTGAACCTACTACCCTCGTATTTTCAATTACTCGCTGTCCCACTGCGCCATGACCGCCTCTTTGTAATCACAATGCTACTAAGCCAATTGTGAAATAAGTATCAAAAAATATTCCAAACAAGAATAATCATTATTTAAGTATCTTCATTACGAATGTTTAAGTACTTTACATCAAAGCTCCCACCGTCTGGTAACTTTTAAACATTATCTTACAAAAGTTTTTATAATATTGTAAATGAAATGTCCCTGAGATGACTTCTTAGAGATCATTTTATTTGGGACGCGTGAGTTATTGTCCCCAATTTTTTTTAATTTTTATACAGATACGTATATATTTTTGCAATTGCCAAAATTTTGATTATAAAACTTATAAACATACATTTTATAATTTTCCTTATTTTTCTAAGTTATCTTATAGTCTTAAAGTGATATTATGATCATAATTTTTTATCATTTCTTGATAGAGACCACTTCTTCTTTCCTTCTCGTCTGCCGTCTGCCTTCTTTCTTAGCCTACTACTCACACATTATCATCCTCGGTGGTTAGTCCATTCGCTCACATGCTCTCTTCTTTCTTTGGCGTTCGGGGGGTAACAGACATAGGTACTTACATCCGACATAGTTTCTAGGCGCCGGCCTCCGCAACATGGCCATACCATCCCAGGCGACGCTCTTGGAGCTTTTCAGCTACTTTTTCTCTTTGAGACTACTTCGAAGGAATATGTTGCGTATATGGTCAGACCGCGTAACGTGGCATCATCATTTCTGTGATGTGCATCTCCCGTATGCCGTATAAAGGAACTGGTTGGATGATGCTCTTGAAGCTGAGCCTTGAGTTTAGGCGGTATTCTGTGAACACAGACCACACCAGGGACCTCCCGCCATTTGGCCCAAGCGGCGCTTATACGGAATTGGAGATCATTACGGACTCGTGCATAATGGATCCAAGTTATCTGAATTTTTCCCAATCAATTGCTTCAGGATCTTCATACATAATGCTCGACTTCAACACATTTAGTTTAAGACCACCATTCTCAAGGGTGTCGGTTGGGTGGTGAGTCGGTTCTCAACAATGAGTGCTATATCATTGGCGTACATCATTCACCTTCAACCAGAATATAGAACAATTTTAAGTAACACCAGCAATAACGACTTCTTCACGAGCACAATACTTATACAACTTCCATTTCACTGTAACAAAGTTTATTTTAGTAGGTTATTAATTTAACTAAATAAAGTTTTATTATTTCACATAATAACTGGATATTCAAAGGGAGCCGGTGCCTCGTAACTAGAACAAAAGGCCTTCTTTGTTGGTCTCAGTAGTTTCTTATTTAACAACACACTACATTTGTTTGTTTGTTGGTACTGTTGTGGAGGTAAAAATAAACGTGAAGTCCGCTATGAAATTGTGCAACAAAAGATTTATCTCGGACGCAATAAATAGTTGCAACAGTTTAATTACTATAGTAGATTGTAGATGAATGCTGGGTTTTTTATTTGTTTCTATATAATATAGTAGTATGCTTCGCCGAGTAGAATTTTTTATTCAGCTATAGAAATATGAATATAAGATTTTTCTGGTGCGGTGGTGCAGTTTCTGTTTGAACGTGATGATGATGATGAGTTCGATTCCCACTCCGGGCTTAATATATTTGGACAAGAAAATCTAAATATTCTTTATTCAATTACAATTTCAATCCACTATAACAATTTTTGAAACATCAAGTGTGACATAAAAATGTCAGTAGCGTCAGTTCTACAAGAAGCTACCACTCTAGTGAGATTGGCACCTAGCACAGCACGTCTCAAATTTGGGACATAAGTTTTAACACTAAATTGTTTTGCACAACATGCTGTACGGGATAGTGCAAAAAAACAAGGTCTTAATCAATAGTCGTAATGGATTACAAAATATATTTTTAATTGTTCTCACATTTTATATTACGAGATTTTATTTTCCCACGTTCACTCCGCCTACCCTGCTATTTGCGGGATACAGCGTGAAAATATTTTTACACACGAACCCACCACCAGTCGCGATTACAGTCACACACTTAAGCCCCCGCGCTACGACTGACCTCAATATTTATTTGCTACTTTATATATCTACTCCGGCATCTTTAAACTAAATTTATATAGCAACCACATTTTCAAGTTAACATGGTTTTGTTTATAGTAAAAAAATAAAGGTACAATTTTATCTGGGAGGATGATTGACCCACCGGATTGCTCTGGGTTTCTATTAGGAATTTTGAAATAGTCCGTAAGTAATATATGTAAAATTTAACAATTAAAATATTAATATACGAGCGTTTCTACTTTAACATAGGCGAGTGTGTAAGTTAAGTTGGCTCTACCTCTAAAAGGGCCCCACTTTTAAGTTAGTAAGTACGCATACAACCTTAACTATATATTAGAGGTTAAAATTTTGAGGACTAATATTCTCAAGTAAAGTGCGGCGTTGAGTTCTGCCACTCAACACGCAATGCCTGCAGAATTCGGCAGAAAGTGGGGAACGGAGAGTCTTAACACAAGGTTCCCTCTGTCTACCCTGCTGTGTGCGGGATACATCGTGAGGCTATTTTTCTTAAATTAAAATCCTCAAAATTTTAACTTTGCTAAAACGACGTAGGTCTGGGGACTCTGGGATCTACGTCTATTAGTAACCTTCTTATAAAACTACTTGTGATGATGTATTTCGTACATTCAAATGTATTTGGTAATTTTTGGTTTTGTTAATGTTACTATTTTTCATTCCATTTTAGAAAAAGAAAAGATTTGAAGGATATGATATTTCAGGACTGATTAACATATTTTTTTTTTTGGGGAAAACGTTTATTTTATAAAAGCAACAAACCAATTTAATTGAAATACACCATGTATTTCAATTGAATTGAATAAATAAAATTCTCACTGTTAATTTATAAAAAAACATATCAACACTATAGATAAATTTCATAGTTCCTTAACATTTAGCGATCGCGTAATGCATTTTGAACTACAAAAATGACATCAAACCAGAAGTTGGTAACTCAATTTGTCGTTATTTGCCCGGGGCAGTAAACTTCCGGGATTTATCTCGTACAAGTTTAGACTAAGACAGTACTAAGACAGCTCCCAGGTGCAATCTGTGTAACTATTGTAAGGAACAGAAATTTATAGTTGACTCTTGTTAAAGTGGTCGACTGTCACACAGAGGTGTTCAGATTATTTGTTAATAATTGATTTTATTGAGGCCGTCGTGTCGCAGGGACACAAGCGCGTAAACGTGACGGTTATGGGTTCGATCCTCGGGGGAATGAAATATTTATTAATTTCTTTTTGTATTGTCTTAGCGAGGTAAAGCACGGCTAGGTTCCCTGATTCTCAGAGTTTGGGATACAGTCTGAAGATGAAAAATATGTAATATTTGAAGCATTTTTCCATACGATTGCATAATTGCTCAGTTGACGACGATTCACATGTCCTACAGCCAATAAAACTGTTAAATCGTGACTTTCTTTTATTATCTACATTTTCTTCTTTCATATTAGTAGCAGATGTAGATCGATATATAATTATAATTTGTTTCTATAGAAAAAGGCTACAATAAAATATATTCACATTTGTCGTAGAGACGTTGTTTTATTACTTGAAGAGACAATATATATATTCAAAAATACCGATATAATACATGTATACAAAAAATAAATATATCAGCTTCACGCTGTATCTCACAACATACAGCAGGGCTGGCAGAGAGAAAATGGTGTTAGGACACTCCGTACACCACATTCCGTCGAATTCTGGACGCATTTAAATAAATATTTCGTTTCCTCGAGTGGGGATCGAACCCACAACTACTCGGCTTACATTCACACTTGGAATGACCCTCCGCCACGACTGTCCTATAATATATGTATCTGTATCCATTATTAATTGGGTAAAAACATATAAATCATGAGCAATGGTTCGACTAATTAAAGGACTTGTAGGATAGAATTTTAGTTATATTATTTAGCAGCATTGCTGTTTGAGTTACGACGACGACGAAGTTATTGTCAACCCGTGAGTTCGTAGTATATTTAGAGGTAAGTAAAGTGTCTTTCGATTGTCTTTGAATATTGGATGAGATTCTTGTTATTATTACAAGTCAAAGCGCGGCGTTTAGTTCCGAGTTGAGAACGGAGTGTTTTAACAATAAGTGCACGGATTTCATCTGTTTATTCTATTATATGTGGAATACAGCATAAAGCTAAAACATATATGCTTTATTTTTTATAAAAGTTTTTGTTTGTTAGTAATTAATAATATGCTTTTGTTTTCTATATAATAAATAAATAAAAAAATAAAATAAAAATAAATATATATTACCAGCGTCACGCTTTACCCCGCATAGGAAGGTAACCAAAGATAATGTTATTTTAAGACACTCAATCCTCCAGTTTTCTATTCGAATTTAAGTGTGAATTAACATGTGAATTTATTCAGCGATGAAATTTAACAGCGATTAGGTTATTCTTTTTTAACAAAAATAAAACCAACTTTAAACAATACACTAAAAAATTATAAATAAATTTACTTAACATAAAGTAAAACGTACTTTGATTTTGTTAAACAAAAGCAATTAAATAAAGATTTTATAATTTAAAAGTCGGTGCCAAGTGAAACGAACAGGCTTAGTAATTTGATATTGTACTAAGGTTGCTTCGTTCCCCACTTAATAAATTCAATTCAATTTTATAGTAATCAAGACAAATCTTAACAAATCTTATTCAATTCAATTTATATAAGTTTCACGGTGTGACGGCCTCCCTCGAAGGTTTGCAATACGTCATTGGTGTATTTGGAATGCAAATTCCAAAGTCGACGTCCGGACTGGCCTGTTGTACGCCGTACTTTTGTACGTTCCAAACACAATTTGTACCAATACGTTGTGTTTATGTAATCTTTATTCATATACTCTTTAGGATTGTATTTTATTGTAGGATGGGATTTCGTGAAAGTGTATCAAGCTAATTTACATTCATATTTATAACATTATTAAAATATAATATAATTTTAATAGAAATTATATTTTTTTTTAATACTACAGTCACTAAACTCAACTTTAAAACAGTGTTAAGCAATTTACGGTTCATATCGGAAGACTTGACAGGTACCTAAGACTATACTTTTGATACTTATATTTTTTTAATAATAATAACTTTTAATAATATATAAACCATATATATTAGGTTTTTTAATAAATATTAAATAGCATATAAACAATACATTGACAATAAACCTTAAAATTACAACACTGTTACTATCTTCCTTTAAATAGCCACTATTACTTACTTTACGCCAGTCGTGGCGCAGCGGGACGAAGTGTGACCGTAAAACCGACTGGTTGTGGTTTCGATCCCGACTCGAGGAGATAAAATATTTACTTAAACTTATATTTCCATTTCTTCGCTCTGGTGTCGAGTTTAAGCGGCGTTGAGTTCTGCCACTCATCACGCAAAGCCTTCAGAATTCGGCAGAAAGTGGGGTACGGAGTGTCTTAACACTGGGTTCTCTTTGCCTACCCTGCTGTTTGCGGGATACAGCGTGAAGCTATTACATACATACTTACAAAAAAACACTGTCATTGTATTATTAGAGCGTCTTACACAAAATCTAACTATTGCCTGTTATATAAATTATTTAAACTAAGAAATTATTTAAAAAAAAAGCTTTACACCACTAAATCCAAAACTCTATCCCACATGACAGAATGGATAGAAAAAAATCTTAGTGTCAAAGTATTCCGTTACCCTCTTACCACCCTAGTGCAGATTTTGAATACCTGATTATTATCCGCCTAAACGTTGTCTGGACGAGACGACAATTAAGCCATAGGCCTCTTGTAAATTGTCAAACAAACACACACAATCGTATATAAATCACCTTAAATCTCTTCAATTAAGCCATGTCTAATAAGTATTATTTACTTACTTTAGCAAAGAAAAGTAAGAGTAATATTCTTTTTTTTTGTTTTTCATTTTCATTTCATATATTTTTTTTGTTTTATGTGTACAATAAAGTATGTTCTATTCCATTCTATTTTTTGTATTATTATCAATAAAACGATCAAAGTCTTATTTCCCCGTAAAACATGATGTAAAAATACAGTTTAGTACGAAATTAAATGTTTCCAGAGTTCTTTTGTACCAGCATCCTTTGTGGCTCTGTGCCTTGTTTTTCAAAAGCAAATACTGTTTAACTCTGTGAGGACATTCTTCGCTATTTATCTATCTTAGCTTTTTTTTCTTTTAAAAGTAAACTTTGTTGTAAGTTTTATTAAAATACGTCATACTTATTATTAAATGATCAATTAGCACTTTAAGAGATTGTGAGGATAGAAATGATATTGTTATAGCAGATGGTGGTATTGTGGCTCCCGCAGGTATCGCGGCACCTCATGAAATTTGTTATTAAGAATCACATTATCAAAAAAATTGAGAAAAGATAGCACATTTCTGTGTTTTAAAAAGCAGTTTAAAACTGCATTCGTCAAAACTTTTTAATGTGCTGCGATTATTTCAATAAATTTGTAATTATCGAGTCATAGCTGCAAATAACATTTCACGCTGTATCCCTGTATCCAGCAGAGTTGGCAGAGGGAACCTAGTGAAAGACTCTCTGTTCCCCACTTTCTGCCGAATTTTGTCTCCAACTCAACGCCGTACTGTGCCTCGATACCAGAGCGAAGAACTGGAAATATAAATTTAAGTAAATATTTCATCACCTCGAGTGGGGATCGAACCCACAACCAGTCGGTTTTACAGTCACATTTTGTGCCGCCGCGCCACGACTGTTCTCCAATTATTTAACAGAACATTATGCTTAATTAAATTAAGTTTAAAAAATAAAAGTACTATACGGAAATGAAAATGGCGGATTGGCAAAAGCGTGACTGTAAACACAACGGTTATGGGTTCGATTCTGAATATTATTAATATTTTTATTTTCTCGTTTTGGTAACAAAAAATACGCAGTGTTGAGCACCGCCAACCAAAAAGCGGAGAACGGAGGGCTTAACACTGCCTACACTACTATAGACGGGATAAAGCGTGAAGCTGAAAAGGAAACATAACTTTCTTGGTAACTTGCTATCTAAATATAGAGTTTTGTATAATTGACCTATAAATTGGTGATAAGTAAAGATGTGGCATTAGACTGCTTCCTGGCATGAGCGCTAATAACATTGCACTTGATTGCCAAATGCTTATTAGCACTAAACCGCGCTTCGTAGATTAAACACTGGTTTTGGAAATGCTATATATTTATTTTAACTTTTAGTAGAATTTTTTGTTTTTGTACCTAATAAACACTTTTTATTTGGTTTAAATAAGTCAGTCCCCGAGTGGGAATAGAACTTACTACCGTTGTGTTTGCTGTGTCGAGAATTGTTTATGCTCCGATAAGTAATAAAAGTTGTGGTGTCACTAACTATTTTATTTAAATTCTTAATTTCGTGAATACAATCATCATATTTTTTAATTATTTTATTTAGTTTTTTTCATTATTTATGCATATTGAGCGTGTCTTCGACTTATATAATATTGTTTATGTTAGCAGTGTAATATTAACACACTCCGTTCCACGCCTTTCGTTGAATTCTGGAGGCTTATCGAATGGGGAAACCAACTAGCCGCACTTTGCCTCGTCCCCAGAGCGAAGAAATGAGAATACTTAATATTTCATTTCCTCGGGTGGTAATCGAACCACAACCTGCCGCGTTTACAGTTCGTCTGGGCATGACTGGCCTCAACAATGCATATGACCCTTCTGTTTCACATTATTCGTATGTTCTTTACGATTTTCTGTTTATCACACAAAATCCGCTTTTGGAATATTTCCAAATGTAACAGTGTACAAACAGCGGCATATTGTTTCTTACTCGACGGGGACGGATCAGAGAGGGTAAACTTTAGTTGTAAACATTAGACCATCTGGCCGGGCTGTAGGCCGGGACCGTGCCCCGTTTGCTATGGATAGTGGTTTGAAAGGTATTTTTATATTGAGAATTTAAATTATAATGGAGTAATGAGACCGCGATGGTTGTAGTTTCGATTTCCGCCCGGTGGTAATAATTATTTTCATTTTACCGCTCTGGCAAGACAAAGTACGGCGCTGAATTGTACCATTTAACAAGTTAAAGGTTAAGGTCTGCAATTCGGAAACAAAGTGAAGAACAAAACGTTTGGATGTTAAAAGAACGGGAGGGAACATAAAGAAAAAAAAATATTATAATTTTTGTATTTAATAAAAAATGTGTGGTTTGTTTAAATTTTTTTTATGGTATTTTTATATATTCGTACAATCATGAAATATTCATTTTTTGACGAAGGCAACCATATCGCCCCATTAATATCACATATGATTTTTTCTACACATTATTGGGGCCATACGCAAGTATGTTTTTAAATTTGGCAGAGATATACAATTAACAGACGGTCAATTTAATTATTATTATTATTATTTATAGATAAATATAATTTATTTAAAAAAAATGCAGATTCACGCTGTATCCCGTACACAGACTACTACTACTACTACTACTACGCAAAGGAAACCTAGTGTTAAGACATTCCGTTTCTCATTTTCTGCCGAATTCTGGTGGCGTTGTTTCGACACCAGAGCGATTTAATGGTACATTTAAATAAATATTTTATTTTCTCGAACCAACTCGGGGATCGTACCCACAACCAGTCGCGTTTACAGTCACACTTTGTGCCTCTAATATAATATTATTTAAATATCTAAATAAATGTAAACGGTGCACAGCCGGATGAAGAGCAGAGGTCAAGTGGCGGGTGAGTCAACAAGCCCGAACTGCGTGGACATTATTTGTAAATCCCGCCAAGGCGCGTGACGCTTGTTGTTAAAGTTTCAAATTTAACACGTCACCTTTGTTGGGTTCTATAGATTTGTGAAGAATACGAGGTGATTCTTAGATGTGTGGGATTGATTTATTTACTTTGTAGGATATATAATTCTTTTTTATTTTCTTTTATATATTTTATAAGGAAAATATATAATAATGTGACAAAAGACTACAAAGTGATCCTACAACTGTGTTCTTTTATTTTTGAGGTACGAAACCCTAAATATGTATTGTGTATTAGGTTTTTTTTATTAAATTATGCTGTAAGAAAATATTGGTTGTTTGACATCATGGGGACATTGCTTGATGAATGGAGGAACTAGATTTTTTTTCTTATTTATCTGTAAAACTAAAAGTGAAAATTGAACATACAACCACCAAGAAAATTCAACTTTTATTACTTACGCTTTAATTACATCGCTTTACTTAGAATATTATAATTTGATACTAGCATTTATTTTTATGCTATAATAAAAATTATTAATGTTTATTTCAATAAAATAAAAAAAAAGGATTTTTATAAAAATTACTTTGAAGAAGATGAATCATGCATTCAAATAAAATTTAAAATTCATGGAGTGTCCCATATTCCAAGATACGAATAGCGGTTATTTATTGAAATATCTCTGTCTGTCAGTGAGTATTTTAGTCCCTCTAAAATGTTGGAACATAATTTCATAGACTAATGATATTTTTTCATTATGAATCATTATTCTAACTTAGGAGAATTGTGGATTCGATTTCCACTTCCACGATAGAAGGAATTAATTTCTTTTTTTTTATTCTTCGCCTTGGTAATTAGACAAAACGCGGCGCTAACACTCAATGTCTCGACGAACTACCCACACTCTTCATGCAATTTTCTGAACAATAAGTTCCTTCTGTCTACCTTGTTATGAGAAAAGGAAGCTGTAACTTTATATAATCCTTCTTTTGGTATAAATCGTAATACAATATGTTATGTAACAATATAAAAATACGGCCACAGTGGCACAGTGGGTCAGGGTCGGACTGTAAGCGTTATGATAATGGAGTCAATATCCTCTCGAGCGCTTACAAGGCCAGCGCTCGACCGCGTCCAAGATCTAATTAATTTTAATACTTTATAGTTAATAAAATTATAATTGAAAAAATCGCTGACCCACTATGTTGTACCTGAGAAGCAGTACAGCGAAATATTATACTTCAAACATTTTTTATTTCTTTGGTTAAACAAGCATGTTATTGAGGCTTTTTCTATAGGTTTTGCAACTCCAAAAGATAATATATCAAATTCAACGTAGATACTGGAAAAAGGGTTTGTCTTAATACTTTCTATCAAAATCAAAAATCTTAATAGAAACGAAATTCGAACAGACAAAACGTGTACTTTATAGGCGAAGTGCTTACTGTGCTAAAGTCAAACGAAACGTAATAGCTTTTATAAGTAATTTACAATTCCATTCCGCATTGTTCGCTGGATAGACAAAGACTAGGAAATTAAGAGGTGCCGACCGATCCCGTCGCTTGTAATTATCAAAATATCTGTGAGAATATGCAAAATTTACAACTATAAATTGGTGACAGAAATTGAAAATGACATGATATTATTTAAAAAAAAAAACTATACAATATAGTATTGAATTAAACATTATCTTAAAGAATGTATGCTTTTTTTTTGGAAGTAACTATGTAAAATTTTAATAATTGACTTTTTTTATACAAACTTCAGGTTTCTTTTTACTTATCAAGGAAAAATATTATTATTTTCTCCTTTAATAAATATAAAAAAAATATTCTTTTCAAAATGCAAGTTTGAAATCTTAAGCCGTATTAATAATTTATTTTCCGTCTTTTGTTTAGCAAATTTCAATAACGGCTCGAACGATGCTACATAGTCATGTCAATCTAACCCGAGCTACGGAATTCGGTCAACATTTTGTTTCTCCAAAATATTACTACAACATTTTCACAATAAAAAAAAAGGTTGTTCAAACATTCAGAAGCGCAAAAGCAGTAAGTGAATTTAATTTTCGTAAAAGCTAATTTTATAACGATTGAACCCACCAACTCTGTCCTACAGCTTAAAGACGATATACAAACTAATAGTCTTTGGAATCAAAAATGAAAACATAGTAATTTACGTGAAAATTTTCGAAAAATTATAGTGTCTACGATGCATAAACTCAGATATAAATTAAACACAAATATTATCACAATATAAGCGTCTCCATTGCGATCACATTCAATGTGAAACAGCAAAACATAAAGCGGAACTGTCTTTAAGCGACATATTTTTTATTTTTTTTTAATGTAACTGGAATATTATTTAGTTATAATACTCATGCGATTGGACATGTATGAAGAGGTTGATGAAAGGTCGAGGCGAAAGAGGTATGCAGAGATCGTAACGTTTTACGCTCCTTGCTCTTTGACTACCCCGATAGGGATATAGCGTGAAAATAGTTTAGTTTTATTTATACGACGCTTATGAGTTTGAGTTTGAGTCCCACTCACGGGAATGAAATAAATATTTATTTAATGTGTAATTTTGAATTACAAAATTATCTCGCTCTTGTAACGAGGTGATGCAAGGGAACCTAGTTTTAAGACCATTTAAGATCCCACGCACCTCTCAATATTTTAGACTTTACCCATTGAGCGGCGAAACTCAACGCCGCGTCTTACATAACACATTAGTACGGCTTAACTCAAAACAAACTCAAGCGCCTCCGTAATTGCGTCTAGTAACGCAGTGTAATTAACATAAAACGCAAGCCAAGTCGGCACGTGCTTGCTCTATAAACTACATACATCGTTCATTACGTGAATAATGTAGAGTATGCGCTTCAAACATTAGAATTTATGTAAATAAATACCCATGTAGAGCTTCTAATTCGAAATATAATTTTAGAGTAGAATGGCCACTGTGTAGTGTAAATAGTTGAATCGGATGTTATAATGATTAAGCAAAGTGGAAATTATCAGTCCAAAATGTTTTTTTTTGTAACTGGGCTACTAACTGTAATGGGGTGGGCAGACTCAGACCAGTGTTAAGACATTCCGTTCCTCACGCATTGCCCGTTATTAAAGATTTTAGGAATTGAGCGGCAGAGCTCAATGCTGCGTTTTATTTTCTTAGCAAAGCAAGGAAACATTTATGAAATTCCATTCCCTGAGCTAAAATGTACCAATCTACTAATTTCCTCATAATACCTCATGAATTCTACGGAAAGTAGAAATCGGAAATTAAGCATTCAATCATCGTATTAACAGACAGACACGGTCCCACTTTGGCAAGAGCCTCACGGTTTCTTCCTCATATTGCATATTAGGCAAAGACTTAATATCAAAACACTCCATTGTCCGGCATAATTTAAAATATTAGCTAGTTCTATTTTTAAAAGGTTTCATTTTCTCAATTCACTATGAAACCATCAAATTATCATTACAGCGGAAACAACTGAATCCACCAATTTACGCGGAATATTTTAGAACCGCAATTTGTGACAGATGCTACCTTATACAGACTGACATGCTTCAGTAATTGAAATTTATTAATGCTTAAATTGATTTTGGCGTTAAAATATCAATTTGCTATATTTTTTCAGCTTATGGCTTTTTCCAAATTTGAATTTTTGAATATTGAGTGGTCGCTTTTCGTTGTAACTACTTGAGGGAGAAATAAAATATGCCTCCAAAATTCGGCGGAAGGTGAAGAACGGAAGTGTCTTAATGGGAACGGAGTGTCTTGACACTAGATTCGCAGATTCCCTCTACCTATCCTGCTATTTACAGGATACAAGCGTGAAGCTAAAAAACTAGTGAAAAATCACTCTGGCTTTTAATATTTTTTGATATTTAAACATTACGTAACTAAGCAAAAGTGATGTAGCATAACTGAACGAAAAAAAAAGAAGATTTTCTTTCCTCTGAGTAACAATAGATCTATAGATGATTAAGTACACTAATAACTGGACTATAGTCTATTTAACATAAAAACATTTTTCCAATACAACTTCACTTACAACCAAGCAAAATCTTCAGCTGTCTAAACTCTATATTTCTATTTAATATTATATTAGTATAGATATGTGACTACTTTATATCAGCTTTATTTGCATATCAATATTTGACATAAGCACTTAATTTTTTTAATTCAAATTTATGCACAAAATTACTGTCGGGTGTTGTTTTCCTTTCAAATATCTGGGTTGTAATAAACAGGTGCTGCTATAAGTTACACAATTAACAAACTGTAAACTGAAATTTTGTTAAACAAATTTAAATTGCACAAACTAAATTTTGTTTCGAGTAGACCTATAGTGAATTTAGTGGAGGAACTTTGAACTTTTCACATTAAAATATTTTGATTTTGTTTAATTCCAGTCTGTATGCAAAATAATGTGTGACAATGATGCTGTGACTATAATTATCCAGGGAAGGGAAGGTCCTAATGGTTACGGAGTGTCTTAACACTAGTTTCCCAGGTACTTACTGAATTCCAAGTTATGTGCAGGATACAGCGTGTAGAAAAGAAATATGTTAATGCCATACTAAAAGAAATATAAAAAAAATTCGACCTAAAAACTCCTAAAATACTATCTACCGTAGATCCCTACGTTAGTTGCATACACTGAAATAGACTGCCTCCAAAATCATACTTTGTGAAGAGAAACTCTTCGAATTCTTGAAATAATTGCTGTTTTGATCGAAACCTTTGTGTATCCCAATTCCCAGGGCTAGGTTTATTCAACGTTATACATACACATAGTGATATGTGTTCGTAGCTTCAATATCGTTTGAGCGTGAGTGTTTACTTTCTAAGAAGTACTAGAATAACTCGGTCGTTTTAAGTGAAAATGCAGGGTTTCAGTAAATTGTTAATAGTAAATAGTACATATTTTACTTTGTATTTAATGACATTTTAAGATGTAGTACATATTTTTAAATGAATCTGATTATAAGCCCGATAGTTGTGGATTCGATTCCCACAATTATTAAATACTTATTTAGAAAACGTATAAAAATTTGAACGTAGCGGGAATCGAACTCGCGCCCCCTGGAAACCGACCAGGCGCTCTGGCCCTATGTTCTTATCAATCTATGTCGAAAATTTTATACGCTCGTTACAACTTATTTATGTTATTAGCGTCTTTGTAGGGAGATTTTTACAAATTTCTGCTACTCAAAAATAATTACCAAGAATTATCGTCTGGCATGAGAGCTATTTATTAAATATTTTTAACATTCTTAAAATGTTAGTCAACAATTAGCAAAGAAAAATATATTTTATAATAAAAAATATATTTCATATTTAGAAAACGTATAAATTATTTTTATTTTCTCGCTGTAGAAGTGAAAGTGCGAAAGTGTATTGAAAAGGTTAGTAGTAACAAAGAATTACAAATAAGTTGAATAAATAAAGGCGTTGAGTTCCGCAATATAACACACAATGCCGCCAGAATTTGACGAAAAGTTGGGAATGCAGTAAGTTAACATCAGGTTCCCCTTTGTGCTTACCCTGCTTTGCGCAGGATATAACGTGAAGCTAAAAAAAACCACTTGCTTATGTGGACTTTATTCGTTAACACATTCTGTTTTTTTAACCTTTCTCAAGAAACCTGACTACACACAAAATAACGATAGCATATTATATATACTGATCATATGTTCAACACATATCAAAAATATAAAAAAAGACATCTAAGCCATCATTTCAAATCAAAATTGATCTTTTACAATTGAATCTCTGTAATCTAGTATTGAATACGAAAGATTCATCGGGAAACGTCCTCAGAGAGCCGGCATTCATTTCTTTTATGCAGCAGCTTTGGAAATAGCGAAATCCTCCGCTACGAGAATTTCTGACGTTAGCTCCGTTTGTGTTTATAAATTTTTGTTTCGTTTTTACATACATTGATGAATCGTCAAATTTTCTTTGGAACGATATGTGGATATTTTTGGTAAGTAAATATTTTTATGTATCACAAAAGTAATGTAGGTTGAATGTAAATATGTTTTAATGCATATATAATATATTTGAGTACGTATATAATCTATATATAAAATAAATAAATTAAATCAGCTTCACGCTGATTTGTACGCTGTATCCCGCGCACATTAGGGTAGGCAGAGGGAACTCAGTGTTAAGACGAGCCATCCCTCACTTTCCGCCGAATTTTGGAGGTATTGCTTCTTAAATGTTGGAGCTCAACGACCCGCTTTGTGTAGTTACCAGAGCGAAGAGAGGGAAACATAAATTTAAGCAAATATTTCATTTCCTCGAATGAGGATGGAACCAACACCCAGTCGCGTTTACAGTCACATTTTGTGCCCCTGTGCCACTACTGTCCTAAATAATCTATACATCTATACATATAAAAGAATTGAAGTGTATGTCTGTAATTTAAAATAAGTGTCTAAAGAAAATATCTTTTTAAGTGTACACACGAAATGACATGATACTGAAATGCAAACAAACGATTTTAAAAATGTTGCCTCTCTGTCTGTTCTTTAGTTTATCCGGACTAATCTCTGGAACTACTGAACCTATATGTATAGAACTTTTGCTGGAAAACAGATGTTGTGGAGCAACATATAGGACTAACCAGAAATTCATAAATAAACAATTTCATAACAATTATATTAGATAAAAACAAAGTCCTTTTAAAAATACTAAATAAACAAAAATCATTGAGTACTTCAAAGTAAACTTATACTAAACTATAACATAGTAAAAATCCTATTTTACTGCAACTGTGCAATGGGCCGTAGCCCGTAGCAGTTACGGACTACGGCGTAGCGCTACGAGCTCTACGAGTGCATGTGCTTGTGCTTCATATACGGTTGGGTTATTTAAATTACGCTTAGTTAGAGTTGTTAGGATTTTTTTAAATATATATATTTTTTTATTTCAGCTTCATGCTTCTTCCTGTATATAGCAGAGTAGAGAGAAGGAATCTAGTGGTTAAATATTCTTTCTCCCACTTTTTGCCCAATTAATGGAATATTTTGATGACATTAAATGATGTAACTCAACACCCCACTTTATCTACAAGAACGGAAAATGATACACCTGGGCACAAATGTATGACAACACTAACACGATGGTGTTGTGTTCGTTTCTAACTCGGCGACAAAATATTTAATATTATCATTTATTTGCTCTAGTAACAAGACCAAGCGCAGTTTCGCCACACAATACGCAATATCTCGAAAATCGGCGGAAAATGAGAAACAAAATGTCTCAACAGCGTAGGCAGACCGTACCTACACTGTTATGTGCAGGACAAGTAAGAAAAAAGAAAAACCTAGACTATCTTGTTTTTTTTTTTTGGAGAAATACTGTATAGACTATCTAGTCTATTATCCAAAAAAAAAACATCAAATATTTCAAAACCACCTTAAGCATTGCATGTTAGCAACGACGTGCATATTTCCTACTATACACATTGTACATGAATAATGGAGGAATCACGTTCCAGGATACATTTAGGTTTAAATTTTTAGGTTTACACGAGCGTTAAATTGCACTCGAATATTTAACGTTCAAAACCTAGGCTGCTGTATACAGAGCATTCCTTAACTGTATATCTATTAGAAGACGGTTGGTTAGTAAATGTATGTATATAATGGACGTAGTGCCGTTATATAAAATAATATTTTGAGTTGTTTATATTTTATTTTGTAACAAGCGTTGAGTTCCGCTAGTCAATACGCAATAACTGGAGAATTCGGTAGATAGAGCGTTGTTGTTTAACTGAAATGGAGTGTCTTACAATCAATTCTCTGCATATACTGCTATATACTGATAGAACTTGACGCCGCGTTCTATATCATTTATAACGGAAAAGGAGAGAAAACTTATTGTAACAACTCTCTGTCCTCTGCTTCCATCCGAATTTGAAATATTAGTGAAACTCACGCCGCTATTTGTTTATTTATAAGCTTCGGTCGTGGTCAGACATAGAACGAAATATTTATTACATTACCATTTCTTCATTCTGGAATCGAGGCGAAAGCAAAGCGTTGAGTTTCGCCACTCAAAACGCAACACATATAGAATTTGGCGAAAAATTGGGAGCAAAGGATTTTAAAATTAAGCTCCCTCTGCCTACCCTGGTACATCCGGGACACAGCGTGAAGCTAAAATAAAATCAGTTTCGATTTCTTTAACCAAATAGGAGGAAATAAAATATTCAATAAGGATAAATTTAGGCTTTGTTAATAATTGTTATCCCAGCAACAATATCACACATCGTCAGTTACGAATTCAAATCTCGTGTACCACTGTGTTGGAGAAACTAAATTTATTGTAAAATATAAAATTTAAATTAATAATAGCTCTCACTATTTGTACGTGAATACAACGGCTGTAAATGTTCCATTAGCACTACGTGAGCTATTCAAATTATGAGTGAGTGATTCACTAACGCCGCTCGTTTCAAGGCAAGTAGCTTTTAGTGAACTTTGTGGTTTCACAGAATTTTTTTACTATTTAAACACGCAATAGATGATGCTCTGAAAAAATAGAGACTAGGCTAAATTTACTTTTTTTTAACCCACGCTTCTTGGAATCAAATCCTCTGATGAATGAAGTTACATTTTCTTAAAAAAATCTTTTTTTCTTGTCACAGAAACTGTGACTATCCATCTATCTATATTGTCCTCTCTACTATTTACCATCTTAGATATTTACAAATATTCTCTTCTCAATACTATTTTGTTTCAGTTACCTTTTTTTTACCGTTTTAGAGTTTCTTTAAAAGGTCCAGTATTATAAAACATTTATTCACATGAGTACCCATTTTGATATTTTTTTAACTTCTCGCTCTATCCTGCATATAGCAGGAAAATCCAAGGGAAAGTAATGTAAACAATCCGTTCTCCACTTTCCTCTTCTGTATGTTAATTTATAGTTTTTATTAAATTGAAATTAAATCAGCTTCACGCCCACGGTGTGTATCCCGTACACAGCTGTGAGGTTGATAGAACCTAGTGTTCAGGCACTCTGTTTCCCAATTTCCACCAAATTATTTATTATATTATTTATAAACTCGTCATTAAAATCATTTAATTCATTTATAGTTCCAAAACCTACAACTAAGTTGAGAAATAAGCGATCAAATATTTTTTTACAAGGCTTCAAACCAGCACTTTGCTAAGAATAGATTGAGCTCACACACTTTCTATGAAACTAAAAAATCATCTAATCTAATAGAGATTTCATATAAAAAAAATCCATTATAACATTTATTTTCAGATTACTTCACTAATGTAATAATGAAAGGACCACTCGTAAACATGTTTTCCCCATTTTCGCTTCAATGATCTAATCCTGTTTAACGTCGATTTATGATGAACCCAACACTTATACGAACCTACCCTACCGCCATATTATTAAATTTATTTAATAGATGTTACATATTTTTTTTTCTTTTTTTTTTGTAAAAAAAGGATTAGGAGTTATATAAAATATGTTTTCAGTTTCATATTTTTTTGTCTGTTTTATCTGTTAGTATGTTTTATTTAAGTGGGGAAGTATCTTAATCTACCCCGCTCGGGATAAAGCGTAAGTTAAGTTAAATTGAGTTATTAAAAAAAATTAAAAACTCAATGTCATTAAAATGATTACAAACCTTTAAATATTATTAAAATACATTATAATTATAATAAAATTTCCATAAGCATAAGCTGATCCAGCGTAGATTAATTTCCCCAATTTTATTCACTGATAAGAGATTGAGGATGACGTAAGCTACTTATACATTTTAATTTTACAATTCCTTTTCTTATTTGATGTTAATATACGCTTACTGGCATATATATTATTTGTGGACATAGGTGAAAAGTTAAATAATTCTTTTTGGTAAATAACAGACGGTTTTCTATATTTTTCCACTGGATACGAACGCATATAGTTCATATGAGACTTACTGCAGTGGTGCGGATTCAATCTTCATTTTGGCAATTAATTTAAAAACTGATCTTAACGACGTGGGAACAAAACTTTGAGGCCAGTCATGGCGCAGGGGCAGTAAATGTGACTGTAAAACCGATTGGTTGTGGGTCCGATCCCCACTCGAGGAAATGAAATATTTATTTACATTTCTTTATTTCTTCGCTCTGATATTGAGGCAAAGCGCGGCGTTGAGTTCCGTCACTCAACATATAATGCCTCTCGAATTCGGCGAAAAGTGGGGAACGGAGTGTTTTAACACTAGGTTCCCCTGCCTATCCTGCTGTGTACAGCGGGATACAGCGTGAAGCTTTTTTTACTTAACGTTCGTTACACATCATGTCTCGAATTCAGGCGAAATGCGAAGAACGAAGTGTGACAAGCATGAAGCTGTAATTTATACGCCTGACTGAAGGAAATTATTGTAGTTCCAGAATCATGTTTTAAAGAAGTGCCGAATTTCTTCGTATCACTGTAATATAAAACGACGACTTACGACGATTAGGTATTTTTATACATAAGATAAAGATATAAAAAAAATAGTTACAAAAATTGGAAACAAAGCAAAAATCCTAGAACGCAGTCGTCTTATTAAATAAAACCCCAATTACGTATTTAACTCCAACTAAAAACTGTAAAATTATCGTCGAGCTAAACATTTAAAGTTAATACTACCTTGGTAGCTATCATGAACGCCTGTAATTGCTCACCATTAGCAGCTCTACGTGAGCTAGGTTAATTATGAATGATTTATACTGAACGCTCATTTGAAGGAACCTAAGTAACTTTTAACCTATCTTCGTTTGTACATAACCGTATTTTTAATGTGCTCTACACGCGATTCTTGGTTGTTTTTAATTTTTGATTGTTGACCTTAGACTTTGTTTTTATATGAAACAAAAATCCGTGCGATTGCGTATTGTGATTGCGATTGCTTAACAGATACGGTTTTAGTTGCCTAAAACAGTTCCATTACTGAGTGATTGAACCACCAAAAATAGGTGTTGCTTTAGGTTTTCCTTACTTATTATTTATTGAACTAGTAGTTCCCTAGATTAGCGCGATCAACCAAACAAACTCATAGATTAAATAAACAAATAAGTATTTTTATTTATATTTTGAAGCTGTAGCTCCAATAAGGGGAGGGGGGTCCAAATTAAATACGTCAATATAGTAAATAGCGTTGTCAATCAGCCGGCGAGCGCGTCGAGTCACTGCTAGCGCGTCGTAATCAATCTTCATAAAGCTTAGCCTTTAAGAAAAATAAATTGGTTTACGTACGACTTTGTATGTACAGTGTATCGATTTGCCTGAATTTGTTATATTAGTCAGGATTTAGTAAAAAATTGATAAATTTTTATATATTTTTAACTAAATTTCAACTAGATCTATATATTTTTTACTAAATTTCAACTAGAGATGTTTAATTTTTTTTTATTAAAATTTGAATAGATTTTATTGTAATGAAATAAAATAAATTTTATTTATATAGGTATTAGATAATTATCTAAAATATTTTATTAATATTCTCTACATAATACAAGTTGTACAGATGCTGCCGTTGTAAATTACTTGATAGACGGTTGTAATTCTCGACCTCGCTGTAGAGTAATGTTCTAACATGTTTAAGATCGCGGAGTTTTTAATGAAAACTCTTTCATATCATATATTTTTCTTAAAGCATAATTGGTTTTCACTTGTGATTTAAGAAAGTTTAATGTTACATTAAATTGTTTATTGTATAATAATTTTGGATTCAATTTCAAAGAATTATCTTTTAAAGCGGAGTGACTTTCTGCTGAAATAGATTAAAGGCTATATAGGCAAAGTGGTATAGAGTCTTACTATGAACGTTTTGGGTTCGATCTTATTTAGAAGGAATTAATAAGTTTATATAATTTTCATTTTCCCTGCTGTAATAGACATATAGTGGTATTAAGATACGCCACTCAATACGCAATATCTTAAAAATTGGCGAAAAATACGAAACGGAGTGTCATAATACAAAGTTCTCTCTATCTATTCTACTGTGCTGGAAAAAATACAAAGTAAGTTTTTAAAATATTATTTACTCACAAAGAAAAAAAAATAGAATCATGTAAAAATTTTATCGTAACAGAACTCGATACGGTTCATGCTTGGCTCTTAATCCATACTTTCCTATTCCGAGTGAGAACCTAACCTCCAAACGTCACATTCAGTCAGACGCTCTCACTGTGCCACGGCGACCTCATGGAATTTTAACACAAATTTCAATAGTAACAAAACTATGTACCTAAATATTTATATAATTTATGTTTTTATAACAGAATATGGCCGCGTAGATACATAGATGTATATAAATGGAGATATGGGACACATTAATTACCAATAACTGTATTGTGTTATCTGAATTATTAGCTCAATGTTATCCACCGATTTACTAACTTGATTAATTATACGACGTTTTGGTTATTGACAGTTACGGATTATAATATTTTCTTTTGCTTTTTTTTTAAGGTTTCAACCCTCAAAAGAAAAAAACTAGTCTGTCTGTGTGTGTGCGTGTGTGTGTGGCTATCCGCCTGTCTGCTGTCTGACAAAATTGACTGACCATAGACAAAATAATCACAAGCTTATATTTGTATTTCCTTTCAAACAAACTGAATTTATACGCCCGCAAACTTAAGTTTGTCAGCTTTATAATAATATAATTTTATTATATTAGGTAAACTATTATTAATTGATATATATGTATACAACGCTTTACAGATTTAATGTTATTTATATATATATATATATATATATATATATATATATATATATATATATATATATATATATATATATATATATATATATATATATATATATATATATATATATATATATATATATATATATATATATATATATAATATAGAGTTACCGTTTACCCAACAACACAGTCATGTCGGGTAAAACATAAAATCTGTGAAGCGTATACTGACGCTAATGTCCACGACACCCGAGATTGTTAGAGTTAATAGTCCTTAAGAGTTGTATGAGAGCCACGAAACTACTGCCGTCTAAAGTCTGTATACATATTATATACTTTATATATCTCTATATGGCTAATTGGAGCCAGTCGTGGAGAAGGGGCACAAAGTGCGACTGTAAAATCGACTGGTTGTGGGTTCGATTCCCATTCGAGGAAATGAAATATTTATTTATTTATTTTTTTAATTTCTTCGCTCTGGTGTCGAAGCAAACCGCAGTGTCGAGTTCCGCCATTCAACACGCAATGCATCCAGAACTCGACGGAAAGTGGGGAACGGAGTGTCTTAACATTAAGTACCTTCTGCCTACTATGCTTTGTGCGACATTTATATTTCTAATAAATATGTTTGGTAGGAACCCGTCGTGGCGCATTAGCACAGCGTCTGCGGCGGTTGTGGGTTCTTGTTCTGTTCTATTGAGCCTACACAGTTTTTTAAAAAAACGTAAGTTAACTATTTACTCGGCACCTCCATACTACTTCTACCAATATGTTTACATAGCCATCTATATACATATACCACATTATATATTACGTATATAGTGTGAAATCGCCTTAAAGACGAATTAGTCTCAGAGCCGACCGCTGTGAGACATGGCACTGGGTTGTACTACACGATGTTAACAACGCTAGTTTGTACTTGTACTGCAATGTATGGACATGAGTAACAAGTCAGTAATTGTTCATTATTTCTTGAGATTCGAATAGCTGTTAACTATTATACTTTTTTTTAGATTCTCGCAGTATCTCACAGACAGCAGAGTCAGTCTCGCAGTCAGCAGGCAGATGGAATCTCTCCGTACCCCACTTTCCTTCGTATTTATTGATATATTGCGTATTGAGTGATGGAGTTTTGACTCATTACAGAGCGAAGAAACGAAAATATTAATTTCCACAACTGAGAATCGAAACCACAACCTTTCACGTTACATCACACTTTGTACCCCTGCGCCAAGTTTGTTCCTATAGTTAATATATTTTGTAAAAAATATGAAATGATTGAACTTTACAGTAAAATAATTAAAGCGTCACATATATATAAACAATACTGAATTTATCTTTTTATAGATAAGCAGAAAGGATAGCAGTAAGACAGGAAGACAAAGGCTCACAAACTCCGACCTCCGTTTTCCGCTCAAATTCGAGATTCGAGCCGTATTGAGTGGCGGAACTCAACGTCATACTTTATCTTATCAATTTCAAGTGACAAATAATTAAATATAAAGGAGCTCCTGATTCAAATTTACTGTTAAATATTGTCCAACTGCACCACGATGGCCTCAAATTCGAGTTAATAATATGGATATAAAAAAATAGTCAATATGTAAATTATAAGAAAATTACGCAGTGAGTAATAAGTATGAGGTAAATACTCACAAACCACTCGCGCTATGCAAGTATTAACGTACTGCCAATGAAGATACGTTCAGCAAAAATAGCATCAGCCATGCATACTTCAATCAGCTTCACACTGTAACCTGCACGGTAGGCAGAAACCTAGTGTTAAGACACTCCGTTCTCCACTTTCTGCGGGATTCTGGAAACATTACGTGTTGAGTGGCAGAACCTCGCCCGCTTTGCCTCGCGCGCCTCCTCGACACCATAGCGAAGAAATAGAAATATAAATTTAAGAAAATATTTCATCTCCTCGAGTGGGGCTCGAACCCACAACCAGTCGGTTTTACAGTCACAATTTGTGCCCCTGCACCACGACTGGCCTTACTTAATGCTTGAATTTTGGGGATTTGTATGCTCGTTTACTTTTCTTTGTGTATTATATACATTTGTAGTAAGTATATATATTATGGGGCGTCTGTAGAGTTGTATATGTACTCTTTTCTACGGTTTTTTTTTCTTTTTAGATGTGCACTAGCTGCAACTATTATATTTGTTTCACATTTTTCTTGTAACTGAGTACATTTGTATGGAAAAGACAAGGCAAACGAGCGTTCGGGTCACCTGACGGTAAGTGACTACCGCCGCCCACGGCCCCGTGCAACACCAGAGGAGATACAGGTGCGTTGCCGGCCTTTAAGATGGGTTGGGCGCCGGAGCCCGGCTTTACCTGATGCGAAAAGCAGTGGCATAAAGCCACTACTTAACGCCGGTTTTAAGTGCCGGGGGTGGTAATGATGCGATCGAGTCTTAAGTCTCCTCCTCCTTATTATTATTTAAAATATACGTCACTTTAGTATAAAATAAAAAAATATATATATTTTTGGAAACGTATAATTTTTTTAACGTAGCAGGACTTGAAGCCGCGCCTGTTAAAAATTGTCCAACCTTGTTCGTTCCTATATTTCTCTTTTCTAAGTTTAAAATAATATTTTTAATTTTATTGTATATATTTTTTTCATCTCATCCCACTTCCGTTGCACTCGTCTAAGGTCAGATCACTATAGGCGCATATTCAATGAGCGCGGTGTGGTTAGACAGCACGTTTTTCGTACACCATCGATTACTACTACAAGCGATACTTTTAATCTGTGGCACGGGTTTGAGGTATTTTAATATGCATTAAATTTCGATACATATAATACGAAATTTGCAATATTAACAATTGATATTATTAGTGTGAAATTTTAAAGGTAAATTTGTTATATTGACGTGATATAACGTGTTGGCTTATAAATTATGCAAAAGTAGATTCCATTGTGACGTATGGTATCACGCAGTGTGGCATTTTTTTTTAGTTTCACGCTGTATCCTCGGATCAACACTAGGTTCCTTTCAACCATGTGGATGGGCAAAGGGAACCTAGTGTTTAGACACTCAGTTTCTACTTTTAGCCGAATTTTCGAGACATTGCGTATTGAGTGGTGGAAATGAAAATAAGAAATTATTTATTGTACAGGAATCAAACCATCAAACAATGCGCTTATATTCATACATTGTGCTATATATGCGCTATGATGGCCTCATAAGAAGACTGTGAGTTTAGTTTTATAGATTTGAATATTTTTTTAAATATGGGTGTAAATTATAAAATAGAGTTACCTAGTAATAAATTTAAGGTGCTAAGCATGTCGTTCATATTATTTTTCCTTAGAATTTGGCTATTTATAGAAACTCTACTTAGATACGAATGGTCGTTAAAAAAAACACCGTTTATCAAATGACAATGACAAGGTACCATCGTGAGTATGTGGAAAACCTGAATATCCAAAAATAAAGTTTCATTATTTAGAAAATAAATAAAATAATAAGTTAAAAGTGAAAATTATCTCACATACACCTTTTTTTTGTCGCTGGGAAATGCATTTACGCAGACCGCTCATCCGTACGGCTAGCGCCCTACGGATGAGCGGTACTGTGGGACTTATCAATGAAACCGATCCTACCCACTAAAACCCAGCGGAAACCCTCTCCACCAAAATGAGACGCCACAGGATTGCTTGCGCATACTACTACGACGCCTCAGTGGAAGGCTCGTATTGCGGGCCACCGTCGCCTTCAGGGTTCCCTGGGGTTTCTTCTAGGGCACCCGCAGCCTTCTCTAGGGACCATCGCACATACACCTACACCAACAGTATAGTATACAAGTTATATTTTTGTTTTATTCCTGTTTTCCTAAACGCTTATATTGTCCGACTCGTTGATATTCAGTGGAAGAGGGCAGTGGAAATCTAAATAAACGGATTAGAAAGGTTCACTGTAATATATGCCGAGTTGCTTTTGTTTCGTCGCACGTGTGTTGCTTCGGAAACAACAAATCTCATTAGGCCCAAACGAAAAAACACAGCTATTTGCAAAATTGTACGTGGATTTTCTTTGTTTTTGTTGTATTACAAATAAAAATATTACCATACAATACTATGGTAGATTTTCGCGATTATTATACACTTAAATATTATTTTTTAAGCGGAATCGCGTATATTTAGTACCAACATTTTTTGAAACCCGATTTTTCGAATACTAGATTCATTTAAAAATATATATATTTACATTTTCTTAATCAGCATCATCCAACACATAATACGTTGAAATTAAGTGGTAAGTGTAAACTAAAAAAAAACCACTTAATTTAAATCACATGTATTTTTCATTTGCCCCTAGTGAGTACTTTTTAATATGCTTTTATTAGGTCAAGCTGTAACAAATTATGTAAAAAAAGTAATAATCTGTGATTAAACCACTTCTAATAATTGTACATTTTTTTCTCAAAACTCGACTAATTTTATTTTTCCACACAAAAATCGAATCTGTAACTTCCAAATCTCATAATCAGTTACCAATAAGTACTTAGACCAGTATCTATATAATATAAAAGCTATATAAAATAAGAACAACTCAATTGTTTTTACAAGTAATACATCTAATAACGTCGTCGTTTCAATCAATTTTATATTAACCAATAGAAAATAAGAAAAGTAATGGCTCGCTCTCCGAAGCGTCTTACCTGATTTTGCAGAATTTCCCACAGGGATATATTCTAATTAGGTTCGTTCTGGCTTTTGTTAAGACTTAGCTATTTTTATTGACGTCAAATCGAGGGGAGCGGCTTCGTGTACGTTGTTTATGTATTTGTATAATGTTTTTTTTACTTCACGTTGTATCTTGCAGGTTTTGCAGCAGGGTAAGTAGAGGAATTTTGGGAGTCTAATGTTAATAACTGCCATTCATCACTTTTCGCCGAATTCTCGAGGTATTGCGTGTTTTGTGGCGGAACTCGACGCCGCGATTTGCCTCGTTCCCAGAGCTGGGTAATTGACGACGAACACGACGACAGAAGCGACTTCCTCAATATTAGATATTTTTTATTCCTTCCTCCTCCATATTTTTCCTCCCAGTCTTAAGATACTCCGTTCCCATTAAGACACTTCCGTTCCCAACTTTCTCTCTCTTTTCGTTCCCAAATTCTAGAGGCACTGAATGTTGAATGGAGCATTCATAGTGTGCTTAAATCTAATATAGTTATATTCTTCTATAAAATACACAATGCATCCAAAGCGGTTCTACTTCTAGTACTATAGATAGCGTTACTACTGATATGGATGTTTATACTACTCTACATACTAATATATATTATGGTAGTTCATAGTAATTGCCGCTTAGAAAGCAACCGGATTGTATTTATCAAGCAATAGTTGTTTTCAGTTTCACGCTGTAACCCGCATATCTGCTACATGCGGGTTAGGCAGGAGAGTCTAGTGTTAAGACACTCCGCTCTCCACTTTCCGCCGAATTCCTTAAGCATTGCGTATTGAGTGGCGGAACTCAAATCAGACCCTTGTGCTTCTGCGCCACTACTGGCCTCAAAAATAACAATCTTCACATAATATTAATTTAATTTTAAAGCAAGCCATTATGACTACAGGTATTTATATATTGATTCAATTTTAATTAAACCTTCCATGTTGGCATTCAAACGAATATTGCAAAAATTTTCAATCCATATTGCTTCAAGTACTCTTCGGTTAATGTGCAGAATTTCGAAATTACTGATACGTATAAAATGCGTATGAACCACAACTTAATTTACTTTATATGAGATTTGTGAGTTAAATATTTATAATTATTGGAGATTATGCATTTATATTAAGTTTATATAATTACTTATTTTTATTTTATTATTAATGTAATATTTTTTTTTAAATCCAAGCTCTAGCTTGACAAAGCACTGCGTTGACTATACCGATTCAATAAATTTTTGTAGTTTTTTTAAGAGGCCGTTTTGGCGCAACGAAACAGGCGTCTAGCTATAGCCACAATGGCTGTAGATTCGATTCCCACTCGAAAGATAAAAATTATTTAATCACTTCATTGTCTTGAATTTGTGTGAAAAATATAATGGAAGTATTTTGACACTGGGTTCCGTCTTTTAGGTAAACCATAATTTCATATTGATATTTTAGAACATTTATGTATTATATAACATATTTATATTTTAGAACGATTATAACGCATTGATCTCTAGGGGCTTTGTGAGAAAGTAAGAAAAATTGAAACGTATTTCTGCAATCGTTGCGGATTGGGATTTAGTTTCCGTTCGGTTGGTTATTATTGTCCTTTTTCCTCCTTCCTTCTGCCACGATATTTTTATTATTTGTAAAGTAAATTTCATATATTATATTAACGTGGTATAGGTGTACTAATTATAGTTTTTTAAATTTACAGCTGACTGTTTTTATGAATTTATTCTATTTGAAGCTGATTGGAAAACCAACGATTATGGGTTCGGTTTCACTTGAGGCGAAATATTTTGCGAGCGAATTCTAGAGGCAATGGGTGTTGAGTGGAGAAACTCAACGTCATGCTATTGCCTTGTTTTCAGAGTGAAAAATCCATATATTTAAAAAAAATCCTTGAGAAGAAATCGAGTTCAAATCCAGTCACTTTAATAGTGGTAAAAATATAAATTCAAATAAATATTTCTTTTTCTCGAGTGGAAATTGAACCCACAATCAGTCGTGCTTATCACACACACCTTGTGCCCCTGCGCTACGACTGGCCTCAAAATATTCTTACACTCAAGTAAAAGCAAGAAGGATTACCGCATATTTATAATGTATAACAATATGTTCTATATATTTGCAAATACCAAACAACCCTCCATGCTTGATCATATCGATGATGTTAGGATCTTAGCATATTAAACAACATGCATATTCATGTCAGAGGAGCGACAGTAATATATCACAGATACGCCATTTTGATCCTTTCCAAAAGGCATTATTACACAATTTAGTTTGTATCGCCATTTTGAATGCTTGCGAATTGGTGACGGCAGCTTAGATAGCGATTTCTAATTTTTCACGTCGTGCCAAGTTGAAGAGATCTCAATAGATCTTCCGCTAAAATATGTTGGAACGAGGTCTATTGTATGATTTATTACATATCGTTTATTATAATTAATAATTCATTTCTAGAAAGTACTTAAAAAGTGGTCCTGGTACAGTGGCACTTGTAGAGTCATTTCGAATTTAATAGAGAAAAGAATGTGTGATGTACGTTTCCAAAGAGGCCTTCAACCTATACTTGGATCACAAGTTTTAAGTACTGCTTCGGAAGCCGACTCCATCGCGGTATAGCGTAGATGAGTTTCCTGTATCGCGATGGAGTCAACGTCCATAAGTACAATCCAATTGCATTTATTTTGGTAATATATTCGTATTTTTGTTTTTTTTATTATAAAATGTAGTGAAACAAGTATGATGATATTTTTTGCTGTTGCTGTCTTTAACCCTCTATGACTGACGTGGCTTCATTTTTACAGTAATTCTGACGCTATTTTTATAAAATTTACTCATGCAGCTATTTTATTTACATTTATCACATCTTATTTTATTATACTAGTATATAATTTATGGTAAATTTATTTTAAACATAGAAAATCATGTGTTTTTCCAAAATAAACAGCGTTTATTGACTTTACATAAATCACTCTAAGAATATTTTGCATAATGTTAATGACACAGAAAAAGAATCGATTTTATTTATATTGAACACTACATATTTGAAAAAATTTACTTCTACTTTAATCAGTCTAGGGAATATGAAACAAATTCAATATTAGAATACAAATTTAGACAGTCTTAAAGTGCACCGATTTTTGACAATTTTTCAAAGATTTTTATTACCTTTGAACTAATATGATTAACAAAATTTTCTAAAAAAGTCACACTCTTGAAAACTACTCTTCTTGTACCGTCAAACAAGTACTGCAACAAGGCAATACGTGCTCAAGGTATAAATATTTTTTGCTTTTGTGACAAGATTATTTAGTTTTTCCATTTTCTCGCTTTCCGTAATCTCGGCACCGAAGTAATCGTAGAGTACTTGGTAGTGCTCTACGATTACCTCGGATAGCACTTGGTAGTGCTCTACCCACTCCTACTCCTATCATCGAACTTCGAAATTTCTGAGAGTCTTAATATCAATACAAGGCAAGTTCAATTGTGTCTGTAGATCTCTTTCCTGACACTCAATTAGTTCTACTAACAGTAACTGTCTTATAATATTGTAGTTTCTAGTCCGACTGGATAAACAATGTAGCCAACATTTAGCAGAATTGTCCCTTTTCAAATAAAAAGGAAATTTGTTGTCACCTGTTCATTCTCGGTCACTCATGTCCTCTTCGTTTTTTTTCAATTTGGATAGGAGATATTCCGGTCCTACTTTGCTATTGACGACGACGATGCTTGTGAGAAATCTTCATTAGAAGTATGTATCAAAATATAATAATTTATTACATATTTTTAAAAATATTAATAAAATGATAAATGATACAAAGAGCTGATTTATTAACTGAATCTATAATATTATAGTATAATAACAATAAAAGAAACAGTTACTTTGAATTTTTAAAATTTTATAAATTTAAAAAGAAAAAAATACAAATTTTACTTTGAATAATTTACTTACGTAATTGGTGACGCCGGTCTCTCGGACCCAGTTGGTGCCGAAACTTTGGAACTCTGCGTTCGTGGTACTGTTACAGAGAGTAAGAATTGCGGAGGACGTAAGATGAGGTAGGTACTCGAAATCGCAACACGCGACGATGATGAGTCAAAAAGTTATATATTTTTTTTGATCCACCCAGTCTTGTACGTACCAAAGCAGACATACACGTTACCAAAACGGACTAAAGATGACTTAATAAATATTTGGTCGCCAGCCAGCTATAGCAATTGCATAGCCGCAACGATACTTTTGTAACCGCTAGACAATTGATAGTACTTGTTTATAGTTAAATACTGCTAAGGCAAAATTAACTAATTTTTAAAACTATATTTTTTATATTTTAGATCTTTTTTAGCTTTATTTCGAACTTTGTATCCCTCATGTCATATAGGATTATTTGACAGAACCTAACTAGTGCCCATAGATAATAATTTTATTTGTAAATAAAATAAAAATAAAGGTCTTTTTCCACATCGACAATTTTGTAACCCATAGAAAATTAGGCATAATGAATAAAGTCTTAAAGTAAAATTATTTTTATTTTTTTAATAGTTTTTTTTAGGTTTATTTAATGCAAATGAAAAATGAAATGATTTGTTGACAGAACTTAGCTAGTGTTCATAGATAATATTTTTTTTTGTAAAAAAATCATGTTTTTTTTTTCAATGTCAATCTTGAATTTTTAAAAGTTTATCCATATTAGGATATTTTATTTTTCAAAGATCACACAAATATTTAGGGTTTAATAAATTCATTATTTTTTTTTTAAATCTCCTCAGACTATGAACGGAATGGTTGCGGGTTCGGTTCCCACTAAGAAAAAATATTATATTTCAATTATTTTTATTCATCAGCTCTGACAGAAAGAAGAGCGTAGCCTTGAAATTTGCCACTCTTCCGGAAATGTTTCAAAACTTGGTCAGAAGATGGTAAACGATGGTGACTTAACTAAACATTCGGTTCCCTTTGTTACGATGAAGTTTTCTTTTTCTTTATTGAACTATCTCCATCTCCATCTCCATATATAATAAAAGGATAGAAAAGTCAATTCTGTACATGAAAGATATAAAAAAAATAAAAATTAGGTCGGTTAATATGTCGATAATAGAACCTAAAAAACCACTCAGCCGAATTCTTGTCTGTCTGTCTGTCTGTCTGTCTGTCTGTCTGTCTGTCTGTCTGTCTGTCGGTTTGTTTGTGCGTCAATCACGCAAAAACTACCTGACAGAAATTGATCAATTTTTGCATGGTGTTAGCCTAGGGCCTCAAGGTACATTTTTTTTGGGTTTCATTCCGAATTTCATGATAGTTTTCTTTAAAAAAAATAAAAACTGAAAAATATAAATTACCTAAAATACCGATAACTACTGTATGAAATTAAATTAATTTTGGCATGGCAATAGTTCAAAGCCTAATGTCACTTATAGGATAGTTTTTATCATGGAGTATAAAGAATTTTTTGTAGAAAAAATTACATAATTATATTTTTTAATAAAAAAAATCGACTTCTTCAATTTCAACCGGATTTCACACTCTGAACTTAACTAAACTTTCACCAAACTACCCCTTATATGTACGCTTTCTAATAAAAAAAGAATAATTAAAATCGGTTGAATTGATATTGACTTATACGTTCAATTGTCGCGCATATACTTAATGTAAATTTGAGATTTATATGATTTTCTCATAGATACCATTGTTGAATATAAACTAAATTAAAATAAGACTACACGGGAGGCATTAGCTTTCAAATAAAAAAAGAATCATTAAAATCGGTTCATACAATCAAAAGTTCTAAGGTAACAAGGATAAAAAATACAGTCCAATTGATGACCCCTTTTAAGAAGTCGGTTAATAGTAATCTGACATAATTAAATTACGACTATTTCATTTAACCACATTTTAAAAGAAGAAAGTAAATTGAGGCCGTTCGTTGCACAGGGGCACAAAGTGTAACTGTTGTGGGTTCGATGACCACGCAAGGAAACGAAATATTTATTTAAATTTATATTTCCATTTCATCGCTCTGGTGTCGAGGTAAAGTGCGGCGTTGACTTTCATTACTCAGCACGCAATGCCTACAGAATTCCGAGGAAAGTAGGGAACAGAGTGTCTTAACACTAGGTGTCCTATGCCTACCCTGCTGTGTGCGGGATACAACGTGAAGCTAAAAAAAGAAGTATAATCAATATTTGTTCAGTCTACCATAACTATTATTTTAAACGTCAACGTTGGTGATATTAACAAAAATAATAAAGTAAGTAAATTTTTTGGGATTAGCTCATATGGCGATATGTAGAATAAAAAGTATTTGGAAAGTAAATTCTGTTTGTGAGTTCATTGTTTATAAAAATTTATATTGTGTTTAGATGGATCACGTGGTGATGTCAATACGTTTTAATGTCATCTTATGTTATCTGTTAAAATAGCGTGAAGCTGATTAAACTTAGTGTTATATTCAAAAGAAATTAATTGTATGTAATACATAATATGTAATTTATTAATACGTTTCAAGTATGAAAAAAAGAAAAAATGCAATATAATTGCATTTGTGTTTCCTTCCTATATTTTGTATTTCTATTATTTATATCGATATATCAGGAACGTAAATGCGGGAACAGAGTTGCATGCCATTTTAGTACAGAGTAACCTCTAAAAAATGTATTTACTAAACTGAATAAAAAGAATGTGTGATTCCTCTATAGAATATATTATTCTATATTATACATAAAACAGGTTAAAACAGTGCATATGAAGATATCCTCCTGTAGTATATCTATTTTTAATTACTATCAACACTACATTGTCGATACTAATGTGGTATTACAATACATTTTGAATATTTTTCCGCCATTAGGATGACATAGACAATTTTTTTAATTTGAAAAAATAATATATTAACTTAAGAACGTTGGTAGTTTTTCAAAAGGTATAAGAATAAAAAATTGCCTAAACTATGCTTCTTCGCAAGTGGTTGTAATAACTATTGGTATCTTTTCACCAAAAAATCACTATAAATATTAAATATGCTCAATTATACAGAGTTTTTTTGTTAGGGCCACTTTAAATGAAACCACAGTTTAACTACTCTATAAAAGCCTATTACATATTAAATTAAAAACCCGAAAATAAAAAAGTTATTTTTTCAAACAAAATAAATAATAAAATTATCGTTGTAAAATAAATTACAATTTGTCAAGAACGACGCACGCACACATAAACCTATTAAAGGGAAACCGCCGCATACGCCTCATTGCGAAATCGAGTCGTAGGTTTTGGCGGCAAAGTTTAAAGTTCTAAACATTTTAGTACTATTTTTGTAGTAGTATGTGTTTACATTATTGGTACCTATGCGTAACCGCGTCATACGAAATATAGATATGAATAAACATTGTGAAATGAGAAAAAAACCTACGTCTTCACTGTTGATGTATCTTGCTTAAATTCTTTAGGTACGGGTTTAAACTATTTTACCCTATATGCCCAATTGTAACTGTAACGCGACGTTGTGGGTCCGATCCACACATGCAGGATTGAATTATAATTTAATAATATTTTCATTTCGCACATTAGTCACACATTATACCCAATATCTTACACTAAGTTGCCCTACTAAGGGCGGGATAAAGCGTGGATCTGGTTTTAACTTTATGTGAACCGATTAAAATAAAGTCCAATCCAGTTGAGGCCAGTCGTGGCGCAGCGGCACAAAGTGTGACTGTAAAACCGACTGGTTCTCTGAGTTCGATCCCCACACGAGGAGATGAAATATTTACTTAAATTTATATTTCCATTTCTTCGCTCTGGGGTCGAGGTTAAGCACGGCGTTGCGTTCTGCCACTCAACACGCAATGCGTCCCGAATTCGGTAGAAAGTGGGGAACGGAGTGTCTTAATACTAGGTTCCTCCCTCTGACTAGCATGAGCTGCTTAAAATAAAACTAATACTTAATATTTAAGGGCAGTTTGCCAGAATACAAACAAAAAAAGTATTTAAATCGGTTAAGCCGTTTCTGAGATTATCGCACATATAGTAAGTATCGATAAGTTGTGTTTTTATTTCAAACATTCAATTGAAGATTCTTATGGGAGGTACGAAAATGCGACCTAAAGTTTTAACAACTTTCTCATAAAAAACTTCATTACATTGCAAACATACATTATAAGTATATCAAAACACGAACATAATTCAGTGTGTTAAATAAATAATTCTGTGGTTTAAGCGGGCGAAGCCGCGAGCGGGTCGCTAGTTCTAAATAAAAATTGACTTAATTTAATTTATTATATATAATTTTATATGATTTATAACAAAAATAAATACAAATTAGATGACCACTGCTTGACGGTGCATCCCAAAACCAATCCAATTATATAGAATAATGAGTTAGTGCTACCTTTGGTTTCTGCTTGTTTAACATTCATACAGTCACACCCTGTACAGTTGACATTTATAATGTAACTAATTTTGTTTCAATAATAGATTCGAATGTGGGTTTGGCTTGAAATGATACTGTCGTGGTTTAATAAGCTAGCTATTATTATACAATATTGAAACGAACGTGGCGCAGTGGAAGAACATCTCATTGTAAATTTGATTATTGTGGGTTCGATTGCCTTGAGAAAATTATTATATTAAATTTACAAGATTTCAACCACAACTTAGTTGCGTGAACTTTATGACGTAAACTATAATATCTAGGTTTTTCTCCGCTCTCATAATAATTTCGGCATATCTTTTTCTCAGTGCTCTCACGTACTCTATATCTAAAAGAACTATTCATGTTAAAACTGAACGTTCTAGATCCGTAGATCCGTATCAGTAGATACGGCCCTGCAGCGTCTATTAGTCACTCACTAACGAAAGAGTTGTGTATACAGTTTTAAAAACGTATACAGAACTCTTTCGCAGCAAAAAAAATACTGGTGAAATATTTTTTTTACAGTTTGCAAAAGTTAATATTAACCTATATGTACATACCACCCAAGTAGAATTTGCCAATACACGGCGTATGCCCGGATAGTTTTACTATATCAAAATATTGGTACTCTATAAACTTTGTCCGACTATAGTTGTCTGAAGGAAACTGCAAGCACTTAGTTTAATAATTAAATAAACAATTTAGAGGAAGTTAATTCTCGTCTTTTTTTATTGTTTCATATTCAAGTTCCTTTTATTAACATATCAAAATATTATTCTAAACAAATATCAGTAATTTTTTTGATTTACTTGTGGCAAAAATTCACAATATATTTTTTAATAATGTAACTTAAAAATAACAGAATATACGTTGGGGTAAAATAAATAGGCACTGAGGTACTCTGCCCATACACCACCACACCTCTAGAACTCGACGGAAAATGTAGAACGGATTGTCTTAACACTAGCTTCCCTCTGCCTACCCTGCTGTGTACGGGATACAGCGTGAAGCTGATTTATTTTTACTCTTTAATAATAATAGTTTTGTGGGTTGAGCCTAAAATGAAACACGGCCTAATTATCTCGTTCATTATACAATTTTGTACGGTAACTAAATAACCATGACGACTCTGTTAACGACAGTCTGTTAAATGTATGGTGAATTTATTTGTAGTAAAGTAGCCTAATATTAATTATTATTTTAGCTGCTTAAATAGAAATTTAGTTAATTTTACGTGAAGCATGGGGCTGGTAGGCATGACTTTAATCAAGTGGCGCGGAGTTGAGTTCCACCAGTCACGCAATGCCTCAAGGAAAACACTAGGTGCCTAGGTTCCCTCTGCCTACCCTGCTATACACGGTATACAGCGTTAAACTACAAAAAAAAAGTAGTTTCACAAACATATTTATTTTTCATATAAAATGTAAATGCCATTTTATTCGTTGACACGCTTAGAACGATCCCGATTTTATTTTTATGCCTCCGCTAAAAGGCGGTTCCGGGGCAAACTACCACCGGTTTGTGAATATTTCACGTGGTAGCTCTGGGTGGGACGTGACCACAATTTCAATGGCACACGCCTCCTGCTATGTCTTTAATAGCCGCTATAAATTGAATATGTTACGTTTCGAGTAAAGGAGTAATCAGAATCACTTAGTTTATTTAATTCTTAAAGTGATTTTTATACAAAAACATGAAATAATATTTGTGTGTGATAAGAAATCATCTTACTTAGAGAGTAGAGAAAGATAGATGGTTGATCTTTCATACATTTTGTTTTTATTAATCAAGTAAATAGCCAGTTGTCGCCGGTGGTACAGGCGATTGTAAACGCGGCAGGTTGTGGCTTTGATTCCCACTCGAGGTAATGGAATATTTGTTTTTTTTTATTTCTTCGCCCAAAATGCAATGCCTATAGAATTCAGCGGAAAGTGGACAACGGAAGTTTCTTAATGGAGACGGAGTATCTTAACATCAGTTTCCTATATACAATCTTCCCTACAACATGACACTATCATCTCACAACCTCAATCAAGACGCTATATTTTCACAATATACCTAATTTATTTATTTATTTACATAAGGTCCACCAACAGGATATATACATTACATGAAAAAATACACAAGTTAAATAAAAAAAATACATTGCACAGTGCTATTCCCCTTATATGTAGACACAAAATGCACCAACAGTATACTTATTATTTACATTTTAAGTATTAACTTTAATAATATAAATACATTTAACGTTAAAAAAATCGCCTCAACATTAGAATCGAACCCACTAAATAAAAAATACTTGCCTCCCAAACATATAGGTAAATAAAACATTTTACCCTAAGCTGTTTCAGTCTTGCTCAATGAAATTTTCAATAGAAAATATGAAACATCGTACAAATCGGTCACGTACGTAGTTGATACTACAAAATTGTATCCTTGTCACATCTAAGGTGAAACTTGTAAATTATACACGAACTGCAACTCGCTTCGTCTATTTCTTATATTGCGTTTGTCAAAGGCAAAGGATACTAAAGGCGTAAAGGCAGTTTAATATTCTCGAGATATTTCGATTACGTGTAACGGTTTTAAGGGGAGAAATGGATGTTTTGTGTGATATAAGATGTAGTTATTTGCTTGAAAATAAAGGGAAAGAAATAAATTATTTTATTTTAAGGCTATTGTGATGAGGGGGAACAGTGTCTGACCGTAAATGGTTGTTGTGTTTTGGTTCCTCACTTGGATCACCTGCTCCGGTAACTAGACAAAACGCGACGCTGTTTTTTCACTAAACACGCAATATATACCTACTGATTGTGGGTTCGATCGCCATTCGAGGAGATAAAATATTAACTTACAAATTTATTTTCATTTCTTCGCTCTGGTGTTAAGGCAAAGCGCAGCGTTGAGTTCCACCACTCGACACGCAATACCTTCAGAACTCTGCGGTTTGTGGGGAACGGTGTGACTTAACACTAGATTCCCTCCACCTAACCTGTTGTGTGCGGTATACAGCGTGAAGCTTGATTTAATGATGATACTTTAAAAAATAAAAAAAATAATCATGTAAAATAAAATTTTAAGAAATAACAAAAGAAATATAAAATTGAAGTACTTAATCTCTGTACCAGAATTTGTACCTCTACTACCTATAGCTAATGCTGTAACATCTTAAGAGACTCTCCAACAGGTAAGAGGCGACGACCACTCGAAACATTGACTTTGAAATATAATACTGTTGAATACTTCGACAACAACGTAAACGAAGTATTCAAGTTGTCAGTTATGTCAGTGGGACGATAATGTTAGTCTTGACAGTAGATAGGTACCTCAGGTATCTTTGCTACCAAAGTAGAATATCAATTTTTCAATGTTAAATTTACACATTATCTTATATAATTATTTCCTACTTTATATTCCTTTAAAGGTGTGTTTGAAAGCAATGTTTAAATTTAATTATAAAGTTAGAACGAGGCTGTAATGGCGATGTGGCAGAGGCACATGCTGTGATACAACGCTGTACATACAACGGTTGTGGGTTCGGTTCCCACTTAGGAAATTAAATATTTTATATTTTCATTACGTCGATGTGGTAACGAGGCATAGCTCGGTGTTGAGTTCTGCCAGTCCACACGCAATGTCTCGAAAATTGACCGATGCGTGGAGAAAAGAGTATCTTGTTTCCCACCTATCTATCTAGCCTGCTATACAGGAAAAAATATGAAGGTGAATCTGAAAAAATTACATTACTATTTTGGCATACCTACTACATGCATAAATACATAAAATATCAATCTTTAAACTCTACTTTTTATCGGACAGAACAGGTTTCGGTGTTGAAAAAGTTCTGACAAGATTTATTTCACTTTTTATATAAGACAAAACGAAAAATGTGTTGAGAGGTTTCCCTGAAATCTTTTCCGCAGTTCTAAAACCTCGACATATTATAAAGTTTCCAACTATTTTGTGCAACAGTTACGTTCAAAATATATATTTCTTCACTACAAAATATTTTATTATTTGACAGCGAAACAGCATATAATTGTCAATGTGAGTGTTGTTAGTGCAATTATCCCCCGTGGGAATGAGTTACCTTTATTTCACCATTCAAAACTATGTCTAGAATTTTCGGTGGTAGATTTTAAAACTAGGTTCCCTCTGCATACAATATAAAAAAAATATTGTGTATAATTTGATTTGAATTGTTTTGTTATTTGTTTTAATTATTTGTTTTGTTTCAAACAATATAAGTAAAGAGGAATGATGCCCACTTTGAGCTTAGCCAATGTCACTGCATATTAAAAAGCGGAACTCGACACCATGTTGTCTACATTTGAAATTAGATTATATTACATAGCATTTATGCGGTGGTGATGGTGCACCAGTGTAAGCGTGAAACACCAGCGTAAACGTTAACTGTAAGCGTGACGGTTGTTGGTTCGATTTCGATTCAGGAGAATGAAAAATTTAATATTTTCATTTCTTTGCTGTGGTAATGGGACAAACCACAACGTTGAGTTCTACCACTCAACACACAATACCTCTAGAATTCGGCGGAATGTATCTAAATGGGAACAGAGTCTCAGGTTCCCTCTGTCTACCCTCCTACGTGAGGTGTACAGATAAATGGACATTCATACTGGTACTGGTGGTCCCGTACTGGTAAGATAAAGTATGGCGCTAAGTTCCACCATTCACACGCAATGTCTCGAATTCGAGAACATTATTTCATTGCTTACATAGAAATGTAAACGAGATCAAACGTGAAAGTAATAAGAAATATCGTTATATTTTGTTAAATATTTTCTAAGTTCGTCAAAATATTTAAACTATTATTATACTCGAATATAATAATTTGGTCCAGTTATATTTCTATACAAAGAAATCTTATAACGCTGAGATAAAAGATCAATTACGCGTAGCTTTCAAATTTAACAGGGTTGTGTCATTGAGACAATACGTAATATTTGGTAATATTTACTTTCTCCAATCATCAAATTTTACTACAATTTATTTTAATACAGAACTTGGCGCAGCGGCATAGTGTTCAATGTTTCAGTGTGACAAATGTGGGTTCCTTTTCGAGGTATTGAAATATTTTAATTTCCACGATCTGATAACGGGAAAATACGCGGCGTTGATGTCCGATACTTAACACGCAGTATCTCAAAATTTTGAAAACAGTGTAAAATTGAAAAAATATTTACCATCTACTCGAGATTTGTATAAATAGCATATTTTTTAAACGTTTTCTAGTATTTTTCTTTCCTAAGTGTGGAATAACAAGCACTTCAAATACATTAAAAAGCACATTTTTATCTAATACTACAACGTAAATAAAAAAAAAACAAATTAAACACAAACAATTTTACCTTACTTCAACAGTATATCAGACACCAAAAACCAAGCAGCACCAACCCTACCAACTCTAATACGTTTCGTTTTATATAAGTTAATTTGGAAGGGTTAACATCACAGGCACAATAATGGTTAAGCTCCTCGAATAACAATTGTCCGGGGCCGAAACCTGCGTTTAAATTTAATTAAAGGAGGAGTTCAAAGAGAGGGAAACGGAAACCGCGTTATTTTCTTTATCCAAGTACACGTATAGTAAATGTGTTAACTAATTTTCATATTGCGGTCAGGGGGGGCGCTGTGGCATAAAGTGTGACTGTTAACGTGACGTGTTGTAGGTTCGATGCCTACTCGAGGAAATAGAATGTAAATCTATATGAACTAACAATAATTTAGTATAATTGAGCTGTTATAGTTTTTTTTAACTATTTAACTATATAAAATGCTATATACGGGAAACAGTGTGAAGATGTTTTTAAAATGCTGTCAAATTACTTAAAATTATTTATTTTGATTCCAATCTATATTAATTTCATCGCTTTGGTGTAAGGCAAAGCGCGGCGTTGAGTTCCACCACCTAACACGCAACCCCTAACTCGGCGAAAAATGGAGAACGCAGTGTCTTAACACTAGGTTCTCTTTGTAGACCATGCTGTGTGCAAGATACAGAGTGAAGCTGATTTTGATTTGGAATTAATTAACTGTGTGTAGCTCCGTATTCCACCTCCCGCCGTTCCGGACATGGCGTGTTGGGTGGCGGTCCCCGACGCCGCATTCGTCACTACTTGACACACCAGCGGGACGCACTGGTGCGCGTCGCCTTGGAGGAACACCCTATCAGTGCGCTTTCGAGGTGCTCGTTGCGGACGGAACGTTGCAGCCCTCTTGAGGACGGGCTGGTCGAGCAAGCCTTCCATATTGGATCCCCAGAAGGAGACCTCGGTTGACCTTCGAAAACACAGTATCGAATATACTAAAGGAACGTTACGTATAAAGCATGAGGACCCCCTGAAGGGAAGGGAAGAGGTTGTTCCGTTCCGTTCTCTCTGACTATCCCGTTAGAAATAAAGCGTGAAGCAAAATGTAGATGTAAAAAATTTAAAATTAATAAACTTTTCTAGTTATATTCAAAAATTAATGAGCATTGTAATTTAATTGATGTCATTTTATGTAGGCTGTTATGATAAAAGCCGGAACAGCAAGAAAGCTTTTAAAAGAGTTCTTACACATTTATACTTTAAAAAGGTAGGAAGTAATAAAGTATATTTTTTTCTTTATAGGGTTCCGTACCTCAAAGGGATAAAACGAAATCCTTATAGGATAAGCTTGTTGTCCTTCTATCAAGAGCATTTCATTTCAAGATCGCGTGGAGCTCATATTATTATACCTTGAATTTGTATTTTTTTTTCGTCGAGTACTCAAAACCAGTGTTATATTTATACTTTACATTAATCCTGAAGTTGGTACGGAACCCTCGATGGACAAGTCCGTCTCGCATTTGATCAGCTTGGTACACAGCTATAATTTAGCACAGCTTACATTACAACGTATGTACAGTAAAACCGACTGGTTGTGGGTTCGATCCCCACTCGAGGAGATGAAATATTTATTTAAATTTATATTTCCATTTCTTCGCTCTGGTGTCGAGGTTAAGGGTGGCGTTGAGTTCTGCCACTCAACACGCAATGCCTCCAGAATTCGGCAGAAAGTGGGGAACGGAGTGTCTTAACACTAGGTTCCCTCTGCCTACCCTGCTGTGTGCGGGATACAGCGTGAAGCTGATTTTTTTTTTTAATTTATAAGGGTAGACAGAGGAAATCTAGAACACTCTGTTTCCCATTTGAGGTCAGTCGTGACGCAGGTGCACTAAGTATGATTGTAAATGTTGTACAGGTTGTGGATTCGATTCCCACTCCCATCCTACTAACACGCAATGCTTCCTGAAATTAATATTATAAATTTAATCACATAAAAAAAATTTTAAAAATAGAATAATCCTTTATAGCATAAAATGTATAAAAAAACAATAAAAAGAAATAAAAATCTAACAAAGCAAACCATTCATCGTCGTAGCAAGTGAGTTTCTGCGTCGCCATTGAGGTTGACAGTCTCGTCTAGCTTTGATTAATGATCTTGATTTATTTTTATCACATCAAAAAAAATCATATATATTTATCATGTATAAACATATATTTTATAATATAAAATGACTATATACTTTCACGCAGTATCCCCCATGTATCTGAAAAGACCGAGGGATAGACATTCAGTTAAGACACTCCGTTACCCACTCACCGCCCCATTTTCGAGACATTTCGTGTTGAATGGCAAAACTGAACACCACGCTTTTCTTGCTAGCAGACTACAGAGCGAGGAAATGAAAATAATTCATTTCTCCCACTGTGAATCGAATACATAACCGTAGCGCTTCCAGACACTTTGCTGGTTTGCTTATTCTGTTTTAAAACCACTTTCAAAATAAATAAACATAAAAATACATTTACAACGATGCATTTTTTTCATTATTTTTGATATATACAAATTGACATAAAGAAATTATTTAAAAATAGATATACATTTAAAGGAAGGCACGCCCTAAAAGCTTTACACAAGCTCGACAAGAACAAAGAAACAAGGGTGGAAACTGTTTACTTATATCGCATTACTGATGAAATAGTTACTTAGCATTGTAAATATTGTTGTGTTTTACCATATTACGTTTACTAAATCTACATGTCACCATGTATTAAGACCGACGATATTTCTTTATAAAATTAGATGGGGCCATAATGGTTCAAATGGATGTGTCTAGGAATCGGGAGCTCGTCCTAAGGGGATGCCTATGTCCAGCAATGCACCCGAATCGACAGATTTGATTGTTTGATTGATAGTGGTATGTGGGAAATATGAGATCAAGTTTTACTTGGGTTATAAATTAAAAATAGTGAAAGTACGAACGTATGTACGAGACACCTTCACTATACAATTAACTAATTCAATTTTGTTTTTCTTAAAAGTTAAAATAGCCGATAATATGGTTATATTCCCACCCCAATTACTGGTCCTCTAAGCATCGCTGGAAGGTTGATTTTTTTAATTTGTTATAATATTTTCTTTGTCACTCAGCTTTTCGCTATATCTGACACAAATCAATGAAATCCTAATGTCAACACTCCGTACTCCATTCCAATTCAACTAATTGTAAATGAGTAGTAAATTTGAACCCCACACTTGAATGAAAGAATAAAAATTATATTTCCCACAAATGGGGATCGAACCCACACCCACACACTATCAGATATTGTGTACCAGCGCTAAGAACGTCCCTACTAGTCTATAATAGCTTTCATAAAAAATATATATTCAATTAAGCTTAGCTGAAAACGATTTTTATAACAAACAATACATTTTTTATTTAGTAGAGATAAAAACAAATTCAATAACTGCACAATTCATATACAATAAGAACTGTTTGATGAAGTATTCTATTGAAATGCATTGTTTTTACTAAAATTATTATTATTAATTTATTCACATAATAATAGCTATTATTATGTATTATATTATAATAAACAAGTCGTGGCGCAAGGGCACAAAGTATGACAATAAGCGCGACTGGTTGTGGGTTCGATCCCCATTCGAGGAATCGAAATATTTATTAGAGCAAAGCGCAGCGTTGAGGTGTGTCACACAACACGTAATGCCTCCGCAATTCGGTGGAAAGTGGGGAACGACGTGTCTTCTCGACACTAGGTTCCCTTTGTCTACCCTGCTGTGTCCGGGATACAAAGTGAAGTTTATAATTGCTATTTCTACATATGTTTATAAGGCGCGATTTGTAGTTTGAATATTTAAATACACTATACAATAAGAAATGTTTAATGACTTAAATCTTTATATACACTACAATAACAAAATCTATTACAAAGTATGTGATGTATGTAGTTCGCAATAGTCATCGGTAAGATCCCAGATTTTGGTAACTGACTTATAATAAATTCCTTCATCCTTATATGATGAAGCGCGGCGTTGTGTTTCACTTCTAAACACGAAATGTCTTAAATTCGGGCAATATGCAAAGAAGGAAGGATTTTGACTACGGTTTTTTTTTATAGCCATGAGCCAAATATGATTATTTATACTTTTGGGTATTTTTGTCTATTAACCCTCAATCACTGACGTGTAATTTCGTGACTGAAGTTACCTCTGCAGTACATATGTCATACCTACGTATTCTGTACATTTCCTTTTATAGAAATAGAGGGAAGTATTTGTGATTATTATATTTTGTTTATTTCAGAATTTTCAATATAATTTGAGGCCAGTCGTGGCGCAGTGGTACAAAGTGTGACTGTAAAATCGACTGGTTGTGGGTTCGATCCCCACTCGACGAGATGAAATATTTACTTAAATTTATGTTTTCATTTCTTCGCTCTGGTGTCGAGGCTAAGCGCGGCGTTGAGTTCTGCCACTCAATACGCAATGCCCCCAAAATTCGGCAGAAAGTGGGGAACGGAGTGTCTTAACACTAGGTTCTCTCCGCCTACCCTGCTGTGTGCGGGATACAGCGTGAAGCTAATTTATTTTTTTCAATACAAAATAAAAAATAATAATAAAACAGTAATAATATTTTAGAAAAGTATTTATTTATCAACAACCACACACCAATTTAAAACTATTTTATTAAACAACTATTTTACATAGACGTTCCTTAAGATTTAAACTTTAATATAATACAGTATGAATCAAGAAAATCTTTTAAAAAACAATCTTTCTAGATTTTTTTATTGATGCATTATATTCAACATATCAAGCTCCTTCATCGTATACTGATATTAGGTACGGCAGAAATTTTTGATTAGCATCAATATTGATGTGATGTAGTACGACGGTTGTGGGTTTGAACCCACTTAAAGAGAATGAATTATTGTTTATTAATATTTTAATTTCTTCACTCTGTCACCGAGGCAAAACGCCGGCCCAGCGTTGAGTTCCGATAATTAAGGTTGCAAGATTTGGCACACTCTAACACGCATACTGGCACTCCAAGATCAATAAAAGCTGGTAGCTTGTAATAAAAATTAAATATTACAAAAGCAGATTATATTTTATATGTAGCAACTCCAGTCTTTATGTAAGCCGCTCGGAAAATTCGAACTAGCCTTTATTCTCTATCCTACGGGGATATCCATAAGAAGTTTTTGAAGACAATCTGTGACATGTATAACAAGATGCCACTCTAGGGTACTTGTTTTCGGGATCTTTTATACAACTGTATGCATGTTGAGATTATCGTGGCGCAGGGGCACAAGCTGTAATCGTGGCGTTAATGGGTTCTATTCTCACTTGGGGGAGTGAAATATTTGATATTTTCATTTCCTCAGTAACGAGAACGAGCGCGGCGTTGACGGCTACCACTCTACACGTATTACTTCGAAAATGTGGCTTAGGAGTTGAAGAGTGTGTTATCACTACATTTCACATGTCCCTTTGCCTTCCCTGCTAAGTGCGGGATACAGCGTGAAGCTAAAAAATATGCGGGTACGGAATCCGTACACTCTGTCCTACTAAGCCAGGGCAGTAAAAAGAATACTATAATAGTTCCGCCAAATTTAATATAGATACTGTCCAATGCTCTCCAATAGGACAATTTTACACAGCAAAGCTGCCTATTCTAGGGAATCTAGTATTAAGAGACTTCGTTCCCCAAATATTTCATTTCCTCTAGTGAGGATCGAACCCACAACAAGTCGCGTTTAAAGTCATACTGAGCACCCGTGCGCCACGACTGGCCATACCATACTATAGTACCATGCTCAAATATCTATATTAATATTCAACTTAATTTCATATAAAATCTATAATATAAAACGTAAAAAACAATTTCAATGGCATACTATAAAGTACCCGCAAACCCGCAATATCCGTCTACAGACAATATTTTCAAAACGATGCCGCCGGCTGTTAGAAAGAGCTTTAAAAAAAAAATATTAGAGACGCCCGTCGTCGTAGCACTTGAACGTGTTCAGTGAACCTCGCACGTCTATCACAAATGATGGTAACAAGTTCGTTTGCAAAATAAAGAAGCTTTCAGCTTTTTATCTTTTGATTTAGAGAAATAAACAGAAAAAAATCTTTATTCAGTTATGACTCAATCGATAATTATTCAATGAACTAAAAACATGTTGTTTTATATTAAGAATTTAAATTATTGACTGATATTTTCTCATACATGTTTATATAAGTTTTGATAGATGTAAACATTTGTTTTTTTAGGATTCCGTATCCCAAAAGTAAAAAAGCGGAACCTTTATATGATAATTTTGTTAAGATTATGTGGGAGCATAAAGCTGAAATGATATCAAATATCTCTATGACGTATATATATGGTCAATATCTATACTTTCCATGGACCTACAGTTGTGAAATTTGGCACAAAGTGAGAACTTAAAGTACAAATAAAGGAAAAGATCCGAAAATTGTTAATTTATATTTAGATAACACGTGAAAAATACTATATATCTCTAATTGTAATACATTTTAGATAAAGTGAGTCCTGAAAACGGTACAGAACGTGTGCTTATTTGTACGAAAAAAATATAAGAAAGCGTCTTGAGACCGTGTCTTGTTAATTCTTACATTTTTAATTCTTACATTTTTAATTCTTACATTCCGCTACTCAACACGCAATATCTCAAAAAGTAAGGGGAAAGGGAGAATGGAGTTTCCCAACGCTAGAATCCCTCTAACTATCCTGTTTTATGCAGTATACAGCGTGGATCTAAAAATATATTAAATATAATACACATAGATCAAACCTGGTATTTTAAATTCTACAGTATTTTTTTTAAAACTAACATATACACAAACTTTAAAAGTATGTTACTAATACAGAAATAGTGGCATCAATGCAGCTTGTAATATCCGGTGGCAGGCCACACGTCTAAACAAAGGCGGGCGGGGGGTTATTTAGATGCTATTCACGATACACACGGTGTCGATATTTTATCACTCAATAGAAATCTCTATCTATCTATCTATATATAGAATTGACAGGATTTTTTTGTCAAAAGATATATATTTGACAGTTAATTATTGGGGATTTTCCTTGTTATTAAAATGGATTTTGGAGGTGGGTATGTATATATTTTTTTCCTTAAGTTAACGCTTTCTTCGTATGTAAAGCGTGGGATGTAAGAAAATAATAACTATCTAAGACTCTGAATTGCACGAATCTACATTTGTTTATCTCATTGATATGCAATTACGATGCATTTTTATTATTTGTTAGTTGTAATTATTTTTTGTTAGTTGTAATTTATATTTTTTGATGTGGTATTGTTCTTTTAGTATGCTTTTTTTTCTTTCTTAGACTTCACGTTTAACTATATGTTAAGACAATCCGACCACCATTTTTGGCTTAATTTTCGAGCACGGAAACGAAAATAATTAATTCCCCAAGCGAGAATCGAACCCTTAACAACCCGTAACAATGTTGTAAACATTGCGTTTACAATAAGACGCTGTGCCGCTGCGACACGATGACCTTAAAATATACTTCTTGGAACGAAAACAAATAATAAAAGGATTTTTCTCTCTACTTCTGTAAAGATAAACAAAACAAAACTAAAATAACCCCCACTAAACCACCAGTCGCAATCCTCCAGCATTTAAGCATTGTAATTAAGGAAGAGTCATCGCGCACCGCCATAAAAACGTTTGATCGAAATTAACCGTCGAAAACGTCGCGGTTACCAAAACCACTACAAAGCTAAATTGACAGTACTAAATACCATTCAATTACGACACATTGTACGGAACAAAGAAAATTCTGCCTGAAATTTGGTGAAAATTTAAAACCTGGAGTTATTTTCAGTGCCTACGTAACTCAAAGTCGTTTAGGCAACGCAAGAGCTGTATTGATTTTTGTTTTATTACGAAAATTGGTTTTCATGTAATTAGATATGCATATGTATAATATAGCCTAGTCGTGGCACAGAGGCACATGTATGTGACTGTAAACGCAACTGGTCGTGGATTCGATCCCAAATCGAAGAAATAAAATATTCTAATTTCGAAGCAAAGCGCGGCGTTGGGTTCCGTCACTCAATTCCTCTAGAATTCAGCGGAAAATGGACAACGGAGTATCTTAACACCAGCGTCGCCCTGTCTACTATGAATGAGATACAGTGTGAAGCTGTATAAAGAGAAAAAATAAATAAATGAAGGCTGTATAATTGACAGATGCCAGACTGGGAGCAATGACTTGGAATCACATTAAGGAAAGACTTATTGACATATATTTACGTTTGCGGCACTTCAATATTTAAATGCAGTAATTTATGTTCAAAATTTAGAAACTACGGTACCGCTGGTATAATAATAAAAAAATGAAAATAAAAAGTTATACAAAAATTTTATTTAAAAAAATATTATAATACGATAAGTAACCCCTATACATAATAGAAAAAAATCGGTGTTACTTAAATGAAACTCATTTTTCACAAAAATGTATTAAAAGATAAAACAATGCATTACTTTAAGTAGTGTGCAGTAGCTACATATTCAATTTCCACGTCAGCTCGGCCAACTAGACTGAAGGCAAACAGATACAGGTACATGTTAGCGCTCAAACAGAAGGCTTAGAAATCGGCAAACATGCAATCGATATACGCTATGGATTGCAAGATATAAATTAGAGGGCAAAAATCCACTAGGGTACAGTGGTGGAGTTGAAGTCAGTGTTATGCAGTACAAAGTTAGGCGATTGAAGTGTATTGTCAATACTTATTAAAGAAAAGAGTTTATAAAGAATTTTACGATTTTTTAAGTTTTTTTAGGTAATTTCAGAAAAGTGCTTACAGAAATAAAAGCAGCATCCCGCCTTTTCTCGCATAGCACAATAGGCAAAAGGAACATTGTGTCCTCTCAATTCGTGGTTCTCGAGGCCGCGCTTTATCTACGAAAATAATTTAAATATAACCTGCCTTTAAATGGGAGTCAAATCCACTACCATTACGATTATACTCGGATACTATCCCACTGCCACCACGTCACGGCAACAAACCAACGGAGGCAAACTAAGTAATAAATCACAATTTATTACATCAATATATCAAACATTACAGTATATAATTTTAGGTTAGGCCTTATGAGGGATGGGACGTATGTACACACACGCACTAGCGGTCCCAGCACTAAGAGGTCCCTTGGGCCCCACCGGATATTACGCTAACTCCGTACGCTATTAAGATAAATAAAATATACATTATTAATGTGCATTATTAATAGATGATTTATGTTAGTTAATATTACAATTTTAGTTAAATTATGCTGTGATAATGATATTAAAGAGGTAGAGAATGTGGATTTTTTTTAGATGCAAAATGAAACTAAAAAAACATGCACTTTTTAATACAAAAATGTTAGTAATGTTTTTATTGGAGACCGAAGTGTCTTGACACTTGGCCGTCGTCGGAATCGTTATGCGGAATAAAATTTAATATTAAAATAAATCTATGATACAAACACTTTTATTTAACACTCATTTAATAATTTTTTTGTGAGCGTTACGCTGTATCCCGCATATAATAGAGTGGGCAGAGTGAATTTATTGTTAAGAAACTCCGTTCTCCACGTGCCGCCGAATTTTCGAGGCATTGCGTGTTGAGTGGCGGAACTCACCGCTTTTTGCCTTGGTACCAGAGCGAATAAATAAAAATATTAATGAATTCACTCCACTCAGTGAGAATCGAACCCACAACCGTTGCGTAACACACACTTGTGCTCCACGACGACCTCAAATTTAAAATTAAGCGTTCAATTTTAACAAAAGTCTCATACCTTCAAACATTATCCCAGTATTCTATACGAAACCGTTATTTATCCGAGTAGGTGGTGTCTGACATGTAGCTTCGTCCGTTTAATATCCGGCCGGGCTCGAGGGAGCAGCTTTAACTGGGACAGTGTGCATTCGTTGTCACTCTTTATTTGAGCTTGTTCGTGTAATATTCTTATATTAAGGTAATTTTTTTTATATTTATTTATATATAATTCTTATTGGAATGCAAGTTATTAATTAGAATTAATTATTAATAAAATATATGCAGAAAAAAAAATATTAGGTCGTCGTGGCGCAGGGGAACAGAGGACAATATCCACGCCCTAGTACTAAAAGCGAAAATTTCGGCGTTAACAGGAAGTTGATACTGAACATGTAGAGTTTGGTGAAGAGTGAGAACTAAGTGTCTTAATATTAGATTCCCTCCACATTAAAATCTGTTATTATAATAGTCACCAGAGCGCAGTACTAAAGGGTATGATTATAACGATCGTTATAAGCGCGCTGATGACACTAAATTGTTTTTGTTTTCCAACTCTGGCTAGACAAGGCACGGCGTTAAGTTACCACCACGCAACAAGCAATTGAAAACGAAAACCCAGAATGTCTTGAGGGAACGAAGTGGTGGAAGTTCTCACTGCCTACCCTGCTAAATACATCCCTGCATTTCACAAAGTTCAGTTAAAAAACTGTTGCTTCCTGAAGCAAGCAAGTAGGATCCAAAATAAGTTAATTTAGTTTATAAATTCTGCTTATTTTTGTGTAACCCATTACTCGCGAACCAAAACTAAGAGCATACATTTTTTGTGCCTTAATTATTCCCTGTAAAACAAATAAACTGAAGATAGAAACAAAAATAACCTGTAATATCTTTGATAATAAATTATTATATGTATTAAAATATTCATTAATTAAGCCACAATACAAAATACGACTTATGAAATTCGGTTCATAAAATATACATTATATTCAACAGCCTATATACAGACACACTTTGTGCAGCGGCACAAAGTGTGTCTGTAAGTCATCTGGTTGTGGGATCGATGCCCACTCGAGGAGATGAAATATTTACTTAAATTTATATTTCCATTTATTCGCTCTGGTGTCGAGGCTAAGCGCGGCGTTGAGTTCTGCCACTCAACACGCAATGTCTCCAGAATTCGGCAGTAAGTGGGGAACGGAGTGTCTAAAAACACTAGGTTCCCTCTGCCTACCCTGCTGTGTGCGGGATACAGCGTGAAGCTGATTTATTTTCTATATACAGACACCGTATTTTTTACTCACTATATAACTTCTATATACAATAGATATATTCTATTCCATTTTCATACACATGTTTATATTACAACAAAACCTTCATATACATCGCGGGTGTCATTCTATATTGAATTTTATGTTCCCATTTTCTTTTCATGCTGATGTGAATCTATGTTTTCTGCGATACACGATGGAGTGTAAGAAAATTGTTTTTCTAAAATAAAAATATATTTTTTAAAATAAAAATATTATATAAGACAGCCATGGTACAGCGACAGCGATACTTGTAGAAAATCTTGCGGAAATAAAACCCGTGTAAGTCAGAAACGCACGATTATAGGTCTACGGGAAGAACAATTTAAAAAGGACATTGGAGACCTGAATATTCGAGATTATCTTCAACTTGATTTTTTAACGCCATATTGACGTCTTGACAGACAGATGGATTCCATTTCTTCCGTTTGAGGTAGAGAACCGTAAAAGTGATACTCCACGTAGTATTCATCGTGGCCGTCGTGGCGCAATAGTTGTTGGATTACTGTAAACGCGATGGCTTTTCAATCACTACTCACTGATCACATTCAAATTATTTTCTGTTTTAGAATTACTACTGAATCATGCTGAAAGTGGATTACCTAAACCGGATTTTCTGCAAGAAAGGGTCTTACTTTTTTTTATTAAATTTTATTAAATAAATTTTAAAGGGACTGTATCCCCGTGGGAACCTTCGAGTGTGATTTAACGAGGTTCGATTTATGTTTGTAGGGCACGCGAGCAAAGCTGCCTTCCAAAAACGTCGTAATTTATAAGAGTTTAACAACTTGTAGGAATTATATATTTCACACAATAGGATAGACGGAGGAAATCTAGTACTAAGACACTCCGTTCGCCATTTTAAAAAGATGAGAAATGAGTCGATGGATTCATTTCTTATTATTAAAAAAATAAGATAGAGAGAAATATACACACTAATTCTTCAAAAACTCTGCTTCCTGCAACAGTGCGTTCCCTAAGCATCGACCAAATTTTGTGACATTGCTACTGGTGATACTCAACGCAAGGCTTGTCTCTTAAACCCACAACTATCATATTTTCAGGTACGTTGTGCCGCTGCACCACGACGGTCTTAATATTTTTATGTATGTGAACCTTATATTGTAAAATAATACCAAAATTTAAAAAAAAAATTATAAATGTTGCGTTCAAAACTGCGATTAGCTTATGACTTGATTACGATTTCGTAACTTAATTGAATTTAACGATACACACATTTGTTCCGTATTTCACGAAATACGTCGGACTGAAAAGTCTGGTAATCTTTATGCATTACATTAAGTTACGTATTTTATTAAAATGTAGCGTTAGAATTGAAATATTTTTTGGAATATTTTTCATATTATAAAAAAAAAACGGCTTCACGCTGTATCCCGCACACAGCAGGCAGAGGGAACCTAGTGTTAAGATACTCCTCACTTTATGCTAAATTCTGGAGGCATTGCGTGTTGAGTGGCAGAACAGTTAACGCTGCGCTTAACCTCGACACCAGAGCCAAGAAATGGAAATATAAATTATATTTTTTTTTAATTTGTAAATACAACGAAAAGATATAAAAATATATTTATTTCATGAATAATTTTCATTTCCTTATTGTTATAAAGTGCGACATTTAAATCCATCACCATCATCATCATCCATCAGGTTATATTTCGAAATCAAGCGGTGAGTAGAGAACGGAGTATATTTACTCTAAGTTTTGTCTGTCTATACTTACATTTTATCAACACTACACATATTACAATTACTTATATTATTGTATGTATATCCGTTTGTATGGGTAATTCAACACCGGTAAATCGACACTCAGAGACGGTATCATCAAAATAATTGACTTCGTGCAATATAGCCTGTAGCCATCCTCGATTAGTTCCTGAGATTAGCGCGTTCCACCAAATAAACTGTTAAATCTTAATTAACTTCCCTAAATGCAATAATTAAATCTCCAACATTTATTTTAAACTTACCAAGTAATTTCTTAACAGTGCGGCGGTGTCCTCGTAAAAACTTTACAACGCTGACCCCCAATAACCTCTGGTTGTACAACATCTAACTATCGCAACTACGTATAACTTTATATGGAAAAAAGGGGTATTTTTTTATATATTTGAAGCCGTCACGAAGAATAGCATCTGACTGGAGACGTGATGAGTACAACAACACTCGGTGAAAACATTATATTTAAATTACTACCTTTTCATTTATCCGGTAGACAAAACTCGGCGTTGGGCGCCGACGTTCAACACGCGATGCCTCAAGAAATATGGGGAAATTGGAAAAAAATAAAAATAAGGCTTTCTCTTTACCAACCGATTTACACAATGATAATATGGAAAGTTGAAAAAAACTCACAAAACAACAAAATCAAAAACAGCCATAAAAAACATATTTTAGTATAAAATTGTAATAAAACCAAAACTACCTAAACGTGATCATCACTTTAATCAACGCTAGTTTATAGGGCTTACGAGCAATTAACAGTTTGATAGGGTTGCATCCGTAAAGGGTTTACGACGGTAGCCATAACCTTTTGAACTACACCCAACCTTTTATATTAGTATCACCGAATTATCAACTTCCTATAACATATTATTATTAACATATACTAATGAAGTAATGTTGAGTTGAAATATGAATGGTTGAACCTGTTCTATCATCATATTTTAATACCTTAATTTAATAAATATTTAACATTAACATTTAAATACAACCTGGCCGAGTAAAAATATCTAAAATACTATCTTTGTTTTTGGGCTACCAAAAAAAGTTTAATTAAATATAATTTTCTTATAAGCAAAAAAAAGGTTATTTTTTAGTACATAAACAAAAACTCCCATTCCAGCCTAAAACACACACTAACGACCTCTTTTAAGGCTAAAAACCTGAAGGCCGAGATCTCTATCAACCGATCTCGACCGCATGCTAGGTTCAAACTTAAAGTGCCTCCAATGCTACGTCTTTCATAGCGACTTCAAAATTTCCCTTGAATTATTTTCGCTTTCACTAAAAGGTTTTACTTCACTTTTTATGTATAAGAAATAATAGGTTATTTTCGTAGAAAATTTTAAACCTTGGCGTAATGGCGATGCAAAAAATTGAATTTTATCGGATTTCTTATGTAATATTTAGTACAAAAGACTGTCGTGGCGCAGCGGCACAGTATGAGATTGTAAACGACAAGATTGAGGGTTCCGTTACTCGACACACAATGTATCGTATAGTGGATTAATTGTTAGGAAGTTATTTTTAATATATGTACATTTACTTATAAGGAAAACGTATAAATATTTGAATGTAGCAAAAACTTATACTTTCTTAACAAGAAAAACACATAAAAATGTACATTTTCCTACTAAATGTAAAAATTCTACATAAAATACTATTGAAATAAACAAGAATGCGCTTCTTCTATCTCCATTCATAGCCATCAAAGTCAATAGAAGTTGCATTTCACTCCACTCCAGATCACCACGTGAGGCTGTAAACAAGATCGTAAAAAGGTGTTCAAAGTATTGTAATCGACTCGTATAGGTACGTTAGGAGACATAAAAGAATACATACATACTATATTATGAGAGTTAAGAATGTGCATTTGTTATATGTTGAAAAAAAAATGTTATTCCCTCTGTATTCCACACACAGCACGGTAGGAAGCCTATTGTTAAGACACTCCGTTCTCCACTTTCTGCTGAATTTTCCGAGGGATTGTGTGTTGAGTGCCGGGCAAACAAAGGCTTGGTGCTAGAGCGAAGAATTTTATTTTTTATTTTAATAAGTAATAATTAATTTCTTCGAGTGGGGATCGAACCCACAGCCATCACGTTACAGTCACATCCTTGTGTCCATCGACCACAACTGGCTTCAATATGTATTTAAAATATATATATATATATTGACAAGTGAATTATAAACATTTATCACCTATGAGACCAGTCAACTATTGAAGCTAGTCGTAGCGCAGGTAAAAAGGATGAGTGTGAAATCGACTGGTCGTGGGTTCGATCCCCACTCGAGGAAATAAAATATTTATTTACATTTATATTTATTTCTTCGCTCTGGCAACGAGATAAAGCGCAACGCTTAGTTCCACGCTCCACGTCCCGAGAATTTGGCGGAAAGTGGGCCATAGAGTGTCTAAACACTAGGTTCTCTCTGCCTACTCTACTGTGCAGCGTGAAGCTGATTTTATTTTGATTTTATTTAATTCTCAACTGTAGAACATCTCCAAGTACGAGTATGCAAGTATAGTAAAAGTTACATAGCAATAATCATTTCTTATCACTAAAGGAGAACGCTAACAATCCCTCAGCTTTATTCCCTCGGTCGTGTCCTTCTAAGACGTCACCCACACGTGCTAAGTGTGCTATATTAATTAAACTGCTTGACGTTTGGTCGAAATTTACGAGAATGTCATATGTAATGTTCGTATACATTTCTAAGTCCACATTTAAACCTCGTTTTGCGCAGGTTTTACCTAACAGATAGACACGATAGTAGTAGATTCGATGTTTTACCCCACTTTCCGGTGAATTCTGGAGGGATTGCGTGTCTAGTGGTAGAACTTAACGCCGCGTGCTACCTCGTAAATAAATATTTCACTTCCTCGAGTGGAGATTGCACCCACAACCAGTCGCGTCACACATTTTTGCCCCTGCTCCACAATCGGCCTAATTGATAGTTAATATATTTCTATTTTTACGGTTTTGTAAAATGGGATTAAAATTGAAATCGTATTGACTTATTACTTTCATATCCTCCTTTCATCTCGCTTATTGAGTGAAAGACAAGTGAACAAAAATATTCTTGATTAAATACTAGATATAAATTCAATCGCGTGAACGAAGAAATTTCTCTAAAGTTTTAATATTATTGTTTTTTATTATAAAACCTATATTAGAAAACAAATACAAAGTTTTAAGAAAATATAATAATATTTAAAAATAATATATGTGACAATAATTAAATATATAGATGCTATGAATAATAAAACTACGTAGAGTAAAGTTAAATTGGGGACGTGTTTGGTCATCACGCTAAAACACCTGAATTAATTATATGTCAGTTTTTACCAACTATATAAGGGAAAATGAAAATCAATTTAGGATATTGGATGTTGTTCTATTATTGCTGGCTTTATTGGAGAAGGACACTGGTAATATAATTAGGTTAATAGGAAAATAATAAAGTAATAGGTAATCGTGTTTTGGAGATTTTTTTCTATTTTCTTTATCGATATCATTGATGTTCCATTGCAGAAGCCATGGTGCTATATATCAGCAGTGGAGGAAGACGGGCTGATAATTATTATGAAGATCATGAGAGAAGAAAGAAGTGTCAGAGGCCAGTTGTAGCGGCAGGGGCACGAGTGCTTCTGTTAAAGCGACCAGTGGGTTCAATTTCCATTTGGAGAAATAGAATATTTCATATTTTCGTCTTTGGCAAAGACTCAACGCTCGGCGTTCCGCCGCTCAACACACAATGCCTCCAGAAAAATAAAGAGGCGGACAGTAGATAACTATTAACTCTAGGTTACCAGGATACCTTAGTCTACCCTCCTATGTACGAGACAGCTTGAACCTAAAAAAAACAACACGAAAAACTTCCCAAAATAACAAAGAAAAGAACACCCATTTCACCAAAAAACATACATTTATATATCGCTTGAAATAGCAACATCTAATGCATAATTTAGATGACTTAACATGGGAGTTGAAAAATGGCGTCGCTGCGTCATCTCTCTTTGTCAGATGTGAGAGAATTTCGCGTCGAGGTTATTAATGTTGACGGTCGACTGGCTATTTTCAGATTCAAGTGGTGGAAAGTTACGGATGGCATACAGTGTCATCGCGTGAATTTAGTTTGGAAGATACGTCGGGAATACTAATTTTTTGTCTGTTAGCTTATGGGATACTTAGGTAGTTTTTTTTTAGCTTTTGCGTTTTTGTGTTTTGTTACAGAATAGAAAATTTGCCTGAAATTGGGGAACGGTTACGGTTAGAACACTAGGTCCCTTTTCCCAATCTGCTATATGCGGGATCTAGGGTGAAGCTTAAAAAAATAAAACATATGTATTATATTAAGCTAACTCCACTCGTGGTGCAGTCCCACAAATGGTAAACGCGACTTTTTGTAGGTTCGACCCTGACTCGAGAAAATAAAATATTTATTTAAATTTATATTTCCATTTCTTTGCTCTGGTGTTGAGGCAAAGCGCGGCGTAGTACCACCACACAATACGCAATACCTCCAGATTTCGATGGAAAGTAGGGAACGGAGTGCCTTAACTCTACGTTCCCGTATACAGGACACACCGTGAAGCTGATAAAATTTTATTTTAATGTATTTAACATCAAATTTAAACACACAAAAAAAAGGCTCAATTCATATTAAATTCAATTACCGTATGTCACGCTCACTCGCGTGACTAATGACTTGGAAAACTACATTCCCAGTTATGTTCGGCCCACTCTTTGTAGCCGAGTTTTTTCTTTTAAAAGTTTTGACGGCAAGTTTTGGGTCAGCCAAGTGAATCCACTTTATCTGGCAGACAGGCGTGAGTGAAGCGTTAACTTTGTAAACACGAATGGAGCCAAGTTATATATTTAGGTTATGATTTTTTTGTTATTAAGCCATAAATAGAGACCAGTCTTAAAGGCTCAGGGGCACAAAGTGTGACTGTTATTGTGTCAAGTTTTGGGTTTGATTCCTACTCGAGGAAATGAAATATTTAATACTGAAATTTTCTTAGCTGATGATCTCGCTTCGAGGCAAATCGTAGCGTTGAGTTCCACCACTCTACACGCAATGCTTACAAATCGGTTAAAATTGGGAAGTGGAATGGCTTAAGCCTAGCCTCCCTCTGCCTATCCAGCTTATTACAAATAAATACATTTCAATCGTTTCCTCTTTCTCGCTTTGACAAGACAAAGTGTAGCGTTTAGTTACGCCACCTAGCACTTGTTAGTACTTTAATTGATATAAAACTAACGTAATATTATATTATAGCCTATATATATTACCCATCTCATTGATTGGACTAGCCAACCCAAATACATTTAAAAATTCGAACGAACACTACGTTTGTATGTTAATTTAAAAAATAAGGTACAGAACGTTAAAATATATACATTTTGCTACCTTCAATATTTTATTTCCTAAGCGAGGCTTATGACGTTAGAAATGTCTGTTACATCCTGTCTCGTCTTAACGCCTCGAATCACATATTTACCTTCATAAATTCATCTTATACAAAATTAAATGTATTTATGCATAATGTTTCATAATACAATATGGTGTACTTAGCCGATATATGTATTTAAATCAGCTTCACGCTGTATCCCGCACACAGCAGGGTAGGCAGAGGGAACCTAGTATTAAGACACTCCGTTCTCCACTTTCTGTCGAATTCTAGAGGTATTGCGTTTTGAGTGGCAGGACTAAACGCCGCGCTTCCTCGACATTAGAGCGAAGATATGGAAATATAAATTTAAATAAATATTTTATCTCCTCGAGTGGGGATCGAAACCACAACCAGTCGGTTTCACACTTCGTGCCGCTGCGCCACGACTGGCCTCAAATATAATATGCGGATATTTTAAAATGGTTAAAATTAAAAACATGCGAGTCATACTACGGAGCCCCTACCCGTCTAGTATGCGCGGGATATAGCGAGAAGTTGAAAAAATATATACGTGTTATTAGAACTAAAAAAATTAGAACAAAAAAAAATGTTTTTTATAATTTCACTTAATTCTATTATTAAAAACAAAAGTAAAACCATTTTATTTTCTCTTATAATTTGAAATATAAAGCTAACTTTTACTACTAACCGACTAAATGGTTATTAATTCCCAAAAACCCACCGGTCATATAAGGCTATAAATCATTACAAAATATATTGGCGACATTAGTGGTAGTGCCCTTACATAGCTTATATCTGATTTATAGACTCATTTCGGTCTAGAATAAACGCGGCTTTAAGTACCTACTGTTGTCCACTAAATTATACTGACGGTGACATAATATCTTCTTTTACACTCCATTCTCCATTTTTTGGAAGGATTAATGATGTTGAGTTCAACACTGCTCTTTACGAATCAAAGGTTGAAAATAATTATTCCTCTCAGCAGTACCTAAACCCAGAACCACCGTGCATGCAGTCGGATGTGACACTGCACCACGATGGCCTCGAATATGTTCATAAAATATAGAAAAACAAAACATTTGTCACAATTTTTCTCCTGCCAATTGAAACAAAAGGAGAGCAAAAAAATAATTATTTTCTTTCAATAATACAGTATATACGACAGGAAATTTCTAAGAAACAAACGTAGCTTATAAATAATTTATAGTAATACATTCGGATACATAGTCAATGTACGTAAAGCGTTCGTGACAACAAGTTACTCGCAGCTGATAGAATTCTTAGAGCCGCTCGAGTTGAGACAGCTTTAATATGAATACATTTTTTTTTATCTTTTATGTGTCTGTCTAAGTAATAGAGTATTAGTATCAATATACATTTATACATACTTATATTTTTAGTAGAATACAGTCTGATATCACTATCGACGTGGGTTCGATTCACACTCGAGGAATTAAATTATTTTCATTTTCCAGTTCTAACAAAAGCCTTAAATTCCACATCTCAACAGGCAACCTCAGGAGTTCGTGGGTAAACCGGTAATCATTGGAAATGGCAAGAGTCTCTTGACGCACGAAACCGGAAAGACGTAGTTATATTATATTAAATACTTAATTATATATATTTTTTAAATTTTGTATACAAGTCAACCAACGTCGTCAATCAGCACGATCTTTATAATATACGCACCAGGAATTCTTATACTTCACACAAACATTAATATAAATACAGTTCGAGAAAGTAAGTAATACGAAATCTATATAAATTATCTCTACCGTTTACGAGTGATGCACGGATAACTCTCTATAAATGCTGGTATGTAGGGCTTTTAAGGGTAAAAGCACTGATATTATGATTTTCGAAAATTTCTATCGGAACGGGAAAAATGAGTTTAGTTATTCACGGAGCGAAGCTGTCGGTTACTGCGAGCTTTTTTTAGCTTCACGCTGCATCCCCGCAGACAACAGGCTAGGAAAAGGGAACCTGGGTACTTAGTAATCAGTCACTCCGTCCCCATTAAGACACTTACGTTTGACTTTACGAAAAAATCTTGAGGTATTCCGTGTTGTATGGTAGAAAGTGAAAATCACGTTTTGCCTAGTCCTTTGTCTGAAGAATTTAAAATATTAATCCCTTAAGTGGTAATCAATTCTACAACCGTAGTGCTTACACACACACTTGTATCCCTGCACCACGGCGACCACACAGGCTTAACCTAAAAAAAGTATCAATAGAACAAAAACTAAAAACACACAAATTACAAACACAAAATTAAACAAAACATTAACAAACAACATCATAACTTAAAAAAAATATGCAACAAAACAAGACAAATACAGTACAATTTCGCGTTAAACCAAGCAGCCAGTAGCCAACGGTGAAACAAAACGATAAATATTAAAGCTTACAGTATCGTTTTATCTTCGAAGCGGGGAGCGTGAAAAACGGAAAAATGTGGGATCTTTGTAAATCCCGCTTCAGGGAAGTTTGCGATACCACCGTCACGTTGGCAGTACGATAGGTACCTTGGTTACCTACGTCAGTGATATAATGAGATTATGTTTAGATCGATCGGTTATTTCGTCTTTTTACGTATAAATCAAGTTAGGGTTCGTGACTTTTTGAAGTTATGTGTTAAGTAGTGGATTTTAACGCCGCGTTCTGTCTTTCAATATATACGATTCAAACATTGTCATTTCCCCCATGAAAGGAATCTAAATCCAACGGTTTTTATTTCGAATGATCCATGCAATTTAACGTACCGTAAATTTAGTACAAGTTACTGTTTTAATGTTCATTTGTGTTGTCTTATTAAATATATTGGAGAATTTAAAATACTTAATAATTATGATAAATACTTAATAGTACCACGTGCCCTAGTGGTGCAGTGTCAAAATGAAATCACTGTAAAGACGACTGTTTTAGGTTGGATTCCTACTGGGTGGAATTACATATTTTATATTTTTATTTATACGCTCTCGTAAAAAGACAAAGCGCAACATTGGTTGCTTTTACTCAACACTCAATGTCTCGGTTTCGATCAAAGGGGAACGAAGTATCGTAACACTATGCTCCCTCTTATCTATATATATTGGCACTGATTCTTATAAAATTCGAAATTCAGACTCTTAAAAATATATAATTTAATACGTTATGGTCTTTTAGAAATCACCCCCTAAGAATTCAAATAAGGGGTTGGAAGTTTGTATGGAAAAATCTTTAAATAGCCACCGATTGTTATAAAATTTTAAATTCAAACTGACAAAAATATTTTATTAAATACGTGTTTCGTGGTTTCTTTAGAATTCACCCCCAAGGGTGCAAATAAGCAGGCGAAGCTGCACGCGCCCACTAGTAACATTAATAAAGCAAGAGTGGTTTACGTCAAATTTGTTGTACACAGAAGATCAGAAGACAACTAACACTGAAGTTTGCTTCCCTTGGGCTCGATTAGAGACAAAGACATAAATAAATCACCAGAAAAATCATACACAAATATACACACATAAATCATAAAACCTCCAAAACTTACGACAGACGAGACGTCCAAAGTAATTTGGCAGATTGGTCAACGGTCGTTAATTATAAGTTTGTCCTGTACTTACTTCGAAGTGCTCTAGTATGTTACTCTGTTATAAGGATTAATGATGGCTGTTGGCTTTACCCCGCCGGGTACAAAATATATTTGTATAGATACAGGAGGTGGGCCATTAAGTTAGTTATTTTAAAAAATCATAGAAAAAAACTACAAATCTTAGGAAAGATAATCTTTATTTATAATAAAGTAAACACATGGGAATTTTATTTTTTAAAAATAATATTACTGAGATATGTACCATCTATACGTACACACTCCTCGAATCTAAACCTCAAATTCGTAAAAACTCGCAAGCATTTCGCTCGTGGGATAGCGGACATTTCCTCGCAAATGTTGTTCTTGAGCTGGGCAATTGTCGTCGAATTATTGGCATTAATGCGGCTCTTAAGTTACCCCTACAGAAAAAAAATCCAGTGGCCTGAGATCTGGGCTCCGAGGAGGCCACGGAATGTTCCCTCGACGTGATATCAGTTTTTCATTAAACATCGATTTTGAAATTCGCACGCCTTTCTGGCCCACTCAGTATTACTGATATACTGATATTACGAATATACTGATATCGATAGTGAAAGTTTGTTTATACAAATATTTGTTTATGATAGTTATTTAATTATATACAATGATTTATAATTGAACCCATAAGTTATTAGCGAGTTAATAGCAATTTGAGAAACTTCTTAGAAAAGACACCTTACATGTGGATATTTATCCACAGATTACATTTTTGTTGATGATTATACTTTTTTATAATGATTATATTTTTGTCTGGCACAATTAATTATTATTTATGAATATTACCATATCTTTGCTCTGGTAATAAAGCAATAGCGCGGCGCTTAGTTCCGCCACTCAACATGCAATACCTTGAAAAATTCGACGGTTCCCTCATATGTATTCCACATATGAGGAACCACGTGGCGCAGACGCATAAAGTGTGTTCGATTTTCACTCGAGGGATTAAAATATTAACACGCAATGCCCCAGAATTCAACAGAAAATTGGTAACGGAGTGTCTTAACATTTCGCTCTGCATACTTTTTATGATTTGTCACAGAAAGCCAAAATTAATACGTATCTATATTAAAAAAAAATGAAAAACTCAAACACCTCATCATCCTCAACTTATTGAAAAATACCCGCCATTATTAAAAACAGTATTTCACCAACAAACAGAACGTACAACAAATTCACTAAATCTCTTAAACTCTCAGTACTGTTATTGGCTAAGTATCTTTAGCAGCTGCTACGGCTTAACTAAGTTTTGAATTGCGATGTCTTGTTCGTCCGAGCTGGATTAGCGGCGACTAGCTGTCGTTTGTTTAAAATTAATCTGATCTTTCGATGGACAAACGCCGAATTGAAACGTCAATTGGATGAACTTTTGGCTTTATAGGTTCAGAATTCTGGAAATAAGAATAAAGATAAAACTGGTTTTTCATAATAAGTTCTTTGATTTTCACGATTATTACACATTTTACGTGAAACTATTTTAAACGGGTAGACTACCCGCGACCACAGACTACTGCAAAGTGTTCGCAACGTTAGTTTTCAAAAATGTATAAGTAATACCAAATATACGCGATTAATCCGGTAAAAATAGTTTAATTTAAAATTGTTTTTTTTTCTTGCCTTCATTTGTGTTTCGCACTCAGCAAAGAAGACAGAGGGGATCTGGGAATCTAGTGTTTTCTACACGTCCTTTCCATTAAGACACTTCCGGAACCAACTTTCCTAAGATTTTTTTAAGCGTTACGTGTTGACTGGCGGAACTTAATACCGCGCTTTGCATCATTACCAGAGTGAAGTACTGTTCATACGAATGCAGATACGAATTTAAATGTAAAAATATACATTTCACAAGAATATAATTGTATCAGGCTAAAGATATCATATCAAAGGTAGTATTTTTTTTAATTTCAGGCACAGACATTGAAAATTTTAGGGTAACTTAGTTCATTGTATACAATAATAAAAGTATTAGATTACTATTGTATGCAAATATTTTTTTTTTTATTATTATAAATTCAAACAGTTTTATAAGAAAAACTTCATAAATTATGCCATATATGCAATAAAAACAAATATGCCTATTATTTGTATCTAATATACAAAGCATTTATGTAATAATATTTTAGAGGGCTGTACTCAAAGAAGATTTTACAAGATACTTGTAATATAACAAATACACATCAAATCAGCTTCACACTGTATCCCGCACACAGCAGGGTAGGCAGAGGGAACCTATTGTTTAGAAACTCCGTTCCCCACTACATAAATACACATCAAATTAAGCAAAAACAAAAATATTAACCACACTCACTCAACGTTAAAACAACGAGAGGCTTAGTAAAATAATTATCTTTCACCCACCTCGCGATCTCATCTCATACGTAGCCGTCACTCAAATATGAATTCAAATACGTACGAAATATTAACAAAAGTACAGTACTGTCGGCGAGTCGTGGCCTCCCTCAAGTTGAAAATGTAGCTTCAGGACCAAATTTTTGCGCATTATTCACTCAGGAAGCAAATAATCAAAAATAAAGAAATAATCCTAACATCAAATCCAAACAGCCTTGTTCAGCTAACTTCACACCACGACTCGTCAACCGTACTATATATTAAAATCCATTGCTACCTCACAATAAGGAGGCAAGCTTATACAACGTGAATAATAAATCTTTTGACGGGCTAGAGTTTATTTAATAACACCGTTGTCCGCGGCGCGGTGCGGGCGGGCGGCTGTAGGAACCAAGTGTTAATTTTCTTCCACATTTTCCCATTTCCGGCTTTTTAATTATTTATTGTGTGAAAAGGAAATACTTGTACTGTGGATTGTAATTAGGAAATTGGATTTTGTACGTTTATTGTTATAATGCGAATTCAGTTTTATTTTGTGTAAGCGTATTAGTTTTTTTTCCCGGGATAGGATACTTCGCTTTCCACTTTCCGCTGAATTCTGGAGGCATTGCGTTTTGAGTAGCGGCACTCAATGCCGCGCTTTGTTTCGACGTTTGGGCGATGAAATGAAAATATTATCTAAATATTTCATTTCCTCAAGTAGGAATCGAATCCGTAACCTGTCGCATTTTACAGCCACATGGCCCTGCGCCACGACAAGCCTATTAGCTATCTCTCTATTTATTTAGGCTATTCAAAGAAGTTCAGCGGTATTCAACTCCAGGTTATTTCTTGTTATCAGAGCAAGAAAATGAAAATAATATGTTCTCCGTGAGTAGGTATCGAACCCACAACTGTCCCGTCGTACAATCAAGCACTGTGCCGCCTGCGCCACAGAGGCCTCTTACGATAACTGATTAAAATGATTTTCTGTAGAAATTTGACTTAATTTATAAAATACAATAAAATTACTACAAACTTACGAAACATGAAAAAAAATCTTTTAATTCACAATGATGAACATAACTTAATGATAAAATCCATAATTAAGTTACATATAAATGAGAAATGCTAACTGAAGCGTGCTACTCCATTGATTATTCGGTATAAATTAGTCGGTTCTAAACAACCCATGTCAAGCGTACATATGTCTATGTATATATACATACCAGTAGAGAGTATATAAGGTTATTTACTTACCAAGTTCACGCTTGTAGTATCAGTCGAGGCGCAGAGGCACTAACATGTGACTGCAAACACGATAGGTTGTGGGTTCGGTTCCCACTCGAGGAAATTAAACATGTAATATTTTCATTTCCTCGTTCTGGTGACGACTGACGGAGTAGATATCGGACTACCACAGATAACTGTGAAAGTGGGGAACGGAAGTATCTTAACACTAAGTTTCTAGATATTGAGTCAGCTTCACGCTGTATCCCGCACATAGCATGGTAGGCAGCGCAGCACTTTTTTTCCCTCTTTAACGAATTCTTCGGTACATGACGTGTCGAGTAGCGTAACTCAATGCCGGACTTTTGCCTTAGAGCTTGCTCTTGGTGCATTCTCTCGAGTAAGGTTCGAACCTACAACCGTTGCGATACTGTCATCCCCTTGTGCTCCTGCGCCACGAAGGCATTTACTTATAAGCATTCATTTAATTATAAACATTAACTTAATTAGCCTATCATCGATAAATCTTTATTATATAGATTTTAAATTATCAATAAATTTCTGCTGATACATTAAATTTTTTTGTTTTAATTTTTTACAATACATGATTTTAATCGCTGCTACCAATTAAATCATAAAAATATTATTACTGTGCCACAACAACTCAAATATAAAATAAGTATCTTATTTTTTTTATACTCTGTTCTCAAATACGGCGTTATCTACTGCGTAAGTCCGGTTGTCTTCTTTGAAGAATTAATTGCTACACCTAATTTTCTTCTTATAAATGTTCTTTTGTATTAAGTTAATTTATTGTAACTTTTTTATATTATTTATTTACTTATTTTCGAGGCACAATCGTGCGATTATAAACATGATGATTTCGATTCCCACTTGAAAAAATTAAATATTGAATGTTTTCATTTCTGGTAACGAGGTTATTTGGCAACAAAAAAAACATTATCTCTGGCAGATGACCCGATTATTACCGAAATTATAAATTAGAAATCAATCTCTAAAATATGTTATTTTAGGACAAACACCAGCATTAAGTTCCGCCATCAAAAGTACGATGTCTCAGAATTGAACAGCAACTTATTTTTTTTTTAATTTTGTCGCCATGCCCTTACCAATACATATGATTAAGTATGCCCTTAATCATATGTATTGCATAAAAAAATATTAATAAAACCAGTTAAAATATCCAAAATACTGGTAAAAGAAAAAGAAGCTGCAACATCAAATCTCGACTACGAAAATACATTCCTAGGAACATTATTAAACATATGAAGAAAATTGCCGCTAGAAATATATAAAAGATTTTTATATGAAAAATAACAAAAACTACGGTCATCTTTAGCACATTGATATGAGGATTTTCTGTATTCAGACCGGTTTAGACGGTCCTAAGAAAATATGGGCGCAATAACTTTTTGAACTTATAACCGAACTATAATATGTAGGGTGTCCACCCTTTCTCTTATACGATGGACGTCGTATCGAAATGGAAAAAATACATTGCCCAGCTTATATTTAGTGTGTTTTCAAAGGATAAAGTTTTATATATTACGTTTGGTTTTTTGTTAGCATAAGTATAAATTATTAATAAAATTGGGTGGAAAGTAGGGAATGGAGTGTCCTAATATTACGTTCTCTGCCTATCTCGAATATGTGCGAGTTAAGGCGTGAAGCTATAAAAAAATGTGGTCGTGGTGCAGGGGGCAAAATTTGACAGTAAACACGATGATTGAGGTTTGAATCCCTACTTTGAGGGAATATGATATGCTAGCTGAATGGAATGGCTGAAAATAAAAGCTTATACGAAAATATTAATGCAGAAATCACAACACGCAATGCCTCCAGAGATCGGCGGCAACGAACGGAAATATCTTAATGGGAACGTCTTAACTAAGATACAGAAATTCATTTTTTTTCAATTATGTACCAAAAATATTTTAAATTAGTAAAATAACATTATTATATTAAACAATTACTATACACTTTTGTTTAAAGGTTGTGAGGCCAGTCGTGGCGCTGCGATATGAAGTGTGAAACCGACTGGTTGTGGGTTCGATCCCCAATCGAGGAGATGAAATATTTATTTAAATTTATATTTCCATTTCTTCGCTCTGGTGACGAGGCAAAGCGCAGTTGAGTTCTGCCACACAACACGCAATGCCTCCAGAATTCAGCAGAAAATGGGTAACGGAGTGTCTTAACACTAGGTTCCCTCTGCCTACCCTGCTGTGTGCGGGATACAGCGTGAAGCTGATTTTTTTATTTCTTTAAAGTAACGTACGCTTTGCTATGGCAACGCACCTTTTCCGTGTAAATTCCTTCTCTAGTATAATATGTAAATGTACGAATGTTGTATTCACAACACTAATTAAAAGGGCCCAGGATCTCCTTTAATTATGCATACGTTGAGCCCTTATTGAAACATATAGAATTAGAATATAATACACTTGACTCCCCACGGGCTGTTCAAAACGTACCAAATGTATAGGAAATTTGTTTAATATTAACTTAGTACTTTGATAATTTCAAGGAAGTATTTAATTTTGTGATAGCTCAAGTATTTATACGTTTATATTATTGTAACAGTGTCTCTCAGTGGCTGTTAGCACGGTGGTTGTGGATTCTATCCCCAATATATTAATTGTTAACGTTTAGTATAAAGGCGAGGTAAAGGGTTCCGCTACTGATCTCGTCACGTCCCCAATTCCTAATGCAAATAATATTTTATTGATGATTCACTATGTTCTTATTAATTTATGAAAGGAACTGTTTAAGCATATTAAAAAGTTATATATCATATAATTGAATCTAATAAATCAATGAGAAATGGAGTTTATTAACTTTTGGTTCCCAGGTGACATGCGCGATACAGCGTGACGCTAAATCATACTTAGATATTATATTTCTAATAAAATCCCCAAAACAATAAACAAGATTAAGCAAAATAAATATACGAATGTTACAATCTAAACCATATAAGTTCAAGTTAAATATGTAGATCCTGAAAAGAAATCAAATACATTTGTCAGCCCTGGTAAGTCCTTTGAACATGTTGAGTTACTTTAGGGTCGTATGGCTTTTTATGCTAATGGCCTTGATGCTTTACCAGAAAAGGAATTCAGATTTATCTTCTCACTATTTGCAATAACTATGTTGGATTCGGGCGAAAAATAAAATGGAATATATAAAAAAAAAGTTTATATGAGGAATTTACATAATAACATTGTATACGGTGCTTTATTGTTTGTTTGGTTTGAATACAGGTGGATGGTAAAGTGGGTAGAATAAGTGGAACTAGTGTTAAAGACACTCTATTTCCCACTTTCCCCCAATTTCGGAGTATTTGCGAGCTGAGTCCCGAAACTCAACGCCAGACTTTCTCCTGTCCCCAGGACGAGCGAATGATAATAATTAACCTCACAAATAACCATCATATTTACAGTCAAATAATGTTCCGATTTTCCAAAAAAAAAACACAAAAAATATATTCCTAACAATAATAACCCCATCAATTCATAGAAAACATTAACTTGCCTACAATCCAAACAACCAATTCTAGGACAAATCATAAAATGGAACAAGGACACACTACACCAGCAGTATGCTTGATAATTCACGCTACATCCCCGCTCGGATGGCGGGCGTTAATGAACTAGTATTCAGATAGGCTTTATTAGTAACTGTGAATAGCTTGTTAGTAGTTGGTAGGACTGTATGACTGTGTGTGCTTTAGATGAAAAAAAGTTAGGGTAGATTGAATTTTGTTGTGTTATTTGTTTCGATGTTCAGGGGAACCTGGGAACGTAATGTTAAGACACTTCGTTTTTATTAAAATATTTCTGTTTCCCATTTTCCGCCAAGTTCCGAAGGCATTGCGGATCAAGTAGCGTTACTCACCGCCGCATTATATACAAACCAATATATTTTTTATCCAAATACCATTAAGATATGTTAAAATTTCCTCTATTCTTATCCATTTGCTTGAAATGTTATAATTTTAACATTATCCAAAGCATTATGCAAATTGACTTAAGAGTTTCCAAGTAAATTATCTAAGTTTCTGTGAAACTGGACGAATTAGAAATGTCATTAATGCGCAGTGAAAATTCGTTGCTGTTTTTGAATGTCGCTTGTCGCTATAAATATTTTCTAATGTTTTTTTTAAGCTGCTTTAATTTTAAGTCAATTTATTATATTTTAAAATACGATATTAGATAATCTATTTTTAGACTATCTATAATTAAACATTATATTTATATATATATATATATATATATATATATATATATATATATATATATATATATATATGTATGTATATATATATTTATAATGTTTAACTATATCATAAATACGTACTTACTACTTGTACTTTTCAACGATTTCTAGAGGTATGACGTGTTGAGTGCAAAACTCAACACCGCGCTTTACCTCGACACCAGAGCGAAAAAATGAAAATATTAAGTTTCCTCGACACACATGTTTTTGGGAGGCAAAATTTGGTATTAAAGCCGCTAGTTCAAGTGAGGTATCAGAGGAAGGGGTTTTGGGTAAGCTGAACTTGAATTTCAAAAAAGCTTGAGATCTCCAATTTTTGTAAGAAACCCTCGGTGGGCGAGCTCGACTCGCGGTTGTCCGGTTTTTTTAATTTCAAACTGTATCCCGTATATAACAAGTTAGTCAAAAAAAACTTTACATGTTGAGTTGCGAAACTAAACTCCGTACGTTTTAACCAGTGCTAAATGACAATAATTATTTGCATTCATAACCTCCGCCACAGACGCTACCCCACTGTATTATCTCCGTTTATTTTTGGCATGCAATATATTTAGTCCACATTGGGAAGATAAATCTAATAGCACTAATAAGTATCAAGATTGCTTAAACTACAGTTCTAATATATTGAAGCACGTTCAGTAATATTTTATATTTAGTTTCGCCATTGTGGCATAGTGGAGAAATGTTTGACGTGTTGTGGCGTTTTGGATTCAATCTCCATCTGAATATACATAATGGATTCCACCTATCAAATATTGAGCAAAATGTGAAACATGTATGAGAATTAAAACAAAAACCCACGTGGAAAGCAAATGTGAACGTGGGGAACGGAGTGTTTTAACACTAGGATCTCTGCCTACCCTGCTGTGTGCAGGATACAGCGTGAAACTGAATTATTTCAGAATGTAAATATATTCACAAATAATAATATTGAAATACGTAATATCAAATTTATGCATCTATATCTTACGCCTATTCGCGTTGATATTCCAACATGAGCTAGTCTATCGGAAAATAAGCGTTTTGGCAACGCGCGAACAGTATGTGATAGTGCGATGTAACCAATGAACTGATATATTATGTATTTAAGTGGTTCCATTTTGGTGAATTGAAAGTATGACGTAGTTCGTCTATAATAATGTAAGTTTGTTCGGTTAGACGCGCTAATCTTAGGAACTGTTGAAGCAAATTAGATAATGGAACCGAAATAATAAATGACATATCTAGATACTTATCATACTATACATATGTAAATACTTATTATTTATAATTTTGGAAATACTATAGTTAGTTTTGTAGCTTTCGAAGTCATTATGCATTTATTTTCTTGCATTGTTAGTTATTTACAGTTTACAAAACATCCGATGCCGCAGGCAAAGATAGTCTTACTATAGCTACATTTTTTCTTTTGTATAATTGCTTGCTATGGTCAGCTTCACGCTGTATCACGCTGTGCAGGGTACGCAGAGGGAACCTTGTGTTAAGGCACTCCGTTCCCCACATTCTGCCGAGTTCTGGAGGCATTGCGTGTATTATAAATTCCTCAAATGGAATAAGTAAAATGTGATTATTCTCGTATTTAAAAGTGACTGTGAAAATTCCATTAAGGGGGCCTAATTTATCAAAACCTGTCCTATACTATTATTCAAAAGTTTGTTTGGTTGTCATACAGCCTGATGTATAAAAAAATTTTTGGTCTAACCAAAATTTGTTGACAAAAAGCTTAGAAGATACTGCTAACTATTGCACTATAAAATACTTTAAAAAAATAAATATTATTAATCTGTGTGATATATCGAAATGAATACAAAGTTAATTCATAGATTTACATACATTTTAATATGAAGGCAAATAGCAAACAATATATTTACGCTTTTCGTTATTGTTCAAATCCGATTAACTTCATACATTCAATATTTATATGTTGATTTTATTTTAAATTACGTTTTTGCAAAAATATATTTTTAATCATTTTAATGTGTTATTCCATACTTAGAAAACAAGTTCTTAATAAGTAAAAATATATTTGATAATATTTTATTTTGTTTTAACATTCTATTAGAAGCCATCGTGTCGCACTAAAAAAACCGGCTGTAAATGCGATAGTTGTGGATTTGATTCCCACTTATTATAATATTGCTCTGGTAAGATAAAGTAAGGCGTTGAATTCCATTCGGGCAAAAGTGGGAAATGGAGTGTCTTGAAATTAAGTTCCTTCCTACCATGACATATACGGGCTTAAGCGTAAAACTAATGTACTATTCGATGAATTTACATATTATTTCGACATTAAGTGCTAACCTAACTCTAGAAGACCGCATGTACAAAACTTTTCTAACTTCTTAAACTCATGAAATATTATATTATGCACATGAAATTGCAAATTGATTAAAATTGATTAAAATAGTTCATCACTAAAGATTATGTCATAATCTCTATATATAATAAGAGAGTAAAAATATTTTGTCTGTACATTTAGTAATTTTGACTGAAATTGATAGTTTTTTTTTGTCTTGTCTATCTGTCTATCAATTTGCATGGTCACATTTTTCTCTGAAAACGCTAAACCGATTAACTTAAAAGTTTCACGGAAATTTAACTTAATAATTAAAGTTTGTTTTATTAAAATCGGTACATTAAAAAAAAGTTATTGTAATGTGAATGACCTCAAAGCATTAGTTTGCCTGCGAATGTTATGTGGCAATCACGCTGGTAAGGTTCTTGGGGAAATTTTAGAGGGCGAAGCCGCAGACGGGCCGTAATTTAAAGACAGAGATGTTCATCTTCAAACGGCGGCGATTGTTTGAGTCATGGCAATACTCTCTACTTTTCAAGATACAAAAAACATAATTCAAAATTAGTTTACCAATTTAGGAGCCACCGTGTCATACCAGATATACAGATTTTTGGAGTAAATAATACACACACAAGTAGTACACAATTTAATCATAGAAAAGAACTATCTATATCTATAAGTAAAATCAACCCAAATTTGCTTAACATTTAATTTTATGTAGCTATATGTTTGAAAGGATAGAACATTATGTATTTTAGCTGTCGGTATTTACAGCATAAATCGGATTATCGATGATGTAATATCATTTAAATAATCGCCCCAATATATTCGTTTTTACGATTGCTGAAGTATTATTTTCAACATTAAAATATTTACAATTCATAAATATTTTAATTTTAAAATCTAATGTAGTTGTTATAAAAGCTTTTATATTTAGAAGTTGAACTCACTTCTGATAGACCAAATTAAGGTAGCGGCTTCATGTTTTTCCCATACACCATCGAAGATAGAGAAAAACTAGTGGTAAAATTGCCTGTTTTCTTACTTTTCGCCCAATATCGAGACATTGTATGTTAAATAACAGATATAAAGAATAATAAAATCAGCTTCACGCTGTATCCCGCACACAGCAGGGTAGGCAGAGGGAACCTAGTGTTTTTAGACACTCCGTTCCCCACTTTCTGCCGAATTCTGGAGGCATTGCGTGTTGAGTGGCAGAACTCAACGCCGCGCTTAGCCTCGACACCAGAGAATATAAATTTAAGTAAATATTTCATCTCCTCGAGTGGGGATTGAACCCACAACGAGTCGGTTTACAGTCACACTTTGTGCCACTGCGCCACGACTGGCCTCACAATAATATAAAGAATAAGAAGAATTAAAATGAGAGCGGAGTGTTTTAACACTAGGTTTCTAATCCCTCTGCCTAATCTTTTATATTGAGATACTTTAATCTAACATTTTAACCCAAGGAAACGCAATATCATAACCAATGAACAGACAGCTAACTTATATCACCAACACAATATCCTTTATCTCAAAACTAATAAAGTTAACAGGCAATCAGATTGGCCATTAGATGTTTTAATGCCTCAAGCAGACGCTTCAAACAAAGCTAACCAACCTCACCTTATCAAGCATTAACTCATTTGGCGATGTCCCAAAGTTGTTACGATGCTACTTAGTTAAAGCGAGTTACTCGCTTGGCAAGTAGTTATATTGATGTATATATCTCCATGGTTCAACCTGTGTAGATGTATGTTTGTTTAGCTTCACGCTGCATATCGCATATAGTGGGGTGGGCAGAAGAACCTAGTGTTAGGACACCTCCTAGAAGCCTCACACCTAAGGACACACAGGTTGGATGTTATGATGCAGGACATGAGAGCCTATGGGTCTAAACATCGAGGAGGAAAGACCGCAAAGTTGAAGAGGAAGAAGAATTCACCGTTTGGAAGCCTGGTCTATCACGTTGTAGGGTAGGTATGTCCCCTATAATGCACATGACCATTCAACTCCACTGTCCAACTACCTCATTCTACTTAACTTAATTTTAGAAAGAAAATAAAATTAAAAGAAGAAAGAATTGAAATATAATATTCGTGTTATACATACACTTACTTGATAGTACATGTATTTTTTTGATATCCTACCAAGGTAAATGTGAAAGTTTTCACCGGTTAAGAATGCATAATGAATATATTTACGACTATAGTGAAAGCGGACATAAGTTTAAATATGTAACTTTACTGACTGAAGCATGAATCGAAGAAATATAAAATATAATAAGTAAAAATTAACATGAACAAATAGTTCATACGTTTTTCCATGGATTCCATTTTTTGGTATACAACAAGAAAATAACTTTAATTTTTTTCGCATGATCATGATCGATTTAGCTTTGGCTTTGCAAAGTCGTAAAATTCGACACTAACTAAACTACTTATAAAAAGTGTAAAAAGTGAAGAACGCAGAATCTTAACATAACATGATTTCTATTTATAAAAATATGATTTCTGTTTATCTGAGTATACGTGAAAATTTCAAGATTTGATTTATTGGTATTTCTCAAGTAACTGGTCTTATACCCCTTTTGCTCTTTAGCTTCCATGGGCCCATGGTTGAGTTCGTAGCAATAACTCGCCGATAGTTGCAAAAAAAAAGCCGAGATTAAACAACAACACAAACAATACGTGGAATATTTTGTGCTTTTAGAGCGTGAATTTTTATGATGAAAATTAATGATAGACAATGTAAGAAAATATTGCTATTTTATTCTTTATAAAAACTATTTAGTAAAAACGTTGAACGGATATGTATATTATTACTTCAATCTTTTAGAGAATGAATCGGGATCGTATTATGTTTTTTTTACATCTTTTATATTTTAAATATTACTTTTGCAGGGTTCCGTTCCTGAAAAGAAAATAATAAAATACTTATAGCATCACTCTCTCTGCCACTCAACACGCAATGCCTCCAAAAATTCGGCAGAAAGTGGGGAACGGAGTGTCTTACACTAGGTTCCCTCTGCCTACCCTGCTGTGTGCGGGATATAGCGTGAAGTTAATTTAATTTTTTTTTAATTTATAGCATCATTTTGTTGTCTGTTTCGTATGTTTGTCTGCCAACAGACGGACACTTATGTTAACGTCATTTTCACCTGAAATTAATAACAGTTACTCTGTTTTCCCTTAAAGCACAAAAATAATTAGCTTCTATATAAAATTTCCGGTTTTTTGCACAATAGTCGCACACGGAATCGTAATTTTTACTTTCTAAAAGTTTTTAAGCTCTCATTTCCTAATTGAACAATATATTTGGCGCTTCAGTACATTACTCTAAAAGTTTACTTATTCGAATAAAATAGAATTTACTTCGTTTTAAATGTTTCGTTCACTATTTTAGTACTTTTTATTTTATTTCAAAAATTTATGCAATTTTATAAATCTAACAAAGTGGAATAATTTATTTGAAGTCATGAAAATTTTATTATTGATAAAAAACTGTTAAAATATATTTGATTTAAATTTTTTTATCCAATTTGCTCAATCAATAAAAGATTATTGATTGCGTAATAGACGACACACTAACATTCACACAGCACAGTCACTCCATTCTATGATCCTTGATTTTTGATGTAGACGCCACATAAAATTTCATCTTTATCTTTAACGTCACGTCAGGTACCACACAAAATGCGGCGTTGAGCACCACTATCGTGGTGACGAAGAAAAGAGGAAATGTTTAGATGATATATAGTAGTTTCGCAATCAATTAAAGGTGCAAATTAATCTAAATTAACCAAATTTTAATATAATCAAAACAATATTGTCATGGTGCAGAACCATAAGCGCGTAACTGTAACCGCGAAAGAGAGAATCCACATTGGTTCGATTCCCACTTAGGGGAATAAAATAATTTAATAATTTAAAGAAGTTAATTATTTCAATATTACCTGCTGTGCCTTTGGTCAGGGTGACTTTGGATACCTATTTATAATGTATTTTGTGTTCGTATATATGCGTGCGCCAGTCGTGGCGCAGTGGCACGAAGTGTGACTGTAAAACCGACTGGTTGTGGGTTCGATCCCCGCTCGAGGAGATGAAATATTTACTTAACTTTATATTTTCATTTCTTCGCTCTGGTGTCGAGGCTAAGCGCGGCGTTGAGTTCTGCCGCTCAACACGCAACGCCTCCAGAATTCGGCAGAAAGTGGGGAACAGAGTGTCTTAACACTAGGTTCCCTCTGCCTACCCTGCTGTGTGCGGGATACAGCGTGAAGCTGATTTATTTTATTTGTATATATATGCAGCAGGTAAGCAGAGAGAACCAGGGTTAAGACATTCCGTTCCCCACTTTCCATAAAATTCTGAAGACATTGCGTGTTGATTGGCGGCATTTTAAATCTTTCATTTTCCCGAGTAGAAATCAAACCCACAACCTTTCGCGCTTATCACGTGTGCCTCTATTTATTACCAAACACGCATACAAAATCGTATGTAAAATATATATTATTTATATATACTGTAAAAAACACTGTCACATAATTTATTTAATAACTTAACGCACTCAGCAACGAAGGCAATATGTCACGTTAATAGGACTAATTGAAACGGATAATAAATGATCCAACCTTCTATATCCTAATGGATGTACTATAACATGAATGTAAATTGATTTATTGGACATTAGTTGGTTGTATAAAATATTTTATTTTTATACATATGGCACAGACGTAAAATTCTAAAGCCCTAGTGGCACTAACGTAAAATTCTTAAGTTATGGTTATGTACTAAAATTTTAATTTAATAAATATTATTAAAAAAAAAATTCTAAGCGTGACGATTGTGAGTTCGGTTCCCACTCAAGCGAATGATGTAAATAATATTTTCATTCCTCACTCTGATAACGAGGCAAAGCGTGAGTTTTGCCACTCTACATGTAATGCCTTAAGAATTTGGTGAAAAAAGGGGAACGTTAATAAAACTAGGTTGCCAGCGCCCCTCTGCCTGTGCAGGATATAGTGTGAATCTACAAAAACTACTATATATACATATTAATCCTTTAATTTAAATTAAATAGCTCCTAGTCCTTACAATAACACTATATAAACAAATTAAAATTTGATTAACCTAACACACACAACACAACCCAACACACACAACACAACACAAATTTCAGTACAAAGCACCACCCGCTAATGACGCCAGTAACAACATAAGCCAACATGTAACGGCGTCAAACCGGCACAGCTATTTCGACTCAATATATCTGAGAGGAGCTTTCAAATAGTCTACCACATATCAACGTCAGAACGATCGCTCGTGCCTTTTTAATAAGCGAAAAGTTGGAAGTAATCGCTTAGGATGTTGATATATTTGGCCAATTGTATTTTGGGATGTGGAATAACGTTTATAATGTTTTTTGTATATATATATGTAGAGGCCGTTGTGACGCAGTGTGATAGGCTCTGTTTATTATCACGATAGCCTAGGATTTGATTTTCTCCTGTGGTGAATGATTAAGTTTAAATTAATTTCTTTTCCCTGCTCTGGTACACGACCACCACCACCATTCTACACACGATATCGAAAGTGTTCCAATTTAATTTATAGATCTCCTCGTTTTATTTTTAAGTGGGACCAATTTTTTTTATAATATAAATTAATTTAATAACCAATTAAAATTAAATTGCCAAAAAAATTAATAAGATAAAATTAAAAAAAAAACGATCAATTTAAAAATAACCAAACGTAAATGAATCCATTTCTGACATTTCAATATAAATATATAGAACGACTATGTGTAATCAAATTGAGCACAAAAGGAGCCAATGGATACGTTCAAGAGATTTACGCGGTCACAATCATCGAGGTAGATAGGTAAGTATACCAGAAATCACGTCACATAGAGAATAGAGCTCAGGAAATAGCTTTCAATATAGAATCGTGTGGAGACTTATAGGATAAATTGGAGTTATTTAATTTTTGAGGTTTTTTATATATAGAATATTGTTTTTCATATAATATTGTTATTTTGGCCAGGTACCAAGAGGAGCTCAGATAGCGGTTTTGCGGCATCAGCACGATGCTTCATGTCCAATAATAGGCTAGTGTGTATCCACACGGTGGTTGTGCATTCAATCTTGGATTAGGGTATTGGTTTTACTAAAATTTCCGTAGTCTGTTAAAAACCAAAGAGTAAACGTAGAGTTCAGTCACTTATTCACCTTAATTTTAGATAGTTAAAAAAACGCATATTTCCTATGAATTATAAACTTCCAATATCTAAATTACATTCCCAAAACACAATCAAATTAAGCAAAAAAATTCAATTAAAACGATATATCCACAATAAACGTTCCCCAAATGCTTAATCAATTTATATAACACGCTAGTCTATTAAAGGGTCGTCCATGCTCGTATAATAAAATGTCACCGGTAATTGACGGCTATCGTTAACATAAAGAAGCCAAAAGTAATTGCAACTAGCGACTGCTATGGATATCAAAAATCCATTCGAGCGCCCGTAACGTCGTTTAATTTGTAACCTTTTATGACTTTTTCATAATATATTAACAAGAAATGTAACAAAAAAGTTATATATTTAGTCGTTTTTTTTATTGTAGTTTTATATTAGTGTGTTTGAGTTGTTGGTTCGATTTCCTTGATTAAATTAAATATTAAATATTTCATTTTCTCAATCATCATTAAATTTTCTCAAGCATCATTTTCTCGCTCTGGTAACAACATAAACGTTGAGTTCCATCACTCAATACCCAATGCCTCCAGAATTCGGCGAAAAGTGAGAAAAGGGAGAAAAGTGTGGGACTAAGTGCCTTAAGATTAGGTTAGCAGGTTCAATTTGACCTATGTGCGGTATACAAGCTAAAAAAGAAAAAGTTTAAGTTATTATAGGTGTATTTTTGTATGTTTATATGTCAAATAACTTGAGAAATTTGTCATGTGTACTTTTTTAAGTCATAACGAAGAACTTATCTTTTACCCAATTTTTGTTTCAGCTTATTTTTAAATACTATTTCATTGCCAGCTGTTTTTCTTCTTGATATATTTATACCAAAAATTAACTTTATTTTGACATCTACAGCATATTTTATTCATTTATTAATACTTTTAAGCACATATGTATTAATTTGGTTTATATTTATTAAAAATAAATCAAGTTTCAAGTTTAACTTCGTTTGCGTGAATTAAAAGACGTAAATCTCGCTCCCTTATTATCATTTTCTCGTTCCAATGGTAATTTCGGTAAATCGTCGTTTAGTGGACCCGAACTTCTAATGCTCCTCTCGAGGCACATACATACCAATTTTTATATATAATAAACAATAATATATGTACTAACTAAAATGACTCTAACTAAAAATAAAGCAAGGACCTTCACGCTGCATCCCGAATATAGCAGGATAGGCAGAGAAAAATTAGTGTTAAGACAGTCCGTTCCCCAATTTTTTGGAGGCATTGCGTTGAGTGGCGTAACTCAACCGCGTACTGCGTTGGTGCCAGAGCGAAGAAATTAAAATATTGCTATACAATAATTCATACCCCGAATGTGGATCAAGCTGTCGCAACCCACAACCGTCGCGTTACAATCACATCCTGGTGCCCCTGCGCCACAACGACCTCGACTCTTAACGAACATTCCTAGTTCTTTGGATATCTAATTAGAGAAACGACGATGAAACAGGCAACTCACTAATTAGCTAGCGAACATGTCAACGATAGTTCGACTTCAAAACCGTACGCCGTACAAAGTTTCAAATACAACTAGGCTTAGTTAAAAACTGTATTTTTTTTGCAAAGCTCTCTCATATTTATTGTTTCGTTAGCAACGTTGTTGTCAATTAGAGTATTACATTTTTTTATTATATAAAAAATAATAATAATTTAAAGGATATTATAATAATAAATTCATTGAGGCCAGTCGTGGCGCAACGGCACAAAGTGTGACTGTAAACCGACTGGTTGTGGGTTGAGTTCTGCCACTCAACACGCAATGCCTCCAGAATTCGGCAGAAAGTGGGGAACGGAGTGTCTAGGTTAAAAAAACACTAGGTTCCCTCTGCCTACCCTCCTGTGTGCGGGATACAGCGTGAAGCTGATCAATATATATCCAATACACTTACGATAAGACTTTAAATTATTAATTGTAATTTTAATAGTTATTGTTTTTGTATGATGCACAGGAAAAGACATTCATAACAGCCGACAGTCGTTGGGAAAATGAGATACTGCGAGTACCAACAGAGAAATCTCTAAAAATTATATTACAATAGGAAAAAATATAAAGATTTGAACCTATTACATTCTATGTAACGTAGTGGACTTGATTTTTTAAGACATTAAGTGTTGACTGTTAGATCTCTACACTGCGCTTCATCTACCAGAACTGGTAAAAGTGTAGTAAGTTGTTCATGTAAGTTACGAGTTTCAGTGAAGCTTTATAACAAATCGACGGTCTCTATGTAAAGTATTGAAAGTGAAAAATTGCCAGTATCTTTTATTACTGTTTTGAACTACTAACAACAATCATTTTTGATTATATTCACACTTACATATTTTTTTTTTAATTTTGAAAAAAGTGTCTTAGAAACGAGTTTTGAATAAGTTTTTAGTTCAAAAGAGCAATAAAAACATTTGTGATTTGTGGCTTTTGATACTAAACCTAAGGGCAATTGAAATATACCTTCCATTTTGCGATCCTGGCAACCATTACACGAACAAGAACACAATAGCCAAGCCAGTCCCCAATCAATACGAACAGCAGTAGTTATCATGTTGATGGTTGATTAAGTAGTAGTGTTGGTAATTAATTAGAGCTGAAGTGTTGACCGAATCTCTATACATTGGGGTACTCTGCAAATTGCGTGGCAGTCAGCGCCATTAGTATTTAAATGAAAACCTAAACAGAATTTGTATTTTGTTTTGGTGTATATATATAAAGTATAAAAAAGTTGATTATTTTCGTCATTTTATATGGCTTGATTGGTTTAAAGTTTGTAGAGTAGTGTAGAGTGCCGCAACGTTCAAGTTTTTATACGTTTATAAACATATTTTTTTCTTGACAAGTATTATTGTAAAAAACTTAATACATAGCATTTAAATATACTAAATAATACAACAAATATTAATAGAAGTCTTCCCGTGGCCACGAACTACTCCAAAGTGTTCGAAATGTCTGGTTTCCAAAAATGTACAATCTTAAACATATGCGATTAATCCGGTTAAAATAGTTTAGTTTCAATTTGAAAAAAATGTTCATTAATTCTTAAGAAATGTTCTTAAACGAGACGCGGCGCTTAGCTTTCCTTTTTAAAACGTAGTTAACTTATAATGTGTTGGTACTAAAAGTGTATCTTAAGCATGTTAGACTTTTTTAAGTCATATATAAATAAAAATATATCATATCAATTGAACAAATCAATTTGAGTACTTATTTAAATAAATAGATTAGGGCAATCACGTCGCAGGGGCACAGTATGACTTTAAACATGACAGGTTGTAGGTTCGTTCGAGAAAATGAATCAGCACGCAGTGTCTCCATAATTTGGTGGAAAATGGGGAACTGAGATTCTAAACACTACGTTTCCTCTGCTTATCCTTCTGTGTAGGGGATACAGCGTAAAGCTCACTTATGTGTTTGATTTTATTTATTTACATAAGAGAATAGCATAACAAAAGCATATTTTTCCTATTTGAAAATATTGAAGTAGAAGTTCAAAATATTCTTAACAACTTTTATAGGCCAATATAACATTATTATAAATATACTAACATTGCTTTTGTAATAGAACGCGAATATCGTATCGCAAAAGTTTCTTACAAAATAAACATTACACTGGTACCTACTGTTAACACTTAAAATAATTTTGTTACAACTTGTTTGTAACAACGAATAACTTAAGAAACATTCGACTCCTCTGGGACAACAAAATATTGTATTAAATTCAAAGAAACACAACAATATGAAGGATTTTTTAATAATTATTTCATACTGTAGGCTAGTTAGATATAGTAAAGATCTACTACTACGGTCGGCTCCAAAAACATAGTAGTCAAAATTGAAAAATAACCAAATGAACCAGTATTCATTAACTTACTTTCAGTTAAAAAAATAAAAAATTAAATTAGCTTCACGCTGTATCCCGCACACAGCAGGGTAGGCAGAGGGAACCTAGTGTTAAGACACTCCGTTCCCCATTTCCTGCCGAATTTTGGAGGCATTGCGTGGCAGAACTCAACGCCGCGCTTTGCCTCGACTCCAGAGCGAAGAAATGGAAATATAAATTTAAGTAAATATTACATCTCCTCGAGTGGGGATCAAACCCACAACCAGTCGGTTTTACAGTCACACTTTGTGCCACTGCGCCACAACTGGCCTCTACTTTCAGTTAATGTTTCTAAAAGTACGAAATCGCTTTGTTTAGAGATATACAAATATGTAGCTCAGTTCTTTGCGTTACTCAGCTAAAATATTTCATTTGTATCCAATAACTTTCAAAACTCTATATATTTGACTATTAATCCTTAAAATTTCAGCTTTGCTAAGACGACGTCTGGGGGCCCTGGGATTTCAGTCTTTGTATATATATATTATTTTTTTGACGAAAATCTACAGAATCATTTTAAATTCACTGTAGTGACTATTAATCACAAATTTCACATACGATAACGTCTAATCAGTTCTAAAATGATAAAAAATAATAAAACAATTTCTGAAAACAAAATTACACTGACAAAATTATGTCACTCCATTCTCCCTTTTTTAATTTATATATTATTTTCTTTCTTTTTTATTTTAAAAACAATATGAACAAAAAGTTTAATAACTTCATACTGTGAATATAAAATTTAGTACACAAACTTGTACCGTACAGACTTTTTAAAGCAAAAAAGTGATTCTGCCATTTTATTGTCACACTTTTTCTAATTGGGCGAAGTTTTCTTTTGCTCTTCCCCTTGATTTAATCCGATGCGGGTCGAGACAGCTCACTCCCCCGAGGATAACGGAATTGTACTGAAATCTTCAAGTAATATACCTAATTATATTTTTCGTGATTCTACCCTCATTTTTTTTTGTTTTATTAGTACGAGTAATGTTTACGTTTTAGCTTGGCTCTGGTTCGTTTTTTGAAGTATTACAAAATTTCATATTATAAAAAAAAAACACTTTTATAACAATAACACATTGTTACGTTTGGATTTTTTATCATTGATTGGTAGATAATTGAGAATTGATTGGTAGATAATTGCGTCGGTTGTGGGTTGGAATATTTTTTTAATGTATTCACTTTCCACCTGATACCGACGCAAACAGCGACGTTGAGTTCCACCACTCGACAATGCCTCCACAATTCGGCAGAAAGTGGGCAACGGAAATGTCTTAATGGGAACGGAGTGTCTTAAGGCTACGTTCCCAGGTTTCCCTCTGCCTACTCTTCTATGTGCGGGATAAATATATAATTAAGATGTGTATAATGTATACATATATAATAACTGCAACACAATTTGTCATATTCCAGAAGTAATAAAAAATAATATGCAACAATAACACTACACCAACTTAGAATCGAACCTACAAACATTTTACATAAAATTAACTATGTAATTCAAAACTACGCCACGAAGTAGTGTTTTTAAATACATCTCCTGTATTGATCGGGCGCCGAGCCTGCGGCTAGATACCGACACCGCATAAATAATTGGCCAATTTCAAACATTCTAATTTAATATTAACTTGGGAAATCTTATTTTTAGTAGTTATATATTTTATTTTATTATATTTTTACTTTCTTCTTATAGCTGAATGACATGCTCTTTACTAATATATACTGTTATAATATAAAAAGCTTTTTCAATTTTTCATATAATTGAAGCCCATAAGGTGGAAAGGCACCGTTTGGCTGTAAAAGCGGTGGTTGTGGGTTTGATCTCCGTTCAAGAGAATGATTATATTTTAATTTTTTCCATTACCCTGCAGTGGTAGACAAAGCGTTGGATTTAAAGTTGGTTTAAAGAGTTCCAATTAACACGCCATGTCACGATAATTGTACGGAAAATCAGAAACGATGTATTATGAACACTAAGTTGTCTTGGTGTACCCTGATATGCGGGAAATGGCTTTGGCTTTGCTTTGACTTTTAGAAGCATTCTAAAATTTCATAAAATTCCCAAGTTTTTTTCAATTGGCATTTTTATTTTTGCGTTGATGCCTATATATTGAAAAACTATTTATCTACTATTTACAATAAACAAAGCTCTATACTTTAAGAAAATAATCCTTCCTGAGAATATTTTTTATTAAAATCACGCTGTATCCCACACACAGCAGAGTAGGCAGAGGTTATATTGTTAAAACACTACGTTCCCCACTTTCCACCAAGTTCTGGAAGCATTGCATCTTGAGTTGCGGAACTCAACGCCGTGCTTTGCCTCGACAACAGAGCGAAGAAATGAAAATATAATAGTAAATAAATATTTCATCTCCTCACATCCTCCATTTTACATTCACACTTTGTGCTCCTGCGCCACCACTGGCCTCGAATTATTTAAAGCTATTAATTATTTAGAAGATTATCCTTAATACTCTTTAGGGTTCCATGCCTCAAAAGGTACAAAACGAACCTCTTATAGCATCACTTTGTTGTCCGTCTGTCTTAACATTTTTTCTTGAAATAACGTGAGCTTAATAATATTATCAAATACTCCATAGATTATGTCCTTTGGAACATAGAAAAAATAGAAAGAACATAGAAAACATAAGACATATAAGTGAATTTACGCATCGTATTTGCTGCATTTTGCATGAGATTATGCGGCTACATAATCAAAATCTTTGAAACAAACTATGGAAACAGCTTGGCAAATTTTATAACTTATATGGTTAACGTAAAATCCTGTTATTGATACAGAACCCTCGGTAAGCGAATCTGACTCGCACTTATCAGATTTTACATAATATTATAACGAATTGTACGTTTTCTCAGAGAAAATAATCTAGAAAATTAAATATCTATAGAGAAAACTAAGATAAAACCATAGATAGACAAAGACTAAATAAGTAATCTGAGCCATTCATTTCTGACTGAAATCTATACTTGAGTTAAGTATTAGATCCTGTTCAGATCGAGACATCTCTATCTGTAACAGACTGCAACAATGAACTTTGCTATTTGTTTGAAAGAAACTCTAAAAGTAGCGATTTAAAACTTCAATTCAGAAACGAAAACATCAATAATAGAAAAGGATAGTGCGGAAATAGTAACTATAGAGTATTGGCCATTGTTTTAGTTTAGAAACGATCTAATGCTTAATCAGCTTCACGCTAGAGTTAGCGTAGGCAGAGGGAACCCAATGTTAAGTCACTCCGTTCCCCACTTTTCGCCAAATTCTGTAGGTATTACGTATTGATAGGCGTAATTCAACGCCGCGCTTTCCCTTGACACTAGACATGGAAATATAAATTTGAATATTAATATTTTATTTCCTCGAGTGGGGATCAAACCCACAACTAGTCGCGTTGACAGTCAAAATATAATATATTTATGGGGCATTTTTTTATGTAATAGAACCCACAACAATGATTTGTAAAATTTTTGCCTGTTTGCCTTTGCGTGCTTAACCGATTTAAGTGCTGATAATTTAGGTTATCACTTCTCTATTTTGGCAAACTTCCTTTAGCTTTGTTTGTTTTATTGAAATCGGTTCATAAATATAAATTAATATAAAGTATTTTGTGTGACAAAATTTCTATATTTCTTTCTCTCATTGAATTCAGCGTTGTTCAAGCGGGCGAAGCCGCGCGCGCGTCACTAGAAAATAAAATACACGAAACTCATTTTGAGACATTTAATTAAGAAATCTTTTCGACTCCAATCTGAAATTCGATAGACAGGTTATGCAATCGCGCGGAGGCATTCGATTCGTTTTATTGTAAATTCTTTGTAGCTAGCACTTTTTATCTTTTATTGTTATCAATTTTACGTATCGCCTGACACTGTGAATGTACGTACGGACGTGCCCGTACAGATGTCACAAATATATTGAAGGATTGGAGTAAATATTTGTATGTAGTATTGTGTGTATTTGTTTATTTGAGGTAATCGTGGCCCAGTGGGAAGTTGTGGATTCCTATTCGGGGGAATTAATAATTTGGTATTCTGGTTTTTAACTGATTTTAGTCACTCAACACACCCTATTTGGCATAAAGGGGCTTTGAGGAGTGTAGAGTAAGAGAAGATTTGTTGAGAGTTTTACAGAAATGGGAAGAACAGATTTTCATAAGAAAACGAATTTGTAGGCCACTAATTTATCATTTTAAATTTCTTAATAATCATATTTATACATTTGTAAAATATATTCAAAAGGCCAGTGTTAAATGTCACAACCATTTTAAAAAAATTGATTTTTTAAAAAACACTTACAATTCTTTATACTTTATAAAATATTACCTCTTCTTTAACGTTATCTCTTGAAGAAGTTTGTAGCTTATAGTCAGATGAAGCAAGGCTTTTAACCTTATGAAGATGCAAATAGATTACAATATTATATATAAACAACCTTTTACATAACGCTTCGCTGCGTTTTCAAATAGAAGCAACTACTCGTTGTGTATCACACAGGACACATTATGAGGGAAGTAACTGTAAGTAGAAATTTCTGACATGATATTTTATAGCCAGGACAGTCTTGGCATAGGAGCACAAACATGTGTAAACGCGTCAGGTTTTGAGTTCGATTCCCACTCGAGGAACAGTAATTAAAATTTTCACTTCTTCGCTCGGAAAATGGGGAACGTAGTGTTTTTACACTATATTATCTCTGCCTACCCTTGCTGTGAGCTATATACAGCGTGAAAATAAATAAAATATATGATTGTAAAAAATACCTCATACTATAGTACTTTCTCTTACAATACATTTTTAATTTCAAACTGTAAACGACATAAAAATTACTACAACAGTGTTGTTCAGTGTTGTGTTGCTTAAAAGGAACCCTTAAAAGATCACTTTGTTGCCCGAATGTCCGTTTGTCACGACCATTTATTTCGAAATCAAATATTTAATTCTGTGGTTCTTGAACCACAAAATACCCTTGGATGGCTCCATACCTATTTCAAGACTGTAGGTCAAAGAAAAGTGCAACGTATACTAAAAAAATTTTTTTTTTTTTCGGAAACTTATAAAAATTTGATCGTAGCGGGATTCGAACCCTCGCCTCCTGATCGGCTTCCAGAAGGCCGGGTTCGAGTCCCAAATTATTCGTTACTAAGTGTGGAATAACACTTTAAAAATGTTAAAAATATTATAAAAACATGCGGGAAACTATGAAATGAAGTGAAAAAATAAATGGTTGCATAGATTTTTTTTAATACATAATACCACATATAAATTTTTACTTTCCGGATTTTTTCCTTTATTTCTATTATTAATATATTTTAATATCGATAGATATGAGGCCAGTCGTGGCGCAGTGGTACAAAGTGTGACTGTAAAACCGACTGGTTGTGGGTTCGATCCTCACTCGAGGAGATGACATATTTACTTAAATTTATATTTTCATTTATTAGCTCTGGTGTCGAGGCAAAGCACGGCGTTGAGTTCTGCCACTCAACACGCAATGCCTCCAAAGTCGGCAGAAAGTGGGGAACGAAGTGTCTTAACACTAGGTTCCCTCTGCCTATCCTGCTGTGTGCGGGATATAGCGTGAAGCTAATTTAATTTAATTTTTAATTTACTAATAGATATAATAATGAATAGTAAACATTCGGGATACAGTGTGAAGCTAAAAAGACAACTACAACTAGCATCTATTTCTCTCATCCTATCAAAAATTCTTAATTACCTAACATTTTAAATAACTTTCTGTAGTATTATACAATATATTGTACAATATATTTTAAATTATGTTATACAATTATACAAACGGGTAGCACGTAACTGTGTAGTTTATTACGGGCATCTGTATGGTAACGCGTTTGCAAGTCATGATTGGAGTATAAATCAAAAGTTGGAGCATATACAAGCAATTTACTATGGATTTTAATAATTTTAATTTATAATAGGAACAGACTGTCTTAACACTAGATTCCCAGGTTCCTTATGCCTACTTTGTGCGAGATACAGCGTGAAGCTAAAAGAAATAAAAATGTATAATATTCAAACAATAATTTTATTTATGACCATTTTTCTATGCACTATTAGTGACGCTGTAATTTAATATAGGCTATATTATCTTCGATAAATGGTCTATCAGAAATGTTTTTTCAATTCAAACTAATAGTTGATGGGATTAGAGCTTTCAACCAAACAAATTCTTAAGGTTATATACTATTTTAATTAATAATTAATGATATAAATAAAAATTACTGTCATTTACACGTTTTAGTTTAGGTATGACAAAACTCTGCGCTTATATCTATTTTTTTAAATTCATGCTGTATCCCGCACACAGCAGGGTAGACTGAGGGAACCTAGCGTTAAGATACTCCGTTCTTCACTTTCCGCCGAGTTCTGGAGGCATTGCGAGTTGAGTGGCGGAACTCAACACCACGCTTTGCCTCAACACTAGAGCGAAGAAATGAAAATATAAATGTTAATAAATATTTAATTTCCTAGATATCGTTATCGTGATCGAACCCACAACCAGTCGATTTTACAGTCACACTTTGTGCCGCTGCGCCACAAACTTTAAATATACAATATCTTTGAAATCGATCGAAATTAACTAAAATCATACATTTTAAAGATCGCAAGGAAAAAATAACATAAAACATAGTTTTCATAGAAAAGAATAAGATATAAAAAAAAATCCATATAATTGTATTGGCTTTAAGTTCAGTGGAGCGTGGTTGCTTGATATGGAAAAACTTTTACCCAGTATTTTTATACCGCACCCTTTATAAAGAAAACGATAAGTTAAAAATCATAGAAAGATAGAATATAAGATTATATTTAAATAAAATATTATAATATAATATTTAAATTAAATATATTTAAAATAAAAAATTGCTTCACGTTGTATCCCGCTCACAGCAAGGTAGACAGAGGGAACCTAGTATTAAAACACTAGGTTCATATTAGGTACTACAAAATGATAAGCTAATAAACGAATCTTCTTGTTGTTTCAATTTATAGAAATAAGTCAATACTTTCGACGCAAATTGTGAAAATACAAACAAATATTCAATTAGAAATCAAATTTTTCACGTTATTGACTGAGCAAAACAAATTTATACAAATCTAAATAATGAATCTTTCCTTGAAAAGTCCGATAAACCATTTAAATTATTTTTATTTTTACCTTATAATAAGCTTGTATAAATAACCTCTTGATAAAAAAACAGTCTATATAAAGAATCTTTCATCGAAATCAGATTACAGATAAAAAAAACCCACAGACATTAAAATAGATTGTAACTGACAAGTGATAGCTAATATCCATTCGTTTCCTTTTTTTTAACTTCGTTAATAAATCTAGTGCTCAACGGTTATGATGGTTTTTTTTATTATTTTTAATTTCAAGACCAAAAATATTGTAATTTATTCCCATTATATTGATAGCTTTGTGCCGTAGTATGATTGTGCATTTTGTAAATGCGAAGATTATTTACTTAAGTAGTTTTTAAGAAAGGTAGTTCTAAAAAAAGTAGAGAAATAATTTTTTCTACAACCTGTGAATTTTATCTGAGTCCCAAGTGCATTTTACCAATTCTGCGGCGGTCCTAGGATAACTTTACAATATAAAAATATTTGAACTCTACAAACTCTGTCCAACTACAGTTGACTGGTGAAAAATGCAAACACATTGGTAAATACCTAATCAAATCAATTTTTAAAAGTAGTCAATTCTAGTAATAAGAATAAAAATTTTTTGCTGTTTCATTATTCAAGTATTTTTTTTTAAATATTGCTATTAAGCTGGCCTTATGGAACTTTCAGAGATTGTTTACACAAATTCAAGTTGTTTTTGAAGTTAGTTGTCTAAAAAAATCACAAGGACTTTTTTCGCTTTAGACCCTAAAAATGTTATTAAAAAAACATCACGAGTGTAAAACCAATAGTCGGGCTATTTTTGTCAATTTCCATTAATACAAGATTCCGATAATTTTTTTTATATCGTAATCTGAAAAATATCTGCTGAAATAGTGAATACCGATATGTACTGAGCCTCCCTACCTCTAAACCATCGTACCGAAAAAAGATAAGGCAAACGAGCGTACGTGTCACCTGGGCACCAATGGTAGGTGATTACCGCCGCTTACGATACCGTGTAAAACCAGAGGAGCTACACGGTTACGACGATGAGAACAGTACTTCATATGAGGCCGAACCTGTCTAACTTCCATATCTATATAAAAATATATTGTACAAGCAATTTGAACTCGAGAGTTTAATTACTATAAAAGTTAGAAGTTTGCCGAGAAAACACAAAAGTTGTCTTTGTTCTACACATTTTTCTCTCGGTCAAGTGAAAAGTCCCGCTTCTAAGTAAGATTACGACCTCACGATACAAACTATTCATTTAATTTTACGTTTTATCTTTAAAAGCACTTGTTGTATTAATTTCTTCCTTTTTTCAAACTGTGTTTTAAGCAAAGTAAGTATAATGTGTTTAATGCACGTGAAACATTAAAGGACAGAGAATCAAAATGAATGAATGTAATACCGCGTTTAATTTACAGACAGGTTATTCTCATAAATTTTCTAAGCGTAAAATTCATTTGAAAATTGATGTTATATAATATAGCTAATAGATAAAACTAATTTATTAGATTTTTTTTTCGGAAAAATATACATATATATGCAGAATATATATAAAAAATATCTAGTGTAATATCACTTCGTTCTCCGCATTTTGCTGTAACATATAAAAATATAGTTTTTTTTTATTCTCATTATTATGTAGTAAAAATTAATACATAGGTATATGCTTAATTTACATCTATAGTAATGTATCACGTAATACAGGTGGCGTTCACAAAAATTGCACAAACTGTATGACTAACTTATCTTAAACCATTTATATTTAAGGAACTGTAATAAGTGATAAATAAAGTTAGATCTTAGAAAAAATAGGGTTCGTGTTTTATTTATTTAAGATATATATAAAATATGTATTTTAAAGTCACACCCCCACATACAGTATTCGAATGTGTAGTCTGTACGTAATTGCAAAGTAACACTACTGCCCCCCATACGTTCCAACAACACGAGTACACGACCAAATACATAAACATAAGAAGAGCGATTCCTTTTGGTCATTGAAATGGTATTACGTTTTAGCTGACTCATAATAGAAGCATAAATCAAAACTTTACCAGTTCCCTAAGAAGTTGTAATATTCGAAAACAATAAGCTTGAACACACGCACTGCGGTTTTACTTAATTATTAACTGTGTTGTGTATTATGTGAGTATATAGAGTGTACGCGGTGATTGTGGGTTCAAAGCGAAGTTATGGTTAGGGAAATTAAAAAAAATATATGAGTTTTAGGCTGTTTATGGTGTCCTTACACCATAGCCTAGTATATACAATTTTTATTGCCTTTCTTTGGCAACAAGGCAAAAACCGATCTTAAACTCCGTCTTAACTCAATGTGTCTAAAATCGGACGATGCTTGGTGAACGGAGTATCTTATCACTAAATTTCCTCTACCAACCCTACTACGTGTGGAACACAACGTAAAGTTAACGAAAAATAAAGAAAATAAATATATTTTTTATACGAAACAAAAAAACTAACATTTATAAAATAATAAATAACTAGCTCCACTCATCACATACCTACCTACACATACTACAGCCTATTCGACGGCAGTAAAACAGTGGACGACGCTGGTATCGCCGACGAATCATTGACCCTCTCCCATACAACGTGGTTTATAGTTGCGGCTGAACCGTCTAACATTATATACATACGTATAGGGCTACCACTATATAGAAATAATAAATTTGTGTAAATTAAAAATTTACTACTAATTAAATGAATATTTAGTTTCAGAAGGTATTTACCTATAAAAGACCTAAGTTTTTTTTATCGTGAGACCGTCGTGGATTAGTGGTCTGTCGGTAATTTCGTTGTGAGTTCGATTCTTACTCGGGGAAATGGTTATATATAAGTTATTTTTATTCCCTGCTCTAGTAAAAGTAAAAGATTCAACATGCATTGTCTCTAAAGATGCGAGGAACTATGCGGGATAAATGCTTTTTTCTGGTCTTTTTATCGTCTTATATTTTTGTTAATAAAATATTCTTTTTTTTTTCAACTTTACGCTGTATGCCGCACACAACATAGTAGGTAAAGATCATCACAATCACATCTTAAAAAAATTAAAAAATATTTAATTTCCTCGAGAGAGAATCGTACCCACAACCTGTTGCGTTTACAATCACAGTTGTGCCCCTGGGCTACGTCTGGTCTCAAAAATATTCATATACTCTATTAAATAAAAACTAATAGAAAACCAACGGGCAACACGAAAAAGTGATTGGAATGTCGATATCGTGGGCAGCGACGCGTGCTTACTGGATGGAGGGAACCTTCCGATGACTATGTTTTCTATAAATAGCTACGTATAAATTGAATTATTGAAGCTTTTTACTTAGTATATTATAAGTTAAAACCTATTCCTAAACCTTCACGCTCTATCCCGCATGTAACATAGTAGGCAGAGGGAAGTCAGTGTTAAGACATTCTGGTCCCCACGCTATTTTTTTAAGAATAACAATTTAAAAATGTTAAAAATACTTATTATTAGTAAAAAAATTCAAAATTTTAAATGAAATAAGTAATTTTATTATACTCCTTAACATTAAATATACATATTCAATACAGTCTATATAAAAGTATATAACAATATTTTTTCATATCTCAAGCTACAATAGGACTGATTGCGACATATCAGCTCCACTCTTATATCTACGTGTACGTGTACGTGGTATTCAAGTACAGTACAATCGACAAGTCGTGGCCATTATGAAATAAGACTTTCTTACCTTTTACCCGTTGTTCATTCTAGGAGAATATAATGAAAAGTAAAGAAAATGCTAAAATAATTAAATTACTAACTTCAGGGCGGCCACAACTCTTTGACCGCACTGTAGAGAATGTTTGAAAGGCGACACACGTAACTCTGAATTAGACCTACAGATCCCAATATGAGTGTATACCGTATCTTAAACGCATAGTCGAATGTTTAGTACAGTAAATATAGAAAATATTGAGTGGGATCCCATAAAAATATGTTATTAGGCTATTTTATACTAGTTTTTGTATCATTGTAGATTGTTCCGATGAGATTTTGTTTTTTAATTTCGGATAGTTAGTTCCCTATTCTTTTATCATCTCGGCGCAGTGGGTTTTTCCTTTTCTCGATCTATCGTCGAGGCAAAGAGCGTCGTTGTGCTCCGCCACTCAACACGCAATGTCTCGAGAACTTTGCGGAAAGTGATTAATGTACAGAGTAAATCTAAAAATAAAATAACATAAAATTTAAAATTTAATTTATAACCAGAAATGCAAAAGAAATAGATATCACAGTGTATTGAGCACTACTTTACAAGATTGGTGTGTCACAGTCGGCCGTCGATGCAAAGAGCGTTCCGGAGTCCCGTCGGCTGTCATATGCAGTGCCCGTTTGAGCCAGACGGCGGAAATCATAGCGACTCGCCAATAATGCTTTAGATATTCTATTTTCTATTTCATTTTTAGTTAGTGATTTAATTATTATTTTTAATTTATTTATTTATTGTGGAGGCTGTTGCAGTGTATCTGATGGCCTTCGGTCGTTAGTTTAATTGCTACTTGGAGGAATGACTACTTTTATTTACGTGCTATGGTAACACAGATAACGTCTCGAAAGTTTAGCTAAAGCTCCCCTTTCAGTGTAATTATTTTTTAAATAAAATATTATTTTTTATTTATTTATTTATTTTGGAGGCTGTTGCAGTATATCTGATGGCCTTCGGTCGTTAGTTTAATTGCTACTTGGAGGAATGACTACTTTTATTTACGTGCTATGGTAACACAGATAACGTCTCGAAAGTTTAGCTAAAGCTCCTCTTTCAGTGTAATTCAATATGAGATTCTTAAGGCAAAAAATAAAAGAAATCAGACAGTCAAAGAGAATCTGGTGTCAAGACTCCATTCTCTACTCTCCGTCCCAATTGCTTTAACTAATGTTGTTTTTGTGCAGTATTAACTCTATTAAAATCATATTATAACTGAAAATATGTTATCTTGAATACCAACATTTTGATTTGCAAATTGCTCCACGTCATACAGATTTAGTACCCCACTGAACTATTCAAAATGTTTGTAAATTACACAGTGGCTGGTAAAGTTTAAAACATATTCATCTCGAGACTGAGAGATTTCACAGCAGCTCCAAATTACAGACGCTACAGAAGCTCTATAAAAAATTAAATCAGCTTCACGCTGTATCCCGCACACAGCAGTGTAGGCAGTGGGAACCTAATGCTAAGACACTCCGTTACCCACTTTCCGCCGAATTCTGGAAGCATTGCGTGTTGAGTGGCGCTTTGGCCTTGACTCCAGAGCGAAGAAATGGAAATGTAAATTAGTAGCATAACTCTATAAATTATACGTAAATTAAGTAATAAAGAAAAACCTTATAGTTTAAACTCAAGGTGTATCTATCTAAATGTCAATATCTATAACGGGACGTCCCACAAATTCCATTATAAAAGTTATGACACCAGGCAGACTTGCCCCAAGTTTCTACTACCTATAATATCTTATAAAGCTTGGCCGGAGGATATTCTTTTGTCTCTTAGAGTAGACTGTAAATGTCTTAGAAATGCTTACATAGAGTTTTAGAATGTTTCAGATTGTTTAACGTGTATTTTAAATAAGCCTTTTTGAACTTCGGTTTGTTTCATTTTCTTAGATAGGCTGTTTACTCAATTTTAGGGGGTTAGAGGGTGTGGTTGCAAGCTTTGAATAGAGCGATATTAAAAAATAATCTGTTATTTAATCATTATAATGTTATTAAAGTGACATTGTATACAGTATAATAAAACACTACTAAAATTTAAGAAATGAAACGTACCACCCCAATTTTGAAGACATCCTGTGTTGTAAGGTTAGGCATTATTTAGCCTGAGCCAGGAATATTTTTAACCAACTTTTGTAATAAGATAAAGAGAGGTTTCGACAATTCGACTGTATTTTGTTTATGTTTTTTACCTCAGAACTTTAAAATAGGTGAACCGATTTTGATGATTCTTTTTTATTAGAACGCTATTGCTTTCCGTATAGTTCCATTTTAATTTGATCTATTGCTGACAATGGTATATGTGAGAAAATCCAATAAGTCTTAAATCTGAAAATAATTTTGAAGGTGGCAAGTAAAACAAACAGGCTTAGTTAGTAATTTGATACTGTAGTATTAGAGTGACACCGAATTAATAATGATAAAATCTTTTTTTAATTATTTTCGCTTAACAAAATCAAAGTACGTTTCACTTTACGTTTAGTAAATTTATTTTTAACTTTTTAGTGTATTGTTTTTTTTAATAATTATAGTACAATTGTGTCTTTTGAATTTGTTTTTTTTTAACAATTTCTAAACGACAACTCAAATGACAACGTTAAAATATATAAATCTCTCATTAAAAATTTTTACATTTCTCTTGAGCCAAACATTTCGATAAGTTTACGTCGGTCTTGTCCTATCAAAGTAAAAGTCAAATAATTTTACTCAAAATCAGAAGTTACATGCTTCATTTTTTGAACGTCAAAGAGGACGTTTTTTGGGATCCTATTGTAAAATCGTACACTGTCTCATAAAAAAATATGGATTCAATATCATTTAGTTACAGGTGCGCTAAATTTAAGCCTATTTCTAGTATTACTATTATGTACATCGTTTTTTGATAAAATCTTTAAAATTTTACCTTAGGGAATATATAAGGCCTAAGTTATAGATTGCACGGATTGCCTTAAAGTAAAATCACATATGATATAATATATAAGTAACTAAAATAAACAAGTTTAGCCGTTTCCATGTCAGTTGATAATCTATTTTGTTCTCCACTTACCACCTGAATTCAAGATATTACATATTTAATAGCGGAATTCAACATCACATTTTATCTATCAGAACCGATAAATGAAAATAAATCAATTTTCCCAAATATCGAATCCTCAATCATCGCATATACATCCAGACGCTGTTCCACTGCGCCGCTCTGTCCTCAAAAAGACATTTATCGAAACAAAATAACCCATTACCGCTATCACATAATTGGGCAACTGCGATAAAAATTTTAACATTCAGGCGAAAACTACAACAATATGTAAAATAATGATAATGATGCAAATAATATCATTGGATAATTTACAGTAAAGCGACACATTATGTTAATGAAGTTTGAACGTAACGAGTATCTGGATTTCAGTGCAGACTCTTGAGGATATTAGCAATTCTATGACTAGCTACTACCTTTAAAAATTTATACTTAAAAATCTAATTTGAAATTTAAATTTTAGTTCTATCGTTTTGTGGAGGTGGAGGTGGAGGTAGAGGTGGAGGTTGAGGTAGAGGTGGAGGTGATCCTCGTATACTGATGGCATTTGCTACTGTATTTCGTTTATGTATAATAACTTGCTTATCATTATGCATTTTTGAGTATTTATTTATTCCAGATAATAATAGTGGCCTCGTTTAGTTAATTTTCAATTCTACGCTTAGATTAACAAAGCTCTGTGTCCAATTCCGCCATTCATAAACAGTGTTTCTTAAACTTCAGTGGAAAGGAACGGAGTTTGTTAACACCAGGCTACCTCTAGCTACTCTACTATGGGGAGAACAACTTTATTTGAGCTATTGCGTGAATCGTGAATACCAATGAGACCACTGTCATTTGCTTGGAGAGATAGATTCACATACCAAATCCAATAGCAATACCAAATAGTAAGAATATTTTTTCGAATAAGTTAAACAAAATTTACCGCTAAGTTTCTTCAATCAATACAATATCTTAAGTACTGTACCTTTTTAAGAAGTAAGTAAGCAGATTTAAATGAAAAGTGATCTGTGGAGTTTCTCTAGATTGTCTGTCTGTCTCCTAATTTATAATTTATTTCTTTAAAAAAAAACAAAGCAATAACAACATAGCCAAGGTCCATAACAGCTTTAGCAAGCCAATTTAAGAATTTATAATTAGCCGTTACGCTATACAACGTACATCTATAGTATATATATATATACCTTATATATAGATTACCTATAAAGTAATCGCCGTCCGCATCTGGCAGTTCTCCAGTTCGCAATTTCATGTTTAATGAATATTGATTCGATACACTTTAAATAATCACCCGTGGCACTCTTTTGTCGTTAAATATGTTAATTTCACTTTAACTATAAGCGATTTATTCGCTTCGGCCGTTACTGTCGTGCGCTCGATGGGAAGGGTTTGTTGGGCGTTTTTTTTTAGGGTTCCGTAACTTAAAAAACGGAACCCTTGATCACTTTGTTGTTGGTGTCAAGGATCGTTTATCTCGAGATCGCGTGGAAATGTCACTCTGAAATAAATCTTGTATACTCAAGTCTATGGTCTCTTGAAGCACAGAAAAAATAAAGTTAGTTAACGCTGCATAAGCATCGATCTTACTGCATTTTATATGAAATTTTCGGCGTAATCAAAACCTACAGGACATACTGTTATGAAATTTAAACATCAAGTGAAAACTTACAATACACACAAATGGGAAAACTAAAACATTTTAATTTATTGACATTTCATATTAAAAACATGAGGCCAGTCATAGCGCAGCGGCACGAAGTGTGACTGTAAAACTGACTGGTTGTGGGTTCGATCCCCACTCGAGGAGATGAAATATTTACTTAAATTTATATTTTCATTTCTTCGCTCTGGTGTCGAGGCAAAAGTGCGGCGTTGAGTTCTGCCACTCAACACGCAATGCCTCCAAAATTCGGCAGAAAGTGGGGAACGGAGTGTCTTAACTTTAGGTTCCCTCTGCCTACCCTGCTGTGTGCGGGATATAGCGTGAAGCTAATTTAATTTAATTTAATTTTATATTAAAAACATTACAAATTTATATCTGTAAGTTTTATAAATTGTTGTATTGGAAAGTAAGCTGTACCATTAAACTGTATCTTAAATTCCATTTTTATTTAAAAATTTATTGTATATGTATAGAGATTGATTGATTTTAACCCTATGTATTATTTAATTGAAGATTTAATTTGTTATTATTATGGAAATAAGGACATATTTAATTATTTATTAATTATTAATGTATAACATAAAATTTTCCTTATCCAGTGTCTTATCACTAGAATCTCTCTGCTTTTCCAATGAAAAAAGAATAAAAAATATAAATATATATAGTATTCACTTCACGTCCCGTGTTAACCGCAACAAGTTTTACGATAAAAAACCGATGTGGAACGTGATACCATACGCCCTTTTATTTAACAACCTTAGCCTTCTTTCTCTTGATCGATTTTATTTGTATGGGATAAATTACCATTAAAGCTTTTTATATTCACAATGTGTCATATAAAGATGTAGCACGCTATTACAATTATTATAATAATTGAGGTCAGTCGTGGCGCAGAGGCACAAGCGTGTATAAGCACGACGGTTGTGGGTTCGATTCCCACTCGAGGAAATGAAATCGTCACTCTGGTAACAAGACAAAGCGCATCATTGAGTTGAATCACTAAATAGGCAATTCTTCGAAATTTTGAATACCTATCCGATTACATACATCTTATTACTATTGGAGGGTCCCAGGTTCCATACGTTTTTGCCCATTGTCCCAGATATTTTTTTTTCATTCTATATAAAGTCCTCATATTGTCAAAAATAGATACTTGTTATTAGCAAATGTCACGCATACTATATTCTTTGGGTCTTAAGTTTTAACTGAACACCCTTTATACACCGGGGCAAGTCAAACGGAAACTGAGTTAGGATCAACTTTGTGACGCGGGTTTGACTGGAATACCTGATTATACCTATATCTATACGTATATATAATAAAATTGCAACTAATCGTTCCCTATATGTGACAGATATATGAGAAAATCTATTATTGAGAGCAGACATAGAACAAAAGCAATTACTTTTATATTATTTGTCTGTCTGTCTTGTGTTTGCGCACGCTAATCTCTGAAACAGGTTAATCGGTTTAAATGTTGTTGTTGTTGTTGTTGTTTTAATTTTCATTTTTAAAGCTGAATATAACTAAATTTGTTAATCTGTGTACAACCAGTCGATTTTACAGTCACATTTCGTGCCTCTGCGCTACGACTGGCCTCTGGTTTTTCTAAAAATAATTATTTCTACAATACAATTATTTATTAATAATTTTACGAAACTACACTGTGTCTTACCCAAGCATCAATATAATTCACATAGAAATACTTCATATAAGAGGCGCAGGAGTAAAACCGCAACAACAACATTTCCATTTCTTCGCTCTGGCAACGACGCAAAAGACGAAATTGAGTTCCACCGTTCAACGCACAATGCCACCAGAAATTGGAGAATGGGAAGACAGGAAGGTTCCCAGAATCTCTCTCCCTACTCTCTAATATGCATGTGAGAGTCCCGCCTAAATAAGTAAGCAGTAAGAAAAGAAATAATTAACAAACCCAAATATATTTTACAACATAACAATCCAATTTGAAACGCAAATCACAAAAACTTTCCTCATAATTTCCACTGGTTAACTGTTTAACCTCCACTTACGTCAGCTCGCTTCCTGCAAAATCCGAAACGAGAGTACGAGGAAGGAAAACTTGACTAATTAAATCTAAGCCATTGGCTTAATTGGTGCCTTGTTGAGTGTTGATCAAAGAACACAATATGTACCTATGTAGATAGCTACTTATATACTGTTCGATTGATTTCAATTGGTTTTTCTAAAACTCTATTTTTTCCATTTCTCTTTCAAATTCAAAGTTGTTTTAGTAATCGCTGCATCCTGTACGTGGCAGGGTACCTAGAGGGAACCTAAAAACCTGATTTGTGTACATATATACCTATGCTTTATTCATTTTTATAAAACTGTATATGTTTTCCATATCTCTTTCAAATGCAAAATTTGTTTAGAAACCGCTTCATCATAAACTTATCAGGTTAGGCACAAGGAACCTGGAAACCAGTAAGTTAAGTATTTACCACTTTCCGCCTAATTCTGAAGGCATATTGTGTTAAGTAACGGAACTCAAGGAACTCAAACTTTACTTTTTATTACTGTACTCAAAACCAGAGCGAAGAAAAGAAAATATTAAACATTTCATGTCGGATTTGGACTCGAATGTCACACGCTTGTACCCATGTACCACTACTTACCTCAATAAAAATAAAAAATTGTATTGAATCATATAAATATTTGAAAGTATTATAAAGTAAATATACATTAACTGTGTAATTGATATACATTATATTTAAGCTAGTTCTTTTATGTTGTAAATCAGTTTACTAAGGGTAAATTATATGAAATAATATTTTCATTTATTATGAAACACTGATACCAATTGAACACCGTCATGATCCAGTGGGGTCGTATCTAACATATACTTTTTAAGCTAATGTAATACATTTCTACGTAAATATGTATAAAACTCAATCTTTAAAGTTTTTATTTGAACAGAACCTACAGTAATTATACCTACTAGAGGAAGGTAATAGCTATAATAAAAATTATGAATAAAACAGATAATAAAATAATTAAAAAATAATTATTTAATAACAATAAATAAAACATGTACTCAATGCACAAGTTATCGGTATGTATCTTGAAGACTTCTTGTATAGGTGTTGTCTTAAATGAATTATAAATAATCCAAAAAAGAAACGGCTCGTGAAGGATTTGAACCTCCGTCCTCCGATGGTCAAATAGCATTTCATATCGGCACTCTAACCTGCTGAGCTAACGAGCCTTATGGACGTCCCATCCAAATTTCAGACTTAACACCGCGTTTTATCTTGTTACCTAGAGCCAGGGAAAAAAATAATACTTTTCCTCGAGTAGGAACTGCACTCACAACTGTCACGTTTTAAGTCAGTATCTATGGTGCTACACCATGACGTAATATTTTTTTACTTTTACCGTATTATTTACTTTTAGCTACACTGTATAGTAGGGCAAGCAGAGCCTGTTAAGCTATTATTGAGACACTCTGTTCCCTTTAGGACACTTCCGTTTCCCACTTTCTTAAGAATTCAACGCCGCACTGTGCCTCGATACTAGAGTGAAGAAATGGAAACATAAAATATTTTATATGCTTGAATGGTAAACCCACAACCTGTCGCGATTACAACAGTACGCATTTAAAAATAAATAAATAATGTAGTTAATATGCTTACACAATCGGTACTCAGTAAACAACCATTGTATCTCAAGCCTTTTTAGGGTTCCTTACCTTTTAACCTCCTCCGATGGTCAATTTAGTATGTCATATCGGAACTCTAACCTACTGAGTTAACGAGGCTTATATATGAGTGTGCAAAATAAACTTACTTTCACTTTTGTCTATACATATATATATACAGATATCAAAATGTACATAAATTAAAAATGCTAAATCCGATTAAAACGAATACAATATCATGAATGCTTAATCAACTCCTATTATTATCACAAACAAACAAACAAACAACAAAATCTACAAAACATTTAAACATAAACAGCTAAACTATTTCCTAGGCATCCTCGAAGAACTTGATACTGTACACAAAATTCTATACGTCCGAAGTAAATTCAAGACAAAGCTAATTCAACCTTCGCTTATCAAACATTAACTTATTTGGCCCAAGTCCAAATGGAACGTTGCGCTTCCACGGCGAGGAGCACTGACTCGGTAAGTAGATTAATATAAATTATAATAATGTTCACTTTTAATAAGCTTAATTAATTTTTTATTTGAAAACTTGGTATTAATATTTATTTGTAAATTTATAAATGTACAAATCCGCTTGGTGCCAGAGCGAAGAAAATAAAATTTTAATAAATAATCATTTATTTCTAAGAATGGGAATCGAACCCACAGAGACCCTACGCCACGACGGCCTTATAAATTTATTTTATTTATTTACTGATTATGTCGTCGTAGCGCACGAGAAGTTTAACTGTAATCGCAATGATAATGGGTTTGATACACTCTCGAGGGAAAAAAGTTATTATCACTTCTTCTTTTCTCTCGTGTAAGATGTCGTGGCGCAGGGGCACACGAGAATCGAAAGGAAAATCGAAAGAGGCAAAGCGCGGCGTTGATTACGGCGGAAAGTGGGAAACGGAGTGTCTTAACACTAGGTTCTCTGGTTCCCTCTGCCTACTCTATTTTGTTCGGGCTAAGTGTGAAGCTAAGAAAAAGAATACAAAAGGTTTTTTTATAATATTAGTAAAAAGTAAACTTATATATTACGACACTCCGTTCCTCATTTTGTGCCTAATTCTCGAGACATTGCACACATGTTAGCAAAACGAGAAAATTAAAATAATTCAATCCCAGAAAAAAAATCGAACCGCCAACCAAAGCTTTGCTTCGTTGGCTTGGCATTATAGAACTTAAAGTAAAACAATCTATTTAACAAACCACACGAAGAGCAACAGTATCGTAGATACAAACATACATAAGTACTTTAACATCAAAAGCCATGCTTACGTAAGTGCAGCATGAAAATGAAAACTGCATACAAATAGTGAACAGTTTCATTATTACTTGAAATTGAAAATGTTTGTGATTTTCCAAACAAAAGTCGATTTCCAACGCCGCGGGAGCTCTTTGCAGGGAATTTATTTCTCTGTTTTTATGTAGAAAACGAAATATTTTCCGCATTAACCAAGGTGCTAAAAGAACTTAGTGTAAAGACACTCCGTTCTTTTTGTTATTTACAGTAGCGGAACACAACGCCGCACTTTTTCGCATAAGAACAAGAAAATAACCAACAGTCAGGCCGTCGTGGGGTAGCGTCACAGTGTCTGACTATAAACATGGAGTTGATTTCCAATTCACTTGAATTCATTGCGCATTTCCCTGTTCTGGTAACAAGCGTGGCGCTGATTTCGCCCCTCTAAAAAAAATAAAATAGTAAAATTAGTACTTCAAATAATGTACTTACATATAAAAAAACTTTAAAAAAATTATTGTAAGGATTCTTTATTTAAACTTAATAAAAACTTATCAATGTCTATTGAGTTCGCAATTTCAGAATAAATTTAGTTAGTAAAAGTGATATTGTTCTCTTTTGTTATATTCCAAATTGCTTCTTATTTAGTAAATTGCCTTTGTTTGATCATTTGTATTTAGAATAAGATTTTCTATTTGTTGGGAACTGTGTGTCGTGTAGTATTAGCATATTTTGTAACACTTATTTAATTATAATGTAAAATAATATTTGTCTTGAGGCCAGTCGTGGCGCAGCGGCACAAAGTGTGACTGTAAACCGACTGGTTGTGGGTTCGATCCCCACTCTAGGAGATGAAATATTTACTTAAATTTATATTTCCATTTCTTCGCTCTGGTGTCGAGGCTAAGCGGCGTTGAGTTCTGGCACTCAACACGCAATGCCTCCAGAATTCGGCAGAAAGTGGGGAACGGAGTGTCTAATAAGACTAGGTTCCCTCTGCCTACCCTGCTGTGTGCGGGATACAGCGTGAAGCTGATTGCTTGTGCAGTGTGCTGCGTGGCGGAACTCAACGCCACGCTTTGCCCTGTTACCGGAGCGATAAAATGGAAAAACTAAATGTTTCATTCCCCCGAGAGGAAATCGAACCCACAACCGATGCATTTATCACATGCGTGTGTCCCTACGCCACGACCACCTGAACTATGTATATTTCTCCAACTTCAATTTTTTGCAGGATAGGCAGTGACATTTCTGACCAAAAGCTGTTTAGTCAGATTTCTGTTAAATTTTATATCATCTTACCAGAACGAAGAAATGAAAATAATTCATATTCTCCAGTGTATATCGAACTTACAACCGTCACGTTTAGAGTCACTCGCATGTGCCCATGACAACCCTTTTATATTTGATAGACCATTTATCGAGGCAGTATATTACATTACGTACATCGTTGCGATGTATCGCAATTCAATCGATCGTAACCCACTACACCTGAGCCCAAAGTTACCTCGGGGACTTAAAATTTGTTAAGATCACAAACACTCAATTATTTCTTTTGAAATACGGAAGGTGAAGCCACAGGTTAAAGTTAGTTAAAATATAAAAATATCTGAAAATAAATTTGAATTTGAATATAAAACAAGAAACTAATTGAACATAAGCTGTGATAAGTCCCCCTATCTCTGAACGACGCGTCCCATTCAATTTATATGCCATTGAAGCTTACCTGAAATATGTTTGAAGTTCAGAAGTTCACGTGTTTGGGAATTTCTAATTTATAGTCTGATACTAGTATTTACGTTAAAACTCTGACTGAATATACTAAAATTGGTTTAGTGTAGTCGCTGTCTCACGTACTGTAATTTTTTACTCTTTTATACCATAGGTATACTTACAATATATGTAGGTTTTTTTTGTCTTTTTTTAGCTTCAGGCTGTATTCCCCAAGGTTGAGACATTTCTTTTCCCAACCATTTTCGCCTAATTTTCGAGACATAGCGTGTAAAGTAGCGGAGTTTAACGCTGTGCTTTTTAATGTTACCAGAGCAAGGAAATCGAAATAATTAATTCTCGGGTGGGGAATGATGAACCCACACCCATCTCTACTGAACATGTAAAATTCAAAATGTAACGAAAAAAATGGGGACCAGAGTGTCTTAACGTCAAGTCTCCTATGCAAAAAACGTAAGATCTTATACAATATTATTATTGTTTATGACATTCTATTTAGGCGATGTATTTGGCCTAAATCGACTACAAATCTATTAAGAATGGCATTATGTCAAAACTATCTTATAGAAAAACGCCTAATGTTCGCAAGAATTTGTTTCACATATTAATTGGTAAAAATAACAAAAAGCCCTCGCTGACACTGTAGTGCAGTTGAGAAGCATTTGATCCCGATAGCTTTAAGTTCAATATATAATTTGGTTGTATAGTTCTGGCGTTTCGGCAATTATAGTAGTAATATAAATTTTAAAATCAATTTGAAACTCTATTTAAACAAGAAATTTAACTTATTTTAGAGAAAATTTAACCTTTTTTATCCAAAAGTAAAGTACTCCTAAATCTATCAGTATGTGAACAATGAAGTAGTTTTTCACACAAATGGCCCACATCAATGAAAGGAAAAATAGCATGACCTCTGCGATCGACGGACGTTTATTAGGAATGAATCGCCGTACGAATCTTTACTCGTAGTCTTTAACCACGCAGCAGTATCTCAAGATACCCTCCCATCCTTTGGACGATTTCCAATTTCAAAGTCTTTTGGGTCACGATTCATAAAATTCTCAATGAAGTATAAATTCTAACGTATATCCTAGGTAGACCAGATATAATCCTTATTTGATTTTCTTAGAAAATTATTTAATTTAAGATCTTTGATATTCACGATTATTACACATTTTAAATTAAACTGTTTAACCGGATTAATCGCGTATATTTAGAACTATACATTTTACGAAACCCGAAGTTTCGAACATTTTACTGTAGTTACTATCACGAGAATACTAAGTTGGCATCCGTATGTCAGTTGACCTATTTATTATATCAACCTACCGCCAATGATTTTATAATTACCTCGCGTACTGCTCTGGATTCTAGCAGAACGAGCTGACTATATTGTGCCCTTGGTGTCGTGGGTTCAAACTTCAAAGATTTTATTAGTGGGTCCCAGGTGGAAAGTTTCTAACTGACCTTTCTATTGAAATTATCCTAATTTACCAAGTAGGTTTACAAAATGCGAATAAGTTTTTGTATTTTAATAGCCTCGCGGAAAATTATAGGAATATATCTGTTTTCCTGAACCAGGATTTGGTGTTTATCAAACCTGAGGTAATTGCTGGGTTTATCCGCAGTGCGCAGTGTCATATACAACCGGCTTCGATACAGGTCTATTCTTTATATTGGAGATGTGTTTCTTCAATCTAATACTAATGATTCTCTTTGTTTAACCGAAAATAAACCACAGTCATAATCTTACACATCGCTTGCACATTGTATACTAACTAGATTGTAATGATTTTATTATATTTTAGTAGATATAGACTCTAGTGTTTATTGCACTCAGTTTTCAGATTTTTTTTCTTCGTATTATAGGTGGAGAAGCTCAACGCCATATTTAATAGATAAAAATATAATTGGATTTATAATACTCGCCAGGATATTTTCATATTTTATGATATAGATATCCAATAAAACCCACATAATTTGACTTGTCTTCAAGAATTTTTAGTATTGGCTTTTTAGAATATTAAACCTGTATTTGAACTTGAAATAACTTCATGCTGTATCCTGCATACAAAATGGTTGACAGAGGGTACCTAGTGTTAGGACACTCCGTTTTCCATTTTCCGCCGAATTCTAGAGGCATTGTGTGTGCAGTGGCGAACCCACAACCGTCGTGTTCACAGTCACACGCCAATACCTCTGCTCCACGGTTTCAAAAGCAAATAATCAACAAAAATTACTCTTATATTTAAATAAATTAAGACATAAAGTGGACCATTTCAACAATTATCTAAATCATTGCGACTGTTGGCACAGAAACGGTCTACGTCTAATTTGCAGCCTAGCATCGTTGTGGACTATATATATTGCGCACATCTAAATGTGACGCAGTTTTACAATTGGTGGTGGAACATTGCATTTCAGTTTGGTTAAATATTTTTTTGGAAAATAGCTTATATTTATTCGATGTGAATAAAAAGGGTCACCTCTTTTAATTATTATAATTTTTAATGATTATAATTTTTTGAACTCGTTGGATAATAGGTAGATCTACACATCTAAGAAACTAACGCCCATATACTATTAAAAAACATCTATACTTTTTTACAGATGTAAATACTGAAAAAACCCAAGTATGAATAAATGTTATAATTTTTTTTATCACAGTTGGTATAAGGTATAAGGAATCTAGCGTAAAGACTGTTTCTGAATTTCAAAAATTTTCGAGGCGTTGCATGTTAGAAGCGGATGAAATAATAATTATTCATTACCCCCAAGAGGACTGAACCCCCAGCCATCACGATACAGCCACACACTTGTACACCTGTGCCACGAAAGCCTCGATCATATCATTTCACATCATTATGATCAGTCCAATGAAATTATTTCCACATTATTCACTCAGCCGCTATTTGACTTTCATCAGCACAACCAATATGAACGAATAGATAATTTGCGCCAATATGGTCAGCTTAGTTAGCAACTAAAGTAAGAAAAAACATATCAAATTAACGAAAGGTGGCTAATATCCATCAAAATTCCATAGCCGTTGGTCAGTAATGGCAGCAGTCAGCGGCATACGGCGGGTAATTAATTGTATTTGCTGGCCACGTGCGGGTCGCCAATTTTCTTATTTATCGGCTCCAATTCACCTCGATTAGCCATTAGCAGTGGCTGTTGACAAATTAATTGGGTAACCGCTGGTCTGTGTCGTGGTAAGTGGAGAGATTTTGTGATAATCATCGAGTGGTTTCTGGGTATAAATGGGATGTGTGGGTGTTTTGTTTGTGGAAATCATCAATTCTTTGATATTTATTTGTTATTCTGAGATATTTTTTTTATTTTTATCTTTTATATATACAGGGTAGGCAGAGGGAATCTGGAATCCTGGTGTTAATACATTCCGTTCCATTTGAGGCACTTCTGTTCCCCATTTTTTAATAATAATTGAGGATATATAATAATGGAAGCATTTTTGAAGATGTTATATTTAGTATTTCTATAGCTTAGTTAGATATGCTTAAGGTAAGCATATCTAACTAAACTAGACTTATCTAACTAAGCTAGATTTCTTCATTAGATTGTTTTCTTAAATTAGTTCCTTCTTTTTGTTCCTTACTTTGTTACCAAATTTCAAGTCCATATGTGGTATATTTAACTAGTTGTGAGTTCGATCGGCAATCTGAGGAAAATTTAAAATATGTACTTTGAAGTTTCCTGCATACCACAATTTTAAGTTTGGCCATTCAATACGCAAAATCTCGAAAATCTATTGAAAAATGGTAAAAACGAAAACCACACAATTTCACCACTCTAACAAAATACAACCATTATTTAGTCACACTTTAGTCCAATACATAAATATGAAAGTTACAGGAATGGATATTTGTTCCACTATCCCGCAAAAACCACTTAACTGATTTAGATGAAACTTTGCAGTAACATAGCTTGTGCATCAGAATAAGACATAGGCTACAATATATGTGAAGATTTTGTTTATATTGGTTATAATACAAGAAAAAGTTAAAGCGAGCAAAACCGCATTGGGATCGTAACAACATATATTCTTCAACACCGATTTAATTGGTCACGTATCTATCTTAATACGGTAGATTTCATGTATAGGCATTCGTTCACTCATTTAAATAACTAATCGCTGTAATCACGCTTATCTGGCTCTCATACATGAGCGGCTTTGTTCCTGTAACCTGGTTTGTTTGTGCGCTATTATATTAAGCGGTATGATGTATCTATTACGTAGGTGTTTGCATGGCTGAGTACCTAATATCGGATGATTGTTTTGTTCTATAAGCTATTGGTTTTGTTGATAAATGAGTATTATAATTAAATTTGAGGGCAGTCGTGGCTCAGGAGCGCAAGGTTGTGGGTTCGATTTGAGGTATTAAATTATTTAATATTTTCATTTCCTCGCTCTGGTAACAAGGTAAATGGTGGCCTTGAATTCCGTTACTCAACTTGCTTACAAAATTCGATTGAAAGTAAAGAACGGAAGAACTCTTTGTATTTAAATTAAATACGATGTAAAAAAAATATGTATGTATCTATACGTCAATCATGAATATTTGCTATAAAAAAATTTAAGTGTAAAATATTATGCTTGAGAAGAATAGATATGCGCCAAAGGGTATGGTCTCGAAATTTGGCGGAAAAGTGGATAACTGAATGTCTTAACGGTAATATCCCTCTGTCTACTCTGCTATCCGCAAGAAATAGTGTAAAGCTATCAAAAATCATATTATATACAGAATATCGTAGATTCCTCATGCAAGTCAGATAAGCCGCAAACACCACAAGTGAAGTAGGCATTAACTATTCCGCCTGCTTTAGACAAGGTTTGTTAAGAGCCGGTCTTAGCTATTTCAGCGAGGCTTTGTTTAATATATTTTCCTCACGTGTAAACTAGAATCAAATCCAACTTTTTCAAAATATTTTATACAAATTCGACTATAAAAAGTATAATTTTTTTCGCGTTCTTAATATTACATAGAAATTTCGGAAATTTCTCGTTAAGTGCTCCTTTACAACAATCTCATGTCCTAGTTTCAGTCACTCAGTAACAGAAGAACATAATGTTTTGTACTAATAAATGATTATGACATATTTTATTATATTGTTTTGTCATAAAAATGAAGTGAAATACATTTTATTCCCTTCCAATTTTGATAATACAAAATTCTAATATATGATATGTTCTTATTCTGGGAACCTTTATGTTTGGACGCTCTATGCCCATTAAGATACAACCGTTCCTGACTTTCCGCCAAATTCTCATTTTGTGTTGAGTAATGGAACTCAACACCGCTTTGTCCCGATACCAGAGTGAAAAAAATTAAGTATTAAATATTCCATTTCCTTGAGTAAGGAAATCCATCCCACAACATCTCATTTACAGTCACACACTTGCGTCCTTGCGCCACGACTGGCCTCCAGTCAGTCCAATCCAGTTTAGTTCAGTCCAGTCCAGTTCAGTCTGGCCAACAGTTCCTTTAGTGCTGGCCTAGTTTAATAGTGTCTACAATTACTAAATAATAAAAATATTTCTTAACAAATTTTCAAACTTTTTCAAATAATGTAACCTATGTCAGCCTCATCTCAGTATCTTCCTAATTCTCCTTTTTATATCTAAAGATGATGATAGCGATAATTGATGATAATTATCACTTTCCGCCTCTTTTTAGCCATCGTTTATAAGACATGGAATCTCAGTGAAAATCTTTGCTTAAAAACACCACATTAAGGAAATACCTGAATGTAAAAATCCAAGCACCTAATAAGGTTTCAACTTTCAACCAATATATTATAAAAGAAAAACATAATAACTGTACAGTAATGGCGTAATATTAAATGACTAAAAAACGTACACTTTCCAAAACTTTCGCATTACTATAAAAGCTGGATCAACATATGTATGTAGGAGCAAATATTAGAATTGAAATGAAAAAGATAAATATTCTACAACTTGGAGAAATTAACTTGAAATACTCTCAAGCAAGTTACAACTCTAGGAACCTTAGGTATAAAATCGACAATAACATTCACACATCACTGGATATATTGGTCATATAATTGTGAAGTGAGTGTATGTTACACCGTTCAGCCTAACATATTAGTTATTCAAATCAAATTATCCTATAATATATTAAAGTTAAAAAATCCTAATTTAAGATTTATTTAGCAATCCCAAAATGTATTATATATACCTCATAAATATTCTCGTAAAAAGAAATTTAAACCAAAACCCATCATATCAGTTGACTGCGGCCTATCTCTATATCCTTAGTCGACTACGCCGACGTTGAGGTCACGGCATAACGCCGTTTGTATCTATAAGAAAGCAACCTTCTAGAAGGAGGCAACTCCGTTAACTATTGAATTCAGAAAAGGCGGATGCCCGGTAGTTCTCTCTAGTAGATCAGTTCAATCCAACTAAATTCCATTCTTTTGTCCCAATTTAGTTTTACATATTTTCCACAGTTCCATGAACTATCTGGCGACCATCTCTGGGAAATTATTTGTGGTTACTCAGAGATGAAGCTTTTATTCCTTCCTAAAAGAGTGGAAAAGAGTTTTTTAGATCCAGAGAGTGAAGAGAAACATAATAAAAATGTGGAAAAAGTGGCACGAACCAAATATCTACAGTTTCATCAGCTCTTGAATAAAAAAATAAAGTGAAAAGAAATTGTCTTGTCTCTTACTATTCATCTTTTTAATGCGTAAGAAAAATAAAAGAATTTTCATAAATACAGACGTGCAGTGTGAGAGGTGGCCAGAAACCGATAAGATGAAATGGGGCGTGAGCACTTAGAGGTGTACTTACTCTCCCTGGATACTTTACTTATACAGTTTTTGTTTAAGTTTGCGAACGGGTTAGCGTTAAGCTACAGCTTAAACCACCTTGTAGGGATTACGAAACGTAGTTCAATTTTTAGTTACATCTGTTAACATTTTTCTTTATTTTCTCTTATTTCTTGTAGGAAAGAAATTTTATATTATTTATACATACATACACCTTATATCATATATTTTAAACCGCGGTGACGCAGTGGGATGCCTGACAAACAAAACGATTGTGGATGAAATTCTCTCTCTGGGGATTTTTTTTATTTATCTCATTCGTTCATCAATTCAAATGGACAAAGACGGTGTTGAGTTCCACTAGTCATCACGAACCAGGGAATGGGCTTTTCCTTTATTTTCTGTAGTATTATGTAGCAATAAACTAAAAAAGAACTATGACCGATATATCTATTAAAAAAAATTTAATCATTATAATAGGCACAGTATTATTTAAAATAATTAATATTTATAAAATAAATAAAATCAGCTTCACGCTATATCCCGCACACAGCAGGGTAGGCAGAGGGAACTTAGTGTTAAGACACTCCGTTCCCCACTTTCTGCCGAATTCTGGAGGCATTGCGTGTTGAGTGGCAGAACTCAACGCCGCGCTTAACCTCGACACCAGAGCAAAGAAAATGAAAATATAAATTTAAGTAAATATTTCATCTTCTCGAGTGGGGATCGAACCCACAACCAGTCGGTTTTACAGTCACACTTCGTGCCGCTGCGCCACGACTGGCCTCAATGAATTTATAAAACAATAGAAATATAATGAAAATATTACTTATTTATATACTAGCGACCCGCTCGCGGCTTCGCCCGCTTAAACCACAGAACTATTTACTTAACACACTGAATTATGTTCGTGTTTTGATATACTTATAAATTATAATGTATGTTTGCAATGTAATGAAGATTTTTTATAAGAAAGTTGTTAAAACTTTAGGTCGCATTTTCGTACCTCCCATAAGAATCTTCAATTGAATGTTTGAAATAAAAACACAACTTATCGATACTTACTATATGTGCGTTTCTTTACGATAATCTCAGAAACGGCTTAACCGATTTAAATACTTTTTTTGTTTGTATTCTGGCAAACTGCCCTTAAATATTAAGCATTAGTTTTATTTTAAGCAGCTTCATGCTAGTCAGAGGGAGGAACCTAGTATTAAGACACTCCGTTCCCCACTTTCTACCGAATTCTGGACGCATTGCGTGTTGAGTGGCAGAACGCAACGCCGTGCTTAACCTTGACCCCAGAGCGAAGAAATGGAAATATAAATTTAAGTAAATATTTCATCTCCTCGTGTGGGGATCGAACTCAGAGAACCAGTCGGTTTTACAGTCACGCTTTGTGCCGCTGCGCCACGACTGGCCTCAACTGGACTGGACTTTATTTTAATCGGTTCACATAAAGTTAAAACCAGATCCACGCTTTATCCCGCCCTTAGAAGGGAAACTTAGTGTAAGATATTGGGTATAATGTTTGACTGATGTGCGAAATGAAAATATTATTAAATTATAACTCAATCCTGCATGTGTGGATCAGACCCACAACGTCACGTTACAGTTACAATTGGGCATATAGGGTAAAATAGTTTTTAAGATACATGAACAGTGAAGACGTAGGTTTTTTTTCTTATTTCACAATGTTTATTCATATCTATATTTCGTATGACGCAGTTACGCATAGGTACCAATAATGTAAAGACATACTACTACAAAAATAGTACTAAAATGTTTAGAACTTTAAGTTTTGCCGCCAATACCTACGACTCGATTTCGCAATGAGGCGTATGCGGCGGTTTCCCTTTGATAGGTTTTTATGTGCAAGCGTCGTTCTTGACAAATTGTATTTTATTTTACAACGATAATTTTATTATTTATTTTGTTTGAAAAAATAACTTTTTTATTTTCGAGTTTTTAATTTAATATGTAATAGGCTTTTATAGAGTAGTTAAACTGTGGTTTCATTTAAGGTGGTCCTAACAAAAAAACTCTGTATAATTGAGCATATTTAATATTTATAGTGATTTTTTGGAAAATAGATACCAATAGTTATTACAACCACTTGCGAAGAAGCATAGTTTAGGCAATTTTTTATTCTTATACCTTTTGAAAAACTACCAACGTTCTTATAGTTAATATATTATTTTTCCAAATTAAAAAAATTGTCTATGTCATCATAATGGCGGAAAAATTTCATTCATATTGTAATACCACATTAGTATCGACAATGTAGTGTTGATAGTAATTGAAAATAGTTATACTACAGGAGGACCTTCATATGCACAGTTTTAACCTGTTTTATGTATAATATAGAATAATATATTGTATAGAGGAATCACACATTCTTTTTATTCAGTTTAGTACATACATTTTTTAGAGGTTACTCTGTACTAAAATGGCATGCAACTCTGTTCCCACATTTACGTTCCTGATATATCGATTTAAATAATAGAAATACAAAATATAGGAAGGAAACACAAATGCAATTATATTGCATTTTTTCTTTTTTTCATACTTGAAACGTATTAATAAATTACATATTATGTATTACATACAATTAATTTCTTTTGAATATAACACTAAGTTAAATCAGCTTCACGCTATTTTAACAGATAACATAAGATGACATTAAAACGTATTGACATCACCACGTGATCCATCTAAACACAATATAAACTTTTATAAACTATGAACTCACAATCAGAATTTACTTTCCAAATACATATACTTTTTATTCTACACATCGCCATATGAGCTAATTCCGTAAAATATACCTACTTTATTATGTTTGTTAATATCACCAACGTTGACGTTTGAAATAATAATTATGGTAGACTGAACAAATATTGATTATACTTCTTTTTTTAGCTTCACGCTGTATCCCGCACACAGCAGGGTAGGCATAGGACCTCTAGTGTTAACAACAACACTATGTTCCCTACTTTTCTCGGAATTCTGTAGGCGTTGCGTGCTGAGTAGTGAAACTCAACGCCGCACTTAACCTCGACACCAGAGCGATGAAATGGAAATATAAATTTAAATAAATATTTCGTTTCCTTGCGTGGTCATCGAACCCACAACAGTTACACTTTGTGCCCCTGTGCAACGAACGGCCTCAATTTACTTTCTTCTTTTAAAATGTGGTTAAATGAAATAGTCGTAATTTAATTATGTCAGATTACTATTAACCGACTTCTTAAAAGGGGTCATCAATTGGGCTGTATTTTTTAGCCTTGTTACCTTAGAACTTTTGATTGTATGAACCGATTTTAATGATTCTTTTTTTATTTGAAAGCTAATGCCTCCCGTGTAGTCTTATTTTAATTTAGTTTATATCCAACAATGGTATCTATGAGAAAATCATATAAATCTCAAATTTACATTAAGTATATGCGCGACAAATGAACGTATAAGTCAATATCAATTCAACCGATTTTAATGATTCTTTTTTTATTAGAAAGGGTACATATAAGGGGTAGTTTGGTGAAAGTTTAGTTAAGTTCAGAGTGTGAAATCCGGTTGAATTTGAAGAAGTCGATTTTTTTTATTAAAAAATATAATTATGTAATTTTTTCTACAAAAAATTCTTTATACTCCATGATAAAAGCTATCCTATAAGTGACATTAGGCTTTGAACTATTACCATGCCAAAATTAATTTAATTTCATACAGTAGTTATCGGTATTTTAGGTAATTTATATTTTTCAGTTTTTATTTTTTTTTTAAAAAAACTATCATGAAATTCGGAATGAAACCGAAAAAAAATGTACCTTGAGGCCCTAGGCTAACACCATGCAAAAATTCATCAATTTCTGTCAGGTAGTTTTTGCGTGATTGACGCACAAACAAACCGACAGACAGACAGACAGACAGACAGACAGACAGACAGACAGACAGACAGACAAGAATTCTGCTGAGTGGTTTTTTAGGTTCTATAATCGACATATTAACCGACCTAATTTTTATTTTTTTTATATCTTTCATGTACAGAATTGACTTTTCTATCCTTTTATTATATATGGAGATAAACAGTGCCAACTTAATAGTACTTATTCCTTTTTATCCAATCAAAAACATTTTTGAGCTTCCATTTGCCTTCTGATTAAACAATACGGGTGAGACAGCCCCTTCCTTGGGGGACGCTAGATTGTCTCTAAGATTGTAGCAAAACGATTACTTTGAATTGCTCCGTACTATTGATATCAAGACCTTTTACAGTAAAAATAAAACCTAAGGGTAATAAAAACGTTTGTGTCGTGCTTTGAAGTAATATGTTGGTATTAAGAAATGTAACGAGAATATCTTTTATCTAAATATATAATTAAGAAAAAGCTTGAGGTATTTTACGGCTATCAAAAAAAATATTTAGTATTTGAATCACAAGCCAGTTCTACTTGAATAGAACGAAAATAACTTATTTTTAACATTTTTAAAGAGTTAATCTACACTTAGGAAAGAAAAATACTTATTAAAAAAACGTATAAAAAATTGAATGTAGCGGGACTCGAACCCGCGCCTCCTGGAAACCGACCTGGTCCAACCGCGCATTTTTATACGTTTTCTTCATAAGTAAAATTAAAAGTTAAATTTGAACCTAGCGGTGATTGTAATTCAAATGCATAACTGCATAACGAAGCAGAACAAAAGTAACCAAAATGTTCTTTTAGATTCAAGATAATTATTATACTTATGTGGGCAAAGCGCAGAGTTAAGCCCCACACTCAACACACAATGTCTAAAAAATTCCGCGGAGAGTGGAGAACGAAAGTGTCTAAATGAGGAACGAGATTTACACTTAGTTCCCAGATTCACTCTGCCTACCCTGCGGGATACAGCTTGCAGCTAAAAGAAAAAGAGTCCTTTTGCTCCGCCAGAAGCTTATCGCAGATGAAATTCTCGATCGAACCATCATAAAGTTGTTCACTTTAGCGCATATGACGCCATGTAAATGCAATTTATAGCACTGCCTCTATCATATCATTTTAAAATAAATTTTCTTTTTACTCTGAAAAAAGGATATGTGTATATTAAGAAGTATTTCACGCTGTATTTATATATAACAAAATGAGCAGATTAAACCTAGTGGTACAACTCTATATTCCCCACATTTCAGAGAGTTGAGTCGGCGTTGAGTTCCACACTGAACATACAATGCCTTAATGGAAAACGAGAACGAAAATGTCTTAGCACTAAGTTCCCAGGTTCCGGTTTCAGATTTTAAAAATCTATGTACAGTAAAATAAAAAAACGTTACTGCATTTATTTTATTTATTACCAGGATCAGAATCTCTCGGCGTATATGTTTAAATAAAATATATAGGAAAAGGCTTCAATATTTGTGTAATCATTACGTCAGAAAAATTATGTATACATATAGTATTAGTAACATTCGTATCGCTGATATACATTTGCTGCAACAATGACGTAATTGCAATTCTTTTAAAAAATTAAGTTAAATTATATGTCATGGGGGTAGAAAAGACTATTTACAAACATCAATTGTGTCTTTTGTTCTTCAATATTTAATTAACGAGTGCAAATATTTAAATATTTCATTACTAAACATTTTACTGCACCTCTTGGACGTGTCATTGCGTTCTTGCGCAGATTTCAAGAGGCTAGGACTCAAATCCCATTACATTAATATTTTTATTATTTTTATAAAAAAAAGGTTTAACTGATCTCTTTGAACAAAAATCACGATATGGCAAAGTTTCCTTTAAGGAGTGCAAATATTTAAATATTTCATTGTTTCACCAAATAAACAAGATTCCAATTTATGCCAAAAGGAAACGCACCCAATACTTTCTCTTATAAGTCTGTAAGTAGCAATAAAAAAGCGAACAACTTTTTTTTAATAATAAATAAATGTAAATAGCAACATTTAATTAGCATAAATCACAATCGTTAAAATCTTAATGAAAATTTTCACACAAACCACTAACAAGGAAAGTTACTGCGGACTCTTGAAAACATCTGAAACTTTCCTTTCTCGCCATCTATTTACTTATCCTGAGTATCTAAACACGGTACTTACATATATCATAAAGTATATATGTATATGGACGTCGCGGCGCAGAAGAACAAGCGTGAGATTGTAAAAGTGACGCTTCTAGGTTCTATTCCCGCTGGAATTAAATATTCAATATTTATATTCCTCGCTTAGGTACCGAGATAAAGCGTGTACAGGTCCGCGACTGAACACGCAATACCTCAAGAGTTCGGCAGAAAGTGGGAACCGAAATGTCTTAATGGAAAACGCAGTGTATTAACATTAGGATACCAGGTTCCCTCTGCCTACTCCGCAATTTGGAGACAGCGGGAAGCTTAAAGAAAATTTAGTCTGTATTAAAAAAATAAAACAATAAATAATAACTGTTTTATTAAAGCATTTAAAACGTTCATCCAATATTTCTCTTAAATGTTGAACAAAAAATAAATCAAAACGACCCACTTCTAAATATGACTCAAGATTGTTTAGATGGCGTAAGAGCAATTGGGGCACGAGTAAAAATATTTTATTCAGAAACACCCAGCAATTGGTGCGGAATGAATTTTTAGAAAAAAAAAGCAACTTTTAATAAGGCAAGGACGGAGAACAATGGAATTAAAGTATCTATGGAAGTTAATTTGGCACGCCCGCTTTGGAATTTGAATTGGACACGTTTGTTTACTCGGTAAACAAAAGAAATATAATATAATAATTATTATTTTTCTTATCGCTTCATTGTTGCGGAGTGGATCAGTGTGCATAAAAGTGGAGAAAGGTAGTAGTATAAATTAGTTCTTATTTTTGCTTCGTACTGTATCCCCCATAAAAATAGCAATATGATGAGTAATAGAATTAGTCAGCGTGTTGAATGGTGGCAGCTCTGTGCCACGATCACGTCAAACGTACGTGATCTTAGTGTCCTTGTACTAAGCCATTAATCACAGGATGAATTTAAATTCCAATATTATAATTATTTTTTTTAAAGTCTCGTTTTTAGTTTTCTGCAAATAAGGCTTCCCACCAAAAAAAGTTAATGATTACTTTTAGTTTTAAAATTAGAATTTATACCAAGTTACTTATATAATTATTCTTTTTTATATATATTTCATAAAAACCTATGACCAAGGATATATTTTTCGGAAAGAAATAAGAAATACTGCTACATTATCTTGTATCATTATTACACTGAACAAAGGAAGTGGAAATCACAAGTTAGTGACAGACCATTAATAGCTATGCGAGACTTTGTCACGACTACTTTTGCTACATTATCTTCTAAGCTTAGTAATGGATTTGTCGTTAATCTTCATATTTATATGTTGACAACTAGTTTATCTTATTTTATTGTTATTTTTTAACTATAGTACGGCGTTGAGTTACGCTATTCAAAAGGCGATATCTCAAAATCAGTTGGAAAGGGGCAACGGAGTGTTTTAACACAAAATAGGTTCCTTCTACCCTGCTATATGAGGAAAAACGTATGGCTGCTAGAAAGACAAGAAACAAAATTAAGCAACAAAGTGTTTTTAATGTATTAACGAAATTTTTTACGATTCCGATCTAAATATTTATCGCACCGAGCATTGGCAAGGAAAATATTTCTTAATTAAAACGGCCGGGACAGGTGGGGTTTTGGGGCGCAGATTGAATCTTATATTGTGATTCAAGTTTTGTTTTCGTACTTGGGAACTGAGTTTAATAAGTTAAGATTTGTTCGATATATCGAAATAATTTCTTTTTTTTTCTTTTATTATTTTTGTTAAATAAGGAAATGTGAATGCTTTAAATGACTTTCATCTAAAAAAATATGTAGATATTTGTAAGAATCTCGTGATATCACGATTTGTTTAGAATCTAGAGTAAATATATATGCATGAATCTAAAAGACAAACTTATCAATGATGGTCATGTAAGCAAATGATTTTTTTAAAATATTTTTAAATGTTAGACACACAAGCAAAAAAACTTTTTTATTAAACATTTTACTGCACCTCTTGGACGTGTCATTGCGTTCTTGCGCAGATTTCAAGAGGCTAGGACTCAAATCCCATTACATTAATATTTTTATTCTTTTTATAAAAAAAGGGTTTAACTGATTTCTTTGAACAAAAATCACGATATGGCAAAGTTTCCTTTAAAGTTGTGGCTCCCGCTCAAATATTTATGACATCTTGACTGCGAAGACGGAGAGGTACAGTGCGGTCAACAAGTCGTGACCACTCTGAATCTTACTAAAGATGGTTGTGCAAACTTGATTTAAGGAATTTTCAGCCTTATTATGATTTTTTTTTTAGTAGACAATGCGAATATGTTAAAAAAACCAAATTTCAGAGCGGCCAGTTCTCGTCGACCGTACTGTAGAAGGTGGAAGCTGCTTGACTTATTAGATATTCTGGGGCATGTATTCAGTTGAGAAGTTGCACCCGACCAGGTAAATGTGAGACTTAAATGTACATTTCGACGCTCTAGATACAGATCTTTATTTTCAAATGTGTTTTGCTTATCACCTATTCCTTTTGAACTTGTTACTGTAAACGGCGGTTGTGGGTTCTATCCCCACTCGGGAAATGGACTATTTTTATTTCCTCGCCTTGGTAAAATGACAAAGCACGGTGTTGAGTTGTATTGTATATACCTCTGATGAGACGAGGTGGCAGATGCATAGTATTACAGTAATTTTATTTTTATTATATTTCAGCCCATAAACTATTTAGTTTATATTTTATTTATGGTTATATGTTTTTATGGTCTATTATTAGGTTAGTCTTTACTAAAAAATAATATACTCTACATTTTGAAATAATTGACACCAACACTGCATTTTGTCTATCTAGACTGATTTAAACCAAGATTGCAGTTAGACCCAATTGCCTTCAATCATTTCTGTTTCTTATTTTCTTTATTATTTCTAAAAAAGATTAACTTATTACAATAAATACGTATTTGCTATAAGATTTCAATTACAAGTAGCAAATTGAATTTCCGAGAACTTATAAAGCAATAAAAATTATGAAAACTCAATTTTTCTTTGTAATCCAAATCTATATTTTATATTAATGATTTAATAGCGATTATATTTCACTAGTAACTTTTTACAAAAAAATGTAATCCTTTTTTACCTTCAAGAACTTCCCATAATTAGCAAATGCACAATGTTAAGATACTCCGCTATTTCCTTTCTGAATGATTTCTCCTATTTTTTCACTTTACGCTACATAGTAGTGTAGGCAGAGAGACTTGGGAAACTATTGTTAATACACGTCCATTCTTCACTTTTCACCAAACTCTGGAGGCATTGCATGTTGAGTGGCGGAACTCTACGCCGCGCTTTACGTTGTAACCAAAGGGAAGAAACTTGTGTTCTGGCATCACGACTGGCCCCAACTTCAGTTATTGGGTGCTAATCATCGGTTTTCAAAGAAGTAGCGGAGACCCCAACCAAGCTTTGTCTTGATGCCAGAGTGAAGAAATGAAAATAATTTCCATCACGTTTAAATATATACATATTTTTTCAATATACCGTACAAACACTTTTTAATATTCTTCAAAATATTTGTTATTAGCGTCGTTGAAACGTTTCATCTAGACCAAGATTTGTATCCGTGCCAATGATTTCCCTAAAGTTCATAGACGCTCAGCCCCCTTCGATTTGGCGCGCCGCCAACCACCCTGATTGTATGTATTGATTCAAATATTTCAACTTCATTTTATATTATGGAATTTTTACTTATGACTAGCTGACGTGACTTGTGAATTTAATAAAATAACCATGTGGTCGTTTGACTGTAAGCGCGACGATGTGTGGTTCAATTTCCACTTGGGGATACAAATGACTATTTCACAAAAACTTTTCCACAAGTTCGACTAAATTTAACAATAAAGAATAAAATAAATAAATAAATCAGCTTCACGCTGTATCCCAGCAGAGTAGGCAGAGGGAACCTAGTGTTAAGACACTCCATTCCCCACTTTCTGCCGAATTCTGGAGGCATTGCGTGTTGAGTGGCAGAACTCAACGCCGCGCTTAGCCTCGACACCAGAGCGAAGAAAATGGAAATATAAATTTAAGTAAATATTTCATCTCCTCGAGTGGGGATCGAACCCACAACCAGTCGGTTTTACAGTCACAGTTCGTGCCACTGCGCCACGACTGGCCTCAAACAAACAAACAAACAAACAAACAAACAATCAAACAATAAAAAATAATGAAATTTAAATAATTTTTACGTAAGAACTTTTAAAGACGTTTCTATTCCAAAGTTGCCGTAAGAAAAACAATTGTGCTACTACATAAATTTACTAAGAATATATGAAATATTTTTTTACCGTCTATAAAATATAAGCTGTATAAATCATAAATGTAATAATACAAATACTAAACAATATGAAATATATACTTAAGCATATTTTATTTACTTTCCTCATAGAACTATTATAATTTATTGTAAGTACTGTAATCTTATACAATATTGAGAGTACTATTTTATCTTAGATGGCTAATATCGAGCCCACCTTCGTATGTAAGAAAGTGAACGGTCGAACACGTTTCTAATAAAGTTATTTTTATTAAAACCAATGTTTACTTTAATATATAAAACAAAATGAAAAAGGATAAGTTTTGAATATTAGATCTATACAAGAGTTTAAATTAATAGTCGGAGCCGGTCGTGGCTCAGGGTGTGACTGAAACGCGTCGGTTGTAGGTTCGATCAATCGAGGGAATAAATTATTATTTATTAATATTTTTATTCCTTCGCTCTGGCAACAAGGCAGAACCTGGCGTTAAATTCTGCCTTAACACGCAACGCCTCGTAAAATTCTGCGAAAAGCGGAGAAGTGTCTTAACACTAGGTTCCCTCTGCCTACCCTGATGTATATGGGATACAGCTTGAAGCTGATTATAAATACCATATTTTGCCTACAAAAATCATTAATATATAATTAATTATTGGACAGGTTTTTATATTTCCAAAGACATATTTCAAAGTCACAATCGAAACGTTTTCCTCACAACGGAATCGTGTAATTGAATTGAACCGCCTTCAATTAATATTTCGTCACCGACATCCGCGGTCCGCCCCACGTGGCCTACAGTCTGAAGGAATTATTCTTAATGAGAAATTTAGAAAAAGGTCCTTGTAATTTAACAAAGTGATATTTTTTCTTTAAATTATTTTCGACATTCTATTTTCGCTCTATTTTTTTAACCTTTACGTTAGGCAGAAGGAACCTGGAAATCTGGTGTTAAGACACTTTCATTTCCAACTTTTTGCTGAACGCTCCAGGCATTTCAAGGTAAGACCACGCTTTGCCTTGTTACTTGAAAACTAGGAATGCGCCCTACGTGATACAGCCACACTGAATGTAGAAGCGCACGGGACTTATCAACAAGCTAGCGCACATAATCAACGACCCTTTTTTAACACTCCCCTCCCCTCTGCTTAACCTGTTGTGTGCGGGATACAGCGTGAAGCGTGATTATCAACGACATATATTTGAAATGATTTAAAATTTACTCTGCGTGACGTGAGCAAAGTGTCGGGATAGTTCTCGGGATGTTCTGTCGTAAATATTATTTTTCATTTGAACGTCATCGTATCTTGTGCCCTACCAAAATCTCAAATGTGTGATAATAAGTGAATAATTTATTTATTCATAAACACTAGGTATGTAGATATAATTATGTTTACTTTGAACTGTATACAATAAAATAATGGAATACAAAAAATATAGATTTGTAGGTTCCTCTTTTTTCCGGTCTGTCGGGTGTCGAGTGAAAAGTTTATAAAGGAGTTTTAACGGAAAAACTTTATTATTCTATTACGATGTAGCAGACTGGTTTAAAACTTTAACCGGATATCCTAGCTTTAAAATTTTATTCACGGTTTTTACAATTCTACTAAATATATAATGTACAAAATGAATGTCTAATTTATTTAATATATTTCTTCTTTATATTCCTATGTCCCCAAGTTGGGGCAGAGGGCATCCACAGAATTTCGCCATATTGCACGATCTTGAGCTTCTCGTTTAATTTCGCTCCATGTCTTGCCAATCATCTTCGCCTCGTCTAAAACTGTACGTCGCCAGGTTTGCTTGGGACGGCCACGTTTTCGCTTTCCTTGAGGATTCCAGTCCATAGCTTGTTTCGGGATATGGCCCGGACCTCGGCGCAGTGTGTGCCCAATCCAGCTCCACTTGCGGCGTTTGATTTGCTGGTCGATCGGTGATTCTCGGCAAAGTTCACGAAGGTTAGCATTCGAAATTTGTTCTGGCCAGTGGACACCGAGAATTTGGCGAAGACACCGATGAACGAAAACTTGAAGCTGGTGCGACAAAGTCTTGGCCACCTTCCACGTTTCGCATCCATAAAGCAGCACTGACTTTATATTAGACCCAAAAATCTTGAGTTTAACTGTACGGGTTAATTTGCGCATATAATATATTTAATATTTAATAAATTGTGCCACGACTGTCATATGGGGCACAAATTGTGCTTGCAAACGCGACTGATTGTAGGTTGATCCGAATTCGAGGAAATGAAATATTTATTTAAATATAAAATTCATGGCAAGGAAGATTTATAAAATACATGACCTGTGTAAATATTGGAGGTATCAATGACAGGAGACAGATCACGTAAAAAGCACGAGGAGGAGGGCGTAAATGAAGAGGTTGATGACAATGGACGAGGCAAAAGAAATGTAAAGATCATGAATTTTGACTCCACGTTCTCTCTTACCCAGTTAGGGCGGGAAACTAAAAATTATATAAAATTCAGCTTGAATTTTTTCCAATCTTTGTGGTTTAGGATGTGTAAATTTTTAGGATGATATCAGAATAGAATATTTTGAAGGGTCGTTTCGTTTGTGAATATTATTTTGGTCTCAGAGAATTAAGAAGTAATCTCATGAGTAAGAATAATTATATAACTTTCTTTACATAACACGATGTATTAAATTCAACTAGTATTTTAAAACAGATCTAATGCTCGGTTCTCACCACGAAAGAAAAATGAGCGGGTAATGTTTAGGTGGAACGAACTCTTTCTCAATAAAATAGGTTTACTCAATGAACAAAGAGTTTTATAATTACTCCGCTCCGCTCTCTAGAACTGACCGAGTTGATTTCAACTCTTACTGCTGCCTCGGTCCAACTATTTATTAATGGAAATACAAGTATACAGTTTACTCTTACGGGTTCGACGTAGTCCTTAATGGGTCCGCTCCGCTTGCGTTAGATACCAGAATTTCTACTTGAATAATTGTTAAAGTAAAAGCTATTTGATCAATGTCCAACGTTTGCTATATAAGTTAGTGTGTGGGTCAAATAATGCAATCTAAATTTGACTCTCTTCCAGTGTCCTGTTATGTACTGTACTGTATGTACTATGCGGTGTAAATCAAAAATTTTAATAAAAAACTAAAGTTTTGATAAAAATTTGATTATGTATAATTTGTATTCTTGATAAGTAAATCTATCATCATACACTATGAATAAAAATCAAATCTAAGATGGCAGGCACAACAAGATGGAATGTTTTTGAATAAACCATGTAGGTAATAGGTGTCGGTATCATAAAACAGTTAAAATATTTTGTTTTTTTTTTTGGAAAATAACATTTATCAACAAAGCCTAAACTATATTCTAAGAAAATTTATAAAATTTACGCTTTATCTTCACAAGCGTGATAATGAAATATTTATATTTTTCGCAACATTTCGAAAATTGGGCGGACAGCGGCTAACGGAGTGTCTTAACACTAGGTTGTCTCTGCGTACCCTGTCATACGGGAAAAATTAGGAATTAGGAAAAGGAGTATTTGCTTTATTTTAAGCAACTTATATACTTTATTTAGTAAACCATGTAAAATATATACTTAGTATAAATTCAATAGAAAATCAAATTTAAGTCAGGATTCTTAGACCGACCTCAAAGCTAAACTTTATTACTGTTTTGGTTCTAAAGCTTCGAGTTATCAGTTTGCTGTCGACTTCATCTGTCCTGTGATCTGTGATCAACTAAGTTTGGAGACACTAGTGCAAGATGCACTTAATTAAACAATACTCAACATTTTATTGAATATATATTACATATATTTTTATATTTATAATTTTAATTTGTGATTCATAAAACAATTAAATTTATATTTCCAAAACCAGATGGAACATCTGGTTTTGGAGCAAAGTGCCGCGTTATTAGTTCGTCCACTCAATACACAATGCCTTCAGAATTTAGCGGAAAATGGGGAACGGAGTGTCCTAACACTAGATTCCCTCTGCCTACCCTGCTGTACAGCGTGAAGATGATTAAATTTTCAATTTTAATTTTTTAATTGACATATTAGGGACAAAGCATGAAGCTATACAAAAAACAAGTCAAACTCGGCCTTCAAGGATTTCGTACAAATTTCAAGGCCAACAGGTGCAATTAATAAAGATTGACAAACTTAAGTTTTCGAGTATATGCGCTTATTTTGTATTCCCAGTCCCATTATTTCACAAGATAAACTATCTTGTTAAACGGACAGACAGTCAAGAAAATAGTCATATAAGGATTCCATTTTTTTCCTTATAAGGAACCCTAAAAATATACATATATGTAAATATAGTGTACGTAATAATGTTAACATATTACCATGTTACGTTTTAATGGAAGTTTCGTACTCACGCCTGATGGACCAGCAGGGTGTAGTTACTAGGGAGTATAAAGAATCATAAATCAAAACTTTCCGCACAGGCTTCACCACTACGATTAGTGAGATAATTTGCTTATGTTGTTGTAAGCTCCTTAAAATGATTTGGCTTTTTTTTCATCTAGAAGAAGTGAGGCCAGACGTGGCGCAGGGTACAAGATGTGACTGTAAGATCGACTGGTTGTTGGTTCGATCCTCGCTCGATGATATAAAATATTTACTTAAATTGGTATTTTCATTTCTTCGGTCTGGAGTCGAGGCTAAAGCGCGACGTTGACAACACGCAAAGCCTCCAATATTTAGCGGGAAGTGGGGAACTGAGTGTCTTAATACTAGGTTTCCTCTGCCTATTGTATTTATAAATATTGTTTTTTGCACTTCTATGTACGACTGTAAACGCAACAGGTTATGGGTGCGATTCACACTCAAGGAAATGATATATTTTAAATGTTAATTTCTTCTCACTGGTTACGAGGTTAAGCGCGGCATTGAGTATCGACACTCAGCAATCAATGCCTCCAAAAATCAGCGAAAATGTTAATGAGAACATAGTATCTTAACACTAGGATCCCAGGTTCCCTCTACCGTGCTATGGGAAATACAAAAAGCTAAAAAAAAATCCTAACAAAACAACCAATTACCAACAACCAAGTCATTCCATTTAATGACTTTCCAAAATTAGTTTATAACTATTATAGAAATACATACAAACCAATATTAGCAAATCGTATAAGATCGTAAACTAATGAAAGAACAGTTAACGGACTTAGAACATTTACGCTGTTTCATTGGAATGTAGTTTCTATTTCAGCTAACTCATAATGTTATCATAAATCAAAACTTTATCGCTAGCGTTGAATCGCAATCGATATTTGCAGATACAATAAACGTAGCGACTTTGTATAGATTTATAGATGTCTTTTTTTTAAGTTTTTTAGGATATTTTTTAGTTTTTGGTTTAGGTTATTTTTTAGTTTTTGTTTTTCTTGACTGATTAAAAAAAAAGAAGGTCATCTGTTTTATTGATTTGTATGTGGTATTGTTGGGGATTGATAATATTTTGTAGATTACAAGTGTATATTTGTAGTTTATGTGTTTCATATCTTGTTAAAATTATTCGTTTTGCTAATCCTTTTATTTAGGGAATAAACCAAACTTCTGCCAATTTGTCTCTTTCTTTTATCACCTGTGTTGAGTGGTGGAACTCGACGCCGCGATTTGTTTTCATACCAGAGAGGAAAAACAAGTTTATTTATTTCTCCGAGTGGGAATGGATTCTAATAGTGGAAAGTCTTAACATCTTTCATATGCGAGATACAGAATGATGGAGCAAAAAAAGGTAAAAAATACTTTAAAAGTTAGTTTTCATTGGCAATGGTAGTAAAGCACACGTTATACATAAGGTTCTCTTTACAGTCAATTGGCCGTACGATACAGGCTACGGCTTACTAGTGCTAAATCGTTTGACATTCGTTTTATTCGAACGCAAAATGTATGGGTGTTTTCTTTATTGATGTTGAATAAAACTGCTGTGTGATTGCTAATGTTAAGGTGATCATCTATATTAATTCATGCTATTCATCATTATCATATATGTATTCTGGTTAATAGTGATTTTTACCCTATTTCGGGGAGCGGAGTGTCTTAACACTAGGTCTCTTCATGCTGTATCCCACACATATCAGGGTATGGTATATGTCTGGGATACAGTGAAGCTGTTTTTTTTAATACTTCTTATGTTTTTACAAAATATGTATAGTCATTTATTTTGAGTTGATGTGATTTATGGCAATCAGGAGCATCACGTCACGGAAATGAAGATGTTGAGATGGATGTTCGACGTGACACGGTCTGAGCATATATGTATGTAACACAATCATTCGAAGTTAACTAGGGATCCGTGACGTACCGGAGAAGCTCCAAGACCGTCGCTTAAGATGGGATAGCCACGTTGCGCGCCGACCTAGGAACTATGTCTGATCTAAAGTCCTTGCTATGCTTGCCCGCGGAGTTAGAGCTCCCGGACGCAAAAGGAACTGGTTAGATGTCAAGATGCAGGAGATGAGAACCAATGGCCTTACCACCGAAGACGTTACAGTATCTTGCAAAGTGGAGTAGTTTAAGCAGGAAGGCAGACTCTGGCAGCATGCGGTGGAATTAATACCAAGAGGAAAACGAGTGAAGGTGACCAATTATTTCTTATTAGAACAAACTACTAATCAAATACAGAACGATCAAGAAAGAAAGAAATACTTATAGTTAAAGTAATTAAGAAAGCTTTTTACAAATCCCATTAGTGAAGTACTTACGTTTTAATTTGTGCGATAATAATGTGTTCAATTAGATTTTTGGGGACTATTTAAATAAAACATTTTTATATTTTGTTCTCTCTGATATATTCGAACAAAACAGCTTTGGATGTTCTAAAAAAATTATTGAAACCGAAGGACAGCTTATTACTTGCTTCTTTAATTTTATTACCCAGCTCTTCACTTTTCCCTGCATACCTAGGTAGACAGAAAAATCCTAGTGTCAAGACACTCATTTCTCCACTTTCCGACTGAATTTATGACACTACGTGTTTCGTACGTTGCACTTCAAAGCTCTTCAGAGCAAAATAAATAAATAAACCCGAGTAGGAATAGAATCCACAACCCAAGCTCTAACAGTCAGATGCTGCTCCTTATCACCTGTATCTTTCCACTTTGCTAACAATATACAACATATTCTTAAAAAAAATATATTATACAATCATTAAATTCCAGTAACAATGAACCTTACATATAAAAGCAGTAAATACGTCCTCTATAAATCTTCTAATTTACTATTTAATATAGCAGCCTTAATATAACAGAGACTAGATAATAGCTTAGATGCATAGATTTTCTTAGACCACAATGGGTACCGGTTCTATTATTGCGTTGGGTGCAATAGAAAGTTTTTCAATATGCAGATTGAACTGACTTCGAGTTTGTATTGAACTGTCAAGTTCCACGAGTTGAGATAAATGACTAAAGTTGTATAAACGCTGCATTGGTCCCGGTACTCCTGCTGTATAGGTACTAACTTGGCTATTAATAGTTGTATAATATAGTAGTTTTATTTAAATAATAGTTTTAGTTGGTAGTAGCTAGTTCAATTCTGGATAAGTGCATAATTACATTTTTTTTAGGAAAACTGTTGTACTCAATATTGACGATATATGTTCATGTTGTTTTTGTTTTATATTAGACATTAAAAATTTAAATATAATTATTATACTTTATAAGTGTATAAATGTAAAAATAATTATATTATTGATATTTATTATAAGTATTTATGTAGTGTATGTATGCAGTTAATAATATTAGTATTAACTAATATTTTCGCATTGTTTATTATCTAAACGATCTCAAGTATTTTATTAAAATAAAATAACAAAGTAAAATTTAAAATTCATAACATTTTTTTAAAATGTGTAACCTGTTTCATTCAAAATAGTGTGTAAACTTCAAATATTGAATAGAAATACATTTTATTTGTAGGCATCATTTTAATGTTGTATTGATAAAAACTATCACCGTAAAAGTCAAAATTATTAAGCACAACTCTAACGGACGAGAGAGAACATCAATAAATTCCAAACCCTTAACTCCACATAGAAGTAAAACTAAACACGTCATATTAATCCCTAAACAAACAAGTGCACCGTCGGGATAGTTGCGCTGAGACCGTTGGTGGTTCAACTATCGAAACTATCGAAAACTATCGGAACTATCGAACACGATTTATGTTCGCGGCAACTTTCAGTGCCTTCCAGTAAGATTGTAAATTGGGAGCCGTTATTTGTTTGTTTATCGCCTATCATTAGATCTGTTGTGGAGTATTTGGATGCAATTATGAATGAGTTATATGATTGTTTTGTGTGTGTGTATGTGTGTGTTTGTTGTATCACTTGGTATACTTATCCTTTTTTAGCTTCACGCTGTATCCCGCACATAAAACGGTAAGCAGAGGGCAGGAGGATGCTTGAGAACCATGTTTAGACTTTTAACACTTTCCACCGGATTCCTGAGGCATTGCGTGTTGAGTGAACTGAACTCAACGCCGCGCTTTGCCTCATTCCCAAGACGAAAAAATGAAAATATTCAATATTTAATTACCCCGAGTGGGAATTGGACACACTGGGGGGAATTACTACGTACGGTACCTATAATAATCATCAAATTGTTATAGGTACCGTTTCGTACCGTAAATAATTTGATGATTTAAGTATAAACGTTCAAAGAAATGTGGCTGTTGTAAGCCTATAGCAGCTTATAAAATTTCGATAATCAGGCAAAGCGTATCGTAAACACGTATCTGATGGAGTGTCTTAACAGTAGGTTCTCGCAAATGAGTAAAATTAAATAAATACCATCGACATATTCAAAAGCATTCCTAAGGAAACACAAAATCTGTCCTATTTAGACGTATCTACGAAACGGTCATCAAAGATTTGAAATCAAAACACTGAATAAATCAAATTTGTATTGGGAGCCCGTCGGATGCATAACAATGGTATCTCACGCTGTATTGTGAATAAACAATCCCAGAGATCATTTGGCCATCTACTGCGCTACCACTTGTTCTAGTATCGTTGGCCAGTTTTTTTTTTTGTATATACTTTTGTATCGTTATTTTTAATTTCTGGAACTAATGAATTTATAGAATAATAATCTATATAAAAATATTTAGAAGGTAGAAATGCTTTAAAATTTACAAAGTTTATTGAAAATGTATTTTTTGTACCATCCCCCATTTACTTAAGAATCATCCACCAAGGGCGATGCAATGCTTTCGTTGAAGGTTTTGATGACACGTTTACAAGCATTTGCATTTGGTGGGAAGTTCATTATAACGTTTGCCATTTTACCTTTAGTTGGTGTTTTAATGGTTGTGGTTGTTCACGTAAACTTTTGATTTGATTGTACAAACCTACCCTGATAGAGTAGGCAGAGGAAAGTATTTAGACAATCCGTTTCCGCTAACTTTCTGTACCCCACTTTTCGCCAAAATGGCAATGCGCGTTTAATGGTGGAATTCACCACCTTGCCTTGTTGTCAGCGGCACAAAAGTGTGACTGTAAAACCGACTGGTTGTGGTTTCGATCCCCACTGGAGGAGATGAAATATTTACTTAAATTTATATTTCCATTTCTTCGCTCTGGTGTTGAGGCCAAGCGCGGCGTTGAGTTCTGCCACTCAACACGCAATGCCTCCAGAATTCGGCAGAAAGTGGAGAACCGATTGTCTTAACACTAGGGCCCTCTGCCTACACTGCTATGTGCGGAATACAACGTGAAAAAATGTAAATAATTAATATTTCATATCCATAATCAAATCTACGTGTCTAAAAAAAAGGTGCATAATTAATAGGGTAAATAAAACTGTAAAGTAATTAATTCTAATATATAGATATAAAAAGATAAAGATATAGGATAGATTTCGAGATCGAGTTCAAGTAGTACTTAGCTGAGATAGGTGGTTTCCTCGATTTACATGTTCATACTACACGTTGAACAAACCAGTATGAAGCTGCCACCAATCTAGAAAGTGAATGTATGATTTTGTAAATGAAAATAGCAGTTTAATTGTTTTGTACTATATAGTTATATTAAAGAAAAGAAAATTTGTTTCAAGTTTATTATCATATTCTTTTCATATGTAAATATATATTTTATTTACTTTTTTTTACTTCGTTGGCTTATTTAACTTTATCTTTTTGTCAAGACCGAGAGCGGATACTACCATCAAAAAAGGTTTCAGGCATAGCCACCTTAAATTGGCCAAGTGAAATTTGCTATATAAATTCACTTGTTCACCTTAAAAAGTATGACGTCGTAGATAAAATAGGATTGTAGACATGCCTATGGTACAGACAATAGTGGATCCGCGCTCGTTCAAGATTAATTGCTCTACATTCTAAAGTCATCGTCCTCATCTCATCATCTGAATACGCTCTAATTACTAATTCCTCGCACTACAAAACCATACAATAACTGTAGTATTTCCAGGTTAATATCACTTTTCCTTCAAAAAGCATATCTTTCTCCACTTTAAAGGCCGGCAACGCACCTATAGCTCCTCTCATGTTACGGGCTCGTTTGCGGCGGTGATCACTTACCATCACTGCATCCAACATCTTTTCCATAAAAACAAGTATATTTCATTTCAGCGTTCTAGACGTTAAGCATTAAACAAAAGATATTTTGATTTATTGTAGAAAATCTGCACGTAGAAAGTTCAATAAATTCCATTACGTAACTGTGGCACGTCTGTAGTTGGAGAAAATATTTTTCCCAACTGCCTTACCTTTGTACAATATGTCAATAAATAAATATTTTTATATATTATTTTCAGCTCCACCCTTTTCCCCCATATCTAAGGAAGGAAACCTAGTATGCTAAAGGCATTCCATTCTACGCTTTCTACCAAATTCATGATATTGATAATAATAGTGATAATAACAATAATACTCCCGAGTGGGAATCGAGTGTACAGTCAGACGCGTTCCAATGCCCTACGATGTTCTTATTTTTTTTATATCTAAGGTGCAAGATGGCCGGGAAATACGATATTGTCCCGGAATTTTGCGTGTTGTCTCGTCATCCGTAATTTCACTTTGGGTTTCCGGAATTTTATGTAACGGTTTCAAAGACCTGGAACAGGTGCGCAATTTTCGTTTGTTCACTTTTTCAATGTTAGATTATGTTTTCTTTCTTTTAAAATTTAATAAATAAGTGCTACATATTTTGTAATATAAAAATTTGGACTTGATGTTGATTTTCTACAAAAGTACTACCCCCATCAGAGGCGTGGGGCGGCTTGTTGAATGAAGCACGAAGTGTAAAAATATTTTTGCATTCCACAATTTTGTTTCATGTACAAATAAGTGTGCACGTTTATTTAGTTTACATCTTGTAATTAAAATTTGAATTAGACGTAGGAAAATAAAATAGGAAATATTAAAAATGCGTGTGATAAGTATAACTAAGTATAATTAAATATGTAGAATTAAGAAAAAAATATTTAAAAAAAAGTTTTAAGTAGGTACCTACTTATTACTTTATTAATATGTATTTTATACAACATGTAAGAATGTAAAAATGGAGGCATAATATAAATTACAAATGTACCATATTTGTATAAATCTAATTCTTGAACATCTCATTGCTCCAATTCAAAGTCAATTGAGAACCACTCCTTCATCAGAATAGGCAGTGAATACTCTAATATATCCAAACTAAATAGACATTAGTGGTCGTGCTGGCGGCTTCGCCCGCTAAATCACAAAAGTATTCGTGTTTTGAAATACATGTATATCTGTAGTGTACGACTATTTATATGAAAGTTGTAGTTCCTTGGGTTACATTATCGTAATTTCCATAAGAACTTTCGATTGTTTTGGTTATATAAAAGTAAGTATTAGTAACTTAAGACACGTCACAGAAAGGCGCTCCCGTCTCTCACTTTTCCGAAGAAAGAATCAAACAGCAACAACAAGTAATGAAATGAAAAAGATAATAAGCGTTACTAATACATATCTTTCTTTAACTTTATTATTCGATAGTTCCTACGACTTCACTTGAAAAATGCAACATTTTTTTAATATAATTTTTATAGGAATTGTAATATTTTATAATTCTTATATAACTTTATTGAGACCAGTCGTGTCGTTACATGAAAATATAAATTTTTCCATTTCTTCGCTCTGGTGTCAAGGCAAAGCGCGGCGATGAGTTCCGCCATTCAACACAAAATGCCTCTAGAACTCTGCGGACAGTGGGGAACGGAGTATCTTACACTAGGTTCCCTCTGCCTACCCTGCAATGCACAGAATACAGCGTGAAGCTGATTTTTTTTAAAATATAATCTGTACATATAATAAAGTCGCTTAATTGTTGTAAAAGCGGCAATTAAAAGTTCGTTTTTTTTTTCGTTTGACAGGATAATAAATCATTTGCATTTCCACCTTCTGGTAAAGAAATAAAGCGCGGCTTTGAGCTCTGCCACTTAACAAGCAACGCACTCGAAAATTAGGCGGTCGGTGTAGGGGGGCCGTTCAAGTATTACGAAGCACTGTAGGGGGGCGGGGGGGTTTTCAATGAAATATTTCTAAGAGGATTGCTTATTGGGGGGGGGAGGGGGGCCCTGGTTGTCAATAATTGCCAAAAAACTGCTTACGTAATACTTGAACGGCCCCAGGACGGAGTGTTTTAACACACAGTTCCCTCTGCTACTCCTTTTAAATGCGAGATAGAATGCTAAGCCAAAAAAATTGAAAAATTAAAAAAAATAAATTAGTAAATAAAAAAAGAGACGATTATTTTAAATATTTTAGCACTTTATTTTGAAGATTTAGCTTAAAGAGTTTAAGTTTTGAGAACAATTCAAGTATAATTGTTTTATTTATATAACTTGTTTGAGACAAAAATACTTCATCATACATTAAAAAAAAAAAACATCAATGTGTTTTTTTAATGATCTCTACATTTAAATATATTTGTATTTATACATAATAATATGCATTTTTTTTTAATCTGTACCATTTTGTTATTAAACATATCATTTAATATATGGCAACTTTATTCATTTTGTAACAGAGTAAAATATTAAATTATAGTTTTATAACTGCTTTTCTCACTTACGAATAAACAAATAAAAAATGAAACTCAAACGAGGCGAGGTTTTAACAATCAGCTACATCTTAACTAATAGGACCTAACGATCTATACTTAACCAAAAAAAATGTTATATATGTATATTTAAAAAAAAGAAAAAAAATAACAATTAATATACATAGTTGCAGCAAATATCCGACGAAAAAAGTCGATAAATTTGAAAGAATCGATATAACTTATTTAGATAATTTTATTTTTTTAAATAATCAACAGTGTGAGAAAATCATATTTTCATACTAAACTAAACTAATTTGAACTTAAATAAAAGCTACATTTGTCCGTATATATCACATATATAAACTTAATGACCTAAACATGTTATAACATTATGCAAAATGACTATGGGTTTAAACACATAAAAAAATGGGTTACAAAACCCATATTTTTTAAATTATATAATTTTTTTAAATGGACTTCAACACAATATCATCATAGATAATACGACAAACAAACAAAAAGGACACACGATTGTCAGTTTATCATATTACTTAATACATATATAACCAACATACTTTATAATAAGAGTTATCTGTAAATTTAAATACAAAATTATCTTAAAGATCTAACTTTATAAAAGTAAATAGGAATTTTAATAGAAATAGAAACACATCAATGTAAGTTGTATAACTTACAATACAAATAAGAAAATGTAACAAGGAACGCTATAAAACGAACATATACAACCATATGTATAAATAAAATCTATTTTTATTATTCAATATTTTAATTATTTATGTAAAATCTGAAAACCTTTACTTGTATTTTGTTAAACAACTTATAAATCGAATATATTATAGACTATATAATATTTATTAAATAATTACGTAATGTCATAATACAAATATTAAATTGGCTTAAATTATACGGCAAAAGAGATGATTTAAACGTTTTATTCTCAAAAAAATATATATATATTTATCATTTATCAGCTTCACGCTGTATCCCGCACACAGCAGGGTAGGCAGAGGGAACCTAGTGTTAAGACACTACATTCCCCACTTTCTGCCGAATTCCGGAGGCATTGCGTGTTGAGTGGCAGAACTCAACGCCGCGCTTAGCCTCGACACCAGAGCGAAGAAATGGAAATATAAATTTAAGTAAATATTTCATCTCTTCGAGTGGGAATCCAACCCACGACCAATCGGTTTTGCAGTCACACTTTGTGCCGCTGCACCACGACTGGCGATATATATATATATATATATATATATATATATATATATATATATATATATATATATATATATATATATATATATATATATATATATATATATATATATATATATATATATATATATTTAGTATTTACCTTATTATATCTATTATATTTATAGAATTTTTCAGATTCACGCCGTGTATAACAGTGTAGAGGGAGGGCACCGCCAACGTCTTGTTTCAGAGCGTGGCAATGAGAGAAATTCATTCCACAACCGCCACGTTTGCCATCAGGCCCTGGATGGAGGTCCTTCTGGCTATGCGGTTATATGCGTTAGGAAAAAAAACGATTTTCCTCGACATATTTTTTACAACTAAGGATAACAGCTTAAAAGCATAATTTTCCATCTTAACCATGCTATCCTCATCCTCAGTTCTTACCATCACTTTCAAACTTGTAGAACACTTTGAGAGGCATTTTCACAATATTTTGCTTATATACTAACAGTTACCCTTTATTATTATTTTAGTAAATATTAAATTTTAGTTTTAAAACTAGTCCGCTGCCTACTCGGCTATATACGGCATACAGCGTGAAGCTAAAAGAATGGATACAAAATATTTTAACCTTATATATATCTTTCTCTGTCCTTACAAAACAATTAACGATAATAGCTAAAAAGCATAATTTTCCGTCTTAATCATTCTGTCCTCAACCTCAGCGGGTCTAAAAACGGCAAGTCACCGGTGCCGTCACATTCAAACTCGTGGAACACTTTGAGAGGCACTTCTTTCACTTTTTTCACAATATTTTGGTTATTCATTTGTTTGGACTTGGGCAACATCACAACGGGAAGTAGTTGCTTTTTGCCTACTGTTTCTATTGATTGATTTTCAGCAGCTTCTAGGGCTGTTTCGACGTCTATTAACGCGTGGTTGCGGCATTGGAGTAAGGCTGCTAGCTGAAATAATAAATTTTTATATTTGTACTTTTTTTTTATTATTTATTAAATGTGACAACACAAACAAATATTATTATTATTATTATTGTGTAATAACTAGACACAACAGTTTATCTTGTTTATCTTGAGCGTCATATTCATAATTTTTATGTATTTCTGTTTTTATGTGTTTAAAAAAAACGGTGAGAATGAAGAAGATCGTGATCAGCTGGTTTGCGCACGTCGAACGAATAACTGATAAAAGAATGGCAAGAAAGATCTGTGATGGAAAAGTGAGTGGTAAGAGAGATAGAGGGAGACCTAGGTTGACCTTTGAAAACACAGTATTAAAGATACTGGAGGAAGGTCGTGAGGACCCCTCGGAGGGTATGTATGAAGAGGTCGATGACAGTGGACGAGGTGAAAGAGGTATGTACAGACTGTAGCGTTTGGCGCTCCGTTCTCTGCGACTTCCCCGCTAGGGATAAAGCGTGAAGCTGAGGAATAATAATTAGTGTGTGTGTGTGTGTGTGTGTTGCAGCACCTCGCACTGACCTGCAGCACCTCGTGCAGCGCGGCGCGCGCGGCGGGCGGCGGCGCGGGCAGCGCGGCGCGCAGTGCGGCGGCGGCGGGCGGCAGGCGCGCACGCAGCAGCGCCAGCGCCGCCAGCGAGTGCGCCACGTCGCCGCCCTCCGCCACGCCCGACGACGCCGACGACGAGCCCGGCGACGCGTGCGTGCGCGTCGGCGTCTCTATGCTGCAATGTGGACCAGTGGTGAGCTCTGAAGTAAGCTGCGGACGACTTAAAGTAAACCTCCTACAATACACACTGTTCCCACATCCGCTCAGCCCACCGTGCATGGGTAGGAAGCCACCCATGGCCCCCCACTCTTTACCACAATGGTCGGCTTTTACGATTTCGTAGAGCTTATACGCTACTTCTCAAGACTCCAAGACAGCCTCGAATGTGTTACATAAGCGGTAAGATCGCGTCACGCCACACATCCATCTCAAAGTCTTCATTTCAGTGACGTAAAGCTTTTAAGTGTGCCGAAAAAGTGCTTATAAAAGAACCGATCGGAAGATGCCTATGCCAATATTACAATCTAATTTCACCCCACACACTCCTCACTCACTCGTGTCGCGCGAGGGCGGGCGCGGGCGGGCGCGCGTGCAGGCGCGGCGCGCGCAGGTGCGACGCGAGCGCGCAAGTGTAGCGCACACTCACCGCCGACGAGCGCATCAGCACCGACAGCGCCGCGCCCGTGTCCGCGTCCAGTACTGAAATGTTGCATTCGATTCAAATTAAACCAAAATCAAATTAGCTTCACGCTATATTCCGCACACGGCAGGCACTTTCGGCCGAATTTGGGAGGCATTGCGTGTTGAGTGCCAGAACTCGACGCCGCTCCTTGCCTCGACACCAGAGCGAAGAAATGGAAATATAAATTTAAATAAATATTTCATTTCCTCGAGTGGCAATCGGACCCACAACCGTCGCGTTACAGTCACACCCTTGTTCGCCTGGGCCACGACAACTTCAATATAACATGCTAGTTTTTTTTTTGCATCCAGCCTGGTCAAATAATTGGAATTGGAAAAACTCACAAATATTCCTAATAGACAACAGCATGGCCAATATAACGTAATGGACGTTCGGCAACATTGGTCCATCAGAGAATATGAAACCCCATAGACTCGGTATTTCTTGACGGTGGAACTCCCGACCGAATAGCAAACGAAGCCAGCGACTGAAAGTATATGAGAAAAAAAATATAATAAAAATTATTGAACATTATTTCCTTTAGTCATGCTTTATCCCACATATATAATATCTGTTTAGTATACCTCTCTATCAAAGCGAGTAAAATTATATTTCTTATTATTTATAAATATTATATTTCCTCCAATAGGAATCAAACTCAGAACCTTCGCGTTTACAGTCGTCTGCTTTTGCCTTTGCGCCACGACCGCGTCCTCATGTATTTGAATATAATTTTACTTTGTTTTAATGTCAATTCATTATATTTAATTAATAAAAAGAGTCATTTAAAGTACGACATAAGCACACTTACATTCCAAACAATTCCATAGAAATATTACATTCAGCCAAATGAGACGCCAACTCCGGATCGTAAGCGACCAGATACTCCTCCCTCACTCTATCTAAATACCGCACTACTTCATTTTGACTCTGAAATATTTAATTAAAAAACATAGACTTGTATACTAATATTATAAAGCTCAAGAGTGAGTAAATCTCAGAAACTACTAACGTCCATTTACCCAGGAAGGCTATAGGCTATATTACCTAATCGTTTCAATGTACCAGCAGTCAGACTTACCTACCGTGCTTAAAACGTATTTTGTGTCAATAGAGTCATAAACAATCAGTAATTATAACCTTACATTTGATTATGCAAAAGCTAGTTATACAGGGTGGAAGAGGCAGCGCTCCTTTTACGGAAACAGCACATAGGGTAAAATATTTCAAACCCATACCTAAAGAAATTAATCAAGATGCCTTAACAGTTTGGACGTAGGATTTTTTTTTCATTTCACGATTTTTATCCATACCTATACTTCGTGTAACGCGATTATGTAGATCCCAATAACGTAAACAATTACTACTACAAAAATACTACTAAAGGTTAATAAACAACTTTGAATTTTTGATTTCGAAATGAGGCGTGTGCGGCGGTGTTCCTTTGATAGGTTTATGTGTGCGTGTAATAAACGCCATTTGTAAGGATGACGTCCTTACAAAAGGCGTTTATTTTTAAAACGACAATTTTATTATTTATATTGTTTGAAAAAATATTTTTTTAATTTTTTGGGAATTTATTTTTTTTCTAATTTAATTTAGGCTTTTATAGAGTAGTTAAAACTGTGGTTTCATTTAAAGTGGTGCTTACACTTCCACCCTGTATATAATTTGTCTTTTAGAAGAGAGACTGCACCTAGTGTCGAAGACACTTGGTGCAGTCTTGGTGAAGACACTTCGGAACGGAATCAAACGCCGTCCTGTGTCATATAATAGTGGTACAATGAAAATAATTGATTCCTCCAAATAGACATGGAACCCACAACTGTGCCACAATGGTACCGATGGCAAGGAGAAAGTGAATGGATAATAATATATTAACTGCAGTATCTGCCCATAACACAAAATGATAAATAAGTGAAAATAAATACGAACATAGGAAATAACTTACATGAACACTTTTTGAAGTAGGCAATCGTCCACTAGATGTAGGAACCACGTCACCAGTCGAATAAAACTTCTCTAGACCTTTCATTATAGCACTGAATAACATACTAAAAGAAACATATAATATATTTTTTATACATAATATATTATAAGATAATAAAATGATGATAAGAGAAAGTAATTAAATCCAAAGGGCCATATTGGCGCAATTGTAACTGACTCAACGTGATAGTTTTATATTTATAAAACTATAACTTCTAAGAGTGGACCGCTTAAAAATATTTTTGAGTTACAGTCCAACATCCGTGGACTTTAAATAATATAATCAAATAAAGCAAATAAGAAAATATAATAATAATAATATAATTTTTACACGATACATTCGAATAAAACGATGGGTTGTCTGTTCTATTTGATAGAAAGAGATTTCACATCTACAAATATAATTTCAAAACCGCACATGATCAATTAATGTGACATCACATGTGTGGATGTGCCACACATGTGATGTCACATTAACATATGGGATCTCACATCTACACATGTGATCTTATACCCACACATGTGATATCTCTTATTACTTAATTAATAAAAGTCTGTAAAGCAGAGCTACCATTTTTAGGAATTTTAGTCCCCAAAATAAAAATAAGTCCCACAACTTTGGATCCGCCCCTAACATACACAATTCTTTTTACCAATTCATTCTAAAGGACATAAAATCATTTATATTATTATAATATAATATCAAAGCAAAGTATAAAGAATAAAATAAAATATACTCACTAACTGTCATGCTCCAAATAATCATCTTGTAAGTAATACCGCAGAGTGTCACTGAAATAGATAACAATAGATATGATATTTAATACATGGCTTAGTGGTCAGAGCTATTCAACGGTAAAGGTACGGAAGTGAGTTCAAATACATACTACGTTTAAATTTTTGATATATTTTTTTCATAGATAAGCCTCTATATAATAAAAAACGACTGCTCATGAATATTTTAAATTAAAAAGCAAAAATAAAATCAGATTTAGCAGGTTTACACACTAAATCGACAATATGTTTATTGTATCCATACAGTAAACAAGTTTATATTCTTACATATGGTCAGTTACGCGAATGATATAATCTTATTATGATTCGAGAATATTCTTAATATGTTACTACTTGTCCTTAGATGTATTTTATTTTTTTTAAGTATCAACAGAAAAACAAAATCATTAATATTGAGTATTTTGACGTTTCAAAACATCAAACTGTACTACTATGTATTTATTGGTGGTGGTATTCAGAAAATGAGTCACTTTTATAAAAAATTAAAGTGTTATTCCACACTTAGGAAAGAAAAAAACTAATTAGAAAACGTATAAAAATTAACAACGTAATAGTGCTGGTGACTTTGTATGTCCAAAAGATGTGAGAGGGTCCTTAAATTTTGTACCATCACATTTCACAATATTATAATTTTTATTATTTCATGAAATACAAAAATATTAAGAAATGCAAACATAATTTAGAAATTGTTTGTTGATTAATTTAATAATAGGTATTAAATAGCAAAATCTATGACGTCCAAATTCTAAATTTGCCACTTAAAGTTAATTATTAAAAGTATCTGTAAAAACACAACTGTGATTTATTTGATTTATTTTAACTGTAAACAATACTAACAAGTAAAGCTTATTATATACTGTTCAAGAAAGAAGGATAAAGATGTATAGAATTAATATTCATTGAATGTGATGCAGGATGGCTGTGAGTTTATGTAATAATTAAATTATACCATTGACATTGAAAAGAGAAATTGTTGAGTTCCTTGTTTGCTCTTCTCGTAAAGTAAGTAGTGAGTAAAACTTTTTATTCAATTGAATAAAGAATATTGTAAATTTGAATTTGAATATTTTTAATTTAAATTAAATTTGGGACAAGAATGGTTTAGGGTTGATTTTTAACAATCACTAGGGAACTGATGGATCACCCTTAGGGGCCACAGGGGGGGCCACACTTTAGTACTATATATGTTTATATTTTATCATATACTTAAGTGTTAATTTGAACGACATTTTAATCCATAATATTATACAGCCGAAGAGTTTGTTACGCGTTCTAGGAACCACTCGTTCTATTTCAGTAATTCCTTTAAGTATTTGAGAAACTACTGAGGATTTTTTTTTTATTTTGTGTAACCTATACATATAAAGAACAAACATCATTAAAATTTCTTTTACTTACCTCAAATCGTGGGGTCTTAACGTCCTATCTGTGTATAATTCGTATAACAAAGGAGCTAATATCTCGTGCATGCCTTGCCTGTACCCCGGACTTGGATGGGAACGGGCCCAAAAAAATAGAACACGAACCTGGAAATATAAATATTTATATGTGTACAAAATAAAAAAAGATTATCTTTCTTATTTTTTTTTCTATTGATTAGATCCACGTTATATCCCGTTTCTAGCAGACTAGCCTAGTGTTAAGACACTCAGTTCTACACGGACCGCCCAAGAAAAAAATATACCTAATTATATAAAATAATTATTACATAAATGAATTATTAGAGGTAAATTTAAGTAAAGTTTTGAGATAAGTTTAAAAGTTTTGTTATTAGATTTAGCTTTATATTAATTTATTTATACTGAAGAGTAGAGATAAAATAATCTAGTATCGAGGCACTTCGTTCCTCATTTTTCACCTGGATTCACGACATTTCGCGTTAACTTACTAGAGGGAAAATGAAATTAATTGAAATACAATCATTCTTTCCTAGTTGGATTGAACCCGCATTCAGTCGTTGTTTTGTAAGGATATTTATATAAAAATATATCATATTTTCTATAAGGAAATATATAATTGTATTTCAATTACTTAAACTAAATAATTACCATTAAATCCTGAACATCTTTATCTCTAAAATAAGCTTCATCAGGGAAAGTTCGTACTACATCTTGTAATATCAGCGCTTTTAGTTCATTGTCACAGAAATGTTGCTTCCAAGCGCTCTAGAAAAAAAAACGTTATATTATTAGCTGTTAAACCCCAAAACCTTTAAATGTACAATGAAGGACAAGCAGAAAGGAAATGCTAATGCCTAATCTGGATTTTGCTAATATTAACAGAATATGAGTCATGCCTCAGTTTTAATATAAATTAACTGCTTTTTTTATAGTTAAAAACAAGAAGGGTCCAAAGTCCTTTGAATATTTATATCAGTTTTTTTGGTTATTTACTTCATATCTTAAAAATGCACCTATTCAAGTACATATTTAAAAAAAATGTTATTTAACTAGCATACACAATACAGATCAAATTGACAGAACATACATTTATTGTATAAATGAATTTTCCTTACTTCATCATTTTGTGACAATGGATCGTCGCCAATAACAGCTCGCGGGTCCATAGACAATTTCTTTCGTAAATCTTCATAGAAGTTACGATGGCCCCTTATACTACAATAAAAATAAATAGCTATCTGTCTATCGAAATATTTATATTGGAAGGAATCTCCCGCATATAGAAGGACGGAAGAAAGAACCTAATATTAAAAAACTCCGTGTACCTATAAGAATAAAGAACGTTAACTGTGCGGGAAGTGGCTTAATAAGTGTCAATTACCACTATTGGAGCATCACTATTGGAGAGTAGACAAAAGGTGCCGTGTTGAGTGTCGGAACCCAACGCCGCACTTTGTCTGTATGTCGTCACACAAGAAGATTTCACGGGCACTGGATTCGATCGGTGGAGGACGCGACAGTGTGGATTCGATTCGCACTCGAGGATAAGAATTGTTTAATATTTTCATTTCTTTGCTCTGGCAACGAGGCAAAGTGCCGTTGAGTTCTGACAATGAACACGCAACGCCACCAGAATTAAGCAAGCAATGAAGAACGAAAGTGGCTTAACACTAGGTTCCCCGGTTTCCTCTGCGTGCCCGATTATTTGCGGGATACAGCGAGAAAATAATTTAAATAATTATCATTCCCCCGAGTGGGAATCAAACCCATAACCATTATTACCCTTAGTCAGCCGTCTGCGTGTGGTGCCTATGGCAGATGGATTTAGCGAAATATGCAGGCCAGGACCAAACGTAAAGTGGCCTATTAACGCTAGGTTTCACCTATTTTGCTATATCCTCTTAGTTTACGCCACAATATGTAGGACTTACACAAGAAGGCCAGTTAAATTATTGCATGTCATTGCTAAGTTAAAGCTAAATTGTATTAATATATTTATCATCATAGATGTATCTTTTTAATTAAACATTATTTGATCATCATCATCAGAGGCCAGTCGTAGCGCAGCAGCATGAAGTGTGACTGTAAAACCGACTGGTTGTGGGTTCGATCCCCACTTGAGGAGATGAAATATTTACTTAAATTTATATTTTCATTTCTTCGCTGTGGTGTCGAGGCAAAAGTGCGGCGTTGAGTTCTGCCACTCAACACGCAATGCCTCTAAAATTCGGCAGAAAGTGGGGAACAGAGTGTCTTACACTAGGTTCCCTCTGCCTACCCTGCTGTGTGCGGGATATAGCGTGAAGCTATTTTTTTTTTTAATTATTAATTAATAATTCGTATACTTATCCAAATATCTAACGACGACAATAATTTCGGGTAATCGAGTTCCGAGATTAATGGAGTGTCATGGGCGCAGAAATGGGTGGTTAGCCCACCCCAGAAATTTTACGAACATAGCTGTTAAAAGCTTAAGTCCGGACTCCTTCCAGATAATATATCTAGATACGCTAACACTCCATGTGTTAGCAAAATGTCAACAATTTATTAAATATATGTAACTATAAAAAACAACAATAAAAAAAACATAATTACCTCATTAAAATATCTCCCGATGGCGGCGGTATTGCGTTTAGCAAAACGCCCCATGCCAAACTTCTTGGTCGTACCAATCTTAGTTCTTCAGCAGCTTTCTTCAAATATTCCATACTCCATGTCGGAAATTGTAAGCTTGGGAATGAATTATCACAATGTCATAATATTTAAGAAGAAATATATAATTTTAACGCATAACGCAGTAACCTTATAACAAAATATACGCAATTAATTCTGAACAAGAGTATTTAAAATGTGTTAAAATTGCGAAAACATAAGAACTTATTATTTCATTACAGGTTAAGAGGAGTGAAGTGGTGAAAAGGGGCATGAAGGGGTCCAAAATTTGGTGTTATCATTATATAGCAAAAAAATTAAATTAACAAACCGAATCGACACTGCTGCTCTAATTAATTAATTTCTAGATGTTAAATTCCAAAATGTGTGTGCAATGACAAATATTGGGAGACTCAAAAAATTATGAAATTCGGGTGATGTAATTTGTGTACGAGCCCTTATTTGTGATTACTGAAAGATTATGTATTATAAAGTATACAATATACTTTGTATGTAGTACCTTGAATTTGATATATGATCTCTGTAATATGATGTATTTAGGTTTTGTTCTATTAAATGATTATCTATGTATTCACTTGTGGTTTTAATGATTGATTTATTGATATGAATGAAATAAAACTATGAACACACTTCTATATTAAAATTAAAGAACTAGATTATTTTACAAGGTTTTATCTTTCTATGAAATCAAAAATTAGAAGAGAAATTAAAAGTTAATTAAAGAAATGTAAAAATATTAATGGAAAAATAAAGTAAATGTTATAATATATTCATTTACATACCAAAAAGAAAGACTCAAATTAGACTTGTATTAAGTATTTGGTATTTGACTGACTTTATTCTGTTTAGGCAAATATTTAATAGGCACTTAACTAACATATTTTGTTATAGTAATAATTGTTGTTGTTGTATTTGTAATTTTGTTGAATTATCTTGTACACAAAATTGTACAATTTTTCTTCTATATGTTCAAATCAAATTCTTGTAATCAAACTATAGAAGAGTAATACACTAAGAGTAGTGACTAGTGACGAAAGATTTTTTTTTTTTCAACATACTTTTTAAAAAGTAAGAAATAATAATTTTTATAATTTGGCTTTTTTACCAACAAGCTTACAATTTTTTTTTTAAATGTAATTTTATATATTTTTTATTTGTATTTTATATACTTAATTTATTTATAATTACATAAATATTCTATTTAGTGCACCACCCACTCTTATACAGGTCCAACATGAAAATGTTGCCTTATTTTACTTTTTTTTTGTTATTTTAAGGTTAACATTGTTTATTTTTTACGGTGCAATAAAGTATATTTATTATTATGAATTATATTTGGTCTATGGTCTGAAATATTATTCTATGCTAATACTAATCTATTCTAAGTTTGCTACTACCCAAATTCAAAATGTTCGGGAATGTTTAATGTATAAGAATGTAAGGGCTTTGTGTGAATTAAATGCAGAGAAATCATGATCTATATGCAATAAAATGATAACATTGATGACATTGAAACATAACGTAATGTTGCTCTTCCTAAAACTGTTGTCTGAGCTGGTAGTAGCATCATGTTCATGTGGAGATTGAAACAGTGAAAGATGACAAAATAGCTTCTTGCTTAAAATGTATTTTAATATGTTTCATTTAATATATGTATATAGAAAGGTACATTTGGGTTGTTTACTAACATCACTTGTTCTCGTATCAGAACTTCTTATCTACTAGCTGAAATTGTCATTTGTTATTGATTTTGACAATCAGTAGATAAATATAATTAAGAAATAAGAACAATGATATTATATTTTTTTTATTTAATAAGTATATTTAATGAAAATGTGCCCTACAGTATTAAATTATGACTAGAAAGTAATATAGGAAATATAAGTTACACTTATAAAATACAACAGTAATTCAAGGAAGTTTTCATTATAACAGATTTTGAGAACAAAACTTTAATAAAGACAGTAATAAAAGAACTTAATTAAAGAAGTAACAATGAAAATATGTAAATATGTATTGAAAAACAGCAGTAAAAATATTTAAACACTTAAACATTTCCATCATATGAATCCATGTCTCAAAAAAAATATGTTATGAGTTAAAAGCATATATTTATTTTAGTTATATTGATGAATAAAAACAAAGGTACTCATTTATTAGTTTAATGAGTTAGGATATATTTAATAATTTAGAATTAAGTAAAAAAGTGTAACATAAATACTTCCAATAAACACATCTTATACACCGATACATAAAATGTTTGTAAGTGAGGAATAAGCTACAAACTAACTGTTTTACTTACTCGTAGTCGTTGGCCTCGATAGAAGCTTTCGAAGGCGACTTTGGTGACCCGTTCATATTATTTTGTTCCTTAAAAAATGTTATATTATACTACTTTTATGACTCACAATGAAAAATTATAAAAAATAAGTAAAAAATAACTTACCATATTTCGATGTTATTGCACAAAAACGAAGAGCTTTAATATATCACATGGTTAACATAATACCTATGTTAATTATAATAATTATTAAAGACTGTGAATTTTCATACTAAAACAACATTTAATGTAAATGTTTTGGAAATTTTAAAATGTTTCAATAATCAACAACACAGCTGAATGTGACAAGCAATGACGTATTGACAGAATAATCGTACAATTCGAACTGAAACGATTGTGGAATCGATGTCTTATCAATTTTTTTTATAGATTTAATTAATATCGAACATATATTACTAGCTTAATTGGTTAAAACAAAACTATATATGTAATTTTTGTGAGTAGAAGCAAAAAATAGAAGCCTTATATAAAAATTAAATCCATTAATTTTTTATTTATAAAAATTAAATCCATTAATTTTTATTAAATAAAACCAAAACATTCTTTATGTTAATAATAAAGAATGTTGTCCTATTACTGCCGTTACAAAATATATAAATTAAATTAAGGTTAAAGTTTACAAAGCAGTGATAACGATGTTTCTATAGCTTTAAATTTTATAATATACGAATATTTATAATATTTACTGCAAAAAAAGAATTACCAAGATTTATAAATTACCAAAGGTTTGAATATAGAAAGTGAACTCTGATACATAAAGTATGTGGTATTAATTATAATAATTTGTAATTATTTACTTGATTTTTCACTTAAACAGTAAGATAATTTGTCTAATAGATTAATATAAAAACTTTTAGTAAATATGCAATATCGATTTAAATTCTGAATCGAGCGTATGAGTCACAATTACTTGTTTAGTGATGGGAATAAGAAAAATACTCTGTGGCTTTGTGGGTTTCTGGTATAATGGCTATGTCTTTCTCTTTTTAGTTAACGAACGCGTTTGAGCATTTTTGCGTATTTTTTAAGTATAAGATAAGTTTGTTGTTTCTAGCACTTAATAATAATACATATTGAATCAAATGTGTTCTAATGATAATGTTTTTATGCAGTGAAGGTGATATGGCGCGTATTGTTACTGTTTTTGTGTTAAGCGAAAAAAGATCGCAAGCGCTGGCTTTCCGACTACGATGACCGTAAGCAACAGCAAATATGATTGCCAATCTGCCGCTGCTTTTTGCTAACGGTAATCCAACCGCTTTGACGAAGATCACCGCCGCAGAATTGGAGAAGTTCATTACATTCATGGTGACATGTTCCTGGGGACACGATACAGCAAAAGATATCCGGCAACCACCATGGTGGCCACAGAATGTCGCCTTTTCACATCCCTTCGTCAAGCCGCCGATTGTACCGGAAGACTGGGAGATGAGGTTAAAGACCTTAGTAAAGAGATGCTATGATTATCACAAAAGCACCTTTCTTCTAGTTTTTTCTGCTCAGCTCGCTAGGTACCCACGCAAAAGGCTGAGGTATGTCGACAATCGCGATCATACAACGTCCCTCTACTACCGGCCTAGCGGTCGCCTTTTAGTCACATTTCGTAATGAAAATCTATTCTATGATAGAGAGACCCCAATTGACTTGATTGAACTGCAAGTCAAATCTGCCGACATTTACCTCTGCGATAATTGTGACAGTCACTTTGATAATTTGGATGTATTGAAAGCGCACGAAAGGCTATGTAATAATGAAAATATACCTTCAAGTACATGTAGTGGAGGTTTGCCCGAATTTATTTCAGCATTGAAACTTAAACCAATAGATGAAGACAATGATGCAAACTCAACTAAGAGAAGTGAACCTGACTGTCGACCAAAAAATTCTAGAAATGCAGCAAATATAGATAGAGGTCCTCCATACCCCTTTTCCTCTTTGGCATATATGAAGAATGCAAAAGTTACTGTACAAAGAGATACAACATACACAAGAGAAAGAATAGAAAGGTACTGTTGTCCATCAACAACCGTGTGTAAAAATGTAGGTAGCAAAAGTAGAAGTTCTCATTTCCCTGTCAGATATCGAAGACCAATTGATTACTGGCAGAGAAGACATACATTTCCAAATCAGAGGAACAAAAAGGTACTTGATCTCAATAGCCAGTTGTTGCTTTTAAGATGCAAGCCTGTCACTGTAAATATTGAATTAATGTCTTTGAAAGAAATACAAGTGATAATAGATAATTTAAAAATAGAGTCGGAGGCCAAGCGTAAAGCTGCAGAAAAAGATATAGTGTTTGTTGACGGACTTGAACCTGATCCGCACATGGATGAAATAAAACATTGTGATCCTCTCAAAAAACTTGACAATGAATGTGAAGTGATTGATTTGTGCTCAGACGATGAGTCTCCGAGTGTAAATGAGAACTGTGATCCTCGGGCGGGGATCACCTGTGTTATGAGAGGGGGTGCGGTTCTACGACGCACTGCTGCAACCCCGCAGGCTCTCCCCGCCGAACCCTGTGGAGCTCGACAAAGACCTCTACCCTCTCTTATCCTTCAGCCGCACCCTGTTATACTTATAACGCATACTCTGAACAATTTACAGACTATAGCTCTAGACTAATGTTATGTAATATTTTAACTGTAGATACATACTGAAATTTATTTATTATCTTCTTAATTAAAATTTTAATGTTCATTTTTCATGTTTTATTTCAAGTTCAGTTAAAATAATCTTGTTCAAGGTAATTCAGAGTTGTACAAAATGGCTGACACCAGCTATATAAAATGGCGGCGTTGTTTATATCAATTGTGGAAGCTAATTTGATTCTTCTTCTTGAAGAAGACTTAAATTCAAATTGATAAGTACATAATATTTTAATATTTTTGTTAATTTTAAAAGTAACTGAAAACAAATATTTTGCCTGCCTGAATTTGAATTGAATTAAACGGAAACACATTGATAACTATACTGTGTAAGAGCATGTTAAATAAAAGGCTATGATTTATTTGAAAGGTTTTTTTGTTTAACATTTTGACATTTAAAAAAATGTAAAACTAATTACGCATGTATTTCACGAAGCCCCGCTCCTTACGAATGTTCATAAATCGAAATTATTTAAGCTTTAAATTTTATGTTTTTTTTTTCAAACCTATATATTTAAAAATGTCGAAAATAATTATCCTACCTCATTAGTTAATAGTAAATTTTCATTTTGTTATCAGTCTGAACTCAATATTATTTTGAAATTTGAACACTACGTCACTAACAGCGTATTGACAACCGAGATAATAGACACTTAGTAAAAAATCAAATATGAAATGTTATTTGGTTTTGAATATAAAAATATACTCTTTTAATTTTTTTAAAACCTACTTTAGATAAAAATATCTGTCGTGTATATGAAATTTTTGTATTTTGATGTCGATAAAAGAATATTTTAACTAATAAAAAGGAAACATTTAAATTAATTGTAATATTCAGTGCTGCCAACCTAAAAAAATATTCTTATATAATCATGATTCAATAATTAAATTTGACAAAAATGTACGCAGAAAAACATGAAACAAAACTGTTTTTCAAACTAGTCTTGGCGCAGATGTGTGACTGATGCGGTTGCTGGTTTAATACTGCAGGAAATAAAAAAACAGGACTAGCGCGAGTCGGGCTCGCCCACCGAGGGTTCCGTACAAAAATGAGAGGTTTCGAGCTTTTTTCGAAATTCAAGCTTAGCTTAGCCAGAACCCTTTCATTTTACCTGATTTGAACTAGCAGCTTTAATACCAAGTTTTCCCGCCTTTTTAGGCTATTATTTTATAGGCTTTAACCACAAATGTTAAAGCCTATAAAATAATAGCCTATAGGCTATAGTTTCAGATTTTTTATGGAACTAGGTAGTACTACCTGTCGATGCTAGCTGCCAAATTTCGAAATTCTTGATCAACCGGAAAATTTTGATTCCCTTTATAGTGTCGAAATACACGTTATTTGCGATATAAACGATCACATCTTTTTTAAAGTAACTAAAATATAAAACTGGTTTTGGTTAATTGGTTTGAATTTCCACTCAATATCTTCACGCGTTTCTGATGATGATGATCTTAACAGTTTATTTTCAATATTCATGTTTCCGATTTGGTATTAAGAAGTTTTATTTTGTTAAATCAATTAAAAATAAAAGTGAATGTAACAGTTATTGTATTTGTAAACATACTCTGTTTAACAACTACAACAACAACTCCAAGGGAAGAAAATAAAAATACAACTACAGTATATTATATGACAATGTTTAATTTACATACATGATGTCTTTATACAGTGGAGTCTTCTTGTCCGTGTTAAGGCAGTAACACATTTACGTGTCGCGGCCTGTCGCGATACGCCAGAAGCTAATCAATTTCATACATTTAGTATGGTTAGGGACATATTTGCAAGTAGCGTCGTGTCGCAACGCGTTCTCAATGCCTCCAGAACTCGATGGAAATTGGACAACCGAGTATCTTAACACTAGGTGCTCTCTGCCAACCCTGCTGTGAAGCGTGAAGCTGATTTATTTAAAGTTTCATTGCTAAGAGAATTTGAAGGTTTTCATCAAAATCACTATTCAAATCAGAAGAAAAATATTATGGTTGTTTGAATGCTGCAAAGGTTCGTTAAGTACTGGTCGGAAAAAAACGCCAGAGCATTCTAGAACACGACACGTTATTGTGGACACACACCGTCACGACAGTAAGCATCACGACACGCCATGACACGTAAATGTGTTTCCGCCTTTATCTTCACTGTAATCGATATGAGTCGTAAACTTTTAAATCTAAAACTATACGCTCAGTATTGCCCGCGTAGGAATCATAATATTATATTTAAAAAATAATTCATATTTTAAATTTATTTGAAAACAAGTCGATATTTGATTTCAAAAGATAGTTTATAAAGAATATAAAAAAAGTTTTTAAAGTATTTTTATTGTTTCCTTATATATGTGCGAAAAAATGTAAAAATTGACTTGGGAAAAAAATCAAAGACTAGGAGTTTCGTAATAATCTATTTTGTAACAAGAAAAATTACATAATATATGGAAAAGTTTTATTTTCATTCAATCATATATCTTCGCTAGTCGCTCTATGGGAGTGTGAGTTTAATGGACGCCGGCTCTCTTCGTCTGAACCGTAAATGACTTCCTCGTCTGAATCGTTGATCATAGAAAAAGCGGGATTGTCTTTTGTTATGGCGGTTTCTGAGAAAAAAAACGTAATTACTTTTTTTTGAAGTTAAGAAAAAAAATGTTGATCTAAATAATCTAGACCAGTGTTTCCCAACGTATATCAACTGGGTTGAAAATTGGAGTCTTCAAGGAGACCACGAGCCCATCGCAACGTATATAGTGTTTCACATCATTCAGTTGGTGTTCATTTGAAATAAGTGTCCGCCAAAACTGTTGTAATAATAGTTCGTTGATTTAATATTCATATATATTGTATAGATATAATTGAAAATTATTATTTGTTTTTATTTTTATAATGCCCCACGCATTAAACATTTTAGAAAGGTTAAGATGGGGCATGGCACAAAAAAGATTGGGAAACACTGATCTAGATCTTCTTACTACTTTCTTCTGTCTATGAAATATAACTTCATATTGTCTAGGGATACCTACATGTTTGCAAAAAATAGAATAAAATATTTTTTTCATTAGCTCTAAACTCACAATCACTGTATCAGATCATAGTTTTTTCAACTTTTCGCTATATCTGCACATTGCAGGATAAACAGAGTGAACCAGGAAACCTAGTGCTAAGAGACTCTTCTTCAATTATAGAAGTGTCATTCTGCATTTTGAGTGGCGGAACTCAACATCGCGCATTGCCTCGTTACAAGAGCGTGAAAATGAAAATAATAAATATTTCATTTCCCCGACTAGGAATCGTACCCATAAACTGTCGCGTTTACTGCCCACGCTTGTGCGGCTGCACCACGACTGGCCTGATTAGTTTATATTTATATACATATCTATACATTATCCTCAAGAGTGTAATGTGCAGAATAAACATTATGTTATTATACTGTATTTACCATTTTCATCTTTTATATAAATAATGTTCATCTTTTATATAATAAAATGCAATGAAATAAAGTAATTACAAAACAAATAATATATGTATGTATTGACTTTAAGGCGAGCGCATTTTAGGTTAAAAATAATTATTAGAATTTCACAACAAGCAGGGCACAAACAAGCGTGTGGATATAAACGCGACGACAGTGGATTCGATTCTCATTAAGATATATCTGAAATATTTAATATTCATTCGTTTCTCGTTGGCAATGAGGCAAAGTGCGGCGTTGCGCGCCACTGTTTTTCAATTCCTTTTTTTTAGATAAATTCATAAAAAAACACAGTGTCGTTGTCAAAGCGCGGCATTGACTTCCGCCGCTCAATGTCTCGAAAATTGTGCAGCGCAATGGGAACGAGTACCTTAATGTTAGGTTCTTTCTGTCTACCATACCACATAAGGGACACAACGTGAAGCAAGAAAAATAATAAATGTATACATGAAAAACAGAACCAAATCTCACCATGTACACCGCCACCCCCCGGCGAAAACAAGTACGCCAGCACGTACATTTTGAAGTTGAAGAGGCCGTAGAGCGCCATGAAGGGCGCGGACGTGTCGTAGTGCGCGCGCGGCTGCGACGCCCAGTGGTCCTGCAGCGCGGCCGCGCCCCAGCCGCGCCGCGCCAGCGCCAGCGCCACCGCCGCCGCCGTCGCCACCGCCGCCGACAGGCACCGCAGCCGTATGTCTGGCGACGGCGTCAAACATTTCTTTTAAGAGTTAATAATCGAAGTACTTACCTAGGTACTCAAAAAAAAACAAAATGACACTACTTAAAAGTTAAGTACGTCAGTTGTGAACTTGTGAAAGTTTTTTTTTTTAATGTAAAATATGTTTTTTTTATATAAAAATACTTACCAAAATATGGCATATTTCTTAAATCACTATACGCTTTTATAATAAGAACTAGCAGGTACAATATGTATATTGTTATGGCGACGAAAAACATTATTTTTACCACCTGAAATAAAAAAAAGAAATTAATTATAATTAATAGATACTTTAATTAATACTTTTTTAAATATATGCTACAGTCATTTACTTATAGATTAAGGTTTCTCAAGTTTAAGAACTAAAATACAGGAATACAAAGAAAAAGGGATACAATAAAAAATAAAATAAATATACAGAAAAAGACGGGAACATTAAGTGACTAATTTAAAGTTCATATGAGTTAACATCAATTAAAATTAATGCTTTAATTTAATACATCCATCATTCATAATACGAAATCTTTAAGTAACAATGGTAAAAAAGTAACAAAAAAATTTACAAGCACTCTAAAATAAATTTTGTGTCTAAGAATATATTTTTCAAAATGAGATAACGGCGTATAAAACATTTACAAATATAAATAAAATAAGTGCAAAATAAAGAAATAACTAATACTAAACAAATTCAAAAAACTAAAAAAAAATCTAAAAGTATTTTTTTCCTAACTGTGGAATAACACTATAAAAATGTAAAAAAAAAACTGAGCGATCCATCTGACCTTTACATACCTACTACGTAAATATGTAGAGGTGTGTCATTGTATGTGTTTGTGATGTTTGTTTAAACTTTTTAGAAACTAAAAGTCAAATAGAGATCTTTATTCATTTATATTAAAATATATCTTTGGATAGCCAAAGATCATTATAGGTTTATTCAAATAGTTTAAGTCGATTTTAAGATATGGGTATCTAATTAACTATGAATTTCTGATGTAGGTATATAAGATGGAAGCGTCAGCGCTCCTTTTACGGCAACAGCTTATAGGGTAAAACATTTTAAGCCCATACCTAAAGAAATTCATCAAGATGGTGACATCAATGATTTAGTTTAGACGTAGGATTTTTTTTTTATTTCACGATGTGTATCCATACCTATATTTCGTGTGACGCAGTTACGCATAGATACCAATAACGTAAACGCAACTACTACAAAAATATTACTAAAGGTTAAACAACTTGTGTTATTTTTTTGTTAAGGTGCAATAAAGAATATTTATTATTATTATTAACTTTGAACTTTGCCGCCAATACCTACGACTCGATTTCGGAATGAGTCGTTCTTGACAAATAGCGTTTTATATTACAACAATAATATTATTGTTTATTTTGTTTGAAAAAAACACTTTTTAATTTTTGGAAAACAAAATATATAAGGCTTTTATAGAGTAGTTAAAACTGTGGTTTCATTCACTCCCTCGTGAGCCCCCACGCGATACTAAAGTACACCAGAGCGCGACACTGAGGGTACGCGAGGCCGCGCCTTTATAGTTGTACTAGTTACTGTTTAAAAGGGGACGCGGTACAGTACATACGTCCACGTTTTTTTGGCGCTGATACAATAAACTTTTTTTTAAATTTACTATATTTATTTTTAACGGCCGGTATTTAAATATAAAAATCTCCATCTCCATATATAATAAAAGGATAGAAAAGTCAATTCTGTACATGAAAGATATAAAAAAAATAAAAATTAGGTCGGTTAATATGTCGATTATAGAACCTAAAAAACCACTCAGCAGAATTCTTGTCTGTCTGTCTGTCTGTCTGTCTGTCTGTCTGTCTGTCTGTCTGTCTGTCTGTCTGTCTGTCTGTCTGTCGGTTTGTTTGTGCGTCAATCACGCAAAAACTACCTGACAGAAATTGATGAATTTTTGCATGGTGTTAGCCTAGGGCCTCAAGGTACATTTTTTTTGGGTTTCATTCCGAATTTCATGATAGTTTTCTTTAAAAAAAATAAAAACTGAAAAATGTAAATTACCTAAAATACCGATAACTACTGTATGAAATTAAATTAATTTTGGCATGGTAATAGTTCAAAGCCTAATGTCACTTATAGGATAGTTTTTATCATGGAGTATAAAGATTTTTTTGTAGAAAAAATTACATAATTATATTTTTTAATAAAAAAAATCGACTTCTTCAAATTCAACCGGATTTCACACTCTGAACTTAACTAAACTTTCACCAAACTACCCCTTATATGTACCCTTTCTAATAAAAAAAGAATCATTAAAATCGGTTGAATTGATTATTGACTTATACGTTCATTTGTCGCGCATATACTTAATGTAAATTTGAGATTTATATGATTTTCTCATAGATTGTTGGATATAAACTAAATTAAAATAAGACTACACGGGAGGCATTAGCTTTCAAATAAAAAAAGAATCATTAAAATCGGTTCATACAATCAAAAGTTCTAAGGTAACAAGGCTAAAAAATACAGCCCAATTGATGACCCCTTTTAAGAAGTCGGTAAATAGTAATCTGACATAATTAAATTACGACTATTTCATTTAACCACATTTTAAAAGAAGAAAGTAAATTGAGGCCGTTCGTTGCACAGGGGCACAAAGTGTAACTGTTGTGGGTTCGATGACCACGCAAGGAAACGAAATATTTATTTAAATTTATATTTCCATTTCATCGCTCTGGTGTCGAGGTAAAGTGCGGCGTTGAGTTTCACTACTCAGCACGCAATGCCTACAGAATTCCGAGAAAAGTAGGGAACAGAGTGTTGTTGTTAACACTAGAGGTCCTATGCCTACCCTGCTGTGTGCGGGATACAGCGTGAAGCTAAAAAAAGAAGTATAATCAATATTTGTTCAGTCTACCATAATTATTATTTCAAACGTCAACGTTGGTGATATTAACAAACATAATAAAGTAGGTATATTTTACGGAATTAGCTCATATGGCGATGTGTAGAATAAAAAGTATATGTATTTGGAAAGTAAATTCTGATTGTGAGTTCATAGTTTATAAAAGTTTATATTGTGTTTAGATGGATCACGTGGTGATGTCAATACGTTTTAATGTCATCTTATGTTATCTGTTAAAATAGCGTGAAGCTGATTAAACTTAGTGTTATATTCAAAAGAAATTAATTGTATGTAATACATAATATGTAATTTATTAATACGTTTCAATTATGAAAAAAAGAAAAAATGCAATATAATTGCATTTGTGTTTCCTTCCTATATTTTGTATTTCTATTATTTAAATCGATATATCAGGAACGTAAATGCGGGAACAGAGTTGCATGCCATTTTAGTACAGAGTAACCTCTAAAAAATGTATTTACTAAACTGAATAAAAAGAATGTGTGATTCCTCTATACAATATATTATTCTACATTATACATAAAAACAGGTTAAAACAGTGCATATGAAGGTCCTCCTGTAGTATAACTATTTTCAATTACTATCAACACTACATTGTCGATACTAATGTGGTATTATGAATGAAATTTTTCCGCCATTATGATGACATAGACAATTTTTTTAATTTGGAAAAATAATATATTAACTATAAGAACGTTGGTAGTTCTTTAAAAGGAATTCTTATAGAATAAAAAATTGCCTAAACTATGCTTCTTCGCAAGTGGTTGTAATAACTATTGGTATCAATTTTCCAAAAAATCACTATAAATATTAAATATGCTCAATTATACAGAGTTTTTTTGTTAGGACCACTTTAAATGAAACCACAGTTTAACTACTCTATAAAAGCCTATTACATATTAAATTAAAAACCCGAAAATAAAAAAGTTATTTTTTCAAACAAAATCTCCATATATAATAAAAGGATAGAAAAGTCAATTCTGTACATGAAAGATATAAAAAAAATAAAAATTAGGTCGGTTAATATGTCGATAAAAAATTAATATGTTTAAAGTTAATATGTCGACTAAAACTTGACGCTATGACGGTACAATTGAGAGAATTGAGATTTCTGGTTGTAGCACTAGTTGTATTTTAATTAGGTTAAATTCCCACTAAGTGGAAGAATATATTTATTTTTCTGCCCGTAAAAACAAACGAAGCGAAGCCTTGTGTTCCGCTATACTATCTAAAGAAATTGGAAAGTGCAAAATTGAGTAAGTGCACCACTATCTTATTTGAAATTCTTTCTTCTCTCCATTATAAATTTTCATAGAATTGAAATGTAATAGTGACGTCTTTGAACAATAGTATATGTTCATAACTGTTAAAGTTAATTATCGAACAAATGGTTTACAACTCTGATGATACAAAGACATTCTGCTTCAGCTGATAATTTAATTAAAATGTCTACCGGATGATCAATTAGCCTGCAGTTTACGTTTTAATTGTTATTATGTATGATGTTACGTAACGTTTCTTTACGTTTATTTATTTATATACATATTACATTTAATGAATTAAATATATTTTATAAAAGGTTCACATATGTGATAACATGTTCACACATGTGGTCCACATATGTGACCACATATTCACACATGTGATCCACACACGTGACCACATATTCACACATGTGGTCCACATATGTGACCACATGATCACACATGTAATCTTCATATGTGACTACATATCACACATGTGGTCTACATATGTGACTACATATTACACATGTGATATGCCCATGTGAATACTTATTCACACATGTGGTACACATATATGACCACACGATGCCACATGTGGTCCACATATGTGACCACATGATCACATATGTGGTCCACATATGTGAGCACATAAACACACATGTGGTCCACACACGTGACCACATATTCACACATGTGGTCCACACACATGCGATCTGCACATGTGAATACTTACTCACACATGTGGTTCACATATATGACCACACGATGCCACATGTGGTCCACATATGTGACCACATGTTCACATATGTGGTCCATATATGTGAGCACATATACACACATGTGGTCCACACACGTGACCACATATTCACACATGTGGTCCACATATGTGACCACATGATCACCCATGTAATCTTCATATGTGACTACATATCACACATGTGGTCCACATATGTGACCACATTTTCCCACATGTGGTCCACATACGCGACCACATATTCACACATGTGGTCCACATATGTGACCACAAATTCTCACGTGTGGTCCACATGAAAGACCACATATTCACACATGTGGTCCACATATGTGACCACAGGATCACCCATGTAATCTTCATATGTGACTACATATCACACATGTGGTCCACATATGTGACCACATTTTCCCACATGTAATCCACATACGCGACCACATATTCACACATGTGGTCCACATATGGGACCATATATTTACACATGTGGTCCACATATGTGACCACAAATTCTCACATGTGGTCCACATATGTGACCACATTTTCCCACATGTGGTCCACATACGCGACCACGTATTCACACATGTGGTCCACATATGTGACCACACATTCTCACATGTGGTCCACATGAAAGACCACATATTCACACATGTGGTCCACATACGTGAGCACATATTGACACATGTGGTCCACATATGTGACCACATATTCACACATGTGGTCCACATATGTGACCACATATTCACACATGTGGTCCACATATGTGACCACATGATCACACATGTAATCTTTATATGTGACTACATATAACACATGTGGTCTACATATGTGACAACATATCACACATGCGATCTGCACATGTGAATACTTACTCACACATGTGGTTCACATATATGACCACACGATGCCACATGTGGTCCACATATGTGACCACATGTTCACATATGTGGTCCACATATGTGAGCACATATACACACATGTGGTCCACACACGTGACCACATATTCACACATGTGGTCCACATATGTGACCACATTTTCCCACATGTAATCCACATACGCGACCACATATTCACACATGTGGTCCACATATGTGACCACACATTCTCACATGTGGTCCACATGAAAGACCACATATTCACACATGTGGTCCACATACGTGAGCACATATTGACACATGTGGTCCACATATGTGACCACATATTCGCACATGTGGTCCACATATGTGACTACATATTCACACATGTGATCTATATATGTGACTACACATTCACATAAAAAATTTTTTACTACACGAATAAACTTCAATAAAAGTTTTATAATTTAAAAAAGTTTATTTTTTATGTAGGCTGTCTCCTATCTGAAGTGTAGTTAAATGGAAAAACTAGGAGGACCAGTGTGTGTGTCAGTGATGACCTATTGCGTTGAGAGACAAGGTCCTTCATCCTTAGCCTCATTCGCAGGCTCCAAGTCAGCTATGGAGACAGCTATTTCTCTAAGCTACTGAATTAGAAACGATGGTACGACGAAAGAAGGTTACCGACACATTGTTTCGGTAAATGAGCGATGTATAAATGCACTTTGTCACGAAAGGTATTTTAAATTTGTATTGAAACGAACTGAAAAGTCAAAAATTAAAAGGAGTTATAAAATGTAATTTATCACATGAATTCACAAAACAATCTATACCTATTTTTTATTTTAAGAATTAAAAAAATGATGTTAGTTTTGTCTTGCCTGACCATGTCGCACTCATTATCTTATTAATGTGATTAATCTCCTCTCCATATATAATAAAAGGATAGAAAAGTCAATTCTGTACATGAAAGATATAAAAAAAATAAAAATTAGGTCGGTATATATGTCGATTATAGAACCTAAAAAACCACTCAGCAGAATTCTTGTCTGTCTGTCTGTCTGTCTGTCTGTCGGTTTGTTTGTGCGTCAATCACGCAAAAACTACCTGACAGAAATTGATGAATTTTTGCATGGTGTTAGCCTAGGGCCTCAAAGTACATTTTTTTTGGGTTTCATTCCGAATTTCATGATAGTTTTCTTTAAAAAAAAACAAAAACTGAAAAATATAAATCACCTAAAATACCGATAACTACTGTATGAAATTAAATTAATTTTGGCATGGTAATAGTTCAAAGCCTAATGTCACTTATAGGATAGTTTTTATTATGGAGTATAAAGAATTTTTTGTAGAAAAAATTACATAATTATATTTTTTAATAAAAAAATCGACTTCTTCAATTTCAACTGGATTTCACACTCTGAACTTAACTAAACTTTCACCAAACTACCCTTTATATGTACCCTTTCTAATAAAAAAAGAATCATTAAAATCGGTTGAATTGATATTGACTTATACGTTCATTTGTCGCGCATATACTTAATGCAAATTTGAGATTTATATGATTTTCTCATAGATACCATTGTTGAATATAAACTAAATTAAAATAAGACTACAAGGGACGCATTACCTTTCAAATAAAAAAAGAATAATTAAAATCGGTTCATACAATCAAAAATTCTAAGGTAACAAGGATAAAAATACAGTCCAATTGAGTCTTAACACTAGGTGTCCTATGCCTACCCTGCTGTGTGCGGGATACAACGTGAAGCTAAAAAAAGAAGTATAATCAATATTTGTTCAGTCTACCATAACTATTATTTTAAACGTCAACGTTGGTGATATTAACAAAAATAATAAAGTAAGTATATTTTTTGGGATTAGCTCATATGGCGATATGTAGAATAAAAAGTATTTGGAAAGTAAATTCTGTTTGTGAGTTCATTGTTTATAAAAATTTATATTGTGTTTAGATGGATCACGTGGTGATGTCAATACGTTTTAATGTCATCTTATGTTATCTGTTAAAATAGCGTGAAGCTGATTAAACTTAGTGTTATATTCAAAAGAAATTAATTGTATGTAATACATAATATGTAATTTATTAATACGTTTCAAGTATGAAAAAAAGAAAAAAGGCAATATAATTGCATTTGTGTTTCCTTCCTATATTTTGTATTTCTATTATTTATATCGATATATCAGGAACGTAAATGCGGGAACAGAGTTGCATGCCATTTTAGTACAGAGTAACCTCTAAAAAATGTATTTACTAAACTGAATAAAAAGAATGTGTGATTCCTCTATACAATATATTATTCTATATTATACATAAAACAGGTTAAAACAGTGCATATGAAGGTATCCTCCTGTAGTACTATTTTCAATTACTATCAACACTACATTGTCGATACTAATGTGGTTTTACAATACATTTTGAATATTTTTCCGCCATTATGACATAGACGATTTTTTTAATTTGAAAAAATAATATATTAACTATAAGAACGTTGGTAGTTTTTCAAAAGGTATAAGAATAAAAACTTGCCTAAACTATGCTTCTTCGCAAGTGGTTGTAATAACTATTGGTATCTATTTTTCCAAAAAATCACTCAATTATACAGAGTTTTTTTGTTAGGACCACTTTTAATGAAACCACAGTTTAACTACTCTATAAAAGCCTATTACATATTAAATTAAAAACCCGAAAATAAAAAAGTTATTTTTTCAAACAAAATAAATAATAAAATTATCGTTGTAAAATAAAATACAATTTGTCAAGAACGACGCACGCACACATAAACCTATCAAAGGGAAACCGCAGCATACGCCTCATTGCGAAATCGAGTCGTAGGTATTGGCGGCAAAGTTTAAAGTTCTAAACATTTTAGTACTATTTTTGTAGTAGTATGTGTTTACATTATTGGTACCTATGCGTAACCGCGTCATACGAAATATAGATATTAATAAACATTGTGAAATGAGAAAAAAACCCTACGTCTTCACTGTTGATGTATCTTGCTTAAATTCTTTAGGAACGGGTTTAAACTATTTTACCCTATATGCCCAATTGTAACTGTAACGCGACGTTGTGGGTCCGATCCACACATGCAGGATTGAATTATAATTTAATAATATTTTCATTTCGCACATCAGTCACACATTATACCCAATATCTTACACTAAGTTGCCCTACTAAGGGCGTGATAAAGCGTGGATCAGGTTTTAACTTTATGTGAACCGATTAAAATAAAGTCCAGTCCAGTTGAGGCCAGTCGTGGCGCAGCGGCACAAAGTGTGACTGTAAAACCGACTGGTTCTCTGAGTTCGATCCCCACACGAGGAGATGAAATATTTACTTAAATTTATATTTCCATTTCTTCGCTCTGGGGTCGAGGTTAAGCACGGCGTTGCGTTCTGCCACTCAACACGCAATGCGTCCAGAATTCGTTAGAAAGTGGGGAACGGAGTGTCTTAATACTAGGTTCCTCCCTCTGACTAGCATGAAGCTGCTTAAAATAAAACTAATACTTAATATTTAAGGGCAGTTTGCCAGAATACAAACAAAAAAAATATTTAAATCGGTTAAGCCGTTTCTGAGATTATCGTGAAGAAACGCACATATAGTAAGTATTGATAAGTTGTGTTTTTATTTCAAACATTCAATTGAAGATTCTTATGGGAGGTACGAAAATGCGACCTAAAGTTTTAACAACTTTCTCATAAAAAATCTTCATTACATTGCAAACATACATTATAAGTATATCAAAACATGAACATAATTCAGTGTGTTAAGTAAATAATTCTGTGGTTTAAGCGGGCGAAGCCGCGAGCGGGTCGCTAGTTATGAATAAAAGAAACTGCTCTGAACGCAATCAAAGCACTGAGAGCCTCTTACCTCAGTAACACCATTGTTCACAGTATAAAATGGTGACGATTTATTATGTCATACGTTTCTCTATGGTACTAATCATTTTTCCCCTAAGATCACTCTTTTTTCCTCTAAGATCACTGAACAGCGAATATCCGAACATACCCTTTGGGTCTTTTACTGCTACATACTGACATGACAAGGTGACACCAAAAGTCCCCGTAGCCGAGCGTTTGCTTACGCCCAATATTAAAAATCTATCTCCTACTCCAATCTTACATTGTTCCATATATCTATCCAATCTAGAGATTGGATAGATATATGGATTGGATGATACATCGAAGATTGAGGTAGGAGATAGATTATTAATATTGGGTGTTAAACGGTAAGATCATTGGATCTACTGGTCCGATTTACTTTCTTTTTATTTTGTATGAAAGCTGTATTCTTCACAAGTGCTATAAGCTACATATAATTACGGTGTAAGTTTTAGTTAGCCTTAAGTAACGAAATAATAATAATAATAAGACGAATACAAATTGATTTAGACGCGTGCGCTGTAAAAATAGTCAGTACGTTGTGTGATATATATATAATTTTAAGTTATGCAAAAAGTCCGCGATACCCGCAATGCATTTAACATGCATTTTCGGTTGTCAATATTATCTCTTTTTTTAACCGTACTTCCTCTGTCGTGTGTGTTCCATGCAACGTGACATTAGGGAAGTGATTTTGTGCTCAACTGACACGGTCGGGACGCCAGAACTGAATTGAACTGAATGCGCTACTTTGACTCATACGTCATACCTATCATTTCAAACATCATAAAATGTTTATCAAACTATTATTACATATTTGAAGTCTATTCAATTTTTACAATATACTATTTTTTAATATCTAAATAGAAAATACTTACGGGGTAATTGGAGTTCATATAATAATTGAACGTCGGATCATAATACGCGTAGTATTTCTGCCACACGGCCACTATCATGGCGGGGAGCCATATTAGACCAACTACTATTACTTTGATTAAATAGAAAGATACAAAGCCTCTTTCGTTCTGAAAACATAATTAAATTAAATTGAGTTCCGTCTCTCTAGAATTCGGCGGAAAGTGGGCAATGTAAGTTTCTTAATGAGAAGAAAGTGTCCTAACATACAGTACGGTTAGCAAATCGTGGCCGCCTTGGAGATAGATGGCTGTGCACATTTGATTTTAGGAATCTTCTAACTTTTGATTACTTTCTTCAGAAAACCTAACTTCAGGACGACCACGACTTATTGACCGTACTATACGTCATTAAGAATCCAATGGGTGTTATTATGTATTTAAGGCCAGTCGTGGTGCAGGGGCAAGCGTATGACTGTAAGCGCGATAGATTGTAGTTTAATTCACTTCATATGCTGTAGTTAAGGTTAACAAAGACATTGAGTTCCACCACACAACACGTCCAGAATTCGGATAGTGGGGAACGGAAACGTCTTGATGTCAAAATAGAGTCTTAACTTTAGGTTTTCAGTTTCCATCAGCCTACACTGCTATATGATTAAAAAAGAAAATATTGTTTATTATTTCTATAAATAAAATCGGCTTACCTGTCTCAATCCATGGTAAAGTGCAAGCCAAGATAATAGAACACACGCTAAAAACGTAGTTTGAAATATGGTGTCGAGTAATGGCGCGAAACATCCACCCGTCACAAGACGCAGCGGAAATATTGGATCTGTTGATAAACATTCCTAATTGTAAACGGTTTACAAATTTGTATAGAAGGGTAGGCATAGTGAAAGAAGGGTTGCTTCATTCTATTATTATTAAATCATTCTTGAGGGATGCCTCAACAGAATACACAAGTTTATTTCGGCACATTCCTCCAGGAAAGACTTGCTATCATCTGCATAGCAATGCACGTTAGAATCCTCTAACAGCTCATTGATATGTAGAAGAAACAGCACACAATTTTGGGGGAAGTCACCATTCTCGAGCATACAAACGGAGATAACATCGTCAACAGCGACCTTGATACTGCGCCCAGTCACTAAACTGACGATCCACTGGCATTATTGCCAGGAAGCCCGTAAAATTTAAGTTTTACAAAGAGCGCCCCTAGCCATATTTGATCGAGGGTCTCCGGCATGTCCAACGACCAGCGCCTCTTCTGCACTTCCAACAGCCGCAGTCCAGAGGCGGGTTATGGAAACCGGAAGATCACCGGTTGAGCGAACATGGCCAAAGGCATATTGACCGTCATTGATCAATCGGTGATCCTCCAGATAAACCAAGAGCTGGCTATTTATGATGCTCTCTATGACTTTTGAGAGCAGAGAGATGATAGCAATAGAACAGTAGTTAGTTCGATAAAGGATGACGAATGGAAAATAATTTGAGTTGACTAATAATAGATAATTAATAACATACCATTATAAAGCAATAGTAGCGGCAACAATATGGACAGCCATTTCTGTTCGATCGCCCAGTCTTGTGTAGAATATTTGCGTAGCGTGTGCGCGAACCAACACTGGAAAAATATTATTTTTATTCATGGTTTGCACACATTAGGTTTCTTAATCATGAGCTTGTGAATGGGGGATGGCCTACCCCAAAATTTTACTAAACAAAAATCAAAAGTAAGAAATTACATTTAACCCTTAAATATCAGTTCAAACTGAGGACAAGAAAGTTTGGCAATATTTAATGATAAAAAAAATCTTATTTTAAATTTGAACTTCCTATACAAACTGTACTCGAGGTCATATACTGTCGATGTATAAATTATTTTCATTGTGTGTGTAAATTATTTTCATTTCCGTTTTGATAGACATGCAAAACGCGTCGTTAAGTTCCGCCATTCAATATGCAATGTCTTGAGAATTGGTTGTTGAATATTTTTTTACATTTACACTAGATTTCTTCTGTTTAGCAAGCCGTATATGGGATACAGTGGGAAACTAAAAAAAAACATACTTACAGCGACATTAAAGGTAGTTAAAAGGAAGATGAAACGGAACCACGTTTCCATTTGAGTGAACGCCGGATTATAAGTTTTGAACTGAAAATTAAATGGATTTTTTTGTCTCGGAATAAAGAATTTGATGACTGTAGTACATTTCGGTCGATAAGTTGTGTCAATCACACTGTACTGCAACAATAAGACAATTTGAAAAAAAATATATATATATATCGTAAATACTCACATAAAAAACAATTTCCCTTATAAAATATCGTTTATGAAACTCTCTGAGACCATAAAATTGTATATTAAACATGTAATGTGTGTATTCTAAGGAACCTAAGTGTAAAACCATCACTTCCTCGCAAATCTGCTTTTTGCATTTTAAATGTTGCGTTCTGAAACAAAAGTTAAGCGTATTATAATAAGCTAGTAAAAGCTATAAATCGACAAAAACTCGCGCTAGGCGCGTACAGTTGTGCGTATAATAGTCTATATCAGGGGTTCCCAACTTTGTTTTTGATCAAGGTCTACTTTTATATCATTCTTGGTAGCTGGGCATTTTTATATAATCTATGAAATAATCAACATTTTCGGTCAAGTTCAAATCGTACTCATGACCCGAGAGTTTCGTACCAGTTTCAAGAATGGAGATACACCAAAAGGATAACTTATTAAAGTTGTCATTTTGTATCAAATTAAGTAAGTACAGATTAAGACAGACAAACAACAAAGTTATCTTAAAAGGATTTTGAGGTGTTTTTGTATCCTAAAATACCCTTGGCACATACATACATGCAACATACAGGTGCAATAGTGCAATGTCGGTACGTGTGCTTGTAACTTATTAAATAATACTGCGTGATATTTTTATAAACAGTGTCAGAGCATTTTTTTCTTGAGACACAATTTTTTAGAGGTTGCTCTCAAAAGTTATTTTTATTATACGTTTCTTAAAAAAATATTAATACATTAACGAACGGAAGGATAATGGACTGAAGAACCTATTCATAATATTTCTTTGAATATTAAGTCATTCTTTACCACTGTGTTAAATAATTACGAATTAAGCTAGACTGTAACGAAGGTAAACTGTAAATCTTCACCAAAAATTCAATTTAGTTTCCTTTGTTGTGTTGGTTTTTTTTTTCAAATATAAATATCTTTAAAACTTTAAGTACATTATTTTTGTAAAAGTATAGCGGTAAACTATATTTATTTTTTATGCAAAGCGCCATCTATTTAGATGCACCAGATGGTGCACATTACGTTTAAAATTAAGGACAGTTTAAAAATGCTGTTTTTATGTTAAATTTCACCTACCATAAAATTATATTAACCGAAAACGATGTTGTGCTAAAGTATAAAAATGATTAATATTCCTCCCGTCTTAAGTAGTGTTTAACTCCACAGAACGGTTTTTGCGTTATCAAGATTTGTTAGTACCTTCTTGTCAATAGATAGCGTTACTTGTATCGATTTTTTACTATCTCAAATATAAACTTCTTGAAAACTTAAATACTTATATCTTTTGATAGAGTGAAGCGATTACAATGAAATAAACACTAAATAAAACCTACGTTGATTTACTTGTAATTTTTATATATAAAAGTTGCTTAAATTTATTGTGTACTTTTTACGTGATACGTGTTGACATAAACAGATAAACAGACAAACGGACAAACTGACAAAAAATTCAAAAATGTTGGAAATGGATTCTATTAATTATCCTTTAACACACTAGCTATTTTTTTTTAATTATATTCAATGTACAGCAACGACTTTTCTACTGATTTATTATAACTATAGATTATTTTGTGTGTATTTCATTTGGAGGAATGATTTCCTTCTGTTATCTTAAATTAAGGCATGGAGTAACCACACATCTTTGGGATCGAGGCGTCGTCGGCTGAATGTGTAGAGCCTATCCTGATATATGCGAAATAAAGCGTGAAGTTATTACAAAGCAATATAATATTATATTTACCTATTAGTAGCTTGCGATTCAGGTACAAGATTGGTCGTACTATGATCACTTAACACACCGTCTATTGATATACTTATTTGGAAGCTCTTATCGAATATCTCCTCTGAAAATAAAAAAATCATGTATTATTAACAAAAACTTAGTTTAACTATCAAATTACTTTAAATAAAAATAAAAATGTCAGTAAAATATTTCAGGTACACAGATAGTCAAAACATAATAAATAGTGTAAGTCGTAACTACACACATCATTTATGCGTGTAAGTCTGACCCTACACTGTCCAGAGACCTAATAAAAACGTAAAGAATTAATTCAAAAGTGCTTACAAAACCTATTTTAGTAAATAATATTTGTAATTTGAAAAAACACATGCATACCATCATCAAAAGCACGGCGTTGAGTTCCACCTCTCTACTCGTAGTGCCTCGAGAATTCGGCGGATAGTGGTGCACGGAAGTGTCTTAAGGTGAACGTAGTGTCTTAATACTACGCCCCCAGGTCCCGAGCCTACCCTGCTATATGCGGGATACTGCGTGAAGTTAATAATCATAATATAAACACATACCATCATTATTCTCAGTTAGTATTTCGGCCAGCAACCACAACTGTTGCACGCGAGTGCCGAGCGCTGGACTGTGCAAGTGGAACGGCCCGCGGTATATCACACTTGTATTTGTCAGGAGAGATGTCGCTGTTACCGACGTTGTGGATGTAGGGGACGGACCTGGAACAAAATTTGTTATTTATTTTAAAGTTTTAAAGTAACTTTCTATAGGTAAACAACTTCGTTACGTAACGAGTAACGACGCCAGTCTGTCTGACTTCCCTTTCTCCCATGCGTGCACGGCAGAAACAGGCAGACTCCTCCTCTCTCACTCTTACCCACACGCTAGTCGTATCTCGGACAGACGCTTCTCTCTCTCTTCTCGTGACTCAGTGTTTAGTGTCTCATAGATATATATTGTTGACAGTGAGCACGTAACGTAAATGCCGTAGCTCGGCGTAGAGATCCGCCACTCCATCGACATTCAATTAGATGGAAAATAAAAAACGGAATATCTTAACAGTAGTAAGTTCCCTTTGCTTAGGCTGCTATATGGGCGATATAAATTGAAACTAAAAAGGTCTGTAGAATCCCAGCCCGCTCGACGGTTGTTAGCCGAGGTTCGAGCCCTGCGGGGCGCCCTTACAGTCGTCGACCCCTCTCAAGCAGCCAGATAGTGCTTGCATTTCCTCTGGGACAGAGTACCCTCTTCTCTACCCACCCGGTGTCGTTGTAAAAGCCAATAGGGCTAACAGCATTAACCTCAAACTCGAAAAAAAAAAGGTCTGTAGAACTGGCTACGGAACTCTATAGAACTGGTTACGGAATTAATAATTTTAAAGTATTTGTTATAGATTTATAGATTTGTAAAACGTGGATAGATATTTATTTTTATAGAGATATATATTTTTTGGTAATTGATTTAAACGAATAAAAGGCGATTGGTTAACATCACAAGCGATATAAAACTATTTAATCTTTAAAATTTGATTAAAATGTAAAAAATGAACGAGCATCCATTTAAAAACATTTTTCTATTTATTAAAAAAAACTTATTACAAATAGGTTATTTCCCAATATTACGCAAAAAGTGTTAAGACGCTGTTAAGACACTGTCCTCCACCTTGAAGTTTTTGTTATAATAAAAAATAAAAAAAAACGATATAAAAATATATAAGACTATCGTCGCTGGCGACGGTTTTGGGTTCGATATCCATATCGGGGAAAGAAAATTTTGATATTTTCATTTTCTCTCTGTGATAACGTTGCAAACCGTAGCGTTAAATTCCACCACTCGGCGTTATAATTACTTATAATTATAATAACTTAGATTTTTGTTTATAAAAAAATAAATATGAAATTATAATACGGATACGCAAAATACCTGCTAATCCTATGAAGACACCCAGTCCGAAGCAAGCAAAAAATGCTATAAAAACCATCACAAATTCACCTTTGTGCATCGAATAAATCCTCATTTGGACAGACCTGGAACATGACATCATTCCACAATATAAAAATATTATTAAAAAAAAAATAACAACAGATTTATAGTTAATAAAAAAATACCTTTCACAGCGATCGTGGTGATATGCGGGTGCAATATATTTATTAAATTCACTGAACAAATCGCTAAATTGTGATAGTGTGTTGCGAATTTTGTAATTCCATCCGCCCGAAGGCAAATGATAAGAGTATCCTACGTTTGCTGTATCCATAATTGCCATTAGTTTGTACTATACAAGTAAATATATTATAATATAAACGTTTAAATCCGCTCTACATTGGTACAAAATGTTACTACGCCAAAACTTTCCCTGCACTTGTTTACAAGCATTATTGATTTTCGCGGGACTCGCCATTGCGACGCCATGTTGAAGTGACCACGTCACCTCGAAATTAAATTTAACATACTATTTAAATTTTATTATTATGTACTGAATTTCATACTTAATTTAATGAAATACGTATTTTTTTATTGTTTCTTAGCTATTTACAATCGTTTAAATGTAGTTTAGTTAATATTGAGTCTGTGATTTTATTGATTTTTCATTTAGCGCCAAATATAAATTTTGACATATGGGTAACATTATAACTAACTTTTATAAACTAAGGTTTTATAATTTGCAATTTTATTTATCTTTAGTTATTGTGTGGCCACGTTATTTCTATTTGCATTGACTACGGGGGAGCCCACAGGTCCTGTAAGAGTCGTTTGCAATGAATAGTCTTTTACATATCTAGACACGCGGCAGCGCGTCAAGCCAAGTTACATATCACTATAGCTTTTATTTATTGTGGACTATTTCATTCACTTATCTTTCGACAATGACGTTTCATAAAAGTCGTGGTGAAAAGTTGTTCAACCTACAAAATTTCCATGCCGTTTCGTAAAATTGAGACTTGTACGTCCCGGTAAACTTTTTTGAGACTGTACTGTAGTGTGCAGTTAATATAGTACGCGTTTTAAATAATTTAATATAAATTTAAATATCGGCGAACCCAGGCATTTATTAAATAAGTGCTTTAATTAATAAAGGAAAAATAAAGAATAAAAAAAAGAAAATTATTTATTGAAACAATTTAGTTCACATGATTTTTTTTCTTAACATGTGCGATACACTTATATTATACTATTCGAGATGATCGAACTAAGATAGGAACTACGAAACAATATGGCTTACTGTTAAGGATAACAAAACTAAACAACAACAAAATAAATACATATTAAATAATACTATTTGTACATTTTGTTACTTAGTTGTGGTGACCATTGTAAAATTAAAGTTACAATTAAGGTCTTTTTGAAATTTAACATATATTAAAAAAAATGATTTAACATAATCATTACACACATTATAATATTTGTAACGGCAGTTTTAAATATAACAGGCTCACCTATTCACACACACAAAATAAAGAATCTTCTATGAAAAAAGTAATCAAAAATAGTAAGAGTATATAGTATATAGTGAAAAATATAAAATAAAAATAAGCTGACTTGTAAGAAAATATCAATAAGAATAAGTAGAAAAATATCAATTTAGACAAGAGGAAAGACCATAAATTCAGTGGTAAGTAAATACATTCAAACTTAGCCCTTAATTTATAAGATACTATAAAGTACCGTTAAAAATTAATATATAGTAAATGTGTATTTTTATACTTATTAAAAAATATTATTATAATATTATAAATACATATAAAAAGCAACTAACAAACATGTATAAATGTGTAGTACTGAAATATCTGATACATTAACATTCTTTATCCATATATTTTTTAATACGTTTTTAATAATAATTGTACTAATATTACAATTGTCATAACAAGTTAATTATTATCAATTACTTTCTATAAATACAATAGAAAATGCAAAAAAAGAGAGCACCCATCAAAAAGATTTTTTTGTAATTTTTTTATTATAAAAACATTTATTTGTTTGTTAAAACAGTATTTATTATATTCAGGACAATTGTGGAACAGGAGCTCAAGATTGTGACAAATTGTAGGTAAAAAAATTCTCGAGGAATATTTAATATTTTTATTTCCTCCCTCTGGTAACGAGTTAAAGCGCGGTATTGATTTCCGTCGCTTAACGGAATGGCCCTAGAACACGGCGAAAAGTTGGCAACGAAAGTGTACAACGAGAATGGAGTTTTAACACTAGATTCCAAAATGCCTTCTTCATACCATAGCTAAAAACTAAAAAAATAAGTATATAATTTACCTAATGTTATGCGAAAAGTGCTTAATAATTTCCATTAAGCCGTATTAAATAAGTACTATAAAACTTGAACACTATTTTTTGTTTATAAAAATATTTTTTAAGTATTTTTTACAAACATTGATTTTAAATTAAATAAAAAAAAAACTTTATATGCATCTTCTGTTTGTTTTCATGATAACGTTGTTATCAAAAAAATTGTGACATTATGATTTTGAAAAAAAAAACAATATTTATTTATTATTAATTTTTACCACAAAACGAAGTAGAAAGACTTCAAAAAAGCTTTAAGTACCTAATAAATGTAAATGGCCACGTAAACCAAAGTAAAATACTTCTTTTATATTAAAAAAATTGTAGACTCCAAAAAAAAGTTACTTAATTAGTAATAACAACATTTTTCTAAGGACTAGATGTAGAATTGGACGTTATATTAATAGTTATATTTTCCGTAACCGTTGGTACTTCTGTAGTTATCGTTTGATTATTCTTACCTGTAAAGAAATATATAACATTAATAATGAGGCGTATTATTAACAATTAAGTTCTTTAGACACCGTTCAATAATATTATTTACATCCATAAATCTATAATCTTTAGATATTTTTTTTACTTAATAATTATATTAAGTTCCATCAATATAAAGTAATGTATTTTTGTTTATCTTTTATCTCATGCTTTCGTGAAATTTGAATATACTTTTATATAGTAAAAAATATAAAAGTATATTCAAAGTCTTATATTTTCAAATGTACACGAGGGCGGCCACAAGTCTTCGACCGAACTGTAATAGCCCATGAACAAAATTTCGTTGACCAGTTGTATACAAGTATTTGATCACAAGACCGTATGACGTCATGGCGGCAGCAATTTTGAATTCGGATTAAAAACAAGAGAAAAAAAGGTTTGAAAACTATAACACCAATTTTTATTATGTTATTTAATTAAGTAAAACTGGAATTTCCTGATTGCTTATTAACATCTTTATTCATACCATTTTAATTTTTTTCTCATATATTATCTATATGTATAATAAAATAAATAACATATTACCATAAAATTAAGGAATACTGACCAGTAACATACTGTTTAAACCACTCATTGATTCCTTGAGAATGTTCCTTTATCCAATTAATCCTCAGTACAGCAGTGTCTACTATTTTCTGTAGAGTTTGCGACATCGGCATTAATTTTTCTTTGTGTTGTAAAGCAAAGTGTTTTAACTGTGAACAGGAAAAAATATTAGTATAGAATAAATTTATTTTGATATGCATATAACATTAAATATTTAAAAAATAAAACAAATTAATTATTTAAAAAATAAATTACGACAATATTATAAATCACTTTATTATAAAGTAATTTTTACAAATTAAATTATTTATTTGGTTACGCCAACACAACACACGACAATTGTTGGTAAACTTTCCACTCGAAGCGAAGTATTTTTAGCGAAAAGTGCGACGCTTAATTTCACCACAATCCACAATATTAAAATCCGTACCTTATCCAATTCGTGATTATTCTTTATAAAACCAAATGCACCATTCAGCACCGATTGGAACATAAACGAATCCATATCGTTGAACTTATCGTACACTCTGTCGAAGTTGTCTATGAGGAAGTCTTGCGCTATCTTAGTACCCATCGGAGGTTCCACGTTCCAGGACGAACTTGCATATTGATTTGGCAAGTCCGTTATACTTTTTTCTAATAATCTGCAATTAGAAATTGGTACAAATTAGTTTGGCAAACTTTATTATTTATTTTTTTTACACATAAAAATTACGTATGAAATAAAATAATATAGGCGCTCTGACCACTAAGTCGTACATTCTGGTCGGTATCCAAGAGGCGCAGGTTCGAGTCCCTCTAAGTTCAAATTTTAATACGTTTTCTAAATAAGTAAAATCGTTTTTGCTAACTTTTAAACATTTATTGAATAATTCATGCAATCAACTGACTAGTGACTTATTTAAACATTCTTTTTTATTTTATTGACTTTATATAAATTTGTTTTTGAAATTAACAATGTGAGGAAATCATTGAATTATTTAAATTACCGTATATAAATTAAAACATAAACGTAGCACGATCGTAAGTTGTTTTTTTTTTCAAACTAATTTTGTATCAGAATTTCTATAAGGAATTAGTCCTTATATAGTATGGTATACGGATATTTTAAAATGATCACAGTACAAACATTTCAATTTATATTATAATAATGGTTAACATATACTTACAAAACTATTAAGGATTCATCTTTTACACTCGGTAAGAGGCTTATATATAAACTCTTCATGTTAGGATCAGTCGAGTTATTGAACAGATCTAAGAAGAAATCGAATTCCTTCCTACCGCCGTATTTCAACGCCATGTTGTACACCAACGAGCGTAGGTATGTTGGTATACTGTAAATAAAATTAAAAAAAATTAAATGTTTTCAAGATTTAACATGGTGGAAAATTACATCAATTACTATTAATATAAGAAAAACATAAAAATAATATAAATAATATATTAAATACTCACGGATTATCATCTAAATTGCTTTTACTAGTCCACTTGTCGAATTCATCTCTTGCCCATTTCAAGCATCTAGGTGTCTCTACTAAACACTCCCACATTACTAAATTTTCCACTAGAAACGATTCGTTATCGTCCTTGGGTTGTGTTAAACCGTAGTTTACTTTCTCTAATTGTTTTTCTAGTATTATTTTCATGTAGTCCTGTAAATATTTAAATTGGAATTTTGTGTATTTTTAATATACTTGCTTTAAATTAAGATTAATTTAGATTGGCGCGTAAAGTTTAAAAAATAATTAGTTTTAATAAGAAAACTAGAGAATCTCACATCAGGTTATATAGATTTTTCACTAGGAAAATAACGACTCGCGTTATCGTCCTTAGGTTTTGGTTAAACCTTCGTTCACTTTTTGTAGTATTATTATTCTCATGATGTCTTGTGAATATTATTTTATCAAATGTTTTTTTTTAGCTTCATATGGTATCTCGCATATAGCAGGGTTGGAGAGGGAACCTAACATTAAGACACTCCTTTGTTACCAGAAACTTTCCGTTTTTCACTTTCCGCCAAAATCCGGAGGCGTTGTCTTTAGTGGTGAAACTGAACACGTTGTTATTTTGTTAAGTTTAAAGTTATTAATAAATTAAAAATTAAATTAAATTAAATTAGCTTCACGCTATATCCCGCACACAGCAGGGTAGGCAGAGGGAACCTAGTGTAAGACACTCCGTTCCCCATTTTCTGCCGAATTTTGGAGGCATTGCGTGTTGAGTGGCAGAGCTCAACGCCGCGCTTTGCCTCGACACCAGAGCGAAGAAATGGAAATATAAATTTAAGTAAATATTCCACCTCTTCGAGTGGGGATCGAACCCACAACCAGTCGGTTTTACAGTCACACTTTGTGCCACTGCGCCACGACTGGCCTCAAAAGTTAATAAAGTTATTAATGAAGAATCATAATTTTATAAATGAAATAATTTATACAATTTTAAATTCTTATTTGTTTAATTGCTAAAAAAGTAATTTAAAACAGTTCGTATATATTTTTAATGACATGGACACACTAAACATTTAAAATAAAAAAAGCAAAGAACCAATTAACTAACCTGAAAATAAATGTACCCAGAGGTAGCTCGTAAATTCTGATGCAAGAACGCCATGTTGTTCAATAGTAAATCCCACACCATTTTGGAATTTTCGCCATTTATGACACACGAGGTTAAACCTAAACAATTATAGTATCATTTATTAAAAATATGCTACAATACTTTATTTCTAAGTAAGTTTTTAGCTCGAATCAGAGGGAACCTGGGGACCTAGTGTTAAGACATTTCGTTTCAATTGAGATACTACCGTTCCCTACTTTCGGCCGATTTCCGGACGCAATGCGTGAGTGGTGGAACTTAACGCCGCAATTAAAAGTATCAATATCAATATTATGGGACAGTCACTGTAATTTGAAGGAAGTAATGAAACAATATAAAATAGTAATAAAGTTTCTTTTTATACCGGAATTCTTGCGAGATCGGTATTTACACGTTTAAAACGTCTCGATAGATATGAAATAACCAAATATTTTATAAACGTATAGTTAAAACGGGCGAAGCCATGGATGGAGAAATCTCAACAATAAAAAAAAGGTTACGGATCAAGTGTTTGTAATAATGTTAAAGTATTAAAATAAAAAAAATACCTAACGCGTAACTGTAGTTCAACTGCCCAGACTTAGCTAAATTAAACGCGTCGTCTATTAATTGTGCCTTTGTAATTGGATGGTTTATCTTATCTGATTTTATAGCTTGGTTGAGAAGTTCCCAGTTTTGTTGGTCGTAGTTTACTCGGTAGTAGCCTGGAATAAAAAAAAATATTTAAGTATTTAAATAAATTTGTCAAGTCCTGTTAATTACGAATTTGAAAGGTTATAGAACCCATAAACATTGTGTGTAAAGTGCAACACATTCCAGATATACTTTTAATGACCTTTTATATATTAAGCTCATTAAATATTTTGTTACCATATGAAAATTATTTAGCGTATAAAATGTATTAAAAAAAAAACTAAATCTTACAGAAATCTTGTTACTAGATTTCTCAATTACTTGATAGCTAATAAAAACATACTCTTTTAGATTCTTAGCCGAAAGGGCGTGCCATTACAATCAAATCCATAGTAAAACAATTAATCAACTTACCAATTGCATCAATATTAACATACAAGGCTTGTGTATCATTTAATGGTAGATTTACTTTTAATATTTTATCATTTAACCATAGTTTAGGTGATGTCGTCCAATTTTGTGTGGGAACATCCATCGTGGTGTAACTTATAGGTATACGCCAAGTTTGATCCTTTTTCCTTGGCACTTTTGTACTTTGAAATAGCGTCTGTAGAAGCATAAATATTTTTTTTATTTTAATTTAATGGTTTTAAGTAGCAGGCAGGTGAGTGGAGACTGATGAACTTGCAGATAGTGATCAAGAAGATCATATATTTCCTAGTAAAACAAATGATTTTCGCAATTTTTACACATTTTAAATGAAATTCATAATCACCGATTACTTACTAAAAGAACGCATTTCGTTTTATTTTTTCTTTTCAAATTTAAAGATGTTGGAACAATGAAATAAGAAAACTATCTAAATTCAATAGGGCAACCTGACAGCTCAACCAATTCAAACATACATATAATATATAATTAAACAAAAACACTTGCCTGCTGAAAACTAACACTATCCCCGCTATAATTCCTATACACATTGACCACAGGGTAACCGGGCTGTCGTGTCCACGTGTTCATAAAGTCTACCACAGATATGCCTTTGAGATTTGATGAACCCGCTACCGCTTTAGACATGGCTTGCCACAAGTCGTCCTCCTCTGCGTTTTGGTATTTCCTGAAATAAGTCAGTAGTAAAAATATATATATTTAGGTTTTACTTAATCTGATTTTAAGAACTGAGACATTTATGTTGCTCTGGATAAATTTAGATACCAATGCTCATAAAAATAATATTAAATTCACATTCACGTATTATTCATGTTAGTTTAAATTAAATTTAGTTACATTTGAAAAAGGTTTTATAAGCAATAAATCATAAATCAAAATTGTACAGATGCAAATAAATTTAAAAAAAAAATCTACTCACCATTCATTCAAATAAATAACCAGTCCCTCATGAAACAGTTTACTAGATATAGTGTGGTTCAACATTCTTATTAAGCTAGCGCCCTTAGAATATGATATATCGTCAAACTTCTGCGCTATTTCCGATGCATCGATCACTTTCCTTGATACGGGAGATATATTTTTTAAGGCATCCGTACGTAACAGGTCCATTTTGTCTTGGGTGAATGACTGAAGCATGTTCCATTCGGGAGTTATCTAATTCGGGAGGTAAAAAAAAATATATATATTTTGATTTAATTTAATAAAAATATAGAACATAATATAAAATTACTTAATTTCCCCGAATATTAATGAAATACAAAATTATCGAGTATATATATATATACAGTTAATCGCCGCTACACAAAGCTACGCTTGGTTACCTACATAACAATTTATTATTTGTTTTCCAATAATAATAATGAGAGAAAGAGATAGAAAATAAATGAAAGAGATAATAATCAACACAAACTTACATAATCCCCTATATATTACACTAATGTTATAAGCCGTTTATATCAATTAAAAAGAAAGAGAAAGAAAGTTATTATAATTTAAATATAATGACTTCCCCAAAGCGCCCCCACATTACGATTACCTTAATAACCTTTTAGTTTAACTTTTTATTGTTTCTTTTAAATATTATTATTATATAAAAATGATAGAAAGAAACAGCAAAAAAAATAAACTTACATAATCAACCCCCACATACTCCATGTAAGTGGCAAACCCCTCGTTCAGCCACAAGTCGGTCCACCACTGCATCGTGACCAGGTTGCCGAACCATTGGTGCGCCAGCTCATGAGCGATGTCGATAGCTACGTTTTGTTTTTCGCGGGGTAGCCCGTTTTTTTCGTCAAATATTAGGGACGTTTCTCTGGAATATGTAGATAGAACATTTTTGAAATGTGCATTTATGTTTTATGTAAATTATATTTATTTGGTATCAACCTCAACTTTGGGAATCATTGTAACAGACAAATAAAATCTTTTGATAAAATATTAGAAACATGTTACGTATAACACATTCGTCTTGTATCTTTTTTCTTGTAACAATGGATTTTCGCGCGCAAAATATTCAAAACAATCTCTTACCTAAAAGTAATTAAACCCCAATTTTCCATGGCACCACTCGAAAAATCTGGAATCGCTACGAGATCTAATTTATCCAACGCGTAAGGTAAACCAAACACATCTTCATAATAGGCCAATATCTTTGGAGTTATTTCCAAAGCGTACTTAGCTTTCGAAATCAAAGATGGCCGCGTCCAGATACGAATCGGTTTAGTTATATTATCTTTACTTAAATAACTAGTTTCTACGTTTTTAAAATCTGATAAAATATAGGCAACAAGATAGGTAGACATGTTGACTGATCTTTCGAAATGTGTCCATTGCCAGCCTGGTTCTGATTCACTGGAAAAAATAGTTTAAGATTATTATTACTTTTAGTGCTTTCTTATAATTAAAATTGTTGTATCTGTGTGTGTCATTTTTGACAAATGGCGTTTTATTTTACAACGGTAATTTTATTAATTAAATTTTATTAATTCTAAAAATTAATATGAAAGTGTTTTTTTTTTCAAACAAAATTGTTTTGTTTGAAAAAAAAAACACTTTTTCATATTATTTTTTTCTAAAATGAAAAGTGATTTGTTTTATTTGTATTAGGTTTTGATAGAGTAGTTGAAACTGTTTCATTTAAAGTGTTGATGACAAAAACACTCTGTATAAACAACCAAAAAAAAAATTCAAATCATTTTATTCAATATAAGAAGTTACATGTATCATTTTTTGAACGTCAAATAATTTACCACCAGTTCACTAAAATTAATGCCTCAGACCTGAGAAGAACTGGCGCAAGAAACTCAGTGGGACTTATTTTTTTAAAATCAATGTAAAACAAATACATATTTATTTATCTGTGACAATGATACCTTTGAAATAGACTGGGGCGAGCATTTCATTCCCAAGGCGTGTTATCATTTACAAAATCATTAATTTGGTAATAACCTTTAACACACAAACGTCTTTTCACAATTTTTTTAAATCGTGATATAGGAAATTCCCTGACGTTTTGTGGGATCCTATTGTAAAAGCGTACACATTGTCCCACAAAAGAATTACGGATTCGATGCAACTGAGTTACAGGTGCACCATTTATTAACAATTGAATATTATATATTCAATTTTCATTGAATTTACTATCATTACCTATACAGTTTCAACTATTTAAAATACTAAAGTATACTCCACTATTTAGTATATTTTTTTCTCATATAGTACATTAATTAAATTCTATAGTGCATTAGTTCAAATGACTTGGCTGTTTTACTAAAGATTATGGTTTTCCTTGTTTTTTTAGAACAATATTTTAAATACTATTATGTTCGTCTTAAAGTCTAAATGTCGGCAAATCGGTTTTATTTAAAGCTTAGAATTGGAATAAGTTTATATTTTATAAAAATGTATGTTAAATTATATATGAAAAAAGTAATTTCCCGTTTTACCACAGCGAAGTAAGCAGGGAGAAGTAGTCTCAAATACTGCTTTTTGCTTTGCAATTGCGGGACATTGCGTGTTGAGATGTAGAACTCAATGACGCACTTTTTCGTTCGGAAATAAATAAGTTGTGAAATTATGTTTTTTCATCAAACTATGTTCAATTCCCACTGTGGGAAAAGAATTATTTTAATATCCTGTCCAAGTAATAAAAAAAAGGGCGTTAAGTCCCGCCACCAACACAAAACACATTGATTTGATAATTGAGTGGTCTACCCTGCCAAATGCATGAATTTAAAATAATTCTAAAAGTAGGTACTTAAAAAGAAATTAGCAAACAATAATATCATTTCTGTAATAATCTTATTTATGTCCAAAATTTTTATTTATACAACATAAGGTATGTCGCACATATTTAGGCATATTTTTAATTATACTATTTGCGTCATATTTTGTAAAACAGGAAATTCCAGTACAAGGTTAAAAATAAAATAATATTTATAGCATTATATTATTATCTATAAATTTTTACACATAACAAACATTGTAAGCATGTAAGTTTCATTGTGAAGCTAATCTAATAAACTTCTACTTGTAAAAAAAATACATTATTGGCTATTTAAAAAAAATAAACATTTCATAATTTTATATTAATTATTTAAATAGTATATATTCTTTAAATCCTACCTAACTTTCTATTATTAATATATTGAATGAATTATGAATATATATTGAATTAATTTTAAAAATATATATTTATACAAATTCTAGAATATTTAGCAAAATCATAATAATTCAATTTTCTTTTATGGGGATTGAACTTACAAGCATCATGTTCAAAATCAGACCCTATGTCGCAATGGTTTCCACTAATATATAAAAAAATACATATTAAAAAAAATCCTTGACTAATTATAAGTAAACATACTTGTTAGCATATTATGAATAAAACATAATATACTTACATTGGTTCTTCCATAGCTACCCTCATATTAGATAGCGCAGATACATTCTGTGCATGAGCTATACTTATTTCAAACTTTGCTTTGAACATTGGTTCGTCAAAACATGGAAAAGCTGCTCTAGCTGAGGTAGGCTCGAATTGTGTTACTGCTAACTGCCTGAAAATTTTTGTAAGAAAATATATAATAGTACAGTAATTATATATTTTAAATATATATTATTCTTATATTATAAAAAAAACAGCTGTGTGCTGTTTCTCGCACACAGCAGGTTAGGCAGTGGCAGAACTCAACGCCACTCTTAACTTCACCAGAGCGAAGAAATGGAAATATAAATTTAAGTAAATATTTCATCTCCTCGAGTAGGAATTGAACCCACAACCAGTCGGTATTTCGGCCTCTGCGGCATGAGGTTCTTATATTATGATGTTAATATATTTATTTTTTTAGTTTATCCAGTATTCAAGACATTAAGTAATAAGTAGCGAAACTTAATACTGTATTTCTTACTAAAACAGAAATGAAAATAATGCATTCTGTTGAGTGTGGTTTAAAGTAACAACAATTGCATTTACAATAAGTACAATAATTAATTAAAAAAAAATACCTGATATCTGTGTTGTTTTCAACATAAGAACTTTTATAGAAACCAGTTAAAGAATTCAATATTTGGCCAGAAAATGATAATTGTAGGGTATAATCAATATTTGGTGTCAGAAAAGAGCCGAGTGACAAAATCAATCTATCTCCAGAACTATATTCCATTGAAGTTATTTTAATATTTCTAACATTACTATGAGATACTTGTGTGTCTAACATTGTAGTTGTCTCTATAGGAATATAAGTTGTAGTTTCAGTCTCTATGACACTATTGGTTACATTTTCATCTATTGTATTACTGTCTTGTAAGGTATTATTAATATTTATTTCTCGTTTGAACTTTGTAGAATATAAAGTTTCCACTTTTTCATATATTTGTTCAGTCAATGTAATATTTTTTGTGATATTCAAATTTTTTGAATGTAAGATGATTTCCTTGACTTTTTTAGCTGCTCTTATTGTTATGTAGACATCACCATTAAATGTAGATTTTTCCAAATCAGCTTTTATTTTTAATCTATAAAAGCTTGGCACTACGTGAGGCGGGAGGCGCAGATCTGGTGACGCTCTACCAGACTGCCCAAATGGTTCTGTTTCATCCCAGAAATCATTTGAATTCTGTGATATCTGCAAATTCAAATATCAATTTTATAATACTTACTAATTTAATTTGAAAAGGTTTACATTTAGTTTATATTTAAATTAACAAAAAAAGTTTAGATTATATTTAAATTAACACTTTAAATAAATGCTTATATTATTTACATATTTGCCTATAACACAAGGAACTTACATTTTTATTTTCACAAACTAATAAATATAAAACAAAACTAAGTAACCGTATAATAAACATTTTAGCTTAGCGTGTAATAATGCACTGTTTAAAACTTTAAATTACATCAACTTAGACGTCGTTTTGGTAATTCCACTATATGCTTTTACGATACATAGTGGGTAATGAAATGATGAAAATTTCCATATCGTCAATCAAAATTCAAAAATCATTTTATATCAAAAATTTGTAACTAAAAATTATAATTTATAAATCCCACCAATGTACATCGAGTACTATCTCATATGTCACTGTCAACTATTTTATTTTGACATTGTGCTTTTTTTCTAACTGTGCCAAAGGCCACATTGATAAATTCACGATAAAATATACTACACATTACATAATAATTACGAAATAATTCATTTCCTATTTCGAGTATGATATCTTAAAAATTTGATAAGAGACATAAACATTTATATACAATTTTAAATTATAAATAACCATAAGTGAAACTTACCCTAAAGTAGGTGATGTAATATACAATTAGACCAACAAGAACTGCTATTAATACTGCAAATATTATAAAACTTATACAAATACAGGTAGAAATAAAAATGCCTCCTTTTCGTCCGTAGTGTATATCTTCATTGTGAGTATCGTACGCTAAGAACTGTTGGCGGCTAGTTGATAAAGACATGATACTTGTTTATTTCTGTAATAGAAATACATATTTTCATTAAAAAAAAACTCAGATATAATGGATTTATATAACAACTAATGTATTTGGGGATTTTTTTTATAATACCATATTTATAATTTTACGCTATATTTCGCAAAGACGGGGTAGGCAAAACAATGGGAACCATTGTTAATACACTCTGTTTATTTTCCACCCAATTTTCGAGCATTGCTGTTGAGTGGCGGAACTCAACTTGGCGCTTTGTTTTGTTATCAGAACCTCGAGTGAGAATCGAACCCACAACCATCGCGCTTACATTTAGACGCTGTCCATCTTCGCCATGATATTTCAAAATCATGTATCACAAAAAAACATTAATTAATTATACAAGCGCACTCTACACAAAAAACTCTTTTTTTTAAATCTGAAAGGATTACCCTAAATAAAAAGTGTCAAGGCAGGGCTATCTCCGACTAATTTATATTTTTCGAAATAGACCACGTCTATTCTGAGGATGCAATTTTTGTCAAAGGTACAATAGTTAATTTAGATAAAATTTTCTCTCGATGTTTTCTTTTGAAATTTTAAGATGGACTTAAATATTAGTTCAAGACGAGAGAATCAAATACCTAATATACAAAAATATTTACTATGTGCTTAATTTTTTTTAAGCTTATGTATCTAATGTCTGATAATATTTGACCCAGATCGGTCATTATTATTACAACGCAATAAAGCGAGATTACAACGTTTTGATTGACGCAATATTTAAGGTATATTTAAATGTTTCTAAGTCTCTTCTTCCTTCATTTGTAATGGTCTGATTTTTGCAATTTGTAAGTATTATGTGTATGATTTATTATTACATTCATTTCGTGTTTTACCTTAGTATCTTTGATTAATGGGACTAGAAATTGGATGTATACAAAGTCGCTAAGCATTCTTTTATATACTTTTTTATATTTTTACATAATCGACATCTCTTGTTTTATTTATTATCTCACGTTCTTATAGATCTAATTAAAAAGGTATCCAGTAGTAGGTATAGAAGTAAACATTCACAAAAAAGTTAACATTAGAAAAGTTATATATTTCTACAAATGACTGTTTAAGTCGCATTCACCGTCAAAAACCATAAACAAAAAAAAAATCTTTCAAAATAAAATTGATTGATAATTATATTGATAGGTATATATGTATATATAAAAATGGCAATTCACAGTTATAACAGAACGCTTTGCTTGTCGAATGGCGTCAATATCGTGCGTGTCGAATCCAATGCGGGCTATTGCGATAACGTAAACGCTTTTACAATAAACACGACATCTCAACAGTTAACCATTTCTGATTATTTTTTTTGTTCTAACACAAAAATAGTAAAAACTATAAAATAGTACAATATACTATTAATAAATAAAAAATAAAATAAAATAAAAAAATTAATAAACTCTATATATAAAAAATAAAAGGCCAGTCGTGGCGCAGCGGCACAAAGTGTGACTGTAAACCGACTGGTTGTGGGTTCGATCCCCACTCGAGGTGATGAAATATTTACTTAAATTTATATTTCCATTTCTTCGCTCTGGTGTCGAGGCTAAGCGCGGCGTTGAGTTCTGCCACTCAACACGCAATGCCTCCAGAATTCGGCAGAAAGTGGGGAACGGAGTGTCTAAAACACTAGGTTCCCTCTGCCTACCCTGCTGTGTGCTGACAGCGTGAAGCTGATTTATAAAAAATATAATATTTTTAATTTTATTACTGAAATAATACTAAAAATAAAAATTGCTCACTTATACGAAATTGTATATATATATTTAAAATATAGCTATTACATAAGATAATATGCAACTATTATATAATTTCTAACATCGTAAATTAGTACAATAAATGTTTAGTGTGTATTGTGTCGCTGCGACCTGTTAAGTGGGTGACCTTGACAGTGACATTTATCGTTGAGTTTAAAATTTAAATATAAAATGTTAATAGACGAATGGCCTCTCAAATTCCTTTCCACAAAAGTATACATATATCTGTTTATTGAAATAGATAAATAATATAATATTAAATTTATAAAGGCACACGTTTTTGTTGTTTAGCAGGGTAAGCAAAAAGTAAGGGAAGGGATCTTAACACAGCAGTAACGGTTTCTACTAGGTTCAATCTCAGTCTGTTCTACAAAATGATTTTTACATGAAAAACAAATCTATCAGGTCGAAATAGATCTAATGACGCAAATAATATTTTTCTCAGGCACACTAGTGCAATTCTTCCTAAGTGGTCCTAAGTTCAAGAAAAGTAGAGACACTTTGGTATCTACTTTTCTTGTGTATTCGGAACATTGTAAGCTAAATTACGGATGAACGCCGCGATTTTTCGTACTAAAGTGGGGTAATGCAAATAACTTAAATTAAATCATTACAAGCATCTCGTGCTCAGTGGCTATACTACTGCGCTATGACGGTGTCAACTATACTGAAGATTTTTATATATTTTAATACCAACTGTGACGAGCATATTTTGCATAATAATGTGTAGGTAAAGAAAATTTAAATATCACATGACTACATTTGAAATTTTACGCCCACTATTGAAACTCATCATGTTAATCGAAGGAACGGAATGCCACTAGAATTAAACAATTTATTTTAGATCGCAAATAAATTATATTAAAATATTCCGTAACTTAAAAACTTTGCGACGCTTTTTTATCTTCATTCTCATCTCTCTTCATGTTTATTAAAAATGTATAAAAATTAAAACGCTCTGTTTGCGACATGAAACTTCAAATTATATTAAATATATAAATACTAGGCTAAAAAACAAACGATAATAATTCTATTCACACTAAAAGTAATAAATTTATTAAGCTTAACTTAGATGAATCAGGTAACTTTTATCTCTTTGGCGAAATAATTAGATAATGTTATAATTAAGGGGCGTCATATATCAAAGGTAATCCCCAGAGCCAAAATTATGCCGAAAATCCTTTCTCTTTACACGTGATTCACGACAGATTGGAATTCCAATTTTTTTTGTATCTACCAAGAATTGAAACATGACGTCATCGTTTACTTCCTTACAAATCACCTTCCTTAGACCGGTTTCGTTTTGAGATTTGAAAAAAACATCCTTTTACTGAGTACAGTATCTATTATTATTTTCATTTTTAACCAAGAGATAACAAAATAATGTTATACTATATTTCTAGATAGATGGTAAGAAGATTCAAGCATTTGAATTTGTATTTTTATTTTGTTTTACTTCATAATACGGTGTTTATCAAAGTAAGACATGGAGCGTAATAGAATAGACTCAATGAGTGGCATGACAAAATATCAAAGAACAAAGAATATTTTAATGTTTTGTAGTTAGAAAATATTCAAATATTCTTTAAGGCCATATGCCATACGTCTGAATGTAAACGCGATGCTTGAGAATACCGAATACGGAATGTTTTTTTTTATTTCTCCGCTTCTTAAAAAAGATTGATCCATGAATTGAATTCAAAAGGAGTTGACACTAGGTTCTCAGCTGAGCTGCTCGTTTCGTCGTTTTTTTTAAATAATCTATTCACATTTCCTGTAATAAGCTTCGAGACTGACTTAAGTCTCACTTAGAAGTAGCAACGTCTTAACTGTCACGGCCAATTAAATCTATAACCTCGATTGGATTATAAGTTTTTACTAGTAAAATTCTGTTGCATTGTTATTTTAGAGTATTCCGATTTATTACTTTATGCAATCAATATTAACGACATCGTGGCGCAATTGGGAAGTGCTTCGTTGTACATGCGATGGTAATGGGTTTGATTTCGATTCGACGTAACGTTTATATTATGTTGATATATTTTTATTTCTTCGGTTAGGCAAGTGCAAGCGTTGGATTATGCAATATATGGAACGTAGTTACTATATGCCACCTATCATGATCTACATATAAAAACATATAATTTCCATTGGCCTGCTGTGGAGACTGTAAACGTGTCTGGTTTTGGGTTCGAACCCTATACTTTCATTTCTTTGCTCTGGTGCCAAGGTAAAGCGCGGCGTTAAGAAGAATTTGGTGGAAAATAGGGGAACGGAGCGTCTTGAAATTAGGTTTCCTCTATCTAACATGCTGTGTGCGGTATACAGCGTGAAGCTAATTTAATTTTTATAATTTTTTAAGAAAGGCATATTTCCTAAGAAATGCGGTACAAATTTAATGTATAATAAACAGGGGTATCGATTATGCTCGAAGGCATTTTGATAAGAATAATTCGATTTTAATTACCGTCACCGTTCTCTCATTAACGGTCTGGATATTTATCGGCCAGTTTTACTTCAAATTACGGAATGTTTAATTACAATGATACTTCATTTTTATAAAATACCCAATGCATTATTAAATTGGAATTAATTGTTCGACACATTATCAAACATTATCAGTAAAAATTAGATTTTTATATTAGTTCATATTATTTTTTATCGGAGAAATCGATAATTAAAATAATATTAAAAGTAAATACGTTATTTCAAACTAATAATAATCTGTGGTCTTATAGAAAAAAAAACAATCTAAATTGCAAATTCTGTCATTATTAGGAAGCAACATTACTATACATTAATGAATAACGACAAAACAGACAAAAGACGAATATTTAATCTTAAAAATGGCTGTCGCTAAAGTAATTGCAACATTTTTAAATTGAGTCTCACAAAATGACCTAGTTGACCGCTCGTCGGGCGTAGAGCGTCTTGTTAGTGGTACAATGTACAATGTTATGAGAAGTTATGGCTTTTAATATTAAACAAATAAATCTATGGAGATGTTTTTAAATAGAGACGTTGAGATTTATGAAGAAATTTATGAAAGAAAATATAGCCTGCATATTTTTATTATTATTATGATTTAGCTTTGCACTGTATTCCTCATATAGTAGTATATACATAGGGAAACCTGGGAACATAGTGTCAAGAAAATCCGTTCCCGTTTGCGTTTGATAAGTGGCCGAACTTAATGCCGCTTTGCCTCGACACCAGAGCGGAGAAATGTAAATATTCAATATTTCATTTCTTCAAGTGGGATCGAACCCACGAACTGTCGCTTCTATCCCTATTGACCATCATCATGTCAAGTTTTTTTTAAATATTAATGCAGATATTAGGTAATGTGAAGTTTATAATCTTCTGAAGTAAGTAAAAAAGTTTGTTTATGTAGATAGTATTAATATTAAGTTCCCTTATTAACATCGTTTCCAATATAAGTGTAACTTATGATATAATTTATAAGTCTTATCTGGAAAATACATTTCTATAATAATGACTACTATACTAACACATACAAAAGTTTCGCTTCCCATAGATTGAAGATAAATGAGAATATTTATTAATGGATGACATCAAGAACAACGCTATTTTTAAAATGTTTGCCTGTTTGTTCATGCTAATTTCTGAATCGATTTAAATCATCTGTGAAACTTTTAGTGTTTATTTTATTTATATCGGTTCATAATTAAAATAAACTATCTATATAAAGTATTTACTTCGGCAAAACTGCTATAAAATAATTTTATTATTGAATTGACCAATGTGATGATAATGCTATTAGAACACGAAAGCAATTCAGATTAGTAAATAAATAATTGTATATTACTAGCGGGCGAAGCCGCGAGTGGATCGCTAGTATTAAATAAAACTAACCATTTTATTAAAAAATCTAACCATACGCACAAACAACACGATAAGAAATGCAGTTACATAATTATAAAATCGGTATATAGCTTAGAAGAATTGTTATAAACTTACTTTCATTTTATTTTAGTACATGTGCGTATATAATTTTTTATATGTAATTATGCCACGACACGATTAACATTAAAATGATAAAGCCTTAAAGTCACTAAACAATCGTTTTAGTATTGAAAATGAAATTAAAACGAAGGTAGTAATGTTTTTTCTTACAAAATGTATATTTATACCTAATATAAAATTATAATATTTTTTTATAACTCGAATAAACCAGATATTTTTAATTTCAAACCAAAAGTTGTTTATTAATAATCATATACAATATTAATAATTAGTCTATAACAAACAATATACCTACAAAAAAAATCATAAATAAAAAAAAAATCAATAATAAATAATTACTAACCGTGAAATATTAAAAATCCAATACACAAAAAAAAACACTATAAAATCACTTTTAAATTTTCAAAAAAATATTAATATTGAGGTAAACTGAACGAATGTATCAAACGGCGTGCGCGCGGCAAATGTGTGCATTGTATACGTCCACTTCTGCCTTAGTATTACTTTACACCTGCAAAATAGTGTAAACAGTGTTTGGACAGCGTTTAACTGTAAATAATGGTTGTGGGTTCGATGGTACGTTCCCCACTATGGAACATATTTTTTTTTAGGTTTACGCTGTATTTCGCACATGGCAGAGAAGGCAAGGGGAACCTAGTGTTAAAACACTACTTTCTCCACTTTCCGCTGAATTTTCGAAACGTTATGTATTTAGTAGCGAAACTAGAGCGGAGAATATATATTAATTAATGATATGCATTTTTCCGTTCTTATTAGACAAATTGCGGCGTTGAGTTACCACACGCCCCTCTTGTGTTCAGTTCAATTTTTCTATTTCGAACGGAAAATTGAGAACGGATTTTTATTTGACACTAAAAAGCGTATAGCGTGACACTGATTTAAAAATAATAATAAATCTATTTTAGTTATAAATACTATACGACAAACTTAGAAGCTATTTAATTATAGTCAAATTTTATACGACCTTGCTTTAAACCGCATTGATTTCGTGGTTTCTTGCCAAAAATAATATTTGCGTTCTTTAGAAATTGTGTTTATTATGATATAACTAGTTGCGGTATGAAAAATGTGTGTTTGTTTGTTTAGTTTCTGCACTGGATTGGATTTTTATTTTTTGGCAAGACTAGACCTGCTGTGGTCCTGATAAAATAATAAATTTAGGTAACTTATTTTTTATATTGTTAATACTGTTGAATTTAATCTGTTAGTAGTGTTGAGATTTAAGAAATTCGGGTCTCCACTGTACTTCAGGGTTATTGATAGTATGTTTAAAAATGTATTACGGAAAAAATAATATCAATATATAAATGACACAAATTATAAGTTATATTTACAAATGGTGGTGCAAAAAGAACGTATACTTAAATTCAGTTTTTGCTTTCCATAATTTTAAAATTACAGTATCATAATGAATATGGATGCTAAAAATATTATTTATTTATGAATGTAGAAATATATTTGTATGTTAAGAATTTTCAATGTTTGTTATATATATAAATAGGTCTTATCTCTACTTAAATAAATGAAAGTTTTTTTTAACAAAAATAAATACTTAATCTATCTTCACTAATTTGAATTATTTGCAATCGGTTCATGTTATTTTGTGACACAAGCCCCCTTCATTCCTTCGAGTCTCGATATCCATAATCACCTCCTGACTTGCCTTCCTCTTCTATAAAGAGATTTACCTACAGTTGAACACTTCGCCATGATCATCTGTTTATAGCTTATTTAAGCATTTTTGATAGTTTCATGGCTGAGGCCAGTCGTGGCGCAGTGGTACAAAGTGTGACTGTAAAACCGACTGGTTGTGGATTCGATCACCACTCGAGAAGATGAAATATTTACTTAAATTTATATTCCCATTTTTTTGCTCTGGTGCCGAGGCAAAAGCACGGCGTTGAGTTCTGCCACTCAACACGCAATGCCTCCAAAATCCGGCAGAAAGTGGGGAACGGAGTGTCTTAACACTAGGCTCCCTCTGCCTACCCTGCTGTGTGCGTGAAGCTAATTTAATTTAATTTATTTTTTGATAGTTTCATTTATGAATTAAGTACCTAGTTAACATTATAGATTTTTTTGTTATCTAGTTACGACTATTAATATTTTTTTCCTTTAGGTCTTATATGTTCTTAAAAATGAAATATGTGACATGAAAATCGGATAGCATTTTTATTTCGAAAAAAAAAAATGTTTTTTCCTTATCTTTTACCTTGGTGATGCAATTTTACTTATACATATATATATAATTCATATTTCATGTTTCATATAGTTTAAGTATGTAAGTCACCTAAGTACAAGTAATTGATAGTACAAAATTTTTGTTAATTTTAAATATTGTAATAGTGTTAGTACTTACTGTAACTAGTACTTCACTCTGTATCCCGTACCTAGAGTGCAGCAGAGAGAAGTTAGTGTTAAAATACTCTATTTTCCACTTTCTTTGGCAGTGTGATGGTACTCTATTGAGTCCGCGCTTCAAAAAATTAATATTGAATTCAAAATTTCCGTATACAACCGTTAAGCAAAAAATAATTTGCGTTGACTAATATTTACATTTGGTTATTCGTGACGTGAAACCGATAAGGCAACATGCATGACGTTTCTAACTATTTATTTATGCACTAGCGGCCCAATCGCGGCTTCGCTCGCATACCACTTATAATTGTTTTATTATGCTGCATTTTCCATCAGATAATCAATATAAATTAAATAATTAATATATTTTATATTCAATAATTTTGAGAAAGAAAACTAACTAACTAACTATACAGCAGCAATAGCGGGCAATGCCGTCAAGTCATCTGCCCGTTCACGTCGGTCATATGCCGCCCGAAGGCTAGATCATATTGAATCCATGACATCTCCTTAATTATTTATTAGAATGTTATACAGTAAACTATGATTTCAATCTAGATAAAATGCTAAAAGTGACTATTATGTTTATGTATATAAGGATGAATATCAAGCAAGCAAGTTCATTTCTGGTGACGTTTTCTTAAAACAACAAACTTTGCAAACCAATGCTTAACAACGATCGGTTGTTATTAACATGGCAGAATAAATTGCGTGTTAAATTTTAATATATTAGTATATATGTGTAATGTAATGTTATATAGCCTATAGAACTTCTAAAGAATGCAGCTTTCATACAAAACAAAAACTAAGTAAATCGGACCAGTAGATCCAGAGATCTTAGCGTTTAAGCAAGCAAACAAACAAACAAACAAACTGTTCCGCTTTGTTATATTAGTATAGTCACGGTTATTGAGGCAAATTATTTAACAAGACGACAAAACTATTTATAATATACTAAATACGTCACTAAAGATTTGGACTCATATTATGTGTTTGGATTTAAATATTTCTATGATTCATATAAGTAGATATTATATGTATGTGGGTACATTCATATAATTAGTTTTTAAAAATAAAATTATTCACATTTTTGTGGGTTTGTACAAACTATAAAGAAATAGTAATTCCACACTTAGTAAATATTTCTTTTAGATAATGTATAAAAACTTGAACGTAGCGAATTCGAGTTTAATTTTGCGTTTTAAATTTTGCAAATTATCCGCTAATTTCATCATCAGTGAACGGTCTAACTTTTTTTTATCACCTATTACAACTTTCATTAAAAAGAGGAGTTTCTCAATGCGACTGTATTTTTCTCAAAGAAAATGCTACTAATCTCTACTCATCAAAGACAATCGCTGTAAATAATATGTTGTAAGTTCATGGCGTTACTGAGAACCTAATCACAGACTGATGTGACAAAAGACAATTGTTACACGTATTTGCTCGTTCCAAGGTCATGATGTCGCCAAGGTTGTACGTTAAACGGTAACTATCTAATAAGTATTTAATGTGTTTTTTGAGCTAAATATATGTACTAGAATAATGATTTATTTATTAAAAAATTGTTATGATTTTTTTCTCCGCTATATTTAGTAAATTGGGAGATACAAAACTTTAAAAAGCAATGATCATAATAATTAACTAAGTACTAAGTATAGTAAGATACAAAATTTAAAATCAATTAAAATTTGCCGTTACAATAATACATAGCGATTATTACTGTTCCAATAATTGGTGTAGTAAATTAAAACATCATTAATAAATGTAAGAAAAATCATATTGTTACTGCAACGAACGACGCTCCTCCCGACACCGACACCAAAATTCAACGAAGGACAACAACGTGTTTTTTATATTATAGCAATTACGACAATGCTTAAAATGAAGCAATCAAGACTTTTTTACATAACAGAAAAATGTCTTTAGCATATTTTGCAAAATTTGCGGGGATTTTTTTATTTCATTTTAAAAATTATACGATAGCAATAGATAATTATATAAAATAGTTTATAGGATATTTCCATCATCTAATAACTATAGAGTTTACCTGTTAATCATTAAATCCCATGAAATCGATAAGTACACAAGTATTTGAAATATTTACTTATATGAATAAACCATATGATAATATTTGCTTTTCCGTGTATCATTTTAGTGGGACGATTTGTGAGGTGACGTCAGTGTGATATTACCTATACGCGATTCATAATGATAGTAATATGCTAGCTACACATCCTATATAGTCTGTCTAATGGGTCTGTACTGAGTAATCTGTGTTACATTATTGAACGTAACTCTTTTTAATGTGTAGAATAACCTAGTTTTAAGACACACCTTTCCCCACTTTCTGGAGGCATTGGGTATTGATTGGCGGAACATAACGCCGCACTTTTGCCTTAACACCAGAGCGAAGAAATGAAAATATAGTGTGAAGAAGATACCCAATAAGCCTTGTCAAACCTCGTATCTGCCTTCGAGGCATGAAGAACTCCAATGCGGTGGGATCTGATGGTATCACGATAGAGGCGAACCGTGGAAGTCGTTGGGCTCTCTTTGTGTGCTCATGCTTACTTATTTTGACAACTTTCTTTCATTATGCCTATTTACAAAAGCAGTAGCGTTCAAAATTGTGGTAGTTAAAGGTGCATTACTTATGTATGCTATCTTTAGTTCTTGATATGGATTTCAACCAGAATCGGGCACTGTGGATGCCGTTTTTGTTCTGCAGAAGGCCTTTGACTGTGGACATCGTCAGTGTATTCAGTGATGATTCTGATCCAAAGGGGTCCCTGAGATTATCAGAGACATGTAGAACGACTCCACTTTCAGGGCTAGGACTGCTGTTGAAGATGGAAGTACTTTGCTTTTGTTTGTCCCTGGAGTTGGACCCCCCGGACGCCCCAGGAAACGCTGGTTGGAAGCCCTGGACACAAGACTCAGTCAACCAACCACTGAGGACGTTAAAGACCGTACAAAAAGGAATAGGCTAAGGAGGAAGACGAAACCTGGCATTATACGTCGGGATCAATGCCAGGAGGAAGAAGAAGAAATTAATTTTATTTATCATTGCGTATTTGATGGCTAAAAAGAATCCCATGCTTCGCTTTTTATTCCTATACCTATTTTTTTTTAAATATTTACACATACTTAACGAATCGATATATGTTATACAATAAATATATATAATTATCATAAACGAGTAAAATTCTGGCGTAGTCGCTAATATTATAAAAAAATCGAACTTGTACTTACACTAAACATTAAAAACACATTAGCACCGAACTAAACGTTACATTTGACTATCTCCTATCATTGATTAGAGTATTATCTAGCCTATATTGTGTGTGGTGTAAAATAATACCTATTAATTAGATACCTCGTTTATGATATCAGAACATGCCCGAACTAATTCGATACTAATAATTAACGTACATTCTTGTATTACTCGTTAATTATGTTACATTCGCGCGTTGTTTGCTCTGTTTTGGTTACTTTGATTCTATTGTAGATATAAACTAAGTCTGTTCTGTGGTTTTTGTTTTGAAATCTTCATAGTTCAAATCGTGGAATTGGGCGGAAAAAAACACGTCGTTCCCCATTTTCTGTAGAATTCTTTGTTTTCTTTCTTTTATTTCTTTTGCCTCGACACCAGAGCGAAGAAATGAAAAACATAAATGTTTAATTGTTCAAGTTGGAATCAAACCCGTAACTAGTCGCGTTTTAGTGTAGTTTTCATGTTAACTTTTACTTTTAAAAAAGCAAAATTATGTTGTAATAGATGTTTTATATGTTTTAGGTTCCGACTTGGACTTAAAACTAAATTACATTACTATGTTTTTATCGGGCTCTATATAGTTTTAAGTATAATAATTTTGTCTTAGTGCAAAATATTAATCAAATATTACTAAAGAAAATAATTAAAAAACAAAAAATATTCATAATCTGGACATCCACTAAGAAGGAATTTTGAAAAATTTTAACCCTAAAGGGATAAAATTGGGGTTGAAAGTGAAATTCGTATTGTTAAAAATATTTTATTTAACACATGTTTCGTGGTTTATTTTAGAAGTCACCCCGAAAGGTGCAAATACGCAAGCGAAGCTGCGCGTGCCCACTAGTAAAATATATATGTATATCAATGCAATTACCGTTTTCCCACGATTCTATCTAACCAGTTAACCACTCGCCAGTTTATCATAGAATAATGAGATCTTCCTTTATAGAAGTGACTTCACCTAAGGCGTTGTACGTCATCTAATATCTTTGTTATTTTATAGGTACAGGGATCTATCTAGTTATATTATGAAAATTCTAAATAGCGGAACTCAACGTCGCGCAACACCAGAACGAAGAGATAGAATCCGCAACCAGTCGCGTTTACAATCACACACGAGGGCCACTGCGCCACGACTGGCTTTTTGACGTACAAGTATACGATCTTATTTTCAGCCTCACACTGCGGTATATGCGGTATACAAGTAAGTGGCGGGATTCAACCAATTCCTCTCAACTCTTCTATTGTTACCAGATTGGGAACCACACACACAACCTTGCTGTTTGGGGTCGGTGGCTCTGGCGCTGCGCCTTGACGGTCTCAACTATAAGATAAAAATCGTTTTATAATATGAATTGCTGCTCTATACAAATACAAAGCCTGGCCAATGCCAGACTAGAAAAACATTTATAAAGAGTAAAATATGATCAAAGTACATAAAATAATAAAAAAATTAAAAACACTCTTGTCTCAACAAAATACATTAATAGGACAAATATAATAAACTCGATATGTTTACTTGTGCATATTTAATATTTCCTCGCTTTGAGAATGAGACAAAGCGCAGCGTTGAGTTCCGGTCTGTTCCGTGAGAGTCTTAAAACTAGATTCCTAGGTTCCCTCTAACTACCCCTGCTATGTAGGATATAGTATGCAGCTAAAAAAAAACTATAGAAATACCATGGAATAATATTAATGAAACCCAGAATTGTCCCACGCAATAAATAAACAAACAATCAAAATTCCCAAAACGTATTGAAAATTATGAACTATTGTATATGCATATTTTTGCGTATTATTTATAATTATTATTTAATATATATATAAGTATATGTATAAAATTATAAATCATACGTAATGTGGAACGTGGTATCTATTTCGGAAAATCCACGCAGTTTTGTATGCACATACAAACAACGAGTCTATTCGACCAATGTAAATAATTTAGATTAACTTTTGTTTATTTTATACGCTGCCCAGGTTGTTATATAAACAGCTAAAGTTTATTTTTAAAATTTACTTAGAAGATTTTTCCACCATAAAGTGGAAAAAACTTTATGCCTTTTTTTAGCTTTACTATGCTTCGCTATCGCGATATCTTCTCCACCATAAGATACTTTCTTCTCCAACTTTTCCTTGTCATCAGAGCGAAGAAATAAAAATACTAAATATTACATTCCCCGAGCTGGAATCGAACCCATATGTCTTCGACAGCCGAATACGCAATGATACAGATTTGCAATGATAATATTATATTCAATCGTGAATTACAACTAACATTAACACTTTTTAAGTGTATATTTTAAATGAGGATATTTATAGGTAAATTTCATTTTATATTTGATGGACACTACAACAGAGTTGCTCCTGTCACGTGTGGATTCGATTTCAAAGGCATGAATGAGTAAAGCCAATTTAATGTGTCACTATTTTTAACAAAAAATCGGCTATTATTATTTTTAAATACGTCTTTTTCGTCGATATTATATCTATGTTCATATATAATTTATTGTATTTCTTTTCTGTTGATGACCAAAGTTTCTCAAAATACATTTCTTTATTTCACCAAGTAATATCGCGCATTTAATGCAAAAAGTACGTATTTTCTATCTTTGAAATATTGCTGGAGACGAAATAAAAACTTTAAATACGTTTTCACATACATTATAATATACATTTTTTTAGTTTCATTATTACAGGATAGACAGAGAGAATGAACACTACGTTCCCACTTTAATTTGAATTCTGGAGGCCTTGCGTTTGATTCCCGAGAGTGACAATCGAACGTACAACCGTCGTTTTTGCAATCACACGCATATATTTTATATATATATACATATATACTTTTTTCACCAAAAAAATAATAAAAATAATAGGCACGCAATAAAATATTAGGCTAAAGTTAGATTACACGCAAAAATGTTAGACGTTATAATAAATGAAAGATTTCAAAATTCAATTATTTCATTTACCACTACATTAATTTTGTTAGCGCTCAATCATTGTAATCCGTAGGGCTCGCTCGGTGATTGATAAATTGCAGTTTCAATACAGTTTCAAAAAGAACTTTAATCCTTACTAATAACTAAAATGCGAAAGCTTTATTTCTATAGTTTTTCTTTAACTTTAACTAATTATATTTCTTTACTGGCTTTACAGGCTTTTTTTATGCTCTTCTAAATGTATTTAAGTTATTGCGTGTATATTAAAATGGGTTCAACGCCGTAATATGTCTTATAATATATTGATAGCCTCCTGATTAGAATTTGCATCAACAATGTTGTTAATATTTAAAAGTTGTTAAGGTTTTAACGTTAAGTTATTTAAAAGTTGTTAAGTTTTCAACTTTTTTTTGTTTAATCCACCTACTTTAATATAATTAATTTATTTAACATAAAAATTACACACGTTATAAAAATACAAAAGAAATGTTTTTTTCTTTTTTTTTATATACAACAAAAATATAAACAAAATGTACAATAAGGCGGCTTCATCGCTTAAAGTAATCTTTTCCATTTTTCTTTTTTTTTCTATTCTTTCTTTTTGGCGTTGAGTTACGCCGTATCAAAAATGAAGAAGAAAGTAAGGAACGACACGACGAAGTGTTTTAAAACTTAAATTTCTTATCAAATTGCGTCAGTTGTAGCGTTAATAAGATCTGGAAGCCAAAAAAAAAAAAACAAAAGGCCGCTTATTGTGGATTTCTGTAATTTGTCAGTACAAATTGTGAAAGAGGGATGAATATTTTTATCCACTAAATTTATGCTTAAATTTGTATGCGGACTTTATTATTATATCTCATCTGGAGGAGTTATTTACAAAATAACAATATTTTTAGGGTTCTGTACCTTTTAAGGAAAAAAGGTCTGTGGTACCCTTATGAGACCACTTTGTCCGCCTGCAATACACACTCAGGAATGCTTGGAGATATCAAGTTGAATTTCAAACCATAGACTCAGATCGACTGCATGATTTCCTGAAAAAAAAAAACGTATTTCTACATTTACTTAAAAAATATAGAAACGCGTATTTCGTCACTATAAAGGGAATCTTAATTATTAGGTTACTTCCGGTTAACCTAAAATTATGAAATTTGGCAGCAAGCATCTTCAGGTAGTACTAGCTCAAGAAAAAAATCAGAAAATTGTGATTAAATATTAACATCTGACCGTTGTGGTTAAATACTAAAAAATAACAGCTAGCTCAAGTGAGGGAGCTTGGTGTGCGTATTACAATAAATATTTTATATTTTTTTTATGACGCACTAAATGTACGGAACACTCGGTGTTTGCATTTCTTGACACTTTTATTGATTAAGCGAGACGTCGACTTGGTGTGACGTGGACATTGGTGCAGTTAATTTTATGTATTAGAATTTTAATTTTGAAAGAAAATACAGTACATCTACTTACCTATGAGGTCAGTCGTGGTGCAGGAGCACAAAGTGTGACTGTAAAATCGACTGGTTGTGGGTTCGATCCCCACTGGAGTAGATTAAATACTTACTTAAATTTATATTTCCATATTTTCGCTCTGAGTCGAGGCAAAGCGCGCGGCGTTGAGTTCTGCTACTCAACACGCAATGCCTCCAGAATTCGATAGAAAGTGGGGAACGGATTGTCTTAATACTAGGTTCCCTCTGCCTACCCTGTTGTGTGCGGGATACAGCGTGAAGTTGATTTTGATTTTTTGATTTTGATCTACTTTCATTAACTTAAATAATTGTCCAGTTTGAAAATAGGGAAATCGTCTGTGCTTTTTTTTAACTTTTATAATGTGATTCTTAAATTTTTATGGCGGTTAAACAACTCTTTATATTTACGATTCCCGGATTTGAATAAGAACAAAAGACTGATTGTAACCTTATTCGTATGTTCCCAACTTGTTTTCAATACATTGGCAACATTAAGGGCCGTAGAAGCCTATATTTTATCTAAATAGACTAATTATAATTTCTCATTAAGACATTATAATTCTCTAATCATGTATCCTTTTTTAAATATTTAATTTGGAGCTTCATGATTTATTCCTCATATAAAAGAATAGGCAGACAGATTGCTTTCTTTTTTCTTTCTTTATCACTCACAATTTCTTACACACGACAGACAGAGGCACATGCGTATGACTGTACGCGACGACTGTACGGTTATGGGGTCGACTCCCACTCGTGGGAATAAATTATTATTTATTAATATGTTTATTTATCCGCTCTGGTACCAAAGGTGTTCAGTTCCCCTACTCAACCGCACGCAATTTCCCGAAAATTCAGCGGTAAGTTGGAAACGGAGTATCTTAGAATAGGTTCCCTCTGCCTACAATGCTATATGTGGGATACAGCGTGAAGCTGAAAAAAAGACTAAGTATTTAAATTATCATATGTCCTGATCAGTACTTATCAAGAATTTAGCTGCATCCTCAATACTTCCAAACAACAACACTATTATGACAGTGTACAGCAGTTATCGCTAACACTTGACAATACCAACGTGACAATCAGTGTCGTCAGCGCAAATGGGCTATATCCTGAGTCAATTGAGTGGGAAGCTGGTCTCTCTGTTCATACGCCCGCAACCCGCCTCTACGGTCTGACTGGTAAGTATTGACTTGGTGTCCTAGTTTTGATTACATAATAAGAAATTGGGTAGCTTAAAAATTTGATTTTTTTTTTATGAATTTCGATGATTTTCGCGGTATTTATTTCGGGTCTTATCCTACACTACAATGTAAGGTAGACTAAAATAAAATTATTAGTAGATTTTACATTAAAATCCATCATGGGATATGATACGAAGAATCTAGTAAATATACTGAATAAAAAAAATTACATTTATTATAAAAAAAATAACATTTTAAAATTAAAATAGAAGTAGGTTTCAAAAAATGACCAGAATTCGTGACAAATGAACAACTGTGATCATTTAGTTTAGTCCTGTAAGCATTATGACATAAAATATTTATGTCATAATGTTTTTTGTTTTTATTTATTTGAAGTATCTGTTTACTAGTGTTATAAAAATGAGAAAGCTTTTTGGATTTTACGGTATAAAAGTGATTACTTGGTTTTAGTTTTCCAGGACAAAAATATAGGAAAATATTTCCTAAATATAGGTGAATTCATTTGTTACTTGCGGCTGTTATAAAAGCTTTTATAACTGGATAGATAGAAGTATAACAAAATATTAAAAAATATACAAATTGAATATATTATATATATTATGTTTTTAAAATTTATTCTCTAAAATATATACAATTTCACTTACGTGAGAAGAACACAATAAACAACACAACAAATAACAATTATATATAGGTTACATACGAGACTATATGTTTGTGTATATGAGAAATTTCTGAACAGAAACTCAACAAAACATTTAATATATAACATTATAAATTATAATATTTTTCTTTTGCTTATTTTATATAGAAATATCAAAAATGAAGATTGTCCTTTGTGCGCTCGCGTGGCTGACAGTGTGTCATTGCATGCCACCGGATAAGGTGAGTTAGAGGGCCTTTGTCCTATTCAATATTATACTCTCGCCAAAACTGATATGCAGACTACAAACGTGACAGTTGCGGGTTCGATTGCTACTTAGGGGAATTAATTATTTTCATTTCCTCGCTCTGGTAACAGAGCAAGTTGCGAATTAATAAATTTTATAATAACATTATTGTTTTAATATTAAGTTATTTCTATCTCTTAAGCATTTGAGGAATACAGCGTGAAGCCAAATTGTATTACAAGATTCATCAAACCCAAAAATTGTTCTATTTTGTTCCCCTCATAATAGAGCGCAAAGTCCTAAATATTCCTACATAATAGACTAGCCTTTACCTGCGGCCTCACCCAAGTCACATAAATCCTACCTCCATAAATAGACCGAAGGATCCAACACAAAACACAAATAAATTAAAGTTTCCTGAGATTAGCGTATTCAGACAACAAACTTGTTTGCTTTAAAATACATTTAATGTAATAAATAGATGAATAATTTTGTAAGTGAGATCATACGGAAGTTAATTGAAATTGCGATAGCGACTGTTTGAGCGCATATGCGTTTAGATTGTGCAGTGATTCTTAGACACAGTGATTTGTCTTACAATGGGTTACTCACTTATGGTCGATTTAATATGTAAACTATTAACATAATTTGTGACGTCATTGTGGAATTTGTTTTGATTAATATAACTAGTAGCGGCAATGATTTCCGCCTCTCAATAAATAATGCCTTAGGAATTCGGAGGCAACTAAACAAGGGAAGAGTCTTATTAAGGGACGGAGTTTCCTAATACTAAGATCCTAGGTTCCCTAACCTGCCATATGCGGGATGTAGAGTAAAATAAAAAATATATAATTTCATTTAAAAACATATTTATTTTCATGTCTCCTTGCATCTCCATTTCCATCTGCACCTAATACCGACATAGTAATTGAACTACCAAGTAAATAATATTTACCATACAATGTATTACAGGCGAACATACGAGTTAACCTCGTTAGCTGACAAGTGACGACGCTAAATACCTATTTTGAGATTATTAGATCTCATCCCGCTACACGCTTAATTTTATTAGCGTCGCTCCAAATAACCTTCGGGAAGGTCTTTTAAAGGTGTATTGGGTCTATTTTTTGCTGAATACGTTATTTATATAGGGCAAATTGGCATGAGGCCGTCGTGGTGCAGTAGAGCGCTATGTGTACATACATGAGCGTGGTCATTATGGGTTCGATTGATTATTTTTTTATGTTTAATTTACTTACTGGGACATTTCTTATTGAGTAGTTAGATTTTAATAATTCATTTTTACTAGGCTCATAGGCTGTGCCATATAAATTTTAAAAGAGTTGTAAACCAACAACAATGGCCCATTTTAGTTTAAATAAATAAATAAAAATATATTTGTTACTATATTTTTCATCTGTTAACTATAAGTAAACTTTTTGACTATTCCTCTACTTCAGTTAAAATGAACAATATGCAATTTCTCTATTTAAACGCAAATTAAAGAACGGAGTGATGCATGAATTGATTTCTTTTTCATTTTCACGATGTAGCCCGCATATAGCAGGGCAGGCAGAGGGAAAACTGGGCACCTAGTGCTGAAACACTCTACTTCCATTTCACATTGAGTGGCGAACTCAAAGTTGCGCTTTGCTTCATTACCAGAACGAGGTCTAGAAATATTAAATATTTCATTTCTTCGAGTGGAAATCAAATCCACAACCGCTGCGTTTACACTCGCTTATGTTTCTGAGCCACGAGGGCTTCAATAGAACGAACAGTTTTCTCTTCCCATTTTCTAAAATTTAAGGAAATGTACATTGTGATTCGATTTTAAGTTTCCACTTCAGTAACTTTAAAAGCTCAGTCAGCTAGTCTTTTCGAAATTAGTTTATCTGTGTTCCGACTGTTTAGAATGTTTAGCTTGTTTCCTTTTCGCAGTACCCGAGTGGAGTACACTGGAGTTTTCTATTTTATAACATTTTAGTTTAGAGATTTTGTTAAACGTTTTAAATATAAATTTTGTTATTATGTTTTACATTTTACGAGAAGCGATATTTAAATAATAAAATATATAAATAATACATTTATTATGCTGCATTTTTCATAATTCTAAGACAGTGCAAGCACATGCAACCGCGTAGGCTGCTTGAGAGAATGACTTCGGCGGCAACAGCGCCGCGGGACTTGATTCCCAAGCGTCGAATTAATTGGATTTTATATTTTCTCGAAAAGTATACGTCCAAATTGCATGCAACAAAAGTCAATGCTTAATGTATACGTCCAAATTGCATGCAACAAAAGTCAACAAAAGTCAATGCTTAAGTCTTCGTTAAATTTCGTTGATGATTGAATTAGTTTTGCTCGGAAGTTTCAATATTTTTGTCGAATAAGAAATGATAAAATATTTGCTATAGTGTCGCGGACTTTCTTATAGAACTAATGAATTTGAATGCTTTTGTAGTACAATGTACTGACGTATATTGTAACTATTTTCGCTTAAAGCAATTCGATGGCGTTCATTATTATTATCTATTGTTATTTCGTAGACTTAGAATTAAAATGTAATGTTGTATAGCCTACAGCACTCTTGAGGAATGTAAATTTAAATCTATTAAAAATGTTTTAACCTCTTTCCAACAAACAGATGAAGCCTCTTCACATAATCAAAACGCGAAGCATCGACCTAAACAACGCCCACGGTCTGGCCATGGAGAGTCGATTGGAAAAATCTGTATATCCAACTGGCTATCGTCTGGAGCTGGAGCCGTACATCGAAGACGCGGTATTCAAAGGTCACGTCAGTATAAACGTGACCTGGATGGAGGATTCTGATAGAATCACTGTGCATTGCGCTCACGAGATAGAGATCACCGAGGCGGAAGTCAAGGTCTACGTGCCCATCAACTCGTAAGTCCCACTTTGGTTACTGTAGTGAATGTATGTAGTATTGGTATTTGTTATAATTTTGTTTTGGTGTATTTTTTTGTGAATGGGATTATATTTTCCTTTTTATACCTTATTAAGTATTGGAGTGGCCAGTCGTGGCGCAGGAGCACAACCGCGTGACTTCAGACGTGTCAGGCTTTGGGTTCGATTCCTACTCGAACAAACGATATATTTAATATTTTCATTTCTTCGCTTTGATGTCGAGACATGCCTACAAAATTCGGCGGAAAATGGGGAGCGGAGTGTCTGAACGCTAGGCTGCCAATGCTGCTATATGCGGGATGTAGCGTGAAGCTAAAAAAGTTAGTGGCATAGGACGAAATAAATAATGTATTAAATTTATTTATCTCTTTATTTGTATGTACATATATTACAAAAAAAAACTGTACTTTCGTAGCTTCTAAACAAAAGACTACACCAAAATATCAATACGTAAAAATATTTTCCGTCTTCCCTCGCCTAAATCCAATGACTTTATGAGGTTAAACCCGCCTCAACCTTCTGCCAGTTTCCATTATCATGATATTTGTAGCGGTATTATACAAATGTGCATTTGTATATTTTATAACGATATACACACATTGTCTCCGAAAATCTCTATAATATAAGCTATATGAGGTTGGGGGGAATTTTCGTATTCAAACTATTAAAAAAATAGTCGAAGCCAGTCGTGGCGCGCAAGCGTGTGACTGTAAGCGGGACAGGTTGTGGGTTCGATTATCACTCTGGGAAAAAAACCGGCCAAATGCGAGTTGGATTCGTGAATAAACTAACTAAGTGTTAAGGTACTCCGTTTCCCATAAATAAAGATAAAAATATTATATTACATTATAAAATATCTATCTAAAAAATATTCCCACAGGACAACACTACAGAAAATACCAATAAAAAGTATGGACATGGATGTTAAGAAACCAATAATTATACTGACTCTAGAGACACCTGTGTCTAACACATCTATAGGTTACATAAACTTCAGTTTCAAAGGCAACATGCAGACGAGCTACACTGAAGCGTTCTTTAAAACTACTTACATAACTGATCAAGAACTTGAGAGGTAAGCTGTAACTAACTATTAGGTGAATTTTCAATAATATAGATTTTAAGTATAAGTTCCTTTATATAGTAAATGTTTGTAGCGTTGTTTTTGTATGTTTAAAATAAAATACCTAGAAAATACCATTGTGGTGCAGTTAGAACGTGTTTGTATAAAACAGTGATTGTGAGTTTAAATCTCGCTAAAAAGGAATATTTGTAATATCGTATTTATTAAAAATATATATTATTAAAGTCACCGCAAATCTGCTAAAAGATGCTCGTTAATAGAAAAACGATTTTTATTTAAAAAATCTATCAATTAGGGATCAAATTCCCGTAATCATTTTAGCACAAAATGATAGGTATATTGCCTTGAAGACCAATGCTAGCTAGGGGTTATCTATACGACGACTTGCCTTGACCCACCATTAATAAAACTATTTTGCAGTTTTTTTTTACATAATAAAAGTTTATGTTTATTTTTAATCAACAAAAGTAATGGTTATTGCCGAACAGTATACCTTATAACGAAAATAAATATTTAAAATGAAGAGCGTTTTTCTTTCTTTGAACTCGTGAATCGATTTTTTTATGGAAAGGGACATCTTGATAGGTGGACTTACCCATCTGTATGTTAGAAAAAAAATATAGAAAAAATAAATATATATGTATATATATATCAAAATTCTATTTTCTCATAGAACAGTAATAGCAACTCAATTACGTCCAAATAACGCAAGACGAATGTTCCCATGTTTCGACGAGCCCGGATACAAAGCCCCCTTTGATTTGACCGTGATCCGACCGCGTGGTATGGTGGCCTTGAGTAATATGCCTATACAGAGAACAGAAGATATGTAAGTATGATATTAAATAAAAATAAGTAAATCAGCCTCACGCTGTATCCTGCACATAGAAGAGGAGACAGAGCGAACCTAGTGTTAATTGACAACATCATGACAACAAACGTCAGAGAACTTTCTATATTACGATTTAAAATAAATTTAAAAAGACGTTTGTGTGTTAAAGGTTATTACCAAATTAATTATTTTGTAAATGATAACACGCCTTGGGAATGAAATGCTCGCTCCAGTCTGTTTCAAAGTATTGTCACAGATGATTAAATATGTATTTGTTTATAATTCATTTAAAAAAAATAAGTCTTGCTGAGTTTCTTGCGCCGGTTCTTCTCAGGTCTGAGGCATTAACTTTAGTGAGCTGGCGGTAAATTATTTGACGTTCAAAAAATGAAGCATGTAACTTCTTATTTTGAATAAAATTATTTGAATTTGAATTTGACACTCCGTTCGCCACTTTCTGCCGAATTTTTCGAGACATTTCAACAGCTTCACGCTGTATAGTGTATCACAAGAGCAGGGTAGGCAGAGGGAACCTAGTGTTAAGACACTCCGTCCCACTTTCTGCTGAATTCTGGAGGCATTGCGTTAAGTAGCAGAACTCAAAGCTGCGCTTTGCCTCGACACCAGAGCGAAGTTAATTAATAATAATACGGAACTCGACGCTTAATTAAAAAATAATAATTCATGCCCACGAGTGGAATCGAACCCACAACTGTCGCGATACAGTAACAAGTTTGTGTCCTATATTGTGACGGCCTCGCAGTATGAAAATTTTGAGTTAAATATAAATATTGTCCGAGTTTTAGTGACTAACAAATTAATATCTTGGAGTATTACCAACTAGAAAGTATTTAGTTTTTTGTATTTAGTTATCGTAATTCTTTCTCTAGTATAGTAGCATTGAGAAAGAAATCTATTCAATGTATAAAACTTCGCATTTGTAATAACAGATGATTAAAGCTAGTCTCGAAGGTATTACAATAAAAAAATAAAAAACGATAAATGTATATTTTTAATATTTTTAAAGTGTTATTCCACACTTAAAAACGAAAAATTATCCTAATCGACCAGAAGATCCCGCTACGTTCAAATTTTTATACGTTTTCTAAATAAGTATATATATATATATATATATATATATATATATATATATATATATTTTTTTTTAATGTATTAAAATCACGAAACTCCATATGTTTGTAACTTTTTAACTTTGTATAACCATAAAAAACCATACCCTTCTATTAATAAATATCTCAAAATTTCATCTACTTTGATTTTATTTATTAAAAACAAAAATAAAAATTATCAACTGAAATCTCGATTTAACTTTTCACATTTTAATTCGTATTTACAAAATAAAAAGCTATTTACTCATCTGATGAAACCGAGTCGACTGTTTACACTCAAAACTTGAAATTACTTGAAATTTTACGCTGAAATTTGTTATGTTATTACGGAATGTTGGTTATAAAACTCTAGAAATAATATTTTCCTTTTATATATTTTATATTAAGTAAAAACTTGAGATGAGGCCTGTCATGACGCAGTGACAAGAGCGTACGATTGTAAACGTGACAGACAGAGAATCGAACCCACAGGGACTCGATTCCCACTGGGAAGATTTATATATTTAATATTTGTATAAGTCACGTAATACAGAGAGTTGAGAAGGGAAGTGTTAATGGGGACGGAGTGTCGTAAGACTAAGTTACCAGTTTCCCTCTTTCTACCCTGCTGTGTGCGGGATACAGTGTTAAGCTGACCTAAAAATAAATAAAATAAATATATAATGACTTTAGCGGACACTTCTACGTCAGGTTTGCGGTTACCATATCGGATAAACCGACCGCCTCTTGTGGTTATCTGATAAAGATAAAATGCGGTAGCTGTTGTAACATGAAACATATTGTTTTGATATTATTTTTAAAATAATTAAAATAATTTAGGTTCTCTTGTATTTAAATTATTGAAGTTTAATTGAGGCATGTCTGATATTAAGGCTGTTTGAATCTGGCTTTGAAAATTAAAAAAAAAACAAATAAATTATAATATATTAATTAGGAGCTTTTCTCGTTAGATGTTTTTTTATTTAAGTTTATGTGTTATTACTATAACCAAAAATAAGTGAATGCCATAGAAAACATAAATTTTCCACTGTTTTTTTTCGCAAAAACACTCAAAATATAAAAAAATATATGACTTAAAATTATGATAATTATTTAAAAAATATATTTCAATTTTTTTATTTCTATTTGTATAGTAATGGTGAACCAAACGCAGTACGAGTTCATTTTAAAAGGACTCCTCCAATGTCTACTTTCACACTTGGTTTAATTATAGCGGATTTGAAACCACTCAGCGATCCAATACAATATAAGGATGAATATGGAACTACGCTTGGTAAGGATTTTTGTGTTCTATTTTGTTAATATTTTAAGCTTTTACTATACATATAATGTAGGTGTAGAAGCCAATTTTGAGGGAAATATTTAAAATGTATATTCTTAATTTTGATTTGCAATTATGTTTGGTATCTTTGGGCTGAAAATTGGAGGACCTAAAGTTTAAAATGTAGTTTAAAAATGTTTCAGAAGTAGGGTCAACTAAGGGCTCATAATCACCTACGTTATAGTAGAAACGGTCGTATTTATATATATTTTTAAGAATGTGAGGTCAATTGTGGCGCAGTGGCACAAACGACTAGTTGTGGGTTCGATTCCAACTAGAGGAGATGAAATATTTACTTAAATTTATATTTCCATTTTCTTCGCTCTGGTGTCGAGGCTACGCGCGGCGTTGAGTTCTGCCGCTCAACACGCAATGCTTCCAGAATTCGGCAGAAAATGGGGAACAAAGATTAAATTTAATTGATACACAAACGGCGGCCTAATCGCTAATCAGCGTGTCTTAACACTAGGTTCCCTCTGCCTACCATGCTGTGTGCGGGATACAGCGTGAAGCTGATTGTGATTTATTTTATTTTTTATGTAAAAAATATATATATTTTTTTTTTATAAAATATATATTACCAGACCCTTGAAGTGGGCCTTTACTCCTGCCAGGCGTCCTAAAAGTTGTTTAAAATTAATTTTACATTTAATATTTATGGACAATTTCAAGCACCTATAGCAATCCGTGGCTCTATCATCCTGTCAGACAGAGATGTATCTTTATGTGGGGCAACCTCTGCCCCACTTTCAATTTAGTGAGTACGCATACTGTCTTAACAATGTATTAGACAAATTGTTCTCAAAAATTCAGCTTAGCTAAAATTGACGGTCGGGTCAGGTGTGCAGTCCCTAGAATCTTGGTATGTTAGATAATTATAAAGAAATGATTGAAAATATACATTTTATTTATTTATTTATTTTTTTACACCTTATTGTGCATAATTAGAGACATAAACAGTATAAAAAAAACGAAATTTAATTGATACTGTAACTGATATCCCAAACTCATTTTAAAATATTATTTAATAAATGTGCTGGGCTCGTGATGTGTCTAGTGGTTAGAACCGTCTATAGTTGTGATCGTGAAGAACCCAAAATCTTTTAGAGATTCAGAGGTAACAGTATTAAGAATTTTATATGATGCCATTAGAAGGTATCGCTTTAATAACATATTTGCCATCAGAAGTTGTTCTTGTGTCAGTTATTTAGATAACTGGAAACTCGACAATATGACATTGTCATTACTCGAAGCTCGTCCGAAGAAAAGCCAAGAGCGCGTCCTATCTTCCTCTCCACCATAACTGCGAATTAGTTATAATAAAAGGAAGAAAGAGTACGGGCACCTCCCCGCCCTACACCGTGAATTCCTACCTGACTGCGGCTCCAACAGTCTTATTGAACTCTCCGGGACGTTTGTGTGTGATCAGTCTGAAGGTACTTGTTACGCTTGTTTATATTAAGATTATTATATTAGAATTGTGATACGTGATGTTCATTGATTTGTGAGATCAATATAAGTCGTTGGAACGAACGCACTGCCGCAAGGCGGCCGATATGTTAAATAAACGCACGGCACACACCCCACAGTCGTGTCTCGAACCGTAGGCGGACACTACTACATACACCAGAGTTCCAGGACATAAAATAGCACCACACACCCGCATGAGACGGGCGGACACTACTACATACACCGGAGCTGGGACATAAAATAGCACCACACACCTACTAGTCGTATACCAAGTCGTAGAAATGGTATACAATACGTCAATGGCTAACGCCATACAAGCATAGCTTACGTATCGCGAGCGTACTGCGAGACGGCATCAGCCAAGACATAGTTAATGTCACTGCAACAGTTTGCATAAGCCCATCACGTCAGCTTCCGCGACGTCAAGCAACATTCAATATTATAACATTGGTCAAAGATATCTTTAATCCATAATATGTGTCGCTCCTACACATATAATTCCTTTATATGGAACTCGATCCTAAAAGATCGTGCCATCATAGACTACGAATTATCATATTATATTCATTATACATTTGGTACGAGTCTTTATGTGCATCATATTTATTAGTACCGTAGTACTTAAGAGTTTGACTCGACCGCTGCCTTCCAGCATCACCACCACCTATATATACAGAACGACATTCGGGACGACAATACACGAACTCGTCTCGATTAATATGGTATCAAAAATATATAGTTTGTATTATACATAATTAGCTATGTTATTTATGTGTATTGCCATGCATATTTTATTTTATTTATTTATTTATTTTTAAGTTATATCCCAAGTACATACTGTTACAATACACAAACGGCGGCAACCTTTGGGTTAGGAAATTTGTGATAAAATAGAGTGGGTGGTGTAAATAAACTTACATATCATATTAAATCCTAATACATAAACATAATACATATATATTTGAAAAATATATACTATTATAAAATAAATTAAATTAAATTAGCTTCACGCTATATCCCGCACACAGCAGGGTAGGCAGAGGGAACCCAAAGTTAAGACACTCCGTTCCCCACTTTCTGCCGAATTTTGGAGGCATTGCGTGTTGAGTGGCAGAACTCAACGCCGCACTTTTGCCTCGACACCAGAGCGAAGAAATGAAAATATAAATTTAAGTAAATATTTCATCTCCTCGAGTGGGGATCGAACCCACAACCAGTCAGTTTTACAGTCACACTTCGTGCCGCTGCGCTATGACTGGCCTCTACTATTATAATATACTAATATATATAATAATACTATTTATAATAGTGAGTTGTGCATATTGGTGTCTTTTCAGAGTGAACCATCCTTCAAATCTATCAAAATTTTTAACTATTTTTTTAAATATGTTTAAAGATATTGAACGCCTAATATTTAGAGGTAGATCATTCCACAACTCACAGCAAAGGAGTGCTCATAAAATCTAGAGGAATGTCTCGGAATTCTAAGAGCAAGGTTCTCGGCGGATCTCAGTCTATTTGTGTGTGCTCCTAAAAATTCAAACATCTCCTTTAGGATTGCGTATAGGAAGCCACTTGAGCTGGAAGTGACTCGAGATAAAAAAGCGCATACATAACAATAAATTTCGTATTTTTAAAGCTATCCTCTTTTGAACAAAATGCTTGAAATTTGAAGGAGGCGTGCAAAATAGTCTATTAATTTTTTTTTCATTATTACTTGTCTCAAATTCAGGTCAATTAGAATAAAAACAGAAGGCATTCGAGTTCCGAAACCGAAGAAATGGAGTGGAGATTAAATGTAAATTTGCTTCAGAATTAAAAATCATTTCTCGCATATTTCCAAGTGTCATAATTTCCGTTGCGTCACATAACGTTTTAAGAGTGGAAGGAAATGTTTCTTATTTTAGATTATACAAAATTAGGGTTTTATAATACAATCATGTGAAGGTGTAAAAAACAGTAGAATCTGTTGTTTATTGTTATTGATAATAAAATATTAATAAAAAACGTACTGCGTCTGTATTCTATATATTTGGATAAGCGTTGTGCGCTATTTTTTTTTTGTTATCCGTTCGACGCTATTATTAAAAAAAATAAAATCAGCTTCACGCTGTATCCCGCACACAGCAGGGTAGGCAGAGGGAACCTAGTGTTTTTAGACACTCCGTTCCCCACTTTCTGCCGAATTCTGGAGGCATTGCGTGTTGAGTGGCAGAACTCAACGCCGCCCTTAATCTCGACACCAGCGCGAAGAAATGGAAATATAAATTTAAGTAAATATTTCATCTCCTCGAGTGGGGATCGAACCCACAACCAGTCGGTTTACAGTCACACTTTGTGCCGCTGCGCCACGACTGGCCTCTGACGCTATTATTGTAAATCATTAAGAAAATAATTATAAAGGATTTCGTTTTAGAAATCAACCATTTTTGCTTTAAAAGCTTTGTTAAATAATTATAAAGCTTTATTAAAAATAAACAAAACTTATAACAGACGTTAAAAAACAACTAAATTGGTTAGACCGAAAACGTACTGACTGACTTAATTTTTTATACAAAATTTATATTAAAGTAAGTACTTTCTATATAAAATGAGCTACAATTTTTTTTCATACAGAACTCCGCGTGTGGGGTCGTCCAGAATACCACCAAGCGTTAGAAGGGTTAAACATTAGAGTGGCCGAAGTATTTTCTGAAGTGGCAGCTTTCTGGCAAATGGGACTTCCTATACGCAAATTGGATGTAGTAGCGTTACCTAATTACCAAGGCATCAAACCGGCGGATAACTGGGGTTTAATTGTATTTAAGTGAGTATATATTTTTAGTGAAAGTAGGAGTTTCATTTATATAGCAGGATACGGTGTTTGTTTTTATATGCTAAGATTCTAATTTGCGGAGAGTAGAGTGCGGAGTGAATGTATCTATATAGTTCTTCAACATTTTCCATCCTAATCCTGCGTGTGATGGCAAAGATTATAGATGAGCGTTTGAAAGAATCATGAAATGTCCATATTATTGTAGGCCATGGTTTCGTTTGGATGGACTTATATGACTTTGACTTTTTATACATTTAGTAGTATTGATTGATAATCACTTAATGACTAGTCACGTTTTATACATGCAAATGAATCTAGATAATTTTTCTCAAAGGGAAAGCGATCTAAGCACGAAAGGGTATTTACAATTGGCCCAAGAAATCTCGTACCAGTGGCTGGGCGCGCTCGCGACGCCCGCGTGGTGGTCGGACGCTCACCTCAATAAGGCACTCGTTGGTTATTTAGCTGCCGAAATTGCTTTTAAGGTAAGCCTTTTCCATAAATTCCTTAATTAGGACAGTTGTGATGCAGGGGAACAGGCGTGTGATTGTAAACGCGATAGGTTGTGGATTCGATTCCTACGCAAGGAAATGAAATATTTAATATTTTCATTCCTTGGCTCTGGCACTTAAGACGCATTGTCTCGGAGAAATTCGGCTGAAAGTGACGAAAGGAGTGTTTTAGCACTACGTACCATTCCTACCCTGCTGTGTGCAAAATACAGCGTGAAACTGATTAGATTAATGACAAAAAAACATTATTTTAGATAAACGGCGGTTCCGAAATGGAAGGGAAGTGGCCGATGACGGTCCTCTACTCTCTCTACTACGAATTCAGTAAACGTTACCCACATTCTCGTATAACCGGGATGAAGCAAGAGACTGCTTGTACTAAGATTGAGCTGTTGTTTAGAATGTTCAATTATACTATTGGTGGAGATACTTTCAAGAAGGGATTGAGGAAGTTTATTGAGGCTAAGTAAGTTAAATTTCATGAATTAATTTTGAAAACTTAAAGTAATGTATTTTTTTGAGGCCAGCCTTGGCGCAGGAGTACAAAGCGTGACTGTAAATTCGACTGGTTGTAGATTCGATCCTCACTCAAGGAAATGAAATATTTTCCTTAAATTTACTTAAATTTTATTTCTCGTTCTTTTGTCGAGGCAACGTGCGGCGTTGAGTTCTGCCACTCAGCAAGCACCCAATGCCTATAGATTTTCGGCGGAAAGAGAGGAACGGAGTGTATTAATACTGGGTTCTCTCTGCCTGCCTTGCTGTGTGCGGGATACAGGGTAAAGCTAAAAAAAATACAAATATCATCATAAAATCTTTGAAGTTTCAAATCATAACCATAACCATAACCATACCAGAGGAATACCAAGATACAGTTAGCTCATTCTGCAAGAATCCAGGGCAGTACGCGAGGAAATTAAGAAATCGTTGGCGGAAGTTTGATATAGTAATTATGTCAACTGACAGACGAATGCCACCTCAGTCTACCCGTGACCACGGACTACTGCAAAGTGTTCGAAACGTCCGGTTTCCATATATGTATAATACAAAATAAACGCGATTTATCTGGTTAAAAGAGTTTCGTTTAAATTGCATAGTAATCAAAGAACTTATTAAATATCTATATTTTAATTTTTTTATAGAAAATACAAAACTTTCACCGGTGATGATATCTGGAATGCCTTAAACACTGCGGCCGTAAACGACAATAAGATACCGGAAGGTCTAAATATAAAAACAATAGCAATGAGTTGGATTGAAAAGGATAGACTTCCTTTGATTACTGTTAAGAGAAATTACGATACGAACACAGCCGTAGTTACTCAGGTAAGTGGGGGATTTATTTGTCTAATTTTTTTTTTCTATTAAAATATTCAATTATTAAATAAAATCAAATCAAATCAGCTTCACGCTGTAGGCAGAGGGAACTTAGTGTTAAAACAATCCGTTCCTCACTTTCTGCCGAGTTTGGGGGGTATTGCATGTTAAGTGACGGAAGTCAACGCCGCTCTTTGTTTTGACACCAGAGAGAAGAAATGGAAATAAAAAATTTAAATAAATATTTAATTTCCTCGATTGGGGACGGAACCCACAACCGTCGCGTTACAGTCACATCCTCGTCTCCCTGGGCCACGATGGCCTCAGTTAGTCAATTATTAAATATTTTTAGAATCACAACGAGAAAATAATATTATAATTAAATGTATCAAGTTTAAACACTTACCCATTTTGACCTCTGTTGGGATTCCTATGGGAATGATAATTTTTTTTCTTTGTGTAAATAAAAATAGTTCTTTATCAGAAACTACATAAATTTCAAATCGATTCAACTACGTTACGAATATTATTTTTTAATTTTATGGATGTAACATGGTAGGCAAAGAAAACAGTGTCAAGCTGAAAAGAACTATTGATTTCCTAATAACAGAGCGTACTTTTATAAAAACATTTCATTTTTTTTTTCTAAACATAGAAAGTGTACCTTCGTGAACGTCCTCATGACGTCCCAGATGCTAACAAAATGCTCTGGTGGGCTCCCATCGTGATGGCGAGAGCTGATAACCTGGACTTTACTCAAACCGCGCCTGTAGCTTGGTTAAAGAATACATGGCAATTAGATCTTAGTGGATTGCCCGGGAAAGAACATTTCATTATTGTCAATCCGGAGGAAATTGGTAAATTGGTTTTTATTAGAAAAATAATCATCAAAATAAGAGAATTCGAATATATTTTTAATTGGTACAGCACTGGTCGAAGTTTGCAGATTACAATTACAATGTTTTGGGTTTGGATTACAAGAACGAAGTATTAGCGGTTAACTCATGTCGTGATGTGATTACGTCTTACACAATATTTTATTGTTAATAGGAAAATAAAAAAAGAGCTATTTATATATTAGCCTAATCATTCTATTCGATGTTTAGATTCTTTTCAGCTCTGTATCCCATATGTAGCAGGGTAGGCAGAGCGAGGCTAGTGTTAAGAGACTCCACTTCCCGATTTCCGTCGAATTCTCGAGGAATTCAGAGAAAGAGAGAGAAAGTCCGCACTCTGCCTCGACAAGTCAATCGAAAGAGTCAATCAGTATATTGATTAATAAAGAAAAAAAAAAACTTCCAGCGCCATATCCAGTCAACTACGAAAAGGACAACTGGAACCTTTTATCAGTTTACCTACAAAGTGAGAATCGTGCTAAAATCCCTGAACTAACTCGCGCGAAGTTACTCCACGATGCATGGAATTTGGCATATGCAGGAGAGTTATCTTTCGCTACGGCATTTAATATGACATTGTTTTTGAGACAAGAAAGGCACCATTTAGTATGGGACCCCGTGTTTACAATGATCGATCACATCGGAAGGCATATTTGTTCGTGCATTCAAGATAAATTTAGGGTAAGTTTAGATTTTTTTTGGTATAAAGAACCTAATATATAATTATGTTGTTTTAATTGCGTTTTATGGTTGGCTAAAGTTATCAAAAGTTTAAAAATTTGTAAATAAGCAAAAAACATTATTTTTAATTTAATAAAGGGTCTAAGCCTGGTAAACATGCGAAAGCTACACTGGTTTCTTATGAACTATTTTAAATATTATATTAAAATATTTATTAAGAAATCTTTCCTAAGTTTCTAAAACACTTAAATCATATTATGTTATTGTTTTTTATCTGAAAAAGCACACCATTTTTTTGTCACTAATCCTTACAGTAAGGAGACAGGTAAGAAACCTTTATCGATAAAATTCATTTTCTTGATATCTATCAGAGATATCTTAATGGAATTATAAAAATAAAATAATCTCCACTCTATTCCATCAAAAACGAAACGATGGTATCCAAGATGGTCTATAGCTACAGTTATTTTTTTTTTCCTTTTTTTTGGAACCAAACTTAAATAAATTTGTTCCATATTACAAGGTTCGATTTTGAATTTACTTTTAAATTAAACTAAATAATCATAATTACGAATTAAAAATATGTTATTTTTGGTAACATTTCACAAATAATCGAATAACAAATTAATCTCCTCTTACACTCCAACAAAACTATATATTTCCGTAGAAAAAATACCAAGTAGTTACATAAAGTTGTTGCCTATTAAGGAAGTTCGATGTATTAGCGCGTTATATAAGTTACCGTTAGAGTGCTTAATAGTTGGCAAGAATAATTTAACTTTCGCTAATTGGATGCGTGCGTTAAATATTTAATTTTAACATTAAGATAGGAAACAGATTTTTAGTAATAAAATATATTAAAGTTATATTAAAATCAATAAATCAGCTTCACTCCGTATTCCACACACAGCAGGGTAGACAGAGGAAACCTAGTGTTAAGTCACCGTTCTCCATTTTCAACCGAATTCTGAAGGCATTGTGTGTTAAGTGGCGGAACTCAACGCACCGCTTTGCCTCGACACCAGGGCGAAAAATATATGAAAATATTAAATATTTCATTTCTTCGAATGAGGATCGAACCCACAACCAGTTGTGTATACAATCCACACATCCCTGCGCTATGACTAGCTTAAATAGTTATATTACAAAAATATTTTTTTATGAGCACATTAAAGATCCCATTTCAATTTTGATAACCATTATGTAGTATTTATTCATTATAAATACTATACATTGTTGTTAAATACTATATAAATTGTTGAGGTCAGTCGTGGCGCAGTGGAAATGTAACTGTAAAACTTTTTTGTGGGTTCGATCACCACTAGAGGAGATGAAATATTTACTTAAATTTATATTTCCATTGCTTTGTTCTGTCGTCGAGGCTAATCGCGGCGTTCAGTTCTGCCACTCAACACGCAATGCCTCTAGAATTCGGTAGAAAGTGGGGAACGGCGTGTCTTAACACTAGGTTCCTTCCGCCTACTCTGCTGTGTGCGGGAACAGCGTGAAGCTGATTTATTATAATTTTGTTTTAATAATTGTTGTCAAATATACGTCGTCTTGTGGGTCCTTTTGATCAAAAATAAAAAAATGTCGTAGTAGGTAGGTAGGTATGTAGATTGTTATAGTGTTTATTAGACTTGTCCCCAAAAAAAAATTACTGAATTAGCCGAAATTTTTGATGTATAGATATTGCCTTTGAAGTGATAATGTTTTTTAGAACACGAAATGTAAATCAGATTATTAAATAATTATAGCGTAGTTCAAGCGGGCGAAGCCGCGAACGAGTCTCTAGTAATATATAGTTTACAAGTGTCATATAATAAATAGATAAAAAAAAGCAATAAAAATCGCAATAAAAGTATCGAGAAACGTTATTTGTTTAAGACATAAAATCCTGTTGCTTCTGAATCAGTGAATGTTCGTACTTTTATCGTTCAATACAGCTTAGAGCGCGATGTTTTATTGCGAAGTTGTTCCGATAAGGTATTGAATAAGGACTGCGTTAGGAATATTAAAAATACAAATAGCATAGTTTAGCTTTTCTAATATCCGATATGGAAGAGCGTTTAACGAAATCTTTCTTAAAAATTAAAAATTAAATTAAATTAGCTTCACGCTATATCCCGCACACAGCAGGGTAGGCAGAGGGAACCTAGTGTTAAGGCACTCCGTTCCCCACTTTCTGCCGAATTTTTGGAGGCATTGCGTGTTGAGTGGCAGAACTCAACGCCGCGCTTTGCCTCGACACCAGAGCGAAGAAATGAAAATATAAATTTAAGTAAATATTTCATCTCTTCGAGTGGGGATCGAACCCACAACCAGTCGGTTTTACAGTCACACTTTGTATCACTGCGCCACGACTGGCCTCAATCGATAATCTTTTGCGATAACCAATTTTGTAAGTTCATCACTTTATTCCGTATATATCACAGTAGGCAGAGAGAACGTCATAATAACATATTAATATTATTAGATACGCTGTCCTTGATTTTGTATCACGGGCCAAATTCATAACATTGCGTGTCGAGGAGCACAACTTATCAATGGGTTTTGATCTGTGGTGCGTGGATATGAAAGAATTTAAATAAAATTTTTGTCTGAGTATTTTCTCGGGTTCCCTTCAGCCTGAAGAACTACGGCTATTAATTATTAAATAATACTATACATATATATAAAGTAGCCGTAAATTTTTAAAATGAAATATGTTTGTGTGAGTGAGGTTGAATTAAATTGTTGATATCACGTTAAGGCAATTTCTTTGTGTGAAATGTAAATTAAATAAGTACTATACAATGCTTCTTTTACTTATGTTGATATTATTCAGTTTAACTTACTAAAATTAAACATTTATTTTTTATGTTTAAGGCATACGTTCGTATTCTACTAAATCCTCTGTACGATGAGCTGACAAAAGAAATTACGGACGACGAAGAGAACTGGAAGAAGAATCTACGTTCTTTAAGCAAAACTTTCTTATGTCACGCTGGTTATAAGCCCTGTATTTTGGAGGCCCAAGAGCAATATGCCAAGTGGATGCAGGCACCTAACCCTGATGAGGGAAATCCGTAAGTATTTGGTAGTTTCATAATTATGATTTGTGATTTAAGTATAATCCACTATAAAGTCACGTAAATATTTACCGGAAACCGACGTGGAAACGACACTAGCGTGCCTCTTTTAAGGTGACGGTTGTGAATTCGATTCCTAATCCCGATAATGAAATATTTAATATTTACATTTGCTCGCTCCGGTTGCAAAGCACAGCGTTAAGTTACGTTACTCTACTAATGGTTAGGTTCTCTAGTTCCATTTGCCTACCTTGCTGCTATGTGCAGGTGTATTCGGCATGAAGTTAATAAAAAATGTATAGATTAAACATAGTCTTACTATTCTTAGCACTATAAAGGGAGATATTGAAAAATGTAAAACGAGTAATTCTTTAGATTCTGGAGCTATAGTACAAACTAAACGAAAGTTTCATCTGCGGACCTCAGCTAGTCATTAATGCACAAAGATCGTTTATTTAGAGCGTGAAAATTTAATTTATTCCCGACCGTTTTTGTACTGTCACTGTAAATATCTATTTTGTCATGTTCGCCATTTTAAAATATAAACATGTTCTTACTAATAACTTATGCTGTAAAAGATACATAAGGACTTCCTTACGTAGTCGTAAGTTAGTTAACATTTGGAAAACATTGAACTGTGTGTATATTAAATATCCAGTTTCTGCCCTAATCTATATAAGATCCATACGTTGGACCTACCTACCTCAGACAATAAAGTAACAATTGCTACCTTTTTTTTTTAATTTTTTTTTACGGGGGGAAATCCTCATGGACTGCCTCCGCCTGGGGAAAGACAGAGGGGCGGGCCGGACTCTTACCGACTAAAACCACCCCGGTGTCTCCTCGCACGTGAGCGCGGGGCCGCGGGAGTCCACATTCATCCGCAGCCAACAATTGCTACCTAGGCTAATGACATTGCCTTCTTAGTAGATAGTGACCCCAAGACTGCGAGCAGAGACCTGCAAACTCGGTTAGACATAACTTCGGATTGGTTCCAAAAATGTGGAACCTGAGCGAGCGTGTAGAACCAACCACATTAGTTTTGCTCTGCGGAAAAAAAGCTGCCCACACATACAGAGTGATAGCAGAAAAAATATATATATAAATTAAAAAAAAAACAGTTTTATGATCTTATTCGCAATTGGTACACAGAGTTCACCTAGAAATAGTTATTTTATTCTACACTTTCTGGATATTTCAGTAACATTATTTAACTTCAAACTATATATGTATATATGTATATATCGCACATAGCAGAGTAGCTTAAGGAAACTTGGTAACCTAATGTAATACACTCCGTTCGCATTCAACCACTTCAGTCGCCCACTTTCAGCCAACCTCTCCGGACATTGCGTGTAAGCAGCGGAATTCAACGCCAAGCTTTACCTCGTTGTCATAGCGAGAAAAAGAAAATATCAAATATTAATTCCTTTGAGTGGGAATCGAAACCACATACGTCGCGTTTACAGCTGCGCCACGACTATTTAGTGTCAATACCCCACGATGACGTCGAATTAATATTTAATCGAATTAAATATTCCCCGAGCGAAAAATCTGATTACCATACAATTTCAACTTCGTCGTGTTGACGTTGACATAGTATGTATAATATATATATTTTTTTTTCGTTACGCTGTGTCCCGTACGTAGCAGGATAGGAACCTAGTGTTAAAACAAAACGCACCCAGTGTTCAGTCGAACTTTGGAGGTATTGCGTGTTGAGTGGCGGAACTCAACGCCGTGCTTTGGCTCGACATCGAACGAAGAAATTATATAATTAAATATTATGAAAGACGTTTAAAAAAAAGGTAGATTAGTATATCAAAAAGAAAAGAAAAATAGTCGTCGACTATTCATTTCTTTGTTAAGGTAGTTATTTTTTTATATAAGTTTTGATTTAGTTTTACTTCACTGTAATAAGATTTGTTTTCTCATTTTAATCTTCGTTCGCCTAAAGAGGAATCGTAGAGATAGACTGACATTTATATTTATAATTTTATAACTACATAACAAGAAAAAAATTAGCAGAAAACAAAGTGATTTATCACTACATATTATTTAACCCGACACAACTAATTAGTTAAAAATCTTAAACAAAAGCTTCTAGATATCGTTCTCCTACTATTCAAAAGGTTTTAATATCTCAGAAGAATAACCATCCATTATTATTGTTTCCTTTAGATGCAATATATTTCCTTTGTAAATAAGAGGTAAATATGGAGTATCATTTCGTTTGCTTGAAGCATTAATAATGTCACATATTATTGTGGATAAAAATATTTTATTTTCGCCTTGTGATATTTATATATTGTTATTTTGTTATTTGTAGATATGTGGTACTTTAATTGTATATGTTATTTCTGTTATTTCTATATCAATAGAGTGACTTAACACTAGATCCCCAGTTTCCCTTTGCCTATCTTGCTATGTGCTGGATACAGTGTGAAGCTAAGAAAAGGTTTAGAAATTTTGAGTTGCAAATAATAGCGGAGATCTCAAATTCTATGTTTATTATAATTTTCCTTATTCCTTATTATAATTCTTCAAATAACATTTGTATGAAGACAAGGAAAATTATATATATTTTGTGCATAAACCAATTAATTTATCTATTTTTTCTTCAGGATATCCAATCAATACATATGCCCCGTCTTTCAATGGGGCACACAAAAAGAATGGGACTTTGGTCTTCAAAGAGTAATCAACTTCCCGCCCTCGAGAAAGCAGAGTGAACGAACGTATCTCTTAAAAACACTAGCAGGGTGTCCAGTGGAAGAGTTTAAAATACAGAAATTACTAAACATTACCATTTTAGAGGGAAATGGCAATTTCACCGAAACTGACTTGTTTTTGATATTCAGCATGTTGACTGGTAATCCACATGGATACGCTACATTGTTCCATTTCCTTAGCAGCCATTGGAGTATTCTTAAGGAGAAGTAAGTTATGATTTTATTTGAATTTGACCGAATTCATACATTAATCGTAGAATAACACTTTCTTCCTCTATAGATCCTTGGAATATTGTTATTTGTTGCGCTCCTTACGACAAGGAGCCGTGTTCAACATTGACTCCCACCACTATTTTTTAATTTCCCATACCTTTCCTTGGTTTATTTGGATACAATACGTACTGGGTTCCATTAATTTAAAATGACAGTTTTTATATTTTTTATAAGTGTAGATTTAAACTGGAATTATGTCTATAAAGATTTCTAAATGATTATACCGTCGTGATCATAAAATATCTTCACTATTATAATAATAATATGTTTGACACCTATACATATTCAATACTTTATTCCTATAATATCAAATGCTATGTGACTAAATGCGGAGTACATATCTAAGTTCTCTATGTAAGTTTGGTTTCACCAAGAAAGAAAAAAGAGCGGGTAACGTTTAGGAGGAACGGACTCCTTTAAAAAAAATAGCTTTGCATTTTCATCAATAAAGAATTTTACATTTAGTAATTTTTTCACTCCTTTGCTAGAATTAAACCAGTTCATTTTAACTCCTCTTCTCTCTCGGTCATTTCCGCCCGACTATTTATCGGCGGAAACACAAGTGAACACAAGTAACCTATGCGGTTTACTTTCCTCCACCGGCGATGGAAACCGGGCTTAAGACGTACATACATGGGAGCGATAAAGAAAAATGCAAAAATTATATTGAGATATATTTAAAGTAAATGTTTTTCTACAGGTTTTCAAGCAAAACTAACATTTGGGATAATCTTATAACGTCAGCAACATCGCAATTTACAACCCAAGCTGGCTTAGACCTCGTTTCCAATCTTTATATAGAACATCAAGGAGAATTTGGTTCAGCGGAACATATAATTGAGAAATCAATGAGAAATATACGCGAAGAGGCCAAGTGGTCGGCGGAAAATCTACCAGTCATTGAACAATGGTTGGACGGCTATTTGGCCAAAGCCAAGGTTAATGACGATCAGTTTATTAAAAATTAGATTTATTTATGTATTATAATTTTGTAGTTGTAGTTAGTCTCTATTGACTGTTGTGTTATCTATTTTAGATGTACTTTTTTGCTAAATGTAATTTTTTTATGTAATTTAACTTTTAATATTAAGAAAATACAAATAAAATAGAGAGATTTAACACTAGGCTTTCCATGTCTATCAAGTTAAATAGAAACGTTTTTGCCGAGTTATGATAGTAAGAATTAACTTTAATAAATATATATGTAAATGTCAAACCTTGTATATTACAAACTAAGTTGCTTTAATTAAAATAAGAGCATGACGCATTTTGTAAAGATTTTATATTATAATAAATTATTTGAATATTCATTTAGTGACTATTTTTTATCCTTCATATTTGGAATTGAAGTAGAAACAGAAATACATTCCATTAATGTTTTTATACTTTGTAAATAAATGTTTATAATTTCAAATTCCTGTATACAAAAGTATTTGTAAATATGAACATTAAATTCATAAATATTTTATGACTTTCGAGATATTTAAGTGCAAGAACTTAGGAAGCCCATACATCATGTATTTCAATTATAGACTCATTTTACATGTACATAAGTTAAAATTGTCGCTTACGTCATTAAAACTAAAATAGGAAGGGAAAGGATATAAATTAAAATAAAGAAGAAGAAAAAAGTTAACCACCTAAATAAATTAATAAATAGTAAATACTGAAAAGAAAACGTAAATTGAGCCTACTTGTGACGCAGGAACACTAGTGACTTTGTGCAATAAGTAGTAGAATACAACGCAGCGCTTTGACTTGTTGCAAGAGCGATAAAATGAAAATATTAAATATTTAATTTCTTTCAATAGGAATAGAACATGCAACCCTATGCCACGACTGGTCTAAAGTACAGTATTCGAAAAAAAAGCCAAAATTTTTTTTTTCAGAAAAAAATCATTCAGTTGAGTTTTTTCTGATCTCCTTTCTTTTGTAAAGAAAGGTCAGATAAATTCAACATAGGAATAAAAATTAGAAATACAAGTTTATTCTATTTTATCACTTTTGGCACATTTTTATTTACGAAAACCAGAATTCGAAAGCAATTGATAAATTTTTCCCAAGAGAAGAAAAAGGTTGGATGAAACATGTTTTGACCTTCCCAAGTTTTTTCTTTAAAATGCTTACTACTTAGGAAGAAACAATCCTTTGGAGGGTATTTTAAAGGTAAAAGACCCTCCAAGGGATTGTTTCGTGAAATATGTGTTAATGGTATATAAAATACAGGATATAAAGTGAACTAATATATATATATCCTGTATTTTTTATCAAAATAAAAATTAAAATAGCTTCACGCTGTATCCCAAGCGTAGCAGGGTAAGCAGAGGGAATTTCGTGTTAAGACACTCCGTTCCCCACTTTCTGCCGAATTCTGGAGGTATTAATTGTTGAGTGGCAAAACTCAACGCCGCGCTTTGCCTCGACACCAGAGCAATGAAATAGAAATATAAATTTAAGTATATATTGAATTAGGATTGAACCCACAACCCGTCGGTTTTACAGTCACAGTTTGGGCCTTTTTATTATATTTTCCAAAATTCTAACAAAACTCGCCTGGCTGTGATAAATTTGTGATAAAGTTTTCTATGTTATGCAATATGTCTTTAATATTAAGTTTGTTGTGCTAAAATTTTTTGGCACAAGTTATGGGTTATGGGGTCGACTTCCACTCGGAGGAATAAAATATTTAATATTTGCATTTTCACACCCTGTTAACAAGGCAAAGAGCGCCTCACGCACATAGCATTCGAGATTTCAGTGGAAAATGGGAAACGAAAATGTCTTTATGGGAACAGATTGTCCTAATACTAGTTTTCCAGTATTTTTTTGGCTACCATCTGTATTATGAGCGGGACCATAATTTTGATATTAATTTAAAGTTCGTAAATGAAAAATATCTATTTAAATTAAATTCTGTATTGCCAATATATTGTAGTGATAACGATCATATACATCTTTATATATCCCTGCAATTTATAGTTAAAAATAAATCAAATCATCTTCATACTGTATTCCGCCCACAGTAAGGTAAGCAGAGGAACCTAATGTTAAGAAACTTCGTTCCTCACTTTCCGCCGAATTCTGCAGGCAAAATAAAAAGAACCTCAATAGCTATCCATATTAATTCTTTTTTTAGCATTATTGCTCACAAGAAAAGAAAAGAAAAACAATATTTGAAGTCATTTTACCTTCCTCTACGTAATAGAGTTAAGAAATTCTTGCTCGTAGGAACTTGTTTCTGAATATTATAATTTCAATGAAGGGATGTTCATTTAATCGGAATAATCGTAGCACTTCTTCGTAGACATTTTATTCGAAAGATTGGATTTAATCGACGTTTTTATAAGTGTCTTATCTGATCAAACACGATTTGGCATCTTCCATACCTATTTAAATTTTAAGGTAAAATTATATCATCATGGCGTAGTTGGAACTTATGTGACTAATAGTAGGTTCAATTTCGCTTTGCTTTAAATATTTTCATACACCCGATTTGGTTATTTATGGTGCGGCGACGTCGGTATAATTAGCCTGTGCTTACTTATTTTACAAAATACAATGCTGAAGAATTTATTTGGTTGAACACGCCAATCTCAAAAACTGTTAGTTCGGGGTTTTTTGCGTGGAATGGTCCATATATTTACATAGTATAAACATCGAGGAAGGCTTCATTCTATATTATGTCGTGTTTTTTTTTATGTATTAGTACAGTACCCGCTATAGTGGTAAGATAATATATTTTATAGTAGTAAGATTATAGGCAGAGGGAACCTTAGGGCCTAGTACTACAACACTCTGTTCCTAAATTCTGTAGAACTCTCGGCAATGTAGCGGAGGAAATGGAAATTTTAAATATTTCATTTCCTCGAGTGGGAATCAAATCCACAACCTGTCGCCCTTATAAGGGCATAATCTCCTGAAGGAGCAAAGGTAAAAACCTATGTAAAACCTCTGTAATACCACCTTTAACAAAAACAGTATATTATCCCTGAAATATTTATTTTCACAATAACAATTCACTGTTGCTTGTCAATATAGTAGAATTACACTTTATATAATGAGAATCTCGTTCACCTTGAAAATCAGTTGACATTTTAGTACCAGATTGAGAGATATTTTAATGAATCTAAATTATAATTGTGATTTTCAATCAACTCCGACACAATCAAGTACTATTTAAAAATCATTGCTAAGATGTTATCACTCGATGAGGAAAAATAAATAATGTTAATAATATAAAAGCCGGTCAAAGTTGAGGCCAGTCGTGGCGCAGGGGCACAAAGTGTGTCTGTAAAACCGACTGGTTGTGGGTTCGATTCCCACTCGAGGAGATTAAATATTTACTTAAATTTATACTTCCATTTCTTCGCTTTGGAGGCAAAGCGCGGCGTTGAGTTCTGGTACTCGACACGCAATGCCGTTAGTATTCGGCTGAAAGTGGGGAACGGAGTGTATTAGCACTAGGTGACCTCTGCCTACCCTGCTGCTGTAAAGCGAAGCGTTGAGTTTTGCCAATCAAAAGGAAATGCTTCTGGAATTCAGCGGAAATTGGGGGAAACGTAGTGTCTTTACAGTAGGTTCCCTCTGCCTACCCTGCTGCGGGATACAGCGTGACTATGTGCGTATTTTAAAATTATAAGAGTTAGTTCCCACTTGAGTAAATATTATTAAATATTTTCATTCCTTTGCTCCGGTAACGTGGCAAAGCAAGGTTCCAGAATTTGGATAAAATTGAGCAACAACGAAAGATTTAAGCAAATGTACATAAACATATAGTCGTATAAACAAATTAACATTTCAATTAAAGTACAGTTTTATTTATTCGGTCCATCTCATGCATCGCTGGTAGCAGCGCTCGCGTGTAATTAACGTAATTCATTAGCAAATAAGAGTAAATTTGGACTCGTATATGGTTTTAACCTTTTGTCCAGTAAATCTACTAATTTACATAATTTATTGACCTTATGTTAGTGCGGTAGGGATGCTACTGGTCGTGGATTTGATTCCCGCTTGAAATAGGTTTTTGTTTGAATATATTTGTTTATATGTTTTGGGTAATCACGCTTAACACAAAAATCATTTTAATTTGTATGTAAAATACTCCGATACAAAAAGTTTCGATGAATAAAGAAACAACAAGGAAAAGCTGATAATTATATACAGATATTTTCTTAAATCATTGTTAAGAACACTCGCGCTCTTTCAAATATGAAAAAACTGAATCAAACTGGTTTCTCCGTTTGGGAGCTACGATGCCACAGACAGACATACAGATATGGAATCGCACTCCTCTATTTTCGCCGGAGGTTAAAAATAAAGCTATAAAATATTCAATTTTTGGGACCATCTGTACATCCAACTACAGAGGTTGACCACCTTTGTGTACGTTTAATTAAAAGGCGATTGTGACCAAAATAAATTAAATGTTAATTCCATATACTCCTTTATGTTGACAAGAAATACTAGCTACATCTATAAATATTATAAAATAGAAACGCTTTTTTTCTCTGTCTGGCCTTTCTAAGCGTTCTTGCTCTAAACCACCCAACGGATTTTGATGCGGTTTTCACCATTTGGTAGAGTATTTCTCAGAGAAGGTTTGTGTATGATTTATTATATATATATTTTAATGTAATTTGACATAAATATGATAAATGTGCATAAAGTCCTACCCGTTGAGAAACTTTCACGCATGCGCTGCTTTAATGGTAAGTCCTACATGAAAACAATGTACTAGAGTATTATTCCTCTTAATAAGATCTACAAAAAAGTCAGCGACAGCATATTTGTATCTTCTAAGGATAACATACAGTGAGCATATTTCTGTCTAAAAATAATAATTTGAATATATTTTTTATTGTGAGGGATGTTTGTCCATAATGATATCAATCCTTATCCTTTTAAATACTTTATTAATTTTCTACGTTAAACGAAGATAAAATTTGCTTTTTAAACTAATTGGAAATTATGAATAGTTTTAGAGAAAAACGCATTTAATTGTTGACACATCACGCCCGCTATAAACCGCAGATTTGGCTCATGTTTCGTTTATCCCTTACTCATAAAGCATATAAATAAGTATATTAGTTACGTTGGCCATTTAATGGAGATGAAAACTGTCTTTTATTGTTTTTCATTTTAATAAGTACTTTAGAAGTTGTTACAATATCAAAATATCCTTGCTGCGAAACGGCTCACCACACGCCATGCGTCCGCGCCTCGCGACGCGTCCACCGCGCCCGTCTCCCCGCCTGTCTCTGTATCGAAGTAGATTTAGATGCGATTGTACGTATTGGAAAATTAGAGTTTAATGTATTATTTCAGCGCGATATATTTAGTTTCATCTTTTTTGATTAATAGAATAGTAGGTAGTCTTTCGTGTAAGTTTTTTAGGAAGAGAATAGTAGGTAGTCTTTTGTTTATCATTTCTTTCGTTTAAGTATCCTGTTGTTTAAATTGTTTACTCTCCTTCTTTTTATTATTTTTTTACCTTTTTAAACATTTCCTTTTTTAATTTAATTATGCCACGAAAAAGTCGTTCATAGGTCGTAGAACAAGAAATGCAAATAACAATCGTTTAAATCTTACTAATAAAAGCGTAGAGGAGACGGAAATTAGACGGCAATTTAAATATTGTAAGGGATGTGTGTCCATAATGATATTAATCCTTATCCTTTTAAATAAGTTATTAATTTTCTACGTTAAACAAAGATAACCTTTGCTCTCTACAATATTTCGAAATTACAAATAGTTTTAGAGAAAAGCTATATCATCCCTTACTCTCAGTATATAAATAAGTATATTAGTTACCTTTTGGCCATTTAATATAGATCAAAATGTTGTTTACTGTTTTCATTTCATGTCAAGGTATAAGTAAGTACCACAGATTTAAGTAACTAAGTAGCACAGATTTAAAATTACCATTACGGTACTAAAAAAATCTTGCTGTGTAACGGCTCGCCGCCCACCACGCGTCCCCCCGCGCCCCGCAACCTTATATGCTTATAACAATGGATCCGCCGGGCATGCAAGGAAGGCCTGCTCATCATGTTGTCCAAGGCTGGGAAGACCCCGCAACCTGAAGGATACCGATCCATAACCCTCCTTAGCGCGGTCGCCAAGCTGTTCGAGAAGATATTCCTCTCACTTCTCCAGTCGCACATCCACCCACGAAGCGAGCAGTTTGGCAAGCGGGTATACCACTCTGGTTACACTAGTGACGCAGGCGCCATACTAAGTGAGGAACACCACGCATCATAGCAACATAAAAATAGAAAGCCTGGAGGTACACATTGGTCGTCTCGCGTCCAACGCATTCCGCTGCGCCAATATATCGGATCACCTGCATCTAAGGAGCAGCACTCCGTGGCATACCCGGCCGCCCGAGGTCAGACGTAAGACTACTTCCTAGGGACTTTCTATCCTTTGATAATCCTTCCAATTCCATACTGTGTCAACGCCCAGATGTCGTTCGGAGCTACTACGGAGATGGACGAGAGAATGCTTCAACTCTGCGCCTGGCTCTATAGCAAAGTTAATTTAGAAGCGTTTGCACGCATTTTGGAGCTATCCAATAATTATAATGTAGTTCAACGCGACATAGTTGGTTACATCTTTCGTTTAAGTATTTTTGGGTAAGAGAATAGTATCTAAGTGTGCTGTTGTTTATAATTTCTTTCGTTAAAGTTTTCTGTTGTTTGTGTCATTTGTTTCAGTTTGTTTTTTAAACAATTGGAACACCCTTATTCCAACTACGAAAATGTGGGTTGCATTAAGGTTTAAATAATTTTCACATTGGTAATCTTAAGTGTTTTGCAAACATAGGTACATTACATGAATAATTCAGTAGTTAAAGCGGGCGAAGCCGCGAGCGGGTCGCTAGTTATTACATAAGGTTTTTTAAAGTTTAACTCTGAACATATAAAAAATTGTCGCTTTTTCAAAATTAAAAATGGAAATAAAAAAATGTGTATTCTTTTAAATACAAAAATAAAATCGTACTGGAACTTGTTGTTATACAAGTGTTTTGCTACGTTAAATTATTTATTGAAAAAAAAAAACTTATAGAACTTTTTTTCCTAAATAGGGAATAAATATATACTTAATCTAAAATTAAAAAAATATAAAAGTAAAAAAGTTTTGAATTGGGGGAGTTGAAAATTCATTGCAAGATCTTTGCAGTGCAAAATACTGTACGCAGAGTGGTAAACGAAGTGACTTATCACTGCGTTTTCCCCCACTAATCTCCACATTATGTGGGTGGGACATACGAATAAAAAAAACTATATATGAATAGAGGCCAATCGTGGCGCAGCGGCACAAAGTGTGACTGTAAACCGACTGGTTGTGGGTTCAATCCCCACTCGAGGAGATGAAATATTTACTTAAATTTATATTTCCATTTTCTTCGCTCTGGTGTCGAGGCTAAGCGCGGCGTTGAGTTCTGCCACTCAACACGCAATGCCTCCAGAATTCGGCAGAAAGTGGGGAACGGAGTGTCTAAAAACACTAGGTTCCCTCTGCCTACCCTGCTGTGTGCGGGATACAGCGTGAAGCTGATTGATTTATTTTATTTTTATATATGAATAAAATAATCTTTTAGTATCAGTAATTAATAATATCGTCTCTATCTAGTCAAGGCTATAACGATAACCTTTAGCAAGTTTATTCTTAATGGTTAAAATACAACAGTATGTATTTTGGTTATTACCACATATAAAGTAATATATTTCAAATTTTAAATTCTTCTTATTTTGAAATATATACAAACGAATTTAATTTAAGTGTCAGTAAGTGACTCATTTGAATAATGGTGTTTTTTTTCTAGTGTGTATAAATATTTACACGATATTAAAACAGAAACAAATAATTTATAATGGGAGATTGTGAAGCAGTATTTTACCCTGGAATTTTCCAGAGTAGGACTTACGGCCAGATAAATATTAAATAGAGAACTTAAATTAAATATGTTTCAATTAAATATGTTCAATTAAATATGTTATTTTGCGATCAAAACAAATGAAATTCCAAACAATAAGTTAAAAGATATAAGTTTTCTAAATAACTACTTTTCTTCCCTAAGTGTGGAATAACACTATAAGAATGTTTAAAAATAGATATTATTAACCAACTTCCGGAAGGTTATCAATTCGACTGTATTACTTTTGACTGGGTACACCGATTTTGATAATTCTTTTTAAATCTGAAAGCTGGTGCATCCCGTGTAGTCCCATTTTAATTTGATCTATTTCTGGCCAGGTTATCCTTGATCCAGAACATCGCATAATTCTTACATTTGCATTAAAAGTATTTGCGCGGCAAATGGACGAAAAACTCAATATTACGTTAACCGATTTCGATTTTCCGATCAATTTTTTTTTATTGGAACATACACTTCAAGGGTAGTTTGGTTAGGTTCTGATTATGGATTCGGTGGGTACTTTGTTTTGTTAAAAACTGTTTCTACACCATATTGCTCCGTTCCACCATATATGTCTTATTTTAAATCACAAATCCCATTTGGGGGTTCAAAGATAGAATACAAGAATCTGGCATAAACTGCCGAAGGCTTTAAACGATCTATTCAGATGCAAAATATCTAAATATGAATAGCCGTAGTAGATAACGAGTTTACTTTAACGCGATAAAAGTTGGTAAGCGTTTTTCCAATACTTGTTATTGCGGAAGCTCATCAGCGGTCGAGGCTGGGAAAATTTTATTTGCACCTTGCCACTTGCCACTATTTTGAAGTTGTGATGTTAACGGTGTATTGCAAGTTGGTGTTTATTTTGTTACTCCACTATGGTGACGCGTTAAAGAGGGTTACGACTTTTACCATTATGCATGTATGTATAGCCATTTGTTCCTTTATAACTTCTAAACCACTTAGTATAATTTGACAAATGATGTATTGTTAGAAGTATCCAGATCGTCTGCTGCTTATATGACATGACGTTACATTAAATTGCATGTGGCGCCCTCAAGGTGACATAATGTCATGCCAAAAAAAACCTTATAATGGTATCGGGTAACAAATGAAAAGGATTTTCATACTTTTTAGGGCGCGACATTTCAACTTTTTACTTTCTTTCTTATATACAAATAAAGTAAAGATATATATTGTTACAATACTTATGATTATGTGTTCTCATTCTATTGCTGTGCATTTGAAGCATAAGCATGTGAATGTTAATGCGACAGCTTATCGATTCCCACTCTAGAAAATTAAATATTTAACATTTTCCTCGCTCTTGTAACGAGGCAAGCCGTGGAGTTGAGTTCTGCTAATGAAAACTCAATGCCTCGAAAAATCGGCGAACGTGGGGAACGGAAGTGTCGTATTGGGTACGCAATGTCTTAACACTAGTTTCCCAGGTTCCCTTAAAAAAAAACTTTATATATTCTTTACATAACACATAAGAATATGCCTTAATACAAAAACTAATCCAATATCCTTGTCTCTGCAGGCATGTAATAGATTGTTCACGCTTCTTTCGTTACATCCCTTAAGAGCATTAGATCTAAGACACGGAGCTATTGTGCGGCATCAGTCATGTAGTACATACTCTTGGAGGCTTTCACTACTGACGCTATCTATGCTGACGTCGCGATACACACAGCTTAAAAAAAATATTTACATTCTCTCTGTTCTTCATAAAATATGTCCCAATATCGTAATACCTAGCTTTTGGAATTGAAGGACTAGAATCCCTAGTAGGAAAAGACAATTTAGTGATAAGTAAAATTCACTCATCATTTTCGGACGTTTTAAATACACTGTCAAGGCCAATTGGGTAGAGTGGAAATATTTTAATATGTATACATTGTAACTGTAGGCAACCATAAAAAAACTAATTTGTTTGTAGCGTATCCCGTATATAGCAGAGTAGGGAGAGGGAAACTGAGAAATTAATTTTATAACAATCTGTTCCCTTTAAGACACTACCGTTCCCTACTTTTCGCTGAACTCTGAAAGTATTGCGTGTAGAATGGCGGATTCTCTTAGACTAGATTACGTCTGTCCCGTCATACCCTGCTTATGTGGGACAATGCATACTATGAAAAATGTACCACAAGATACACAACAACTTTCCTCATATAGAAATTATATGAATCGAATAAAAATAACATATTCAGAGAAACAACTTATTATTCTAAATTGTCTGATTACAACATATTATTATAGTGAAGCGATAAGAAACCAAGACGCTCCGGTCAGTATGTCACACGCTGTTTGTGCTTAGTCGTCTCGTTATTATATGAGTAAATGGAAATTATAAAGACGGCTACTAATATATTATTATAGTAAAATGTTAGGCCTGTGTTTTGTAGTACTAGGTGAGTTTTAGTATTTCTTTCATAAATCAAATATGTGAAAAAAAATCTGAAAGCAAAAATAACTTTACATTTCTGTGTATAATTGTGATGTTAACCAAACTTATTGTAGTTTTTTTTACACCTACATATAGCAGGGTAGGCTGAGGGAACATGGGAATCTAGTTTTAAAAAAGTCCGTTTCCATTAAGATCTGTCCGATCCCCACATCCCGTCGAATTCTAGAGCATTGCGTGTTGAGTAGTGAAACTCAACGCCACGCTTTGCCTCATTACCAGAGCGAGGTAATTAATAAAAATATTGAATATTCCATTTCCTCGAGTGGGAATTGTGACCACAAACTGTCGCGTTTATAGCCCCACATATATTTATTTCCACTTTCACGCAAAAACAACGGAACGAATTTAAATAAAACTTTACAGCTTTAGCTTATATATATATCGGAATAACACATAGGCTACAATTTATGTGAAGATTTTGTATAATTTAGTAATAATAACGCCGCATTTGGCACTAACTTTAAACATGCAAAGCCGCGCGCAGTTCGCTAGTATTATTAATAGTCATATATTTCAACAGCAATCTCAATACCACTGTCTCAAGCACTCGGATCGTGTCCACCCACACTGTCAGTGGACAAGTGCGACGCTGAGTGTGGACCAAGTCTACCTTGCAACTCCACCCAGCTGTGCTGTCCGACCTCGTGCGGCGGAGCAATGTGTGTCGACGCTATGACGCAGAGGCATTTCGTTAATTTAGGTAAGATGCTCTCCCGTTAATATCTAATATTGGATCTGTTTGACCGTTTATCTCGAGATCGCGTGGAGTTATCATGCTGAAATTCTCTTGGAGGAGAGAAAATAAAATTAAGATTCAAAGTTATTAGTTAGTATAAAATTTATTGCGCAATAAAAAATTGTAAGGTACCTTGTCGATCTACTGTTATGAAATTTGGCAGGAAATGAGAACTTACAGCTAAAGGAAGTAATTATTGGAAGTGTGACAGTTTATTAATATTTTATGGGAAAAAATACAAATAATAACAGGCAACGAAAAAAAAATGCCGCTTTCAAACTTCTATTTAAAGTTTATTTCATACTAAATGTGTGGATAGTGGATATACTTTTATAAGTTGTACTGTTGATCAACAAATTGCAGGTCTGTAATGCGTTTAAATTTCAGGACCACAGGCCAAAATTCCATTTAAAAATAATCTTTGGAATATGTATATTTTGAAAATGAACACAAAAAAGTTCGTACATGAAAGCTTTACATGATTTTTTCGCGCAACAAGTCACAGCTTGACGGCAACACTATACCTAAGTATAAAAGAAAAATTTGGGACGAGAGCAGGGTCTTTCAAATCTCAGCCATTTTATAAATGACATTTTTGTACCTGCTACGCTTATCAAAATTTTCTATGCCTTTGTGGGCCAGCGTAAAGATTTCCAGCTTCACAAGCCTTGTGATCTTTTGGAAATATTTGTAATATGAAATAGAGATTTCACAAAATTACCGAACAATTTATACCAACTTAAGTCCAAAGGCCATATTATAAAATTCATATGAAAAAGAAATTCTTATGTTGCACGCTATTAGTCGTTTTCAGGCCGTAAATAAAAAAAAATGATTTTTTTGATGACTTGACTTTCTAAAATTTCATTTTGTAAATTAAAATCCATTTTATTATGAAAAATAAAGTTTACGTTTTACTTAGATAAAATACCATTAAAAAGCGAATTTATTGGGGAATCTGTTCCATTAGTTTATTCAATAATATTTGTCACTTACTACTACTACTACTCGATACAACTAGTCACTATATAACTCCTAAAGTATTTTTTAAAATTCTAAGTAATAATAAAACATATATTTTAAATAATAATAAAAAATGTATGTTTTAAGAAAACGTACAAAATTTTGAACGCAGCGGAGTACGAATTTTAGACGGTTTCAATGAGACGAGTGATCGAGTCCCACCGCGTTCTTTTTTATAAATTTTTTTGCAGTTTCTTTTGATTTACTTTTGTTTTCAGTAAAAAAAGGCCGTTGTCCAGAGTACCCGCGTGGTGTGTGGGTCTGCAGCCACACCTGTACTGGGGACTCAGACTGCCCTAGAACGCTTAAGTGTTGCGCGAACAGATGCGGCGCCCTAACTTGCCAGAGACCCGAGGCAGAGGAAGTCCCACCTCCTTTATAGAAAATTTGTATTTATTTAAAAAAATGTGTAATTAATCAAAATATCAGGAAAATGTTATTTCAAAAGTTTTTATTATTTTAGGTACTTTTATATTATTATTTTTTTACTATGAAATTGTTTACTTTTAGCAATGTTACACAAATTATGTTTTATATGACATTAAATTACAATCGACGATTGTGGATTCGATTCTTACTCGAAGAATTTAATTATTTTCATTTCGCTCGTTCTGGTAACAAGGAAAGTGTCGGAAATTGGACGGTGCGTGGGAAAACAGAGTCCTCTTCCTACCCTGCTAGAATATGTTGAATAAAATTTGAAGTTACAAGTCTTCTTGAAGGAACAATGACGTGTTCCTTCAAGAAGAATATGAATTTTTTTTTATTTTAATTTGAATGATATTTAAATATAATATTTAATTTAAATAGGAATATGATTTTTAATTTGAATTTTTCAAATAGATACTTGATGATATGACGCTATCATATAAGAATGGCGACGATCATTGGGCGTATTGTATAGAATGACTAAAGATTCCAATTTAAAGAAAAAAAATGCAAAAAATTATAGACTTATTATTATCTATATATTTTAGAAGGGACCAGTCGCGGCAAAGGGACCCAAGCATGTGCCTAAACACGACAGGTTGTGGATTCGATTCTGCTCGAGTATGAAATGAAATGCTTAATATTTTAATTTCCTTGCTTTCGTGAAGAGGCGAAGCGCAGCATTGAGGTTCTCCATTAAACACGTAACGCCCCCAGAATTCGGCGGAGAACGGAAATATTTCAATAATGGAAACCGAGTGTTTTAACATTAGGTTCCCAGGTTCCCTCTGCATAACTTGCATTACGTAGGATACAGTGTTAGACTTGAAAAAAGCCTGCATTTTTTTATATTTAATTAATTGGAATTTGTAACTGCATTAATTATTGCAATAATGTACAGAAAATCAAATTAAAAATAAATTACCAACGTACATAGAAATAAAAATTATATTTTTTTTCATTTTTCTAAAGCCCTACAAACTCTTTCTAATATAAAGCCTCAACGAAAATTGAAGCAGAAATTTTAATTTAAAATGTGGTTAGCCTTTCAAATATTCGCATTTTTAATATTTGAGTGAATCTCACGTATGTATTTATGTAAAAGGCAATGTTCAACTTTTGTGTGTACCTCTATAAAAACTATTCAACTCTACCCTCAACAAATCGTTTGTGCTATTTAGATTATTTTTCAGTTGGTAAATTATTTTTTTGTAGAATTTTCAAATATTTTATGAGTCCTTTGCTGGTTTAATGTTATATTTTCACGCATGATTTGTAAAGTACCTATAGTGTATAGAAAAATCTGTAAATTTTACAGAACATCGTGGCATTTTGGAACAGGAGAAACATGGAAGAACATGGCTGTGGATTCGATCCTATCTCGTTGAAACTATTCATTATCATTTGCTCGGTTTATCATATAGCAGGTTAGGCAGGGGGGCGAAGTATTAAGAGAGGCCTATTATTATTCTCTAATTTTCAATTTTGCGTTGTTTGGCGAAACTCAACGTTGTCCTTCGTCTATTACAGAGGGAATATAAAAATAATTTAAAAATAATATAATTCCTGAAACTGAAACACTGTCTCAATGTATTTCCCCTTTGAGACGGCTTTCATACCGTTCTGCTTGGTATCTTAAACATTTAATAAAATGTACAATACTTGTGTTATTGTGTATATATTACACGACTTGATTGTAAAAACAATGGTTATGGGTTTGATTCCCATTTAGAACTTGCTTTGTATTTCCGCGCTTTGGATAAAGTGGGGCGTTGTTCCGCTATTTAACATGAAGTGTTTCGTATTCGGACGGAGAACTGTGAACGGAGAGTTTAGGTTTTGTCTGTCCCCACATTAGGTTTTGTCTGTCCACCCTGTGACATGCAACAAAACACGAAACAAAGAAAAAGTAGACTTTTATGGTTGTTAAATTACAATATGATAACGTCCCTAAAGGGTAAATCGGTATCCTATTACGAAGACTACGCGCTGTTCGTCTGTCACCAGGCGGTTGATATTATAACAGATTATATATTTAGGTTAGCACTACAACTCAAATACTGTACGATACAATTTCATCTTTATTTTTATTTCCTTGAACCGGGTTTTACCACTCAACGGCTATCTTTGTTTATCGGGAAAGTACAAAACTAAATCATATCAAACTGACTAGATTTTATGTATATATACATATACTTCTGTTATTTATATTATGTGGACGATTTATACCAATTAATATTGCTCGTATAAGTTAAAGAATTGGATGCAGTAATCTCAGGAACTACGAACTGAATAATAATTTTTGTGCTGGTCAGTTAATTTATCGATCATGGCTAAAGGCTACATAATATTAGGTTAATCGTTTCGATTTATCCCAATGTACTTGGGCCGACCGACTTGAGAAACCTTTGTCGTCATGACTGTGTCTTAGCTATTTATTCGATTACGAGGAATCAGGTAAATAAATAAATAGAAATATAGAAAAGTAGCTTTATGGTGTGTCCCGCAGCAGGGAAGCAAGAGGAACCTAATACTGAGACATTCACCTCCTGTTGCGCACTTTCCGCTGAATTTTTAAAAGCAATGCCTAGAGTGGGAATCGAATCAAAAACCGTCGCGTACAGTCATCGCTTTGTGCTCCTGCGATACAACGACTTCTGTAAAATTAGTGTAATACAAAATTATTATAAACATTCGTTCGTATAAAATAAACAAAAAAAAGAAATAGGTAAGAAATATTTATTTTGGACCTGAGAGGAAATGTAGTACATAAAACACATAGAACGAATCGATCTTACACGACTTCACAAAAGGCTTCCCATTGTGAACGCTGAAGCTTTAGTATTGTCCTCCTGAAAAATCCCATTTTTTGTATTGTTATTGTTCATTGCATTCTACAATGGTTTGTATACTACGAGTACTGTATCCAGGTGCAGCGTGGAGCTAAAAGAAATAATGTAATCTTTCCAATAAATACTCATTCAATAATAGCGCAATTGGGAAATGTTTGATGGTATATCCAATCCAATTCTGGCGAAATATTAACATACAATTTTTACTCCAAATGTATATGTTTCGTATCAAATTCGTAGTTTTACATTTAAAATTATTGTTTTCACAAACCTATATATTACTTTTCAACATTCAAACTGAAGAAGTGCAGTTTCAAGTTACTCAATGTTTCTAAATTTAATCGTAAAATACAACAGAAAGAGGAATATCCCTGCACTTAGTTCTATCTGTTGTCGTGAGTTTGATTTCCATTCGTGGTAATACGTTATTTCCATTTCCTTATTTTGGAGCAATACTAAGATTCTAACATTAGATGCTGTTTGGGGAACGGAGTGTCTTAACACTAGTTTCTTTCTGCCTACTTCAGGGGTATTCAGGGGTACACATATGCGGAATACAGAGTGGAGTTAAATAGAAAAATAAAAAAAAATTGCAGCATGTAAATCACGAGTTATCAGCAAAAGTTTTGTTCAATTAAATGGTTTGGCCATTTATTCATTTTTTTAATACGATTTGCCTTTCAAACGCTTTCAATACAAATATAGCGTGTACTACTAGAAAAAATATTTTTTTAAATATATAATACAATGCGGTATGCATTTGTTAGGAAATTTATAAAACGTTCAAGTGGAATGTGCGAACTAGATACGTAAGTATGTAGGTACATTTTTATTTTATACTAAAAGCTTTAGTTTTTTTATTTATAGATACTAATATCTATTAACGGGAAGTAGTTTTAATTTGTATGAAATAAATTATTATTTTATAATAGCATATAACAGCATAGCATGCACTCATTTTGTAGGAATTAAATTACAAATAGCATTTCAACACTCTTTCTATTGTGTTGTAAGTTCTCGTTATGTGCTAAATTTTACATCTATAGATCCACAATACAATATATCATATATAAATAATAAAAAATAAACATAATATACAAAGCGCATGAAAACTGTAAATAAATGTTTTGATTGCGTTGATTTAGAAACTTGACTTTTTTATGCTGCAAGGTAACTGTCTGTCAAAGGGACCGTCGTCAGAGCTACCTCCTTTGTAGTGAAATAGTTCAAATATTAAATATTTCCTATCCTTGAGTGGGAATCGAACCCACTTGTCGCGTTTACAGTCGTACGCGTTCACCACGACCGGTCTCTGATTATTTTTTTTAATGAAATATTTATATTTTTGTTCTTGTTGTTTTTTTTTATTTGTATTGTAAGATCCCACTTCTCTCTTATGGAAAAAAACTTTATTAAACATATCCTAGCGATCATATTAAGAATGTAGAAGAACGTGCTTTGGGCACGTTGAGAGTGATGAAAAAATGGCAAAATATATTTAGTATCGTGATAATTTGGTAAGAGAAATAGAAGAAGACGTTGATTGACCTCTGAGAATACTGTATCATAGTACTGGCAAAGGACAACGTAAAAAGCACGACAACCCAAAGAATAGGTACGTAATGACAATCAAACTCACACCCGTCATATATACAGTAAGAGCATCGGTCATATAATTATTAAAAATAAATACATAGCAAAACGAAGTCAAAACAAATAGGTTTATCCAAAAAAAAGAAGTTACATGCGTCATTCATCGAACGTCAAAAATGAATACTAAAGATAATTCCTCAGACTTTCTCGGGTCAGAAAGTGAGCGGAATTAATTTTTTAAATGAATTATTTACAAATTCACATTTAATTATCTGTGACAATGATACTTTGAAACAGATTGGAGCGAGTATTTCATTGCCAAGGCGTGTTATCATTAAAAAAAATATTAATTTACTAATAACCTTTAACGCACAAACGTCTCTTCACTGGTTTTTTTAAATTGTGATATAGAACATTTGGACGTTTTCTGGGATGTTATTGTAAAAGCGTGTTCATTGTCCCATAAAAGAATAACGGATTCGATGCGACCGAGTTACAAGCGTGCTCAGTTTAGACTTATTTCTAGTATGTACATCGAGGCCAGACGTTGTGCAGGGGCACAAATTTTAGTAAGCGCAACTGGTTGAGGGTTCAATCCCCACTCGAGGAAATATATTTTTAATATTTTCATTTATTCGTCCTAGTGTTGTGGCAAAGCGCGGCGTTGAGTTCCACCATTCAGCACGCAATGACTCAAGAGTTTAACGAAAAATTAGTGTAATACAAAATTATTATAAACATTCGTTCGTATAAAATAAACAAAAAAAAGAAATAGGTAAGAAATATTTATTTTGGACCTGAGAGGAAATGTAGTACATAAAACACATAGAACGAATCGATCTTACACGACTTCACAAAAGGCTTCCCATTGTGAACGCTGAAGCTTTAGTATTGTCCTCCTGAAAAATCCCATTTTTTGTATTGTTATTGTTCATTGCATTCTACAATGGTTTGTATACTACGAGTACTGTATCCAGGTGCAGCGTGGAGCTAAAAGAAATAATGTAATCTTTCCAATAAATACTCATTCAATAATAGCGCAATTGGGAAATGTTTGATGGTATATCCAATCCAATTCTGGCGAAATATTAACATACAATTTTTACTCCAAATGTATATGTTTCGTATCAAATTCGTAGTTTTACATTTAAAATTATTGTTTTCACAAACCTATATATTACTTTTCAACATTCAAACTGAAGAAGTGCAGTTTCAAGTTACTCAATGTTTCTAAATTTAATCGTAAAATACAACAGAAAGAGGAATATCCCTGCACTTAGTTCTATCTGTTGTCGTGAGTTTGATTTCCATTCGTGGTAATACGTTATTTCCATTTCCTTATTTTGGAGCAATACTAAGATTCTAACATTAGATGCTGTTTGGGGAACGGAGTGTCTTAACACTAGTTTCTTTCTGCCTACTTCAGGGGTATTCAGGGGTACACATATGCGGAATACAGAGTGGAGTTAAATAGAAAAATAAAAAAAAATTGCAGCATGTAAATCACGAGTTATCAGCAAAAGTTTTGTTCAATTAAATGGTTTGGCCATTTATTCATTTTTTTAATACGATTTGCCTTTCAAACGCTTTCAATACAAATATAGCGTGTACTACTAGAAAAAATATTTTTTTAAATATATAATACAATGCGGTATGCATTTGTTAGGAAATTTATAAAACGTTCAAGTGGAATGTGCGAACTAGATACGTAAGTATGTAGGTACATTTTTATTTTATACTAAAAGCTTTAGTTTTTTTATTTATAGATACTAATATCTATTAACGGGAAGTAGTTTTAATTTGTATGAAATAAATTATTATTTTATAATAGCATATAACAGCATAGCATGCACTCATTTTGTAGGAATTAAATTACAAATAGCATTTCAACACTCTTTCTATTGTGTTGTAAGTTCTCGTTATGTGCTAAATTTTACATCTATAGATCCACAATACAATATATCATATATAAATAATAAAAAATAAACATAATATACAAAGCGCATGAAAACTGTAAATAAATGTTTTGATTGCGTTGATTTAGAAACTTGACTTTTTTATGCTGCAAGGTAACTGTCTGTCAAAGGGACCGTCGTCAGAGCTACCTCCTTTGTAGTGAAATAGTTCAAATATTAAATATTTCCTATCCTTGAGTGGGAATCGAACCCACTTGTCGCGTTTACAGTCGTACGCGTTCACCACGACCGGTCTCTGATTATTTTTTTTAATGAAATATTTATATTTTTGTTCTTGTTGTTTTTTTTTATTTGTATTGTAAGATCCCACTTCTCTCTTATGGAAAAAAACTTTATTAAACATATCCTAGCGATCATATTAAGAATGTAGAAGAACGTGCTTTGGGCACGTTGAGAGTGATGAAAAAATGGCAAAATATATTTAGTATCGTGATAATTTGGTAAGAGAAATAGAAGAAGACGTTGATTGACCTCTGAGAATACTGTATCATAGTACTGGCAAAGGACAACGTAAAAAGCACGACAACCCAAAGAATAGGTACGTAATGACAATCAAACTCACACCCGTCATATATACAGTAAGAGCATCGGTCATATAATTATTAAAAATAAATACATAGCAAAACGAAGTCAAAACAAATAGGTTTATCCAAAAAAAAGAAGTTACATGCGTCATTCATCGAACGTCAAAAATGAATACTAAAGATAATTCCTCAGACTTTCTCGGGTCAGAAAGTGAGCGGAATTAATTTTTTAAATGAATTATTTACAAATTCACATTTAATTATCTGTGACAATGATACTTTGAAACAGATTGGAGCGAGTATTTCATTGCCAAGGCGTGTTATCATTAAAAAAAATATTAATTTACTAATAACCTTTAACGCACAAACGTCTCTTCACTGGTTTTTTTAAATTGTGATATAGAACATTTGGACGTTTTCTGGGATGTTATTGTAAAAGCGTGTTCATTGTCCCATAAAAGAATAACGGATTCGATGCGACCGAGTTACAAGCGTGCTCAGTTTAGACTTATTTCTAGTATGTACATCGAGGCCAGACGTTGTGCAGGGGCACAAATTTTAGTAAGCGCAACTGGTTGAGGGTTCAATCCCCACTCGAGGAAATATATTTTTAATATTTTCATTTATTCGTCCTAGTGTTGTGGCAAAGCGCGGCGTTGAGTTCCACCATTCAGCACGCAATGACTCAAGAGTTTAACGAAAAAAAGTGTCTTATACCTTGTATAGGTTTTCTCTGCCTACCGTGCTGCCTACATTTTCAAAAATATATTGATATGCAACGATACAATATAAATACGTAAATATATATACACGTAGCAGAGTCAGCTACGTGTGACGCCATGAACAAGATGAAATGCTACCATATTTCATGTAGCCACAATTACCTTTTCACAACGTTTCGGATTCAAAGAACTGGTTCGCATTATATTGAGGCATTTAATATTAATTATTTACGTACCTATATTAATTTGTGGTTTGTCTAATATTTTTGCGGCATCCCGCTTATGCGCTCATAAGTGGATGGGCCGAGGGAACTTGGGAACTTCCGTTCTCCTTTTTGAACAGAATCCAAGAGGCATTGCGTGATGTGGTACTTAACGCCGTGCTTTGTCTGGTTAAGAGAGCGAGGATATGAAAATATTAAATATTTAATGTCGTCGAATAAATATTTAACTCTCAATCGTCATATTTACAGCCACAGGCTCATGCTCATGTGCCACGACGGCCTAAATCCCCTTGGGAAATAATAATTTTCACAAAATGGAATTAAACTGCCAACTATCGCCGTTACGTTCATGCTTTAAGACTAGGTCATAACGGTTACAACAATGAAATAATAGATGATATTTAATCAATTAATGGAATTGGCCCAAAAGAGAGTTAAATGATGAATAATAATTATAGCATTAGCTTCAGTTAATAAATCTTACCAAATCTTACACGCAAGCTTTTTTAATATAAGAAAAGTGCAATGGAAACGTGTTCTTATATAAAAAAAGACTTGAAAAATATACGGATCTGCTCTCAGGGGTAAAAAAGAGTCTGTGATTGATTTGCAGATGCCAATCTGTACTGCGGTCTATCGTTGCACTCTTTTTCTTTATAATCTTACCTAGTAGCGGATGTAAAATAATGTGTTATTATTGAACATTTCGATTTATTTTAAAGTAATTTTTACTAGGGGCTTTATGTTTGTATAAAAATAAATGACATTTGCGTCGACGTTGACGTCTGACACTTTATAAGTGTGGGAGGTAGCTCTGACCGCAGGTACAGTGAACTACGTTAAAATGATTAACGTGGCGAATAACCGTCCTCGATATATATATCTATCTCAATATATCGACCGGAAGAGAAATAGAAACTGATCTTAAGTTTTTTTTTCTTTTCTTTAGAATCCAAACAAGACATTGGTTGTTAAGTGTTAAGCAGTAAGTAGTAAAACTATCTCTAAATAGATCGGTATATAACTCATATTAAAATATAAAAAAACCGACGATGAGATCCTAATAAGCAATAACTACAATTTGGGCGACAAATGAAGAGCGTAGTCTCTCCGAACTAGATAGAACTAGAAACTAGAACTCTTCATCTATGGATGACAAGGCATAAAGAATATTACGATTAAAAAAAAAATCATGGAGCTCAAAGCAAAATTTTATTACGAAGGCACCCAATATTTTTACGTTTCATCGTAACGTGGCAGCACAGAGCTCCCAAAACGCGACGGTTGTGGGAGCTTACTATTTTTATATCTTCGATCTGGTGACAGGATGAAAAATGTCACTGAAATCCACGTCTTGACAAGAGTTTCTCGAAAATTGAGGTGTGCGTAAGGAGTGTTTTAACACTAGATTCCCTTTGCTTACCTTGTTAATAGCGGAATACGGCATGAAATTAGTTAACTTTTATTAATTTCGTATTATGTATGCTGTGCTAAGATGATCCTTGTTCAAAAGTAACTCTCACCATATTTATCCAGTGTAAGAGGCTATAATACGACGGTTTACTTACACTGTTTGCACAAAAAATTGCCAATTTCAATGTTTTATGGTCGTTCCGTGACTAAAAAATGGGTTCTTTAAATTAGCATATGATTATGATAGAAACATATTTGAAAATAATTTTATTTTTAATATATTTTTTTTAGGTTTAATTAAAAAGTTCAATTTATTTTCATGCGGCGTTGAGTTCCACCACTCAATATGTAATGTGAAATTTGGTCTGACCAAATGTGGCTGTAATAGGAGAGAGGTGTTGATATTAGTGGAGAAAGAAGTGTCTCGACACTAGGTAATTCTTTTCTGCAAGTACTGGATACTTGATTATGAAATTAATATTATTATTATACTTTGCACCTAAAACTATTATAAAAACAATACATACAAATAGAACCTATATGTGGGGCTTATAATAAAGATACTACTACTTATCCTATAGGCTTTTAATTTTTCATACGTTGTCTCAAAACGTGTTAACGATAGGTTTATTTTGTACACCTCATTATATGCAGATCAAAACGTGAAACTGGAGTTTTCGTTACTATTGTTTTAATTAGAAAAAGATGGTAAATAAAAACAATATTTTTCGTTGTGAAACAAAAATGGTAAGCAGAGTGATGTATTACACAAAAGTTATTAAATTTTGTCTTTAAAGAAATATCTTTAAAATAAATCAAAATTGATTTTTTGTCTTATAAAACATAAACTTCCATTCCAATATAAAAATAAAATTTTCTATATAACTCATTAGCTATAAGTCAAGCCTATTTGATTTTATCATGCATCAAGCAGGAGGCTGTCTCTATTCTTCATCACGCCGTAATTGGTAGCTCGTTGTCGACTATATGGCGTAGTCTTAGTTCACAGAATAGAAATATCAGTAAGTAACTGCTATTTAAAATAGTTTTATAACCGCTTATAACACTGTTTAGTGGCGGAAATCGATTGTTATTAGCGAAAATATAAGACTAATTTGTCCTCGCAATGAGAAATCGAACCTACCGCCGCTGTTTTTAAAGTCTGACGGTGTGCACTGTGCCACGACAGCCTCATTAAAACTGGGTTTTGAATTATAATAAAAAATGGGTATTGCATTTTTACTTCCTACATACATTTGTAACAATTATATCAGCTTCACGCTGTATCCCTCACACAGCAGGGTAGGCAGAGGAAACCTAATGTTAAGACACTCCATTCCCCACTATCTGCCGAATTCTGGAGGCATTGCGTGCTGAGTGGCAGAACTCAACGCCGCGCTTAGCCTCGACACCAGAGCGAAGAAATGGAAATATAAATTTAAGTAAATATTTCATCTCGAATCCACAACCAGTCGGGTTTACAGTCACACTTCGTGCTACTGCGTCACGACTGGCCGCGTAACAATTATATAGTCAAATTATTCTTTTCTTCAGTACAAGCCTATATTTAGAGTAACTTAAAAATTAAAACGTTAAATTCAGTGTTACTTCTACTCCCTGGTTTTAGTCCCGGCTTGGGTTGTCAGGGTCTGCCTTTTGATGCATCCTCGGTGGTTACCCGAATTGGCTTACATGATGACATTCAGTCATCGCTTTTATGGTCGCTGATTTAAGGTCTTAAAGAATAAATATATAAGCTAAACCAAAAATAAAATATTCTCTTTTTAGGGGGTCTCCGTTCTTCGTTTCGTACATAGTTCATTCAATGTTTTGATCCAATGGTGTAACACACCATATTTACTAGCGTTATTATAGTCTGTGGCAAGTGTGAACATTAATTAATTTTAGATCTACCTGCGAAGCGTTGGATGTAGGTCGTGCAATCTTGAGATCCGATTAGTTGGGTAAAAATGATAGCCTGATTGGATCTCGATCACGCCTATTGTCAATGTGTCATTGAGTGCTTAGATTATATATAATATATATATATATATTTTGCGGGTTAAAATATAAGAAAAATATATAAAAACATATTTTTTTATGGAAAAGACAAGGCAAACAAGTGTTCGGGTCACCTGATGGTAAATGATCACCGCCACCCATGACCCCGTGCAACATCAGAGGAGCTTTACCGGCCTTTATGGTGAAGATCTCCACTCTCAGGTATCCATGTCATATTGACCTGTAAACACTGCCGTGGGTAGGCCATTCCACTGTTCCGTGGAATGAAGTAGTCATAATGGGGCGAGGCTGTTAAGCGTCTCAAGTTTAAGCGCAAAAAACGGAGAATAGAGTGTCTTGTCACTAGGTTATCTATCCCTCATCACCTTATAGAATCATAGCAGCAGTTTCATGAATTTGTCGTGAGTTTGATATGCAATTAAGGAATAATATTTATATTCAACATCTCGGATTTACCGGAGTTTGGAAAAATGGCCGTTCCGCCACTTTACTTTCAATGTCTCAAATTAAGTGAAACGTGAATATTGTGTATTAATTCAAATTTATTTTTGCCTAGTATTTTCGTCTGACTTGCTCGTGGATACTTTCTTCGAAATTGATTGTAATATATCACATTTTAGAATTTACCTTAATACCATAAAGTTTTTGATTCTATTACATTTTTGTGTTTATATTTAAATCACAAGATCCGGTGTTATATAAAGTCTTTGCCTTCCAAACAAATTTGTCCGTTACTGATATAAGTTAAATCTCGTAAGTATGGAAAGCTTATTGTTGTCGAGGCCACTATAGAAAAGAAAAAGATGGTGCTAACGAATCACGCACCGAGGGTCGTGGACAGAATTCGTATCAATACTTACATATTAAATGAGCTCCACATCAAACAACGGTTATTAAGTTATATAGCGTTTATCGAGTTTATAAACTCGAATGGATGTTGATGATGGAGCTGTTTGGTCTCGAGAAGTCACCATGGCTTATTGAACGCCTTGTTGTCCAAAGGAAGGTAGAAGAAAAAGAACGCCTTGTTGCCCCAGGGAAGGTAGAAGAACCCACGCGGAAGGTTCTAAATGCTATGGACTGATCAAATAAAGATGCTAGTGGGTGGACTTGTCAAATAGCATATTGTCCACGCCCACTATAAAGAGTACCACGAAGGAGAAAAAGATTTATCTCTATAGTATTATCCTTAAAACAGTACTAGTTGTGATTCAGTAGCTAGTACATATAAATCGTGAACCGTGCCTTACCAATTCCATTAAAAAAATATAGCATTTCAAAACAAAACGGCAACTATTAATATTAAATGATTTCGAGCGAACGTGATTTTATAAAATATTTTTAAATCAAAACTTGTAATTACTGCTGCTGCAAAAAAAATCTCAGTTCGCAAAGCAGATTAATTAAGGTAGCGATCGGAATTGTAACTTCGTTTCCGTTTTCAGGCTCCGCTGTTTACGTTATCGAGTCATCGCTGGTGTTTACTGAGCAGATTACTTTATTTAAAAAAAAATATTGGCTTCACGCTGTATCTCATACACAGCAGGGTAGACAAAGGGAGCCTTGAATGAGGACACTCCGTTTCCATTCTGGTGGCATTGCGTGTTGAGTGACCGCATTTTGTTTTTTTCTTAATTTTAATATATAATGTTTAAGCATTGTTTTTCATATGAGATGCTTATTGATTAAAAAATAATTTCCATGGATCTCATTTAATTGGTTCTCCAGAGTGGTAAAAGCGTATACAATCAGGCACTACAAGTGCGCTCGATGAATCCCATCATCATATCAATCAATATATGGAAGTCAACAAGCATATAGTTCGACAATAACGCGATGGTTGTGGGTTCAATATGAACTCGTGGAAATAAATTATTATTTATTAATATTTTCATTTCATCGCTCTTGTACTGTAAAAGTAATGTAAAAGCGAGACGTTGAGTTCCGCCAATCTCTCCCAATGCCTCGAACATTCGGCAGAATCTTTGTAATAGAGCTGCCCTTTGTCTACCGTGCCATATGTAGGATACAGCGTGATGTCGAAATAAAAAAAAAAATGAAATTAATAAAAATATAGTTCATCTGTGAATAATTAGCTTCAATCACAACTCACTGGCACAAAATAAATATAAGTTGAAAAGGTCACGATAATTATCAAAAAAAAAAATAACAAGCACAAAAACAGACCAACCGTAAAGTTGACTCGAGCGCTTACACGAAGGATTTCTTTCAGTCACGAACGCTTTAATTGTACTGAAATTCAGTAATTAGAGCACTGCCAATTAGCTCATAAAGAAGTTATAATTAAATTCTTTTTAAGCTCTCGCTGAATATGCGACGCATATATGAAATACCGTTCTTATTTTAAATTTTTGTTTTTTTTTATGCCTGACTTATTTTTGGAAAGTAAAATTATCTTTTTTAAGCTTCTTTTTAAAGTTATAATTGAGTTTACCTGGAGATCATCATGAAAAATCTATATTATATAACTCTTCCGTGAGTCCAGTTTTCTACTTCCGTCAGTTCCACTGAGTGAGTAATAGACAATGAAAACAAAACTTCTGAAAATATTTTCGATATTTTCGAGCGAGTATGAGTAAGAAAAAAATACTTTTTGTATGAATTATTATTATGAAAAAAAGCCATTATGGTTTTAAAAATAATAATATTTTTCAGTGTGTTATATAGCGCTCGGTGTCACAGGCGGAAAACTTATTTAATGTCATAATGTGTCCGTCTTAAAGGCGGCCGAGCTCCACAAAATGCTGACAAGAGAGAGATCGGGGGAACGGCGCCGGTGGGAAAGGAATTTCTTTTTTCCCACACTTATTACTCTTTCTTCTTTCAGTTAAGTTAGATTACTTTAGGTGTACGCAAATTGATTACTGTTTTTAACATGGAAAGCAGTAGTCTTAGATATAGTTTAGTTTTATATTTAATTTATGTTTAAATTTAAGAATTTATTATTATAAGTTTATATATAAAATCAACTGCCACTCAACACGCAATGCCTCCAGAATTCGGCAAAAAGTGTGGAATGGAGTGTCTTAACACTAGGTTCCCTCTGCCTACCCTGCTGTGGGTGTTATTTTATATAAAATCGTATTTTCTAACCCTCTAACCGCAGCCCTCGTAACTAGTGGCAAGTTATTGTACACTTTTATTTACAGACCAATATTAATCATTATCATATATAACAACCAATATAATCAAAATATTATATACTCCATACGTTTCCTAGTTCTATCAAGTGTGACTCGAAAAAAAAATGGTACAATCCCATAGTAAAGCTTACAGGAATTAATCGGGAACACGAAACCGCCAATTTAGGCAAGCTGCAGTTTGTTGCGGACACTGATTTGCATTTCAAAGCTGACCGCTGACGTTACGCTCAAATCACCCAAAATGTTACTGTAAATGTTTTTCATTTAGAAGTTCTTCTGTAGAAGAATTGTTTGGAGCATCGTTGAAATACAATTTTGGTCTACTCGCTTTTTTTGCTGAACCGATTTTGATGATATTTGAGATTTCTATAAATTTGATTCTAAATAATATATTTTAGGGTCCAACTTTATAATATTTAAAAAAATTAAACACTTCATTTAAATATGTTACTTTTAAAGACTAACATTATTATTTTTCAAATTGAGGCTATTACAGCTCAGTGGGATAGATAATTCAGAATCTTAAAAAGTATAAGCGTTACTTGTGAGTTCAACCCCCACTTGGATACCCAAACTGAACTCCCGCCCCGCATAACGGTGCGAATGAGTCCACTAACTGAAGAATGGAGTGTCTTGTCACTGAATGCCCTCTGCTTTCCTTGCGGAATATAATGTAAAGCTAATAAAATTCATATAATATACCATATGTATACTATTATGTTATTTAATTTAATTGCTCCTTCACTATTTAAATTAAATAGACCATTTTGAATGTGTTCATTTATTATTCGACCAATTTCGCGATTTGCTAAATTATAAACTTTAAGCTGGAAATAATTTGGCTGTGAAATGATGAAAGTTTTAGTTGAATTAAACGTAGTACTTAAATGTTTACTGAGCAAAAACTCCTCATTGCATTGCAATGAAAGAGAAAGAACCGACTATATAGCAAACTATGTGTTCACTGTACATAAGTTGTAGATTCAATTCCTATTCGGGGAAATAAATTATTGTCATTTTCTCGATGAGTTCACTCACATAATATATGGGAATCCGAGTGTTAACTTTCATTCATTCTAGATGGTATCTTCGTTTTTTTTTAAATCCTCGCTAAATCTATTTTGACTACAAACACGTCTGGTTGTAGGTTCAATGCCCACTCAAGGAAATAATTATTTAAATTTATATTTCCATTTCTTCGCTCTGATGTCGTGACGAGTGCAGCGTTGATTTCAATACGCAATGTCTTCAGATATCGAACGATATTGGGGAACGGAGTGTCTTAACACTAGGTTCCCTCTGTCTACTCTGCTGTTTGCAGGATACAGCGGGGAGCTGATTTATTATTTTTTTATAATTTATACACAGATACGAAACAAAGACACCAACCGCCAAAAATTTGAAGGGTACGTTCAAACTATGTTGCATAGTGTAATTTAGGATGAAATTTGATATTTATAAATAATGGATTTTATATTATAATAAACCCAAATAATATAAAATATATATAATGTACGCATGTAAAAAATACATTTTTTATATAATATTTATCCATTAAAAAATAAAAATAATAAAAATTCCCTACCCCGAGCCATTTTTTACGTGTAAGAATGTGTTGAATATTACCTCCTCGCATCAGAGATTGCTCACGTAGCGTCGTTGAAACAAAGCGTTTCTTGAGGAGCCTAGAAGTCGTTAGGTCGCTTCATGGCTTGTGAAAAGCATTTTTTAATTTTTTCACAGATTTTCTCTACACTTTTAAGTCATATGTGATATTTTAGTTTGAAATTAGCTAAAAAATTTACTTAAATATTTAAACGGTTTTTAATTTAAAAAAAAAACGTGCTTACCAATTTTTGTAGAAGGTTTGTTAGATAAAAAAGTGTCTATGATACTTTTCCTTTCTTAAAAGTATTTTTGAAAGTAATCATTTAAAATAGTACTTCGGCAATAATTTTCATTTTCCTCTTTTTCTAATATCTGTATCATTTATTCATATATGAAAGTGTGGGGAAAGAGCTAGATATTAGTACAATAATACACATATACAACTTCACAATGTTATATTTTCGATTATATCTACTCCATACAATCATGTATCTTTTATTTATATATAATTTATACATTTTAATCACTTTATTCTGACACGTACGTAATTTTATTCTTACTTTAATACAATACATACCAAGCACAAATTACTCACTGACACTTCACAACACTGATATTACAACACGAATAACGTCTTCACTATTCGAATGCGAATATTCGAATGCGGGTCCGTTGCTTATCCCCCACCAAGAAATCTCTGGAATGCCGATATTGTAGCAAAAAATGGTGCGAATAACAACACCTGACCCGAACACGTGGCTGTAGGCCTTGCAATTTTACAATGGCGATAACAAAAGAATGTAACATGTTATATTTCCTCACAAACAATAATAATATCTAAAGAAAAAATTGTCAAAATAATTGAATGAAACTTTCTTTTAATTCAAAAGCGAAGGTTGTGGGTTCGATTATTACTCCTGATACTGTTTCGATACCCTCTCTAGAGACAAGACAAAGCGTGGTATTGAGTTTCGCCAATTAACGCGTAATATATTGAAAATAAGGCGAAAAGTGGAGAACGGTGAGTCTCAACACTAGGTTTTTAGGCCTATCTTGCTATATGCAGGATACAGCGTGAAACCTTAATATTTTATTTAACGGAAGAAAATTACCAAGTCTTTGAACAATTTACTTTCTACATCAATTGTGAAGTATTTAATGGGGTGAAAAGTGCACCTGGCGATTGCTCACGAAAAAAATTGAAATTCTGACACGAATGCCAATCAACGTCCAATTTTACCCCTAATTTCTTTAACGGGTGTTCGGTTGATAAAATCGTTGGAAATCGTTGGAAATTCGTATATCTGTAGAGTTTAAACGGCTTTTTTTGCTATTCGTTTTGGGCTTCTCATTCCTTTCTTAATTTGCTTAGTAAGTTTAATTAACCACTATAAGACATTCACCAGTTAAAACATTCCACTTTCTCCCTCATTTTTCGAGACATTGCGTGAGACATTGCATGTTAAGTGGCGAGACTTAGCGCCGCCATTTATCTTGGAACCATAGCGAGGAATTAAAAATAATTCCTTCCGGTGAGAAACGAAACCACAGCCGTCATTTACAGTAAGACGCTGAGTTCCCCTGCGGTCTCTAAATTATTATAGTAATTATAGTCGAGGCTAATCGTGGCTGGTGGTTGTGGGTTCGATCCCCACTCGAGGAAATGAACTATTTATTTAAATGTATATTTCCATTACTTCGCTATGGTGTCGAGGCAAAGCGTGGCGTTGAGTTTCGCCTGGCAATCCATTCATAATTCGGCGGAAAGTAGTAACGGATCACTAGGTTTCCTCAGCATAGCTTGCTGTGTGCGGGATACAGCGTGACGTTGTTTTTTTAAACTTATACTTATTTTACTTTCCATTTCAATAGTTTTTAATTGGATAAATGTACCAAAGTACTACATAAGACTAATAATAAAAAAAAAATCTATATCCTGTATTAAAATTGTATTTCTGATGAAATTTCGTCTCTATAGAAGGTCGTACAGTCAGACGTTTTGAAACAGCAAAAAAAAAAGAGAATGGATTATTATTACTCCTTTCCTTATTTAAGGCTAACATTAGCGCAGGGGGACAAACGTCAAGTTATGGGTTCGATTTCCACTTAGGGAAGTGAAAATTTTACTATTTATTTTTTTGGCTCTGGTATTGGGATAAAGCGCTGTGTTGAGTTTCGCCATTCAACACGCAATGCTTCCAGAATTCAGCGAATAGTGGGAACATGTGGGCTTTAATGACTTTACACATGCACACTTCACTCTAGGTTCCCATTCTTCTGCCTATCCTGTACGGTATACAGTGTGAAAGTAAAAAAAATGTCCAGAAAGACAATTACGACTCGGCATGTGGCAAGTACAGAACGTTGTGTTTTGACACTAAATTCTCTCTTCCTATCCTGTTTTTTGCGGTATAAAATGTAAATCTGCAACTACATTGTTTTAGTTTACACATCAAATATTTAAAACAACAAAATAAAATTAAAAAACAACTTTTAGTTTTTAAAATGATTGCGATAGGTACCATGGATTAAATCCACCTCTTTTCACGCCCGTGCCTCTGTATTGTGCAGTTAGCACACAGCGTGAAAATTACAGTTACAGTGTAAAAATATAAGCTTGACTTTTTTTTTATATAATACATGTAGTACTCACAAATGTGTGTGTAAATAAGAAAGGTTCGATTCTCACTCAAGGAAATTAAATATTTCATATTAAAATTAATGACTATTCGAGAGTAGGTAAAGGGAGTCAAGTATTAAGACACTCCATTCCCGATGGCATGTTGAGTGGTGGAATTCAACGCCGCGCTTTGCCTGGACATAGAAGTGGAAATAAAAATATAAGTAAATATGTAATTTCCTCGAGTGGGGATCGAACCCACAACCAGTCGCGTTTACAGTACAATTTTGTGTCCCTGTACCACGGCTGTCCTGTACCATCCTGGTTACTAGCTATATTTTTGTATATTGCTTTATTTGTGCACTAGATTTAAAGGGACTTATAGCACAGGCAAAAATAATGTACAAAAAGCAATCTTTTCCGTAACCTTTAGAAAAAGAGTCGTAGTAGAAGTGCTAAACGAATTACATACATCAGAGTTCTTATAAAAATAATTTATTATTTTAACTTGAATATTACCGCCAATTTATTATTCTTTATTCTTTTGTTAAATTTTAAAATAATTCATTTTCATGACCATCAAAGTTAGCAAAGGTTGTTGCTACATCAACTTTTACAGCTTGTGGTCTCTCTTTAATAAGCGTCTAACTTACGTTTGAGTAAGTCAACTTTTTTTATTTAAATTTTAAAATACATTTTATTTAGAAAAAAAATATAAAATTTGTTGTTGTTAAATAAAATAACTATGTTTTATTCTATAATTGATACACACATAATATGTTTATGTAACATATTATTACAAACATGTAAAAAATAGCCATCTCTATGGGAAGATCAAATGGGTCGAATTATGGGATTGGGGATGGGATTCCGTTTTTTGTAATGTGTTAATGTTTTGATCTGTCGTTTTTTGTTTTTTTATTAGGCAAATTTTGCTTTATTGTTATTTTATTGAGGAGGTAATCTTATGAGAACAACGATCTGTGCTTTGACAATACAGTAGTGGTCGCGGCCTCAGCAGAGTAGTTGAAAGTGTGGAAACTTACAGCTTTAATAAACAACTTTAAACGTTTAAATTATTATGTCAAATGAAAAATAAAAAAACGATGAAAAGAACTGATAATTTTAAACATAGAACATAAGATTGTGTTAAAAGTGATCAAATGTATATTATAGCACCATTTTTTAAAGAAACTACCAGATGTAATGATAGAAGTTTATCAAATAGCACTCTGATAAAAAAGAATATACAAAAAACAATATATTGTATTTACACCCTAAATTCTACTGAGTTTCCTGCTCTGTGCGGTTAAACTAGCTAGATACATTCATTTTAGATCTATTGTCTAACTCATACATACATACCTTGATACATTTGTACATGTATGGGTGAGAATGTGTGTGTGTACAATGTACATATAGTATTGTAGGGACGTGTAAACGGCAACCTCTCTTCAGTCTATTGTTCTATTCATTAGAGGTAGGATGGAGACAGATGTAATGTATTAACTGAAATGTAATGATCATTATCATTAACGAAACCTATATTATTGGTAGAAAAAAATGATTAATGATTTTTTAAACCTATATCATCCCCATTATCTCATAGATATGACAATGAGAATGAATCTAACTATCTTTAAATCATTCGACTGAACTAAGGAGAAATATTTAAGTGGAATGACTTAAAAATTTAATAGTGGTCCGCGATTGATATATGACATTGCAATCATGACGTCATTGTTTATTATTATTTTTCAGTTCACGCTGTATTCCGCACACAGCAGGGAAGGCAAAGGAAATTTAGTATTAAAAAACTGCGTCCCCCGCTTTCCGCCGAGTTCTGGAGGCATTGCGTGTTGAGTGGCGGAACTCAACACCGCGCTTTGCCTCAAAACAAGATCGAAGAAATGAAAATGTCGAACCTACAACCAGTTGATTTTACAGTCACATTGCGCCACGACTGGCCTGACTGTTCATTAATGATTACAATAATAGTTAAAAATAACTTTTGGTCACTGTTTTTCGACAATACATCTCGTATATAAAAATATATGTAGGTAAAATATTCCGTTCTACACTCTCCGCCAATCCAAGCCCACAATCAACATGTTTACATGTCGCTGCCCTACATCGCTTCGATGGCCTTTATCAATTTTTTTTTCTATATTTTTTTGTTCATTGCGTGGAACTTAACGTTTTTTGTTTTTTTTTTCATATGGCAAATACACCACAATCTGACAAGAAATTCTTTAGAATCATGACATATACTTTTCAAATATATATCAAATCAAATTAAGAATCAAATGTTACATTAATATAATTTGAAATGCAAATTGATGTTTGGTCTAGTACGCTGAGCGTATAATATTCGGCCGGTTACTTCTTGAGGGCTCTTCTCAAAGCTTCACCACTGGAATATTAAATATAGAACCTTATCTAAGAGTTATGACTAAAGTTTTGATTTAATCTATTTTATATAAATAAAATTGACGTGCCTGTCTGTAATATTAAAATTACTTTTTTTTTTTCAAGTATAATAAGTAATTTATATAAAATATATATGAAAGACATTTCTTTTCATCCGGGATAATCTTCGGAACGGCTAAATCGATTTTAATCGATTTTAACGGGTTATGCAAGTAAGTTTTGGGGTACTTTCTTCCTGAAGTGTAGGGTCTGTAGTTTTTGCAAATAAAATCCCTAAAAAAATAAATTACGATTTAATAAGCAAAAAATTAAAGTAAGTATCCAATTTTCCCTAAATATTATACTTAAATAATGTTAAATAAAAGGAAGCTGGGGCCTCTAATACTACTATAAACAAAATGTCGCTTCAGTAGTTGCTAAACAAATGCAATATCCAACGCAGCTATGACAGAATCGTTTTAGCGTTGACCGTCCGCCAAAGCATTTTGTACGTGACTCTAGAGGCAAAGGATGTATAACTAAATTATTTACGGTATCCGTAGTGTGGGCTTTTTGTCAACGTATAGAAAAGCAATATTATTGAATGTATAAAGATAGTTGTAGATTTTTTTTATAATTTTGTATTTTTTCTGAGGAAAGTTTAGGGTAAACGTAGATAACCTTGATCGAGTTTCAAGGACTCAATTTCCATGTTTGGTGTTGCACAGGACCACAAGTAAACACGGTTGGTTGAGGGAAGTGTGAAGAAGTGGAAATATAAATTTTAATATAATAGAAAATAATTTTATTTAAATTAATATTTTCATTTCTGCGCTCTGGTGTCAAGATAAAGTGCGGCGTTGAGTTCTGCCACTCAAAGGAATGTCGTAGCACTAGGTTCCCTCTTTCTACCCTGTTGTGTTTGGACAACAGCGTGAAGCCGATATATTTTTTGTAAACAGTTCTTTTATAATTAATGCTGTGTGTTCAATACCATCTGTATTGAACACACAGTTGTCATGACTATTGACTATAACTATTTTTAATTTATATACAGTATCTACATATAAATTTTCATACACTACTTTCTAGGTGGGTTGAATGTTGAGAAACGACGCTACATATTGTGTTAATAGTGTGAGAAAATCAAAATAATTCATTGCCTTGCGTAGGAATCGAATACACAACCAGTACTTTAATAAATAGACATGAATCTGAGCATCGTGTCTCAGATTCTTGTCTACTTTAATATAATATTATATTAAATTTATTTTAATATAATATTATAATAATTCACAACATTCCATACCCCTACAACATTTCATGGATTACCCAAATGGAGATAGGATCCATTTCAACTTTGAATATCTCTCGGGTCGACCCAACTTCTCTCATCAGTCCTGAATTACGCAGCCTTTATAGCACATTGACAAAAATCTATTGATTTATATTGAAATATTTTATCTGTATGGACAAAATTTAAACAACCCATAAGGGGTTAATATTTGATAAAGTTTACAATAGGTATATTACAATATAAATTAAATTAGCTTCACGCTATATCGCGCACACAGCAGGGTAGGCAGAGGGAACCTAGTGTTAAGAAACTCCGTTCCCCACTTTCTGCCGAATTTTGGAGGCATTGCGTGTTGAGTGGCAGAACTCAACGCCGCGCTTTGCCTCGACACCAGAGCGAAGAAATGAAAATATAAATTTAAGTAAATATTTCATCTCCTCGAGTGGGGATCGAACCCACAACCAGTCGGTTTTACAGTCACACTTTGTACCACTGCGCCACGACTAGCCTCATATTACAATATTATTACTTTTTCTACATATCTGGGTAAATAGAGAAGCATAGTTTTAAGATATTACGTTCTCGGTTTTCTGCCGATATATTGCACGTTGAGTGGCGCAATTCAACCACGCTTCGGCCGTCACAGACGGTATAATGAAAATAAATATGGTTATTCCTCCGAGCAGGGATTGAACGCACAACCATCACATTTACAGACGGAAGCTATTCCACTTTGCCTCGCCGACGCAATATTTGTATTTTTAGCTAAAAATATTCTGGTAATCTCCGGTCTAAAGAGTCAGTAAAGATAGGAACGGAATACCTAAACTCTAATTGATTAAGAGCCAAACCAAACCAGATCTTCGTCACGTTATAAAACCTGAAAGTTTCTGTACGCATACATCCAATCGATGAATACTATAAGAGAATATGTAGTTTCTGTGGTGGTTATTTTGGCAATTATTGAGTAAATAAGTTACCAAAAGTAGCACCTAAATTAGGTGCTAAAAATAGTGCCTAATTTTGGTTAAAATATAAAGCTCACAGGGACTACTCCAGCTTAAATTTCATAAAGATATCTTCAATAGATACCGAGAAAATAAAAGTTATCTTTAAAAGTTGTTACCCCCAGTACAAACTCTCTTACATGTGTGAAGAGGTTGATGACAGTGGACGAGGCGAAAGAGGTATGTACGGTCTCCGTAGCGTAGTAGTATATTAGTGGTAGTTAGTAAGTCATTAAAAACAACAGGGCTTGGAGAAATATGGCAGGAGTCAAAACCATGCCAAGTATCTGGTTCATTATCCTTTACAGCCCGATTTTAGAGACATTGCTTAATGAGTGGCGGAACTTAACGCCGCACTTTTCACAATTAAAGAAAGAAATAAATGAACAAACGCTCACACCAAAAGGGCCTACTAAATCAACTCTCTCATACTTCATCATGTTGCTAACTCGTTACACTATTGACTTATTGGTACTAACTTATGATTCCAATAAGCGATATCGTCGAGTTGTAAAGGCTAACTTAAATGGATTTTGGCAGGCGTTCGTGTAAATATTTTGGGAACGGTCACTAAGTGGAGCACTGTATTGTGCTAGTTGTTCGGCTTTATACCGGTTAGGTATTTTGAAATGCCAATTATATTGATTATGTCATTTTGTTGCCAGTGACCGCAAGTACACGACCGTGGAACTGTAAATGCGATAGGTTGTGGGTTTGATTTCCACTTCAGGAAATGATATATTTAATATTCCCTATAACCGCTTATCCCAGCCACAGGCTTTGCTGGTTTGCTGGCTTTTCTATTTACTGGCTGCTGCTATATAGATGGACTGCACCTTGCGTATCTCTACGATGTTTAGATGAAGCGCCTTACGAGCATCAATGAAGTCCTAAGTCGACTGCATCATCCACTCATCGCGCTCTTTAGTTTGATACCCTAATGCTTCAGGGCAATGTTTTTAATATAGAACTAATAATATGTATAAGAGTAGAGTTTTTATATTTTTAAATAAATGAAAGTTAGCTTCCTGCTGTTTCCCGCACACAGCAGGGTACGCAGAGGATACCTAGTGTTAAGACACTCCGTTTCTGTTTATATTGTAAAAAGAATTTTTTATATTTACATTTAAAAATTAAAAATAAATACAAAGTAATATATATTAATCATTACTCAAAGTGAGCCGATATTGGAGACAAAAATGTCTGTAAAATAAAATATGTATATATTTTTAGAAGTATAATTTTCTCCAAAGCAAAAATTTAATTAAAATTTATTGTACAAACAAACCTTTTAAGAAAAAAATGTAAAGAGGCCTACAAATTTTATGAGTAATTTTATTATATATATTTTTTACAGTAAACAAGTTAATTACGATATTTTTCGTAATATTTTATAGCGTGAAGCGTCACCTGTATGTGACGTGGTATACTGAGATAACCTAGATCATACGACATGCCATTTATTAGACATGCTACACATTGCTCTGTAAGAGAGTAATATAAAATAATTTTAATATATTTTTCCAGGTTAGTCGCACAGTAGCAACAAATGTTATTATAAAATCGACTGGTTGTGGGTTCGATCTCTACTCGAGGAAGTGAAATATTGATTTGCACTTATATTTTCATTTTCTCGCTCTGGTGTCGAGGAAGAGCGCGACATCGAGTTCCATCGAAATCTTTTGTTCAGACACTCCGTTCCCCACTTCTCGTCCAATTCTAGAGGTGTCACAAAGCGTCAATATAACAATAACATAATTAAAAGTTTAAAATTTATATTGTAAAGTGCAGTGAACTATAGGAGATCTATTTGGATTTGGGCTCTACACCGGGGGTTGGATAACGAACCTCTTTGTACTTGAATGACGGCGCTCTCTCGTATTCATACCTTACGAGTTTTCACCATGTGTGGGGTTATACGAAAAATTTGTAAGCTGAAAGCGATTTTGTAAGATTTTACATGATTTTCTTTTCCTTTTAAGTTAAAATTTTGGTACTTTTTATTATAAACTAGCGGCCTACTACTCGGGGCTTTGGTCACATACCACCTATAATTCTTATATAAGTTATAAATTTAATATTAGTTTTAGCAGAGGTCGCCGATAAAAGAAGATATACCTGATAGTATACATTAGGTACCTACATTTCTAATATGTGGTATTCAAACGTACCTTTACGTGGTCAATGAAGGCGCCTAGGGGTAACCGACTGACGGCACTCGAACCAAATCACAAGTCATTTTATCCCAAATATATCCCAAAGTAATAGAGAGTAAGAGAAAAATAAGAATTTTCTCTCATTGTATTAACTGACATTTTCCTAGAACTTAGAAGAAGTAATTAACTACTACCAGATAAGCTTCAGTTAGAAGGTCGTCATAGCAAAATAGGCATGTAAATGTAATGGTTATATTAGAACTAGTTTCATTTTGTTTCTCCGGTAGACCAGTGCAGTGTTGAGTTGCGTCGTTCATGTCTCAAAAATTAGGCAGAAAATTGAAAACAAAGTGTCTAAGCACTGCGTTCCTTTACTTACTCTGCTCGCGGGAAATAGCGTGAAGCTTATAACTTGAACCGCAGCAGTTCTTCACTCGCCCAATGACCTCCATGAATGAGCCTTGAGTTAGCGAATGATAGAATGCACTCTCGCCACTGAGACACAAAAAGTGCATACATAACTTAACCCTTTGACACACGGACTATTTTACTATAGCACGATATTTTAATATATTTGATGGGTTGAAACGTATGCAGAATACCTTCTTTCTAAAAGCCTCGCTCGTTCGAAAGTGGTTAATATGTAGTAGGCTCAATATATTAAATTATATGAGTGACCCTATACTGTAATGAAGATTTCTTGATGAATAGAAGATTTTTCAGTCACACTCTGAAAAATGTATTAATATAAGTTAACTCTTTACACTTAAGACAATTGCATTTGTGAAGGGAAGGGAAAGGAGTAACAGAGAGGCTGTCGTGGCAAAGAGTCGCGTTTATAAACGCGACGGTGGTGGATTTGGATCCGGTTCGGGGTAGTGAACTGTTTTAATTTTGGAGAAACGGAGCATCTTAACACTAGCTTCATACAGCATGAAGCCATACTTATCTACATAACGTCAATGGACAAAAATTACTGATATTTTCAGAACGTAATCTTTCACTCTATTACTGGTATCTTTTAATTCGAGTCTTTTACAAGTATTAGGTGTTTTACTTTAAAAATCACTTAATTTTATAATAAAAATATTTCTAAAGCAACATTCAACAAAGAAAAGTGTTTATAAAACATAAAAAAGTAAGCTCATCGCCGCGGTAATGAAGTTTTAAAAGTTAATTAAGTGGACATGGTATTGGAAAACTTATTAGACTGGAGTGCTTGTAAAGAAGAATGCTTTACTCCTATATATAATCTATGTTGTATACACTGTTGTGTTTGGAAAATATGTTGTAATTGAACATTTATTATAAAACCAGTCGTCGCGCGCAATTAGAAAAATTCGATACTCAAAAATCTTTGTGTGTTTATTTTTCTATTAAGCGATTACTGCACAATTATTTTATATATAATTGAATCAACTCTACGCTGTATCCCGCACTCCGCAGGTCAGGCAGAGAGAACTTAGTGTTAAGTCACTATTTTCCCCACAAAAAAATTAAGGTAAATTATACATAAGTTTAAATAAAAATATAGATTCAACACAGATTAAGGGAACGTATCAGCATAATACTCCGATGTATCCAAAGTTGTTAAACTTTCTCACCAAATTCCATTTCATATTATAATATGGGTTACAAGTTTGGCTGACCCTAATCAAATGGGTAATTAAACTGCCTAACGAATCTTGTCTCCCCAAAGACCTTTACTCGTTGAGGTATGAATTTGTTATTAAAATTTAGACATTGTTGTAAAAAAATATATTTTCTTTACTTTCATGCTTTTCCTGAATTTTGGAGGTTATACCCACCCTAGGGTGGGTTAGAATCCCTAGGGTTCCTAATGAAGAAATTTCCGCAAAGACACTTCTCGCAAAATTTCAAAATATTACTTATTGAGTTGTAAATGAAATTAATTTAAACATTGATCATAAAATTGTATAGATCCTGTACATTTCTCAGTTACAGTCTGTATACAGTCTGTATTCTGTACTACTGTGGCTCACAATCTACATATTATACAACATGTTTTATCTTCAAAAGCTCCCGCTAGAGACGCAGAACGGTGTCGTTGCTACAAAATTTATGTGACTTTCACATAAATTATAATAAAATGAGATGTCCCTTAGTAATTCTGGTAATATTTGTTTTATTTATTTGATTGCCTATACATTTACCCTTTCGTCAAGTAAGTTTAAAATATTGAAATCTTATCCTATCCTACTATGCAAGTCACACTCTTATGGCGCATGGAGCACCACGACGGCTTTTAATAATTAAAGGTTTTTTATTACTAGTACACAGCGAAATAATTAGCATAGAACTTACCAAATACTGCGGTAGTAGCACTCTAGTAGTAACAAAATAAATAAATCAAATAAAACAGTTTCCGGCTGTATCCCGTTTATGTAGACAGAGGGCTATTGTTAAGATACTCCGTCCTCACTTTCCGCCGAATTCTGAAGGGTTTCATTGCTGTTGAGTGGCGGATCTCAACGCCACGCTTTGCCTCGACACTAGGGCGAAGAAATAAAAATATAAAAATACTCGAAAAAAATAAATATTTAAATAAATATTTTTTTTTGAGTGGGAATCGAACCAACAACCAGTCGGTTTCACAGTCACACTCCGTGCCACTGCGGCACGACTGGCCTCAAAGGTTTTTTAAAGAACAATATTTTTGTTTTACGTTGTTTTCATGCATTTCATAAGGTTGAGTCAGCGCAGCGACAATATTTCCTAGGGAATAATATTAGAAATGACGTTGTCCATTCCTATAAACTATAAGCGCCTACAAACATATAATGAGCAAATAATATTTTTTACACCTTAGTATATTAGATTCGTAGGCGCTCGTAATTTAGAGATGCTAAGTGTCTAGCTATGGATAACGTCATTTCTAATATTGCTACAAAGAAAATATGTAAAAAAAATATTATAGTTTAATCAGATATATTAGGTGCCATTTTTTGCATCTTAGTTACCTAATCCATATTCCCTGATAGTACTTACGTGTGTCGGGTGTATGCGCACTGAAACTTTCAGGCTTTATGAAATAAGGAAGGGCTGACCCTACTGTTTTACTATTGGCTCTCTCTCTATAAGTATTAAAACCAAACATGTATTTGCGAAAACGTCACAACAAAACAGGTTACTATGGTAATTGAAAACAGCTCAATCTAAACACGCCATCTTGTCTACTTACGAATGATTTAGTCGATTAAACAGCAATCAACAGGTTTATTGGTAGCGCCTTCCGGGACCAGGACATTGCCACTTTGATGAATAATTTCTATTACAGCTACACCGCAGTGTTGGGGAGTGTATTGGAAATTTGATTTTTTACTTATAAGAAGTTTACTATTTTTATTTGATTTTCAATATTTTTGTTTTATATTATTTTTAGCTTCACGCCGTATCCCGTATATATAGCAGGTTAAGTAGAGGGGACCCGTTTCCATTAACCCACTTCCGTTCTCCACTGTTCGCCGAATTCTGGTGGTATTGCGTGCTTAAATGCGGAGCTCAATATTAAATATTTCATTTACTCGAGAGGGAATCGAACCCACAACTTGTTGCGCTTAAAGTCGCACGGCTGTGTTTCCGCGGCACTAGGGAATCTAGTGTTACGATGTTCCCCACTGGAGGTCTAATTTTCAAGACGTTGCGTGTTGAATGTTGGAGCTTGGTTTTCTAAGCACATAAACTATAAAGTTTTTATTTATAAAAATTGTAATATTTAGTACAATATAGTAATATTTAGTACATTTACATTTACAATATACAAAAACTTTCGCTACGACGACGGCAGTTGTTGAAATTTTGCGCCAACTCCTCTCAAAGTGGCTGAGATTCATCTAGTTATGTGCAAGGAGCTGTTATAAAGCATTTTCATGAAAGTATTCTTGCAAGTTTAACTAACACCTGCGGCTTTTGTTGTTGCTTGGAATTTATATGGGATTTACGTAGTTTCGGGGAGTGAGCGAACGGTACCTTGGGAGAGATGTTTTATTGATGTTAATTGTTTGGTAGGATTTTGAAACACATTTATTATATAAAAGAAATGAGAAATGATGAAAAACTACAAAAAATACTTTTGATGTTACAATAAATGAAAAATAAATAAAATACCCTCTTAGGAATTCAAACGATCGAATGGAATGGAACCCAAAAGTATACTTAATAATATATTCATTATTAACGCGGGGAGATGATATTTTGTAAAATAAAATAGCATAAAAAAGTCAGTATTCAGTATCAGTCCGCAAAGCTCCTGCCCGTCGATACAAGATCGGCTTCTTATCGCTTTTATAAGTATAGCATACATTGTAGGAGCTTACTGTAAAAGTAATCCTATAGAAAATTGATATATTAAATAAAACGTGGTCGTCGCGGGTTCAAATTTATTTGTAAGAAAATTTATAATTAGGTATAAAATACACCTACAGGTGTTTCCTCATTTTGATTACAACAGTGCGGAGTTTGACTAAGACTGTTATGACTGAAAACATTATTTTTAAGGGAGTGATTAATTAGTGGATTCCTTTATATTACACGTTGTCCTAGCAAGTTAAGAGAAATGCACAAAAAATATTTTTCGTACACTCAGTACCATTTTTCAATAGTATAATTTATGAGAGCGTCGAGGCGCAGTCTTTGACTGTAAACTGGGTGGTTATAGGTTCAACTCCCATCGGAGAGTTAATCATTTATTATTTGCTAACTACTAGGTTCGCGTAAATAGTACATGTATAGTAAACCGAAAAGAAATCTAAATAGAGTACAAAATAAAAATGAACTAACAAAGACTATGATTATATAATAATAATAATACATTACACAATCCATTTCGCGCATTTAATAATTTCTAATAACGTAAAATAATTATTAACATTTCATTACACGAACGAACCTGAACGAAAATTTTGGACGTATTTGTAAACGAAATGGTTCTAACATGATAGACTGAACGCAAACGTAATTAAATTGTGGGTTGTAATCTCGTGTAGTGATATGCTTTTAATCGGTATTTTGATTTAGTTGATTATCATATATCTATAGCAATTATTGACTACGTACACGTGTCTAAATGGAAATGAGTAAGAGTTGTGTATGCCATATGACACATTTTGACACATGACACATTCTCAGTGGTCGAAGTAACTCTGACTGCGGGATGTGATATAGCCTAAATCGTTTCTCGGACTATTCAATACAAAAATAAAAACAATTGATATCAGTAGTTGGTGAAATTGAACTATTCAATAAAGCTAATATTTCAGCTTCATAATATTAGTAGAAATACAGTATGTTTAGTACATTTGGGAATTACTTGCGTATTTATTTGTGTAATATTTTATTACACAATATTTTATTACAAGATAGCAAACAAGAGAAAGAATGGCGGAGCTCAAAGCCGCACTAAGCGAGAGAATGAAAATATTTTATCTCCTCGAATCGGATCTTACCCATAACTATGACCTGTTCCACTGCGTTACGTTGGCCTACACGGATTTTCCTAGTGTCTCGTTATATTAGAGATGTAACAAAAACATGGGATAACAAATTTTAATAGATTTCTTAGAAACTAACCAACCAACGATATAAAAGACTTACGATGAATAATATTAACAGTTTCCGCTATCTTTAACTTTATACAAAGAAATACATATTTGGTTTGATAAATAATAAACAAATGTACACGAAATAGTTTTATTAGCGCCTAGAAATAGCTACACATAAGAACAGTAAGTGACGTTAAGTATCTCAGAGAGTCTGACAGTTCAGTTAATAGAAGAATTGTGTTGTGGTGAACGAGGCCGATCACTGTCTTGAAGCCAATTGAAAAACTTAAAAACCTAAATAAGTTACAACTTAAAAAAAAAAAAATTAATTAAATAAGTGAAATAAAAAATATTGAATATTATTAAATATTGGTTTTTTATCGCACCATCACCACCAATGTCATCATTTAGGCGTCTATCGTCTTTGCTGCATTTTGTATGAAATTCGTCGCGTTATCAAAACCTATAGGGTATTTTCTCTGCTACGAAGTAATATATGAGTCGGGGGCGGCGGTGACCACTTATCATCAGGTGACCTGTACGCTCGCTAACCTTGTCCTTTGCGTAAATATTGGTAGTTCATACAAAATTTGTGCGATTACATTTTATGCGCCGCATATTTTTAGGTTGACCTCTACAGTCGAGTCTGTATCGATTTTTTAAAATTCCTCAATCACAGTAGGCAATGAACGGAAGCCCAGGAGTGGAAAGCTCAGCACACCATTTCTGCGTGCGAGTAAACGTGGGAGAAACTCTAGATTTTGTTTGTTTTCTCTCGCCACAAAGTTTTCAAATGGTCAAAAGAAAGCAGGACTGATTTTTTTTATTTATATGGCGCAGGAGCATATAGTGTGACTACAAAATCGACTGGTTGTTGGTTCGATTCCCACTCGAGGAGTTGAATTATTTATTGTATTTATATTCATCATTTCATCGCTCTGGTATCGAGGAAGCGCGGCGTTGAGTTCCGCCACTCAACACGCAATGCCTCCAGAATTTGGTGGAAATTGGGGAGCGGAGTGCCTCAACACTAGGTTTCCATTTGCCTCTCCTGCTGTGTGCAGGATACAGCGTGAAGCTGATTTGTTTTTTTATTAATAATATAATGCTGAACTGGCACGCTCCAAACGCCATAACCAACTTGCTAAACTGAACAAAATCTTACTCTGCATAATTCTCAAGCTATGTCCAGAAAGTGCTGGAACAAAGCGTAGTTGTGGATTCTGAAATTCTGAATATTTGAGATCTTAAGCGCGCACATAAATTTCAGCAGCTGAAGTCCGCTACTTGCTAAAAGTTATTAATTATTTGTGAAACAAGAAACTCCCGTACTCATGTCTAGGATATCATTTTTCATCTTCAATCGCTTTAAATATTAAATAGAATAATTTTAAAACTAATATTAATAGTGTAGCAAAATGTGATTATCCAATTTTAGTTATTATTTAACGAGGCCAGTCACAGCAGAAGCTGACTGTAAATGCGATAGGTTGTGGGTTCGATTCCTACTCGAAGCAATGTTTTATTTTATTTCGCTCTATGACGAGGCAAGGTCCGGCGTTCAGTTCCACCATTCAACACGTAATGCCTCCAGAATTCGAGGGAAAGTAGGAGGCAAAATGTTCTAATTCTAGGCTCCATCCGTTTATCCTGTTGCATGATGGATAATGGAATACAGCGTAAAGCTAAAAAAAAATATGTCATTATTTGTTTTTTGAGATTTGGTAAAATAATTAACTCTACACCACTGAGAATTTATTTTTGTTTATCATAGTTTTTAATAAACGTCACTCTTTACTCTATTTATTATTGTCAATTTCTTTTATAATCGAGGGAATGAGTAAAATATATGTTTTTTAACAATTATGAATTTCAAGAGTTGAAATTTTGTATGTGACAGATTTTTTATATGTGCAGATTTGTCGGTATAGGTACATAAAAATTATAAAAACTTGTATTTATAAACCCGCTCTCAACGTTAGGTTTTCATCTATGCTCTGTAAATGAAAATGACATCTCAAGATTGATCTCAGAGTTAGAAGATTTGTAAATACGGATCCAACCTGTAACCTGTTCAATGCCCGAGTAACTTAAACCGCGGCTTCAATTAGTTACATCGAGATGATTAAAAGGTATGTAATATAGCTTTCCTTGATATGTGAACTATTCTATGCAAAAAAAAAAACAATCAATTCCAGCCTGATAGATCAAGCTCGTTTATCCAAATAAACTCTTAACAAATCTTAATTATATTTTATCAAAGTATAAGTCTACTATGTTATTCTTAAAGTGACCAATATTACAACATATCAAACACATTTCAGTCATAAATCAACAGAACGACATATCCAAATAAAGAAAAAAAAAACGAGTATATAAGTACAAATACAATATTTAGTGACATATATCAATACACCCTTCAAATTTAGTACCAGTTCCAATCGACCTTGGTTTCCAGAAGCATGCAATGCCTCGATCGATCTTGGAAGCTCACGCGACATCTCGTGTTTACGAATTTGCCGACAGTTAACTTTGACCTTATGATCTTGAAAGTAATCCTTTTATGATATTCCTAAGATTTTCGCCTTGTTTTTATATTTTTTTTAAAAGAAGTGATGAAAACATTTTTTAATTTAATTATTTTTTACGGTTAGATTGAACCCGCAACCATCACGCTTATAGTCAGATGTTATCTAATACACAAGAATATGAAACTTATTTTCTAATGATTTTTACAACATTTTGTACCTAGTCCTTATGCAAGTAAGCAAGAAATCTCGCTCACCGTGACAGTCAACGAGTCTCAGGGACATACATACAAGTCGTTAGTGTCAAAGTAAAATTCGAATATCGGCATGTCCACTCACTGGGCAAATGAGGCTTCCGTGACTGTTATAGTGGAACATAATATCAAAAATCGCCGTCTTCTTTGAAGATGAGGAGACGATACTAGAAAATCACAATCAACTTGATCGAAGTGGTCTCCGAACATGGATATGAATGAGAGGAGAAATAATATCATTTTCAAGATACGATTTTTGCAAGAACTCTTTTACTGCATCAAATACTGTTACGTACATTTAATGAGGGCACTCCTAGCCGCCATTTAAAATCAAACTCCTATTTTTCTATATATTTATATACAGAGAGTGTAATTTATTATTATTAATCTCCATAAATTTACTGAGACTGAACGGACTGACCACATTTCCAAAGTAGTAAATAAGATCTTCGCTTATTTATTTTGTTACTAGAAGCAAAGTTGTCTGGTTTTTATTTCTTAAGATAAAGCTACGAAAACCGTTCTGGACTTTATATAAGATAAAATGTTATTTCAAACGAATAACTGTTAAATTTGTCAGACGTAAAAGAAATGAAAGTTCTTTTATTTTCAACACTTTCTAACAATACTTTCATTTTTCCTAGCAGATATTAAATATTTTATCTATATATACAAGCAAACCTCAAATTGTCTCTGATTTCATAATAACTGTTTTAATAAATTATTTTCATGATACTAAAACACGAATACACAATTTTAAAATTAGAATCTTATAAAGCCACTTTTTTATCAACTATTTTTTATCCGGGAATGCCGGATTTATGCAGGAAACACTGTGTTTGGCGTGCGCGTGTACCAATCCAAATTGAAAAAATGCGCGGTGGCATCATTAATATAAAGGCCATCGTGGCATTTTTTTTATTTTTTTTTTTATGAAGGAGCGTTCGGGTCACCCGATGGTAACTGATTGCCGTAACTCGTTTGGCGGAAAGTGGGAAATGTAGTGTTTTTACTCTCTTCCTACTGCGTTATATATGCAGGAAAAAGCCTGAGGCTGTTTTTTATCATACATATACATACCAACCCTCCAGTGGTATGTATCACCAAATTCAGTTGAACACAAGTCAATTATACAACAACGCCGTAAAATATATATTATAATAATGGACGATAAACGATTCATTTGAATTTATTCGTAGTTAAGTTAAATAATAACACTACAATTTAAATATTATAATTGACAATAAACGATTCATTTAAACTTATTCATAGTTAAGTTAAATAATAACACTACATTTAAATGTATATAAGTTTATAGTTATAAGTAATAGTTTGCTTTTAGCGAAAGAAAACTTAAACAGCTTTGCATGTTAGTGCGCTATTAAGAAAATTGATTCCACTTGCATTAACAGGGGCTCACGACAATATTCATTTCTTTATCGTTTACGTGCATCCTGCACTTTGCGAAACAGATAAAATATTTCTTTTATCCAATTGAAATCTGTATCTTATACCCTTTTTTTTCAGCTTCACGCTGTACAGTGTTATGACACTCCACTCTAAACTTATCTTCGGATTATGAAGGCGTTGCTTGTCGAGTGATGAAACTGAACTCCGCAATTTGCCTACGCACCGCAGCGAAGAAATTAAAGATTTCTTTTCAACAAGTGGGAATCGAACTTACAATCTGTGTTCACTGTCACATGCTTATGCACCCGCGCCACGATTGGCCTCAGTATATCATTTAAGTAACATTATTAAGAGATTACTTCAAATAAGGTTTGCTTGTAACAGTCTTTAAGTAGTAAATACGTTGTATGCTAAACAACAAAGTTGTAACCATATCAAAGTTTCGCTGCGGTGGATTGTGAGCAGTGGAAAGTAGAGCTTAAATAGGTAGAGAAAATTTAATATATTGTTTGTGTACTAATGTTAAAGAAATAATTATGTTATATGTAATTGCATATACAGAGGCAGAGAGCTTGGCAGAGGGAACCAAGGGTTAAGAAAACCTACCCCCAATGCAGCGCCTAGTTAAGTTAGTTTATTTTTAACGAAAGCCAAAGCGAACTGCTCCTCTGTTCAACTTTCCTCCATGCTATCCATTCCTGCATTCTGGCTTTATGACCGCGTCCAACGAGATGGAAATAATAATTTAGCACGTAGATACCAACAATAGCGCGTCGTGTTTGCAGTCAGTCGCTGTCCTACTGCCGTACGATGTCTTGATGCTTAGGTATTTTACAAGTATAAAAAGTTTGTGGACAAACAAAAAACACTTAAGAAAATTTGTCTTAAAGCCTATATAGATCATATTTTTTTAGTTTCACGTTGTATCCTACACAAAACAGGGTAGCCAGAGGGAATCTGGGAACGTAGTGTCTACTACGGTCCTTCCCAGAGCAGAGTAGGGTCTTTACCAGAGCGAAGAAATTAAAGTATTAAATATTTCATTTTCTACAGTGGGTAAAGATTCCACAATCATTCGATTTTATAGTCACACTTTGTGCCCCTGCGCCACGACTGGCCCCAATAATATAGTCTGCCAAAATTCATTATATTAAATACTAAAATGACTTCTAATATGATTTTTTATAACCTCCTTCGTGTTTTCTCCATACAACGTGACATTGGCGAAGTGATATGTGTTCTACTGGCACGCTCGGAACGCCATAATCAAAGAACCATACCATACCAAATTTTAATCTGTAATATTCTTATATGATTTTTTACGACATTATCGTAGTTTCTATAAGAATTTTTGTTTATCGGACTAAAAAATACGACCAATATTGATATTTGATTTATAAAATATACATAAAGCTAATTATTTACTATACACGTATACTATACGTATATTTTTGTAACATTACGTTCTTTTTACCTATGTTATGTTTTTTAAACCTCTATTAAATGTGCTGATGTCAGTTATTAATTTAATTTACTGCTTCAGAAACAGCCTTTAATGTTAAATTATTGATTTGGGTAATGATTCATAATATTATTTGTAAAATAACTATAATAATTGCATATTAACTCCTGTACAGTTTTTAAATTAGTTACATATATTATATGAACGAACCAACCAAAAAATCTTTGTACTTACAATACAAATTTGTTTACTTTATTGTATAAAATATTATATGATAGTGCTTCAATAGTATATATTTTTATCAACAGTCATATAACCCAGACGTTTCAAATGTCATTCTTTAGCCAGGAATCTTATCAGCGCGATTGCTATATAACATTCCCAACGCAGGCAAATTAATGCCTTGAGTTCATTCAAATGGAGTAAATTTTTTTTATGAGCCGGTTTCGATGAACCAACCTTTAGTAGTTAAGTTGAGGTTAAACAAAGCAATTGGTGAACTTTCAAGTAAATCGGTTCAGTACTTTCAGAGAAAAATGTGGACATACATATCGACAGACAGACAGACAAGAAATTTAAAAAAAATCTTTTTGCTTTCTATTATTCTTTTTAAGTATCCCTCTATCCATTACAGTCAAAAATACTAAATGTACAAACAAAATATGTTTACTGTCTTATTATATAAAAAAATATATAAAGATGATCAATCTGTTATATTCTTGGTGGCAAGTCGTGGGGCAACAAGATGTGGTTGAAAACGCGTCTGGTTGAGGGTTCGGTCCATACTTGAAGAATAAAAAAAATATTTAAATGTATGTTTCATGTTCAGTGTTTAAGACACTAGGTTCCCCCCGCCTACCCTACTAATTGTGGGATACAGCGAAGCTGATTTGATTTATTTGTTATATTCTTGACCTTAAAAATTATAATTGATGAATAAGCTTTCTGCATCAAAAATAATTTTATTTCTTTTCGTGATTCAATATAATAAGACCATTCATATTGTTATTACAGGGAGCCAATTTAGTTTTATGAGTGTATATAGCGAAGGCCTTGGTAAAATATGGAATTATTGAAATAAATAACTTATAAGTACTATAAATATTATAGTAGTAGAAACATGCTTTAGTATACACTACAAACTCTTTTAAATATTATTTTCAAAAACGTATGCTCTTAAAGGATTAAATAAATAAAAACTTTCAACGTTCTTCAAATAAAAAAAAAAAACATTTAAAAATGTTGAAAGATAAGAATACCTATCTTTAAAATGTATATTAGCTTTATAAAAGTTTCAGCACGCCATAATAAATTCAGAAAACGGAAAAACCGTTACAACACAATTAGAGTAATATTTAAGTTGTGGATATAAAATCGTCAATTAAGCATTCTTATAGTAATTAAGTTAAAAGAGATTTGGTGGGAAGGAAAATGTTTTTTTTTATAGGTTTTGGTTAAACACGTACAAAATTTATTGGATTTATTTTAAAACTAGCAACCTGCTCAGCTTATTTGCTAACTCTGACAATAGTAATACCTATATCAATAACTAAAATTTCAGTCAATTTTATTATTTATAAATCGATTGAAGTAAAACAAACACAAAAACAAGGGAAGCTTGCCAATATACCATGGTGAAAACTACAATTAAATCGAACAAAAAAAAACTACAATTAAGTCTATTCTAGAAAAGATTTCACTGATTATCGGGAAAATAATTAAATCGAACCCGCTATTATCTCGTCGCACACACCTACCCCACTCGTTATCTGCACTAGCTCACCGTTCTACAGAACAAAGCTGAGACGTTTCAAATAATGCTTCATTCCGCCGCCATTTTATACTTCATTACGACTTTGTCGCGTTTGGATTAGCTTTACTTTATATAATTTTCCTTTATTACACTTTATTATTCTCTGTTATTCGGTGGATATTTGAAGTATAAAGGGGAAAGGATGTTTGGACTATGTTGGGTATCTTCAAGACTAATTAACATCCTATATTAATATATTATTTATATGTCAATATAATTATTTTGAGGACAGTCGTGGCGCAGGGGCTCAAAATGTGACTGTAAATTCGATTGGTTATGGATTTGATCCCCACTCGAGGAAGTAAAATATTTATTTACATATATATTTACATTTCTTCGCTCTGGTGTCGAGGCAAAGCGCGGCGTTGGTTGTGTCTCTCATCACGCAATGCTTCCAGAACTCGGCGGAAAGTGGGGAAAGAAGTGTCTTAACACTGGGTTCCCTCTGCCTACTCTGCTGTGAGCGGGATACAGCGTGAAGCTGATTTGATTTTATTATTTAATCCATAATATAAATAAAAAGAATCCTAAAAATCTGATCTGAATAACCTGAAATAATTTTATGTTCATCATAGAAACTGAAACAGATATGTCATTCGGTACTAGATATGGATACGGATAATCCGTATCCGTATCTAGTACCGGAATCTGGCGAACATTTCTAATTAATGGCTAAAATGCAACAGAGGGAACCTGGGGACCTGGTTTTCAGTCATTCCGTTGCCCATTAATAACCCCATTCAATACTTTCTGTCGAATTTTTGAAAGTGGCCGAACTCAACGACTTGCTTTGCCTCGTTATTAAAGCGAGTAAATAAAAATATTCTATATATTCTTTCCCCAAGTAAGCATCGAACCCAAAACGACGACACGACGGTCTAAATATTGAGAGTAACAAAAATTGTATCAATGCAATCTATAGTCACACATAGATTTATAAAAATAATAATTATGACCTTTTTATGAATGATTCTGTGTCAAAGATACTCTTTTGATGGACATAACTTTGATAGACTACAAAATTCAGATTTTCTTCTACAGTGTTGTATTTTAAAAGGTTTATGTTAACGTCTATAGATAAAAAATATTATGAGTGCACTAATAAAAGAAAAATATTCTTGCAATATTAAATTAAAATTTTGAGATAAGGTGTTAGATAAGCTGTCATCGCTTAAACCTGTCAAAGATATCTAGATTGACTTTAATTAAAATATTATTTTCTGGTCGTCGCCTGCAACTGTGCTTGGAACAAATTTAAGACGTAGAACAGAAAACCCTATAATCCCATGCCAGTCGTGTTCCAGTGAGAATTTCGAAAGATCGTCTTTGAGTGCTCTGCTACGCTAAGGCGTATGACATATTTAAACATTGTGAAATATTTAAATGACAAATTTAAACCTTTTAAATCCGCGTTGTGCGTTGTGCGTTCGATTCCTACTCTAGAAATTAACTTCATTTCCTCTCTCTGGTAATAGCACAAAGCGTAGTTTTGAATTTCGCCTCTCAATAAGCTAAGTCTCGAAAAAAGAGAATGGAGTGTCTGTTACGACACTCAGTTTCCTCTGGCTTGCTCAAATCGCAAATCGATATTTTTTATCTTAAGATTGCAAATATGAGAATTTTTAACTACACAACCACTGTTGTGTAGTTAAAAATTATTGATAATGATAAAAAATTAAAAAAATACTACACTTTTCCACTTATATCGATGTTCATAATAAATAATTCAATGTTCTCTAATTTGGAAATATAGCAAGTGGGATTGATGCCAAATCACATTAAGAAAATAATAGAAAACAAAAGAATAAAATTCGATGATGGACTTATCAAAAGATAAATTTCCCACGCGACGCGCTATGTTTCACAGCACTGTGGGACAGACCGACAACAAAATTATCTTATAAGAGTTCTGTTTTAATCTTTAGAGGTACAGAATCGAACAAAAGAATGAAAAGCAAAATATTTATTTCAATCTGTCTGGTTTGTTGAAAGCTGCATTTCAGTTACAGGAGATGCAATCCAGTTATGACATCTAACAAAGAGCGAAGCTAAAATCAATAGTCTTACTGAAAGCGACAAATGCAATAGCCTCGACCCCTTTTCATATAGATCTTAATCAATATGTAACATGTTGATGCTATATTTTCATCTGTATATGATGATATCTGTAAAGAGATAGTAGTCGGTTCAAATCAAATATATACTTTATTACTTTTTTAAATTATTTATTTTTCTTTGTACTACTGAGTTGAACTGCATCTTATGAAAAGATTTTATATGTAAGAGTACGATGTATTTGTATATTATTTATTTTAATTAAGGGAGTAAAGTATTTAGTAGATTTATTATTCAAATAAACTAAGAACTAAAAAACTATCTAGTCAAAAGTACGGCGTTGAATTCCGCCAACCAACACATCCTGTCTCGAACTTGCTAAAAATGAAATGCCTGGCTAAAAATGAAGAAAAAAAAATATTATATCTCTTAAACATTAACGCATTCATCACGCGGTTGCACAAACACAAGTATATAAACGCTAAACACACCGTCTACAGGCCTCTGGGCCCTCCAGGTCTTTGATTAAAAATTCCATGCGCCGTACGACTAGCTACTGTTTAAACCCTCCATACAAAAATCCTTTGTGTATATTGCAAACTCTTTTGTGCTTGTCTACTCATGATCTTTGTAGAAAATATAAGGAAAACTATCTTTGATTAGAGGCTTCGCTTCTATGGCCAAATGGAAGTAACCTATATATTTAAATACTGGAGGTGTTAATGATATTGGGTACAGTAGGTTCCATCGAAACTATTAATGACCAACAAAAAAATTTTAATCAGTAGTTCTTGAGATCAGCGCAGTTAGGTAAACTCTTCAGCCTTATAATATCAGTTTAATGAATATAGGAAATACCATATCGACTATAAAATTATTTAATGATGAAAACACTTCGTTCTCTGTAAGTCAAAATATATAGACTAAATTTCACTCTTAATGCAAGTTTGTAATATATATACGTTGAATGTCAACATTTAAGTTAGCTTTCTAAATGTTAAGTACTAATGGCGAGAACTAATTCACATAGATGCTCCGTTATTTTGAAGTATCGTCTTTTACTCTTTATTCTTAATTAAGCATTACAAAAGTTTCAGTTTCAGAGGTCAGTCGTGGCGCAGGGGCATAAAGTGTGACTGCAAAATCGACTGGTTGTGAGTTCGATCCCTACTCGAGGAAATGAAACATTTACTTATACTTATAATTTCATTTCTTTGCTCTCGTATTGAGGCAAAGCACGGCGTTCAGTTCCGCCGCTCAAATGTACGTACGCCGCAATGCCTTCGGAACTCAGCGAAAAGTGGTAATCGGTGTGAGACTTGAAAAAATACATCTCACGAACCTAAATCAATGAAATATGTCACGAAACGAGAAATTATAATACAAATAAAGGATAAAAGCAGAAAAGTGAAAATTAATAAGTGTCTTATACAACAAAAATCATCACAAACATATATTTGCAGTTTGCATTTCATACAAAACGAGTGCGTATGCCCGAAAACTTAAGTTTGTAAACTTTTATAACTTGTACTTTCAGTTGACCTACAACGCTGAAATTGGCACGGAAACATTAGTGGGCGAGTCCGACTCGCACTTAGCTCATTTTTATTTATTTATTGCACTCACGCGCCAATCTGGCTTCGTTTACAAATCCGTTTAGACCCCGCTTTCTGTGGGTTACAAATCATAATTTTCGCGTTATTTTTTCGCTATATGCATATAGATATGATTACATATAGATATGATTACATATTGACTAAATTGGAAAGCCCCTGACTGAAACACGATTCGATTAATTTCTGAATGAACGTTGTCCGCCATTAAATTGGTAGGTTATGTAAACAGATCCTTAAATTTGTAGCTAAGTAACCATTGCTGTAATTAGTATTGCTAAAGCAGGGACAAAATTACAATATTTCGTTATAATAAGAAAAATTGCGTTGTATTTTTTAGCCTAGTTACTTATTTAACAAACGTATAGAAAAATGGAACCCATGCCTCTTGGAAAGCGCCCAAACACTTTGACCACTAAGTCATATGTTCAAATCAAAAAACGTCGAAATTTATATACGATTGTTACAAACTTTTTCATGTTGTTACCACATCTCTGTTGAGAGATCTATACAAATTTCTGCTACCGTGCTAAGTGCTGAGAATTCTAGTCTTTGAACCTATGTAGTTCTCTGTTAGGATTTTTTTTAGTTAGATGATTACGGATTGGTAAAAATGATGAAATTATATAAAAAAAATCTTTCGTTGCTGGTGAACATAAACTGACAAAACATATATCTACATAAATATTTTTAAGTTAAAAGTTTATATAAAAATATTACAAAAATATTAACCCGATTGAGATATGAACTACCGATATTCAGCTGAACGTATCTATTGCTTGTAGCAATAGATTTTCAAAACAAAAATTTCTAACCGATCCAATTTTCGTTTCAACTAAGAAATGACACTCCCAAAGTACAGCTATAAGAAAGGTCTTGAGGGTTAACAGTTCAATCAAGCCCCTCATAACTCTCCGTCACATGTCTCGTGGAAACAACTCGCGTAAATCAGTTGATAAAATTGAGGCGTAACGCCGCAACGTGTCTATAACTTACGTACTGCTACCATATAAAAGGTAAGGACGTGTCATATGGATATGTACTTTTTTTTTATTTACGTACCTTTTAAATTTAGAATGAAATTAGTATTGGGAGTCTCTCTTCTACATTATTAGCAACGGATTATTGGGTTCAAGTATTTAAAATATAATAAGCTTTTTGTAGAAGGTATGAAAAAGGAAAGATTTATCATAATTCCGACGAGAATGGAAAGAAATGGAATTTTTCGTTTTATAGTTCAAGTAAACAAATCGGCTGAACACTAGTTCACTATACAACCACCAGCTTCCTAAATATCAAATATGTAAACAAGAGCTTTTAAGCTTTCGCATATACCATAATATGCACCAACGTGAGTATACGAAATACGAAATTTTAAAATTCAAGCACCACGATTTGTTTGGCGAACGTGATAACTGTTGCGTGAGGAAAACCGATATCATGGACCATTTGGTGTATTCAGTCTTAAACTCGAGCTTATTTTTAGAGCTTTTTCTCTTTTCTACAGATTTTATGGATGTTTTTAATCAATTGCTATGAATATTTGCCTATAAAGGATTTTATGTTGGTTATTTTTTGAATGTTTTAGTTTTTTAGATCAACTGAGTTAAACAACATTGCTTATAACAGCTTTTAAGCCGGTTGTGGTGCATAAGCGTGTGACTGTTAACGCGACAGTGGGTTCGATTTTCACTAGCAAAAATTAAATATTTTCATTTTTTGCAGTTGTAACGAGGCTATCCAAGGTGTGGACTTTAGCCACTTTCCGATTACCTCTCGGGAGAATCTGGCAATGTGAAGGCACTTTGTTCCCATTAAGACAACTCCGTGCTGCATTGTCGCTGAATTTTCAAGGCATTTCGAGTTGGGTGGCGGAACTCAATGCCACGCTTTGCCTTGCTAGCAGGGCGAAATAAAAAATGAAAATATTAAATATTTCATTTCTTTGAATGAGAATCGAAGCCACAACCTGCTGTGTTTATAATCACACGTGCCACTGTGCCATGATTGGTCTCTAAATAGTGCCGTACATACAAAATAATTACATAACTGAAAATCATCACTTAAAATTTTTGTCTTCATCTGAAGAAACCTTTATATAATTTCTGGCATTCCAATTTATTGGCTGCCTAAACAAATATGCCGTATTGACAATGGTTTATTAGGCAAACTCGTAAAGAAAGTCTTTTTAACGAGCAAATATATGTGGAATTTGTGACGCCGGTTGCCGGTTTCCCAAATATGAGATTTTCACTTTTTGTTCGGAAAAACTGTAAAAGCTTAAAATTAGCTCCTAAAATTATACGCAAATTTTCTGCTGTTATTTTTATTGTATTTTAAAAAATATTCATGTTTTATCCCGCATGTAGCACACACAATATTCTTCACTTTACGGCCAAATTTAGAGTCATTGTTTATCGAAATTCGAACTTCGATTCCCACTCGGGGGAACAGTACAGTCACGTGTTGTGTCATTGCCTCAAGAATTCAGCAGAAAGTGGGAAACATTAAGTTCCCAGGTTCCCTCCACTTATCCTGATATGTGCGGATACAATGTGAAACTAAAAAAAAAATATTTTATAAATTTAATACGCTAATTATATTTTTACAATCGTCAAATCTTTTAGACTTTTTGTAGAAAATCAATGTGAATTATATACGCATCTGTATCTATATCGAATCTAAGTTTTAATTTAATTTGTTTTTGTAAATTACAATTAACTAAACGTTATGTAAGTATATTTCAAACAAGAAGAACAGCAGTTTCCGAGATAAGAGCGTTGAACCAACCAACAAAACTATTTAGCTTTACAATATCAATATAGAAGTATATTCTCTAGTAGTGTTACTACTGGTATTCACATGTATATGTAAATAGTAAAACCCGATTTACCGATAAACGTTAGTTGGTAGTCGATTTTACTATCTCATTCTCGTGTAATGTATTCAGCGATCAGTGCTTTACTTGATCGGCTTGATACATTGCTGCATGCATATTGAACTTTGTTGTAAAATGGTTTAAAGAAGTTATATAAATTTTAATAAAGATAAAAATATATATGTATGAAGCCAGTAGTGGCGCAGGGATCCAAGTTTGCGACTGTAAACCCGACGGGTTGTGGGTAAAATTCCCATTCGAGGAAATATAACATTTAATATTTTCATTTCCTCGCTCTGCGATATAGAAGATAAAGCGCGGTGTTAAGTGCCGTGCAATGCTTCCAGTGTTCGGCGGTAAGTGGGTAACGGAAGTGTCTTTATGGGAATGGAGTATCCTAACGCTAGGTTGCTTATCTTATCTTTTTTTATCTTAATACTATTATACCCTCCTATGGGAAGCGTACCCACAACCGTATACAATCAGTTATTGTGCCGCTGCGCCACGATGGCGTCGGATAAGACAAAATTTGACTCCACAATTAACAATCTAAAATGAGCAGAAAGTGAAAAACGGAGTGATATTCCTACAATTTACTCTATATATCTTACAAACACCAACAAATATAAAACGATAAACCAAAAACCTTCCCCCAATACATATTATAACCGCTACCGACGTTCGAAATTTGTAATATCAATATATGGACCGCAAATTGCCATCACCTAAACTGAATCACGCCGCACATAATATTATTTAACACTCCACGTCTCGTAACCTGATCTTGGCCAATAGACACTATATACTGTTGTGAATATGGTAATATATCACGTACTAGGGTTTAGATAACTAAACTTATAGGCGTAATATACGTTTTCAAACTGTTATTTATAATTTATAATGATAAGGTGATATTTTTGTTATTATTTTATGTATTTAGTGTTTTATGTTGATATTAAATTTTACAGTGTGACTGTAAAACCGACTGGTTGTGGGTTCGATCCCCACTCGAGGAGATGAAATATTTACTTAAATTTATATTTTCATTTCTTCGCTCTGGTGTTGAGGCAAAGCGCGGCGTTGAGTTCTGCCACTCAACACGCAATGCCTCCAAAATTCGGCAGAAAGTGGGGAACGAAGTGTCTTAACACTAGGTTCCCTCTGCCTACCCTGCTGTGTGCGGGATATAGCGTGAAGCTAATTTAATTTTATTTTATTTTTAAATTTTACATTAGGCTACTTACCCGTGGTTACACGAAGGAACTTTATATGATAAACTCTGACCGCAGGTACATCGGGTTTCATTGAAATAATTATGGAATGTGGGTTATAGAGGTGTATCTAATGTCCTATATAGTTGATAAAATTGTTGTGCAAGACTTTTTTAAATAAAGCTGATAGTTATTGAGATTGGTGTGTTTGACCAAATACATATATAGACTTTTTATTTATTTAAATGTTAATTTATCTTCATTAATCCATTCACCAAAAATTGCTTACATCTCAATAATTTCAGAATTTAAAATCTATTTCCGTATTATTTTTTCATAGCTGGCATTATTATTATTTAAATTAATAGTATTAGCGACTACTAATATTATAGGTCCTGCCTGTAATCGCGATGGTTGTGAGTTCGATTCCTACTATGTATATTGCTTAAACTATTTTAATAATCCCCCGTTGTGTTCTAACAAAACGCGTAGTTGAGTTCCACCGCTCAGTACACAATATCTTAAATTCGAGCGAAAAGTCGAGACACTATATTCGTTCTGCCGACCCTTAAACAGAAATAAATAAGTATTGCAACTTTTTATTCTTTGATTTTCATTCTCATTCTCATCTCATTCTTTGATTCTTTGATTTATTTTTATATATTTTTTAGGTGTACACTATTGCCCATATAAAGCAATTCTTTCTACAAACCTTCCTAAATAAAAGAATGTCAACGAAAGATGTCTTAAAGTAAAATATATATTTTTTTCTTTTTTCCTTGATTCTTTTTAAAAATATCAACTAATTTGCTTTACGATTTAATTTGTATTTGTAATTAATTCATCTAAGACTAACAGCTTTAATGGGATTTTTTTGTTTTCTCAATGAATTATTATGATTAATATCGTTTTCTTTCTCGTTTCGTGAATTAGGTAACTTTTTGTACCAATTTATTATTGGTTTTGTACTTTTATTCGTTAGAAAATTGGGGGAATGACAAACTTTAAGTCGTGTTGACTACACGACTTTCCGAGTCGGTCCTATGTTAATATAATTTATAATATATTATTTTGATGGTGACTAAAACACCTAAAAATTATCTTGAATAATACAAAATTATATGAGTGCCAATACAAATAGTGGTCAAGTGTGATTTTGACTTACATTTTTTTTTCCAGCAGGGTTCCAAATTTTCGCCCAAATTTCGAGACATCCGTGTGTCGGTATGCAGTGGCGAAAAGATGAAAATAAATAATTCCTTCAAGTGAAAATCAAATCCATAGCTTTCGCTATTACAGGCGACTACGGCCATACACATAAATATTAAAAAAAATTCATACTTCACATTAAAATTTATACCAAATATCGTATATATTTTATAAAAAAAAACCTAATATATTCTCTCAATCAGCATTAATACTCGTTTAATCGTACATTTGCGAACAGTATTGGATGGAACGATAATCCACTTAGCTGATACCAGTAAGCTCGAGTTCTCTCACGGCTCAGACCCACGTACATATGTACGTATATTTCTAGTTAGTAGTTTTGCTGTTTTTGTTTACTCCCGCTATTTCTGTAATGAAAATAAATTGAATTTAGAGATCTCTAAACATATATTACGAAACTATATTATTTCTAACAGTTTTTTTTTATCCAATACTCCATCTTCCAAAGCTTTTTTTGTGAAATTAACTTTAATTAAATATGTTTTAGCTTCATGTATTATTTAATGCTAAAGAGAACAGAGAGCTAAACGTTACGTTACAATCTAAACAAAAAGTAATATAATATATTGATAATCGAACAAATAATCAGATAGTTCCAATAGTCAATAATTTAAATACATACAAATAATAAAAACATAAAGAAATTCAATCAAACATGAAGTACTGAATAGAACATGTACTCGATATAAATAATTACAAATACTTCTATAACAATTATTGAAGTAAGTAGGTCGATGGTGAAAAGTTAATACGATCCAGAGCGTATAATCGATATCGATATCATTAATAATAGAATGTTGCGCATATAAATGATGTTACGATGCATTATTAATATACGTAGGACCTAAGTTACCTAAGACTATAGACTGTAATTAATAAAATTGTAGTTTGTATTATGAAGAAAGCGCGGTCGAGTGTTTATCTCATTAAACATGGCGGTTTATTTGTTTTTAACATTTTTAAACTGTTATTTTACATGTTTTTTTAAATGTATAAAAAATTTTACGAAGCGGGATTTGCACATGCGTCTCTTGGAAACCATCCGCACGCTCTGACCACTAATACGTGCAAAGTGATATGTTTCTTTAGTTCCGACACTCAACAATCACTCCAGAATCTGGTGGAAGGTAGTGAATTGAGTGTCATATCACTTGGCTCCCTCTGACTACCCTGCTTTATATGGGATACAGTGTGAAGTTGAAAAATAAAATATATATGTATGAAAATTTTCACAAACGTGTGTAGTATTGTAAAGAAGCTATCAATATTTCATCACCCTTGTAACATCTAACGTGTCGTCGTATCGAATTTGCATGTGATAGGTAGATGTCATATAAATTCAACGTGCTCCAATTTCTAAATCAGCACTCTCGTTACTTTATAAATTGCGTTATTATTCATTATTCAATATATTATTATGTTGAGGTGCCGCTGAGTACCCCTGTACTAGCGTGGAACTGTAAACGCGGCGGTTGTGAGTTCGATTCCTACTCGGGGAATTAATTATTATTTATTAGTATTTTCTTTCTACGCTTTGGTACCAAGGCGCTGTGTTCCGCCACTCTATGCGCACTGATAAAAAAAATGGCGGTAATTGTTGAAGTACGTAGAGTCGAACCTTAACACTACGTTACCTGTGCCTTCTATATGCGGAATACAGCGTAAAGCTGAACATTAATTATATAAAATGATAATGCGACTCCTATAACCGCGGTTGTATGAATTCGTATATTATACTAATGTTATCTTCGACTGATTTGAATATTAAATTGTTGTCGTATTGCGAGATTTTCAGTTACGGAATACGAAGCGATGTTTGTTATTTGACTTTTTATTATTTTAATACTTTTTATATGATATGAAATAATCAGTTGAGCACAATTCTGGCGCTGGGCCACAAGCGTGCGATTAGTTCTGGGTTCGGTGTCCACACATGAAAAAAAAATTGATTTCCTCGCTGTAATGACGAGACAAAGCCCGACGTTGAGTTTCTCCACTCAATACGTAAGTATTTGTATTGCTACGTTTAACATTTTTAATACGGTTTCTAAATTTAACTAAGTATTTTTCATTCCTAAGTGTGGAATAACACTTTAAAATATTTAAAATATTTAATAAATAGCATTTTCTCTTGCCAAATAAATAATTTACTTTGGGCAGTGGAAATTTGTAAAAATATTTCGTCGTTGCGGTAGATATTTTTGTGGTTTAAAATTCACGCCCAAATATCGTTGCGACAACGGCGATTGCTTTTTAGTTGTTCGGCGTTCTGGCTGATTTTTTTGTAGTTAGATGCTAAGTAATCTAATGCAATTGACTGAACATTTCTTTTTGATTTTCTATCATCATTAGCCGGGAATTAGCGAGGATCCGGAGTTCTCCTCTCTCTTTATATATTTATCAGTTAGTTTTAATTTTTTTAGCGTCACGCTATATCCTGCATACAGCAGAGTAGGTAGGGAAGCTTCTGCCTACCCTGCTGAGCCTGTGGAACCTGGAGACCTAGAGTTAGGGCACTCTTTGTGTGTTGAGTGGCAGAACTCAAGGCCGACCTTTCCTTGACGCCAGAACGAAGAAATAAAAATATTAAATATGTTCATCAAGTGAAAATCGAATTCACAACCTATCGCGTTTTCAGTCACACTTTAGTAGCAAAGACTAGTAACTATAAGCATAGGAAACGTCTTTAAGTAATAGCTGAAACGGTATCCATTCCGAAATGCTGTCGTAAATTTGATCTGGTGAATGCGATTGTTTGAAATTCAGAAACGTGCAGCTTACGTTCATTCGACACGAGTACTGAGTATTGGCTTTATGTTAAATTCGTAATTTATTGACCCGGCTTTAGTTTCTTGTCATCTCTTCAAAGGAGAGTCGATCTATATATGCGAAAATTCAATTAAAAACTATTTAAGAAATATATACTTATACAGCTTCGCTCTCTTTAAATATTTCATTTCCTTCTCAAATGTTTTTAATACGGTGGTGGTGGTGGTTAACACTAGATACTGTCTGCCTACTCAGCTATACGTAGGATACTACGTGAAGCCTAAAGAAAAATTTAATCTAAATACATAGGAAACCTTAAAAAAGTAACAAATTCATTTCAAATTAAGACCAGACCTGAGAAGAATCGGCGCAAAAAACTTAGCGAGACTTATTTTTTTTTAAATCTATTTTATCAATAAAAAAGATCCCCTAACCTCTTTATTTATTAAATTATATGTCACAATCTTGTCAACGCTCCAGTAAAAAATCAAATTTCCTTGGAACCGCCGCGCCGCGCCGTCCTCGAACTTTTACTTTATGATTGCAATATTACAAACTATCTAACGCATTTACGGAACAACTTTTGTTATATAACTTATATTAATTTTGTAAGTCCCCACGAAGTATGGTGAAAATAAATATTTATACATTAATTATCGATCCTATATTTTTCGTGTGTATTCAATAAAAAATATTTTAGCAGCTATACGGTTTATACGGAATAACAAGGAAACCAGAGGCAACTTAGTGTTAAGACACTCCATAACCTATTTTCCTTATATTACGTATTGAGTGGCGGAACTCAACGCCGCGCCTTATAATACAGACTGAAGATTGGACCCGCTACCTTGACGCTAGTAATGCCTAATAATTTGTATATACCTATTTATTGTAAGTAAATTTTACTATAAAAAAATATATTTTTCAATTATACCTGTGATTAAAGGCAACATATACTGTATTGTCATATTCATATTGTTATAATGAAACACGTGTTGAAGCCCGCCACTGGGTACCACTCGCCCGTAATATTACTTTCATTCAACAGTTTTCAACGAAAATTAACTTTATTGTTTCGATAATTACAACGTTTGCTTCTTTTATTTAATAAATGAATATAAATAAATGAATGTGGACTATTTAAATTATACATGTTAACGTTTTTTCTCGTATGCCAGGGTGAGAAGAGGGAGAGAGAGAGTACCTAGTGTTGAGGCACTTCGATCTCTTATTTCTGACCGAATTTAAAACATTGCATATTGAATGGCATGACTCATTTCACGAAAATGTTTAATTTCAACTCCGCTGAGTCATTACTGAACCAACGAACTTTGCACTTAAACCGCCGTTGGTAACGTGTATGTCTGTGAGACCAAGTGGTCCAAAAAAATCGTATAACTTTTTGACCCGCCATCGATGCGTGTTGTGATTTTGAGTACCTGCCTCGCTTTACACTAATCTCCATAACATCACTCCGAACGCACGTTCCAGGGTTATGGCACCAACCGGGTCCGTGAGACCGGCGTCACCAATTACGTAACTATGTTGAATTAGTATTTTCTTTTTTAAATTTGTAAAATCAGCAAAAGTACATGCTCCTTTTATTACTGTTACTATAGCATCGTATAATTTTATTGTTATTTTATAAAATAATTCTTATATTTGGATTTAAAAAGTCTTACAAAAACTGACAGTGCCGGCTCAAAGAGCTTCCACGAGATGCCATACTATACGATAAAGATTTTTCACAGTATCGTCGATTAGCGAAGGTTAAAGCAAAGTAGAACTGGAATATCTCGTACTCAGATCAAAATTCGGACAGCGAAAAGGCGTTGAGGCGTTGCCCGAGAATGTACAGGTGACAATATGTCCTCTTTTTATTTGAAACAATGCCAAATATACCCACCCACCATCCCCATGGGTTGTACGGAGTCTCATAAAAGAGAATGACAGACACAGATGAACTTGAGTGCGTTGATTATGATTTATGGAAACTTGGTGTTAAGGCACTTCGTTCCCATTACTACAATGCAATTTCTAACTTTTCGCCGAAATCTCGAGACATTGCGTGTTGTGTGGCGGAACTCAACGCCACGCTTTGCCTCGTTACTAGGAAATGAAAACATTAAAAATTTAATTCCACCATAAGCATAAGCCCTTGTGCTGCGACGATCTCGAATAAAATCGAATAGAAGATAGAATTTACAAGATAAAATGTAGTTTGTGCGACATTAAAATAATAAAAAAACAATCTTACAAATGTTTCAATGTAAAAGAACGGAAATAAATATTTATTGAATGTAAATTTAAGACAGGATATTGAATACAGTCTTTCAAATCGATATGTTGAACGTGCTTCGTAATATCGCCTCAGTAAATTTTAATATAGGTATGCCAAAGTAACTGAAGAATGTTTTTTTTTTTCTTTAAAAGATATTTTGTTTCGTGTTTTAATGTAATCCATATATTATCTTATTATAACATCTTTACCTTACTATTTATAAACTTACTTTACCAATTTTTGTTTTTTATTTCTAGCTTCACGCTATATCCCGCACATATCAGGATAGGCAGAGGGAAATAGGGAACATAGCTTTATAATACATTATTTATATTAAGACATTTCTAGTTCCTATTTTCCACAAAAATTCTGGAGGCATTGATTGTTGAGTGGTGGAACATAACGCCTCGCTTTACTTCGTTACCAGAGCGAAGAAATAAAAAAAATGTAATATAAGCATTAACTTACCAAAAGAAAGGAAAATAATTGAAATATATTTAATCAATAATTTCTTCCAGTGAATATGGAATCCACTACGCGTGTACAGTCAGAGGTTGCCCCACGGCGCTATGTTGGCGTTTTTTTGGTAATGTATCCAAATTATTTTACGCCTCTTTAGTATTCTCTATATCGTTTCTCGTAAGGCGGTATATCTTGTTTAGGGTTCCGGTCGGAGGCTAACGACGTCACATTCAAGGATACATTTATATAATATGTATGTAATATAGTGTATGAAATATGTAAGCTCTTTATTTTTGCGTTGGAGGATTTCATTTTTTTTTTACTTTTTGTGATACGTTACAGAGTACTTCTGTATTCATCGGATCACGCACAGTAGCCCGAGATAAGCATAAGAAAAATTTTATTACTCTCTATATTCACAGGGGATACGTAGCAGAGGGTAGCTAGTGATTAGACACTCTGTCTCCCAACTTCTATTCAATTTCCATATATTGCATATTAAGTAGCAAAGCTCAACGCCGTACTTTGACTTGATACCAGAGCAAGGAAACGAAAATAATTTGTTCCTCTGATTGGGAATCGAACTACAATTAGTCTATTCACCTATAATACTATCATAGATACAGGATAAATTACTATAATATACAAAATTTTTCTTTTTCTATTCATGAGAAAAAATCGGGAATTCATATACAAAAATAGATTTAGATTATTAGTATATAACATACTTTATTCTCAAAAACATCACAATTTTAAAAATATATATATATATATATAAATATTTTTAAAATTTGTATTGAATATTTGAATTATATTGTATTGAATATTATATATTATTTTTATTTATTATAAATTTAATTATTATTTTAATATTCACGTTGAGATTGATGCGACATTACGTTACACGGTGGCCGATGACCGTCTAAATTCCCATACAACAACTATGGGAGCAATGTGAACCTTTGTAGTGGATCAAAGGGCTTCAGAGGGATAATATTGCTATCTAGGTAGCCAATATTAAGGTGCTACTATAACTTTGGTATATGGCTTTGCTTGAGTTTTTTTGTTGTGTGTATTTGTATTTAAAAAAAACAGATTCACTCTCTAAAGTCAGTTTAGGCAGAAAGAATTTAGTGTTAGTACACTTTGTTCCACATTTTTTGACTAAAACTTAAGACATTGCTTATTTAGTGGCGAAACTTAACGCCACCAACGTTTTGCTCCGTTACCAGGGCGAGGAATTGTAATTACTTAATATTTATACTTCGGTGTCCAACTATAAAAGATATACCCTAGTCGTGGTTTATTTATTTTATTTAAACCCTTTGTTTAAGCCGCTTCATTCCCTATACCAGTGGTTCCCAATCTTTTCTTGACCACTTTAATAGAATTTTTGTTAGCAGGGACCACTATGTAGGTATAAAAAATATAAATTAATAATTAAACAAATATGTTAATTTCAAAGTCAAAAGTTTTATGTAAAATCTGGTGTTTTGTATGATGGGGTGTGTGCATTTTTAAGTGAATATTAAAAATCAATGAATTTAAAGTATATCAATAAATTTCAATGTGTCTGAGGCCAGTCGTGGCGCAGTGGCACAAAGTGTGACTGTAAAACCGACTGGTTGTGGGTTCGATCCCCACTCGAAGAGATGGAATATTTACTTAAATTTATATTTCCATTTCTTCGCTCTGGTGTCGAGGCAAAGCGCGGCGTTGAGCTCTGCCACTCAACACGCAATGCCTCCAAAATTCGGCAGAAAGTGGGGAACGGAGTGTCTCACACTAGGTTCCCTCTGCCTACCCTGCTGTGTGCGGGATATAGCGTGAAGCTAATTTAATTTTTTTTTTTAATTTCAATGTCAAAATATTTTATGTTTTGCTGAGGAAACAACTTAACTGTAGGCAGTCTTTACTCAAACACCAACATTTTTAATCATTCGCGGACCATACTTTACCTGTTGCGGACCACTGGTTGGGAACCGGTGCTCTATACATTCGTAAGTACATTGAGATAGTGTAGTCTCGAGTACTGTAATCTGCAACGTTTTAAGTTCTTCATTTTTTGATTTCAAAAAGCCTCTTTCTGCCTTTTAGCTTTGACAGAGCTTTTCTTTATTGTATTTAACTAGCGACATACATTTTTTTTGTATTGTTACAAAGAAAATAATGAAATGAATATTAAAAATAATTCAACTTTTTATAATTCTATTTTAAATAAATATATATTAATTTGTATATTTCTTTCTAGCTTCACTTTGTCTAAAAGCAGAACCTAGTGTTAAAACACATTTTATTTTTCAGGTCCTTGCTATGGGAAATAGTATTAGTATAATCGCGAGGATATTGAACACCACCTAAGTGTAGTAAAAAAATAGTTGATCTTTCAAAGCTACCGTGACGTAGGGGCACAAGGGTGCGACTATTAACTGGTCGGTTGCGGGTTCGATTCCCATCGGGCCAATAAAATAATTAATATTTTAGTTTCCCCGCTATGGTAACGATGCGGAGGATGCGTTGAGTTCCACCACTGAACATAAAATGCCATGTGGTGGCAACTAGGAGTCGGAAATGTCTTAACACAAGGTTCCAAGGTGAAACTAAAAAATAATGGCTGGCTTTTATATACTCACAGTTCAAAATGTAGTACTTTATACATAAGTTGTTTCTATTTTTTCTAAATAAGCTAAGCTAAGATGTAAGATAACTTAAGTTAAGACAATTCCTTCACATCTCTATTAGAGATATACCTACGTAAGCAATATTTTGTAGCAAATTCCAAAATCTCATGTCCTGTTACCAGAACTGAGATACAAAATTAATAATCGAACCAGCAACCATCAAAAGTACGGCTAAAAAAAAAAGTCAAATAAATTTTGTTTTTGTTCGAAATTTTAACACATTTCAAAACTTAATTGTTCATTTGAACGCATACCCAACTATTTAAGTGGACAACAAAATTTGTTTATTCCCATCGGTTGTTAGGCATCCATTATTTCATTAGATGGACGGACCCCACTAATGGATCAACTATCCGCTTCATAATAAAGTTTCAAGTGCAATCAGGTACATCCTCTAACGCAAATTGCATCGGCTTTCTATAGACAACTAACGTTTTATGAACTGTGGTTTGTGGTAATTACATCTATTTGTATGGGTGTTTATTAATTGGGTTATTATGTAGAATTAGTGATTATGTGATGTTATGTAAACTTGTCTTATCTTGTAGCGCAGTGTTTAGCTCCGCCGCTCAACAGGCCGTGCGTCCAGAATTCGATGGAAAGCGGGCAACGAAAGTGTCTTAACAAGAACGTGTAAACACCAGGTTCCCAGGTTCTATCTTCCTGCCCTGCTTTGTACGAGATACAACGTGGAGCTAAAAAATCATAACCGATAGTTTAAAAGAAAAAAAATCTGATCGATAAACATAAACAAATATTTTTAATTATTTTTAAGTGCTATTCCACAGTTAAGAAAGAAAAATACTTTTAAAAAACTTATAATTTGTTTAAAATGTTTTTCTTTCCTACCTTTGTGCAGGGTAACACATTAAAAATATTAAATATAATGTATGCGTTGTGTATCTAGAGTTAATATATGATAGTTTCACGCCCAACTATTTTATTATTTGTCTGATCAATACCCCAGATTGATGAGAAGATTGGTGTGATCTGTTAGCTAGGACTTATCGAATTTATTCCACACTTAGGAATTCTAAAGTACTTAACTTACCGATTTATTTTTTTAAATTTTAGTACATTACCTACATTATTTTTGAATGTAATAAAACCGTTTAACATAAAAATATTTTTTTATTTAATTTATATTTGTGACATTTGACATGAAGGGAGAACGTACAATATAAAAAACTTACAATATAAATTAAGTAATACATCAGTCGAGGCCAGTCGTGGCGCTGAAATACAAACTATGACTATAAACGCGACTGGTTGTGGGTTCGATCCCCACTCAAGAAAATAAATTATTTATTTAAATTTATATTTTATTTACCTCCCAATTCAATTACCTCCAAAATTCGGTAGTAAGTGGGGAACGGACTGTCTTAACACTAGATTCCCTCTGCCTAACCTTGCTGTGTGCGGGATACGGCGTGAAACTGATTTAATTTAATAAATCCAAAAGGTAAAAAAATATAGATATTTAATAGAAAAAAAAAATTGCACTTGACCTACAATCCTGAAATTGATACGGAAGACTCTGTGGGTGAGTCCGACTCACACTTAACAGCTTTTTTTATAGAACAAAGGAATCTTGTTGAAATATTTAATTAAAACTATCACTAATTAAAAGTGCATGTGAACAATGTATTTCGAAAATTTAACATATACAAGAGCTGGTAGTCTATTGTTGTACGAAGCTTAGTCTATTGGCAAATATTTCAAAGTAACAATGCATATGGCATATTATATTTACATATAAAATATACAAAAAAAAGAATCAGTTTCACGCTAAATCCCGCACACAGCAGGGTAGGCAGAGAAAGTAAAACTCTCCGTTCCCCATTTTCTGCCGAAGCATAAAAGTTGTACGTTTGATTACTTTGAGAAATGAATTCTTGTAACAAGACAAAGGCTGGCTTTGAATTCCGCCATTCAACATGATATATGTTAAAATAAGGTCAGTCGTGGCGTGACAGAGGGGCACAAGCGTGCGATTGTATACGTGATAGGTTGTGGGTTCGATTTTCAGTCGAGGAAATTTCTTTTCTTTTCTCTGGTGTTTAGGTAAAGCGCGGTGTTCAATTCTGTTACTCAACACTCAATGTGAAAGGTTTTAATGTGAATGGAGTGCCTTAACCCAGCCTACCTTCTGGATATTGCCGGGGTGTAAATGCCGGGCTGAATGCTTTGGTTGTGGTCTTAAAAGTAATTTAGGGAAATATTATATTGAATATTTTTCCCAGGAATCACTTCGTTCCCCACTTTCTCCCCAATTTTCGCGAGATTACGTATTGAGTGTCTTTGTCTACTAGAACAGGGTAATGGAGATAATATAAAATATAATTTTCCTTCTGTTTGAATTGAACCCATAGCTATAGCGTTTACAATTAGAACGCTGCCCCACTGTACACAGAAGGCATTATACAATGGCATCACAAAAATATACATATCTACTTAACCATTCTCTATTTAATCGATACACCTGGTACAAATGTTCGCTTCAAAATCGAATTCCAGCAAATGTTAGTCGTAAAGGTTTAGAATTCCACTAGGATGCATCGGATGGATTTTCTATTACGCCGCATGAGACCAAACGTTTGACTACGTAATAACGAAAAGTAGAAAATATTTTTGAGTAAATATATTTATTTATATATTTATGAATATTTTCTACTTTTAGCAAAGCAGGGTAGGTATAGGATACCTGAGAACCTAGTCTAAGACACTTCCTCCTCACGTTCTGAGGATATCTGGAGGAATTGTGTGTTGTAGGGCGGAATTCGACGCCGCGTTGTAGCTTCTTTTACAAAAGCGAAGAAAGTTAAATATGAAATATTTTATTTCCTCAATTTGGAATCGAACCCACAACCTAAACAGTACAGTCGCATGCTTGTGCCTCTGCGCTACGACTGGCCTCAATGAGTTTATAAGTATATGTACTTATAATACTATTATATAGCTTGGTAAAGTTTGATAATATTGTATAATTTTTTTTTATCTCATAAAGTGTGGTCCCAGACTCCTGGAAGAGCGTTCTTATCCATCCGACCCCGAAGAAAGGCGATGATTTCGATTCATCTAACTACAGGCCTATAGATATATATCCCTGCTCCAAAAGGAGAAGCATCTTGGTTTATGTTGATAGAGGATCACCGATTGATCAATGGCCGTCAATATAGCTCCTGCCACGGTCGCTCAACCGGTCATCTTCTTGCTTACCAGCTTTTTGAAGGTACCCAAAAAGGGGTACGGGTACCTTCAAAAAGCACGTCTAACTCCACCTCAAAGACCGGCAACGCGCCTCCTCTGATAAACAAGTGATATGTACACTAGTTTGCCTTTTTCCATAAAATTAATAATAACTGTGTATAGCCGCTCCATCAGAAAACTTGAAAGTTCTATCAAAACCAAAAAAAAAAAAGTCTCTCTAAAATTCGAGAGAAGAAAAAAACGGAGTGACTAAATATCACTATTTTTCTATCTGCCTCATAAATAACGAAATATAGAATTTTCGCTTTCTCACATAATAACTTGAAACGCTCTAGCTAGTTAACGTACGTTACGTAGATATCACACGCTAGATAAAGTTTCAAACGGTAGTTTCAACTAACAACTTTTGTTATTAGCATCCTCTGTTTGAAGATATGTTTGCTATACAATCACTTAAACCTTATAAAGAGGCCAATTATGACCTAGGGGCTCAAACATGTCACTGTAAACGCAACAGGTTGTGGGTTCGAGTCCCACTGGAGGTAATTATTTAATTTAAAATATTTCCATGAATCGATATCGAAAATGATTTTGTTTATGTAAGTCGTGAGAATTGTACAAACAGCAAGACTTTATTCATTAACTAATTCTGTATTTCACTTATAATCGTACATAATTTGTAGGGGATTTTTTATCCATAGCTCTATCTCGCACAAAGCAAAGGGTGTGCAAAAGGAAGAGAGAACGTAGTGCTAACACACTCCGTTCCAATTAAGATACTTCCGTTCTCCAGTTTTCATCGAATTCTAGAGGTATTGCGTGTTGCGTAGCGGAACTCAACGCTGCGTTTCGTTTCGATACCAGAGCGAAGAAATCCTCAAAATCATTCTCTGTTGTTTGCGGGATACAGCGTGAAATCAACTTTTTTTATCCACACGCAATGATACCAGCTAAATGCAACTTGTTCACTACCTAGCATGTCTCAGTACCACCCTGCCCCATCCCACCCGAGTCATTAGTGGAGTTAAAGCGTTTTGTTTACGGTTTCTTTAAAATATCGCTTTTATCTCGCCCTTTTTTCTGCCTGTTGTGTAAGATTTGAATACAAAGTTATGAATTTTATGTAGGCTTTGTGGTTATTCTCTTTTTTTATTTTACATATTATTATTTTGTGCTGGAGTTGAAAATTTGTTAGAAATATAGTGTTTTCGTGTCGTAGTGGGTTCGTATTCGCGTATCGTACAAATACATTATTGATACACATTGTATTTGAAGTTGCTTAAAATACTAAGTGGATTTTGATATATAATATTTTTAGCTTCACGCTATATCCCGCACACAGCAGGGTAGGCAGAGGGAACCTAGTGTTAAGACACTTCGTTCCCCACTTTCTGCCGAATTTTAGAGGCATTGCGTGTTGAGTGGCAGAACTCAACGCCGCGCTTTGCCTTGACACCAGAGCGAAGAAATGAAAATATAAATTTAAGTAAATATTTCATCTCCTCGAGTGGGAATCGAACCCACAACCAGTCGGTTTTACAGTCACATTTTGTACCACTGCGCCACGACTGGCCTCTGATATATAATATGTTTAACATAATTTTTAATCCTGCTGCTAATGCAGTATTATATTGTTTTAATTTAAACGGAAAACACTATAGACCATAATATAAGTTGCAAGAGGTCACCAGAACCACATTATATTCTTACACAATTTCTATCGGTTTTTTTTTTTGGAAAAAAAAATATATTTACAGAATTTTCTAATTTATAACCCTCTCGCATATATAAAATGTTTTTTTTTATTATATAAGTTTGAACTATATTCACTTTGAATAGTTAGTTGTTGATCAAAAAAAAATATGAAGCAAACATTTGTTTGTTTTTTTTTTTCAATCTTCACACTGTATTCCGTAAATAGCAGTGTAGGCTGAGGAAACTTGGGAACCTGCGTTAAGACACTCTGTTCTCATTAAAATACTTCCGTCAAACAATCAAACTTTTTCTCACAAAACAATTAAAACTTAAATTGAAATTGAAAATGCAGTAATCTGGCCATCTAGAATTAAGGCCAACTTCAATCAAGATATTTACAATAATAAATGAACCTAATTCAGTCGCAAAAACCTAGTTAATTAAGATACCGTTTTAACCCAACGCGGAAATAGAAAATAATTTGAAAAATGATAACGATTCCTTTCAGTACGGATTGAACCCACAACTATTACACTTTGCCACGATGGCCTATATTACATAAGTACTATTTTACCTATTTAGTCTATAGGTAATATATAATTTGTAAGATAAACTGCCAGAATGTAGAGATAATCAATGTAAATTTCAACAATGAAAATATTAACTTTTCCTCATTATTATACGTCGCCAATCGTAGCGCAGGGGTACAAAGTGTGACTGAAAACGCGACTGGTTGTGGGTTCGATCTACACTCGAAGCAAGTAAATATTTATTTCAATGTATATTTCTGTTTCTTCGATCTGATGTTGAGGCAAAGAGCGTCATGGAGTTCCACCACTCAACACGCAATGCCTCCAGAATTCGGTGGAAAATGGGGAACGGAGTGACTTAACACTAGGTTTCCTCTGCCTACCCTGCTGTGTGCGGGATACAGCGTGAAGCTCATATATTTGTTTATTTATTCCTCATTATATTCAAGTAACATGTTTGAAAGAGGTAAAAACTCGAAGACTGGAGATGAGCGTTAATGCACTTTTAAAGTACACCCATACTTATGTCATAATTCCCCTGTGCCGCTTTGACCTCTTTACCTGCAGCGTGATGAACCAGTCAATCGCATGTGGAATCCATGGAACGCTCAGTAGTTTCTTCTTTTTCTTGTTATAATGCGACAATACGCGGCGTTATGTCCCGCCATTAACAAACCCTAATTTTATAAAGATTGCATATTTGTTTATAAAACACATTCATGTTTAAATCTTGTGTGTGTAGCTTACAAAAATTGGAAACACTACGCATTACACAAAAATATGTTGAAAAGCGGGGAACAGAGAGCTTATACGCAAGTTCTCTCTATTTACTCTTCTATATGTTGTTCACAAGCTGAAACTGAAAAAAGACAAATATATTCCTTGTTCCATAGCAAGAATATAATTGAATCGATTCACCGGCGCAAGCTGACCGTAACAGTGCCTAGAGTTTCACATGCATTTGCTATTGTTACGGCTCTACATACACTTGTGTCTCGAATATGTAGCGTTCGAGAAATATGAAGATAGTTACATATAAATTTACTTTTACTTAAAATATTACTTTTGAACTATTCAATGTTTTAAAAGCAATTTGATGTATTTTGTTAAATGAATAAATCTTTAAATCATATTGATCTATTTTGTTTAGCTTAACGTTATATGTCATCTAGTTTTAGGACTCCGTTTCCCATTTTCCATCCAACTTTCGAGACATAGCGCGAGCCCAACGACGCATTTTTATTTCATTTGTTCACCAGAGTGAGTAAAAGAAAGTTCTCAAATGGAAATTGAACCAACAACCGTCGCGTGTTTATAATTTTAATTTTATTTGTATGATACTGACATTGAGAACGGAGTATTTTAACACTAGGATCCCTCCGCTTACCCTGCTATGTGCTGAATACAGCGCAAAGCTGATTTAATTTTGAAATCTTTTAATTGATTTAAAATATGATATTACCCTACGCAACTCACGCGTTGTTGTACTTAAATAATAAATAATTATTATATTTAATCACAAGGGCATTTTATTATTCATTGGACGAAAAATAAATATTTCACTTTCAAACAAAGTTGGAATGATAAAATAATAATATACACCTAGTCAAAGTTAGATTATAAATGCATCTTATATGAAAACGAGAGCACGTACTAGAATTTATGTTGAGTATCGTAGACGCTTTTTGCTCGCTTTAATAACACATGGAATGCTTTTGGAAGGTAATTTGCAACGTATTCCGAGAGGATTGTTAATGAATCATTTTAATATCTAATCTAAAGAGGGTCAAGGATAATAGTTTAAAATTAGAATTGTTTAACTTACATATATTTAGTTAGTAGGTATATTTAGTTGAGGCCAGTCGTGGCGCAGTGGCACAAAGTGTGACTTTAAAACCATATGCTGTGGGTTCGATCCCCACTCGAGGAGATGAAATATTTACTTAAATTTATATTTCCATTTCTTCGCTCTGGTGTCGAGGCTAGGCGCGGCATTGAGTTCTGCCACTCAACACGCAATGCCTCCAGAGTTCGGCAGAAAGTGGGGAACGGAGTGTCTCTCTGCCTACCCTGCTGTGTGCGGGATACAGCGAGAGCCAGATTTATGATTTATTTGTACCAGCAGGGTAAAGCGTGAAGCTTAAAAAACTATAATTATTAAAAAACACAATATATTATAACAATATTTCATATTCTCGTACAAATACACGAGCATATTTCGCTGAACTTCCAATTAAACAAGTAAAAATGGTTATAATTTATTATCACGTTATTGTATTTTTCACAGAAATTACTATTGTTCGACATAACGACAAAAGTAAATTATAAATTGAAGTCTTGTATAACGTTTTCGAATGGTATGACTAACTCCATATTGCGTAGTCACGAGAAATAATGGGGACAAATTATATTGGAAGATTAATTCAGCCTTTAATCTTATGTATATTTTTAATTTTATTTTTGTAAAAATGTTATTTTTTTCACCCTTCCCCCTTGTATCTCTCATATCATTATAATTCACTACTTTATTTAGTCATTTAATTGCATACATCTGTGTTATATTTTACATCTAAATAGTCCAGTCATTTCAAGTTCAATTTTCGTCAAATAAAGTAAAATAGGAAACTCAAGATATTTTGGAAAAATTTACCTTTATGACATTGAGTAATATTCTTAGATGGCACGATATTAGTATCACCAAAAAAAAAAATTATTAAAATTTTGGAAGTTTTTTTTTTTTTGAATTAATCAAAAAGCATCTAAACTAAGCATCTCTAGTAACTGTTCATTCGAAGCTAACATAAGTTTAATGTTCACAAATAACAAAAGTATTATATAAAACCTAGTGGCCCACCGACACTTAGTTTGTGCTAATTATTAAACGAAAAAATCTATTTTTTTCCCATTTTCATACATTCCCCAATAAATATACGTACCAAATTTCAGCGTTCTATGCCGCATAATTTCTGATATACGTTGTATGTCGGTGATTCAATAACGGTAAAGTTTTGTTATGTATGAGAACAAGAAAAAGGGAAAAGAAGACAGTCCGTTTTAGTGCTTGTTACTTTGTTAATAACTAAATTTTAAATTGACTAAAACAGTAAAAATTAAAAAACAACATATTCAAATCTTAATAAACAATACGTTTCTTACCAAAAGTTGCATAATATTGCCATATAAAAATTATCCCCTCTTGCATCCTTTATTACGTGAAAAGATTTGTATGGTTACTATCGTATTTTATGCTTTCTTGCTTATAAGTGAGAGAAAATAAGCAAAGTAGGGAAAAATAATATAGTGTCAAGACCCTCTCTTGCATTCGTTGCCATTATTTTTTTACCTCAGGGAAATCAAAACCATTTCTTGTTACTAATGAGAATCGAACCTACGATCACTGCCATTATATTCAGATGGTATTAACATAAGATCTAGAGATTATTGACTCAACCAAATGCCGCACTCTATCTAATAAGGCTACTTGGATTCTATTAGAATCTTATTAATATGCAAGGCTGTGTAATATGGATTGTTACTGACAGACTATTATGCAAAGTGGCAATACGCTGTTTGTGATATACACGCAGTCTACATACATTTTGCATGACATATACATACATATATACAATAACTGAATTTAAAGGAACTAAAATTTTTATAAATTTTGCACGAACCTTCACATTTAAAATTTGTTCCCCCGAGTGGGGATTGAACCCACTTCTACCACGTTACAGTCACATCAACGTGCCCCTGCGCCACAATGGCCTCAAAGGTAATTATATAAATAAATTTATAATATTATAAAGAGACATAGTAGTTTCTTAAGTTACCAATAAATGATGTCAGCCTGCTACATGAGATAAATTATAGAGCCCAAGAAAACCAAGAATAGTAAAGCGACTATGAATAAACAATAAATTAAATCGGCTTCATATTGTATATCATATAGAACGGGGTTGGCAGAGGGAACCTAGTGTTAAGATACTTCCTTCCCCACTTAACTAACCAGTACAGTAATATTATTCATGATTTCAGTATACAAAAGCATTATTATGAGTTTAAATTAAAAAAGTTCTGACGTCACGACTCTCCATTTTGTATGATAAGTCGATATAAATCGCTTCGTCAAGCGATATTTGCAATTTAATAGCATTATTAACATAATCGATGTCCGGTTGCTACTGTAGACGTTATCGTAAATTAGACTTTATTAAATGAGATACTTAAAAATATGATTATTATTGAGCAGTATTACATAAAAATATTCATAAAATCCAACAACTTTGTCGTAATCGGTGAGGCTTTTTTGGAAAAGATAAGGCAAACGAGTGTACGAGTCACCTGATGGTAAGTGATAATCGCCGCCCACGACCCGGAGTAACAGGTTCGTTGCTAGTCTTTATCTATCTGTATGATGGTCGTGGATTTGAATATCTTTTTAAATAGATCTTTTGTATAATATTTATTTTTATTTTTAAATATTAAGTCTCCACTCAGACAAAAATCCAAAATTCAGTCAGTCCTAAGCTATAATACACATTTAAGTGACGAGAGTCAATATTTATTTCATTTCTGTATGTTAACTTATCTATGTTTATCAGTCGTGTGAGAAATGTTATATGAGTTATCAAAGATAAGATAACCCTGTGTTAGCCGTCCTAATATTTTTTTATAATTTATATACAATTTAGATTATCTTCATTATGAAATGTGTGGTTATTGCTCACGTTTTTTTTGTAGCTTTTATTTATAATTTACACACTTGTTTCATAAAAAATCACAAATTCAAATTAACATCCTTTAATTTTTTATAGGAAACTATGAGGCCAGTCATAGCGCAGGGGCATAAGTGAGTCACTGTAAACCCGCCTAGTTGTGGGTTTAATTCCCACGCGAAGAAATGAAATATTATTTAGTGTTAAGGCAAATCGCAGCGTTGAGTTACGTCACTCAACCCGCAATGCCTCTAGAATTCTTATACACTAAGTTCACTTTTAATATCCTACTGAGTGCGGGATACAGCGTAAAGCGTGAGCTTTATTTTCGGAAACAACGTGGCCTCAGTGACTGTATATATCTGACATCATCATGAAGAAGAAGAGGTGTAATCTAACAAAAAAGGGCGGTTTTGGTATCACTCAACAAGCAATATCGTGAAAATTAAGAAGAAATTGGAGAATTGATTGCTTGTACTCTAGATTTTTCATGTCTAACATTTTGCACGTAGAAACAAAAAAGAGTTTTATAAGAAAATACATAATTCAAATCAATTCAATAGTATGTATCCAACGTCATAAAATAATTTTGACTTACATAACTTTGTCCAATCAAAGAGAAAAAGAAATAAAAGTAAATTTTACGCTAAAGTAAATTTCAGAGAAATAAATTTTAGTGTATAGTTTAGAGCGCCGGATGTTTGCATTATCTTGTGAACGTGAAACGCAAATAAAAAACTTGTGAGTCTTTTATTTGTACTATTCTCACAATGGAGTACTAAAAAACTTTTTAGCTATATATCAGCATCACGCTGTATCCCGCACACAGCAGGGTAGGCAGAGGGAACCTAGTGTCAAGACACTCCGTTCACCATTTTCTGCCGTATTCTGGAGGCTTTGCGTGTTCAGTGGCAGAACTCAACGCCGCACTTAGCCTCGATACCAGACCGAAGAAATGGAAACATAAATTTAAGTAAATATTTCATCTCCTCGAGTGGGGATCGAATTCACAACCAGTCGGTTTTACAGTCACATTTCGTGTCGCTGCGCCGCGACTGACCTCAGTCTTACCTCAGTCAGACTTATTAACTAATATACTGGAAATGTAAGAGCTCATCTTTTATAATAATAGCTATAAAAAACGTAACGTTAAAGTTTATTATATTAATGGAACATGTGATGCCAAAGAACACTGAAGATGAATAATGAAGTTTTAGATTATACTTTTTGAGTAAATTGCTGATTGAAGAAAATTCATTATTTTTATCTATAAAGTTGGAGGTGATAAACGCGGAGTTGAGTACAGCCACCCAAAACGCAATGCCTCCAAAATTCGAAAGGACAGAAAGTAAGGAACGGAGTGTCTTAATACTAGGTTCCCTTTGCCTACCCTGCTGTGTGCGGGATTTATTAAATATTAAGAAATTAATCAGGTATAGGTTTAGAGTTCATTTTACTTGGTAGAAAATGGTGTAAAAGATATCTCCTTCTATTTAAAACTATCATTATTTTATTCAAAGAACGTAATTCGAATGTGGAACTAGTAGCATCATTTCGAAATTCATTAGATAGAGGAAGGGGCAGGGAAATCAGGGATAAAAAATAATGTAAAACGATGATAATGATTTAAAAGTTTAAGTTAAATGTAATTACGTTCTAGAAATTTAAATGATCAATTTCTTTGTTATTTAATGCAAAAAATGCAAAAAAATCTACATATTAAAATTCCATTTACAACCACAAAAAAAATTGTAAAAAAATACTATTTTCGTCATTATTTTCTATGTCAACGTCACATATAGTGAATGTAGCGATAACGAGACGTGCATCCATCACTCGTTTTAATCAACTATGGAGTTTTTCATCCCCCATCCCCCATTTACCCCTCGGCGGCGTACTTGAAAGGGTTATTACGCTATAGTGTTTATACTGGGTGGTTACATAGGCTTTGTTCACTTTTTGTGTACAATGTTGAGTATCTTTTATAAGAGGAATAGTTGTTTAATTGACTATGTTATTTTTGTAGTTTCAGAACATTTTTTTCAGTTTCACGCCGTATTTCGTATATAGTATGGTAAGTAGAGGGAACCTAGTGGTATGACACTCAGATCATTACTTTCCGCCAAATTTTGGAAGCATTGTGAAGTGGCGTGACTCACGCTATGCATTGGTAACTATGGTTGGCAGAGCGAAGAAATGATAATATTAATAAATAATCCATTTTCCCAATTGGGTACCGAACCCAGAACCATTCCGCTTACAGCCGCACGCCATTTGTGCGATACGACAGATTCTTTTTACTTTTTTTAACTAACTTATTTCACCAACAAAGATATTTTTATGGAATGAAGGACTTTACTCAATGCTTCTATATATATAATCTAACGTGAACAGAAAAATCTATATATTTTGTATAAATATTAGAAATTTAATTTAATATTTATATCGTAATATATATAGAAGACAAATATCCTTGAACCTAAGCTTGGGTAATCTGGACATATGTAATTTAATCTTTCTTACCTTACTCTAGACATTTTATTGAGTTTTATCGTATATTTTGCACATTGCTAGGTAGGGCAGATGGAACCTAGTAACTTTAAGAGGGAGACTTGTTGAGACGTGACCATTAAGGCAGTTCCGTTTGCCACTATCCACCGAATCCTGGCGGCATTGCGTCTTGAATGACGAATCTCAACAGCGCGCTTTGCTATGTTACCAGAGAGCGAGGAAATTTAAATATTAGGTATTTAATTTCCTCTAGTGGAAACTGGGCTCAACAGTCGTACGCTTGTGTCCCGCGCCACGACTGGCTTCAGCACTATAGGCATATTGTGTGTATAATTGACAAAACACAATCTAGTTAACCTTAAAAAGACTTAAAAATATTGTTATTTTAAAATACTTTAATGTATTTACACATATTTAAAAATAATATATATATGTTTATTAGCATATACATTATAAAGAAGGTATAGTGGTATAGCAAGTTCTAGAAACAAATTAACTGTTAGGCATAAAAGCATCACCACCCCTCGTCGTATTGTGATTCGTGACAATAGACATCAATGCTATATGGTGTAAGTTATAGAACATATAAATTTATATTTAATGTTATAATTATATTTTTCTTGATAAAAAGGTTAATTAAATATAAATATAAGAAAATAGGGTAGGGTCATGCCCAAAAATTTACAAATTGAAAATTGCAAAGCTTCAAAAATTTTCTTCGTTCATATAGGTTTCTGTTTTATAAAATGGTGGTTCTATTATTAGAATGTAGAATTCATACCTATAGCCAGGAGAAAAACATATTGATCAAAATATATATTTGTGTTCAATAATATAAATTAATTTGTTTATACGGGATATGAAGCAAAGAAAACAAAAGGTGGCGTTAAGTTCCACCGCTTAACAGATAATGATCTGGAGTGGAGATTAGAACGTCTTGATACTAGATTCTGTTCTCCGACTCTACTTTACGGAGGAGATGTAAAAATTCTATAAAATATTTTCTAAGCTTTTACTATATCATTATTTTTTTATTGACATTTAAGATAATATAAAATATCTCAATGAAAAAGCAACAAAAATAATTAAAACTGTCTATCTGAAAACGCTATTTAAAATATATCAAAGATTTATTTTCCTAAACATAGTTAATAAATTTGATTCAAAATCATTTAGCAGAAATCAGGTCACATTTTGGTGACCAACTAGAAACGTTGGCTTCCAGAAATTAGCTAGCTATATTACCTTGGATTGTAATTAGAACTGGATAGCGTAGATTGGCCCAGATTCGACGGAAACTACACGAACAGAATTGAATGGTGACTTACATCGGTCCGTCTCACTGAACGCAATGAAGCGTGAACCTAACTTAGTAATATTATTGACTAATGACTTGCTCTGGTTTTGGTTTTCCTTGTATAGTAGCTCTAAACAAGGAAAACTAAAACCAACAACCAACCTAGCTCTATATTATCTCTAAACTGCTCTATTTTAATTTTTCACAAAATTTTGGGTCATATCGTGTAATGGGATCTTATTCTAAAGTTCAATGTATGTTTGGGATATAAATAATAAAGTATAACAAATTATTATTTTTTCTCCTCTTTCCCTTACTATTAAAATATATGTAGTATTGTAAAAGTCTTTTTTTATGTTTTAACTATTAAAGTTTGGTATTCAACTCATTCTACATATTTACCAATACATTTTGGTAAATCCTAATAATTACTAGCTAAACCTAAGGTTAACCAAAACTTGGTCATTTTCAGTAATTTATACACCGTATACTAAATACGCTTATTTCTGCTTATCATTTGAACCCTACCTCTCTACCGTCGGTTCTTTCAACTCAATTGTTATTCTGTTATGACAGGTAGTCGCTATAATGAATATAGCTAGTGGGTATTACATCCGTACCCTAGGAGCTTTATGTAAATTGCTTTCATATTTTATAATTTAAACAGTTTCTACTGTTGAGACCGTCGTGGCATAGGGGCACGTGCGTGCTACTGTAAACGCGGCGGTTTTGGGTTTGGCAAAACCCGGCGTTGAATTCCGCCACTCACCACGCAATAGCTCCAAAATACGGCAAAAATGGAGAAAAAAGGTCTAAATGGAACGAGGTTTCGTCACATTTGGTTCCCTCTGCCTACTCTGCTATGTGCGTGAAATTGAAAAAAGTCCACCAAAGCCATTAAAGTGGAATTAAATAGTCCAAAATAGGACCGTTTATCGAAAATTGTACTGTGGTAGTTCCGTATAAGCATTAATATATACATAAACATTGAACCCTGGGTTCAATTGACCTTACAAAACTTCATAATTGACTAGCAAATTAAGTTAAATCAAAGATTGTAATTAAATGAAGACCACAAAAGAATATATTTTGGATAAGACTATGTACCTAATGTTAGGGAAAAATATTGATCGCAGATCATAAAAAATGCCTGATTTTAAATTACAGAGCTTAAAAATTTTCAAAAAAATATATATAAGAACAAATGCAAGAAATAAAAAAAAATTGGTCTAGACCGGATCAGACTCGCACATTCTAGATTTTATTTGTATTACAGATGAAAAATATTACAAATTTATAATTATTACTTTTCATTTCATACAAAATGACTGTATAAAGGCGGTGCATATGCACTCATTTTGTATTTTGTATGTAAACTTAAATTTGTAAGCTTTTATTAGTTGTACTTCTCGTAGACTCATAATCCTGGAATTGGTACGGAACCCTCGGCGGGCGAATCCGACTCGCACAAGCTACTCTTAATTACACACTGGTTTCTTCTTTTTTATTTTTTTTATAAATTATAGTAAAATTAAATATACAAATTATACTATACATTTATAATATATAGTATAGATGTAGTTATGTATTAGTTTTAAACATGTTTCTGTAATCCCTAATTCCCTACTAAGTATACTTGGCTTCGGCTTACAACCACGTCGAGTGTCGGGTTAAGTAAACTTTGTTGTTGTGTTAATAATTTAATATATAGCCTCTAACCGTGTAACTAAGACGTCTTTACTGATATTAGTTGAATATTTTGTAGAATATAAAAAAATATAATTAATAAATCGCATTCTTTAAAAACAAAGAATTATACAAATATACCTTACCATACACCATACTATTTTTTTATATTAATTTGTTTGTGTCTACATTATTACATGGTTTTTAGAAATTTATTGTGTATGTGGTCGTTGTTGCGCAGCTGCACTGTATTAAGCTGTAAACATGACGGTTGTGGGTTCGATTTCCATTCAGAGAAATAAATTATTTTATATTTCGTTGCTCTGAAGACAAGAAACGGTGCATTTTACATCTTGTAACGGTAGAAACCATTACATTATGCAAGATGCAGCTTTCTACCAGTCTCATTCTCCATTTTCTGGCTTCAGTTAAAATATCTTATAAAGTACAAAAATCAAACACATTATAAATCACTATATCTTTTATTCACGTATTTTACACGTAAGTAACACAAAAGTTATACAGTCACAATGTATCTACGGTACATCCATTTATATAATTATTTTGTAAATTAAAATGATATAGACTAGAGCATCTCAATTGACTCGAAGATTATTCAATATTAAAGACGATTGGTCGTCCGATTTTAAAGTTTAATACAATAATACGGTTGGATAGGGTCGTTGCTGACTTTGATGAGTTCGATCCATGTTTGAGGATATGTTTAAATTTAATTTAATATAACTTATTTTTATTTTTTTCAATGAATTAGAATCTGAATGACAGGTAATGGAAAAGAACAAATTGCAAAGATGGTTTGGTCAGGTCAAGAGAATGAGTGATGAAAAAATGGCAAATAATATTTATGAAGGAAGGGTAAATGTTAAAACAGAGGGAAACCTCGATTGTAAAAGAGAAGAGAATAATTTTATGAAGAGGTTGATGATAGTGGACAAGGCGAAAGAGGTATGCAGAGATCAAGGCATTTGACACGTTGTAGAAAAAAAGCGCAGCATAGTTCCATCACTCAACACGGAATATCTCAAAAATTGGCGAAAGAAGAATCTTCTCTGTGGGAAGCAAGCAATTGTTTTTTTTTATAGGATTTTAATATATGTATATATGAGAAACATTAAGACAATATAGTGAGACAACGTTTGGCTGTGGACGCAACTATTGCTTCTAAATTCCAATTGTGGGAATACATTATTTTCATTTTCTATTTAGAAAGACAAAGCGTGGTGTTGAGTTACACCGCTCAAAACATACTCAAATTCAGGTGGTAAGCGGAGAGCTGAATGTCTAAATATTAGGCTCTTTTCCTTCGCTGCTATATGCGCCATAAATCGAGACACCTAAAGGAAAGCTAATGTGCTGGTCTCAGGTTTTGTGAGAACTGTTGAATCTTGGATAAGTTACCAACCCTACGGTACTTTGTAATAAATCAATATGTCAAGAAACTGACCAATGATCTTCGAAAGTGAATTTTATTATAATTTCATCTAAATAAAAAATAAATCATGTACCTAAAGTACACTATTTTGAGTTAACATAATTTTATAGTGGAACAGGTCCCAGAACCAGATCTTATTTTTGTTATAAAACATGAAAGTTCCTGTACACCTACACCCAAGATCGGTAAGTACTATTAAGGAAGATGGAGTCTGGATAGTGGTTACTTTGGCAGTTATTAAGTAAATAAGGTGTGTAAAATAGTATTTAACTTTGTTTAAATTATAAGCCTCAAATTTATTTATTTTTTATTCGGATTTATTCGAAATGACGTTATCTATTGCTAGAAATTTAGCACGATTTTAAACCCTTTGCCAGACAAATGAAGTTTCAGGTTTTATAACGAAATTAAGGTTTGGCTTGATTTGGCTCTTAATCAATTTCTTAAGTCAAAATTAATTTATTTTATTCAACAATTTATTTTATTTATGCATATTGTATAGTCAGCGTTCATTTAATTGATTTAACACACTCTTATATAGTACTACATATTTTGAATTCGATTTATAGAAAAAAAGTATTCTTAAGACATCAATTCAAGGATATGTTGTTTTCTCGGATTTTTAACCATTACAGTTATATATAGTTTGAATTGTGACTCATTTATGAAACGTAGTATTTATTCATCATTTAAAGTATTAAACAATCAATCAATATGATATAAAACTCTATGTGAATTTTTCATAAGTTCACTATAAAACAATAATATATATTTTTTTAGTCATAAATTTTTTGAAGAATAAAATAGAAAATTTTATTTAAGACTCTCTACGTACAAATAATACTGACATTTCAACAGACGACTTCTAATAATATTTACAATACAATACAATGTTATAATCGACACGATTCTAAGGCGACAACATATAAGCATGTTTGTACAATTATATTTTTTACCCATTTCCAGAGTTTCGGACCTCAAAAGGAAATATATATATCCTATATATATATATATATATATATATATATATATATATATATATATATATATATATATATATATATATATATATATATATATATATAGGATCACTTTGTTATCCGTCTGTCCATACCATTTATCTCAATATCGCGCAGAGATATCGAGATATAAAGCTAAAATTAATATCAAATAATTAGGTCAACGCAATCAAAAGATAGTCCATGCAATCAATCGAGCATTTATGCATTGTTTTTGCTGCATTTTGTATTAAATTTGCCGCTTAAACAAAACCTATAGGATTACTTTCCGTGGACCTAGAGTTATGAAAAAAGTGAGAACAATACAATACAAATAAAGGGGAAAATATGAAAAAAAAAAGAAAAAAGAATATGAGACCGTTGTTTTGTAGGGACACAAAAATTAGACTGTAACGCGACGGTTGTGGGTTCGAACCCAGCTCGGAGAAATGAATTATTATTTATAAATATTTTTGTTTCTGCGCTCTGGCACTAACTACATCACTCATCCAGCAATGCCTCGAAAAATTCAGCGGAAAGTGGGGAACGGAGAGTCTTAACAGTAGGTTGCATGTGCGGGATATAGCCTAAAGCTGATAATTACATATTTATATTTCTAGTTTATTTAAATAAAACTTCATATAAAATGATTGTAAATGCCTGCAAACTTACGTTTTTGACTTTATTCACAGCGTGAAAACCGTAGGTATTTTCTGTAGTTTTTAAAATAAGAACTAAGAACCACAATATAAGAACTTGCAGTAGAATAAAAGAACGAATCAAACAACAAATAAAAACTTTTACAAATTTATAAGTGTAGCTAATTTTATACAAAATGAGTGCATACGATCGCTAATTAAAATTTGTCAATTTTATAACTTGTACTGCACGTTGACCTAAAATTCTGAAATCAGTTCGGAACCCTCGGTAGGCGAGTCCGACTCGCACTTGAGTGGTTTTTTACATAAACTAAAATATACAATAACTACTTAAACTATACTGTTATTGTTATAATCACGTATATAATTATTTTTTAATATTAATTTATTATAATTAGACAGAATATAAAAAAAAATAAAAAGAGAAATAAAAAAGCAGTAATGCTAGTTTCAAACAAAAATAATATTAGAATTTATATTTCTTAAGTTATTTACAGAGTACACACAAGTACATAGGGATAAGATAAGCAAACTTCAATAGTTGATCGAATAAAATAACACAATATAAAAAAAAAAGTCTTAAAAAAAATGCAAAGTGTGGAATGTGTTTGTTAGGCATTTGCTTATAAATATTAGTTAAAACTTTTTTAATACTACCAAGTTATTAAATAATTAAATATTTATTATAGAATATTATAGAACATTTCTTATCAATATGATAATTTCTTTATTGGATTATTATGCAATGTTACAAAATAACTAAAAATAAATTAAATAAAAAAAAGCAGGTAAATCTTCGAAACTTAAAATGATTAATTCACATTTATCACTAAAAGAGCGTCAATAAATAACTATTTGCTAACATATTTATTACACACTAATATTATTTAACTAATTCAATTTAAACTATAATTTTTTTTTTCTGCATCTACTGTTATTTCACTTTCGTCTTTCATTTTTGTAACATCTTATTTACTATTGAACGTTGGATTAAAATACTGTTTACTTGTCTACTTTGCATATTATACACGGATTGGAAGGCTTTCTCCAGCAATCATTATACATAATAATTTATTTTCTCATAATTAAAAATTAATAAATTAATTGAATTCACTTAATAATTTAAAAACATTTTGCTTTTCTTTAGACGTAATATGTTTCTCATATAATTGTTTTCGAAGTCTTGACAGAATCGTCAATGTTCTGGTTAGGCCAAGTTTTGTACAAGGATATTAAGAATAAGCTAATTTTCTAACAAAAATATTTTCCTTTAATCAATATTTGCTATTATTTTTTTAGTATTGAAAAGAAATTTACATTCATTTATTATATAATAATATAGTCTAAATTTAATTGACTAAGAACGAACGCTAAAAATCTTTAGCTGGGCTCATGGCTTAAAGCTTTAAAGCGTTTTCTTTTTTCAAATAGTGTGACAATGAACAGATTTTTTTCTCTCTTTCTCTTACAAATTGATTGATTAATTAATAAAAATAATCATATATAATATTGCTTCATAATATAATAATATTATTTTTTTTAACAATCAATAGTATAATTTTAATTTTTAGAAGCTTATTATTCTATTAAATCAATATTAAAATGCTTAAAAAGTTTAGATTTTAAAATCTGATTTATTGTCACAATATGTTCTCTTTATAGTACTCTTACTTCTTAGATTCTAAAATCTTTACAATATTAACCTTATTTTTTTCCCCTTACGAATGAAGTTCTTCACTAGAAATATAAAGAGACTTTTTAATTGAGAACTATATACATTATTTATTGTCAGTTCTGAACATTACTGATGAAATTATTACTATTATGCTTAACAGTATGCAACAAGCTTACTACAGAATTATATACACATTACTTTTAAATGCCAACCATAAAAAATCTGGAAAATCTGCTATATATTTCAATATTTAATTAATATTATTATACAATTTCTATACACTGAAAGCATATAATTAACTAGTCTTATTACAACATTAGTATTGTCTTACGAGAAGCGATCTAATTCATCAAATTTCTCATAACTTGGGCGCAAAATGTTTCGACAGCACAGTAACTGTGCGGAATTATGCGCTTTTGTAACCAACATACATGGACTAGGTAATATGAAAATCACCCCGGAGAAGTCTCGTGAAGGTCTTTTTGAATTGCTGATTGGCTAACGCGTAGCAGAAAGGGTTGATAGGACTATTAGCGTAACACAAAAAGTAAGAGAACATATACAAATGTTGATTAATGCACGGTGGATCTGTACAAAATCCTTCGACTAGAGCTAAAACGTGATATGGTGTCCAGCAAACCACAAACGCGCCTAATATAAAAGAAATTGTTCGAAAAGCTTTTCTGGCTCTATTCTCTGATTTTGATTTTTGCCTACCAATACTCGGAAATAGTCCGTCACGTTTTGAACGTCTGACTTTTAATTTTTTCCCTATGTTTTTAACAAAGTCTCTCCTAGAATCGTTACGGCCAGCTCCACTAATTGCAGAGCTGGAAATATCACTATTTTCGATCGCCGGTGTCTCAGCAAGTTTTAATGTAGAGGTTTTATTTTCTAAAGGTTTTTGCGATGGGGTGTCGTTATTATTGGAAGTTGATGACACTAGGGTAATAATGGGTTTCGGACGTTCTCCAGTAGTCAAACTTACCTCGGTATTAACTTTTATAGGTGGTGGAGGAGATAAATTTGTTTTGGGTTGTGTTACTTGAGCTTCAGCTGTTGCTCGTATGAGAGCAGCCTGTAATAATGAAGTATTTGTTATAATACCCGAATTTAATGTGGGAGGAGATGAAGGCTCAGTAGCTGTTGGAAAAGTGATAGAAGATGGAGGGCTTTCGTTTGTAGGTGAAGGAACAATGATAGAACTCTCATCCATATACCTCAAGTCAGCGCCATCCATACCCATAAGTACATCAGAGCCTGAGCCATCGCTCTTTACTAATTTAAATATTTTGGCTCTATTTGATTCTGAATGAGATGGTGGACTCTCGGATACGGGCGGACTGCCTCGAAATTCTGATGGAGGAGGAATGATTCTTTGAGCGATCGTGGTTGATAATTCTCTTTCGGACGGAGTCGCGATCCCCGATGATGAAGGGGACATAAAGCTAGCGGTAGATAGGGGAACACTTACGGCAGGTGTATGTCCATTACTATGTGAAGTATCAGGGTTTTCCGTATCGAGAAGACTCTTCTCTGATATTTGGGATAGTGATGATTTCGGTTTTTCTATGTCATGTTTTAATAAGGAAGTTTGCTTCATGTCTGGTTTCATAAGCATATTACCATTTAAACGCATATTGTTAAGCAACTGCATGGCACCAGTTTGCATTACTAAATTTGCAACAGAAGGACGTTTTTTCACATTTGACTGAGTAGTACTTTCATCATCTGAGTCAAAAGCAGGACTGCTAGATCTCTCTGCTTCTACTTGATCTTCTCTCTTGTCTGCATCTGACTCAACTGTTGTGGATGTGCCAGTTGCCGTAGCACTACTTTTATGAGCAGATGATTTTTGACTTGAATTTGAATCTGTTGATCCACCTAAATTGAGTAATGGAGCCGCTAACGATCCTTTCGATGTTGAATCTTTGCGCACTGAATCAGATACTTTTATTTGATCTTCACTCGAAATTGTGGCTTTAGATAACGTTGCCATTCCAGCAGCTCTCCCAGCCATGCCTGTCATCACACCAGCACTTAAAGCCACCATGGATTGCATTTTTCTTTGTTTGGCTTCACTTTTTTTCTGCATATCGTAAGCTGTTTTAAAAATACCAGCATATAATACAATAAGCACAAAAAGCGTAGTCCAATAGTACCCTATAATTAAAGCTGTATTGAAAATTGGATCCTTAAGAAATTGAACAGCACATTCGCCTTCTTGCAAGTCTCTATAACCAACAAAATGTTCCCATCCGAATATTGTTGTAAAAAATAGTAACGCTGGTATTATCCAAGTTACTGTTACCATCCAAATCACTCTATTTTTAGTTCTCCATGCTCTGTATCTTGCAGCTATTTTAACACTACAAAATCTGTCTACAGTTATTAGTAAAACAGTATATTGTGATACTAAGCATACAGTATAGTCAACGGATAGCCAAAGGTCACATAACAATGGTCCTAAATGCCAGTACCCTTTTAAGACATAATCTGTATAAAAGGGAAGCGACAATGTACCTGAAACCAACCAATTGTGTTAGACGATAGTACATTGGGTAACGTGATTTCTTAATAAATGATTCTATTATGAACATTAATAAATGTTATGTATTAACTTATTAAAACAAGCACTAACAAAATAATTTAAAATATTTATTACAAAAGTCTATGTAGGTATTTATGGGTTCTTCATAATAACCTGTTTCTAAGCAGCTAACAATACATTACAATCTAATATCAAAAGCAGTCAAGTCCAAGATATCACCATAAACTAACACTATTACCTTACAAAATCTTACCTATTAATAGGTCAGTCGCTGCAAGTGAAGCTATAAAGTAGTTGCTTGGCTGTCGTATCGTCCTGTCTACTAAGAACGCCAGCAGAACTAGGACGTTTCCGCTCACAGTCAATAAGATGACCAGAACAAGGCAGGTTGCGATAATCACTGCCAGCCAAAGTGGGAAGGGTGGCAGAACAGGTTGCTAAAAAATAAATATGAAAGGTATTATGATGTATATTTATAATATAACGATAAATAGTTTAATATAGAAAAAAATATGGTTAGATTAGATTTTTTTTTGTTGGTTGTTTCGATGTATATAACTAGGAGCAAAATCTCAATTTATATCTGAAAATTAAGGTTCGGATAATTATTAAGCTTTCTTTTTTAAGTTATTTATCAAAGAAAGCTTTATTTTAAAAAATAAACTTTAGAAAATAATGCTTCTATACTTGCGCTCAGAGTAATTTCGGGCACTTTTATATGGATATTTACATATATAAGCCTCTTAGCAATCACTAAGAGGAGAAACCGCACAAAAAAATTAGCACTTCCTAAAATTAAATTCTTTCAAAAAATTAATTCCAGACCGCCGCTGAATTCCAGAGGCATTGTGTCAATCTTTGATTTTTTTTAATAATTTACATGCAGTATTAACAAAAAAAATACTATTCAATTCAAGAGTTTCACAATTTTCTCAACAAATCAATCATATTAAAAAAATAAATCGTCAGCCTCACGCTGGCTTCTCAGCGAGCTGTATCCCTCACACAGCTGGCAGAGGAAGTCTAGTCTTAAGATACAACGGATATATAAATACAAATAAATATTTCTTTTTCTCGAAAGGGGATCGAACCCACAACGAGACGCTTTTACAGTCACACTTTGGTGTCCCTGCGCCACGACTGGTCTCTCAATCATCAATCATATTTCACTCATAAAATTCAGGATACACGTGAAAATAAAAGAAAATTCTTGTAACCATGACCTTTTGTATAGCGTCTGTTATAGTCGCTACTTGCTTTGTGATTCAACGTTCAAACGTATTCAATGGAGTTATTGTTTTGAAACTACTAATGAATACGCGATTCTTGTATAGATTGGAGTTTTTATAAAGTACACTTTGAGGGAGTGTAGTGGATTGTTAGTTAGTTGAAAATATTTTTGTACAATTTAGAAAAAAAAACTAACTTTACTTTTTACAATAGATATATAAAATAAAAAAAAATATTTGTTTTCTATTTAAATAAATATTGTAAGTAGATTTTTTTGATAAATTTGTATTTTAGGTTTGTGAAACATGATATGAACAGATATATATATTTTTTTACTACCAGTATAGTAGTTTTACTCTTCATGAACACATATTAAGGCCAGTCGTCTCGTATCTGCGTAAGTATGCATTTCTAAACGAGACATGTCGTGGGTTCGATTCCCAATCAATGAAGCAAAGCGCGGCATGAGTATCTGGGCGCTGAATGTATCCCGCGCACAGCAGGGTAAGGAGACGGAGCCTTGAAACGTCCGTTTCCCATTTTCTGCCAATTTGAAGGCATTGCGTGTTGAGTGCCAGAATTCAGAGAAGGAAATGAAAATATTAAAAATGTCCTTCCCCCGGAGTAGAAATCAAACCGTTTCGCGTAAATACACGCGCTTATTTCCCTGTACCACGACGGCCTCAAATAAAAAAAATCTTTCAAATCCCATTTTTTATTGATACTATATACTAGGATCAAGTGGCGTGGGTTCAGCAGAGGAGTATTGGCTGTAAACTTTATTAATTGTTGACATACAAGCACACGCGATACGGCCATTTGCCGTTTGAGCATTTATTGGATTTCTACTATAGAAACATAATTGGCCACTAAAGTTTTACAAGTATTTTTAACGTTTATTGATTTCATTCAAAAATCACAATTTTCTATCTGGGATAGCGATTTTTTGTTTTTACTTCATTTTATATTTACTTCATTGTATATTAGAGGTCAACCGTGGCGCAGGGGAACAATTGTCTGGCTGTAAACACGACTGGTTGTGAGTTCGATCCCCATTTTGAAATGAAATATTTATTTAAATTTATATTTTATTTTTTCGTTTTGGTGTCGAGTCAAAGCACGGTGTTGAGTTCCCCGCCACTCAACACGCAATGCCTCCAGAATCCGGCGTTAAAGTAGGGAACGAATCGTAAAGCGTATTTTAAAATCGTTCCCATGCAAAAGGGTATAAAAAAATATAAATAATCAAAGTAAAGGGGAAAATAAAGGTATAAAATTAGAATAACAGGCACAACTGTGTATAGGCGTGATGGCCCTGACATACCGGTAATTATAATCGATTTGCTGTCGCTAGCTCTTGCGCTTTTATTTACCAGATAACGAAAAGTGAATATTGTAGTTAGTATAAATACATGTAAAAACTGCAGGAATATTGTATTAGAAATAGTTTTTTTAAATATAAATAGATATGTTTATAAATCTGTATTTAATTGAGTGAAATGAGGCTGACGTGGCGCAAGGACGTTAGTATGTGACTGTAAACGCGTTGTGTTGTGGGTTCGATTGCCATTCGGAATAGTGGAGATATTTAGTGTTTTTATTTTGTCGTCTTGCTCTAAAATATTTTTCTTTTCATTGTTTTTAGCTTAAGCCACGGAGATTGCTTTTTAGTATCTACTTCGACGACGACTTCTATCAATATATTGTGCGAATTTCAATGTATGTAACAAATACTAGTAACTAAATCTACTCTTCGGTTTAAGGTATTGACAAAATGCATGTTCTACACATAAATCATTTCAGGGCTGCTGAGGTAGATATGAAGAAAATCTTAAATAAAAAAAACATATCATACATTTTTGCCTTTTACAAAAGAAACTTCTACTAATTATAAATTCTAACTAATAATATTTAACTTAAGCCAGAAAAAAAGCAAAGATTCCACTTTGTTTTGCTCTAATTCCGACCAAAATCCTATATTTAGTTGCTTAACCGCAAAACGGCAAAGTGGGACCGCAAAATAAGCTGGACCTTTGAAAACAACGAAAGTAAGATTAACAGAACATTTTGTGGTGAGATTATTCTGAATTGATCATGTGTCGGTACATTTTGGATACGTAATTAGTTGTTGTTTTGATTTATGTGAGCTTAAGGAGGGCTATGGACGTCGATCGTGATTAATGATGGGCCAATATGGATTGATATTGTAGGTTATTAAAAGTAATAGCCCTAAGTGATATTGGAGACATGATATATTGTTTTGTCTTTCATAAAGCTTGTTTTGTAAAAGTAATTTACGTTTATAAATAAATAAATCAGTCTCACGCTGTATGCCACACACAGCAGGGTAGGCAGAGCGAACCTAGTGTTAAGACACTCTGTTCCCCATTTTGTGGCATTGCGTGTTGAGTTGCAGAACTCAACGCCGCAATTTGCCTCGACACCAAAGCGAAACCAATGTAAATATAAATTTAAATAAATATTTCATCTCCTCGAGTGGGGATCGAACCCACAACCTGTCGGTTTTACAGTCACACTTTATGCCGCTGCGCTACGACTGGCCTCAATAACAAATATATATGTTAATATAGTATATCATATGTTTGTTAAAAGTAAATTTACCAGTTTTTAAGAAATTAACAATATAGTTACTCACTGTATTGTTCAAAATAGACAAAAAAAATCTTATAAAAGTGAATGTTTATCGGGATGGATGTTTGTTCCACTCACGCAAAATAAGAAGAATTAAGACGAAACTTTACAATAAAATAGCTTATATATCAGAATAACCCAGACGCTACAATTTAAATAATTGTAATATAATTATAATTCGGGCAAGCGGGCGAAGCCGCATTTGGGTCGCTAGTCTGATAATAATTAAGATATATAGACATTTTAGATTAAGATAACTTTGCGTTTTCTAAACATAATTATAGCTACCAAAAACTAAAGGAATAAATCTTTACCTTTCTTATAATGACAATGACAAACCACGGGTACGATCGATACCTCATCACATCTAGACCAAAATCCAAATACCTACCGCCGAGAAAACAGAAAATCCCCGTTTCATTAAAACGCTATACGAACGTAATAATGAACTGATTACAAAAAACAAATATCTCGACATACAGTTCAACTCGGTGCAATAACAATGGTTGAACTTTCGAGTACTACACAAAATACTTTTATATTAAAAACACGAAATATTGCACGATTTTTGCCACAATAGGGTATTCATAATGCGAAACCAGTCGCGATACATAACCAGCGTATCAAACAGAAGGTCAATGGAACGAAGGCTGTAATATTTGATGCCGTAGAGGCGTGAAATGTGTCCGTAAGCACGATGCCTGTAGGTTCAATTCCCACTCGGAAGAATGAAATATTTTCGTTGTGTCGCTTTGGTAACGAGACAAGCGCATTGTTGATTTTTGTCACGTAGCGTGCATTGTCTCGAACCTTAAGCGGGAAGTGGGCAACGGAGTGTCTTAACTTTATTCTTTACATCGATGAGTATAGCAAAAATAAAATTTCTTAGCCAACGTTACACTACTACAAAGTTACACTACTACATTATTTATATAAAAAAAAAATCTATGTTAGGTTGTATATATGTATATTTTTTTGAATAATCCATATAGTAAGTATTCTCAAGATGCCTATTGTGAAAAAAAATATATTTAAATAAAAAACAGCTTTATCTGAAATTCAAGCTTAGCTTAGCTAGAGCTCAATTGAACTAGCGGAACATAGATCCGAGTATATATACGATATCTCCAGGTGTTCCTGACATAAAGACTCTTGACAGACAGACAGACGGACAACAGAGTGATCTTATAAAGGTTCTTTTTTTTTCTTAAAAGATACGAAACCCGAAAATGTTAACATTAACTGGAGTAGACTAGAGTTCTGCCTAGGAGGCAGATAAGGAACAAGGATGGAATACGAAGATCATATGTCCTGACACTAGTTGCTCCATGCCTACACGGCAATGCAGAAGATGCTCAAAGATTTTAAAAAATCTACATCATAAAATATAAGTACTTCATCTCTTCAGCGTGGTATTGCATATTTTAGTACAAGATAGGTAAAAAAACCGTTGGAGTACGGCTGGGACCAGTCTAGGTAATAGTTTCTGTGTGATGGCCATGGCAGGTAGTTGTATTGTAAATGCAATTATCTTAAACAGCTCTATTATGAAATATATTAATACTTATTTTATGAAATAAATGTAGAAACAGAAATGTATATCAAAATGTGTCGTCTGACTGAAGACGTGATACGCGGCGTTGAGTTGCGCTACTCATCATGCAATGACTCGAAAATTGAGCAAAAAGTGTGTCCTAACAGTAAGATAGCAGAGAGTTACTACATTATAAAATACACCATGAAGCTATTTTTTTAGATAATATTTTTTCATCAGATTCAGTGAATTAATTTAACAGAGGATAGACAGACAAAAAAGGTTTAAATTTTTCTTGTATCATGTAAATAAATACGACCTTTATCAATTTTCATTCTATCTAGACCAAATGTGACCACACATTTGAGAAATAATAACAATTATTTAAGCATTTTTTACGTATTCTATTTACACTATACTATACACTAGAACCATTGAAAAATAAAGTTATATAAAATAATGTCAACAAAGACAAACTATTCATAAATAGACAAACAAATTCTTTTGAAAATTCGAAAATAATTTAACTTTGCAAAATTTTCGTTTCACATTTTATATGTTAACAAGGGAACGTCTACGCACCAGTGCACTGGATTCGAATTGAAACAAACGTATCTACATAGATATGTATGACATAATATATATAGATATACATTGTCACGCAATTGAGGTCGTAGCGTAACTGTGCTACGAGAGTCTTCATGATTTTAATGATAGTAAAAGTGCTTTACAAAAATATTTCAAAGGCAATTCTTGGTTTTGTGAATGTGATAGCGTTTTAGTTTTTATGTAGATCTTTCTTTTGAGCAAATTCATTTGTAAGTAAGCGAGGAAAATATTTAATGTCGATACTCTGTTATTCTCTTTCCACCTGACTTCGGAACATTGTATGGTGAGTGCCGGATCTTATTCAATCTCCCAAGTCAGAGTCGAACTCACAACCATCGCGATAACAATCAGGCACTGCCTTACTACGTCACAAATGTCTCATATTAATTAAAAATAATTTAGATACATATCCACAACGTTTTAACGGCCTTTATTTACTATATACATTAAAGCAATAAAAAAAATTGCAAAGACAAATAAAAGTCCATTTAAATAGTAAGTGATCAATTTTGCTAATGGAAACCTGCGATAGCCAATTGCCTAATACGTTTTAGCTTTTAGCGATCTAAGACGTATTTCTAAGACGGTTAACCCTCTGCGACAGACGTGGTTATCATATAGACACCACGAAATACTACATTTGTTTTATTATCACTGATGTTTAAATTGAAGCACTACCACCTCAGTAAAATCATTATATTTCCGTACTGTCTCTATTTTAAAATTGCACACTATTAATACAAGGTGAAGTGAACAAGGTGGACAAAAAATTAAGAAATACTCTTATGTTGTTGCAGCCATAAAATTCGTCTCTTTCAAAATATGCTGGACATGGCAGGCTAAATGGCTTTGTATTGTATCAAAGTTGTCCTGACAATAAAGATTTTATTTTCTATCTGTCTCTCAAATTTATCATTCAAAGGAAAGAGAAAGATGGAATAAAAAATCTTTTTTTTATTGTATATCGCAAGATTAGTTCTAAATTATATGAAAAACTGAACAAATTGAATATACAATGAAAGATGGTCAAAGATGGCTGTCGCTAGGGAGATTACAGGCAAGGGTTCGCCACTTAGGTGAGGTGTTTTTAAAGAAATGACAAAGAACTCCGTTCTATTTGTCTAACAAAAAAGAGGCTAAATATTCTTTCTTTATTTGTTTGAAGGCGAGACACCTTTTTCATAATTTCATAACCTAACCTTTCATAATTTCATATTCCTTAGACTGATTAAAGTAATACTCAATTTTCCAAATATATAATGTTAAATATAAATAATTGTTTTTTTTCTATGTCATTAATGTTAAAGAAAAGATTCTTACAATAAACTATATACTAGTGATCTAATAAATGTTAATAAAATGGCTGCATAAGTTAATTCTATAAAATATTTGGTGTAAAAAAATGTGTGTCATGGAACTACTGCGTAGGGGTAATTGTAAATTTTAAGCCACGTCAGTCGCAGAGGGTTAAATATATTTATTTATTCAGGCATACATTTTTAATTAGTTTCACGCTGTATTCCGCATATGGCATAGGATCAAAAGGAACTTTGGAACCTAGTGTTAAGACAATTGGTAAAATTCTGGAGTCATTGCGAGTTGAGTAGTGGAACTTAACCGGTGTGATTGAATATAATTTGTCAAGCACTCTCTCTTCCAAAAACCGAATATAAGGAAACCAATAAATAAAAACAATCAATTGGAATCCATTGAAGTGGTTCGATGTCGTGCTAATAAAAAAAACATTATTTATAACGTCATAAAATCGCTTCATCTTAAGGGTCACCTCGAAATCTGTGCAACCGTCGGTCTACCTATGGTTTACGATTGTAACATAAAATGGCCCGCAGTAAAATAGAACGCCACTGTATTTACTACGTAATGGTTTTCTTTGGCTGGCGACATGAAAGAAAGTGCGAAAATTTTATGCTCTCAACCGTTTTTCGCTGTAATTTTCCATGAAAAAGTGGTTTGTGGAGTGTGTATGTGTCGTAATTTTTATTGAGACTTAGAATGGAAATAGTGATAAATGTTAAAAGCTTTTAATATGTTATGAGGTCGACATGTGGGGTATGTGTACACGGTATAGGTTTAGAAAAATCGGTCAAGTGCGAGTTTGACTCGTCCACCGAGGATTTGGTACTAATTGTGAAATTGTAGGTTAATGGGGTTATAACTTATAAAAATTGACACACATAAGTTTGCATGCGTATGCACTCTTTTTGTATGAAATTAATTATAAATATAAGTAACTCTAATATACATTATTTAGGCGATCTCCGGATAAATAGTGTTAGCAATCACACAGACAAACTAAAAAGTGATCTTATAAAGGTCCCATTGTTTCATTTTCGGGTACACTTCACGCTTTATCTGTATTTATAAAAGAACAGTTAGAGGGAACCTTTTCTAGCTTTTTTTGTTTTTGTTTTTTATTTTTTCAGACAATGCGTTTTGAGCGGCGAAATTCAATGCCAAAAACAGATGGATCCACATACGTTAAGTTGAAAAGTCAAATACTGTGTCCTGTGCATGTACTGTGCCCCACGATGGCTTCCTTTTATAATTATTTTTCTGTATTTTGTTTTAGATCCGGTAAGGTTCATCAATCAACACACAATAACTTAAATTGGGGAGAAACAAGAACAAGAAGAAAGGAGTGTATTATACATTATGTTAAAATCAAAACGTACAAAATGTTAATATTATCTAAGCTCATGGTCATTATTTTCACGGAGTACACAAAACCTTTGATTGAACGTAATTTGATTACATTCCTGTCTTTCAGCTTCCATGAATATGTTTTTCATTATATCATAATATATTATGATACAGCTTTACAAAGGCATAATCTATGTATCACCTTTTATATCATATATTTACGTATATTACTAGAGTTTAATTCTGGTTTCGCCCGCATTGTCGCCGCATTACCTACGTGGATCAAATTTGCGTCCTACCCAGCAAGTACTAAAGCGTTTTGGTCCTAATCCAAGTCACTAGAAGCGAAGTTAGCTCGCGTTTTCTTTTTTCCACAACACCTGATAGGTCTAGCTTAAATTACTGAAGAAAATGAAAAAAAATACATAATCTTGTCGCCTAGATGAGGGTAGCCTAGAACTTCCTACACCACTAAATTGTGATTTACACATTCAGCAAATGGAAGTGCTACGTCTTGACGATACAAGGTCAAGCTTAGTGGTCCTGAAGATATCTGGGCCATTGAAGAATTGCGTATTGAAGAATTTAACTCCTTAACAAGTTTTTCAGGAGAACTTTCTCTTGTGTTGGGGAAAGGACTGGAAGTTTGCCAACGTGCAACTAGTGCCCAAAAAGTTCTAGTCGCACCCACCCTATTATCTACAGGCTAATTTTAGTAACGTGTATATAATAATAAAATATACCTACGTCATTTTCACAAAAAGTAAACAGAAAACGGAAAAATCATAAAAAAAATATCCAAACAGTTTTGGACATCAGTTTCGTCCAATATTTGGTATGAGTTAAAATTTGCAAATACATTTTATAATTCACACGATTTACTCAGTTTAATTGACGCGGATCTACATCGGACGGGATTCAGCAAACATTCAAATGGAAAACTATTCCAATACTGAAGTTAAATAGAGATATTAATAAATAATATCTGCGGTAATAGGATTTGTATTATTGGCTATTTGTGTTATAGTAATATCATACTAATGTTTATAATTGATTTTAGATGTATTAGTGATATATTTTTTTATTTTAGCTTCATGTTGTACATTTAGCAGGGTAGGCAGAGGAATTCTAGTGTTAAGGCACTCCGTTTTCTATTTTCTGCTGAAGTCTGGAGGCATTGAGTGGCTGTGGTACTCAACGCCACGCTTAGTGTAACCAAGACAAGAATAGCAAATACATAGATATAACTAATTCTCCCAATGGAATTTGCACCAACAATCATCGCGTTTATAACACTGCCCCTAATCTGCTGACAGCCTAATCTATATTTATAAATATGTCTTATATCTTTTCTTTTTTCTATAAAATACATTTTAAGTATTTTAGGTATCAGATAAATAGAACCTAACGTCATCCTCAGTCTAACAAGAATAATGGAACTAAAATATTTAATTAAAAGTTATAAATTATTTAAGCCATCAAAAATTATGTACAGTGGTTGGATTGTTCTATCTCAATTTACTTAAAGACTAACAGAATTAGTATAGGAATCTGCACTAGCATCAAATGAATTGTTTTTACTATGATTCTATTGATTTTTACAACTTTTACCGCACTGCATAGTTCCCCCGCTCAACTAGCATTGTCTCTAAAATTTGGCGGAAAATGGAGAAAGAATAAGTTCTTTGATTTTCGTATCGTCGCGTATATTTTGTATTATACATTTGGGTAGACTCGGCACAAGGGTAGACTCGGCAGTGTCTAACCATGACCACGGACAGTAGTCCGTCTGTACTGCAAAGTGTTCGAAACGTCGGGCTTCCAAAAATCTATAAAAATACAAAATAAACGCGATTAATTCAATTAAAATAAAGAAAGAAGTTTCCTAACACTAGATTCCCTGTGGCTACCCTGATATATGTGAAATACAGCGTAAAGCTAAAAATGTGTACATCATTTGTAGTCTATACATATATGTACAAAGTGTGGTGCTTTGGAATGGTTTCGTTGAAAGCAATTTTTGCGGTGGCACTGTAACTTTTTGTCCGTACTGCTCGCATATACAAACTTCTGTTTTATATTGCCATATTTTACATAAAGTCTTTTTAGTGAGATATTTTTCCATATTGTTATATTTGTAGGAATTATTTATATAATTAGACACTAACGCACTTTCATTAATAATGGAGAAAGCGTAAATAACATAAAACTAAAATACTCCTTTCATTAATTACAATTTATTATTCGAAACACTATGCGTACATCTAAATCCAGCGCAAGGATATTTATTTTTATTTTTTCTTTAGCTTTACGTCGTGTCCCGCAGAGGAGGCAGGGGGTACCTACTGTTAAGACACTCTGTTTTGTCTCGTTTACCACTTGTCGCCGAATTTTGGAGGCATTGCATATTGAGCGGCGGAGCTGTACGCTGTGCTTTGTCTCTTCACCAGAGAAGAAATGAATTTTTTTAATTATTTAATAAACTAGAGTCGAAATCAAGCTCACAACCGGTACTGAAATTAATATTTGAATATCTTATCCATCTTCGGATACAAGGCGGAAAAACTGAGAAAATCTAGGGACAATAACATTAATCAGTTCTGCACTTTACCTTTGTATTGTAAAAATGTTGCATTATTGTAATAGTATGTTAAACGCTACGATTTAAAAAAAAACAGAAACGAATATAAATAAAAAAAAAAAACATTTCCTGAAATTGAAAATCGAAAGTAATTTAAAAATTCATTTATATTTTACCAATTCAACATTATCATCAAGTGTCCCGTTGAAGAAGTAGACATCGGTATAGTTAGTGATGTTTGTGATCAAATAAGCCTGGCACTCCGGATATGAGCTGGACACGCACGACCGCTGCTTGAACTTCTGTAGTTTCCTGTTAAAGAGAAATTTCGTTAGGAGTTGATATAAATTGTGTTTTATGAAATAGGTTTAAATTATTAACTTATATATTTTAAAATTTACTGTATAATTTTGTATAATTAGATATCCAATAGTGCTTATAATAATCGGTCACTCCGGCGAAATGTGGAGAACTGCGGTGTACGGGTATAAGCGTAAATATTTTAATTACATACGCACTTCACGCTGTATCCCGCGTTTACCAGGGTAGGCAGAAGAAAAGCAGTGTTAAAACAATCCGTTCCCCAATATACGCTGAGTTCGAGGTGCGTGCGTCTTGAGTAGTGGAACTCAATGGCGCCCTTTACCTTGTTATCAGAGAGAAGAAATTATATTATTAAAAAATAATTATTCATTCTCTTGAGTGGAATTCGACCGTCGTCGTCACTGCGTCGCGATGGCCTCAAACTCTATAGGTGCATGCAACGTTTTCTCTTGGCAGAAAAATCTTAATGTTTAGACACTTCGTTCTCCACTTTCGGTCCTATTTTAAGACATCAGACCAGTTTAGTGGCTGAACTCAACTCCGCGTTTTGTCCTAGCATAGATGATATTTTTAAATCAACACAACAAAGTTACATGAAAATAAAATGGCAACCGACAGGATGTTGTGTCGAGTACAAAATGTCAAATGCGCACGGTACACTGAATTAATATTTGTATGAACGGGTGTGTATGTGGGTGACGTGAAAGGCTGCGTAACTTCGGTTGTGGTAGGGCCACACGACAAATCATTTTAGACAGGTCTAAATTTGAATGTATGCTCGTAAATCTTTCAATTCTTTTTCAGCTTCACGCTGTATCTTGCATATGACAAGGAAAGCAGGGAGGGAAACCTAGTGTTGAGACTCTCCGTTCCCCATTTTTCACTGATTTCTTGAGTCATTGTAAATTAATATAGACTTTAAAATTAGTTAAATAAAATTTATCTAAGTTTAAAATCCGTAATATGCTTTATACATAAAAGCGGCACTTTTAGGACTAGCTCACTCACTCATTATAATCCCAACCTGCTTTCAGAGGAAACAAAATACATAAATATTATTAATGAACAAAACAATGTGAGACCAGTCGTGGAACAGTAGTACAAGCGTGGACTCTAAACGCGACAGGTTGTCAGTTCGATTCCTATTCGATGAAATGAAACATTTAACATTTTCAATTCTTCGCCCTGGTGTCAAGGCGAAGCGAATCTACCTACCCTGTTTTCTGCGGGAAACGGCGTGAAGCTGAAAATTAAAAGAAAAATAAAATCCTGTTTTTGTACGACACTACAAATAATAAATCTCGCAGATAATGTGGCTGAAATGTGTGCAAATGATTTGTACAGTGTCAGGGAAAAGGAAATTAGTTCATCAAAAATGAATCAATCTTCGCGCAAAGTTCTGGCCGTGATGTTGTTTCCAACGTTATTTTATGTTACTTATCACATTTGCTACTATAATTTAAATAAAGAAATTATCTTTTTCTATTATAAGTTTTTTCTTTTGTCTGTCCAATTTTAGAGACATTGTATGTTTAATAGCGGAACTCAACACCGCGATTTTTATTTTTAAGATTGGGAAAAGGAAACTTATCCTGAGTGGAGATCGAGACCACAACAATCATTAGTGCACTGTTTCACTACACCATCACGGCTTTTCTCATTTTCTTTACATTATATTACATATTATAATTATAATATTAATAGCAACCATTTAATGAGTAGGTGCCTAATTAAAATTCACAATACAAAATGTAGCATATTCTTATTTTTTTTTTCAAAGTTATTGTTGGATATGTAAGCTAAAAGAGAACGCAGGCATTGTTAAACACACAAGATAACTGCAACAACAATAACGATAGCGCATGTAGCTATAGAGTATAGACTAGTGAGAGATTTTAAAAGAATGTTTTTTTTTTGCGAACTAATTATTAATGAAAATATGAATTAATTTTGAAGTCTTTTGACTTTCTTTTTCTCTTTTCTTCGAATTTTGGAGGGTAGAATTAATTTAATGTTTGGAATTTCTCAATAATTTTTCTATGTAAAAAAATACTGTAGCCCGTAACTATTTTAGGGTAGATTATTAATATATTTAGATTTTTGCAAACATACAAAATACATAGATATATTTCTTACCACTGGGTTATGAAGTTAGTGCCAATTGTGTATATCGGCGTGGAGCGGTTGACGTCCACGCTGGCTTCCGTCGAGTTCATTGTAATAGCAACTGGTTATTGTATACACTGACAGATCTGTGATACGCCTACCGCATCTAGAAAGAAAAAAATATGGATCATCATTATTATATGTTTATATAACAAAAATTATAAATTTTGTTTAGAAATGTGTCATGTATAGATTAAATCAATCAATCAATCAATCAATCAGCTTCCCGCCGCTTAGGTAGAGGGAACCTAGTGTTAAGATACTCCGTTCCCTATTTCACGCATAGTTTTTCGAGGCATTGCATGTTGAGTGGCCGAACTCCGACTTTGCCTTGATGCCAGAGCAGAGAATTGAAAATATTAATAATTAATTCCCTCGAGTGGAGATCGAACCCACAACAGTGTGCCCCTTCACTACGAAGGCCTCAAGTAGATGCCTATAGCAGTTTAGTTGGCAAAAATGCATAAATTATATTTATATAAATTTGAAGCCTACAACTTAAATGGCATAGCGTCTGAACGTGTGCGTATAACGATTGTAGGTTCGGTGGATGCTGCACTCGTTATAAATATAAATTAATTTTATTTACTTTTTCTGGTGGAAACAGGACAGTATGGTAATAAAATAGATAAGTTTTTGTTAATTTCTTAATAGTCCCTAAATGCAACGGTTGTGGGTAGGTTCGAGTCAAATTCCGGGTTAACAATATTTTCATTTCCTCGCTCCGATAAGAAACAAACATTGTCACATTTGGATGGGAGTGTATATACCTACATACCCTACTGTATGCAGGAGGGGAATAAATGTACGTATGTGTATTTTTTTACATTTGCATTGTTTTTAACAATTTCCCCCTTACTGTACAACGAAACTTTAAATTTAAAATTTTAATCTGTAATCATTAACTTTAAAGTTCAATAATCTATATAGTTTAATTTTCGTTTACAAAACTAACCATAAATATGGCCATGGCGATAGACGGGGCTGCGACGCCGGTTACGTTCATGTGATGTGCAACGGAAACGCCGTTTGATAACGTAACATGGACATGCCTTGCGGTAGTTTACTATTATGTTAATATCCAAATATTGAAGCTTATCGTGACGAGCGGGCGTAAGCGTGCGTCTGTAACCGTGACAGGTTGTGGGTTCTATCTCACTCAAAATTATGTATTTAATAATTTTATTTCCTTTCTCTCATGTTGAGGCAAAGTGTGGTGTAAAGATCCGGCACCTCCGGGATTGCCTCCAGGACTTGTGGGGAAGTCTTAAAACTAGGTTCCCCAGCCTTCACTACTACATTATTCCGATTGGATTCGTGAGCCAAAATAAAAATATGGCTATATAAGAGCTTTACACATTTCATGCATTTGTAAACTGTAGAAATTCAATGCTGCAAAACTTTTAAAGCTTCGAAACTGCTTTTTTTAGATTTTTTAATCATTATTTTATGTATTAGATACTTCTACGCTTACAGAATCAGGAAAAAGCTAACTTTGCAAATTTATCCAACTGGATGAGAACGAACCTACTTCAAAGATATTGGAAATCGATATAAATATAAAAGGATATTTTATTGTAATATAAAGACTCGTGTTCACGTTTTTATAGCAAAGTTGCGAAAAAATCTGGCTTAAAGTGGTTATAGATTTAAATTGAGTTACAATTATGTGTTATCAGTGACCTTGTATAGTAATAATATTAAAAAAATCGGTGAAGAGTGAATCAATCGAATACAAAGAGAGTTCCGTATCAATTTTATGACCCGTATAATTTTTTCGGTCAACGTCAACGTAACTTATAAAAGTTGGCGTACTTAGTTTTGCAGATGTATGGACTCACTAGGAATTTTGTTTTGGAAGTAACTAGAAACTTCAGTTTGTTTTTTTCTATGATTGTACATCATGTAAATTGTAATTTTTGCATATTTTTTTCTTGCTTTAATTGTAATTTCTCAGTTCTCATGTCATAATTGTAGATCTATGGGTATCCTATAGGTTTTAGTTTTGCGGTTAACGCTCATATTTTTTTATTGCGTTTAATAAAACTCTTAATTTAACTTTCTATATTTTTAGGGACCGTAGACCTAGGCTTTTGATATCATTTTCAGCTCGATACCTTCCTGCAATCTTAAAAAGTATACCTCGCAGATAGAGGGACAGACAGACAGACGGAAAGACAATCAAACAGATAACAAAGTGATGATATAAGAATAATAAAGTGATCCTATGAGGAGTCTGTCCTTTATTTTGAGATATGGAACCCTAAAAATCTCTTTCACTCCTGCATCACATTTAATAATATAAAAAAAAATCTTCACGCTGTATCTCGCACACATCAGGATAGGCAGAGGGAACCTAGTTTTAAGACACTTCATTCCCCATTTTCCGCCGAATTCTGGGGGCATTGCGTGTTGAGTAACGGAACTCAACGACGCGCTTTTCCTCGACACCAGAGCGAAGAAATGCAATATAAATGTAAATATAGATTTCATTTCCTCGAGTAGGGTTCGAATCTACAACAAATCGATTTTACAGTCACACTTTATGCTCCGCGTTACGAGTGGCCTCTAACATTATCTGTTTGAATTCATTATATTATCTGTCTAAATAAAAGTAACTTTATAGCTGTAGTTAAAGTATTTTTTTAAATTTACATTTCCAGTTACCGAACACTCTCATCTACGCTTGCAGACTACGAAAATAAAGTAAATTTTTGAAATATACTCCAGTTAAATCTTTTAGCAAAACCAAATTTATCCCGTGTGGGTTCAAATTAACATAAAAAAACATAAAAATCTTTCACAGTTTCCAGGTATATTGAAAGACGAAATATACATTCGTAATTTCGCATTGCTCCAGTTTATTATAGTGTTATTTTTTATTTAACTACGATAAGTAAGCTAAATTTTCGTTGCTCGAAAAATTCGCCGGTAAGTGGGGAACGGAGTGTCTGAAAAGTAGTTTCCCTCTGCCTATCCTCTCCTACTCCCTCTATTTCTTTAAGGAAAAATTTTTGAAGTCTAGTAGTAAGTAATAAAAATTTTTTGGGCTTCACATTGTATCTCTGATATATGTTGTATGTATGTTAGTAGGTAGTTACTAATGTTTAAAAAATATATAAAAAGACACTCTGTTCACCACTTTCCGCCGTATTCTGAGGGCATTGCGTGTTGAGTAGTGGAAATCAACGACGTCCTTTGTCTCGATACCAGAGCCAAGAAACAGATATATAAATCTAAATTAATATTTATTTTCCTCGAGTGCGGATCGAACCCACAACCCGAAGTCACGCTTACAGTAACGCTTTGTGCCCTATAATAATATAATAATTTATTCCAAAACATATTTAAATCGATCGATCGATATCATTCTATCTTTCAACAAAAATGCTATCCGTAAAAGACAATAAGGAATCAGAATACGCTAGTATTCTCATACATATGTAAACGAGATATACATATTTAATTATTTTTACTGTGAGGATCTGTCAAATATAAACAATACCTAGTACCTACGTGGATTATTCACCCAGTTATTTGTATCCTTTTAAAAATTTTCTCTCTTGCGGTCAAAAACTAATTTGCATCGCTCCTGAAAGCTGAAGACGACGTGGTTAGAATAATGTTACTTGAAAATTTTTACTTCAATTTTATTTCAACGTATCGCATTTTGCAGGTTCGAAGGAATATAATGTTAAAAAAATATTTTATATTTTTGATGGTATAAGTGGCATAGTTGGGAAACGTCTGATTGTAAACAAAACAGTTGTGAGTTCGATTCTCTTTCTGGTAGTAACAGCGCGGTGGCGGTGTTGATTCCTACTTTTCAACGTCATGTAGCATAATGAAATATTGTTTAAGAAAATATTTGTATACTTAAGTTGCCAACTTAGAGAAGTGTTTGGATTTAATTAAGAATATATTTAAATTGAGGCCAGTCATATTATTTTTTTATTAATAACAAAAGAAAACAAATTACACTACAGACCATGTCCACGCCCACTAGTCCCACGCTTATTCTCCTGATCCACTACAGGCCTAAAAAAAATTGTAGTTAATGAGATTAGCGCGTTCAACCAAACAAACTCTAAAGACTTATAATATTAGTTGTTCAAATGTTCATCATATCAATACTGCTGATATATAGTTTGTGTTACTAAGCTAGAGTAGCCTCTATGGCTTGTCGAAGTGTGGTTCGATTGAACTTTTCTTTACAAAATGTTTTCAAATTTTAAATTGAAAGTACAAAATATATATCGAAAGAATGCTATAATCAATTACTTTTATATAGGAAGTGGCTTGCAATTTCACTTTTAGTTTTGAATTTTGATTAATTGAACAATTGTACTTTTTAATAAAATACAGCAATAAATATTTTTAAGAAAATATGATTGTTTAACAAGTTAATGAAGAGATTTTCAACGAATTACAAAAGACTCATAAAGAAGAAAAAAAATCTTCATTTAAAATACCAGTTACGAATACTATATCTAAACTCAAATTTTACATAAAAAAATAAAAAATAATAATAAATAATAAAAATAATTAATAAAATTGAGGCCGCTCGTGGCGCAGGGGCACAAAGTGTGACTGCAAAATCGACTAGTTGTGGGTTCGATCCCCACTCGAGGAGATGGAATATTAATTTACATTTATATTTTCATTTCTTCGCTGTGGTGTCGAGGCAAAGCGCGGCGTTGAGTTCTGCCACTCCAGAACTTGGTGGAAAGACTAGGTTCCCTCTGTCTACCCTGCTGTGTGCGGGATACAGCGTGACGCTGAAAAAATAACTCGCGTGGACAGCGTCTACAGTGAGCATCAACACGATTAACGCGAGATAGCTCTGAAACTTGAACTATTTTTTTTTTCATATTCACGTTGTATACCGCATAGACAGGACTATATTAAGACATTCGACTTCCAACTCTCCACCGAATTCTGGAAGTTGCGGAAAGCGTGTCGAGTGGTGGAACTAAACGCTCTGCTTTGTCTCGACACAAGAGCAAAGAAATAAAAAAATATTTTATTTCCTCGGGTGGGAATCAAACACACACTTGTCGCTTTTACACTCACCCGCTTGTGCCTCTACGCCACGACTGGCCCCGACTATCCCACACTAAAATAATTTTAAAATATTTTCGGTTGTTTTTGTACCAGTATTTTACTTTTATATCGTAAGTATAGATTTAAGATGTTTGAAATTAAACCGACCAGCATTTGAATATCCACCATCCCATATAAGTGGTAGTCTCCTGAGCCATAACGGTGTTATTTCGTAGACCAAATTACAAATTGAACTGCAATAGTTGCCAATAACGCTAATTGAAAATTCCTACATGTATGGGATTGGCATAAGTGAGTCACGTGACGTGACTTTGAAATGAGAAGTATAGCAGTGATATAAATTCAATTTTCCACTAATATTTTGACACTATCGTAAAAGACTGTAGGTTCAAATCCAACTGGGGGACATGTTCAAATAAAGTAATAAAAGTAAATCTCTAAAACTAGATAAAGTGTGGAGGTCGAAGTATCCTAGTTATAGTTATAGTTACCTTTCTTTAATATATAGAATATATAAAGAAATGAAAGAGAAAAAAATTGGATGTATAAAGAAGATATTTTTATTAGATGTTTCCGTTTTTTATCCATATTTATATTAATCAATACAAATAACTTCATATTTGTTTTCTTGTAAATGTAATTAAATAATTTAAGCTTACACATTTAAAATAAATATAAATAAATCTTACTTCTTTAGTCTTCGGTATACTAAAATTTCCACCGTATGATGTGAACAGTGGTTTGTTAAACAATTTTCTGTGGCTCAGTGGTTCTGCGTACTGGCCTGGAAGAGGTCCCGAGGAGATGTCTTCCTTTTACAAACCAACAAAATCAATAATCTCGGATTTCGATATGTTAACAGGATTGAAAATGGCTAAAATGTGAATTGAATATGTAAACGTCTAAATTGAATATTTTTTACATTTACACATTCAAAAAGTTATGAAAAAGAAAATACTGACAGTATAAAAAACTAAAAATGAAAAATACACTCAATAGTTAACGATTTCATTATGTAGAAAGTTATAGTCAATAGTTTAGTAAATTTTTATAATCCATATGTACATAAACAAATTAAGAAATCATTTGGAAAATATGAGGCAAATAGTGGCGTAGGGGGAAAAGCGTATGACACAGCTACATTTACAGGTTTACAACGCGATAGGTTGTGGGTACGATTCCAACTAAAGAAAATAAAATAATTATTATTTCATTTCTTCACTCTGGCTTCGAGGCAAAGCGTGGTGTTGATTTCTGCCACTTAAAACGCCACTCAACAGATAATGTCTCACACATTTGGGAATGTAAATGTCTTAATGGGAATAGAGTGTTTTAACACTAAATTCCCAGGGTCTCTCTATTAACTCTGCTATATGCGAGATGCAGTGTGTATCCAAAAAAAAAAAGGAATGGAAGGCAAAATAGAAACATTAACAACCCATTGAACCCAGGCTCGAAAGCAAAGAAAAAAACGTTACGTTTCCACGTAAACATAATACCGTGTTTTTCCAATGTCTATTAAGATTTATAAAACAAAAATAATCAAATTGTTAGGATATTTTTTTCCTCATAATTAAAATATGGCCCGAAGAAAAATAAAAAATAAAATAAAGACATGCTCAATTTGTTACGTTGCCAATGTTCGACTCAAAAGGAATCCCTAGGTAGTTTACATAATAAAATTTCGCTGGAAGAACGTTCCAAACGTGAAGCTAGTTCCTAAAAGACTGAAATAAAATATACAGTGAGACTGAATCATTTATTTTAAAATAGATATGTTCGGAGGCAGTTGGCACAGTGGCATATTGTATGTCTGTAAATGCGATAGTCTCGGGTTCAATTCCCACTTGGAGAAAGGAGTTAGTAAATATTTTCATTTCCTCTCTCTGGTAACAAGACAAAGCGCGACTGAAAATGAGGACAAATGTAGGCTTGTGATATGGACTCATTTCGTATAAAATTATCTAAAAGTACAAGATTTTAATTCTTACACTTCGTTTCATAATTGTATATCTACAACAAACAAAAACTTAAAGTTAAGTAGAAAATCGTGATAGACCAACACGCGTTCCAAAAGCGTTCCAAGTTTGTATAAATACCATATAATATTATAAAGAAAATTATGAGAAAGTTAACAAAAATCAGACATTTTACTTATAATGAGTAAGTAACAGACAAGGTACACTCGGAAATACGTGGCGTACAACGCTGAAATTTGGCGTGTACATCAATTAGATAATGAAACGGAGCTCTACGGCGACGGGAAACAGGATTTTATGTTTTATAGTCGGTATTAAATTACGGGGTACGACTTATATAAGAGTTGTATAAAATATATGTATATGTATATATTATTCTATAAGTATAGTTGATTACGCGGCGGATTTCATACAAAATACAAAGATGAGCATGGACGTTCGTTATTTTTTTTCCTCTAAGGGATCGTAGACTATTATTTTTATATCAAATTACAAAACCTAGTAAATTGAAACACGACATAAACCGTCCCAAAAATGAGCATAAAATAAAGAAAATATTGATAAATAGTTTACGCTCTCACACACAAATGTGTCTATGTACTCGTCATAGTTAATTATTCTACAGGCTATTCATTATGTTCAAAAATGTATCAAACCGTCGCGCTACACTAAATTCGTGCTTAACCGACCGCAATGTCTCAAAATAAAATGATCCCGTCAAATTTTATAAATACAATCAAAATTGTCATATTATTTTGACCCTTAAGCGAATTAATATACGAAACGTTTTTCCTTAACTTTTATTGTGGTTGGAACTAACTACAAGGACGCAACAGCCCCTTTGCACGATACAACAGTGGTAATCGATTTGACAAAGCCTTGATGGCTTAGAATGGATTAGGTTCTAGATCTAAGCTTGAATTAGCTACATTATGTACTGTTAATGAGATATTAAGACATCTATCATACATTATTAAGGCGTTGTGGCTCAATGGGACAGTGTAAATGCGATGGTTTTGGATTCTACTCCACTTAGGAGTATGATTAATTTTTTGTCATATATCTTTCAAAATTGCAGGTTAGGCAGAGGGAAACTGAGAACCTAGTGTTAGTATACTTTGCTTCTTTAAGATACTTCCATACCCCACTATCCGCCGTATTCTTAAAGTGAGTGATAGAACGCGGCGCTTTGCCTTGATACAAGAGCGAGGAAATGAAAATATTTAATATTTCATTCCCCCGAGTAGTAATTGAACTAACAACCGTCGCGGTTATAGTCGCATACCTGGCACCCATGTGCTAGTGCTACGACGGCTTCATGGGATCATTATGCTTAAACTATTTTGTTTCCCCCTTCTGGTATACTGAAATCTAAATTCCACGATAACACATTGTCTCGTTAATGAGGAACGAAATATCACAATACTAGGTTCCCTCTGATAGATACATCTTTTTAAGGATATTCATCAAGTATTGAATATATACTATTAAAATATATTAAAATTTAGTGCAATGCTTTGAATTTCTGGATTTTATGGACCTTTTGGATATCCAAGTGAAATGGCTTATTAAGTTACATGTAAGTTCATTTTGCGCCCTTTCGTTTGTTTTCGTTCATTTTATGTAGAACCGAAAATTAAAAGATGTTATGAAAATAATTCGCTATATTGTGGTGTAGTACTAAAAATAAATAAATCAAATAAATCCAAGAGATATTTATATACATATAAAACAGTATTTATAGTAACCACTTCATTCTCCAAAAATGTTTTAAAAAGAACGACAACTTGACAAATCGCTATTACAAGTTCGAAGGACAATACATTCTAGTTGCAGTTCAACGTCGAACTTCGTCGGTTAAGCTGAGGACAGCCTATATTTTAGATATAAACGGTCCCTCGAGTGAAATGTACGTACCACATGCAATCAGATACATTGGAATCACTGAGACGTATATTAAGTTTATTGCTTCAAACGTATACTAGTACCTTAAAAAAATATACAAATTATGCTAGTAATTAGTTTTACGTGTTTATTATAATATCGATTAAAGCTATAGGCCTCCGTGGCGCAAAGTAAAAAAGTAACACGATAGTTGTGGGTTCGATCTCCACTCGAAGGATTGAATTATTATTTCTTAATATTTTAATTTCTTTACTCTGGCACTAAGGCAATAACAGCGTTAGGTTACGCCACTCAACACGTAATGCCTCGAAAACTTCGGCGGAAAGTAGGTAATAAAGTCTTCTAGGTTTTAATTAATTTAAAAGAGTATAAATACCGATATATCACATTAGTTACATATATTTATTACATTTTCAAATGAAGCAAATGTACATGTGGTCAACAAGATTAATAAAGAATTTAAATTAAAAACATTGTCTTGACGATATATTATCTATTAATACTATAAAACTAATACTAATATTATAAAGTACTAATATCATAAAATTGAACAGTTTGCTTGGATAAACCCGCTAACCTCAGGAACTACTGATTTCAATTCAATTCTATTTAATAGTGTATTAACTGTTATTACTGCAGTCATATTTACCTCGGTACTTAGAAATTTTAACATAAAAAAATAATAGATATTTTCGTTTGACCATGAGGTTCACTCGCATATGAATAAAACTAGTTACTTGCTTACTTAGTCAGTGTTATTAAATCAGAATCAGATTCCCGCTGTATCCCGCTCACAGCAGGGGCATAGGCAACCTGGTGTTAAGACACTCACGTTCCCTACTTTCCGCCAAATTCTGAGGAATTGCGTTTTTAGTGGTGGAACTCAACGCCACGCTTTGCCTCGACACCAGACAGAAGAAATGGAAATATAAACTTAAATATATATTTCATCTCTTCGAGTGGGGATCGAACTCACAACCAGTCAAATTTACAGTCACACATCGTCCTTCTACGCCACGACTGACCTTTTAAAATTAATTAAAAAGGTAATTATTGTTAAAAACTAAAAATACTGTTTATTTACATATTTTTTTTCTGTACATTAGATATATGAATAGGTAATTTTTATAAAATTGATGACACCTGTTCGTGACACCCCACCTGCGTTAAAACTTTAGCCGTAATGGATATTTAATATACATTTTGCAAGGTTTTGGTGACCCTCCATACATTAAATATATGGAAAATTATTATTAGAGAAGTTAAATGTTAAGACAAAAAAGTAAGTTACAAAAATAAACCGTCCCCACTCCAGGAATTGAAATATTTATTTAAATTTATATTTCTATTTCTTCGCTCTGGTGTCGAGGCAAAGCGCGGCGTTGAGTACCGCCACTCTACATGCAATGGGGAACGGAACTGTATTAACATTAGGTTCCCTATGCCTGAAATTAAAGGATCTGACAACAAAAATGTACTATTATATTAAATTTTGTATTTTATTTTGAATTCATGCTTGATATGGTGTCGATATTTTACTATTATTTTTTTAACTTTACGCTGTATCTCATACATAGCAGGAGAGACACAGGAAAGCTAAATGTTGCTAGCGCCGCGCCGTGGCGCAGGGGCTAACCGGGGCGATTATAAGCGTGACGGTTGTGGGTTCAATTTCCACTGAAATATTTATTATTTTCATTTCCTGGCCCTGTGGCAAAGCGCGTTGAGTTCCACCAGTAAATAATAGGTGAATTTTTTTTTATGCTAATGTAGATTAATAAGTTGTTAACAAAATCGCGTCTCTTTAGCATAAAAAAGTATTTTTATTACAAAAATTTTTACTCAGGTACAAAAATTATTAAAAAAAATATATTACACTATAAAACAATGGCACAAATAGCCCTGGTATCCCCTTATATAGCTCACTTTAATTAATGCTCTTCAATAATACTGGAATATTTAAGAAGATTTACTTTATCTATTTCAACAAACGACTCGATTATAAGCAGTCAAGGCTTTGTCAAACCTTTGTTCCCATTGAAGGGAATGACAATACATAATTTATTAAGGCTTTATATTTGCAACTACTGCATTAGCTTTGTAAGAAACGAATGAGGGTAAATAAAAAAAAATACTTGTTTTGTGGTGAAAATTGGTTATTTATTTAAATAATTGGTTTCAGTTAAAAATTCAATATATAAAATCAAATATAGTAGTTTATATATCGGTATGGGTAATATTTCAATAATTTTCATAAAACAGTTTCACGCTGGGTTCCGCACACAGCAGGATAGGCAAAGGGAACCTAGTGTAATGACATTCCGTTTCCCGGTTTCTGCCGAATTCTGGAGGTATTACGTGTCGAGTGGCGGAACTTAAAATACACCAGAGGCAAGACATGGAAATATAAATTTAAATAAATATTTAATTTCCTCGAGTGGGGATCACATCTACAACCAGTTGATTTTGCAGTCTGGCTCTTAAATAGTGGAAATATAAAAAATATAGAATATTCTTTAAGTTTTTTCGCAAGATAACTTACAGCGTTAAGTTCAGTCACTCAGTATCGAAGGTCTTTGCGCTAGGTTATTTTTGGTTATCCTGCTGTAAAGCGTGAATTTTTTTTAGTTTCTCGTTGTATTCCGCACTTAGCAGAGTAGGCAGATGCAACCTATTAACATAGTGTTAAAATGCTCCATTTCCATTAAGACACTTCCGTTCCCCACTTTCCGCCGAATTCTGGAGGCATTGCGTGTTAATGTGGCGGAACTCAACTTTGCGCTTTGCCTTGTTAGCAGAATAAAATGTTCATTTCCTCGAGTGGGTATCGAAAATGTCGCGTTTACAGTCACATACTTTTGTCCCTGCACCACTACTGGCTTCAAATAACAAAACAATAGCTATAATGGGAAAAATTTGAGACACTACGTTGGGTGATGGAGCTCAACGCAGCGTCTTCAGTTTGACAGGATGAGGTGGTAAAACTCACTACCAATACTGAGACATTCTGACATTGTTACATTGCACCATTACAGTCTTAATTATAATCATTAAAAAAATATAAATCCACACAAAAAAAAAACACATTCATTTTCTAAAACAACACGCGTATGAAAAGGGTAAAAATCTAGGGCAATAGTTACCGTGTAACAACTATTAACTGACTACGTCATAGGCAGTGCAGCTTTGCTGTATATATTACAGTATTGATGTTGTAAAGATTTTTTTTTATTTGATGTTTAATCATACTAAGGTTATCGTTGCGCAGTGGATGTGGGATTTTAAAAGCGATATTTGTCGTTTCGATGTCCATGGTGTGGGGATGGACTAGAATAATATCAGTTTCACACTGTATCCCGCGCACAGCGGAGTAGACAGACACTCCGTTTCCCACTTTCAACCGAGTTCTGGAGGTATTGCGTGTTGAGTGATGGAACTCAACATCGCGCTTTGTCTCGACATCAGAGCGAAAAGTTTAAATAAATTTAATTTCCTCGAGTGGGGATCGAACCCATAATCAGTTGCATTTACAGGCACACTTTGTAGCCATGCGCCACTACTGGCCAGAACCAAGGAATGTATATATTATAATTGTTTTATAATATATTTGCTTACAATATATTCATTGTTTATAATATATTCATTTCTTGGTTCTGGTTAAGAATAATACCGCCACATTATGCGCAACGTCTCAAATTACATAGAAAAATGCTTATGGAATCTTAACGCAGCATCGTGTCTACCTGTGGGGAAATGCAGAATGTTTATGCTCTTTCTCGCATATAGAATTGAAGAGAGCCTAGTCCTTTCCATCTCCACCTGATTTTCAAACATTAGCGTGCTGAGTGGCGAAAGTCAACACTGCCCTTTGTCTTCTTATCAGAGGAAGGATGTTAAATAAAATCATTCCCCCAAATGAGAATCGAATTTACAATGGCTCCCACTGCGTTACGATTGCTCCACTGCATGTACATGATAACTTACAGATTATAATCTACGTCAGAGTAAATATCAATTTCTTGAACTATTCAAACCATAACATTAGGAGAAAGGATTAAAAGAAAAAAGGAAAAGATTCGAAAACGTCTCTCTTTCAAAGTTCCCTTTTGTATTTATTGTTTCACCTCGACGACTTATAGTGAATGCTAATAAAATAATTGCAGGTTTCTAATAAAATATTAATATTGTAATGAAGAAAAAAAGTCGAGTTACTCACAAGGCGTATTGAAAACAGTAATTATACTTATTTAGAAAACGTATAAAAATTTGAACGTAGCGGGACTCGAACCCGCGCCTCCTGGTCGAGACAATAATGATTATTTACGAAATTACTTTTAAGCAATGTAATATTTTAAATTATCCATATAAAACATCTCCGTTACTGCATCTAACAAATAGCCGAAACTACTGAAAATAGAAAGTTAGGCATTTTCTTATAGTGTAAAAAATGCCTAACTTTCTATTTTTTTAGAGAAAGAGAGTTTTTTCATCTGAGAGAGTATAGTTTCACGCTGTACCCCGCACATAGTTGGTTAGTTAGCAGATGGAATCTGAATCTGTTTCCATTAAGAAACATGCGTTCCAAACTTTCCGCTGAATTCTTGACGCATTAGATGTTGAGTTGACAAAAGAAAGCGCAGCGTTAAGTTCCGCAACTTAACGCTGAGCTTTCCTTTGTAATTGTTATAGCTTACGTAAATTTCTGCATTTTTTTCTTAAAAACCTTTTAAAATAGAAACATAGAAAAAGTTTAAAACAATCAAGAAATTAAGTTCATTCGATATTTAAATTGTTTATCTTTTTACCTTGCAGTGGACATACAAGCATAAGTTAGTAAAGCTTTCTATTGATTTAGTTAGAGGTTGCATGTCATGTATGTACGTTTGACTTGTAGAATATATTCTTGATTTTCTCCTATGTGTTTTTATTTCAGGATACGATGTCATCGATGGATATGCGGAGTCAGCTTAGCTGATCGCATCCGCAATGAAGAGATACACAGAATGGCAGGTACTACCGAGGATGTTACGGTGAGAATGAAGAAGAACGTGCTCAGTTGGTTTAGGCACGTCGAACGAATGAGTGATGAAAGAATGGCAAAAAGATTTATAATGGAAAAATGAGTGGTAAGAGAGATAGTGGGTAGAACTCGGTTGACCTTCAAAAACACAGTATCCAATATCTTATATACTTATAAGTATTTTCATTTCTTCCCACTGGCACCAAGACAAAAGGGATGGTTTGTGCCACGCAGTGCCTTAAAAATTCGCGAACTTGCGAATAGGTTGTGGATTCGATTCCCACTCGAGGAAATTAAATTTTCACTTCTTCGCTTTGGTAACGACATAAAGCTGTTGAGTTTCGCCACATCAACACGCAATGTCTCCAGAATTTAGCGGAAAGTGGAAGACGAAAGTGCCTTTATGGGAACGGCGTGTCTTAGCACTAGGTTCTCTCTGCCTACCCTGCTATTTGCGGGATCCAGTGTGAAGCTAAATAAAATAAAACCAGAGAGTAAATATACAATGGCTTTCATATGTTTTTATACACAAGAATATATTACTCAAACAATATTATAATTAAAATTATTTCTTCCACGAAGTTACGACGAACTGTTTCAAAGTACTCCAGAGATATAAGTTAATAAATAGCATACCTAGAGAGTTACTAGGTCAATCGGTATTCTAGCAAACTTGCGAACGAGATAATGGTGTCATATGATTTTGTAGGAAATACATTCAAATAAGTTTAATTTATATTTTGAAGAATAAAATATATCTTAGAGCCCGTCGTGGCGCAGGTTATTAACGTAACGGTTGTGGTTGATTCCCACACGAGTGATTGTGATATTTAATATTTTCATTTTTTCGCTCTAGTAACCAGGCAAAACGCGGCGTTAAATTTCGCCTTTTCGCCGTTTCCTTGAGTAGGAATCAAACCCATAACCTGTTTCGTTTACAGTCACAGGCTTCTGCGTTTTGCATATAGTCCAGTCGTGGCGCAGACGCACAAGCGGGTGACGGTAAATGCGACATGTTTTGGATTCGATGTCCACTCGAGGAAATAAAATATTTAATATTTTCATTTCTTCGCTCTGGTATCAAGGCAAAGTGCGGCGTTGAGTTCCGCACCTCGGAGAACGAAGTGTCTTGACACTATATTCCCTCTGCCTTATGTACGCGGGATGCAGCGTGAAACCAAAAAAGAAATATTTAATGCCAATTTCATTTCTTAAGACAACTATGTAATTCTTAAGTATACACTTCGTTAAAAGTACTAAATTAAAGAGCTAATAAATGATTGTTCATTATTATTCAATTTAATCAAATAAACTTCTAATACCCTTTGATATCCGATCTACGCTTCATAGCTTTGGTCCTTCCGCTTAATTTATTGAATTTAGTTCTACAGTTGTAATTTAATGGCGTACTGTTTTACATATTATATAATTAAAATATTGTAGTAAAACATTAATATTCAAATGTGAACATTATATATGTTATAGCATTATTATACAATCATGAGATCCGATTTAGACCTCTCTTTTTTTTAAAAGGTGTGCATATAAATAATAGAAAATAAATCAGCTTCACGCTGTATCCCGCACATAGCAGGGTAGGCAGAGGGAACCTAGTGCAAAGCCACTCCTTGCCCCACTTCCTGCCGAATTCTGGAGGCATTGCATGTTGAGTGGCAGAACTTAACGCCGCGCTTTGCCTCGACACCAGAGCGAAGAAATGGAAATATAAATTATAAGTAAATATTTCATCTCCTCGAGTGGGGATCGAACCCACAACCAATCGGTTTTGCATTCACACTTCGTGCCGCTGCGCCACGACTGGCCTCTACTAATAACAGAAAAGTAAGACTAAATAAATTTCTTCTACAAAACAAACTTTTGCAATTTCATAAAATTATTATTTTAATTTTAATACAACTTTTAAATAAAAGTTCTAGTATCTTGTACGTATGTATGTATTTAACATTATTTATTACCTTCTATCTCCAGAACCGCAATACATAATTGATATATCGTTAGATTTGTTTTAGCAGTCCAAGTGTTCCTAGATAAGTGTCGTTTAAAAAAAAGAAACATGAGGACTTTATGTTTTTTTTTTCGTATACTGCTACATGGGTATCAAATGAAAGGGCTCAACATAAGGATTGAAAAAACGTATATAACCTTTAATACTAATAAAATCTAAAAACCCATAAAACTAACAAAAAACAAGCTCAAAAGTTCATTAGGAATTAATAAGTGCGTGATGTACATACGATAGGAACGAGAAATAAAGATAAACTTGTTACGCCAAGTTTTCGCCTCCAAAAAGTCAATAAATCTTTTATGGGTCTGAGTATACGTGTATATAATAAACTTCCATAATTTATTTTATGTTTGCCACTACCAGAATTTTTAGTGATCAAGCAAATTTAGAGTAAAAACATGTATGGAGTTAATGTCTTTTAAATGTGATGCAGGATAACTGCCAGTTAATGTAATAAAATTATATATTTAACATTGACTTTGAAAAGAGCAACTGTTGGGTTTTTTGCCTCGGCTCTTCTCAGCAGAACTGCCTTCCGAACTGGTGGTAGCTTTTTTTTGTTTATATATTCATTCGACTGTTCAAAAGTGCTTATAATAGTCTATTTGAATAAAAAATATTTCGAATTTGAATTTGAAGATCTATAATTCTTCAATCAATTTAATCTTTACAAAGAGACCCGTAAAATGTAAACGAGTCCCGACGACGACGACGATATATTGTACATAAGTTGTTGAGAAGTATTTTTATATTTGGTAGTTTCATCTACGCTTAAAGAGTTTTATATATATTTTTTGAGCATTGGCCATAATAAATAGTAACGTTACTATGACTAAGGGGTCAGCTACAGAATAATATACTTATACGGAAATTGCGAAAAGTAGAAAGTGGAGTGTCTTAGCACTAGGCTTGCCCTGCCCACCCTTCGATATGCGCGATACAGCGTAAAGCTGAAAAATATACAATATATGAAATTGTTATTTTAAATTAGTTCAGTTTAGTTTCAAAAATGTCCTCAACGGTCAAGGTGGAATTGATTGTGGTGGTGATTTGGATTTAACTCTTGGCGACAATGGGTAAATGAAATTAATTGCCCAATAAATGTCATAAATACCATTCCTTGAAAAAAAAACATATATCAATCCATATATTCATGTAAAAAATATTGTCAATATTCATAGTCTATATACTAATATTATAACACTGATGAGTTGGTTTGATTGAACGCGCTAACTACTGGTTCAAATTAAAATATATATATATATATATATATATATATATATATATATTGGAAAGGATCCATCCATTTACCGAGGAACGCTATATTTTCTGTTCTATTTGTCTGTTTCATTGTTCACAAGTAAAATAAAATAATTAAAATAAGCTTAAATAATTAAGTTTAACAGTACTATTTTTTTTCAGATAAAACAAAAAATGTAGTAAAGTGAAATAAAGAATATGTTTTAAAAAAAAAAAAATCAGCTTCACGCTGTATCCCGCACACAGCAGGGTAGGCAGAGGGAACCTAGTGTTTTTTTAGACACTCCGTTCCCCACTTTCTGCCGAATTTTGGAGGCATTGCGTGTTGAGTGGCAGAACTCAACGCCGCGCTTAGCCTCGACACCAGAGCGAAGAAATGGAAATATAAATTTAAGTAAATATTTCATCTCCTCGAGTGGGGATCGAACCCACAACCAGTCGGTTTACAGTCACACGTTGTGCCGCTGCGCCACGACTGGCCTCAAATACTGGTTTTAAATATACGAAATAATGTCGTAAAATGATGTAAGCCATGATAAATACGTAGTAATAAGTAACATCTCTATAATATGTTGAAGGTTAAATATAGAGCAAAGATAGAGAGCAAAATGTATAGGGGAAGGTCACGTAAAACGTATGAGGACCCCCCGGATATGAAGAGATTGTAGACAGTGGGCGAGGTGAAAGAGGTATGTAGAGACCTTAGCGTTTGGCACACCGTTCACCGTTCACCGGGCACCCTCTGTTAAGTTAAGTTTAGTGGAGAGCAAAGTGCAAAGCAAAGCTTAGGCCTAGGTTGTGAACCTCACAATAATGAGCGAAAGATAAAAAATAAAGAAAAATATTGTCCAACATTTACACGATTTATTATAATAAAACGTCTCAAAGCCATTCCGGCGCAGTGACCGACCAAGTGATGATTGTAGATTCATTTTCCATACGAAAAATGGCGGCGGCGTTAAGTTTTGTTATTCGACTAGCAACATTACGACTTTGCGTGGAGACATTAGAACGTAATATCTTGAAATTAGGTTCTGTCTGCCTGTCCTAAGATATGCGGGTACAACGTGGGGCTAAAAAAAAATCTATTATAACATTTTAATACCGGAAAACTTTCAAACTTGAACAATCCAATGTAAACAACTAAAAAACTTTGGTTCTCTTTTAAAAGTTTCGCTAACGAGTCAGTTTTCCATTTGGCCTCATTTAACTATATCATATAACAAGATCCAGTTACTTGAGTAAACTTTTATTCTTTCTTAACTTTCATTATTGAGCCTATACAAACAGATAATAGTACGTATAGAAGTATAAAAATATACTATTATGAGGAATATGCTCTGTTTTTTCCAGAGATCACGCTTAAATCTTTAAATAATTTTAAAAAATCGCATTTATTCTATATCCCGCATATAGCAGAGTAGACAGAAGGAACATATCATCAATTTTCGAAATATTGAGAGACAGAGCTTAATACCGTATTTGATTTACTTTTCAGAGCGAGAAAATAGAAATAATTCATTCTTTTGAGCGGAATTTGAACACACAGCCGTCGTTTTTCCTGTCATACACTGTGCACCTGCACCATGACGGCATCAGCCTCGAGGGATTTGTAATATAGTAAAAAATATATTTTTGTGCGCTTCTTCGACACAATATTTCATAAGGGAAGAGCTAAAACCGTGCAGTCCTCGCGAGTGAAAACGCGAACCGATCTGATTTAACATAAATATAAATAGGAAAATAAACAAAATTTTACTTTTGTAATTATTTCTTAAGAACAATATTCATTATAAAATCTTGAATCGTACTCAAATTACTAAAAAATATTTAATAAAAATTCAAGTGGCACTCAGTGTGCTTCATAAAAATCCCTTTTTTACACGTAATTCTAATACTAAACACTTTCTTTTAAATGTAATTAAATAATGCTCTAAAGTAAAATTACCTATTTTGAAATGTAATTTCTTAACAGTTCCATGTAGCGCAATGGGAAATAGTCTGAATTTGATTTTGATGGTTTTGAATTCAATTTCCGCTAGGAAAATTATAATAATTACTATTACAATTATACATTATTTTTCCTTTTATAGTAGCATGACCCATAAAGCAGAGAAGACTTAATGTAATTACACTCCGTTCATCATTTTTGCCCTAATTTCTAATAGCGGAACTCAACGTCGCTCTTAATCTTACTACTAGAGTGGGGAAAATGAAATTTTGTTTGCCACTGTCGCGTTTACAGTAAGACACTGTGCCACTACAAGGTCTATAGATACAAAGCCTAACGTCAATTCGGTTGAAAGTGGAGAACGGAATTATTTCAATCGAGAATAGAGTGTTCTAGCACTACGAACTGCTCCCTGCTATGTGCCATGGGATACAGCGTAAAGTTAAAAAATAATAGTAATCTTTGACAAGACAATGCTTTCGCCAATGACTCAAAGTTGGGCAACAAAACGAAAAACAGATCGTCTTAAAACTGTATTTCTTCTTTATATTTCGTAATATGCAGAAAATGTATAAAGGTAACATAAATACAGCTACACATACTAACATAATCAGCTTGTTATATTTCGTTATATGTTATGTCGCGTTCGCACGTCCCAAGACAATTTGTCGGTTCCAATAATCAAACGTGCTCTGACTGTCCAAGCATTTAATTTTTTTGCTACTATAACTACTACAATATTTTCACACTTTATCGTTTATCGTATGTTGGCGGAACTCAACACCGCGCAATGTCTACTAGAGCAGAAGACACTCAATTCCCCACTTTCCGTCGAGTTCTGGAGGCATTGCATGGTTGAGTGGCGGAACTCAGCGCCGCGCTTTGCTTCGACACCAGAGCGGAGTAATGAAAATATAAATGTAAATAAATATTTCACTTCCTCGTGTGAGAGTCAAATTGTTAGTTGGGGATCGAACACGTAACTACTCTGTTTAAAGGCATACGTATTTGTAGTGCGCCGCTACGGTGTCTCACGACAAATACTACAAACGTTGGTGACGGATTCGACCCCTTCATAGCGCAGCGTTAACTCCCGCGACTCGACACAGTAAAGTGAAAGAGCCATACATACATTTATCGATATATTTTAAAAGGATATTAAATTAAAGTGAATATATACACTTTAATTAAAATAATCGCGAAAAATACGTAGCAGTTTCCTCCACAAAGAGCCTACCTAACTCTTAAAGTTCTTTATAAACTCGCTGTATTCTACTTTCTCGATTTATAACTGCAGTTTTTAATGCTTGGCTTTGAATGAGCTTAAAAGTAAAAAGAATGCATCGCGGCATCTAGTTAAACGGATTTTAATTAGGCGAAAGCTGTATATTGTTTTTTTTTTTAAATATAGGTATACCTACTGGTATATAAATGAAACGTATGTATGTTGAAGAATGCTTAATTTTGAGTACTTGTATTTAAAGCCAGAGTTTTAAAATGTCAAATTTATATTTAATGTTACATAGAAATTAGCAATAGCATAAGGTACAGTCAGGTACAGTACAGTCTTTTGGTATGAAAGTAAAGAATAATGTTTAATATGTTCATTTTTTTAGCTTGTTGCACACTGTATCCTGCAAATGATAGATTAGGCAGAGGGTACTTGGGAATCTAGTGTTAAGACACTCCGTTATTATTGAGGCAATCCGTTTGCCACTTTCCGCCGAATTATGGACAAACTTCAATAGGCGTACGTATCTATATTATATATAGATCTCTATTGAACTTATCTATATGGAACTCAACTCAACACTACAGAATAGAAAGTCAAAATTGGGCACGTTGGTAGGTTAGAGAGTAAGGGATTCATAATCAAATAAACCAGTTCCACACTGTATCTCGCATACAGAAACTTCCGTTCTCTACTTTCTTCCGAATTTTTCGAAGCATTATGTGTTGAGTAACGGAACTCAACGGCGGACGTTTATCTTAGTACCAGAGCCAGTATGAAAATATTAAGAAATGATAATACATTCAATGTATAAGGGATGATTTTTCTAAATTCCTATGGGAAACCTGGAATTTTTCATTGCATCTCCTGATATGCATTCAAGCAAAGTTGCAAACAACGACTATAGTTATAAAATTCTGATTGAACTATAATATTTAATAACGCACAAAAAGATTGATAAATACTGTGTTCGAACTGTAATATGAAAAACTTAATTTATTTAACAAAACCATTACATATATACTCAAAATAAGTGAATTGTGCAAAAAAATAAATCATAATTAACCGTCAGTATAATTAGCTGTCTCGGGTAACGTTATAATAAAATGGAAATAACTGTAATTAAGCCATTGAGTTAATTTTCGTCTATTTTAATGAGGGTCTAACAAAAAGGTTTTTACTTAGAAACTGGATACATGTAATGTTGTACAATGATTCAATGTTGTTGTAAATGATCTATTGTTGGTGACGATTATATGGGAAAGTAACTTAGTTGTACTCTACACACGATTACTACTACTCTTAGATTTTCATTTTTTAGGTTCATTTTGTATAAGCGAAAATAATATTATAGCGATAGTAAACTTATAACTAACATATTATACCAGAGGCCAGTCGTGCCAGACAAAATGTGATTGTCAGCTGATAGTGGGTTCGATTCCCACTTGAGTAAATCAAATATTTATTTAAATATATATTTTCATTTCTTCGCTATGGTGTAGAGGTTGACGTCGTTGAGTTCCGCTTCTCAACACGTAATGCCTCCAGAATTCGACGGAAAGTGGGCCACGAAGTTTCTTAACACTAGGTTCCCTCTGCCTACCCTGCTGTATACGGTAGAGAGCGTGAACGGACAGGGAGAGCCTACAAAAAAACCTACCATTTTCGAAATAAAAAAATAGTTTAAAAATTGTTATATTACAAGGAAAACATAATAAAACTTCGTTCAAAAAGGAATATTACTTTCAATTGAAATAAGAAATCTGCAAAGTCGTATATGATGAGTATGAAAAGTTTGTTTCGCAAATAGCTTGTCGTCGTCGTTGAATTTGCTTTACTCACGTTATTGACTCGAACTGAGATTAATAATATAAACATATTCATAATGTAAAATAGATATCATATCATAATTTATATAGACCTTTATTATATTACATTTAAAAAAAATCGTCGAGACCTAGTGTGATAATGTCTGGTTTGGTTTCCCACTAATAGAAAGAAAAACTCTGTTAGATAGAGGGCGAGGTTAAGTTCCGTAAATCAATGATTTCTCGAGAATTTTCGTTGCACGGGGGACGAAGTGTCTTAACTAGGTTCGTTTTGCTTACTCTGTCAAGCGAAAAGCTGGGAAAAGCTTGAAGCTGTAATTTTTTTATAAATATATAGGGTAAACAGGTTAAGCAGGTCTCATAAAAAACCACAAGCGCTAAACGTTTTTCTTCGAATAGAATATGCAAATTTAAAGCAGAACACAATTTCTACAGTCTCAACAGACGTATAGCAGCTTATATAAAAAAATATTATTTTAAATATTTTTTATCGAATACAACCTATAGATGTGAGCAGTCAAATAAATTCCAATTATTCCTTATACAAATTAATCGATAAATGAAAACAGCATCTCAAGATCGTCCTTAAGATAGATTGCAGTGTTGAAAGCGGTTCTAATAATCCGTATTTATATATACGGCCTAGGTTTATCTGGCAGCTACAAGTGTACATTTATTTAAATTATACGATGGACATCTGTCCGTAACAATTGTGGTTGTTCGACATTAGTCCAGCCTGATTATTAAACCAGGCTCCATTTAAAGTAGTATACAAGATATATATATAATGAGTTTAATGCGTCAAGAAGCCAGTCGTGGCGCACGTAGTGTACTTAAATTTATATTTCCATTTCTTCGCTCTGGTGTCGAGGCAAAGCGCGGCGTTGAGTTCTGCCACTCAACACGCACCGACTCCAGAATTTGGCAGAAAGCAACACTAGGGTCCCTCTGCCTACCCTGCTTGGTGCGGAATACAGCGTTAAGCTAATTTATTTATTTCAAGTTCAATGTTACGTTGTCTAAGGATGTACTGAATTAAAGCTTTCATTAAGTGTAGGGATACACTACTCTAAAATGGCAAAGAGTGGAATCCGAATGTATTTATTACTGGACTATCTATGTATTCTCCACTTAATATATACATATATATATATATATATATATATATATATATATATATATATATATATATATATATATATATATATATATATATATATATATATATATATATATATATATCCAATATTTTTTCCCTTTTTTCAACTTGAATTATATATGTGAAGTGAAGTGAAGATATATTAATTTATTTTCTTTTCAAGAACAAGAACATTGAGCTTTATATTTTCACACTATAATAAAATTAATACTATAAATTAAAAAACGATAAATACTAATATCGATTATTTTATTAAAATTTAGTGGTAATGTTTCCATAAGTATTAATATAATATATATTACTAAAGTGTTACTAATTTTTGTTACAATTTATATTTATATTTTAGAAAAATATTTATTAACAACAAAATATTTTATATAACATTCAAAATTAATATTACCATCAAAACTTACCAGCTATACTGTGTCCTGTACAAAATCATAACTAACAACAATAATCACTTAAAATGGCATAAAATATAAAAAATAATGATAATCACAAAATATACGAAAACGAACTTTAGGTAACAAAAACTTATAATTCAAAGGTCTAAAGTGCGGAGCATCTATGACGCGCATGGACCCCGACGTCCGCGGGATAACTGCGGCTACGGCGTAGCGCTACGCAACAGGCACGGCTACGATTTATACTCGTAGCAGGCAATAGTTTAAGCTCGTTCGTATTTAAAATTTTTGACATAATTTACTTTACTAAATTTATTTAGTTACGCTTTGTACTGTTTATTGTTTTATGAAATTCTAGGGATGTTCCCCAATTGGCACAATAGCCGCATAATGGGTTGCGTGTTGATAGTGAATGAATTTAAAAAAAAAAATAGATTTTATATGTAGGACATACGCAAAGTATCACATGAAAATTTCTGATTATTTATATAAATAATCTAGATATAGCCTTTGAAACTAGCTCATCCTTGATGTTTTTTTTTTCAAAAACCAAACACGAGTACGTTTTCAGCTGTAAAAAATTATGATAAAGTTGGGTTATTCAGGATCGGTTTCGGAAGTTGCTGTTCTGGAGTTCCACAAATTTACCAAATTAAAATAGATAATATTATTTGATTCGTCATTGTAAGTACTATGCTCTACCATGGATATTCTCAACTCAAGGCTGATGGTAAGAAAAACTGAGTTTAAAGGCATGATATCTTCAAACTACATGTTCAAAGTTGTTTTCTTTTTTCGAATTTGCAAGAGTACCTACAATAAAAAAAGATAGAAAGAGATATCTAGGATAATTTTAAGAATTTGGCAGAGTTATATAACGTCGCCTGTGATGACTCTAGGACTCTTAGAGAATAATGGTCAATTCTTAAATAATCGAAATTATCTTCACTGATCATGCTTATATTTTGTACTAATCATTACAAATAATAATTACTTTCAAGAAAATTTCGATTTTCATTTACATTTATTATGTTATTATTATAAAAGTCTTTATAATTTTACCATATTCTTGGCCATTGCCAAAGTTGGCTCAATTTAGAATGAAATATTTATTAAACAAATATCTTTTCATTTCTTCGCTCTGGTGTTTAGGCAAAGCACTTTATAAATGAAATCATTGTTATGTGTTTTACGATGGGCATTTATTAAGCTTTATAAAATATAAGTATTATTTATTATATTTCGTCAATATCGTATTGTTTAAAAAAATTAGATTTTCATATACTAAAATACTATTAAATGTTGAGTAATCGTTATATTTTTTTATTTGATAACTATACTATCACTTGAGAAATGTTTATCAAATTTTAAACTCTTAAAACTTGTTTTGCTTAAAACTTTTGCTACACAAAAAACCTTTAACTAAGAAAATATCATAAACTCTGTCGACATTGCATCAACAAGCGTCACGTTTACAGTCAGATTCTGGCCAAACTTTTGTTTATAAGTAATAAAGTGAATTTATTTTATATGCAATAATAAATTTCAGTTAGACGGGAAGAAGGATGTCTGATGGAAGACAGTTTCCGTTATGCATAGTAATTTATAACGTTGAAAGAATTGAAAATGCAGTATTGAATGTGTACATTAATAAATCAAAATTTAAATACTCCGAAATTTATACGCTTTGTAAATTATAATTATAAATAAAACAAAGAAATTCAATTGTATAAAAAAATATAAGCTTTTTTTAAGTTTAATTTTCCACTCTTTGTGCAATTTTTTTTACTATTGCTGCTTTAGGGTTTTGTTTGTAAAAAATCTACGTTTTTCTGTTTAAGCCCATGTCTGTGGCTGTGGCATGTGGAAATGATACTGAAAAAGAAGAAAAAAACTGTTTCACGCAGGTTAATAGTCAGAAATTTTATATTTTACTTAATTTGAGGCCAATAGTGTCGCAGAGGTACAAGTGCGTGAGAATGAGTATTAACTGTGTGAAGTGGTTCGATCGCCACTCAAGGAAGTGAAATATTTATTAAAATGTATATTTTCATTTCTTCGCTCCGGTATTGAGGCAAAGTGTGGCATTAAGTTCCGCCACTGATTACGCAATGCCTGAAGCTGATTGAACTTTTTATTACCTTATTTTATCTGTATATATATTTAGAATGATAGAAATTACAATATTTCAAAAAAGTTGCTTGCAACTATGTTTGTAATGCTTTCAGGATTACTTTCATACTATTTACGTCTATATATATATATAGTTCCGAAACTTTCACATATAGAAACGTACAAACAAACATACAATAATTACAAAAATATTATTACGTAGATTCATACGAATACAAACATTTTCTACCTTCTTACCAGTATAGATATTTATATTATAGATAGACCAAATTTTGATAATTATTACACATTTAGTTATTTTATCTTTATTGTTATCTATAGATAAGTCGTCTGAATCAGTTCGTTGATAGTTTCCTACTTTATTGATATATTTTTTTATGATTAATCATTAGATTTATTAATAATAATAATAATAAAATAACACTTTTTATAAATAATTTAATTTAAAAATTTAAATTAAACTATAATAGTGAATTAACAAATAAATGCCGCTAATAGAACAATATTATTTTATTTAGTTTTTTACGCTATATACACGTTAGGTGACTAGTCTTATTTGTCTACGAGTTGCTATTTCAATTCGTGTCATTTTTTATGAGATATTCTTACATATACTTAAGTACATATTATACCTTTGCTCTATTATAACAATGGACACAGAGTGGCGTTGAGTTCCGCCAGACAATTATCTCGAAAATTGGGCTGGAAGTAGGAAACGGAGTTTCTAAGTATTGGGTTCCTCCTTTCCATTCTGATATGCAAAAAAAAAGTGTGAAACTGTTTAAGCATTTATTAATAGCGAGTATATTGGATTCTAGTGCACATATAATAATAATAATAACTTTATGTCTGTTTTGTTCATAGTTTAATTATATTTTTATGTCTCAGGCAATTAATTGCCAGTTTAAGAAGAATTTGGAATACAGAAAATTCAGGCAACTATAATATATTAAGCAAAGCTCAAAGTCGTTATTTGTATATTGAGATTCATAAATAAAAATAAACCCATCTGCAATAAAAAATGTTGAGCTCTAATATTTCAAAATAACATCAGCTTATTGGCTGACCTGATTCGGAGATATTTGATTAACACTAACTATTGAGCTGAAAAGTGAACACAGATAATGAAAATAAAAAATGCACCCGACCTGCTTCTAACATGCGATGCCAGGTAACACATGTAAAAGACTTTCCTACAGTACACAGGAATTATAAGAGAGACCATCTAAGTCAATCATGCAATCTAATCAAGAAGACCTTTGACTCGAAGATGTAGGTCTGCTAAGAATGATACAAGAAAATGGAATAACTAGGAGAGAAACTAGCAGAATTTACCAGCAGATTCAACCTCTTCTTGTACTATAACGGCCCAAACTTTGTGACGGCACCCAGTCAAAAGCTAGCGAGAAAAGAAGATCTCTGAGAAGATCATAATATACGCGTAGTTCCATCCCAACAGGTACCTCCAACACTCTGTATCTGGTCCATACGCAACCAGAGAAATCAGAGGTTATCAGACGATTTCAAATTATTAATATTTTTAATATGATTATTTTTACATTTAAAATACGAGAAGCAAATGAATGACAAATATATACTCACAAGTTACTATATAATAAGTGAAACAATAATAATTATATATAAAATTAATAATTATAAACTGATATGGAAGCAGACATCTAAAAAAGATTATGATATTATTATCTATGTTGCCAATAGGAACTTATACATAAAGTTGATATTTGAAAAAATAATTATCAATTGAGAAAACGTGAACGTGGTATGTCTAGGTCTCTAAAAAAAGTAATAACGCTTTATGCCTATCCTTAGCTAGAGAGAAGGAAATGTCAAACCATACAGAAATATTTTCAAAATTAATTAAATTGAAAATAATTGCAAATTACTATAGTATTTATTTAAGGCCGTGGTAGCGCAGGTGAACAAGCGTGCGACTATAGGTGTGACGATTGTGTGTTCGATCCACACTCGAAAGAATTAATTATTGTTATTATCAATATTATATTGAAGGTTATCTTTAAAGTTCTCGTAAGTTTACGGATGATAATTTTTAAAAACATTGATGAAAAATTGCATACTGCAAATACATGAATTGAGTTTAAGTACACTGAAATATCATTTTTTGTATAATACAAAAAATAAGTTAATTAAATTTCACATTTTTGTAACATTTTTGTGTTCATGGATTTATAAGACGTAATCACATTAAAAAATATATAATTTTCCCGTGTACTGAACTCACAACTATCACATTTTGGACCATGATTATTTTAAAGTATATTTCGTTGCGTAGTATAAAGGTTTCGAACCGCTCCTTGGGGTAGACAAAAAACGTTGTTAAGTTCCGTGACAATATCTTAATGTTTTATTATTTTCTAATTCAAAAAAAGTTGATCATGAAATATTATAAACATTAATATTGTACGTCTAAAAATATATATTTCTCTAAGACGTTATTTAAATATAGCATATTAAAATGAATAAATCAGATTCAGATCTTTGAAATTTACAATGCACTTAAGATAAATAAAATGTGTTTATAGCGCAGCTTTTATGCGACATTCAATCGGAATTGAGAGCATCTTTTGTATTATTCATACTTCTTTACAACCGACACCGTTGAAAAGTAACTCTAACTACGATGTTAGTGAGTTTGGTTCTTACTTTAATATTCAATATATATAATAACTTCACTTAGGGTACTAGACAAACATATGAAAAAAAAATCTCTTAATTTGGCCTTCAGGCCAAATTTTTATGCCAGGCTAATGGACAATATCAATATGTCAACATTGTGTAAAAAATAATACAGAAATTCTGCTATTTTGGTTTTCATTGAAACTATGAGGTATAAAATCAATTCTGATTTAAATATTTTTTAGGGTTCCGTGGCTTTTAAAAAAAAGGAACGATTATGAGATCACTTTGTCCGTCTGTATGTTTGTTAAAAGCCTTTATTTAACACTTGGAGATATCAGGTTGAAGTTCAAACCATATACTCAGATCTACGGCCCCATGATGTCGTGATAAAATCGTAATTCTACATTTACTTAAGAAAAAGATATAGCTGTTTATATCGCAAAAAACTGAACACTATGAAGGAAATCAAAATGATTAGGGTACTTTAGGTTGACTTAGAATTATGAAATTTGGCAGCTGGCATCCTTAGGTAGTAGTTTAGGAAAACATCTGAAAACTATACATTTTTGGGGTTAATCCTTAAAAATAATAGCATTAAATAGGGAAAAGAAGTTGAATTTCAGAAAAACCTCAAGATCTCCAATTTTTGTACGAAAACCTCAATTGGCGAGCCAGACATGCACTTGTCCATTTTTTAGTGTTCAGACACTCCACCCTACAATTCCATGTTGCCGTCGTGGTGCAATGGTACAAACGTACGACTATTGCACTGCGGTTGGGGGTTCAATTTCCATTCGTGGGAATAAGTCGAGTAGATGAGCTAAATGCCTTATTTCATCATACAAAAGTGGAAGAAAAACACAACCCCGTTTACAGTCACTGTTCCACCATACCACGAAGGTCTATCATATACCGTAATCAATAATGCTTGATTCAATTAATATTCAAAAAAATAAGAATACAGAAATATCACAGTATGAATGTACGTAGGTATTATGTGCTTAATCTGGAACATGCTTAAAATGGCACAAAAAATAAAAACATGCAAATATTTATTTAGGGACTCAATCTATCAAGGATGTCAGACATAATCTTTTCATAATTTGTAGACTGATTTGTTTTCCAGATAAAATGAGCGATTGGATTTGCATAGATTGTTTTCTGTTAAAAAAAATGTAATAGGCTAACAAAATGTGGTAGACATTTTTTTGGCGCAATTGGTCCGGTTGTGGATTCAAATTCAAACGTAACATTTCATTATTATATTTTCAAGCTATCAAGGTAGCCTTTATATAAATAAGAAAAACTGGACGGCGTTGAGCTATGAAACTCAAGCAGTGATAAGAAAAATATGTTAAAATATCGACAATGGAACACGGACTGTTTTGGCAATGAGTTCCTTTTATAAGAGGTAAAGCGTGAACCTATAAACAAAGAGAACTGAGTGATTTACTATTACAACCTCACTTCTCGCGGAATATACTTAATTATAAAAGTAAAGAAAAGAATAGAATTCTTCATATTTGCTTTTGTAAATTGTAACGTAATTATTATTATTACACATAAAGTCTATATATCACACGCAAATGTTACTTTTATTTTTTTACTTCTTATAAAAGCGCGGCGTTGAGTTCCGCCACTCCACGCACTACGCCTACAGAATTCGACGGTATGTGGGTAACGAAAGTGTCTTAATGAAAATGGAGTGTCTTTACACTGGGTTCCCAGGTTCCCTATCCCTACCCTGCTAAGTGCAGGATACAGCGTGGAGCTGATAAAAATAACTTTCTAACATACTTAACTCTTGAAATCATTCCAGCACTAACACAGTTATATGGGAAACAAAATTAATCCGAAAACGTATTTGCAGTTTTACAATTATGATGTACTTTTGAAATAAAAATTGTGTATTTTAAATTTTAAACGCAAAGGTTTCATTTAAAGTAGCAGTTCAGATTGCATTAAAAGTTAGAATTTTTTTGTGAAAATGTTCACTCAAAGACCCAAAGTATGTATGTATATATGAGTTGTAGCCGACAATTTTGTTTGAGTGGAAAATAAAGTCTTGATTTTTTTCCACTTTTTGTGGGAATTTTCAGATATCCTTTTCTTATGGTCCCCTAAATTCAACTTTCTACATTAACTTGTTTTAAATTTGCATTGGCTGCGAGTCATTCTGTAAGTAATAGATTTTTTTATGTTTTTTTTTTAGTTTCACGCTGTATACTGTATGTAGCAGGGTAGGCAGCCTAACTTTAAGACCATCTACTCTCCTTTTTCTATTCTATGGGGAGTGTAGAGAAAAAGGAACTAAAAGAGGATTTATTGAAATTCCGTCGGGAATGGGAAAATTTTTTATTTTGCGTCTTATAGTCCACTCAAAAATTTTGGAGAAAACATTTACAAAATAAAATAAAAAACATTTTTTTTTTATATAAAATTTGTCAGCAGTCCTTCGTCTGTTATCTATTCATACAAGACTCGTCTATCATCCAGCTTAGATAGAAATATATATTTTTTTAAATATTTTTAAAGTGTTATTCCACTTAGGAAGAAGAAAAATACTTATTAAGAAAACGTATAAACATTTTAACGTAGCGGAATTTGAACCCGCGCCTCTTTAGAAACCTTCCAAGCGTTCTGACGAACTAAACCATGTGTTCCTATCGAACTACACCGAAATTCTTATATGCTTGTTACAGTTTATTTCTGTTGTTAGTATCTCTGTACGAAGGTTTTTACTAATTTTCGCTACCCAAAGATAATTATTTAAATTGATCGTTTGCCGAGAGAGATATATTTATTAAAATAGTATTTTTTTTTAACATTTTTAAAGTGTTATTCTACACTCAGGAAAGGAAAAACTTATTAATAAAACGAATTAAAATTTGAACGTAGAACGTAGTTTGGATATCATTAATAATCCATATTAGTCACTACACGTTATTATCTAATCTAATATGAAATATGTAGACTGACTGATATATTATTTTGGGTAATTATTTATAATTGTAATTGTAATGACTGGTGCGTAAAAATAATTTCAATTTTCCTAAGAACCTCATAATCTACGTCTATATCTAGTTATTATAAAATCGTAACGGATAGATCCGTACATGGGAGAATTAAAAGAAAAAAAATTATTCAAGGCCTTTATTAACACAGGAAGCGTCAAAAATTAAGACCTTCCTTGAACCGCCGTCCTGATGATTATGTTTTTTTTTTATTATAGAATAGGCAAACATTAGTCCACTATCTTACCTGGTGGTAAGTGACGATGCGAACGATGGTGGAGCATGCTTACCTAGGTAACGCCTATTCACTCTTGCCTTGAACAGGGCCAAGTTATACTTGTCAGGGAACAGTTCAAGCAGGCAGGAAGTTCCACTCTTTAACAGTTCGCATTATAAAGGGGGAGGCGAAGCGCTGCATGCGAAAAGGTGGTATATCGAACACATATTATAATTGTTATAATGAGTGGTGGTATAAGGCATGAAAGTTTTAATTAAAATAATTCCTGAAATATACTTTAACACACATAAAATTAGCAAAAAAAGCACGCAGTAAAAACCGATAATTTTTTTGTTTCACAATAAAATCGTAACAACTTAACACTTATAAAATTATAAGTTACTAAATTAGTTAAAGTCATAAGACCAAGTAATGCAGTAATGTTCTTCATCTGTACCTTTATTACAGATAGTTTTTTCGCATATGTAGTACTTCATAGGTGCATTACATATAATTTGAGCATTTAACTTTACGTGCGGCGTTGAGTTCCATCACCCAATATGCAATGCCTCCAAAATTCAGCGGTAATTGCTAGCGGACTGCTTAACACAAGGCTCCCAGGCTCCTTCTGTCTACCCTACCTTTCACCAGATTTGTCTGATTTGGATCTCATAAATTGAGTGAGTCAGCAACGGCACTTAGAAGGAAAAAATCTCCGTTAATATCCGTAATAGTTAGTATGGTTCTAGAATGTAACAAACTTAAGCATTGACTGCTAAACGCAACGTTCTATTGTTTCTGCGCCCCCACGTCGCCCCTTCACTTCTGCATCGTCCCGGAGCAATGAGTACATGTTAAATTATACCTTCAAAATAAGTTTAATATAATTAATTTGAAAACTAAATATTAGTGTCGAGACAAAAATGAGAGGAATATTTTATATGAATAAATAAAAAAATACAAAATAATTTCGATTGAAAAAAAATCGATTAAATCTTTAAAAGAAAATGACTCCAATTTGATATAGTCAGCACAACATCTGATTGCGTGAATAGCGGAAAATCATTATCATCAAATTCTGACATTGCTTGCCAAAATGACAACTATCACTTAAATAATGTTCCCGAACTTCCCGATCTGACAACGCAGAATCAAAGTCAGTTTTTTTATAAATTCTATAGTATTCGAGTAGTAATTAAGACCTTCCTCATATTTTCAGTCTACATTTTTCTAAATACCTATAACAAACATAAATAAAATGCTTTGAATAACCATATAATATTATAAACAACCAAACGCAAAAATTGAAATCATTCATTGTTGCGCCGCCGAGTTAAGACACTACCCTCCCCACTCTCCGTCATTATCAGGACATTGCGTGTTGAGTTGCTGAATTCAACGCCTACCACAGTAGGGACAATCAAACTAAAATTTTAAACATATTCTTCCGAAAGTGGGGAACGGAGTGTCTAAGCACTAGGTTCCCTCTGCCTACCCTGCTGTGTGCCGGATACAGCGTGAATCTGATTTTATTTATTCTTCCGAATGGAATGGAGTCAGCAACGACATATACACTTAAACGCTGTGCCACTTCGCCACGACGGCCTTCTATATCATTATCATATTAATATATCATATATTCATTAGATAATAATAAAAATAATGTTATAATCCATCGATCAGACAAACATCGTAATTGTGATATTGATATCTATATAAATTTGTGTTAACTTCACATGTTCCGTATAAGCGAATAAGTTTGAGGATTTTATGTATTTAAAAAAACTACTTAAAGCATTATTTTAAAGGAATATTTTTATTGTTGTGATTTTTACTATATATTGTTGTAGTATTTGTTTTACAGTCCTTGTGACACAAAATCTCGTGACCATGTCATCTCACGCCGTTGAGAGGTTGAGATCAAATATCAATCAAGCTTCACGTTTCATCCGGTATGTAGAAGGTCAGGCAGAGAACTTAGAGTTAAAATGCTCCGTCCTTTACTTCGCACGAATTATATACATTGCGTGTTTAGTGGCGGAACTCAATATCGCGTTTTATATTCACAGAAAGGGGAAACGACAATACTGTTTTTTTTTAATTTCACGCCGTATTCCGTTTATAGCGGGGTAGGCAAAGGGAATGAGGGGACCTAGCATTAAGACATTCTGTTTCCGTTAAGACAAAAAGAATCTAATTCGAAGGTATTGCGTGTTATCGAGTAGCGGAAAGAAATAACATAGGTATATTAAATATTTCATTTTCCCGAGTGGAAATTAAACCCATAACGCAACTCGAGCTTACATTCACATTTTTGTGCCACCGGACCACGACGGCCTCAATGAAAATAATGAATCTTTAATGAAAATAATTATTGATGCCAGTTATAATAAAATAATATTTTATAGCATTTATTTTTTATTTATTTTACTATTTTAAAGATAAAAATTAGCACTTACAAACACTTATAACATTGCCGAATTAAGATTGAAATCCAGCATTTTACACAGAACAAAGCTGAAATTATTTTCTGCTAATGGAATGTTGGAAATACAATTATATATATATTTTAAATTTAAGAAGACAGCCTTGTAACATTTTTTAATTAAACAATTCAATTTATGAACATTTATGAATTTCATGACCTGAAAATTAAACTGTATCTGAGGCCAGCGATTGTTTTTAATGGTTGTGATATTTCAACAACCTATTGATTTTAAAACTGTACATTACATGATTTTTAATCGAATGCGCTATTGTTTCATATAATAATAAAGTTCAATTAAAGACGCCGTCTTGGTCAGGGCGACAAACAGTGTTGTTCTCACCCTTCTTCAAAATTTTTTTTACTTTCTAACAATTGCAACGCCCAAGACGATGTCATGATGGAGTAGATTTAGCTAAATAATAGAAAATCCTAAGACCAGAACGATTGTCACACCTCGTGCCGCTGCGCCACGACTGGCCTGTTGAGGCCAGTCGTGGCGCAGCGGCACGAGGTGTGACTGTAAAACCGACTGGTTGTGGGTTCGATCCCCACTCGAGGAGATGAAATATTTACTTAAATTTATATTTCCATTTCTTCGCTCTGGTGTCGAGATTAAGGGCGGCGTTGAGTTCTGCCACTCAACCCGCAATGCCTCCAGAATTCGGCAGAAAGTGGGGAACGGAGTGTCTTAACACTAGGTTCCCTCTGCCTACCCTGCTGTGTGCGGGATACAGCGTGAAGCTGATTTATTTATTTTATTTTATTAGTAGTTGTGAAGATAGTGGCGGTGTGAAAGCAGAAGGTACCGACGAGACATTTATTTCAGCTCAACATGAACCTGAAGAAGATCTCATTTCTTACCCAGACTGCGAACAAAATGACGAAGTCTTACTATGGTAAGAATTTATATAAATGGCCTTGCAGTTTTATAATTTCCATTTATTAATATGTTTGATTGTGCTATTGTTGATTAGAAAAGTTATTAAAATTTTATTATTAATTAAATTTTGTTTAGTTTGTTGAAATATCAAATAAAATATCTCAAATATTTTTGCCAAAAATATATTTTTACTTTTAATTAATTGAAAAATATAAAGGTCTTTTGAATAAATAAATATTACAAACTTAGTTGTTTTATTTATTTACCTGCTTAACTTAAGTAATAGTGAATTATACCATTTATGTCCATAAATTTCTCCTTATATGTACATCAATTTGCGGGCCCCACAGACCCCATATCAGTGCTAACGTTACAAACAAATCACGTCAGGAGTTAAAGGGTAAAATGAAAAAAATATAAACCACATAACGTGAGGTCAATTTGACTCACGGTAGTACTTTAAAAAAACATTGTTTACAATTATGAACAATACTCTTACTTGTGACAAAATTGTTTGTGATTTTGACATATTACAAACTTTTGTCTAACTAGAAAAAGAAATAACAAATACTGGTAAAGCCGTAGATTGATACTAGTATAATTAATTGTTGTAATTATCAGTTGCTTATTTAATTACTGAATCCTAATGTTTGTGACATATAAGTTAATATATTGATAATGATTTTTCATTTTAAAAGAGTGTCAGTTGGGCTGCATGTTGGACCATATGTGTACACAGGTAGGCTTAGAACATTAATCCAAAGAGTTTGCAATTTTCATTTTTTTCACGTTGTGGAATATATTTTCGAATATAATATTTAATTCTATATAACTTACATATACATACGTCACAAATCTGTCATGATGGAAATTTGGGTGCGGTCGTTTCAAATATTACCCATTGATAAAATTTTAAAATAATATAAATATTAAATATTTTTTATCTTTTCTGATAGAAGCCATTTAATTATCCGGTTTGATCCGATTGTCAAGGTTATGAGAATAGTCAAGTAATATAGACATTACTGACAATGTGATATGATTATGGTTTCGAATACCATTCATCTAGATAAGTGTAAATGTCGATTTAAAAAATGGTTCTTTTTTGGGTTGATCGGAAAGGTGTTTGTTGTCCGTCTGTCTGTGATGAGCCTTTATCTCAGCAACGCTCAGAGACATTGAGTTGAAATTTAAATCATATAATCGGGTCTACGGTCCCTTGATTTCCTGAAAAAACCGTATTTATATATTTGTATATATGTCAAATAAACATAATAATATAATAAATACTGTATTTTATAGTATTGTATTTTACGTTTAAATTTTACATACATATTACATATATGTACATGATAACGTGTAATCTACATAAAACTAATGATTACTCATAGCTTGTATAATTTGTATGACAATTTAACGGTTATTATACTATAAATATAATATGAAATAGCTGAAAGTATTTTAAAATGAAGGGCCAACGTAACCCGTTTATAATATTTAACGAAATATTAATATTATTAAGCCCTCGTGATGAAAAGGGACAGTTCGTAGTATAAACGACGGTTGCGGGTTTGATAAACGCTCGAAGAAATGAATTGTTTGTACCGCTGAGGCACCACATGCCGCGAGGTGCAACAGTCCCGCCACTCAATGAACTGTTTCGAATTCAGACAGAGTGTCATATTCATTATGTTTTTTTTGCCTACCCTGCTAGGTTTGTGGTAGGTACCTTGTGAAATTGAATTGTAATGAATTGATATTAATAAAGTCCCGAGAGAAATTTAAAGCTAAATTTTACTTAAATCTCTTTCATATTTAATGTTGTCACTTGTGTCAAAATAAAAAAAATAAATAAATATTAATTTTAATCAAATCAAATCACATATATTATTATTCTAAAACGTGAAAAAATAATCTCATTGCATTCAAATTCCAAGTCTTAATTAAAATCTTAATACAACAGGAATTACACAATCTTTAAAAAATATATTATCTAATCAGAATTTAATTGATATCTGTATGTAGATATTACCAATAAATACAACGATATTTTTTTATTATTTTTACTCACGATTTTTGTGTATTTTTGTTGTTATCTTCATTCCACTTTCGATTCTTCTTTTTAAGTCTTGATATCGCGCTTTACTGAAAACTCATTCTTGTCATTCTTTTGCCACCTTCTTTTATTTTTATATTTAAGATTAACGTTCCAACGTACCTTTCGTTTTCCTGCCGTTCTATTATATTTATTTTTCATCTCCTGTCATTAAGTATTGCTGTATTCATATTTATTCCTTAGCTCATGATCACTTAGCAAATGAAGCAATAAACCTGTTTCCAAAATCAAAGTAAAAAATTATTAATTGAAAAAAAAATTGAAAATATTATTTATTCCACAAGGCTATTACAAGCATGTTTAAATCTTTAAGTTACATAAAAAATTTTGTAGTGTCAGTCCTACTGAAAGCTCTGAAGGCAAATTATGTTAAAAAATGCTGTTGTTATTATCACTTAATGTCCTGTTTAGTATTTGGTACAATATATTACAAAATACATTTAAAAAACTATAGTCTTTTCTTAGTCTCTTCTTAAGTTTTTTCCCTCTATTGTATCTGCGCCTGAGATATTAAAGTGCATGTACGAAAATTTTGCTATTACTTTATAAAGTACAGCTCAATAAACAATCTGGAAACGGAGATTAATGGGAAAAGTAATATTTTTACACGGACATAAAATAATATTGTTAATTTTAATTAAGTCTAAGTATTTTTAACGCTCTTATTAATTACTGAAAAAACAAAAATAAATCCAATAAAATTCAAATAGATTTTTAATGACAACGGCAATTAATAATTTTTGCATTTTTCATTTCACTTGTTTCGTTCGTTCGTTTGTTTGATATTTTTAAGGATCGCTGCTTATTTCCACGATTTTTTTACTCAGTAATTACCTATTTTATAGACGTTGATTGTGCTGCGAACTTAACCTCACTTTTACTAAATCCCTAATAACTCTAAGATTGCCAAAACTGACTGAATTTTCAGGGAGTAATGTACTTGAATCTATTAAATAATACCATTTTTATCTTTTTACATACCGGACCCAAGAATATTTGTAATCGTTCGTCTTCTTTAACAAAATCGTTAAAGGTAATGTGAATAGGCATATAGTATGAATATTCTTTTAAAGTTATCGCGACGCAATTGGAAAGGGATGAATAGCTCAAAGCGATGTTTTTTTATTTATTTATTTTTTTTCATTTTACAATTTTACACAAAATAGGTATATTACAATGACTAGCTAATGTCCGCTTAGAAAAAGAAAAATATGAGATATGGGAGGGAAAAGTTCTAGGTGTGTTTACATTTTATCAAATAACTGTCTACATTAAAAGTAAATACATCATAATTTGCCATTACTTCCTTTCTCATATCTATTGTATTGCATAAAACTATTTCTTTTCAATTTGAAAAAAAAATACAGTTTTTTAGGCTTTCAACTTCCAACGGTTTTCTACTCCTTTTTGCCTGAACTGAGAAATGAAACTCTCCCCACTGGAAAATAACCAACTATTTAGCAGACTTTTCTCATATAATTCATTTTTATCAAAATAAGCAGAATTGGGTACATTCTACATACGCGACACTCATAGATAAGTAAATACCTGAACGGCAGATATCGTTACGAAGATTAGGATAAGATTAAACGTGTACTCTTGAGAGTCTTTATTACACAACGGTTTGGGAAAACTTTAGAAGTTTAGCTACGATATTTAGTGTGACAGATCTTAAGTATTGTCTTCAAAATATGGACGGAGAAAACACAAATCCATCATTTCTTTCTCGAATTTTTATTCATGTAAAGAATTCAAAGAAAGAAATACTTAGATGTAGTAGAAAGTACAACTATGATTTTGCCGCGACTTTGAGTTCCGACATTCAATACGCAAAATTTTTAAATTAAATTTTGGGCTAAAAGTAGCGAGTGGAGATCTATACACTAGACTTCCTTAGGCTACCCTATGCGTTAGAATACGTGAAACAGAAAAAATATGTTATATTAATTATACATTTCCCCTCACGTATTATTCGAACTACATAAAACCATCCTATACAGTCCAAAATGTTAATATGGCTAAAAAGGCTAAAATGAAATAAAGCCTGTGATGTGTCAGTGAATAATCATAGTTTCACATTATGATAATATTTTTTTTAACTTTTTATTGAAATAATTGTTAAAAATTTAAATGGTATCATGTATTATGATACTATTATCAACACAAAAGCAAATAGATTGGAATATTTATTGATAAATTGCAAATTATATCTTGTGTCTGTAAAAAAATGGATTAATAGTATACAGTCACTGTCTTCAATCTTTAATTACAGGAAAAAAATATATTAAGCCTGATTGTTAATCTTATATGTTAAGTGAGGATAATTGCTAAAAAAATATTTTTGCATTTCTGTTATAACATGCAGAACATTATTGAATCAACTAATCAACAAAAATACATCTATTTTGTTCGTTCGTATCGTTCGTATCGTTTTATCTCATGAAAAACACCAATTTTTAAATTGATATAATATACAATATTGATATAATAAAAACATATTGCATTTTTTTCCATTTTATTAATCAAACGGAGAATAGCTGTAAATAAAACTATTGCACAATAGCCTGAACCTTAACTTTAATCATTGCTTTGATAATAAATCTTTAGGTATGAAGTTAGCAATTAAAAAATTAAGGACTTATCTATTTTTATTCTTTTTTCAGAAAATATGTACACTCTAATCACATTTTGCCTTTTGGGCGCTGCACTTGGAATACCTCTCAACTCCAACAATGCACCACAAAATAACGAACACTACGTCCTGCCAGGAGAGAGTTATCCAACTCTATACGATCTAAGATTGTTTTTCAATCCAGACAATGAAGATTTTTTCGTTGGCCATGCTAATATAAGAATAATACCCGCAAGTAACACTCTAAACGTTACCGTACACGCTATGGCGTTGCACATAACGAATATAACTTTGTCCTCTGTGGCTAATCCAAATGTAAATCTCACTAGTGGTTTTAATTTACAACAAGATGATACACACTTCTTGAGAATAGATTCAAGTCAAGTGCTGGTGGCCTCGCAACCGTATATTCTGGATATTCATTACGTAGGATCGTACGCAGCAAACATGTTTGGGGTTTACGTATCTAATTACGAATATCAAGGACAACCATAGTAAGTTACAACAATATACAGCTTCAATAATTTTTTTTTTATCGTCATATAAAAATTAAAAGAATTTCATAGAAAAAAATCAGTATAAACTTAGATTTATAGTTAATTTCATGCTGGGAAATATAACTGTCGCTATATTGACACCGGGAAATTACAACTTTTATAAGTTATATTTCCCGATAATTCTGAAATTGGTCCGGAACCTTTGATGGATTAGTGAACTCGCACTTGACATTTTTTTGAATGAAATTTTGTCTACTTGTAATGATGCTTTTGTATGATCAAGAAAAAATACTACTATTACTCTAACTAATATATTAGATACAAGAATTGGTTGTATTATACAATATGGTAATATCTTACAGCAAACTGATTACATCTCAACTCCAGCCAACATTTGCACGTCGAGTTTTTCCCTGCTATGATGAACCCCATCAGAAAGCTGTATTTAAAACTACCATTTACGCTCCAGCGCAGTATGCCGTCATCAGAACTAATATGCCAGAAAGAAATGATCTTTCAAAGTAAGTTGAAATGAAGAAAAAAAACTAACTTAAAAGTTCTTTGGGACAAAAACCGTTTCTAATCCTTATGAGAAATATATTTTATTGGTGAGATATACGAACAATAAAAGGCGACGCTGATTTACTTCATATGAATCACAAAATTGTTTGGATAAGTTTACCCAAATATTCTTTTTTTTTCAGACCAGCAGTACCAGGCTACGTAAAATATGAATTCCAAGATACACCATTTATGTCGACATATTTATTAGCATTCCTCGTGTCTAACTTCAATTTTATTTCAAATGAAGGAGTTCAGAACCCATTATATAATATACCGTTCAGAGTATACTCAAGACGTGGTACTCAGAACACAGCTCAATTCGCTTTGGACTTTGGTCAAAGAAACATGGCAGCTCTAGAAAATTACACACAATTTAGTTATGATTTGCCTAAAATTGATAAAGTAGCCGTACCTGATTTCGGCGCCGGTGCCATGGAAAACTGGGGATTGGTTGTTTACAGGTAAGATTTTATAATCTTCAAATATATTTTTTCATCCTACTCGAAAACGGGTGACGATCACCGATTTCGAGGTCGACGACAACGGTAATTTAGAAACATATACTGGTTAATGGTACTCAATGTTCTATGTATACAAGTAGGTATACGAAAATATCTTATATAAAAAAAATTCTATAAACTTGTGCAATTAGGGAAAAATCTCCGTTGAAAAATCATTAGGAAATTTCACTAATGCAACTTAATGTCAAAAAAGATCAAAAAAATAAAATTGGTAAAGTATAAATATATTTTTTCCATAGGTATGTATATATTAACAGTTAAAACCAACTGGCATCCTCTATTTTAACCTCGAAGGAGGTAGCATTATAATGAAAAAGACTCTTTGTAATTCCCGCAAATGAGTCCTTTACTTTTGCTAGATAAAATTTAATGACAAAGACCCAAGGACTTTTATGAAGTGAAAACGTGTTATTTTGTATTGTTTGGTTTGCTATTGCAATTTTTACTTTAGTATTTCAAGGTTAAGATCACTTTTTTATTGCAAATTATGAATTAGAGATATACTGCAAATAAACGACGAACAGAAATGTTAATTATTCTGTTATGTTATAAACATAAAAAAAAGTGTAACTTATATATACTTTATTGCACTTTAAAAACACATATAGGTAATACAATTTTAAAAAAATATTAGTTAGCAATGGTGGGTGGGCAAACTTATGTATATTTATGAATATAAAACCACCTACATAACAAACTAGTGACCTGCTAGCTCGTCGGCTTCGCCCGCTTGGAATTATCTACTCAAATATAATATTCATATAAGCTCTATGCTTGAATCAATTTGTCTATTAATAAAAACTCCATTAAAACTCATAGGGAACTTTCAAAGATTCAAGAAATCACTAAAAAAACGACTTTGTTTTATATTATGAAAGTTGTTATGAAAATATGTTCTGATTCTATAACAAAAGTAAAAAAAATCTTCTATATAAAATATTCAATTACCTAATTTGGACATAATTAGGAGATATATAATATTATTATACTGTTTACCTGTTTACATTGCTTAAGCAACGCAGTGATGTGTTCTTCCATTCATCTGTTTACATATCTAGAATTGAGAATAAAATTCCTATTATTTTCCAACTACATTATAACTATTACTATAATATTCAGACTATTTAAGAATACTAGCTCCTAACATAAACAATTATTATTGAACAGAGAGGTAGCCCTTCTCGTCCAAGAAGGTGTGACAACAACATCGACAAGACAAAGCATTGGTCGTATTATCTGTCACGAAAACGTACACATGTGGTTCGGAAATGAAGTGAGCCCTCGATCCTGGACTTACACCTGGCTGAATGAAGGGTTTGCCAACTTCTTTGAAAACTATGGAACTGATTTGGTAAGTATAATATTTTCAAAATATGTATTTCTCAAATATATGTATGTATGTATATTCTATATTGTTATCTTATTTGATTATGGTGTTTCAAGTGTACCAGTTAAGCACTGATCACCTAGTCGATGTCACTGAAATAAATAAAACACAAACACTCAAATGTTTATCCAAAAATTGATAAAAATATTGGTTAAAATATAAAGGATATATTTTCATATCTCCATATATAATAATTAAAATATAAAATATTACACATGTTGTCTATTCGTAATGTGAGGGCAAAATATTTAATTAAAAAAAACACCAAATTTTGAAGACTCAGATTCACCACACCAGAAAGTAAGATAGAGTCAGCTTATTCTACAAGAGTAAAAGGTACTAACCGTTAACGGTAGTTTTATATAATGCTTAAGATACTGACAGACAAATATCACTTCAGTCAATGGGTACGGACTACTGCTATATGGCCGAAGTTACGGCTTCAAAAATTATTTGATAATAACTAGTAATTTGAGGCCAGTCGTGGCGCAGCGGCTCGAAGTGTGAATGTAAACCGACTGGTTGTGGGTTCGATCCCCACTCGAGGAGATGAATCATTTACTTAAATTTATATTTCCATTTCTTCGCTCTGGTGTCGAGGTTAAGAGCGGCGTTGAGTTCTGCCACTCAACACGCAATGCCTCCAGAAATCGGCAGAAAGTGGGGAATGGAGTGTCTAAAAACACTAGGTTCCTTCTGCCTGAAGCTGATTTATTTATTTTTTTATAACTAGTAATTTAAGCTATCTAAGAGATTCATTCAAAATGAATAAATAATCTGAAGTAAACTTTTCCGTCAGAAAAATAAAAATCTATGAGTACGGCAAAAATGGGGAACGGAGTGTCTTGAGGGTATACTAGGCTCCCTCTGCCTTGTTTCGTGCAAAATACAGCGATCTCATAAAAAAATAGACTCCTGACATTTTTATCATAATAGGTACTGTGACAATAATTAGAATTTTTTTTAAAGGTTCTTCCAGGCTGGCGCATGATGGACCAATTCGTTCTCTTACTACAAAACGTATTACAAAGCGACGCAGTACTCAGTGTAAATGCCATGACTCACGCAGTATATACACCATCTGAGATACTTGGAACGTTTAACGCTGTCGCTTATCAAAAATGTAAGCATGTAATAAATATAAAAAAAAACTAAAAATGTAAACAATACTTTAAAATAATTACTTCTGAGCGTTCTAAAAAAAAGGAAAACAGAGAGAAAAGAAATTTCATTTAGTAAATACGAATTTTCCTACGTTAATGTCAACCAAAGTTTAGTTAAAAGGACTTAAAAGGACTAGGACTGAAAGTTCTAAGAGCTTACTTGTTGATACATTTAGAGAATGGCTCTTTGAGGTTTTAGTTCGTTGTTATTTGTCTGTGTAATTAACGAGAGTACTGATTCATAATAGCTTTAAAAAAATAAGAACGAAGATTAGTAGAATATTTAATCAAAAAAGTTATAATGCTACTTTTTAGAAAAAATAAAAATATACAGGTACATATATATATTGAGAGTCCAAAAAGTGCTAATAACATAAACAAATCTGCTTTTTTTAAAGAGTATTTTTCTACTCTTTGATTTAAAGTCTTATTCCATAATTAGGAATAATACTTTAAATCACCTTCGTCTAATTTTAATAAAAGTATAAAAAAAATATATGACTAAATATAAATTTTTAGCCGGCTCCGTCATTCGTATGATGCAACACTTCCTTACGCCTGAAGTATTCCAGAAGGGTCTCGCCATCTATATAAGAAACAAGTAAGTTGAATTTTAAAAGCATCTTGCATTTTTCTCACCTTGACCGTTATAAAGATAGCTATATAGATATCACTTTGTTTTCCAGTTATAATTCAAATATTAGCTACTGACGAATTTTGTTGTAGTATATGGATGTTAGCTTTTATGACAGGCTATGAATAGGTTTGAGGCTGTCGTGGCGCAGAGACTCAAGGGTGAAAAGCTGTAAGTAAGGCAGTAAAGCGACGGCTGTGGGTTCGATCTTTACTAGGAGAAATGAATTATTATTTATTGTTATTATATATCTTTTCTTCAATCTAGCACCAAGGCAACGATTTTCGCTACTCAACATGCAATGCCTCGAAAAATTCCGCGTTAGTACTAATAAGTTAACACTAGTTTTTCCTTATTTACCTGAGCGTGAAGATAATTGTTTTTTTGAATAGGTTGTGTATGATATATGGCACGTTCTAAGTGTCAGAGGTAGTTCTGGGTGCAGATATAATAGGTTACATAGAAACAATAAAATTGACGTTATGTAATACAGTTTTACTGAATAAATAGAATCTAAAGCACAAAAATATTTCTACAATAGAAACCAGTAGTTTCTTACCTTATGGAGAAGTTTCCTACTTTGTATTGATTAATTGTACTATAGGTGCATTATTTTATTTGTATAATTTTATTATTTAATTTTCCTTACAGCACTAGAAAAGCTGCCTTACCATCAGACCTGTTCGATGCATTGCAAGAGGCTTTAACTGAATCTGACCACGACATCCCCTTCAGACTTAGTGTCGTAATGCGAAGATGGACGGAACAGGGTGGTTTCCCAGTCCTTACTGTAAGAAGATCTAGCCCGAGTGGCAATTCTATTTCAGTTCACCAGGTAAGAATATCATAATAAAAATAAAAAAACATTGTAGGTTTGAATGTAATTTAAGAGTGGGAGAGATAGCGTTTGCGTTTGTCCGAAGCAATTACTTTAATTTCTGGCAAGACACAACGAGAGGTGAGTTTCGTGAGTCAGGATGTAATGAATTAAATTTAAGTTGAAAACAGAGGGTATTGAGTAGATCACTATTTAAAAGTTTTATTATTATCGCTTTATCTTACCCGACCAGAAAAACAACAATTATTTAAATACAAATATTGTCCTCAAATTATCATCTATCGCCGTTATATTTAGATATATTTGATGACATAATTAATACATTGTTATTACTAGGAACGCTACCTCACCGATCGGTCGCAGTCATCAAGTGACAGTTGGCATGTTCCTATCAACTGGGTGCTGTCCTCCAACCCGATCTTCTCAGATACAAAGCCACAAGCTTGGGTCTCACCGAATTCTCCTGCTCTAGCTGTAGACATTTTAGGATTCAATCAAACTGAGTGGTACATCATAAATAAGCAACAAACTGGTTAGTATTTGGCTATATTTATACCTTATTTTATTATTTTTTGATTATGCAGAGGGAACCTGGGGACCTAGTTTTAAGACATTCCGTTCTCATTAGGCATTTCTCTTCCTTTACTTTATGCTGAATTCTGGAGGCATTGTGTGTTGAGTGGCAGAACTCAACGCCGTGTTTTACCTCGACGCCAGTGCGAAGAAATGAAAATATTTTTAAACATTTTTTAAAGTGTTATTACACACACACACACACACACACACACACACACGCACACACACAAACTCGAACACGCGCCTCCTGGAAACCGACCAGGCGCTTTGACCACAGAGCGCCTGGTCGGTTTCCAGGAGGCGCAGGTTCGAGTCCCGCTGCGTTCAAATTTTATACGTTTTCTAAATAAGTAGAAATGAAAATAGTAAATCGCCTCTTACGTGGCTGGCGTCGAAATTTATAAGTCATATTTTATCTAGTTCTATGTTTAACTGACTTCTGTAGAAAGAGGAGGATATCAATTCGACTGTATGTTCGAGTCACCAACCATAACGTCGTTATGTTCAATTAATTATCATTGCCGAATATAAAGATAATAGAAACTTGGGAACTTTAAAATACTAATACTTTACACTTAGATGGACTGTGACTGGCGATAGATCTATGTGAAGTAACTTGAATTTGGGATTTACTTCACAAACAAAATAAAAACTATATTCTTTTATTTTAGGATACTACAGAGTAAACTATGATTTAGCTAACTGGCGTGCTCTAGCTAACGTGCTGCAAAGATCTCATGAAATAATTCATATATTGAATCGTGCGCAGATTGTTGACGATTCCTTCAACCTGGCGAGAAATGGACGACTTGTGAGTACAATATTATTTTAATTATAGTCGTAGGCACGAACCCCATCAGAGGTTCATATATAAATTACTTTAATATATCTGCATTAACATGCAATATTGTAAAATTGGGTGTATAATGGAGAACGAAAAATCTGATCTTTTATAATATTTGGCTTTCTGACCAACTGAAGACTGTAAAATTTAAAATAATATGTTGTATTATTATCGCTAAATTATTATTCTTATATGTGTGTTATACACATTATATCTTTTATACGGAGATAAGAATGTTCATATACCTAATGGCCTAATTCCACAATGTGTGATGCTCAATTAAGCATAAACTGTTAATACTGCCCAGTCAAATATAACAAACTATGTATTTATAGGTAATATAATATTATCCTTTCCTGTTAGATGTTGTTGAATACCACAGATTGTTATGTATGTATATAAAAGAATAACTCTTAACTGGTATCGTAAATTTGATAAACGTAACTGATATGACGGGGGCCGCTCGGCCCTCATGTGCATTTTGCTTCTAGCAAGCTAAGTATGTACTTTCTATAATAAAAAATTATTATAATATTATAAATAATAATTTATAATGTTATAATTACTATAATTATAATATTATAAATTATTATTGTAAATAATAATTTATTATAAATTATTATAAATTATTATTATAAATAATAATTTATAATATTATAATTACCGAACCGATTTATATAATAAATAACTTTAAATTTTTATGAATATTGTTACTTACTTATTATAAGAGATCACAAAATAATAAAAAAATCGTAGTATTATTTTTTTACATAAATAATTTCTATGAAATTCATTGATTGGTTATAACTTTACTAAAAATAATACGATTTTACTCAATGCCGAATATGTAAATTTATATAAAAAATTACGCTTCATTATTATGCTGACGAGTACTTGAAGATGCTGGATGTTTAGACTACTTTTATTTATTTTTTGTATGGTAGGTGGAGTGACCTGATCCTTCAACATTTTTATATTCACTCTCTGAGGAATATGCTTGAGTATCAGTATCTATTTCGTCATTTTAGACAGGATCAACCATCACGCTTATGTATCTTACAATAGCGAGGAAATAAAAATAATTCATTCTCTTGAGTAGGGATCGAACACGCAACCATCACGCTTACAATCACACTTTCACATATCAACACTTAATTACCGATAAATAATTAAGTATACAGACCAAACCAACTATATATATGTAATATACCTAACTGTCTATATAAAATAGTTATAATATTAAAAAAAATTAAAATAAATCAGCTTCACGCTGTATCCCGCACACAGCAGGGTAGGCAGAGGGAACCTTGTGTTTTTTTTTTTAGACACTTCGTTCCCCACTTTCTGCCGAATTTTAGAGGCATTGCGTGTTAAGTGGCAGAACTCAACGCCGCGCTTGGCCTCGACACCAGAGCGAAGAAATGGAAATATAAATTTAAGTAAATATTTCATCTCCTCGAGTGGGGATCGAACCCACAACCAGTCGGCTTACAGTCACACGTTGTGCCGCTGCGCCACGACTGACCTCAGTTATAATATTAATAGTTGTTTTAAAAGATATATCTATGGAGAAGCGCCGTGATCTCAGAGATCAATGTTGTTGTATAAGTTGGTAAACAATATAATCGACCCCCCTTTTCGAGAGTAAACTAAATTCTGCGTGTCATAGATTGGGTGCACGAAGTAAACCTTTGTTTGCAATTCCTTAATTTAAAACAAAATATGCGTCTTATAACTTTGTGTCACGTGCATGCGAACATTTTAATGTTAATTATAACAACTTAGACTTATTCAATGTAAAATTCAATAATTTCAAGGACTGTTTGATGAAACTTTTATGATTTTTTTTATTTTTACACATGGTTAGACGTTGATATTTTTAGCGGTAAATTATTTGTATATTTTTGTCCCGAATGAAAGTTCTCCACTTTTTGTTTTTTATTTTTTGTATAAATTGTTGTTCTTTAGACTTATGAGTAAGTAGTTTGTGGAAATGGTTGGTATTTGTACTATTATTTGTGTGTTATTAGAATATATTTAATGTACTGTATGTTTCCCCTAAAAATAAAAATAAATATATATTTTCTATTTTCCCAGGAATACGCATACGCATTTGAAGTATCCAAGTATTTGATAAACGAGACTGATTACATTCCTTGGGGATCTGCTAACGCGGCGTTCGAGTACTTGGATGTTGTTCTCAGTGGTACACGAGCATATCAACTGTTCCATGTATGGTGCTATTAATACTTTATATAAAACTCTTACATACTCTTACCCTTACTGGGGATTGTAGAGGAGTATTAAGGGAACATTTTCCAAAACACCAAAATTTTAGATTTATTTGATATAAAAATAACATTTATTTGTAAGAAAAATGTTTACCTGTAATAGTTAGCACTATCGATCTTAACCGTAGCTTTATTTTTATTGTTATATTAGTCAGATTAAGCAAAGTATATAAAATTTACGTACATTAACCTATGTGTTATTCTGATGGAAAAACATTAAACAAAATTACTGTAACATATAATAACATCAATATTATATATTTATAATATATAATAGTATAATTTCTATAGGAAATGATTTACTTTTACACAAGTACAAGCTGATTTCACTTTTAATGAACTATTTTTATTCTTTTCAGAACTACGTATTAGGTCTTAGTAGGCCTTCCTACGAAAGACTTGGTTTCCAACCAGCTAACAACGAGCAACATGTAACTGCTTTCTACAGAAATATAATTTTGAATTTGAACTGTCGATTTGGAAACCAGCATTGTGTGAACACATCACAAGAGTTACTGCAAAGTTTGAGAAATAATCCTAGTAAGTATACATGTATACAACTTAGTTAGCTTATAATACACTTATTTTCTGATCATTGATCAAAAGAGAGAAGGAAAAGTGATCTTATATTTTATAAAATATTTTTATACAATGTTTAAGACCAAGATAAACTTAACTAAATTACGATTTTAGGTCAAAATCTACACCCTGACATTCAGAATACGGTGTTTTGTTCCGGCCTTCGAGGAGGTAGCAGCGAAAACTTTAACTTTTTATGGGACAGATACCTGAGTAGCCAGGATTCGAGTGTACAGGCAATCTTGCTTAACGCTCTCGGATGCACTTCTAACGCCACCCTACGTAATTTGTAAGTTATTCTCATTGTTTTTTTCTTATTTTCATCCAATTCAATTTAAAAACCTCGTTTCTTATTACAATTCAGCCATTGAAATATAAACTCAAAATTTCACACAAAAAATCCAGCTGCCTATGAGTTTGAAAATAACCCAGGTTAGAACCGAACTCCCAATCATCGTGCATACAGCCACATACATATCTCTTAAATGTGACTTAATGGTTTGAATATAATATAATTTGTAAATTCTTATTAAAGATATAAATTTTCCTCTAACATCCAAATGATTCATTACATACAAAAAACAAGATAATTAAGAAAAGTTTTCATGTATAAATTAAAATATATATCATTTAATATTTTAACATTTTTTTAGCTATATGAACCAGGTGATTGACGAAAACTCATCTGTAAGAGATCAAGACAGGCACACCATTCTTGTGTCTATTATTAACTCAAGCCCAGCTGGCACAGAAGCAGCATTGGACTTTATAATTGAAAACTTTCCACGCATTCAACCAAAGTTAGTAATCATTTTTTTCTAGCTTGACCTGACCATTCGTCCTGTATATAAAAGAAAAACCAAACAGTGTCTACACTCACTGTACTACTCTCTGGCTTTCAAGACATTCCGTTTTCCAATTTCTGCCCGTGTGCTAAAAGGAGGAGTTCAACACCGCTCTTTTTCTATTACAGCAATTAAATGAAAATAATTCATTGATCGACAGACAGACAGACATCATTTATATTTTTCTTACTCTAATATTTAGAAAAATACGTTAATTGGGATCAGGTTTCTAATATAGTAAAGTTTTTGTCGAAATTATTAATTAATCATATATTTATACAGTTAGTTTGACAATTCTTTTTTTTGACATTTTTTTAAATTAGAAAACACATAAAAATTTCAACTTAGCGGCATTTGAACCCGCGCGTCTTTGCACTTGGTTTTTTAAATATGTACTTTTTTTTTGTCCCAAGTTTGGAATAACACTTTCAAAATTGTCAAAAATATATTTTATAAATATCATTCTCTCTTGCCAAACGAAAATTGTAAAAAAATATCTGTGGGTAGCGGAAATTTGCATCGTAAATAAGTTTTAATATAAGAGTCAGTTGTAGTATAATAGTTATGTCGTAGCTTGATGTTGAATTTTGAATGTATGGTCGCGGGTTCAATTTCCCCTACTTTCAAATTTATATAATTTTTCTAAATAAGTAATTTTACAAATGTATTATGTCTTCTAACAGTGTTCAACAGCTCTCTGGAACTACTAACATTCTTAACGCCTTGGGTAGAAGACTAAACACACAGGCACACATTGAAAAGGTAAATAAAAAATATTTATTACTAAATATGATATTATAAAGTAGAAGACTATGTTTCAACGCTAAGAAATCTGAAAGTACTGATCGGATATTTTATTTTTTGTATGAAATCTATATTCATCAGGAGTGCTATAGGTTTGGCACATTACGTTGGATGTCTTAGTTAGCCTTAAAAACGAAATAATAAAAGTTATGGATGCTATCGAATTACTTCAACGTTGTAGAAATTGTTAAATATATTTAAATATATTTAAAAAAATAAACGTATAAATAAATAAATTAAAAATAATATATTTTATAAATAAGTCACAATAAAGAATTTAGTGACATTGAAATATAACTGAAAATTGCAAGGTAATATTTTACAGCTGTTTATTTGACATAAAAAGAAAATTTTAATAAGATATTATATCCTCTCAAGCAGCCACGTAGTGCTTGCACTACCTCAGAATTATGACAATAAGTTGTTCATAATTATATAATCAATCTATTGGCAAATGCTTATAAGAGTTTATTACTAAATTTAAACATACTTGTTATAAGCAAAACTTAAATTTTAAAAACATATTCGAGTTGTTTTACACATAAATTCGATAAATGTTCATTTCATAGATAATATTTAAATATATATTTTTTTAAATTTCACAGATTCAAAACTTTGAAAATCGTCACGGCAGCATTTTTTCAGCTGGTGAAATAGCTGCTGTTGCTGGAATTAGGGAAAATGTGCGTGCGACTATTGCTTGGAATGAGAACAATTATAATTTGGTCAATTCCTGGCTTGATAACTATTTTGAAGAGGATGGAGACGATGACGAGGGAAACAGCGCTCATGGACTAGCATCTGGCTTGATCATCATCATTTCATTATTCGCTACTATTGTAAATCGTTAAATAAATATATTATTTGTTTTTGTCAAATAATTTTTATACTATACGTACAAAAGGTAATTATTACAAGTCTAAGTTGAGATAATAAAATATAATATAATAATTAAGAAGTATATGTTATTGTAATTTTTATATTATTTATTGTAAAATAATTATATATGATAATAAAAAAAATCTCATATGTTTTTTTATTCATCATTAACACAACACAGTATGTTGTAGGTATAACAATATTCAAAATTAAGCGTAATTTAAACAATGTAATGAGGATTTTGGAATTAACTTTCAATCAGCGGAATGACTAAAGTGCGGCGGTGAGCGTTCCGCCATTTAACAAGAATCGTGAATTTTCCGAAAAAGGGGAACACGTACTATTCATTTTCATTCACTTTACCTACATTTCCTTGTAATAAAATATAGCTTTTACATTATTTTTATAGTTAATAATTTTATTGAGAAACGTAAGAAAAGCGTAAGCAGAATGGTATTGCCTATCAAGATAAAATTGATATCTTGAATATCGTTATGGATAAACTTGATAACGTCAATCAAACAATAAGGTGGTGAAGATGAATAATATAAAGTACTAGACGTGTTATTAGAAGAATTTGTTCACTTTTAAATTGTTATTTGATGATGTCATGACAAAATTGATTTTTAACAATAAATAAATATATAGTAGAAAAATTCTGTAATGTTTTAAGTTATTGCATAAAGCTAAAATAACAATAGTCAAGTTTGATTAAATGGTATTTTTAACATTTGTTCTGGTCACTTTGTTGTTATATTGAATATATTAATATATATCAACTTAATGAATCTAACATAATTATACTACCGATCATGATACAAATAATAAAAGAAAGAAACTGTATTAAGCTTTCGTTGACGTTGATTTTTCCTACTTGAGGTGTTGAGTTCCGTCACTCTAAACGCAATGCCTCGAAATTTCGGGAAAAATGAACAGCGAAACGTCTTAACACTCTCTGTCTGTCGAGGGATAGAAAGTGGCGGAACTCAACATCTCAAGTAGGAAAACTCAACGTCACTGCGGTCTACTAATAAACTTAATTTAGTTTATGTTTATTTTATTATTTCTATCATGTTCAGTAGTATAATTATATTAGGTTCATTAGGTTAATATGTTCATATTAGGTTAATTAAGTTAATATATATTAATATGTTCAATACAACAACACCACTTGCACCTTGCTTTATACTACGAATAGATACTGAAAACTATTCCGCTAAAAAAATTATAATATTACTTCAAAGAATCTCTTACGTTGGATTAATTCGCGTATATTAAAAATTATTTTTTCTTTGGATAACCGATGTTTTGAACGTCTTACCGTAGTCTGTGGTCACTGTGTGCTATCAATTAGTTTTAAATTATATGCTATATTTTACATAACTGGCCAAACTTTACCAAATATTTTACGCAGTTGATAATCAACTATTGAAAAATATTAAATCTTTTATCTCATCTCATCCAGTTGACACTATCGGTACATGTTAGTCAGTATCGAATTCGACCTATTTCGATTGGCATCACTGTTAGGTCTAGTTGTGTTCTTATGGGACGTTGCGTACTGTGAATTCACCGGCCACAAGAAAAATGGCCCGGACTAAATATAAGAGTGGAATTGTTGTTTTTTTATTTATGCTACTTTTGAATTTCGTAAAATTATTGCCAATAGTTCGTTCACCAGTTTTAGAAACTACGGATACTATTTATTCAACTACAATTTTATATCAGGATGAAGTAAATTTAGAAAATGAAAGCAGTTTACTAGTGGAAGATGCAATATTAAGTGCTGAGACAAATGACACTATACAAAGAGTGGGGAGTGAAATACAATCACGACAAAATGTTAGGCCAGGCCAAACAGTTTTAAAGTATAACATCAAAATCAAAAGAAACGGTGACAGATTCGAAGGACAGGCTCTTATGGAAGTAAGACTTACTGAAGATACTAGAGAAGATGCAATAATACTTAATTTTGTAGAACTCAATATAGAAAGAGTGCGTGTCGGTGTATTAACAGCGTCAAATTTAGTGGACACTCCTTATAGCATCGACGATGGCTTATTAGAAATTTCTCCTGCTCAAGTAGCATCGACGTATCAGGTTTTAGTGGAATATACTGCAAATTTCAGAAACGATGGTATTGGCCTTTACATTGGAAGATTTGATCAAATGTGAGTTAAATATTTTTAACATTTTTAAAAATTGTTATTCCACAAAGTGTTATTCCACACTTAAGAAAGAAAATACTTGTTTAGAAAACGTATAAAAATTTTTATATGTTAAAAACAAATTATACGCACAAATGTTATAAAAAAACATATTATTTTCAGTTCTTGACTAAGTTATTACTCAAATATATCAATAATATATATTTTTTAAGATATTAATTCTGTATTATATATTTTGCCTAGATTGCGAATCTGCTAATGAATTGTATTTTTGATTGACCAGTGTGAAAATTGTAGAGTATCTGTATTGTATTTTTAAGTTACACTTTTTTACGAAAAAAAAAATGGTTACATTATAAAAATGTTTTGTAAATCGATTTTCTTAACGCATGTATTCTGGCGTTAAGCTACTTATCCCTATATTGTCTGAAAAATGTTCTTATATACACTTTTTATTTGGATTTTAGTGACTACATGGCTATGAATCTACACCCAACAAACGCCAGACGTGTTTTTCCTTGCATGGATGAATCAAATCTAGCAACGACAATAGCATTTACATTTGAAAATATGGAATACAGCAATTTAATTTTAAATTCAATGCTTGCAACGGATAGCCAGTACGTAAAATCATTGGTTGTTTTTAATATTTATTTATAGTTATATAATTTTGTAAAACATTGGAAATGTTTCTCCTCTACTCTATCTTGTAAATAATTGCACCATCTACGAAAATTATGATCGTTGTGGTTCCAACTTAAAAGAATATATAGATGTATTTAAATTATTTTCTTTATTCTAATGTTGTTAGATAAAATAATATTATGGCGTTCACTATAGGCAGTATACATTTTAATATTATACGTTTTTTTAGAACGGAGTTTAGACCACTGGAAGGTCCACCTCATCTTTGGGGAATGGTGGCACACAATTTCAATGTCCTAAACATTCCTACCGCAAATGTACATATATATACACGACCATTGGTTAGCATAGACACCGCACTTACTTCAATAGCTGTTAATAACTATTATAATGCGCTTAATGAATGGACAGATAAGCCATATTTAGAAATTACTAACGATCAAGATGGTAAAATGCACATTATAGCCGTTCCTGATATATCAAGAGATTGGACTGCGTTATCTACAGTGTGTATTTGGTAAGTACAAAAGTAGGTACTTTTTTTACTTCTGGAGGCATTGCGTGCTCAGTGGCGGAACTCAACGCCACGCTTTGCTTCGACACCAAAGCAAAGAAATGAAAATATAAATGTAAATAAATATTTCACTTCCTCGAGTGAGGATCGAACCCACAAACAGCCGACTTTACATTCACACTTTGTGCCTCTGCATTACGACTGGCCTCAATATTTAATAGTAAATTTATATTACTATCAAATAAAAATTATAATTCATTTTAAACTTTCTACCGTTATCTAATACTTAATTATAATAATGGAATTTATCTTGTCTTAGAATAGCTACGTTCAATAGTATACATTGGATATTAGATTCGTATTTTTAAGAGAAATAAAGGTGTCACCAAAATATCCAATGATAATCATGTTGGATTCAAAAAAAAATTTATGCATGAATGCCTTTTTTTTGTTTAAATCCATATTATAGATATATATAGAACAAATAGTACTGTAATAATAAATATTTTACATACGCCTAATGTAGCGCATGTAAAAAAGAAAAAAATAGCCAAGGTACATGATAGTTGAGAATCGGTTTCAAATTCCGAGAAATGGTGACGTGTCACTGGAATTAATAATTTGGATAAAAAATTATAACAAAAACAGAAAAAAAACAGTGCTATTTGGGCCAGGATAATTATTATATAAATTGATAATTATTAGGATGATACTACAATTGAATAATCGATCATAATTTTAGGGAGCCTTACATGATCATGGAGAACAATAATGCTTTCAAACATAGAAAAATAGGACTAGTGACCATTGCCGAAGCAATGGCGAAACAATGGTTTGGTTATGTTCTATATCCGGACAACTGGCGACATCAGTGGATTCTCACTGGATTAAATAGCTATGTTGCTTATGATATTGTTAATGATGTAAGTAACAAATATATTGAAACAATAATAATTACTATGAATCTATAAAACAAATGTTTTAAAAATAATAAAAGCCAAAACAGTCCATACCACTTTTATTATGTGGAAAACATGTTATAAATAAAAAAATATTTATTTAATGAGTAAAACTAATTTAACTAATTCTTACCTAATTAAATTTAAAGTTATAGGTAAAAATTAGCTATATATTAGGGACATTAAGAATATAGACGTGGATCATGCTTTCTTTTTTTAAATGAATTAAAAATGTTGGACTTCGAAATAAAATTGGAATATTTATCATTCAAACAAAAAAATGTATGCATGAATACATTTTTTTTAGGGAGCCTTACATGATCATGGAGAACAATAATGCTTTCAAACATAGAAAATTATTATTATTATTTATTGCTTTATTAGTTCCAGACTGATGATAATGGTCTAGATGAATCATTACTAGACATGAATACAATATTCACAACAGATGTTATACAAGAAGGACTTTTGTTAGACGCTTATGAGACTTCGAGGTCACTGAATTTAGGTACCAACATTTTCGAAGAAAATGAAATAAGATTTCATATTAATGGTGTAATGAAGTATAAAGCTGCAGCATTATTAAGAATGTATAGAATTATTCTGGGTGAGGAAGATTTAATAAAAGCGGCTGCAAAAGCATTGTTAAGAAGCAGGTAAGAATATAAAAGTTCTTGTGATAAAAAATCTTCATATTCTAAAAATATTGATGATTGATTGTATCTGTTATGTTTATTAGGTCGCAAATTTCATATTTTTTGATTATATCATCAAATTACTACTTAGAAAACAAAAAAATTAATAAACGAACCATATATGGACATATGGTTGGTCTATTCATTTTAGGAATTTAAAAAGAATAAAGTTTACTAGACTTACCGTTATGATGAAAAGGAGAACATATCATGTAAATATTTCAACTATGATTAAAACCTCAAATTTCAATTATTTCATAAAAAATATACCAATATAGGTCCTTGGAACCGGTAAATGCGCAAAACTTCTACGAAGCACTGCTAAGCGTGCAGGTTCCCGAGGACGTAGTAGAACAGTTGGAAACCTGGGTGGATAATAAAGGCTATCCTCTTGTTACCGTAACACTTAGGACACAAGGAGTTATTCTTATACAGGTATAATTTCTTTCATTTTATTTTTTTAAATCTGATAGAAGTAAGAGCAAGCGTATAACTGAGAAAAGTCTCTATAGTTTGTTAAAATAACTCAGCTTGTCTAGAAATATCATCAATTCATTTCTAGAACGCACTTTGCATGTGGTATTAATTTCGAATATGTTTAAGTAGAAAGAAAATTCGGACCGTAAACGTGAGCCTTAATATGCATTTAAATGGGCCTCTTAATTAGTCAATTTAATCCCAAGTCCCAGGAACCACCGTCACCTTGCAATGTGATGGGTCCAGCAAGGTGAATACATCGAATCCTAAGTAGTTTTCTGTTCCAATGTAGAACTTTGTCAAAATTTACTTGAAAAACACGTGGAACTCGTAAATACATTTAAATGCGCCAGGAAAATGTGATTTTTTTTTGTAAAGTATATATTAGGACAAGCAAGTGATTTTGCTAAGTAAGGTGATTACTGACTACAATCATTTTTTGAAGGATTTTTTGTATACTGAAAAAATTAACTAATTACTATTAATTTGATAAAGAATATAGCACATTTAAATAAATGGTAATATTCAAGACTGTATTATAAAAATGATATAGTTAAATTTTTTCAGGAACGCTTCGGTTTCTCACCAGAAATACATGTTGATTTTGTGATTCCAATATCATATACAACAAGCGTAAATCCCAATTTCAATAACGTTTATGGAGTAACAATGATGACAAATTCAGAAATTTTAACTTTTAATTTGGGTGAAGAAGATTGGGTTATAGTTAATCTTCAAGGACAAGGTAGGTGGACAAATAGATTAAACTAGGAAATAAACAATATTCTCAGATGTTTTATTTATATAATAGATTTGCCCCCAATAGCCCAAAATTAAGTAATTAAAACAAGTCAAACGAGGTGTACATTTCATGGCAACCCCTACGCTTAACGTAGACTTGAATGCCGTCCACCAACGTCTTGAGACGGTATGGCCGGACTTGTTATTCCTGACGGAGATTCAGATAGCACAACTGAGCGACATAACATTAAGCGTCTTGCCCCTGTGTTCATAAAGGAAAATTTAAAATACTTATTTTAAAAACGTATAAAAATTTGAACGTAGCGGGTCTTGAACGAATCGAAACCGATCAGGCTAGAACCAGGAGGCGCGGGGTCATGGTTATGTCTTGAACTTGACTATGAATGACCGAGTAACAACGCCGCTGATCATCCCTCGGTGCAAAGGCTCAATGTCTGAATTTCAGCCAAAAAGCTGTTAGGAGAGCTATGTCTTCTTTGTGATATCCACAAGTGAGTACGTCAGATGGCATCTGTACTTTAGTGCTCAGTTCATGTGCTCCTGAGCTGACACCGATGCTAACGCGTTTGTTTCGGTACTTTTATTTAGTCGGCATAGTCCCAGAGTTGTAGAATAGCGTTTTTATCTACCCGTTCCCGAAGAATAACGAAAGTCTGATCCATCTAACAACAGGCCTATTCACCTCCCTGCTCTTGACAGTGATGGAGAACTTTGTAAATAGCCAGCTCTTTGTTTATCTGGATCACTGGCTGGTTAATGACAATCAATATGGCTTTCGCCATGGTCGATTAACCAGTGATCTTCTAGTTTAGCTAACCCACCGCTGGGCTGCGGCTACTGAAAGCAAGGAAGAGGGCCTGACAGTTAGTTTGGACTTGGCGAAGGCCTTCGATCTAGTGTGGCAAGGGGCTCCTTGCTAAGACACTCTAAGGGCTTCCCAAGAGCTTATGCAAATGTGGATCGCCAGCTTTGTCATTGGGTACAGCATCAAGGTCGCCGTTTTGTCAGCGGTTTTCATTCACAATACATGTCCGTGAACGCTCCTGCCTGCTCCTCCTGTCTGCTATCTCCTACGCGGTTTCTTCTGCATATCAATGACATATTAGAGGATTCTAGCATTCATTGCTATGCAGATAATAGCACAGTAGCTATTTTCCGGCCTTTCTCGCAAAAACGCTAAACAATGCCGACATAATCTTGTGTCATCTGTTAAGGCATGAATTGAATCCCTTGAGGGGAACGTTTAGGCTCATATAATTTATACTCCTAGCACATTCTATAGCACTTGTAGCACCATGTGAATTTTGTTAAGTAGTATTTTTTAAACTTTATTATTTGCTGTCGGAATCGAAATCTATTCAAAATCTAAAAACTACTTCTACTTATACCAGAATTACTTCTGTAATAAATCAAAAGTAACCGTATTTTCGTAGGTTTTTATAGAGTCAACTATGAAACAGAATTATGGGAGAGGTTAATTGAAGCTTTAGGTGACCCTGACCGTAGAGAAGTGATTCATCCGCTTAATCGTGCTACAGTAAGTTTCTAATTATCTTTGCAATTAAGTTAATTAAAATTAGTTAATAGCATAAGTGATAAACTTATGCTACTTACTAATAAATACAATATATCAATTTATATTTTAATGAGACCTGTCAATTTAATGAAATATAACATTGCCATGTTTTACTCACTCTGATTAGACAAACTGTGGCAAAGAGTTGCGCCGCTTAACATGTGATATCTCGATTTGAGATGGAAAGCGGAGAATAGAGTGGTTTACACTTGATTCTCGTTGCCTATATAATAATAATTGCAGTTAGATGCATGATGTTAGTTTTTTACAGGGTAATATGTGAAATTAAAAAATTAATCACGTCACTGCTCTTTTCAGCTTATCGACGACGCTCTCAACTTGGCTCGTGCCAACAAACTAGGCTATGATATTGCATTGCAAGTAGTTTTGACAATGGAACTTGAAACTGAATACGCTGCATGGAAAGCATTCGTTAGAAATATGGACTTCTTAAGAAAACGTCTAGTGCCATACGCATTAGACGATGACGATCTGGACGACGATATATACTTGGTAAATGTCAATGTCTTTGTTATATTTAGCAGGTTGTTTGTATGATTACGATTATAACATTTTAAAATGTTAGTTATTATTATTTTATTTTTGTACTACGTTACAAATAAATTTATAAATTTATAATTTCAAAATTGTATAAAAGCACAGCCAGTCGTGGCGCAAGGGCACGAGCGTGCGATTGTAAACGGTAGAGATTGTGTGTTCAATTCCTACTCTAAGAAATTAAATATTCAATATTTTTATTTTCTTGATTTGGTAAAAAGACAAAGCTGTTTGTTGAGTTCAGCTGCCCATCACGCAATGCTTTTAGAATTCGGTGGAAAGTGGAGATGGAAGTGGGTTCGCAGGTCCTTAATAGTAAGTTCTCAGGTCCTCTCTGCTTACTCTGCTATGTGCAGGATACAGTGTGAAGATTAACAAAAACTTCTTGCAAAGCACTTATAAAATATAAAAACGATTTTTTGACGAAATGTGACTGTTAAATTCACTGGTTGTGGTTTCGATCGCCACTTGAAGAATATTTATTTAAGTTTATGTTTTCATTTCTGTGCTCTGGTCTCGAGGCAAAATCGCGACGCTAAGTTCCGCCATTCAACACGCAATGCCTTTAGAATTCGGTAGAAAATAAGGAATGCAGTGTCTTAACACTAGGTTCATTAGGTTTCATTCGTTCAGCGTGAAGCTGATCTATTTATTAAATGTACTTTACTTATTATAGAGAATGATAAGAAGAACAATCCTTGAATTTGAAAGTGAAATTGGATTCTATCCTCAAGCAAACGTCGAACCGGCTATGATTTCTCTTACCCGTGGACTGGTTATGGATCACGCTTGTCGGTCAGGATATGATCCATGTATAGCTGCAGCCGTGGATTTGTTCTATGATCCCAATAATAACGATGTAGTGTAAGTATTTTTTTTTTATAATATTTTATTTCGTCGAGTGGGAATCGAACCCACAATCTGTCGTATTTACAGTCGCACGCTTGTGCTCCTGCGCATTGACAGGTCTCATTAAAATATAAATTGATATATTGTATTTATTAGTAAGTAGCATAAGTTTATCACTTATGCTATTAACTAATGCTGCATCATGATGGTCTCATATTTATTTCAGACTTTTTTTAAGAAAATAAATGTTTGTATATCATCAAATTAATTCTGACCATTCTTACGAAAAAGAAATTAGATTTTTTCAATAACATGTATAATTTTTCCATAGGAATCCAGATATACCAGCCGACTTAAGGCCAGCAGTCTACTGCACCATGGTTAACCAAGGAGACGAAGATGTCCTCACAGCACTAAGAAATCGCTTGACCCTAGAACCATCTAGATATGAACGTCTTGTAATATTGGAATCCATGGCTTGCTCTCAAGATGCTGGTTTTATTGACTCGTAAGTAATATTATATAGAAAAATAAATATATGTTCAAGAAAAAAGGTAATTAGAAAATTTATTTTAAAAATACATTATAGGAGTCTATAAAACAATATAATTCAATTATATATAAAAAAATATATGTTAAATAACTCACTTTACAGGTTACTGCAAGGAACAATCAACCCGAACGAGCCTTACGCTACAGAGGAGAGATCAAAAATATTTGCTGCCGTCGCTAATTCAAATTCCGACAACGCAAACCTCGCCTTAAGATTTATGATTAGCAATACAAATAACATAAGAAATATGTAAGTTATTATAATTTAGCTTCACGCTGTATACCGCACATAAAAGCGTAGGCAGAGAAAACCTGTGAACCTATTATTTGTATTAAATAAAGAAAAAGTAAATATAACTTTTATCTTCACTAACAATAATAGATAATAATTAATAACCAACAGAATATACTATGTTTTTGTCAGCAATACTTTAAACAAAACCACAGTTTTAACTACTATATAAAAGCCTAATACAATAAAAAAATCCCAAAAATGAAAAAGTGAGTTTTTTAAACAAAATAAGTAATAAAATTATCGTTGTATAATAAAACTCCATTGTATAACAACAACGCACGCAGCCATAAACCAATCAAAGTCACATGAAATACAGGTATGGATAAACATAGTGAAATGAAAAAAATCCTACGTCTAAACTTGAGGTACCTTGATTAATTTCTTTACTTATAGGTTTACAATATTTTACTCTATTTGTTGTTCTCGTAAAAATTAAAAAAAATTACGATTTATTCAAATTATTAATCGATTATTTATTTCAGGTATGGTGGTCCTGAGAAACTAGAAGAGGTGATTTATATTTTAGCAGACAATATGGTCTCTGCTGATCTATCCATCGATGTAAGTTATTTTTTTATCATATACGTAAATTAAGACCTTAAGTTAAATTTTAATAATACCAAATATTGCAGCGTTGAGTTCTGCCACTCAACACAATTTTTGTGGTCGATATATAAAAATTAAAAATTGAAAGCACATTGACGCTTTATTACAAAAAAAACGTTTTAAAAATGGAAATACGTATGTGACCACGCATTAAAGGAAAAATAAGATTTCGTGGTCACATGAGACGAGATTTAAAATTGTAAGAAAGCAATAATTGTTATAGAAGAATAGTAATCATATTTTTGTAGTAATGACTGACTACAACAACAACAAAAAATCTAATATATAAATATAAACGTAATACATACTATACTATACTATACTAACTTCACGCTTTATCCCTAGCGGGGTAGTCAGAGAGAACGGAGCGCCAGACGCTACGGTCTCTACATATCTCTTTCGCCTCGTCCAGTGTCATAAACCTCTTCATACATATCCTCCGGGGGGTCCTCATGCTTTTTACGTGACCTTCCACCAGTATCTTTGACACTGTGTTTTCGAAGGTCAACCGAGGTCTCCCCCTACCTCTCTTACCGCTCCCTTTTCCATCATAAATATTTTTTGCCATTCTTTCATCACTCATTCGTTCGACGTGCCCAAAGCAGCTGAGCACGTTCTTCTTCAATCTTACGTCACATCCTCGCTAGTACCCACCATTCCATGAAGAGGTACATAACCTCTTCATTGCAAATTCGATCAGCTAAGCTGACTTCGCATATCCTACGAAAAGATTGCATCTCCACAGCATTCAACATAATACATTTTGTTTTTTTAAAGTTTTTTTTTCATATAAAACAAATACAAAGCTCATCTTAAACCTTGCAAATTACGTAATGGGATGAATAAAATATTTTATATAAATGTGTCTTTTATAATAGACGAATGACACTGGCTTGATTAGAAATATTTTCTTCAACAAGATATTAAATCAAGATCTCAATATTTTGTAATAAACTTATTTGTAAGAAATTATCATTAGGTAATTTGTTACAAATAAACTTTTTCCTAAATTTAATTTCTTTTAATTTTAATTTTAAGTTCCTCACTTTTTCCTAATTTCGAGAAGCACCTTGTTTACCAGGGTGAATAAATAAAAATAATTAATTCTCCGATACAAATTCGATCACATGTACAGCCAGATACTGATATCAATCTGCTTCAATAATAAATTAACTTATTTCTATATATTTTTTATTATAAGAAAAAAACAAATTTCTTTACAGTTTACTAACTGGGTGAATTCATTAGAAGTTATAAGCAATATAGATGACTCTAACATAGTCGCAGGCGATGCGAGAGCAAGAGTCGCTCAAAACCTCGCGTGGAACAACAACCTAATGGAGCAAGTGTACGAATGGATCGACGAGAACGACGCACCTACATTATTTGTATCTAGTTTCTTAATATCTATAGCTGTATTTATTTCTTTATTTAATCACTAAATTATTGTTTGTTATATTAGTTTATTGGGGTTACTTTAAATGGTTTTTTTTTTATTATTAAAATATAGATATTATAGGTAGGTAGATTTTTGATACTCATTGCTATCGTTTTCGATAGTGTATGTAGTTTCAAATTTCTATAATTGAACGTTTAAAATGGATTTTTGTTTTAAAAATCATTATTAGATTGGATAGTTTTAATAATTAATAATAATAATAGTAATTTTTAATTGTTTTCTTTGATTATTTAAATAGTAATATATATTTAATCGTATTTAAAGGAACGCGTCAGTTTTGCACAAAGTGAATTATAAATAAGGTTTATTTTTAATTTTAATTTAATAAGTTACAAAGAATAATTATTATCTATATTTTGTAATTAGTTTATAACAATAATTTATCAGTATAAGGTGTTAGCTTAGGTTTTTTTACTGCATTTTCACTCACATTTATAACTTATAAAAGTTATAAATTGACATGGAGATTTTAAAAATGAAGCAAATGCGTCCTCTTGCTTCCTTTTTAAAACAATAAAACACGTCAATGTATTAAAATTAAGAATATTTAATCAATAAATATTATTTTTAATTATATCTTAAATAAATTAATTTTATATAATAATAACTTAATCTATGTAAGTAATATGTACATATTACAAATAATAAATAAATATAGAATAAGAATAATTATTTTTATTTTAACTTTTAAATTATGAGTTACTTAACTTGACTAGAATATAATATTGTTATAAAATTATATATTGTTATATACATTTAACTTGAATTAAAGCTTTTAAAAACTATATGCAATATGTAGGGAAGGTACTAAGGAAAATGTGCCAAAATACAATAGTGAAAACTGCATTTCAATAGATTATGCCGTTTTTGAGATAAGAATGCACAAACGCATAGACAAACATAAAAATCATTTGTCTTTTTTTTGGATTCTTTTACATTTATATATTCCATGTACAGACAGGGATGAGTTACAGTTTGATTGCAGATTTCAGTTTTATTACAGGGCACTTCTGTTTTTATTCATTTATGTTTGTCTTACTGCTGACTTGTAAGGAATGTCAATTAAATCTTGATAAAATTTCGTAAAAAGTATATAAAGTAAAAATTAATTTCTGGCAATTTATCATAGTTACTTAAATAAATAGGTAAATAAATTACAATTAGGTATATGTACGTATACATTTTATATATAATAAATAAAATTTAGTAATATTCCTATACTTAGAAGACCTGATGCAACTGCTAATTCCTTTCCTTTATTAACGAGTTTTGATGTTGTAATCGTACTCTGAAATAAAAAAAGAATGTGCATTATTATTATATAGGACTTAAAAAAAAAGTATATTTTTAAAGTAATTTATAGGTAAATTATTTAGAAAACTTATGTATATTTGAACGTAGCGGGACTCGAACCCGTTTTCCAAGAAGCGCAGCAGGGAAATGAAAATGATTTTTAAGTAAGTATTTTTCTAATTTTGTTAAAAATTATTTACTTTCTTTTGTGGCTTCGCCTCCGTGTTCATCTAAAAGTTGAGTGTGACACATGGCACATAATATATATTTTTTATTCTACACCCAAAAAGGAATCAATAGGAAAGAAAAGCAAAAGAGGCGACCTTATCGGTATAGCAACAATCTTTCCCAGGCAAAGGGTATATACATACATATGTACATGACTACATAGTATATATACTCATGCTTGTGTCCAAGGTAGCCTGGCCCGCAGGTACAGTTCATTTAATTTTTTTTTAATTTGGAACAATAATTCCCGAAGTAAGTGTGTTCAAACATATAAACTCTTCATCTTGGTAGTATTAATATAGATTGTCTTTAAAATGGATATCAAATGTAAATATTGAAACCTCTTTTTCTATGTCGTCCTAGAATACTGCCTATAGTACGATCTACCTAATCATTTAAGTATTAATTTAGAACAGCATATCAATTCAAATAAACGAGTAAGTAACATATTAACATAAACGAAAAATATTTATTCTGTCGAGTGTATTGAACCCACATCCATCGCATTTACAGATAGACACTGCGCCACGATTGTCTCCAAACTCCTAAGCACAATACATTGTATGAAACTTACCTCAGTTGTTGTAGACGTAGTTGTTGTAGTCCTCACAATGTTAACCGGTCTGGGTTGTCCGACGGGTATTCTATAGAAAAATCTGTTTTCACTTCGCCTGCAAAATAATATACAAATAAATTATACTCATAAATGAGGCCGGTCGTGGCGCAGCGGCACGAAGTGTAACTGTAAAACTGACTGGTTGTGGGTTCGATCCCCACTCGAGGAGATGAAATATTTACTTAAATTTATACTTATATTTTCTTTGCTCTGGTGTCGAGGCTAAGCGCGGCGTTGAGTTCTGCCACTCAACACGCAATGCCTCCAGAATTCGGCAGAAAGTGGGGAATGGAGTGTCTTAACACTAGGTTCCCTCTGCCTACCCTGCTGAATACTGATGCTGCTGATACGTGAAGCTGATTTATATTCATAAATACAACATTTTATTCCGAAATTGAAATTAAATTAGCACAGCCTGTGAGAACTAGGCTTAGCTTTGCATTTGTGTGAGTATTCATATACACTGTAAGTGTGGCGTCACTATCTTAGCCGAAACCGGTTTATTGTGGTTTGAAAATATCGACTTATACTTTGTCTTGATAGCAACGTTACATAATTAAATCTAAATTTATTATTTTTGTTTTCGATTTATTAAGAGAGAAGGAGAAGGTTGACACCATCTCTGTTTATGCATGGCAAAATATATATAATCAAGAAGTGAAAACAGAAAAAAAAGTAAATACGATGCTTTTTTTTGCCAATGCGTCCAGAACACGGTGGAAACGGAGTTTCTTAACACTAGGTTCCCGATGCCTACCCTGCTGTGTGCGGAATACAGCGTGAAGCTGATTTTGATTTATATACTACTTACAAATTTGTTTAAAATTATATTATTAATATTAATATGTAACATTGTAAAAATATTTAATATAATCAACCGCACGCAGCGCATTTGAATTGTTGACCTGTTCCAAAATTTTTTGCAATACGTGACGAAGTCTGTTAGTAATAGTTCGGTTACAATCGCTTGCGACGTTCACTTGTTTATCTATTGCTTTACTGGCATTCAATCTTGCTGATACAAGTCAATTTTGCTGATCTATTTCTTTTTATATATTTTTTTTATTTATTTCTTTATATTTATTATTATTTATTCTTTAAGTTTGTAAAATTATTGTCTTTGTGTGTATCATGTGTGTTGAATAAAGTGATAGTAATATAATAATTGGTATCGTATTCAAGTAAATACAGGTATGGATAAACATCGTGAAATAAAAAAAAACCTACGGCTAAAGTGTTGAGGTATCTTGATTAATTTCTTTAGATATTGTTTTAAAATATTTTACCCAATAGGCTGTTCCCGTTAAAGGAGCGCTGACGCTTCCACCCTATTTATAAAATATTATTCAATAAAATTAAATAGCGTTGTACATCACTAACCGCTATTGTATATTATATGATATATTTTTCAGATCCGATCGGATAGTCTTCAAGACTATAATATATAGGGGGAAGATTTTGTTATACTTCTCACGTATTTTGCTCTAGAGTCGCGATGCGCTATAACTTCAATTTGTAATAGTCACTCTTGAGCATACGAAATTTTCTTCCTTTTTAGTTACAACTGGCAGAACTTAGTTTTAAGATATTCTCTTAATTAATTTACAATCGATTTCCGAGGTATTGCGTCATGGCGGAGTTCACCGCCGCCCTAGGTTGACCAGAGCAAGGAAATAAAAAATTGAATATAATTCTTTCACCGGAGGGAAATCAAACCTACAACTATTGCGCTTAAAGTCAGACGCTGGTCCAATGTGCTGTGACGGCTTCTGATGGGTTTTTTTCTTTTTATAAAGTATCTCATTTCAACAATTTCTCTTATAACCATCTAAACTGACCAAACCGAAGTAATGAAATCCTTTCTCCAAGTGTGAATTGAACGTGGAGTCGAATACTCCTTTGCTTTATATATGTATAGCCACAAGTTTGTATACATAGGTACGTACATAGATCTATCTTAGATCCTTGGGATCTCAACGATGATGATCTTTCCCCGGCTTCATCGACACTATAACGTCGAAGAACACTATCATTTCTTATGTCTCATCCTTCCTCTAATAATTTTACTTACATGTTATGTTCAGCGGTAGTTTTATCTTCCAGTTCGAAAATGTTTAGATCAGATTTTATTACAAATCTATTGTCTTGCATAGCATTATAATAGCATGCTTCACGTAGATCTGGATTCAGCCTGAAATATACAAAATATTTAAACTAAATTTATTAAGTTTAATATAAAATGATGATTTTATAAGATTGTAAGTGTAATTTTTAATTTACAAGCACAATTTTTTGCATCATAATTTTTATTAAAAAATGATTACTTTTGGTCTTTAACCTTATGTTTTGCTGTTTTTTATATTGAGACATTTTACAAAGAAATCTAACATAGGTTTCTTCGTACATCTTTTCTTTTAGTAAAACCAATGAAAAAATAAAGCTAAATGGACCATTTAATTAAGGTCTTTATTTTATTTAAAGCCAGTCGTGTCGAAGAGGCAACTGTAAACGCGAAATATTTAACTAGAGGTAATAGTCAAGAATCCGACGGAAAGTAGAAACGGAATAACTTTAATGGGACCGAAGTGTCTTAACAATAGATTTCCAGGTTCCCATTGCGTACTCTGGTATGTGGTGGATACAGCATGAAGCTAAAGACTACTTTAATAATGTATTATTACTTACCTGGTTTTATAAAAATTCTCATAATGATCTCTCATATCATTCAAACATGGTCTATATTTAATTTCACAAGCAAACTCCACAATTTTACTTCTAAATATTCTTGTCTTTGGATGTTGTTCAGGGTTCACTATTAGTCTTCTGTACATAGTCGACACTTTGCTTTGCATAAATTGCTAAAAACAAAGAAATATTATTATTTATATATATTTTGTGCCTCTTATCTGCACGGTTAAATAAAAAAGTAAATAGGTCAATAGCAATGGCCAATGGATTATATAGAAACAATTAACGTTATCTAATAAATGTAAAGCAATTTACCTAACATTAATAGATGCCGTCGTGGTGCAGGGGCAAAAGTGTGACTGTAACGCGACGGTTGTGGGTTAGATCCCTACTCGAGGAAATGAGTTATTATTTCTTAACATTATCATTTTTTCACTTTAGCACCGAGGCAAAAGCACTCAACACTAGGTTCTCTGCGACTCTGCTCTATGTGGGACATAGCTTAAAACAGATTTATTAATAAATAAAACTAAAATAAAATTTTCCACACCTGCCATTCTCCATACAATGTTTTCGTCATTTTCACATCTTCCTTCTTTAACAATTCAAAACCTGATATAGCGGAGTCCCATACAACTAAACTCGTTTCTTTATTCAAATAATCCAATATGTCTCTAGCTATATCCTCATGTAAGTCTCCAGCGGCGTATAAGGCGAACACGTCATTGACTATCTGGAATTTGTTGTTTTTAATATTATAAATAAAACCGGTCAAGTGCGAGTCGAATTCATTTACTGAGAATCCCCTGCCAATTCCTTTACTTTGTAGGTCAACGGAAAGTACAATTTATAAAAGTTGATAAACTTAACTTGCTGAATATAAATTTGTAAAATTTTTTTTCTCTGATGTACTATAAATCACCAATTTCTGAAATTTTGTTTGTACTGCACACTGGTATTCACTTCTTCCCAAATTTCATGATCTTAAATCAACGGGAATGAAGGTTTTAATTATACGGTGAGTTTCATACAATATACGTCAAAAGCAAAGCATAAACACTCGTATCTTTTGATAGTATTGACTTACATTTTTTTTGTTCTTAGATTATATTGAATTAAAAATATATGAGATTATAAATCTGGATAAATAAACCGGTTAAGTGCGAGCCGGACTCGCCCTACCCTGGTTATGGGTATCGCGATAGATATGAACGGGTGAGGATACTAGGATCTCTCTCCCTACCTTGTTAAGCCAGGAAAATACGGGTAACTGATAACAAAATTATATATATACCTGAGCTCTGTTCAGTTCATTTATAGAGTTATGACTTTCTCTCAGAGTCTTTGCTATCAATCTCCACGTTTCTGTATCATAATTCACTCTGTAATATCCTGAAAAAAAAAATATATATTTTGAACTAAATAGTAGAATAGCTATTATAGCAATTGTTATGATTCTACATGGGTGCTTGTATGGTTTTTGCGTTTTTCACATATTTTTTATGAATATTTGTTGTCGCTATATTGTCTCACTGTACTGACGACGGTTGTGGGTTCTATTTCCACTCAGAAAAATGAACTTTTTTAATTTTCTAGCTCTGGTGACTAAAACGAAGCGCGGCGTTTATTTCCACAACTTAATATATCAAAAATAGTGCGATGTGTGGAAAAAAGTATCTTCCGCCTGCCTGGGTCTTGTATACTATAAAATTGCCCACCCTGGGAAGTATACAATGTATGCTGTATACAGTATGAAGATACTAGAAATAATTTCAACCCAAATAATGGAATATGATATTCAAATTATATTTTAGAAAGTTCCACGATGATTTTAATAAACCGTAATATAAATAAGTTATTAACTAAGAAAATTGTATTGCCAATCATACAGTAATCAGAACTCGTTGCCTGTGGCTTGTGGTTTGCTTGAAAGCAAAAACCATCTAAATATCTGGTAAACCAGTTCATATTCATATATCTATAAATTTAGGTTTAATATATGTCTATACTAAAATTATAAAAATAATATCAAAAATACTGGATAAAATAAAAAAAAATCGATATTGAGGTTAATGCTGTAAACCCTAATGGCATTTATAGTGACGCCGGTTGTGTTGAGAGAACGCATTCTGTCCTTGAGAAGGTCTACGCAGTCAAAGGTCACCAGTAGAGACGCAGGAGGACGCACCTGCGGGAGCCCTATAGGACTGGAACCTAGGATTGCGGCTGTCAATCGAGCTGGAATTTCTTTTTGTATTGGATAGCTCATTTATTTGTGAAGGTTATTTTAATTCAATGTAACTTATTGTACCTGTTGCGGTCAGAGTTACATCGAACACTTGTCATGTGTTATACGTATATTTTAGAGATATTTAATTATGTGAGTAAAACCGTAAGTAAAAGCTAGTATATTTATGTTTGTCGTTATTCGTTTTTCTTTTCGTGTGTTTGTTTGTAAATAATATAACAACTAATTCGGTATCTAGATTGCTATCTATAGCTTCTGTATCAAGGTATCTTGCCAACAGTGATCAAGGCTATTCTATAATAGTATTCATTATAAAAGTATTATGTTAATTTATTACCTACAATAACTCAATCTCTAACTATAAACCAATCGACGGAATATTTATACTCAAAATATATAATAATATTTATATATATAATAATTTATTTCACAAAGCGCGGGGTTGTGCTCCGCCGAATGCTATGAAAGTTCGATGTATATTTTTTTTTACCTCAACCATTTTTTTTATTTAGCTTAAAATCACTTTGATCTTAGTAATGCTTCAAAAAAATATTTAGCCAATAATAATTTTAAGCCGCAAAGGAACTCTTAATGACGAAATGACCGAGTTGATATTTGAGAAAACAAAACAGTTGTTACGTGGGTGAGAATAGTGACTGACCATACTAGATACATACTATAGAATAAACAATAAAAAAGAATTTCAAAATTCATAAATAATTTTTATGACACCACTGTGGGTCAGTTGAAATATTGACTATGACGATTAAAGGTTCAAATCTCAATAAAGTACACGAATACATTTAACATTTTTAAAGTGATATTCAATACTTAGGAAATAAAATTGTATAAATTGTAATAACGGAACAAATACTTATTAAGCGGAAATACTTATTTAATAACGATATTTTAAAATTTTTATACGTTTCCTAAATAAATATTAAAGTGCACAAAGTACGATGTATACGGTAACATAATCTATTTTTTTTTTATTTGAATCTTTATATAAATTATAAATATTTCCTCAATTAAGAATAGAAACTACTACCTTTTACCAATTATATAATTGAATGAAATGATATAAAAATTTCAAATATAATGACGATGGCACTATACGCATATTTTATAAGCATTCATTTATATTTTTACACTTCTATCTCGTATCCCGCATAATAGATAGGGGGAACCTATTCTTAACACACTCCGTTCCACACTTTCTGCTAAATATCTAAGTCATTGTATGTTGAGTGGCGCAAATTAAATGAAAATAGTTCAATAAAGGTAATAAAGGTAAGTTCCCCCGAGAACCGAACCCACAATATTGTAATAATAACATTCATATTATGTTTGAATATTCATATTGTTTTTTTTACTCTTGTGTGGAATTGCCTTTACACTGCGTAGGCGCAACAGAAATAGACATTCGAGTTATAGCTAGCTAAATCAAGGATGTGTGCTAGTGTGTCAATGTTAAATTTCAAGTTCAAGTTCCTTCCTTATATCATATTATCTATATTTTTTTATATATATAAATAAATATATTTAGTATTTTTTTGTCTTACTCTTTCTATATTATTTCAGGAAACTTAAAGAATATTTGATTATTTTTAGCTTCACGCTGTTTATAGCAGGACAGGCGGAATAAACCTAGTGTTAAGACACTCACTTTCTCATTGACAATGGTATTTGAGTGGCGGAACCCAACGGTGGGGTTTTTCTAGGTAACGGAATTTGGTGGAATATGGGGAACAAGTGTCCTAATGAGGCTCGGAGTATCTCAAAACTAACGTCCCAGGCTATCTCTACCCTGCTATGTACGGGAGACAGCGTGAATCTATAAAATTAACAAAAATAAAATCTATGTCATAACCCATAGACTTGCTAAAAGTGGAGAAATAGCAATTAAATATTATATAAAATGTCGTGTAATTTTTTACCTGACGCGTTTCTGTTCAAAATAATCCAACCGCTGTTAAGATTTTCTCTAAACGTATAAGTTTGCATACCGATAGTAAATTTTGGTTGGTAGCAATTGAAACAATTTTCATTATTTTGCACTATATACGATATGGGAATGAGGTAGTTCGAATCGATCTTTTCGTGTTCGATGAAGCTGAATTTTCTCTGTAAAATAAAGTATAAATTTATTGACCAGGGTTAATAAGAAGAGCCTAGTAGAGAATAGTAGAGAGTCAGGACACTCTGCTCTTTATTTTTGTCCTACCTGGAATATAGGTACTATACGATAAATGGCGGAACTCTATCTTACCAGAAAGTGAATTGAAAAAGTATTTAAATATATTTTTTCCCTCAATTATTGAATCGAAATCTATCACGCTTACAGTTACAGATGCCATTCCACTACGGCATATATCCTCAATATGAAAACAAATTCAAATCATTACTACTACACTTAAATATAACTAGACGAAAATTATGTAAACATTCCACGTATAGAAATGACAACCTATTTATCATATGATTGACAGCATATTATATGCATATTTGGGCAGACGTGCATACATTTCATAATACATTAATATATTTTATTATATGATTAATGTACTATGGTATGTGTATTGTGTGTGTGTTCTATTGTAACAAAAGAAACGAAATGAAAAAAAAAATGCGTGAAATATTCAAATTATCTAATATTGATAGACATACTACAGAAAACAATGTTTAGAGTTGAAGAAAAAAAGTCTAGCGAAAAATTTGGAAATAAAAATTTAGATTGAAATCCGGAAGTTAAAAATTTTACTTCAAATGCCGGATACATTTGATGTTGTCTTAAAAATACCTGTTTTAATTGTATGGCATTAGGGTTTCTATCTCGAAAAACTTGAACGTTGACAACTGGATATCTTGATTGATGAAACCAAGAGTTTAATACTCTGGAAGAAGTTGATCCATTGAAAAATTGATGAAGACATTCCACAGTATCGAGGTCCAGGTTTGTCATGAAATCTGCTAGTGATATGTATTGACCCCTCCTGAAAAATGAAATAAAACTTCTAGAAAACATTTTTTATAAATATATATTTTTTATAGTAAGATAAATATATATTTTTTATAGAAGAAAATAAATATTTTTTATAGTAAGACTAATTTTTCAAAATGGTGTAAAGCTTAGGTAACCGTCTCAATTATTTAAATATAATCAATTTGACATAATCATATAACCTAAATGATGCATTTCCACTATGATATATTTTTCCCATATATCAGAGGAGGCAGAGGGAACCTAATATTAAAATCACTCTTTTCAATTTGAATTATAATTTTAATAATAAATCTTTATATTTACTTGCTGTTTATATATTTTACTAAGGCCTGGTGAAACTTTTCAGAGCCCAGCCAGTTTTCTACCATCCAAAACAACGACGCTGTCTTCATTGTCACCAATTCTTTATATCTCGAAGGTATTTCTATTGCCAATGTGCGATTGAAAATAGCCAAAGCTGGCGTTGAGTGGTGCCAGTCAACTGCCATAGCTTTGTGTTTCATTTGTATGGCATAACTATTGATAGATTGACGGTGTCTTGATAAGTCGCCATGATTATACTAAAAATAAATGTCTAAGATTAACTACGAGGAATGGCAGACGAATATCGTTTTTATTTTTAAAAAATATTAGATGTTTTTTGATTATTTATTATAATAATTGTAAATAACAGAAAGTCGATGTAAAAAATAATTAAGAAAATAAATTACAATGCTTTAAAATATAACAAAATAACCAAGAAAATCCATCATTCTGTATAATAAATAATCTTAGAAATCAACAACATTTATTTCAGTTTTACGCTATATCCCATACACAGCAAGGTATGCAGAAGAAACTAGTGTTAAGATACTCCGTTCCGTACTTTCCGCCAAATTCTATTGGCATTGCGTACTGAGTGGCGACACTTAACGCCGCGCTTTGCCCCCACATCAGAGCGAAGAAATGGAAATATAAATTTAAATAAATATTTAATTTCCTCAAGTGGGGATCGAACCGACGTCATACTTTGTGCCCCTGCGCTACGACCGACCTCGATCTTAGAGTAAAATACTAAAATTATTTCTATTTTTTTTATACGTTCTTCACATAATTTACTTACTTGCGCCAACAAATAAGAGGCAAGATACGTAGCGACGCCTTCCTTAAACCATTCTTCCTTCCATCGAGTGCGATGTGACTCTCCGGGGTTCCCAAGCCAAATGCGACTTAACTGTTGAGCCAATTCAAATGTCATACGTTCTACTTGTTTTATACTTGTATAATTGTAGATATCGGCGAGTCTATTGTTTCTAGAAATTAATATGTATCTTTTAGCTTAGGTTTTTGTTTTTAGTTTCCTCCGTACATAGCAGGGTATGCAGAGGGATCCGGTCCGCTCGTTAAATGGCGGAACTCAAAGTCGCACCTTGCCTCGATACCAGAACAAGGAAATTGAAAATATTTCATTTTCTTGTTTGGGAATCGAACCCATAACCTGTCGTGCTTACAGTCACTCGCCTGTGCACCTGCTGCTCATCTCTACTTTTCAAAGAAAATATAATTTGAAAATATAATTAATTGCCTTGATCCATATCAAATAACAACAGTAAAAAGTAAAAAAATATTTAATTTGAAATTTAATGATTTTTTTTTAATATTATAATTTTTAAATTATTTTTGAACTCTTCTTCAAGGCATTGGTAATTATGAAAATAAATAATAAGCTGCTCCAATGAATTCATTTGTTTTATATAAAAGTATGTAAGGTTACAACAATATATACAGTCCGTCTGGAACACATTACACACCTGCTCCTTACTATTTGACCTTAATGTAATTCCTAAAAATATTTAAACTCTAAACAATGTTGTTTTGATTATTCAAGAAATATTCAATGTTTACTTCTACATATAATCTTAGTATACTAACAGTTGTGGGTTTTAATACTTGGAGATATCGAAAATTAATCATTTTTATTTCCTCACTGTAGTTACAAGACAAACCGCGGTGTTATGTTCCGCCATTCAACGCGCAATGTCTTGAAAATTTTATGGATAATGGAGAGCGGAGTGTCTAACGGAGTGTCTCTGTAACATTTGGTTCCCTCTGCCTAGTTTAAAAGAGTTAAAAAATAAATATTTTTCAATTACTTTCATATAATAAAACTCTTTTTTTTTAATCACTTTTTTTAAATAGTGGAACGCTATACGCTATCAAATTATTTTTAGCCAGAAACAATATACTTGAAATAAAAATATTTTTCCGAATTTAAACGCAAACATTACGCAATTAGTTTAATATATAATTTTAATTCTCAATTTTAAAAAGAATCTTTTTAATATGTTTTGTGTCCAAAAAAATCACGATCTTGAGAAAAAAATTCTTAAAAAAATTAATACTTACCCAGTTGTAAGCAGATTCCAACTTCCAATTTCATATCCATCTAATATTGTAGGTACACCAACTATATTTATTGGTTCGTACATAAGAGGTCTATTTATTGTAGCATATTCGTGAATAAGATTAATAATAGATATTCCAAAATGTAGTATAAAATTGTAATGCTTGAGATAATGTACTGGGCCCCATACTCTTAATGTGTCGTTCGTACGTTTGGCCGAGATCTGTCGATAGCCGAAGTTGGAGTGGTGAAAGCTGACCTGGTGCTGCGCTACTTGAGGAGATGATATGAATTCGATGATCGTGTATTTTTCTTCAGATCTAAAAAGTGAAATTGTGTTTAGTATCTATATAAAGTGGTTTAATGTTTCTTGTTGCATAGCAGCAGCACTTTAAACGAGGAGGTTGTGAGTTTGATCCCCATATTGGGCAATGATATATTTTTTTATTATCTCTCAGTTCTGATAAAGAGAAAAATTGTTTAAGTTTCGTCATTTATTGGGGGAAAAGTGGGGCACGGAGTTTCATAACCTAGGTTCCATCTACTTACTCTGCTTTACGTGGAGTACAACGTAAAGCTAAAAAAATCTTGAAATTCTATATTACACGCATTGGCACGTGGGAACTGAATTGGCGCGTTTTCATATGAAAAATATGAGCATTTTCCTTTTCTGGTCAGACATAATGAAAAGTTTACTATCATCCACTTAATACACAGTATTACGCTATTTAGATATAGGTCGAAAGTTTAAAACAAGGTGTTTCAATTTTTTAACCACATAAGAAAAATAAATTAAAAAATTTAGCTTTTCATTTTATCCAGTGAAGTACAACGGGAAAAAGAAAAACCTAGTTTATACACATTCGTTCCATTTTCCGCCTAAATTCAATACTTAATGAGTGGCGGGATCCGGGCGGGGCCGATGAAAAATATGATCTTATTTAATTGTTATATCTATCTTTTATATTTATTATGGTTGGATAATGTCTCTTGAGGCCATTGTGACACAGCCGCAAAGCATCGGACTAGTCTGACTTTTTATTTCCTCTGGTAATAATACAAAGCGCAGCGTTCAGTTCTCGACCATTGGGCGAAAAATAGGGAACGGAGTGTCTTAACTCTAGATTTCCTCTGCTTACTCTGCTGTTTTCGAAAGAAAGTAAGAATCCAAAAAAGGAAACGATCGTCAAATTATACTAGCAATACAACCATATCATGTCACTTGAAATCTTGTACCTATAAATACAGTGAACTTAGAAAGCTTTCTTCAAACCATATTTTTAATATTCCCACAAATATGGCGTGTCGATTATTTTTTTGTACACATCCGGTACTTTTGACTTTCATCTTCATAGCTTAAATGGTCTTGTCCTTCTTAGAATTAGAAATTATTACCGGCTCTTTGATATAATTGATCGCATTTACTTTGTATCGAACGTTCGAAGTGTGAGCGAGTTTTGAACATTAATATTTTTAGTGTTCTTTTATATAGGTGCAATCGGCGTCATTATAAGAAATCATATCAAAAACATAAAACATCATGTGAAATAAGAGCCTAGTTAAATGTTAATATTAAATGTTAATCTATATGGGTGCCAAGTTTTGTGTTCACTCGACATAAAATTGAAGCTCTAAATTTTACTTGACAATTTTTTAAGTAGATACAGGCTTTATTATATTAGCAAGTATGTGTACTTCTAGCTTGTATTGGTTTGAGGTTTATATTTAGTTTGCTTCCTGGTGGTAAAAAATGGCTTTACTTGATCTATTGAGTAAAAAAATATGTTTCTAAGCGCATTCAAAAAAAAAACTAAATTGCTTGATAATTCATAATTATACAACACAAGTGGTACCTCTATACATATTATGTATGATTAAAAAAGTATGAATATTTTATGTATCATTTATATTTTCATAGACTAATCTATACACAATATATATCTATATATTTATCTATATGAAACAGAAACACAGACGAGATTTAAATTTTCTAATACCGAAAGAAATTTGACATCTAGACAGGGTAGAGAGAGCAAGGGATCACCAAAAGAAAATTTCTCGAATTACCTACGGAAACGAAAGAAGCGGAATTTTTAATATTACATGTTAAAGTTCCCGCAAGCAAAGTTGTGGACATCAACTAGTATTTATACATTATCCTAATAATATTTAATTGCCACGCCAATTATTTAATATTTATATATAGAATCGCTTTAAGTCACATCGGACCCTTACTATTCCCATATAAGGTAACCGATTGCGGTAGAAACGATGTCAGTTATTGTACCTTAGGGCCCTTAGGTAAGAGTATTATCTAAATATAGACTGTATAAAAAGTGATTACTACAGTAAAGGAGTTTATCGACTAGAAAACATTTTAACCGACTTTGATAAGGAAGTTTAACATTTTATATGATATGTACACGTGTATTTTTTTTAAGATTATATCACTAATTAAATATTAACTTATGTGATCTGTTCTTGGTTATTCTGCTATTTTTTTCTATAATATTTAAATGAATTATATGTCAGAACCCAAAAGCTACTCCCTTTTATACTGTAGTGGCGCAGTGGCACAGTATCTCACTGTAAACGCTACGGTTATGAGTTCAATTGTCACTTGGGGAAATAAATAATTTATGTGTTCTTGCTCCACTAACACACAAGACGTATTTTAGAGTTCGGCCTCTCAACACGCAATTTCTCGGAAATTGATGGAAAAATAGGGAACGGAGTGTCGTAACACTAAACCTAGTCCTTCTGTTCATTGTGAATCTAAAACAAATTACTTATTTTTGACCGAGATAACTATCAACTAAGTAGCCTGTTCGTCTACTTAATATTTACTATTAACGCTATTATATTTTACTTTTGACAACTTTTATTTATTTTCGACTATAAATAAAGACCATTTCCAATATTTTAAGTTTAGGCTACCAATTAATATTTCTTACCTATATTCCTTTATTTTATCAGCAATAACTAAAGTAGTATTGCACTGTTGAAACTCTTTTCTAGGCGGCATCAAGTTCACTTTAAACTTATAAACGGCTTCAAATTGAGGGTTGTCAAAGCACGGGAAGAAATGTTTTGCTTTATTCGGTGATAACCGTGTGGTAAAGAGGTACCTGTAAACATAGATTAGTTTTAATAATTGAATACTTATATTAATATGTAAAGAAAGATAAATTATCTGTACCTATTAATAATATTAAACTGATTATTTTGATTGGCTTAACGCGCTAATCTCAGGAAGTATTGGTTTAAAAAGAAAAACATATTTTTGTCTTGATTTACGAGTTCATTCACAGTTCGAGAAACATAGTAGGTACATAATATGGTCTCAGTTAGAACAGAACAAAAATTTTGAGATGAGGTATTTAGAAATTGTATCTATTATATAAAATAAGGCCAGACGTGTCGCAGGCGCACAAACTTGGTAAGCGAGAGTGGTCGTGGGTTTGATTCCCACTCGGGGAAAAGAAATATTGAATATTGCAATTTCAAATTTTTATATTTCTTTTCCTCTTCGCAACAAAAATGCCCACAAAATTCTGCGGAAAGTTGGGGGCACAGTGTCTTAGCACTAGTCTCCTCTTGTCTACCCCTATGTAGCAACATGCGGGATAGAACGTGAAGCTGAAGAAAAGTATCTACGTGAACATAAGTTTAAATCTTATATGCATATGTTTTACCACACTCTATATGCTTCGGTGATTGTCCTTGAGAGAATAATTGAACTAGATCGTCACTTACCGTAACTGAAAATATCATTTAAGCAACATATTGACTATTTAATAATTTAATTATCAATTTTAAATAAAACGACTATTGATGGTTCATTTAAGTAGGTTTTTTTTTTTGGTAAACGTCTTAATACTAAGTTTTTAGTAACGGAAACTTAGTTTTAAGACATTTTGTTGAGTTTAAAAATAGAAACTGTTTATTCTGTCCATATATTACATCAGTAGGAAGGAAAGGTAAAGAAAAGAGGGATTCTACAGAGCTCAATCAGTAACTTATAAGAAAATCATATAGGAATGCCGGTCTATACACAAAAACATCATTGATAAGAAAGAAAGCTTTATAAAACAATATAGTGTTATAGGTTAGTCTAAGGTTTATAAAACGTATAAAAAATTGAACGTAGCGGGACTCAAACCCGCGCCTCCTGGAAACCACTCAGGCGCTCTGACGACTAAACCATACGTAGTCTTAGGTTTTTTTCCACACATGCAATAGGGGAAGGTAACGAACCTAGCGTTAAGTTACTTCATTCGCCATTTTCCGCCCAATTGCAGAAATATGGACGGGATTCGATAAAGACGACCAACGCCGCTCTCTTCTCCGCTTCTCGCCAGAGTGATAGAGAATGCTATTTTATGCTTTAAAGAATTTTTGTATTACATTGTTTTAAGTCTTAAAGTACTCTATTCTGCATATTACGTTTACCAAAACGACCTTGCATCAAGAGCATTGACGACTATATTTAGAAATGTTTGTATAGTTTCAAACGTATTTGTGGCACGTCTAATATCTGTGTTTATTTTTTCATAAAGATTAGCGATTAACTTAAAGCTTCCTTGTACAAAAATATTATGTAAAGTAGAAAACGCTATACTTATTACTATGGTATGGTCTTGGTTAATATATTTCTCTTTTCGATTCAGTTTGAGAAGAGGCATGAAAGAAGAACGAGTGTTAAGACACTCTATTTCCCACTTTTTAAGCCGATTTTTTAAAGTATTTGTATTAAGCAGTGGACCTAAAAGCCGCGCTTGTCTCGTCACCAGAGCACGGAAATGAAAATACTATTATTTCAGTCCCCCACTGTTTCCTCGGGAATCGAACTCACATTCGTCGAGTTTACAGTAGCACGTTTTGGCCCCTTTACAACGACGGCCACGAATGCCATGACCTATATTTAATTTATTTTAATTTCTCTTTTCCGTTAAAGCAATTTACGGCGATAGGTTCTATTAACTGCGTTTCTAAAATGGAAAAAAAGATAAAAAGCGAAAGACGGAGTGTCCTAACACTAGGTTCACTTTGCTTATCGTGATATATACGGGAAATGTATGAATCTATAGAGAATACGTACGTCTATAGATTTAAAACCAGTGTTCATTTGTTGTCTAATGATCCTTGAGCTATTTACAAGGGTTATTAGTTCACGTAATGGATAATTAAATGGTTAAATAGATCTGTCGGTTTGGATGTTTCAAATTATTGTCAGTACAAAAAATATCCAATTAAAAATATATATATTTGTATTGACATTTCAAATGAACATTAAAAATATAAACAAATCAAACTTACCAATAAACAAAACATAAATTTTGAACTATTTTCCACTTTAATAGAACAATATTTTTTTATATTTAAAAAAAAAATAGTATAAAATATAAGATTTTAGGGAAGTAGGAAACTATATAAAAACGACTGGTCATAAAATTAAAACTTTGCCTTTATTATACTTACCATATAAAGAAGCGATTAGTATACATTTTGTGTGGGAGACCAGTAAGTAGTAAACACATATATTACCCACACTACATTACAGCCTTTGTAACGCAATGGTGCTTCTTAAAGCGACGGTTGTGGGCTCGATTATCACTACAGGAAAATTTTAAAAAGATAATATAAACTATTTTCCCGAATAGCAAGACAGGCAGAACGAAACGTAGTGTTAATAAGACATTCTGCTCCTCCTCACTTTTCGCTTAATTTTCGAGACATCGTGTAGTAACAAGGTCCGAGAAAATTGAATGTGTCAAATATTAACTAAATATTTTTTTATCTGCTTAAACACTAAAAGTTTCACTAATTGTACATTAATTTCATTATGAACTAGGGTAAGCGGAAGGAACCTGGGAATCAAATTTAAAGACACTTCCGTTTTTCACTCTCCGCCGAATTCTTGATGCATTGCGTTTTGAGCGGTGGAACTCAACACCGCGCTTTGCCTCGTTAAGTATAGTTAATAAGGGTAGAATTTATACATACACATTCTGCAGAATTAAGCAGTAATTGATTATTTTGCAGTTCTTTTGAGAGACAAGCGAAGCGTTACGAGTAGAATTGATGATTCTTTATTAGTCTAGTATTAGCGAGTCTGGATACATAGTGGTGTTTTTTTCTGAGTAACGGTGGAGGCATTACGCGCAACTCAACGCCGCGCTTTGTCTCGTAACTAAAGCGAATAAATGTAAATTTTAAATATTTCGTTTATTCGAGCGGGAATCAAGCCCACCACGTGTCGGGTCTATAATCGCACACATTTGCCTCAAAATTCTTTGATTGTCTATTTAAAATAAGATATAATAAATTTCAATTATATTATAATACTATAATAATACTAAATATACGCGATTAATCCGGGTAAAGTTTGATTTAATTTGCTCGATCTATTTATGTTTGTGTAGAGGCCAAAGTGTTGCAATAGCAAAGCGTGTGAGCTTGGTGGTTGTGAGTTCGATTCCTAAAGGGTATGATTAATTCTCATTTCCACCATTCAACACGCATTTCCATTTCGTTGTTGCCATTGTGCCATTTTTAAAGGTTGAGCTTAGAACATGGTTAATTTTATGTTAATAGTTTAAGATTGTATTTTTTTTTGATGCCAGACGTGTGTAGGTTTTAATACGACAAACAAATCAAAATTGATTAATTATCAATAATTAATATATAAAAAGTATGTATTATAAAAATATTTATTATTTCGACATGTGAATGTATTTTAATGTGACTCACTCGCTATTCCCTCTTTCGTTTTCATATTTCACAATGAAAATCCCATCACTGTTAAAATCCACTCTCTTGCTGAACGTTATATGGACGTAGTATTGGGTACGCGATACACTATATTGTTTCAAAGGTTCCTTCAAATATATATAGAGCTTCCCTCTGTTTTTGTCATATTCAAACGGCCTGTATTCGTTGACTAAGTTAATATTTTTATCAAAAACTTCTATAACACCGTTTATTTCTATATCTTTGGCGTCTAATTCTATAATGTTAATATTTGGTGCGTTCGCAATGATTGTAATTATGACGTGTCCATTATAATATGACCTGCCATCTGTATAAATATATGGGTCTAAAGTGATTTCGTATTGCACTGGATACACTGTATAGTTCAAACACTCTTCCTCCACTGTATACGCAGATGTAAACGGAATTAAAAACAAAACAAGGAGAAAAGACTCCATTTTATTCAACCAATATATATTTTTTTAAATAATTTTATTTTTATTATAATTTTTTTTCCTAAATTAGTTTTATTGTTTTACACATTTTTCTTTTTTTTTAAGAAATATATTTATTTATAAAACCGACAAACGTACGAAAAATACGTCCAACTTCGACGCGAGTTCAAATGACTTCTGCGATGCGTGCGGACGCGAAGTATTGGCGCCAACGAAAACTGACATTTAAGCTTCAACCTCTATTTTCTATACAATTAAGACATAAGGGCTATCTATATTCCGTGAAAGGAAACAACGGAAATAGTGTAAAGGTATATTTTGTAATAAAATTTATGTGTATATACGTGATATAAGATTGAAAAATATATAATAGGTTTGTATATAAATCTTTCTTCTTCACACACATTACATGGATATTTATCGATATGAAATGTGATCTTAAGTACAACAATTACTCCAGTTGGCTGTATTGTTAGCTCTACTATATTAAATATTATAAATTTATTTAATTAATTAGCTTCACGCGTATAATTGTATCTCGCACACAACAGCATAGGCAGGAGGAACCTTGCGTTAAGACACTTCATTTCACACTATTAAATATTCCCGATTCTTTATTGCGTTAAAAGATTAAATAAAAAGGCAAAATAATGTAATCTCACATATTTTATTGAAATAGTTACTTATTAATAGGTATAAAGTATTTTTACAAAATAAATTTAGTGGAAGGGGATCTCTTCGGTTGATCTTATTTAAAATTATTAAAAATATGTGCTTATATATTACAACAAATGTAAATGCTACCTAAAAGAACTTAAAATAATATTTATCTTATTTTATTGCAATTATAATAAAGATATAATATAAAAAAAATTAAAATATTTCTTAAAAATGAATTCTTTTACTAAAATCCAAACACCAAAATAATAAAACAAACAGCCAAAATCAATATAGAAGATGATACCTTCCGAGCGTCGTTTCTTAAGACCTTCCATACGTCACTCTTGTGACTCTCCGCCCAACTGGTCACTTTCCTTGCTTTGGCCAAAGCCGCTCTGGCACTCGTTACTACTTTTTCGTTGCATTCCGAACAAGACGACAGCCACCTATCAAACTGCAAGAAACAAAATCTTTATTAATTTTTTTATATCTTTACACTGCATTCAACATATAACAGGGTAGCCAAAAGGAACCTGGTGTCAAAGTGAATACATGAAAATTATTTCTTGTATTCACTCAAGGGAATCAAACCCTTAACGGTCACGTTAAAATCCTATCCTTGTGCCCCTGTGCCACGATGATCTCAATCTTTCTCAGTACATATTTATATTTATTTATTCCTTAATTATATAAGGATATAAGACAAAAAGATCAAAGTTAGAGCTTTTTAAAATTATATAATAGTGGCACGCATAGCCTCCAGAACTTTGCGGAAAATGGGGAAGTGTCTGAACACTAGGTTCCCTCTGCCTACCCTTCTGTGTGCAGGATACAGCGTGAAGCTGATTTATTAATTATTATTTATATTAGTCGCAGAGATTCTTCATTGCGATCTTTATACAGCTTTACGCTATAGCAGTATAAAAAAAACATTTTGCTATAGCAGTGTAGGCAGAGGGATCGTAGTATTAAGAATGGCACCCACAACGGTCGCGTTACAGTCACACCCCGTGTCACGTCCCTGCGCCACGACGGCATCATCACAAAAAATATACTTCGAATTTAATTTTTGAGCGATTAAAAATCATATAATGTCACCTTGGCATTTTGGCAAAAGATCAAAATATATTATTTGAATTTCAAAAGTTACTAACAACAAAATTATGGGATTTTAGTATAGATATGATGCGAAAAAAAATATTTTGACGGTTTTAGAATACTCAGAACAGTATTATTACTGTTAATACGCGCAGGGGCACAAGGTTGTACTGTAAACGCGACAGATACTGGACTCGATCTCCACTCGAGGAAATTTAATATTTAATGTTTTCATTTCTCCGCTCTGGTGTTGTGGCGTTGAGTTCCGCCACTCAACATGCAATGCCTTCATAATTTGGCGGAATATGTGAAACGGAGTGTTTTAACAGTAGGATATCTCTGCCTATCCAGCTAAGTGAGGGTTATAGCTAAAACTAAAAAATAAAAAAAAGCATATCATAAATATTAATGTTCATTGGTTCTCAATATATCTTATCTTGTATATAATATATAAAAAAAAAAAAAATAGCTTCACGCTTTATCCCGCACACAGCAGGGTAGGCAGAGGGAACCTAGTGTTAAGACACTCCGTTCCCCGCTTTCTGCCAAATTTTGGAGGCATTGCGTGTTGAGTGGCAGAACTCAACGCCGCGCTTTACCTCGACACCAGAGCGAAGAAATGGAAATATAAATTTAAGTAAATATTTCATCTCCGGGATCGAACCCACAACCAGTCGGTTTAACAGTCACACTTTGTACCACTGCGCCACGACTGGCCTCTAATAATATATATATGTAGAATATTTGCTTAAACAAGATAACGAGAGTAACTACAGTTACTCCACTGTCAGCTATCTAATACGGAATTAGTACATCGAACATTGCAAAGAGTCGGTCTAGTAAACAAAAGAGTATACTTGTGAAGGAACTAAATGTTAAAGGCCGTCAAGCTCTATCCAAACTTGCGAAAATGATGGGTAGACAATTCACGGCGTTGAGTTTCGCCACATGTTCCCTCAGCCATGCTAACTGCCCTGGATTTTTTTCCAGTGCAGAGAAATAAAAATAATTGAAATATAATTAATTATTCTCCTTGGTGAACGAGACCACAACTAACTATGCGATATGATGTCATTCATTTTTTTACGAATGAGAAACAAATTCTCTTTCTATGAACAATAACTTCTGAGAAGCAAATTCTCTTTCTATGAACAAACGTCTTAGCATTTTTACTTTTTTTGATTTTATAGAAAAATACTCTTTTTGTAGTATAGGCAAAGTGCCAGCTGATTCATCTCCGCACCATATTTGCTAATCATGTAGGTCACGATCGCTTACGTGGAGCGATATTTTAGCTTTGTTCCCATGACCGCATCTAACAAAAATATTTATATACATATACATTTATAATTTTTATTATTGTAAACAAAGTAGTAGGTTATGTAGGCAATTCATAAATGTGACTAAAATATTATATCAGTCATACAACAAAATATTTTTGCCAAATGATTTTACATTTACATATGACATATATTTTTTTTCATAAGCTACTGACTTATAATTGTGCCCGCATGGTCAAATGGAAATAGCTTAAAGTTGTGTATGAAATGTTTTAAGTGCGGGAAGTAACCGCTGGTTTAATGGATTGCATCAAAGCGATTAATGACATAATTTAACCATAGATATATCTCGATAAATGGATTATCCAATATAAAAAAAAAAATAATTCAAACAAATTGTTCCTGAGCAAGATTGCTTAGTTCAACCAAGCACGCACTTTTACTTTATAATATAAGAATCGAAATATAGATCGCTCGATAAAACAACCAGAAATATTTAAAATTTAATGCCACTTGCCAGCCGATCAGATTTATCATACCAAGGCAAGTAGGGTAAACGCTAAACGCAATATAAATGTGTATTATACTATAATTAACATATATATGTATAGAACACGGTATCCCTATATTTAACCTTCTCTCTAATAGCCACTTTAACCCAAATGACCGTCAAACACTCTGAGCATACATTCATTAACAAATTTGTTTAGACCGTTTCAATAGGCGCACTAATAATGGGAAAAGTTTGTGGCAAAAAAATTGCAAAGTAGTTTACTTTGGAATTAGACAATTTCTTTCAGGTTAATATGTTATTAAGTGATAAATATATTCTACTTCAATATTTCAATTACATTTCTAGGATATGCAGGGGGAACTTAATGTTAAGACACTCCGTTCCCCCATTTATAACCCAATTTTTGAAACAAAATGTAATTTGTGGCAAAACTGGACGACACGTTTTATACACCAAAGTAAACAAATGAAAATATTAATATTTATTATTAAACTAAGTGAGAATCGAACGACGACGATGAATCGAAGACGCAAACCAACCAGAAACATAACCAGAAATATGAAGATGTATATATTGATATATTTTTTCCACGTTTAGAAAAGAAAATATATAGATATTTTTGATATTTTCTTACAAACGTAATAGAGTTTGTAAAACTATTAAAAAAATAAATACGCAAATTACCATAGTAAAATTTCATGAAAGTTATTATATACTGGCGGCCCAAACGCGTCTTCGCTCGCTCATACTGTAACCTATGTTATAGCCATTTTTTTTATTATTAGATATTATTTAAGCAACGTTTTTACCTTATTAAAATCTTCTTGCGTATGAAGTGCCGAGGCGACTGTAGACAAGACAGTGTCCATAGATGGATAACTGAAATTTCGACAAGAAATTATAAGTTTAATTAAGATTTTAAAAAATCAGCTCCACGCTGTATCCCGCACACAGCAGGCTAGGCATAGGGAACCTAGTGTCAAAATCCCTTCCCCACCTTTACACTTACAATTAATTTATATATTTTTTTATGTAGAATGAAACTTAAAAACTGAAGATTTTTTCTCAAAGTTATATGAAGCTGATTAATTATTAAGTATTAAGTAATACTTTAAATTTACTTATATATTTTTTTGTATTTAAATTTTCTATAAGATTTACAATTTTTATGTCACAAACCTTTAAATATATATTTAAAGAACCACAAAAAATTGGTGAAATATGAGTTAAATATACATTATAGCATTTTTTTTTCTCTATATCATTCTCTACTTTTTCGCTGAGTTCTCAAGATATTGTGTGTTGAGTGACAAAACTCAACGCCGCAATTTGTCTCAGTGCCAGAGCGAGGAAATGAAAATATCAAATACTTTATAACCCCGAGAGAGAATAGAACCCAGCCCCAGTGCTCCCTGACTTCGGGTGTCATATTCATCATAATAAACTAAATTATATGAATAAAGATATTACCAATCCGTAAGAAGCTAGAAGTGTTAATATTTATACACCTTTTTTACTTTTAACATCAAGTGTAGTTTTTTTTTAATAATAATTAAATTTCTAAATAAAATATTTTTATTACTTACATAGAATTCCAAAGGGATATATTTCTCTGAAGACTGTCCAGTACCACATTGACATGGCTATAGTTAGCGAGTACACTTGATAAAGGCACCGTAAGATCCTGAGCCTGTATAGGGCTATTTTCCACCAACATAGAGACTAAGTAACTGGAAAATACAAGCATATTGTTTTATTAAAAAATGCCAATATATTGAAGCCGTCGTAGCGCAGTGACACTCAGGTCAAATTATTAGATATGTTTAAATTATTTTCGTTTTGCTAGTCGTTGTGGACAAAACACGGCATTGAGATCCGTCTCAAAACGCAATGTCTAAAAAAATGTACGGAACGAAAAGTCTTAACAATAGGTTCCTTGTGCCTTTCCCTCGTAACAGAGACATTACGAGGGAAAAGCGTAAATTTTAATAAAAATTTTAATAAAAACCACATATTTTAACGTCAATTTACATAAAATAGCATAGCTTAGCTTAACACCATATCCCGCATACAGCAGGATAGGCAGAGGGAACCTAGTGTCAAGACACTCCGTTCCCCACTTTCCGCTGAATTTGGGCTTTTGCCTAGGTGGCAGAGCAAAAGAATCAAAATTGTACTTAACAACATTTCATGGGGAACCGAGTGTTTTAACACTAGGTTCCGTCTGCCTACTCTGCTGTGTGCAAAATACAGCGTGAAGCTGATTTTTTTTTACATTTCCTTCCCCCTAGTGGGGATCGAACCCATAACTGTCGCCTTACAGTCACACCCTAGCGCCATGTCAGTCTCGTAAATTTATATTAAACTAAAATACGTATTACTATACAAAATTCTAAATTAAATTTTGAAAGAAATGCAATCTTACATCCATTTTTAGTTAAATTGATTGTAGCTTGTAAGAATCGAACCCACGTCCGTTCTTAAGAACTGTTCCAACATAGCAGAAATAATAAGATTAGAAGAAAAGAGTTATTTTTTGTCATCCTAAGAATGAGACTTTTACAGCGGAGTAAGGCACAATTTAGTATTATAATTATTTTTATAAATAGAAACATAACTATTATATGTTTATGTATGTAAAAACATACATTTTTGTATAAAATCATAAGTTTATATAAAAATTGTTTAAAAAAATACCTGTTAAGTTTATTTTTATCAGAAGAACAGCCCAGTATGTCGCCAATGATTCTAGCCTCATTCGCAATATTGGTGGTAGACATTCTGTTCCATAGGAAATCGTAGTCGTCGCTATCACCAAAGCGAAGGCCAGTGCAGTACGCTGCTGGTCGTAGACTTGGATCGATCCTGAAATATTTTTTTATGTTTTGTAATAAAATGAGTGTAGCTAAATGTGTAGCTAAATTCCGTAAAATTATTCGAAAATCATTAATTGTTTTTATAAAAAAAAAAGTTTTTTTAAGATTGTGGCGTTGAGTTTCGCCACCCAACTTCCAATACTTCCAGAATTCAACTGAAAGTGGCGAACGAAGTGTCTTACTAAGTTCCCACTGCCTAGTCTGCTATATGCAGTATACAGCGTAAAGCTGAAAAAAAAAGAAAAAATTTAATAATATATTTTAAAATGAAAATAGTGGAGATAAAACTTACCACTTATTATTATTTTTAAAGTCTCTGTACAATGCCAAAGTATTCTCTAAACATCCTTGGTGTCCCAACTTACAAGCAAATTCGAGAACTTGCATTCTATTAAAACGAGTGACGTAGTCATCAGATGGCCGTACTTCATATCCTAATTTATCCACGATATTTTTCATAAGTTTCAGTGCAAATTCCTAAAAAGAAACATTTTCTATTGAAAAAAAATCTATATAAAATAAAATTACATATTTATTTCTTTCTTCTCTCGAGGCAAAATGCGGAGTTGAATTCTGCCACCCAATACGCAATTTCTCCAGCGCAAAGTGGGGAACGGAAGCTGGGTGTCTTAACACCAAATTCTATTCCCTCTTCATACCCTACTATATGGGGGATACACCGTTAAGCTAAAAAGGAAACTGCGATAAAATAATGACATAAAAAAATTGAATGAAAAAGAAGAAAATGTTCTTACATCTATAAGACTCAGTGTATCAGAGCCAAGATAGTGATTTCTTAATTTGCTAAGACCTCGTATTGATGCATACCAAACCGCATATTCTGTTTCGTTCTCCAAAAAGTGTAGGACATTATTGAGCAAATCAAATTTTACTTCATTCGCGTATAAGAACGCAAATAGATCATTAACAACCTGAAATGTAATTATTTAATAATATTAATATTACAAATGTGAATGTAAGTTTGTTACGATTCCACGCCAAAACTACCGACCGATTAATATGACAATAAGTTGTTACGGTAAAGCAACTGTTTTTCAGGGTTTTTCGCTTGTTTTAAGCGAAACGGCGGTTGAGTAGAGACTCAACCAAATTTACCTCTCTATTAGAGAATAGAGAGGTAAATTTGATTCCCACTCAGAGAGATGTTAAGTATAGTTATTTTATACAATATGTTAAATTTGTCACAATGTGGAGAACGAAGTGTCTTCACACTAGGCTCTCTCTGCATATTTTAGTCTGGGGAAAAAAACGAAAGGTGTTTAGATTATCATCATACAGTTGGCACTTCAAATTAAAAATAAATAGTAAAAGAAATTTTTACCTTTGCTCGGTTTAAATAGTGAACTTTTTCTCTTTGCTGACCCTTTAATTGTTCAGATATACGTTGCCAAGTAAAATCGTCGTAATTTACCCTGTACAAACCTGTAATATACGTTTTTTTAAATATATTTTATTATATTATCACTCTATAATGACATTTTGTTTGCTCCATTACCGTTGAGATGAAATTAATTTATTAAATATTTCAGTTCCAAGAACAGAAACGAACCTGCGACGTTTACAGAACGCTTGTGCCCCTGTGCTTAATAATATATTTACTGTTTTATTTTTGGGTATAATTTATTTATAAAAAAAATGGATATACCTGTTTCCTGAACATTAAAGATAGGCCAACTATTATTTTCTTTCAACTCTCCCAATGGTAATACATATGACTTGCCATCCATAATAAAGGCTGGTTTCGTGTTTTCAAAATTAAATGTTAAATTCGTTGTATAAGTTATTGGTATTTTGTATAGTTCATCAGATGAATGTGACGAATCTATGTAAAAACGTTTCTGAAAAATTAAAAATAGTATTATTAAATGTCATAATTATAATATATATATTTTTTAATATTATTATATAAATGGCTTCATTTTTAATGACTAAGTGACGATAGTCGATTTATTTCACATATAATAAAAAAATACTTGTAATATTTTAGTTCAATTTGTCTATTAAATCAAAATACGCCGTTTGATTCCCCCAATGTCCATAATCGAAGATAGTATTGATGTATTAATAAATAATTAAATTAAATAAAATGATGTTTAAATTACCTGATTTAAAGTAATGGATGAATCTTGATAATTGACTTTAACATTTAATATCGGATGTCCTGCTTGTGAAATCCAAGAGCTCATGACAGTAGTTAGGTTGAAACCAACATAATTCGACATCGAACTGTAATTCGCTACACCCAGGCTGAGACTGGAGTACATCTTATCTGGGTATCCTGGCCCAAATGAACTAAAATTACATAAATAATTTACTCCCGACTGAAATTGTTTCTAATGTAGGGTAGTACATTAGTATAAATCTCATACCAATGTATGTATTTAGTACGTTGTCAGCTTCACGCTGTATACCGCACACAGCATGTAGGCAGAGGGAACCTAGTGTTAAGATAGTCCGTTCCTCACTTTCCGCCGAATTATAGAGGACTTGCGTGTTGAGTGGCGGAATTGAACGCTGCGCTTTGCCTTACACCAAAGTGAAGAAATGAAAATATATATTTAAATAAATATTTTATTTCCTCGAGTGGGGATCGAACCCACAACCAGTCGATTTTACAGTCACATTTGTGCCCTTTCACTACGACTAACCTCATACGTTATCAATAAACGAAATCTTCCAACTCAATATTTTTATTTAAATACTTACTTCTCTGTTAGGTATGCGTTTAAGCCCATTTTGAAGGCATTATCACCTATCAAATGGTGGATCATTCTTATTACAGATCCCCCCTTTTGATAAGTAATTGTACCAAAATGACCACTAATTTCCGCTGGAGAATTAACATTATTGTTTGTAATGGCAGGTGATTCTGGATCTTCATCTGCACTTAATGCTGAATGTACTGATCCAATCACCAACATGTCGCCGGCGCCTACGTCTGGTTCTACCTGAGAGGAAGTAAAAAAACATATGCTATTTATTATTCATCACACTTTATTACCTTAAGATATTTAGCGTATTAATAAGCAATTTAGAGGCCCTTTATCTCCATATATAATAAAAGGATAGAAAAGTCAATTCTGTACATGAAAGATATAAAAAAAATAAAAATTAGGTCGGTTAATATGTCGATTATAGAACCTAAAAAACCACTCAGCAGAATTCTTGTCTGTCTGTCTGTCTGTCTGTCTGTCTGTCTGTCTGTCTGTCTGTCGGTTTGTTTGTGCGTCAATCACGCAAAAACTACCTGACAGAAATTAATGAATTTTTGCATGGTGTTAGCCTAGGGCCTCAAGGTACATTTTTTTTCGGTTTCATTCCGAATTTCATGATAGTTTTCTTTAAAAAAAAACAAAAACTGAAAAATATAAATCACCTAAAATACCGATAACTACTGTATGAAATTAAATTAATTTTGGCATGGTAATAGTTCAAAGCCTAATGTCACTTATAGGATAGTTTTTATCATGGAGTATAAAGAATTTTTTGTAGAAAAAATTACATAATTATATTTTTTAATAAAAAAAATCGACTTCTTCAATTTCAACTGGATTTCACACTCTGAACTTAACTAAACTTTCACCAAACTACCCTTTCTAATAAAAAAAAATCATTAAAATCGGTTGAATTGATATTGACTTATACGTTCATTTGTCGCGCATATACTTAATGCAAATTTGAGATTTATATGATTTTCTCATAGATACCATTGTTGAATATAAACTAAATTAAAATAAGACTACACGGGACGCATTACCTTTCAAATAAAAAAAGAATAATTAAAATCGGTTCATACAATCAAAAATTCTAAGGTAACAAGGATAAAAATACAGTCCAATTGATGACCTCTTTTAAGAAGTCGGTTAATAGTAATCCGACATAATTAAATTACGACTATTTCATTTAACCACATTTTAAAAGAAGAAAGTAAATTGAGGCCGTTCGTTGCACAGGAGCACAAAGTGTAACTGTTGTGGGTTCGATGACCACGCAAGGAAACGAAATATTTATTTAAATTTATATTTCCATTTCATCGCTCTGGTGTCGAGGTAAAGTGCGGCGTTGAGTTTCATTACTCAGCACGCAATGCCTACAGGAAAGTAGGGAACAGAGTGTCTTAACACTAGGTGTCCTATGCCTACCCTGCTGTGTGCGGGATACAACGTGAAGCTAAAAAAAGAAGTATAATCAATATTTGTTCAGTCTACCATAACTATTATTTTAAACGTCAACGTTGGTGATATTAACAAAAATAATAAAGTAAGTATATTTTTTGGGATTAGCTCATATGGCGATATGTAGAATAAAAAGTATTTGGAAAGTAAATTCTGTTTGTGAGTTCATTGTTTATAAAAATTTATATTGTGTTTAGATGGATCACGTGGTGATGTCAATACGTTTTAATGTCATCTTATGTTATCTGTTAAAATAGCGTGAAGCTGATTAAACTTAGTGTTATATTCAAAAGAAATTAATTGTATGTAATACATAATATGTAATTTATTAATACGTTTCAAGTATGAAAAAAAGAAAAAATGCTATATAATTGCATTTGTGTTTCCTTCCTATATTTTGTATTTCTATTATTTATATCGATATATCAGGAACGTAAATGCGGGAACAGAGTTGCATGCCATTTTAGTACAGAGTAACCTGTAAAAAATGTATTTACTAAACTGAATAAAAAGAATGTGTGATTCCTCTATACAATATATTATTCTATATTATACATAAAACAGGTTAAAACAGTGCATATGAAGATATCCTCCTGTAGTATATCTATTTTTAATTACTATCAACACTACATTGTCGATACTAATGTGGTATTACAATACATTTTGAATATTTTTCCGCCATTAGGATGACATAGACAATTTTTTTAATTTGAAAAAATAATATATTAACTTAAGAACGTTGGTAGTTTTTCAAAAGGTATAAGAATAAAAAATTGCCTAAACTATGCTTCTTCGCAAGTGGTTGTAATAACTATTGGTATCTTTTCACCAAAAAATCACTATAAATATTAAATATGCTCAATTATACAGAGTTTTTTTGTTAGGACCACTTTAAATGAAACCACAGTTTAACTACTCTATAAAAGCCTATTACATATTAAATTAAAAACCCGAAAATAAAAAAGTTATTTTTTCAAACAAAATAAATAATAAAATTATCGTTGTAAAATAAAATACAATTTGTCAAGAACGACGCACGCACACATAAACCTATCAAAGGGAAACCGCCGCATACGCTTCATTGCGAAATCGAGTCGTAGGTTTTGGCGGCAAAGTTTAAAGTTCTAAACATTTTAGTACTATTTTTGTAGTAGTATGTGTTTACATTATTGGTACCTATGCGTAACCGCGTCATACGAAATATAGATATGAATAAACATTGTGAAATGAGAAAAAAACCTACGTCTTCACTGTTGATGTATCTTGCTTAAATTCTTTAGGTACGGGTTTAAACTATTTTACCCTATATGCCCAATTGTAACTGTAACGCGACGTTGTGGGTCCGATCCACACATGCAGGATTGAATTATAATTTAATAATATTTTCATTTCGCACATCAGTCACACATTATACCCAATATCTTACACTAAGTTGCCCTACTAAGGGCGGGATAAAGCGTGGATCTGGTTTTAACTTTATGTGAACCGATTAAAATAAAGTCCAATCCAGTTGAGGCCAGTCGTGGCGCAGCGGCACAAAGTGTGACTGTAAAACCGACTGGTTCTCTGAGTTCGATCCCCACACGAGGAGATGAAATATTTACTTAAATTTATATTTCCATTTCTTCGCTCTGGGGTCGAGGTTAAGCACGGCGTTGCGTTCTGCCACTCAACACGCAATGCGTCCCGAATTCGGTAGAAAGTGGGGAACGGAGTGTCTTAATACTAGGTTCCTCCCTCTGACTAGCATGAAGCTGCTTAAAATAAAACTAATACTTAATATTTAAGGGCAGTTTGCCAGAATACAAACAAAAAAAGTATTTAAATCGGTTAAGCCGTTTCTGAGATTATCGCACATATAGTAAGTATCGATAAGTTGTGTTTTTATTTCAAACATTCAATTGAAGATTGTTATGGGAGGTACGAAAATGCGACCTAAAGTTTTAACAACTTTCTCATAAAAAACTTCATTACATTGCAAACATACATTATAAGTATATCAAAACACGAACATAATTCAGTGTGTTAAATAAATAATTCTGTGGTTTAAGCGGGCGAAGCCGCGAGCGGGTCGCTAGTATAAAAATAAATGCAAACATTATTTTGTGAGTTATTACCAAAGCTGTCATATAGTCCTGGAAATAGTTTGCAAAACCTTCGTTGAGCCATGTATTGCTCCACCAGTGGCAAGTGACCAGGTTACCGAACCACATGTGCGTAGTTTCGTGAGCAACTATTTGTGCAACTCTATACTTAAAGTATGGTGTGGATTCTTCTGGCACGTACAACAAAAGTGATTCCCTGGATAGTTAATACGTTTGTTAAGGTAAATATTATGATTAAGTTGCAATTAATAGTATAGACTGTTATTTTTTTTCTTAAATCTTCAAAAAAATATAATAGTCGAATCTTAAATTTTACCTATATTTGACAAGTCCCCAGTTCTCCATTGCACCTGCTCTAAAATTTGGCAGAGCAATATGATCGAGTTTCAAATATGGATTTGTGGAATAGTAATCGATTCCAAAATAGTCACCCAAAGCTTGTACGATTCTAACACCGAAATCAAATGCATATTCGCTTTGATTTTTCGCATCAGGTCTACTATAGACACCAAACTCTTTAGTTCCATTAACCAGGCTTTTCCCTGCTTCCAATTCTGATACCAAAAACGCAACAAGATACGTTGACATTCTTGGAGTTGGATAAAACGTTTCTCTAACAAATCCATTCGCACTGAAATAAAATATCAAATGAAATATTGTAGTTTTTTTTTATTATTTACATACATAGTAATAATATACGGCCTTTCTGACCTGTGTAATGTTATTGTTAAATTGACTAGTTGTGGATTCAATCTTCACTCTAGGAATATTTCATGTATTTATTTACATTTATATTTTGATTTCTTCGCTCTGGTTTCGAGGCAAAGCGCGGCGTTGAGTTCCGCCACTCAGCACGCAATGCCTCTAGAATTCGGCGGAAAGTAGGAACGGAGTGTCGTAACACTAGGTTCCCTCTGCCTGCCCTGCTGTGTGCTGGATACAGCGTGAAGTTGATTTTTTAGTAATAATATAACTCAGATCTCACTTTCATCGTGCATGTTTTAACTGAAATAGATTGTTATCTTTACGTTAAACAACCAATGTTAAACACTCAGTAGAACATAATACGCCAATTTATGATAAGCCACAGGTTTAAATTATTATATGTAATGAATAGTGTGATGTTATTTTCATACGAGTACCCGTATTTAATTGCTTCTAATCTTTTATTGTTTACATAAGAAATAATTTTATCTTACAGCTCAATTCTGCTTTGCTGCTTTGTATTTGCCAGTGATGGTTGATAATTTTTTGGTCTATCTATTGTCAATATGAACACTGCCTTCAATTCCGGTTCGTCGAAACATGGAAACACTTTTCTGGCGTGTGTCGGCTCCATTTGAGTTGCACCTAGCCATCTGAAAAATAATCATTTTATTATCACATGAGTTAAATATTAAAATTAAATTAGCTTGAGGCCAGTCGTGGCGCAGTGGCACAAAGTGTGACTGTAAAACCGACTGGTTGTGGGTTCGATCCCCACTCGAGGAGATGAAATATTTACTTAAATTTATATTTCCATTTCTTCGCTCTGGTATCGAGGCTAAGCGCGGCGTTGAGTTCTGCCACTCAACACGCAATGCCTCCAAAATTCGGCAGAAAGTGGGTAATGGAGTGTCTTACACTAGGTTCCCTCGGCCTACCCTGCTGTGTGCGGGATATAGCGTGAAACATGTGTTATTTTTTATTCAATCCTTGTACAAGCAACTGCATTCTTTATATTTTTATAGGCTAGGTTAATTCTTGTTTTATTGATATACAGTTTCCATCACGTCGAATCTGAACTGAATCTGAGGTAACCTATTGTTAAGACATTCCGTTTCGTATTTTCCGCCGAGTTCTGGAAGCATTGCGTGTTGAGAGCTCAAATGGCGGAATGGACACAGGAGCTAATTAAAGGAAAGTATTTCCTCTAGTGGGAATTCGATCCACAACCTGTCGCGTTTGGTCACATGCCTATGCCTGGACTAGCCTCTGACCTCTAATACTTCCTAACTGTTTTAATAAATATAACACAACATATGTAGCTCCATAAAAACTGGTTCAGTACAAATAAATAAGGAAAATAAATATTTATTTTTATAATAACAATTACAATTACAATTTATGATTTGTTCTCATAATGCTTAAAAAAACCGGTCAAATGCGAGTCGAACTCGCATACCGAGGGTTCCGCACGACGCACTCATTTTGTATGAAATTAACTAAAATTATAAGTTTTCAATGTTTTTTTTTCTATGAAATGTCTATAATTTTTTTTCCTTTATTTATACTGCAAGTTCTTACTTCTTACTAAATTTCAAAATTTTAGGTCCACGAGCCGTATAACAAATCCAAGCAATCTCGGGACAATTTCTCTTGACAGACGCTTAACAAAGTAATACTTTAAGGGTCCGCTTTTACTTTTGTGTTACGGAACCCTAGAAATGAAGGATAAACAACAAATCAAGTACATATTGGTTTTCCTTGAGGTACATTCAAGTTACAATTTTATCTTCATTACAATATTCAATGTGTCAATATACGTAGATAGGGGGATTTCGCAGATAATGTTTTGTAATATTTTATCTTTATCTGTAAGGATGGTTGAATATTTCATAACACTTGTTACGATCATTTTCTCAATAAATTGGGATATTTTTATGATTTGAATTGCATTCTTCTTCAATGGAATTCGATTGTGGCTTGCAAGCTTAAGTTCTTCGTACTGCGTACGATGTTTTTTTGTGAATGTTATTTTTTTTCATAAATAAATTAATAGTTATAGTTTGTAAATAAATAATTTTATTAGTATACTTTTGGACTTATTATAATAAAGTCTATTACTTTATGATGATTATAATTGCTTTATCCTAATACAAATGCAGAATGCAGTAAATAGAAAATAGCATAATAAAAAAAGATTTCAATTATTTACTAACAATTCAATTATATTAATTGAATTATCTATAGGGACGGGTGCAAAAAATCCATAGACTTTTTAAATGGAATAATTTCAAAGCCATCGTGGAGCAGTGGCATAGTATTTGGCTGTAAACACGGCGCCTTAGGGTCCATTCTCGGGAGTATAAATTGTTATCAATTCCTCGTTTTGCTAACAAAACAAATGATTCGCCCCTCAACACGCAATGCAGTTTTAATACAAGGTTATCGCTGACTACACGGCCTCTCCGTGGACAGCATGAATCTAAAACTAATCAAAAGGATGAGCTAGAAATAATTTAATTACTTACTTTTTAACACCATTTTCTATATAAAAGTTTTTGTAGAAACCATTAAGATCTGATCTTATCGGTCCCCTATAAACTATCTTCAATGTATACTCCATTCCAGGATTGATATCATTTGCCAAATTAATATGAGCAAATGTGTAAAGTTCTTCAAATTCCAATGAATCGTTTGAATTTAAGTTAACAATACCTATTTCACTAGTCAGCGTGATATTAGCAGAAGTGAAATTTAGATCTTGTGAATGTAACTTCACTTTATTAACTTTACTATTTGTTGTAAACGTTATTGTAACTTCTCCATCAAAAGTAAATGCTTTATCATCACCGGTATCGAAATACGGTGTTATAGATATTGCATAAGAAAGTGGGGTTATAGTTGTATTTAATCTATAATTTGTATCTGGATATACTGTGCCTAAGACGGCGCAGAGTACCGTTAGTTGTATATACTGCCGAACCATATCTGTAAATATAGGAATATTTTATTTAGTGATTAGAAATCTTTTTTTGCGAAAATAAGTAATTAATAAATATTTTCAAATGCTTATATAGTAAAAACTGTCTTTATTTTCCCATCAATTTTATTGTCTAAAAGGAAAACCTTCGCAAATTACTTGTACAATGTTATCCTCTTTCCGATGTTTAATTTTATTTCTTGCTTATTAACTATTATTTTTTTATTGTGGAAAGGACAAGGTGAAAGAGCGTAAGGTTCAGCTAATAGTTAGTGGTCATCGCCATCCACAACGCCATGTACATCAAAGAGGCTGCAAGTGGAGGCGCTGCCGTTGTTATTATTTAGATCATAAATATACAAGTAAATATAACTATTTTAATTATCCACACTGATTTACAAAATGTAACATTCTATAACTAATATATGAAATAAGCTATATTCATTTATTATAAATTCAATATTTTAATATTATATACATTTAATATTGATTTTTTACCGGCAGTCTAATTTCAGGAACCAACCTACCTACTCAAATAAACAAAAATGCATTTAGATTAAAATTTAAATACAGTATTAGTTTATTTTTACACAGTTCATAAATTTTAAGTGTCATAATTATGTATATGTTATTATATTCATCGCTTTTATTTGTGATAATAATTATAATATTATTTTCTTAAGATTCTGCCATACACTCATAAATTAGTTGAGCTACCTTCTACCTTCAGACCATTAAAAGGTGAGGTGAATACTGTAGTACTGTACCTTGATCCTGATTTTGTCTACTAAATTACACAATAAATACCAACATTCTATCAAATTTATATTTCGCGTATTGTTCAACTGTTTCTAACTATAATACAATAATTCACAATAAATATTCATACAATTATAATTATATCTTATAACCTAAATAATAGAAATATATATTAAATATATATATTATAGATGATTTTATATATTATATAAGTTTTTTTTTAATTAAGACGCTCACTTACCTGTAGTGTTGACGACTGCGACTTAATATACAAACTGTGTTTATTATACCGCTTTAGTCTTGAAGAGATAAAAATCATCTCGAATTTCACGTTATCATTATTTGTTGATAATATTATATTTCACTTCGAGTGTTTGTTTAGAAATAAGTGAAGTAATAAAATTTCAGTTTTAAGTATTTATTATTATTTTAGAAAAAGAAAAATTATATGACTGAAAGTGATGACTGTGTGTTCAAATATATTCAGGGGAAAATATTTAGAAAATTTACGTTATAAAGGGATGGGGGTTTAAATGAACAGTTGTGATACAGTACTCAGTCAATACCCATATAACAAGAAACCGAAGAACAGAGTGACGTTATTTTTAATCAAAGTTATTGTATATTTTTTTGTTATTTCAAAAAAATATAGAGAACAGTTTTACTATTAGTAGCTACTTAATCGATAAATTAAACAGCTTCACAATATATTTCTCCTTCACAAAATATTTTTTTGTGTAAAATTCATCCACGACTTTCAAGTTTCTACATTTACAAGTACTGTTTATAAGTATTAATTAGCAATTGATTTCGATTAATTCCGATATTAATGAAAGGGATTAAAATTGATAACATATTAACAATATGGAATTGTAAACAGTATATGTAATACGGGCTTAGAAGATAGCTTATAGTATGTGCTTCAAGTGTATGTAGCGAGAAATAATACTCAATCAGTATTGACAATAGCACAAATGTTAACATATGAAAGGGATTTTACTATGGAACTAGGTTTATTTAACCGACTTCGATAAATGAGGTTCACCATCAGTTTAACGAGTATATATATATGTGGTATTATTGAAGTTAAATATACTCCAGAAATCAGCAGAAAGTGGGGAATGGAATGTCTTAACACTAGTTCCCTCTGCCTACCCTGCTGTGTGTGGGATACAGCGTGAAGCTGCTTAAATATACGTGTTTGTTTTTATAATTTTCCACAAATTTCTCGTGACTAACAAACAACAGCATCATTTAAAACAATATTATTTCTAAATATTCTATGAAATCATTAACCTACTAGATATATTAAGCAGTCGAATAAGATACACTATCACTACGTTACACAGTTATCTGAAGTGTTAAAGAATGGATTGATTTCGTCCCTTGCTTCATCAATCTAGTTTTAATTTAACAATATTCTTGTAATACTATAAAAAATAAAACTTTATATTTTTGTTTATGTAGTAACTTTATGTTTACCGGTGTAGCCACGGTTATGTAATTCACCTCATCCTCATCAATCTCTTTGTACATGCCCTCCGTGAGATCCTCGTGCTTTGGAATGACTTTTCTTCAGTAAAATCGGTACTATGTAGAGCAACCGAGGGCTCCTCCTGCTGCTCTTATCAAATTTAATTATTTATATTTGAAGCTAATTTCTCGTTACTATTTTGGAAAGCTTCTAAGAGTCCTAGGTGATTATTCAATCCAATCACCATCTTTAGTGGCGGAATCAAACGCCTTACTTTATTTAACTAAATTATTATATTAACACGAGTAAGATTAACGCCGTCAAATAGTAAGGTTATATAAGTTTATATAACATCACATTTTTTTTGAAATAAAAATCAATAACATATTTTCATATAAAATTACAATTTTATTACAAAAAAAATCAAAGATCTTCACAGAGTTATCTCCACAATAATACAACAGATGTGACCAGTAATAAAGTAGTAGGTAAAGCCATAGTGGCTGAACCTCTAGCCGCTCTAAGTATGGCTTGGGCTCGTTCTCTTCCCCATTCCATAATAGAACGTCTCGAAGAAATTGCGTTGAGACCAACTTGGAAGTTTGGTATTGATTGTTGATTAGCTTGAAGCCATTGTTCCATCTGAAATTACAAAATTCAAGAAATAAAGGCAAAGACAAAAAACTGGGTACTGTGTTAATTTTTTTTTACTGGGTACTGTGTTAATTTTTTTTTTCAGCTTCACGCTATACCCTGCACACAGCAGGGTAGGCAGAGGGAACCTAATGTTAAGACACTCCGTTTCCCACTTTCTATTATTCTGGAGGTATTACGTGTTGAGCAGCAGAACTCAACGCCGCGCTTTGTCTCAACACCAGAGCAAAGAAATGAAGTAAATTTAAGTGAATATTTCATATCCTCAAATGGGGATCGAATCCACAACCAGTCGGTTTTAGAGTCACACTTTGTGCCACTGCGCCACGACTGGCCTCTACTTTTAAATTTATTGTATTTAATTACTAGTAACTTAAAATAAAGAACATGTTGAGGTCGTCGTGGTGCAATGGCACAACTAAGACCGTAAACGCGACGCTTGTAGGTTCAGTTGTCACTCGGAACAACGAATTATTTACATTTCATTGCTCCAGTAATAGAATAAGGCGTGGCATTAAGTTCTGCTACTCGAGACGGAATATACTTAAAGACTGTCTTAACACTAGATCTCTTCTGTCTATACTGCTATGGAGGAAAGGGCTTGCTACTTTTTTTACTCACATCACTAAGACCTCCTTCTTCCATGTAACTGCCGAGATTACTCAAGACGCTGTCAAACCACGTTGAAAGCACTACTCTGTAAAATATTCATATGTAAAGAATAACAAACATTTGCAATAAATATGATTTTTGGTATAATTTTAGCCTTAAAATTTGCTCTCATTTGTATGAAATAAAAACATCCCATATAAAAAAAATCTTAATTTAGTAGAAATTATAAAGCAATTTCAAATCCAGACAAACTTAATATAAATGTCGTATACACCCGATACTTACTTTTTTCTAATGTTTTCCAAATTTTGTTTGAAGAAATCTAACGAGACTCTTGCGTTTCCTCTGTTACCCAAAAACAGGAATGTGAACGCATTAGCGCTGTCTTGGGCTTTAACATCGTCGCTTAGAATCATGTTAAGATATCTAAAATATATTTACAAAATTTATATTTGTTATGCAATTTAAAAAACCAGTTTCACGCTATTTCCCGCAGTGTCAAAATTATACTATACAACACTCGGTTCTCCGTTTTTCGCCTAAATTATAAAATGATTGCGAAGAGGACGTCCACTCTGTCCTTCACCTTCTTGTCAGAGTAAATAGAATTGAATGTTGTTTGTAATCTTCTCCATTATTAAAATATATTACCAGATATTTTAAAGACTTCAGGGTCCTTTTGTATTCAACGCTGTGTGGCGAAACTTAACGTAGAATACAAAACAACAGTACTTTGCCTCGTTACCAGAGCAAGTAAATGAAAATATTAAATATTTAATTTTCTCTGGAAATCGAATCCACAATCTGTCGTGTTATAGTCGCACGCTTATGCCCTTTGCCACGACTGGTCTCTACTTATTAAAGTAATATCACATACTCTTGCGTAGCTCTTTCATCAGTAGTACAGCCCAATGCTCTCAGCATGGCCACTTGGTCGGCCTGGTTATTGGAGTTTAGTCTTCGCTCGTATAAATAGCGCCAAGCATTATAACCTCCGTTCAGGTTGCCTTGGCAGAAAACGTGTCTTCTCAAGTTAGGATTGACACTGCAAATAAAATATTAATATATTATCGAATACTTTTACATGTTTATTGAAGTTAAAGATTTTTTAGCTCACGCTGTATTCCAAAGATAGCAGAGTTTTCTGAGGGAATTTTGAAACTTAGTGTGAAGGCACTAGGTCTCCATTAAGAAACTTCTGTTCTCTACTTTCAGTCGAGACATTGCGTCTTCAGTGGCGTTACTCAACGCTACGCTTTGACTCGTTAACAGAGCGACGAAATGAAAATATTAAATATTTCATTCTCGGAAAACTGGTAATCGAACGCAAAACCGTCGAGTTTACAATCACCCACTGTTGTTGCTGTTCCCCTGCGCCACAACGTTCACAAAGAATAGTTTAAAAGTATCCATTTTTTTCAGCTTCACGCTAAAATTCGCATAGGATATGACAACGGCATTGGCAAGTCAGGAACGGAGTGCCTTATGTGACTACGTTCTTCTCTAGGCTTTACCTAACCTGCTGTGGGCGGGATACTGCGTGAAGCTGATTAGGATATGGCATTATCCTTTTTTTCTCCTTGTTAGGAGGCGGAGCTCAATACCGTGCTTAATCTTACCGGAGATAGGTTCTAATCCATAACCGTTACGCTTACAGTCAGACATCTTGTAAATAACATCGTAATAGGCTATTCAAAACTAACATTTACTTAAGACATTAACCTTTGATTGAACATATTCCTCATTGCGTGTTTAGCATCTATTTAGCAAATACGCGATACGATGAAATCTAATCAAATGAAGTAATGGTGTAATATCGATATGAAAGGAAATTGACCAAGCCTACTACAAAATTTGTACCTTCTTTATTTGTTATTTATGATTGAAAATAAATACAAAACAAAACAGATGGTGCTTGTACAGCTTTTAACTCTACCATTGTAAAATATTGTTTTATTTTTGTCTCCATCACGCTGTAACCCCCACACAGTAGCGTAGACAGAGGGAATATTGTTTTAAAACACTACGTTCTCCACTTTCCGTCAAATTCTGGTAGTATTACGTGTTGAGTGGCAGAACGTGAAAGACGTGTTTTGCCTCGACACCAGAGGGACAAAATGGAAATGAAAATTATTTAATTTCCTCGATTGGGAATCAAACCCAGTAGCGTTTACAGTAACATTTTGCGCCGATACGCTACGAATGATCTCAAATTATTGTTCATATATTAAAAAAAAATCTTGCTTCACATAGTGTTTTCTACGTGGGTAATATGCACAAAGCACACAGCCTATAGCTGTTATGTGCAGATTCAAAATAGATCCATATCAAAAAAAACCATAGCTTACGACCAACCAATAGGCGGTGATAGATATAATTTCCAGAACGCCGAACGAAAGAAGTAATATACTTGAACTAATAATAAATAATATAAACTAGTAGAACTTTTTTTTTTTGATAAACTAGTAATATAACACTGGAAGGTTAATTTGGTTTTATCACTAAAATAAGTACTAAGATGATATTAACTTTAAAGGTTTTATTTTACCTGTGATTGTTATTTATAAGGGCGTTGAACTTTGATAAAGCATTATTGATACAACCGTCGTGGCCGATGTCGCAGGCGAAAACAAGTATTTGAGATCTATGTAGAGTTCTCGTGAGTGGTTCTCCAACTTGCACATCATAACCAACGTCCGCAATGACAGCTTCTAAAAAGTCGTATAGGATTTCCTGAAAATCAATATTTTTTAAAATAAAGAAATTAATAATAATATTAATAAAAAACGAAGTGTCCTGTCCCCAAGTTCTCTGTGCGTACCCAGAAACAAATATGTTAATTAAGTATAATTTTGTGACAAATGAACATACATATATATTTTTTCTGGATTCAATAGTTCAAATCCTTTACAAGAGGCAGGAGGTACTATATTTAAAAATAATTTATTTAAATTATACCTTCGACTAATATATAATACATCTTTTTAGCTCCACCCTGTATCCTATATGTGACAGAGTAGGCCGAAGGAACCTAGTATTAAAACAGCAAGGACTGCCGCTCTATGCCTAATTTTCGAGATATTGCATTTTGAGTGTCAAAATTCAACGTTAAGTTTTGCCTTATTACCGTAGCGTGAAAAAAAAATCTTTAGACTGAAATCGAAACCACGACCATGGCCTTTACAGTCAAGATACTGTACAGCTGCCTCACCACACACTCTTTTAAATGATACTACAGAAGAAATAAAACGTTGTCCTTCAACTTTTTTTTCTATATCATTACAACCAATGAAGCAATCGGGGAAGTCCCCTATTGAGTTAAAAAAAAAAAGTCTTTACAGATATAAAATATAGTAATTAAATAAATAAATCTGTAAGAAAGTGTTTTCCCGATCTTTTAATAAATAAAATATATATATATATATAAATATATAAATGTATATACGAGTATATAGCACTTAAAGAAGATCTTTCGATATTACTGCGATGCAGGAAAAACCGAGATTTTTCACTTTATACAACCCAAACAAAGTAAGTGTGGTTATGACAGAAACATTTCTTTTTTTAAATTTAATATGAATCCTAATGTTAAGCGAGATAAGATTATTTGAGCACTGCAAATTTTATACCAAAAATACTATTAAAACCGATAGCCTACATAATTTCTATTTATATAAATAAGTTCTAGATATTTAAAAAATAATAATTAGCTCACGCTGTTTCCCTCACACAAACAAAAAATGCGGGATGTTACGCTGGACTTTTTGCTTTAGTGTCAGAGCGAAGAAATTAAAATATTAATATAATATATAATAAATAATTTCCTCGAGTCGGAATCGAACCCACTTCCTTCACTCTCTACAGTCACATCCCTGATTATAATATTTTTGATTACATATCAATTGTAACTAGAGATATAACACGCGTTGGCGTCGCCTTAGCAACGTTTATACCACTTTAAAAACATAAAAGTGTAAATATTGTTAAATGCATGGCAGTGTGTGTAATGTTTTATTTATTGATCAAATGTATGAGCTATCTATTTTTAAGCTATCTATCTATATATAAACGACAAGTGTGCCAAATTTCATATTCAGTCGGCGTAATTTTCGTAAAAAGTGGTCCGAAGTTTTTGCTTCAGGTATAAATATATATAATGGTTTAAATAAATATATATAAATTAAGTAATCATGATATATATTGACCTACATAGATATTTGAATATAATTATGAATTGACACTTATACACAATTACATTTAAGATATTCAAAATGATTAGCATATTAGATGACCTGGTTGTCTTCTCTACTTCAATTTACTACTACATAGCACAGAAGAGAAGGAAATTTAGTGTGCAGACATTCCTATCTCTATTTTTCACCTTAACTCGAAATATTGTCTTATATATGTCTAGATATAATAGGTTGTTTGGGAAGATTTTGTAAAGAAAAAGTGACGATGACGTAATAACTTGTTTACCACTTGGGGTCAATGCTAAGATGAAAATATATGTAAATTATCATGTAATATTATAACTAAATTCCATGGAGAAGTGAAGTTGTATCCAATAATTTATGGATTCTAGTATATTCTGAGCCTATGGCAATAAATTTCGCCACTCGATACGATAATTAGGAAAAAATCTATGCTATACTACACTTACATCAAATTCTTTTAAAGTTTCTGGTAGATGAAGGAATCTTTCCCTAATCCAATTGAATCCAGATATTGCGGGGAACCAAGAATAGTAGTTAGTATCCTTCTTCAAGAAATCTAGGATTTTGAAGCCAAGGTCGTAGGATATGTCTTCAGATCGCATGAAAGCGAAAACATCGCTTACAATCTGAAAAATGATTACTCAATTAATATGTTACATATTATACTAAAAAAAATTTACTTAAAATTGGGGAACGAAATTGTCTTAATAGAAATGAAATGTCTTAACACTTGGTTCCCAGTAGTTCCCTCTGTCTATCCTGCCATGTACGGGATACAGCGTGAAGCTGAAGAAGTTGTGTGATTGAACGCACTAATGATTAAAATTATTTATTTTGATTAAAAAATAATTTTTAATTAATCGACTCTATTTCGTGGCTATATACTTAATTCAAATTAATTATACCTAATTATATTCCCGTTTTAATTAATAAACAAGCTGTATTCTGTTCAAAACAGAGTAGGCAGAGGTACCTAAAGTAAGATAATACGTTCCCCACTTCCTGTGCAAATTCCGAAGCATTGAGTAATGATTGACGAAACTTAAAACTGTACTTTGTCTTGTTATCAGATTTAAGGAAATGAAAATAATTCTGCCCGTCAAGTGGGAATCGAACCCACAACCGTCGCATTTATAATTAGACGCTGTTCTGGTATGTAACAATGGCCTCTCTCAACGCAACTCAACTCAACTGATATTATGTTATCGGTAAATCTTACCTGAGCTCTATTGAGATAGTGAATATTAGAGTGGTTTTTCTTAAGAGCTTCAGCTATTAACTCCCATGTGTTAGTGTCATAGTTTACTCGGTACATACCTAAAATTGAAAAGAAAATTTTAAATAAAATATTATTTTTTTTTAATTTTACATAAACTGCCACGACAAGTTAAATAAAAACCTATAATGAAAATGGACATAGTATCGCTAGTTTAGTAAAAAAAGTCTTTAGTTGTCGTCTTGGCGCTGTAAAACTGAAAATTGACAGAAATATTTAATAATAATATTTCCTCGCTAAAAATAACTTGATTCAACCAACCTTTCTGTTGTACGTTAAATATCACCCACTCTTGTCCAGGTTGCTTATTTACTTCCATTGTTCTATTCCACATTACATATGATAAAGGTTTGTTATTCCAATTGGGGTTACTACCAGTTGTGAATGTAATGGGTATGGGCCATACTTGATTTGTTTGTGCTGCAGATGGACTAATGAAGTAGCGCGACTGTGAAGAAATAATATTTTTAGTAGCATAGATTTTTTACTCTTGATGTATATTTTTTATGTAAAAAGTTAAATAATCAATAGAAAAGAGGAAGGTGATTCTAGTCGTGGCTCAGAGGCACAAGCGTGACAGGTTGTAAATTCGATTCCCACTCGAGGAAATTAAATATTTAATATTTACATTCTCCGACACTCCGTTCCCCACACTCTGCCGAATTCCGTGACATTGCGTGTTGAGTGGCAGAGCTCAACGCCGTGCTTTTGCCTCGAAACCAGAGCGAAAAAATGGAAATATAAATTTAATAAATATTTCATCTCCTCAAGTGGGGGTTGAACCCATAACCAGTCGATTTTACAGTCACACTTTGTGCCCCTGCGCCACAACTGGCCTCATAATTTTTTTTATATATCTTACATATTATCTATTGTTTTCATTTTATTATGATTTTGTATTAACAAGACATTTTATACTGTTAACGTGCCTATCTACGTAAATTTTATTTGTTCATTCTTACATTTTTTATGCAGATATATATTTTTTTAAATGTTTTATGTACATAATAAAAAGTTTTTTCTATCTATGTTATTTCAAAATTGAGTATACCATAATCGATCATTTGTACCTGAGAAAGATTTATAACTCCAGTGTCCATATTAACGTCGACGTTAAGTAATGGAGAACCGGGCTCCTCCACCCAATATTTCATAAAATCTGCTATATTAGTATTATTATATAGAACAAGATTATCCTCAGCAACTGCTTTTGCGAAGTTGTTGAATAGATCTGACGGATAAGCGTACTCGTAGGATCTGGAAGAAATCATTATATCATAGGTCATATTTATTGCTTAATAATTAAGAGTTAATCTTAAATGGTAAAATTGGGTATTGTGTGAAACACCGCAGGAAGTGGGTTCAATTTCCACTCGAGGATATTAAATATTTTCTTTCCTTCGCTCGGGATACAAGACAAAGAGCGGCGTTGGTTTCCGCCATACAACACGCAAAGCCTCGAGAAATCAGCGGAAAGCGGGTAGCGGGTAAGTTATCAGGTTCCCTCTGCCTACCCCGCTATATGCGGCGTAGAGTGTATAGCTAAAAAAAAATCAAATAAAGGACTATCGTGACATTTACAATCAGACACTCATGTAATATTCTTGGGCTCAACACCTACTCAGAGTAATAAATTATTTTCATTTCCCGACTTGGGTAAACCATTAATATTTTCATTTTCTCGCTTTGATTGCGGGACAAAGTGCAGCGTTGAGTTCCGCCACTCAACACGCAATTCTTTAGAATTCGAGAGGTATGGAACGATTGATACAAAGCCTAAAACTAAAAAAATAAAAAAACATATTATACCTATCAGTTAGAAAATAATGTAGAGCTTTCTTAAAAGTACTCTCGCCTAAGAAATGCTTCAACATAAGTAACAAGGAAGCGCCTTTAGTGTAGCTGATACCACTAAAATGTCCAGTGACTTGGGAGGGTGAGTTCACTGTGTGCTGTAGAGCCCGAGTGGACGCAGATTGATCGCTTGATAAGGCACTTTGCAAGTATCTTATGTTGAATTGGTCCTCCAATTCCATTGTAGGGTCAACCTGAAACAATAAGATTTGAAGTTAATTTCTTTAACCGGTTGGGCGTGTATATTTAGTAATATATATTTTTTGGAAACCCGAAGATTCGAACAATTTAACTACATATTTCTTAAGACGTAGTAGGCAGAATGAATCCAGTAGAAGGTCACCCCGTTTTTCATTTTAATAATAATGTATTATGATTATGCATAAAATTATCATATAAATTTTAAAATCTACTTACACCGTGCATAGCAAAATATTCGAAGTAACTAGCGAAACCTTCGTTTATCCACACATTGTCCCACCATCTACATGTAATCAAATTGCCGAACCATTTGTGAGCGAGCTCGTGTGCAGTGATCGTTGCTATGGACATCTTATCTAAGGCATTGGTCTCACCTTCCTCGTAGAGAAGACGTAATTCTCTTAAAGAAATATAAAAAGAACATAAAATTGTATTTTTGACATATTATGTACGAGAAAATATGATTATTACATAATTAGTCCGTTATATGTGCGTTTATAGACTCATTTATGATACATTCGTGCATTCCATACAGTCACTCCTTCATACACGTATTAACAGACAAAAAGGGAAAGTAGGGAAAGAAGGGAAAAAGGGAAGAGAAGGGTAGGGAACTCAATGACAAGTCACTACGTTTCCATCAAGACCCTTCCATTGCCCACTATCGGCCTCTATTTCATTCATGTTTCTTCAAAAATTTACTAAATGATGTAAGGCTATAGCGAATTTTAATGCCCACTACGCAGAATGAGTTATTTTAATTTTCACTATCTCGTAGCAAAACCAAAGCAAATCAAAGTTGAGTTTTGTGACTCACCTCAAATGTGCCGAAAATTGAGCGTTAATTGTGAACAAAATATCTTATCACCAGATTCCGTCTGCTTACCCTAATGAAACGAGTTCTAGCACGAAGTTGTAGAAAAAACTATTATGTAATATGTGAGGTAACTTATTCCTTAAATACCTGTAAGACACTAATCCCCAGTTTTCAGTAGCACCTGATGCCCAATCAGGAGATGCAATTTGATCGTTCTTCATATTGTCATCCATTTGGTAATATTCAATGTTGAAATAATCACTCAACCATTTTGTCAATGGTGGACCAACTTCCAAGGCATATTGCCCTTGACCTTGAGCATTTGGTCTGGCCAAAATGCGATAAGACGATGTGGTACTGTTGTTATCAGCTATCACAGTAAACTCTTCGCTAATGTGAAAAGTAACTAAATAAGCTGACATCCTGGGTGTAGTGTGAAACACTTCTCTCTGACGATTACCAACTCTGAAATTTTTAATGAATATGTTTGTATTTTTTTCAAAACATTACATGTTTTAAAATTTTATTAAAATCAAAATAAAATCAGCTTTACGCTGTATCCCGCACACTGCAGGGTAGGCAGAGAGAACCTAGTGTTAAGACACTCCGTTCTTAACTTTCTGCCGAATTCTAGAGGCATTGCGTGTTGAGTGGTAGAACTCAACGCCGCGCTTTTCCTCGACACCAGAGTGAAGGAATAGAAATATAAATTTAAGTAAATATTTCATCTCCTCGAGTGGGGATCGAACCTACAACCAGTCGGTTTTACAGTCACACTATGTGCCACTGCACCACAACTGGCCAAGTTTTATTCACCAATGTTAAGAAATTTTTACATGACTTGAACCCGCGTCTCTTGCAAACCGTTCAGGCAGTCTGGCCAATTTTGGATTATATGTACACATATACAGATTACATATAATCATATCAAATTGATCGCTGGTTTGAGTCGCGTGTATTTAAAATATGTTTTATGTATCTAAATATTTTTGATTCTTCTATTTTCTTATTATAGCTCTCAATTGCATTCATTACTTCTGTTTTCAACAGAAAATTAATTCCTTATATTGTTCCACTCTCACTAAGTGTTACATGTATATATTTTCCAATAAATTGTACCAAAAAATATTATTAACTTACTGTGCTTGTTCCTTTATAGCCATATTAGAGTAAGTTTCAGTAAAATTCAAAGGTCTGTTAATGATTATATCAAAATTTGATTTGTAGCCTGGTTCGTCAAAACAAGGGAATGCCTGTCTGGAATTTGTTGGCTGCAAATGAGTTGCTGCGTACCAACTAAAAAGACGAATACAAACATTTTACAATATGAATTTTGCAAATGTTCCCAAAATAGATCAAACTCAAAACTATTACATTTAAAATCAAATGCAGCTGATGCATTGCGTCACGGTGCGCCTCAATACAGTGTTCTATTTATAAAACAATTTGAAAATTAATTAAACCATCCATTCCCAGAAATATTCCATCAATAGAGAAAAATAATACCATCAAAAAAATATTAAAAAGTAAATATACAAGAAAATTATCTCTCAAGTATAAAAAGTATAAAACTAGCAAGCACTCAATCTTGTTTTTATAGATATGCAAAATTTTTAACAAAAGTGAAAAACATAATTTCAAAGTACTCACTGTATCCTGCCATCACTGCCTTTGTAGCTTCCTCTGAAAACACCACGTGAAAGCGGTGTTTCATTAATATTGCCAACGTATACAACTGTCAAGTTGTATACAGCAGATTGATTTAGGGATAATCCTTCAGCCAAATTGACTTTTAAGAAATGGTATTCTCTTATCCTTTCGAACTGGTTACCATTTTGCAGCGGCACCTCTTCGCCTAATTCAGTTTTAAGTGACACAGACACTATGTCTCTTACGTTTTCTTGTATAATTAGCGACGATATATTTGATTTGGCCTGTAAAAATATGTATAGATATATAAATAAATAAAAAGATTTTTATAAAAATAATATATTTATTATCAGATTTGCTCTATAGTTTCCTTTCTGACTAGTTCCATTATTCTGGTAATTTCTCCATTAAATAATATTAAATATCTTTTTGTTGTTATTTTTTAAATGGTATATTTCCATGTCATTTTTTTTTTATTTAGTGGTATATCAATAAAAAAAATTGAAATGAAAATATAAAGTAAATTTTAACGAAAATGCGATGCGAAAATGCGATATTGTGGGTTCCAATTCTTCTCGGAGGAATGAAATATTTAATAATGTTTTAAAACTAGGTTCACAGCACGCCGTAAATCTATAAACATATAAATAATCATTCAGGTTGATGAGCAGTTTTGGACACACGATATTTTTTTCATTTCATAATCTCTAAGCATACAGACTACACGTAGCATCATCATGATTAAACATGAATCACGTAACGTACCTAATATGTACCTAATTTTAGTAATAAACCTAAACAAAATTCACTGGCAATTTTACAAGAGTTTTAAACATCTTATCTTCGTAGTTATTTCCACAGAAGCTAAATAATATTTACAGAACGGTATATAAGAAGGGATTGAAAAAAATAGAGTGGTATGTACATAAAAAAAAATGTGTCCATCAAGGCAATAGGACAACGTTTGACTGCTGATCCGATGGTTGTGAGTTTGGTCCTGTTCGGCGAAAAAATATTTGTAGGTTTCCATACCCAAAGGGAAACGGGACCAGTTTTACCATTTGTGTACGCTAAGACTCCGCTGTCTGCTTGTCAGTCTTACCGTCTGTCACTAGGCTATATCTCATGAATCGTGATAGACTATAAAACAAAAAAAAGTAAAATTTTAAGCACACACAACAAGTGTGCTTTTTTGCCCTTTTACGGCGTTTAGATCCACTGCAGTATTTGGAACTTGCAAAGCCTTGGAAAAAAGAATGTTACCAATAAGTGCTCTCTCGCGATGTAAAAAATATTAATATACTGTAATATGACAAAATATAATAATATCTTACCCTAACTAATAAAGAAACAACACCATCAAAAGTAAACGCTTCCTTGTTTTCTTCAGCTTCAAAATAAGGTGTTATTTCGACAGTTATATGAATGGGATCTAAGTCTTCCGGTAAGCGATAAGCTTCATCGCCCACATTATTCCTTATTCCGTATTCTGGCAGTTCTTCTTGTTCTTCGAAATCAAGTGGGAATTCACATCTTGCTAAGACTAAAGGTGCTAGTAAAAATACTAGCTTTAGAAGACCTTTCATTGTGCTAAAATATCAATAAATTTTAAAAAATATAGATAGATGAGGTTACGTTTTTTTTCTCTACTACAAACCCTAAAATTACAACTTCATGCCTTATCCCGTATAGTAACCTACGCGGGAACCTAGTGGTAAGACACCCGGACACCTTTACGCATAATATTTAAAACATTGCGTTGAGTGGCATGACACAAGTATTAGTATTTTTATTCCTCCGTGAGTGATCGAATCCACGGTTTTTGCTCTTAAAGGTAGATGCTATCATATCCCAAATACAACTTAAGTATTATTTTCAGCTTAAAGCTGTATACTGGACGTGGCAGGGTAGACAGAGGGAACCTGGGAAACTAGAGTTAAGATACTCCGTTCCCATTAAGATATTCCGTTCCCCAATTTCCGCCGAATTTGCGAGGTATATTTGGAGGTTGCCGTTACCAGAACGAAGAATCGAAAATATAAAATATATAGTGGGTATCGAACCCATAACCATCGTGTTTACCTACGCTTGTGACTTTGCGCCACGAGTGCCCCATATCTTAAGTATTAATATTATTAAAATGTATATTTAAAAAATATTGTCAATAATTCATTTTTTTTTTTTTTGAATTATTTGTTAAGAATTTTAATCTAAACAATAGAATTTAAAAAAACGAAATCAATGAAAAGCGATTTACCTGTCCAAATCCCAAAGACACAATTACGTATTTTATCAAAAAAAATAATAAGGTATAAGCATATTATCAATTATCATTAACTAATTTACAATATCTAATCTTATGGCGTACAATTTTCCAAGATATACATTGCATTAAGAATTTATTACATTTATTTATTATTATACTTATCTATTGATACAGCCGACACGTGAACATACGTACGCAGTACCTAGGCCTTACACCTATTTAATTTTCCTTCATTTTTACATTACCTACAAATGTATGAGGTGTGATATAGTAAGGCATAAGTGTGTGCAGCACGACGGTTGTGGATTCAATTCCCATACAGCAAAATGAATTAATATTTATCAATATTTTCATTTCTTCGCTCTGGTGTCAAAGCAATAGCGAGACACACCACCTGGAGACGTGGCAATCCACTACTGTGCGATTTCGTAGGAACTTCCTTCCAAGCGCCACGGAACTGTGAAATGGTCTACCCTTGGCAGTATTTCCAGGTCGATATGACATGGATACCTTCAAAAACGCACCTATCTCCACCTTAAAAGCCAGCAACGCACCTGTAGCTCCTCTGGTGTTGCACGGGGCTGTAGGCGGCGGTAATCACTTACCATCAGGTGACCCGAACGCTCGTTTGCCTTGTCCTTTTCCATAAAAAAAAGACGTTGAGTTCCACCACTCAACACGCACTGCCTTGAAAATTCGGCGGAAAGTGGGAAACGAAAGTGTCTTAACAATAGAGTAGGGACCCTAGGGCAGAGGGCTGTCTAAACGCGCTGTGTGCGGGATGCAGCGGGAAGTTAATAAAAAAATTAAAAGAAAAGTAGATCAAAAAGGCGTTACATAGCTGTACTTAGTTCCATATTTCAAAAGGAATAAGCGCTGTATATAGAACATTTAACAGCCCGCAACTTCGTTTGCGTGAGCTTTCTGCCCATTTGGCATGCTACTACCATTTTTTCAATTAAAAAAAATTTATAAAAAGCGACGAATAGACGTCGCTTTTTATTAAAATTTAAACACACTTATACTTGGAAAGTGAGGAAGGAAGTGTCTTAACGAGTTTCCCAGAATCCATTTGGTTTTGTCTGCCCTTCTTTATGTGAGATACAGGATGAAGCCAAAACAAAAAACCGATATTTATTTTGTACGTCACTATATTAATTACACTCGCATATTCAGCAAATATTTTATCGTTATTGAAAACAAAGCTTAGTTTTAATTACTTGATATTCTATTTAATTATCGATTTGAATGGATTATTGATTTAATGCTACTTAGCACTTTTTTCAATGAGTTTGCACATATATAGAAATATATATTTTGTATGTATAATAATATGAATTTGATTTGAAACTTTGGTTCTCTTGAATAAAAAAAGCTTTAAAGCCAGTGTCGTATTTAGAATTGTAAGTTAACGGAAAGTGAAACTTACAAAAAAATACATTCTCAAGTTTACGACTTATTTTTTCAAACAGGATGAGGTTCATTATCCGTTTCGTTCTGTTATTAAAAATTAAGCATTTTTAAAGAAAAATACTTGTTTCGAAAACGTATAAAAAATTTAATGTAGCGGGACTCACACCCGCGTCTCCTGGATACCGACAAGTCGCTCTGAACAACCCATACGTTATAGTAGAATGTGGAAGATGAAGACTCACGAATCCCACAAGAGCCCGTAGGATTAGCGTACATTTCATAAAAAATATTTTTGACTAAATAAACTACATTTATAAGCTTGTAGTAGATTTATCTGTAATATAGATAATTGTAATCTGTAATATCGATAGATAGGTTTTGTCAGTAAATTGCTACTTGTCGGGGGTTTTTCTATATTTTCACTGCAAGTTCCCACGTCATGCCAAATTTTATAACTAGGTATAAATTTAATTACGATTACGTGGTTAATTTAATACAAAAAACAGCAAAAACTATACTTAAATGTGCGCTCATATATTTTTAAATTGTGCTCACTAAGAAGTTTAATTTCTACCGTCTAAAATAAAAATGTGTTAAAAAGTTATTTCTGCTAAATTTCTGTAAAACTGCATTTTATAACTCATGGAGAGAAAAAAAAGACATATTCATACAAAATTGTATATTAATAAATAAAACAAATTAAACGATGATCGCCAATACTGTCATAATTGTTAACAATAATATAGAGACGAAGGCACTACTAGCGCTATCTCTAGCAGCTGCTAATATGATATCCGCATTGGCAGTACCCCACCGCATGTTGCTTCTGGCTGAGTTTATTCCAGACATTGCACTGTTATACTGCGCTGTGTTAGACTGTGTACTTTGTAACCATTGTTCATACTGAAAAAAGCAATTTTTTCATGTTTTTTTGAGACCAACCGACTGGTTGTGGGTTCGATTGCCACTCGAGGAGATGAAATATTTACTTAAATTTATATTTCCATTTCTTCGCTCTGGTGTCGAGGCTAAGCGCGGCATTGAGTTCTGCCACTCAACACGCAATACCTCCAGAATTTGGCAAAAAGTGGGCAACGGTGTGTCTTAACATTAGGTTCCCTCTGCCTTCCCTGATGTGTGCGGGATACAGCGGGAAGCTGATTTATTTTTATTTTTAACTACAATTATATTTTTAAAAAAAATAATAGGACCGTTGTTGAGCAGGCACAACTGTTAACGAGTTGGTTGTGGGTTCGGTACCCACTCGGGGATTGATATAGAAAACTATAATAATAATTAAGCCAAATAATTTCTTTAGTAGGTATTGTCGAGATAAAACAGCGGTAGTGATAGACAGTGTCCGATTGTAAACGGGATATTTAATTCCCCTGCACTGCAACACGTTATAACGTAAATCAGAGCGAAAATTGAAGAACGAAGTGTCTTTACACTATGTTATCTCTGAGTATTCCAATATGCGGGAAAAAGCGTGAAGATATCAAATAAAATTAACACTCACTTCAACTAGTTCATCTTCTTCTAGATATGATGCTAGATTTGAGAGTGCCGTATGCACAGGGTTGGGAGGAGCATCTTCAACGTAACTAAAAAAATAATAATAAGCCAATTATTATAATAATAAACATACAAAGAAATGTAGAAATAAATTTTATTATACAACCATGAAATCGCGGGCTTATATTTTTTACGCTACTTTGATTAACTATGCTAGTAATCCCATAATTTAACTTTAACAACAAAAATACCAGCAAAATAATACAATTAATTAATAATAAAAATAAAAATATATATGTTAATTATTTTTTGAAATACTTACGCAACTCTTATCGCGTCTATATTGCTCTTGACAAACTGCAATACAGTATAAGCGTTCTCTTTGTTGCCGAGTAAAGCGTAATTAAATGAATTTACTTTATCATGGTAGCGAACTGACTTGGATAAAGTTAACTGCAAATATCTGTAGAAGGTAAATGAACATTTTAATTATTATTTTCAGCAGTTTCAGCAGATTCTGGTTGTAAAACTCTTTATAAGACATTGCGTTTTCTACTCTTCGTTTAAGACATTGGTGAGTGGTGGAACTCAACGCAGCACTGTCTTACAGGATAGCGGCAAAATGTAAATTATTTTAATATAACGATTTCCTGAGTGAGGATTGAACTCACTTTGATAGCGTTAAAAGTTTTCGTTGACATGAAGCCAATTCGTTTAGTATTTATTCAAAAATGACTAACAAAATATTTTTAATCTCAATACAATGACAAGTACTTTTTGTTTTACATATTACACAATTATGTATATTTTTTCACCGATATCGTATCATTTTAATTTAATATTTGCTGATTCAAATCCTGTTGTGTTAATTAATTTAACATACATTTATATACAAAAAATATATAAATTTTCTTAAAGCATAAAATAAATGAATGATTTTATTATATAATAAGAAAAAATCTTATTTGTTACGTGCGATATTTTTTATGTTTTGTTAATATAAAATTCAAAAATTGTATTAAATAAAAAAATCAATTTTACCTCGTCAGTAAAGCAGAATCTTTAGTCGCTGCCAAACCTCTTAACATTTCTAGTTGATCATTTGCAAAGTTCGAATTGTTATATCTACCTAACAGAAACTCGAAATCCTGAGCTCCTCCACCTCTTAGACCTGCTATATATACATGACGACGAATGCGAGGGTCTACCCTATAAAGAGACGGTAATTCGTATTATGTTATATTACTTAACGGTGTGTCTTAACAATAGGTTCCTGCTGTTTGTAGGATACAGCGTGAAGCTGATTTCTTTATTTATAACTTAAATAAATAAAAAAACTGTTTAACTTCACACTAAGTCTGCTATATATCTACTCACAAATAAATAGAACCTAGTGCCAAGGCACTCCATGTAAGAGATTGCTGTCAGCAATAAGACCGCCTTTGCACGCTCTGGAATTATTTTAAGATTGTTCTCTATTTTTATCTAACAGCTTTGTGTGCAATAAAGTTTTTCTATCTATCTATCTATCCATTTTCCATTTCTCGCCTAATTTTTACTCATTATTTGTTGAGTAGGAGAACTCAACACTTCAGTTTGTCTCACCAGATTGCCAGAGTTAAGAAAAGAAAATAACTCATTCCCTTGAGTGTGAATCAAAGCTACAACCGTCACGTTTACAGTCACATGCTTCGAAGAAATTGTGTTAAACGACACAATTCGTAATGATCAAATAATTTTCTAATACCCTAAAAAGAAACCTTTTTTTATTCTATCAGTTTTTTTTTATTAGTATCATAAACTCCATTCAGCATTCATTTCATTCAGTTCAATTCAAGGCTACCGTTTAACGAATGTAAGTCTACATTAGATATATGAGAGAAAACAAAGCTTCACGCTGTACCCCGCACACAGCAAGGTAGGCAGAGGGTACCGTAAGCGTGTTAGGTAGGCTTAACATTAGCCTACCTAACACGCTTACCTAACACTCCGTTCTGCACTTTCTACCGATTTTGGAAGTCATTGCGTGTTGAGTGGCAGAACTCAAAGCCGCGCTTTGCCTCGATACCAGAGCGAATAAATGGAAATATAAATTTAAACAACTATTTCATCTCCTCAAGTGTATATCCATAACTATATGCGAATATGAATTTAATAAATAGCATTCGCAAATAATATAATCGCAAATAATAATTTGCCTTACCAAGCACTTCGATCTCTCATGTTTACAAATTTGTCTCTTGAATCCTGATTACAAATTTCATGGCCAAGATTACAAGCGAAATGTAAAACTTCTTGCCGTAATAAACTTTCGGTGACTGTTTCATTTGATTTTGGTTCGTAGCCTATTGAGTTGATCACAGTGTCCATATAACTTAGGAGATATGACTGAAATTAAAGAATACTTTTTTTTCTTTTTCAGCTTCTCGCTCCATCTCACATAACAGAGTTGGTGAGGAAACCTGGGAACCTAATGTTAAGACATCTATTCCCGTCCCTTCTCATTGAGACGTTTTGCCTCGAAACCAGAGCGAAGAAATAAAAATATTAAATATTATTTTTCTCGAGTGGAAATTGAGCCTACAACCTGTAGCGCTTACAATTACACGATTGTGCCCATGCGCCACGACTGGCTTCGAAGAAAAGTTCAGATTTTATTATATATTTTTCTACATATATTACTTAAAGAAGACTAAGAAACTAGTTAAAATAGAGCTGTTCATAAGTCCTTCCTGCCGGCCTATACTTATGCCTAAAATAATTCTTCGCCTCTAAGAATTATTTTAGTTTATATAGGTAAATTTTCAAATATCACCTAAGAAACATATATAGGAGTTAAAATAATTTCATCAATTAAAATAAACTAACATCAAATGTAGCCTGACTCTCTGGAAGATGTCGCATTCTATTCCTCAACCAGCTGTATCCAGTTATAGCGGGGTTCCAAACGTGATAATTGATTTCATATCGTAAAAATCTTAAAATACTGAAGCCAAAAGAGTACGTCAGTTTTTGAGATCTCATCAATGCGAATACATCATTGACAATCTGTAACATTTAAATAGGTTAAAAAAAATAAAGATTGTTAAAACATCCTAGAAATCTTATACTATATCCTAATAGCAAATAAAAATTAAGATACATAACAAAGCTAAATATAGATAAAAGGATAAAAATAATTAAAAATTCTAAGTAGACTAAATATAATACGGAACACGTGCCTGTAGTTTGTAGTTAAAATTATAAAAAGACCTAAAAATACATTATCATATAAACAAAAAATCGTCGAATGTTGTTACTTTTTTTAGATTATCTTTTGAGAGGATCTGTAATTGATTAACGTTTTGGTGGCTGACATCACTAATACTTGATAAGTAATGTTCTATGTTTTGGACTATTTGCAAATATTGAACAATTTGTCAATTAATTAAATCTGTCATTATTTTGGCTCCGAAGTAAAGATAATTGATATATTTCGGTATTTTTTTTAACATTACGGAGAGAATGGAAAATAGGCGCACAGATCCTGGGACCTGTAGAGAAGCACTAATTGAGGATTTCTCCAAGTTCCTACAGGAATGAGAAAAATGAGTTTCTTCCGAGTAACCTACACGTAAAAAAATGTACTACTCATATTTTACTTCTAACACAAAAGTATTTACAACTGCACCACAAAGGCATCCAAATTAATAAATACAATGTAGTTATAAGTATTTTCAATATACCTTAATCTCGGTTTTAGTATATACTTACTTGAGCTCGGTTTAAGTAATGAATAGATTCTGGGTCGTCTAACAAAGCCTGGGATATTAAATTCCAAGTTTTAACATCGTAGTTGACTCGATAGTGTCCTGGATGTAAGACATCATGTGTGAATATTAATACAATGTATCAGATGAACTTAAATAATACTGTAATAACCCAATAGCATTAAGCATTTTAAATCAGAGTACATAAAGTGAGTTGTACAATAAAAATAAATGTATATTAACTTAAAATAAAATCGAACATTAACACTATATAATTTATAAAAGTCAACGCTATTGTAACGAAATTAAGTTACCAAGTTTATGGTGACAGTTTACATAAGCAATGTACTACTTCTGCAAATTTAGTTTTATCATGCAGCTTGTAACAGTATGTTATATTAAGATTATATCTTGGATATGAGTTGTAAAATAAATAAATAAATTAAAAAGAAAATAATAATAATATGCATGGCAATACACATAGCTAGCTTAGCTAATGATGAATAATAAATATACATATTGATCCGAAGTCATTAACGTATGGACGTCCCGAATGTCGCAACCGTCATTAACGGTAACGCGTTCGAGTCAAACCAAAGTCTTAGTAAGTAGTCCATATAAATGCACATAAAGACTAGTACCAAATATAAACAATTGTGATATAATAATTCGAAACCTACAATAGCGCGATCTTTTAAGATTGAATTTTTTATAAAGGCAAATTATATGTAGGGGCGACACATACCGTGGGTCAAAGTGAACTTTGATCAATATTAGAATATCGAATATTGCTTGACGTCGCAGTTCTTGGTACTATAGTTTGGCGTATGATTAGTAGGTGTGTGATGCTATTTTATGTCCTGGAACTCTGGTATGTATATCTGGTATGATTCTAATACTATATTCGAATGTATAAAATACTAGAGACACGGCTGTGGGGTGTATGTGTATTTAAGCTATTGGCCGACTTGCGGTAGTGTGTTGCACCAACGACTTATATTGATTTCACAGATCAATCAACATCACGGATCACCATTATAACCTAATCTTAATATAAACAAGCGTAACAAGTACCTTTAGAAATATCAAACACAAATATCCCGGAGGGTTTAATAAAGACTAGCTGCGGTCTAGTAATAATTCAAGGTATAGGGGCGGGGCAGTGCCCCTATGCTTTCTTACTTTTATATATCTAACACATACTTTCTTTTTTTCATATAACTAACATGCAGTCATATTGGAGACGAATGTAGAACGCGCTCTTGGTTTTTCTTCAGAAGAGCTTCGAGCTACGGCAATTTAATATTGTCGAGTTTCAGTTATTCAAACAAACTTCTAATGGCAAATAACTTATTAGAATGGTACTTTTTCTGGCATTATATAAAACTCATGTGTTGCAAATATGACTTTCTTAACACTGTTTGTTACTTCTGAATATTTACAAAATTTTGAGTTATTCACGATCATAATTATAAAAGCAAGCAAAAATCATGAGCCAAAGCTTTATTTATTAAATAATATTTTTTTCAATTATAAGATTTAGCTTCCAATGAATGGAATAGATCAGAATTTGAAATGAGAGAATTATATTGGCCCTCGTATATTATTCAGAAAGCAGATAATATGTAAAAAAAATGATAAATTTACCGTGTTGCTTTAAATTGAAAATAATCCACTCCTCAATGGGAGCTATTTGAATGACAGCTGTTTTACTGCTCAGCATATAAACTGGTCTGAGATTGTTGAAATTCGGGTTAGACTTTGTAGCGAAGGTGATAGGTATGGGATAGATCTGTGCTGTAGGATTCGCTGAAGCACTTTGGAAGTATCTTTCCTGAAAAATAAAACAGAAAAAACTTCGCATAATAATATGTGTATCATAATATAGTATGTATGTATATCTAGATGCGTAACACTGAATATTTCTTTAGTAGGAACATTCATTTTAATTTGCCGGGGTTTATAGAAGAATCTATTTGCACCTATAGCCCGATTGCCAGTAAAACCTTAAACCAAAAGGTTATTGTTTAAGCAAATAACTTACCCAAAGATTTGATATTTATTATCAAGAAAAAAATGTTATGTATTTTTCTAATACCTGCGTCAAAGTTATTACTCCCATAGAATAGTCCACGTCTACTGTTAGAAGAGGATATCCGGCCTCATTGACCCAAATACGATAGAATTCCGTAAAATTAAAATATTGATACTCGCTAAGTGATCCATCCTCTTCTATAGCCTGATTGAAAGCGTTGAACAAATCGTATTGATCTGTTGCTTTGTAAGGACTGGAAAAACGATAATTATATTATTTATGAGAAAATTTTTTTTAGCTTCTCCATGGCTGCATATAATAAATCCTGTTATAGGCAAAGGGAACCTATGAGCCTAGTGTCACTCTCCGTTTCTAGAAATATTGTTTTTCGTTCAATCCTAATTCAAATTTTACATTTACTTTTCATTTCCCCGTTCTGGCATTACAAAACGTGATATTGAGTTTCATTACTAAGCACACAATGTCTCAAGTCTGAGAAAACGGAGTGTCAAGAGTGTCGGAAGACGGAGACGTCTTAACTGGTATGCGGGAAAAAGGGTAAAAATATTTTTACATGTAATTTATTGGAACAGAAATCATAGAAGGCCCGAACATTAAATCGGTTAAATATCTTCCAAATAACATCATTACATAGAAAAAAATTGACGGTCCAACGTAAGATTTTATTTAAAAAGTATATTGCCACATAAACATGGACAGAATAAAAAACATGAAAACATTACTTACTTATGTTTTAAGAAATATTGACACGCTTTTCTGAAAGTTTCAGGTGTGATCATATCAACTAACATTTGTAAGAAGGCCGCGCCCTTAGAATAACTGATGGTTCCAAAGTGGCTAGTAACTTGGGCAGGTGTGTTGACGTCATGGTTTAGAGGAACAGTGGAAACACCAGAATCAAAAGATAAACTGGTCTGTATGTATCGAGAGTTGAAATGTTCGTGGAGTTCGTATTGTGGGAACATCTAAAACATAAATATTTAATTCATATATTTTATAATTAGATAATAAATAAATCAAATGTTTAAGTATATATTTATTTCAAAAGATTAAATGAGATGCTCCTCCTGCTTTGTTTGTTGAGCTGAAAATTATAACGTACCTCATGTGCGGCTATGTATCCAAAATAACTAGCGAAACCTTCGTTAATCCAAGTGTTACTCCACCAGTAACAAGTGATCAAATTGCCGAACCATTTGTGAGCGAGTTCGTGCGACACTAGCGTGGTAGCATAATGTTCCACTGACATGATAGTTTCACGTGGATCGATTATTAAATATAATTCCCTAAAAAAATCGAAAAATACACAAAAAGAAACTGGCAACCAACATAATTGTGCATGAATGCAACATCATTTATTAAATCAGATCAGATCAGCTGCTGCTGTATCCTGCACACAGCAGAGTAGGCAGAGGGAACCTAGCGTGAGGACACTCTGCTCCCCACTTTTCACTGAATTCTGAAGGCATTGCGTGTTGAGTAGCGGACCTCAACGCCGCGATTTGCCTCGACATCAGAGCGAAGAAATGAAAATATACATTTCAATAAATATTTAATTTCCTTGAGTGGGGAGGATCAAACCCACGACCAATAGACTTTACAGTCACACTTTGTGCCCATGCGCCACAACTGGCCTTATCATTTACTAAGAGTAAATATTATCTTCATACAGGCTTTGCTCCGATTTTGCTTAAATTATTTTGACTTGTATCTTAAAATAAGAACAGAATATATTGATATACTTTGTTAATGTTTAGAAGTGTTTAAGGTCCTTTTTTTACATTTAATATTTTATACCGAAAATAATGACACAAGTATAAAGTTAAAACTGTATACGTTTCTTTTACATACCTATAACTAACCATACCCCAATTTTCAGTACCAGCCGACGCCCAATCAGGTGAAGAAATGTGGTCGTTCAATAAGTTTGGATGAAGACTTGCATACGGAATATTGAAGTAATCGTCAAAGAATTCCGTCATTTTGACAGTCAATTCTAAAGCGTGATCTCCTAAACCTGCTGTATTGGATCTACCAATAATTCTTATATCAGGAGAGAATGATGTATTGCTAGCGATCACTTGAAAAGATTCGCTAACCAAAAATGTTACTAGGTACGAAGACATAACTGGGGTAGCTGTGAAATGATCGACTACGCGACTATTTTCAATGCTGGAAATATTAATGAAATATTAAGCTTGTAATTTAGAATATCACATTCATAGTAATACAATAATAATATCAAATTACTAATAAATTAAAATTATTATATTATTTTAATAGCAAAAACACTAACAGAGTAGATTTAAAAATATTTACTTGCTTTTCCTGCAATAAGTAAAAAATCTGCAGTAACAAAGTTTAAAAACAAATGAAAGTATTATTATTGCCTTGGGCAATTTGTTACTTAAAAAATATATTTTTTAATATAAGTATATACTAAAGTAAGTTCATCATATATATTAACGTCTTAATATTATTATACTTACGATTCACTTCGGTCAAGAGCAGTATTTGAAAAAGTTCCATTGTAACCTGAAGGTTTAGACAAATGAAGCTTAAAAGCTGCTTTAAATAATGGCTCGTCCCAACAAGGAAACGCTTGTCTCGCGTTGTACGGTTGGAAATGTGTTGTTGCATATATTCTATGAAAGAAGTCCATATTATGTATAATAAATAGTAAGTCAATATTTAGTACCAAAATATACCTGTAATCTTTTTACAGAAATAAAAATATAGAGTAATACTAACATTTTTATGTATTTTACCAATATTTTAAAAAAACATCCTTTGGGATAAGACCATTGAATCCACATACTATATACACATTGGCAAATTAAGCAATTACTATGTATCAATGAATATTACTTTTGATTTGTTTTATTTCTTACCTTTCCACTCCATTACTGTCTACGTACCAACCTCTCCATATACCCCTTTTCATTGGACCGTCGTTCATTTTATTACTATACTCAATATAAAGCGAATAATTTGTTCCTAATACAAGAGATTGTTGCAGATTTACTTTTAAGAAATGATATTGAGGTTCCAAATAATATTCATTAAGTAATTCTTGACCACTATTAACCGCATTAACTCTTACTGATTTTATTGTTTCAACATTTGAGTGTAACACAATGTTTGATACATTCTCTTGCCTTGCCTGAAATTACATAGTATCATGGTTATAAAAAAAATAAAGAAATGGGAGTTTATTATAATGCCATATTTGTATATTCAAGATTTTTTTACACTGATCAGTTTGTGTACTTCTAGTTATTTTACGTTTCAGAAAGTGAAATACAGCAACAGAAAAAAGGCAAAACATACCTGAATAATAATTGTTTCTCTACCATCGAAACTAAATGGTCGATCAGTTGCCTCAGCAAAGTATAAGTCGATGTATATATCATAATCTAAGGGCACCACGTTTTGGGGTAAACGGTAAACTGTATCTGTGCTCCGAGAATCTGTGCCATCGGGAATATCTATAGATTCTTCTATTTCTGATATCCATAAAGGATTATCGGCACTTGCGGTCACTAAGACCACAAGGCCTATAAAAACGTAGAACAAGGACATTTCTGTAAAAATACAATACATTTCTGTAGGTTTTCTGATAAGACACTTCTTGTCGAGGTCTTTTATTATACATCACAGCGAGAACTTATTCAAGGACCTAATATTATGCGTACTCGAATATTAATTAACAATGTACTATAAATCTGGCAGGAGTTATTTCAGCACAGGTAGGTAGAGTTACATGGATAAAACTTTCGTTCTTTTTTCAGGATTATAGGTCAACGGAAAGAACAATTTATAAAAGATGAAAAGTTTAAGTTTGCTCGCATATGCAATTTGTATGAAGTGAAACTTACTCTACGTAAGTTTCTAATGAGTGTTTTATGAAAGAGTTATAAATTTTCACTTTTAGATTTTTATTACTAAATTTGTATTGTAAGTTCTCACTTTGTATTAAATTTCATAAGTGAAGGTCCACGGGTCGTACAAGTTTTGATTACTTGGTGAATTTACTATAAAATGTATCAAAAACTATGCATAAATGCTCGTATCTTTTGATTGCGTCGAAATAGAAGTTTGAATTTTTCTATACTTCTAGCGACTACAGACAGACCTTAATATTCAACATTAATTTCAGATTGATAATTTCACATGATGTCGAAATAAATGGTCTTGACAGACCAAAAAATGGACAATAAAGTGATTCTGTAAGAGTTCACTTTTACCTTATGGGGTACGGGACCCTAAAAAGCAGCTTCACAATTTTTACCGCATAGGGAAGGGCGAATCAGAAGGAATCTTACACAAAAAGCACATTGGATAAAAAATGGGGAACTCCGTTCCCCACTTTTCACCAAATTTTCAACGATTTCGTGATGAGTGATGAAATTGAATGTCGCACTTTATTTTATCAATAGTGCGAGGAAAATAAAACTGATTCATTTTGGGTGGGAATTGAACACCTAACTGTAGCATTTACACATAGACACTGTGCCGCTGTACCACGACGGCCGGAACTAATATTTAATTTAATAAGTTAAATATTAACACATATATTTCAAATATATTTTTTTTATATTAAAATAAACTTACCTGATAAAAATGTCCTCATCAAAGCTTGGATTGAGATAAAATGAATCCAATTATTGTTCTAAAAACCTTCGAATCAATAAAACGATGATAAATATTATAGTAAGATAACAATTAATCTTATGATTGTATTCCGATATCGATCTAACATAATATACCGATGAAAATATTTGGAGAACTAAATTATTATTACTAATTTATTTGTAATATATCATTGATATCGAATGTACGTCAATATATTTACAACTTTATATATTATGTTTTTTAAACTAAATAAAAATAATAATTTAAGAGATAAATTTGCAGCGTCAATGTAATGTTATTTAACATTCTCTTGTACATTTTAATTTTCAAATTGCAGAAATATAAGTATGTCAAATTAAACATAAATAAATATTATCTCTATATATAATAGGACAGTAAAAATATTTTGTCTGTAAACTTAAAAAGAATAATAGAAAGCAAAAATATTTTTTGAATTTCTTGTCTGTCTGTCTGTCGATATGTGTGTTTCACCAATTGCTTTGTTTTTCTCAACTTAATTACTTAAGTTTGTTTCATCAAGATCGATTCATTAAAAAAAAATTATCGGCATTTGAATGAACTCAAGGGATTAGTTTGCCTGCGAATGTTATATAGCAATCGCGCTGGTAAGATTCTTGGCCAAAGAATGATAATTTGAAACGTCTTGGTTATATGACTGTTCATAAAAATATATATTTCTAAAGTACTATTATACTATATTTTACACAATAAAGTAAACAAAATTGAATTGTAATTTGAAAATGGAGATTACCTTCATAAATCATGACAGTTAAGTTTAAGTCGTAATTAATTCAACACAGAGATAAAGAACGATTTGATCTTCAATGAAATATCAAAAACATACATAGATTTTTTGGTTCATTCCTTCGTTTGAAATAAATCTGTATAAAATGCCTAAAACCTCCAATCTACGTGTACACTATCTGTAATAACTACAAATTTACCAATTGTACATTTAACTAATAATATATGTAACTAATTTAAAATCTCTATAGGAGTTAATATGCAATAATTACATTTATTTACAAAGAATATTATGATTTTTTACCCAAATCAATAATTTAACATTTAAGGCTGTTTCTGAAGCAGTAAATTAAATTATTCACTGACATCAGCGCATTTAACAGGGTCTTAAAATTATGATAAGACTTACATAACATAGGTAAAAAGAACGTAATGTTACAAAAACATATACGTATATTTAATAATTAGCTTTAAGTAAATTTTATAAATATCAAATATCAACATTGGTCGTATTTTTTAATACAAAATAATCAAAAATTCTTATAGAAATTACGATAATGTAGTAAAAAAATCATATAAGAAGTCATTATAGTTGTCAATCAATTATTTATGTATGTATAAAAGGACATGTACTGACTGACTGAGGTAAGACGCACGCACAGCCGTAACCGCTGATGGTAAAAACGTGGAACTTGGACAGATGTTCATATTCATAATGTGGACATCCACTAAGAAGGGATTTTGAAAAATTTAACTCTAAAGGGATGAAATTGGGGTTGAAAGTTTATATGGAATTTTTTTTATTTTATATTTTATAAAATTTGAAATTCAGACTCTTAAAAACATTTAATTGAACACTTGTTTCATGGTTTTTTAGAATTCAGCCCCTAAAAATTCAAATAAGGGGTTGAAAGTTTATACGGAAAAATCTTTAAATCGCTACCGATTTTTATAAAAAATTTAATTCATATTGTTAAAAATATTTTATTGAACTCGTGTTTCGTGGTTTGTTTAGAAGTCACCTAAGGGTGCAAACATGCGGGCGAAGCTGCGCGTGCCCACTGGTATTTGTTAAATCAGTAATCATGTAGTTTAAGCCGCGAAGCCGAGTGGGCTGCTAGTAATCTATAAATTTTATAGTACTACTTACATTTATCTAAGTAAAGTGCGCCACTTGGTTCCCTCTGTGCCTACCCTGCTGTGTGCGGGATACAACGTAAAACTGATTTTATTTAATTTTTTTTATTAAGCTAAACAAATAACGCGGATATTTTGGTTCAGTTGGCCATTCCTGAGTTGTAGTTGAATATTAAAATATTATTATTATTACATAAAACTGAATATGTATATAAAAATCTAAAAAATGGATCATACGTGTCGAACCGAGGGCTCCGTACAAATTTCATAATTGTAGGTCAACGAGAACGTGATTTAATAGTAAAAAATAAGCTAAATTTATGTATATGTATGTGTGTATGTACGTATGATGTATACACTTCCATTTTGCTACAAAGAACTACTAATTTAAGTTTATATAGGTTTTTCTGTCATAATTTTTCAGATTAGACAAACGGATGAACAACCAAGTGGCCAATAGAGATTCCGATTCCTTTCGATTCCTTTGAAGTATGTAACAATAAAATTGTATTTTTATAGTAGTTTATTTTTTTTATCAAAAATGGATATAATTTTTTTTACTGAATACTTTACTTCCGTAACTGCGTTGAGATTATTGCAAAAAAACTTTCAAATACAGCGACTGTTGGCTAAGCTCGTGATTTTTGCGCCACTATAAATCTTGAAAATAACATCGAACTTAAAATATATATTTTTAAAAAGTTATTTGAACTAGAAATTTTCGAAGACGCTAGTCACAAAATTTGCAGGTAATTTTTTTTACAAATAATTTCAAAATTATTTGAGTTAATAGTATAAGGTAAAAATAAACTCATTTATTCCTACAACCGTGGCGCTAACAGCCGCACGATTGTGACCATGCGTGGTGCCCATACACCGCGACGGCCGTCTTAACAAAGAAATTTATATGTTTAAACTAATCAATTCGGCTAGCGAGTAATTCAAATTTAGCCAAGTATAATACTTGGCTATGATACTAAAAGATACATAGATGGTTATTAATTAACTTAAAAAAGCACAATACTGACAAGTGTGACCTGTATGTATGGAATGTCGTAGACATAATATTTTGATGAACTGAAGAAACGTACAAGCTGGTCATTTTCTTTCAGATCACCAACGTTCACTCACATGTCACTTTGCTCTTTGGAGACAATTATACTAACACAAATAAAAAATTAAGCTGACATAGCGTAACCGTGTTTAACATCAGGTTAGAAGCTTGGTTAGGTTTAAACCAAGGCTTAGACTTATATTGTACAGGAGAAGCATAAAAAATAATATAATATTGTTATTTAATAAATATAATTAAAGAGATGAGCGAAATATAATATTATATCGCGAAATGTGTATTTTTAGTTTAAGAAAATGTCAAAGTCTACCTTCCTAGATATTGATAATTTTTCTAGATTTCGTGAAGACAGTTGTTGAGGTATCTTGATTCATTTCTTCAGATATGGGTTTGAAATATTTTACACTATATGTTGTTCCCGTAAAAGAAGCGCTGACGCTTCCACTCTGTATAATTATATTTATATTATTTTAGTGTTTTAAATTCTTTTTATTTGTTAATAAAATGAACGGTAAATTGTCCAAATTGCCAGGTTTTTCAGTTCAGTATAAAAAATAACACGGGAAAAAACATAAGAAACAACAAAACACTGTCCAACAAAATGAAACAACAATTTTGTATTGTATAATAAAAATATTTATTAAAAATAATATTTAAAATAAACTCCAATAGAGCTAAACTTATATTGATTGAATTAAATTAACATTTTGCACTTAATGAAAAAATTGTGCAATCAATGCCACGAAGATAAGTGCCACCGAACCAGTCATTGCAGCAGATGCATTTCTACTGCGAATGAAGGTTACAACATCAACTGCTATATTGTTACCCCATCTAATGTTGTTCATAGCTGATGAAACAACAGCCACTCCGTTGTTAAATGAGCCGGGTAGATCTTGCTGTTCCTCGTACACCCAACTTTGGAACTGGAATAAAATTAAATCAATAAGTCAATCATTAAATCATTAATAATAAAGAGTTTTATCTATCTATCTATCTATCTATCAATTAATACACATACTGCATATTGACGATATAACATGATTCTCATAATTTTACCCTGTGTAGAATAACAATAAATAACATGATTAAGGCCAGTCGTGGTGCGGGGCCCAGTGTGGTACTGTAAGCGCTAAAGGCTCTGGGTGTATTTTAATTTCCAATGAGTCCAGAATTCGGAGGAAAATAGGCGGAAAGAAGTCTCAACAGTAAACTCTCACTATCTACCCTACTACAGGTTACAGTGTGAAGCTAAAAAATAATGTATATAGGTAGTAAGGTAGGATAGTAGGTCCTCTACCCAAAAATGTATAATATTATATTTTCAACTTAAAATAATTTATTTGTTGAGACAATGTTGTCGCGGCCCAATTAAGATGTATAAATACTAGCTAGTATTTATACAATATAATTTTATTTTTAATACAACCACTTCTTATTTTTTTAAATACTACTATTATATTAAATCTGTAATTCATTTAGTGGAAACATGATATTTTAATTATTTTTATTTTCCTACGAAAGTGCGGAACGGAGTGTGTTAATGTGGTAACAAGCAGAAAACTAACAAAAGTTAATTTTATGATTATTATTCTTATCAGTCTAAGTATTACATTTTGAAGATTGATCTAAGATGCTGTGTGTATCACATAAAATCAAATGGTAAAATAAAAAATGTACACTTACCTTAACCACATCTTCAAAGTTGGTCAAGAAGGACGCTACAGCGTTAATGCAAATATTAAGTCTGGCTACACCTCCGTATCTGTAGACAAGGTTTCAAAAATAATTATTAATTAAAATAAATAATTAATAAGATCATTATTGATTGAAATAAATCGTAAATAATAATGATAAAAAAATAGCTTAAATACAGCCAGCTTTTTATATATTTGTTACTTTCTACATATAAAATGGGCAAACGTTGTTTGTTGTGTTGAACAACAGTTGTGTTACAAGATTTTCTCTATCGATCTCATAAATGGGATCATGTATTGCTGGAAACATGAGGAATAAAATCTATCTTTGAAAAGTTATTAGTTACATAAAAGATTATTAATAATACTTACGCGTCTCTCATTTGGTTGAAGTTCTTGTACAAGAAGTCGAGGACTAGATCCAAATTTTCGTTATTGCCCTGAAGAGCAAATTGATATGCACTAGCCCTGTCGTGAAGCCTAATTTTGTCATTGTACATAGACTGGAACAAGTAACTGGAAAAAAAATCATTGTATATTTAGATTTTTTAAAACTATCTTAACGTACATTCACTAAATGTTTACGTAATGTTTATCATTTACAAAATTTTTCTATTACAATTTTTTAATTTTTTTTAAATGTTTTAAATTTATTTAGTGAAATATAAATAGTGTATCTACTCGATTTTGCTGATCATTTGCATAATGAAACTGATAATATCGTACATTTTTTTTAAATCTTAGTAAATAATTCACTTCCCAAATCTACACATATTGGAAGTGGAAGGAGATTTTAAATAAATAAATCTCCTCGATCTCCAAAGATAAATAATATATAAACAATTCTCATTTTCGTGATTTGTTTAGATGAAACACATCGGATTTAATGTCAATCTGAATTGGCGTTGATTCCCAAATTTTAAAAATAGGCAAAATGACGGTGTTTGCAACAAGAAAATATCAAATTGTGAATTCTGCACTAAGTTATTGAGATGCTTAAAAATAATACTTACTGTGACAAAGAAGATCTATCTTTAGTACAAGCTAGAGCACGCAACATGACGACCATGTCGGCGGCGTTCTGAGAACTATTATATTTCTGGAAGAGGAACTCATAGTCCGAAGCATTTCCATGGCGAAGACCAGAGCAGTAGACGTAACGGCGAGCGTTTTTAGGTACACTGTGGAAGTAATAAACTTATAGGAATATAATTGTATTTATTTTTCTAAATGTTTATATATGTACAAGATTTCATTCTCGTAATTTTTGCCGGCCAGACGTCATTCAGGAGCGAGACATGTGCCGGACTGTAAACGCGACTGGTTTTTACTTCAATCCCCATACGAAGAAACTAAATATTAATTTAAATTTATATTTTCATTTCTCCGCTCTGGAGTCGTGATAAAGCGTGGTGTTGAGTTCACCACTCAACACACAATGTCTCCAGAATGCAGCGGAAAGTAGGGAACCGGGTGTCTTAACACTAGGTTCCCTCCTTCGTCTACCCTGCTGTGTGCGGCTGGTTATACACCAGCCGCACACTACACAGCTGCACTGCACCCCACAGCATAAAGCTGATTACAAGTATATTTAATGCGAGTCTTTTAGTGCATAAAATTTTTTAGTAACTTAGTACTTAAAAGTTTGTGTCGAACACTGCCTTCATTATATATAACGACTCCGATAACGATTCCGATTTTCAGATCGTCAATAAGAACAACCCTCGATTAATATGATATTTAAATAAATCATAATTAACAGTGTTAATGCAGTAAATTAAAATATTATTTTAAATATTTTTTAACGTTTTCATTTAAATAAGTACAAACAACGTAATTTTATATACAAATAAAAACTTACATATAGGTAGCGTTGTTCCTAAACTCATTCCACTTTGCAAGACTGTCACTAACGCATCCTTCGTGGCCAAGATTACAAGCATAGTTCATAATAATCATTCTCGCTTGTTGGACAGACACCAACTCATTAGGGCTTTCGTTGTAGCCTAATTCAGCTATAGCACCTTCGAAAAGATCTAACAAATATTCCTGAAAAGATCCAACATACAAATATTATTAAAGTTATGTATTCACATATATATGTACATGTACCGTCAATTTGAGGTAGCGGACGTGGCAGGGGCAAACAAGAGCGCTTCTGTAAGCGCGGCGGTAGTGGATTCAATTTTGTATAACCTGATTGTGTATTTAATTGTGTAATTGGAATACATTGACAGATATTATGTAATTATAAACTTAGTCTATAAAGCGTATAAAGTAAGAGCGACCGTATTAAATTAAATTTTCTCAAATATGAGCTTTTTAAGTAAAGTGCACAAACTGATTACCAGATCAGTATTAATTGAACATATAAAAAAAATACACTTTTTTACTTACACTAAATTCCTCATAAACAGCAGGCAAGTGCTCTAGCCTTCTTCGCACCCAATCAAGCTGAGCTAAAGCTCCATTCCAGACGTAATAACTGCTTTCGTTTTTCAAAAATGAGATTACATCAAAGGCGCGGTTGACACTGATTTTGCCAGCTCGTAGGAAGAAAAGGACATCATGGGCAATCTAAATCAGAAATATATACATTTTTTAATTCATATTAGAGACTGTTTTACGTATTATTTTTCAACTAACATTGTTTGTGTCGCCTTTAGTTAATGTATATGATGGTCATCACCGTTTGCATTCTCTCCTTTCTTTATTTTCTACAATATAGACCTTTCTAAAACTCATTTTCTAAAAATAAAACGATTTGAGGCCAGTCGTGGCTATCTGTGTATTTGCTATTTGCCAATATCAAATGCACAGATTAAGAGACATTTTTTTGATATGAAAAAGGTTATGTTTAGTTTTATAAATATAATAGACAGCGATCCGTTACGATTTTATTATAAGTATAGAAGAATTTGCGCTATCAGACGTTCCGACCAGTCGTTTGAGGCCAGTCATAGCGCAGCGTTACGAAGTGTGACTGTAAAACTGACTGGTTGTGGGTTCGATCCCCACTCGAGGAGATGAAATCCCCACTCGAGAGGAGAAATATTTACTTAAATTTATATTTTCATTTCTTCGCTCTGGTGTCGAGGCAAAAGTGCGGCGTTGAGTTCTGGCACTGAACACGCAATGCCTCCAAAATTCGGCAGAAAGTGGGGAACGGAGTGTCTTAACTTTAGGTTCCCTCTGCCTACCCTGCTGTGTGTGGGATATAGCGTGAAGCTAATAAGAATAATAAGACGTTCCGACTTTGACGAGACGTCCCAACAGACATGGTCCAGCTGTTCGTAAATTGAGATTTTTTTTTATTATTTTATTGTTTAAGTTACTAACAATTCTAGAGATAAAAATCACGCTTTTCCCCGAGACAAAATCTGGCAACGCTGATAGAAATATAGATATAGATTAAGGCTTACCTGTGCCCTGTTTAGTTTGTGGATGACATCTTTGTTACTGCGCAATTGAGATGCAATCATTTCCCAGTTATGATCATCATAATTTACTCGATAAAGTCCTACAACATATATATTTTTAAACAACTTATAACTACTTCTAATATAAATTATTTAAACTTCTTACTAATATAAATAAATAAATTAAGAGTTAAGCATAAACTAAATTTCAAAAACTTTCTCAACATCTTTTCAAAAATAGTGCTTGAATTTGCTGACCGGGTCGGTCAGCAAAATCTTTTAAATATTTTTAAAACAAAATAAAAATTAAAGACAAATATTTATGATTAATTCGAAACGAGCTAAGTAAAAAAAAAATTCTTTCAAGACAAGCTTAGTAAAAAAGTTAATAAAATAACAATTAAAACAATAAAGATTTGGACATGCGTGTGTCTGAAATGTGACCGTCATATATTCATAATTTACTATAAAAAATCTTCACACTTTTTCAGGTATAGGACTTAAAACAGAGTGAACCTAGTGATTTAGAAGATACTCCATCTCTCACTTACCGCCCATTTTTCGAAACACTGCGTTATTGAGTGACGGAACTGAGCACTACGCTTTTGTTTTTTATTACATAGAAATAAAAATCTTACCTGAATATTGCAAGTTCAATATAACCCAGTCGTGCCCTGGATCTTTTTGAATGGTCATGCTACTATTGGGAAATATAAAACTGGGCTTAGTACTAGTAAAATTAGGGTTTCCTCCGTGAGTCCATGTTATTGGAATATGCCAAATTGTTGGGTTGGGTGTTCCACTTAATTGAAAACGTTCCTGCAAATTAATTTTCCATAATGTAACATATCAAAAGCGAATAAACGAAATAAATAAAAAGTTATAATTTAAGCAGTTGAAATATTGATTATACCAAGTAAGTCTATCGGAAGAAAGTTTGTTAATAAAAAATATTTTTAAAGTATACGAATGATTGTTTAAATGTATTTAAAAGAAATCTACCAAGCGCGAGTCGGACTCGTCCGCAGAAGGTTCTGCACCAATTGAAATTGGACTATTATTGGGAAACAGGTTTTAATGATGCCGTGAATAAAATTAACAAACTTAAGTTTGCGGGCATATACACTTATCAAGTATTTATATATTTATTTATATATTTATTTTTATATTTTACTTCGTCCTAAATTACATAACTGTAGGTCTAAGGGAAGTTTTAATTACTCGGTGAACTTCATACAAAATGATTTTGATTTGCTTCATCAAAAGCTTAAGTATTGTGCGCCAAAGAACTGTAAACATAACATACATGATAGGTACAAAACCTTAAAAATAGATCACTTTAGTTTAGTTACCATTAAATAAATCGCAATTTAAATGTTTTGGGAAATTGATTTAATTTTCGTATTTAATAGAAAAATGATTAGTTATTTCATATATGTTGAGGCAAAACGTAAGTTGCACGCACACGCGCGCAAATTGCAAGCGTAATTTTTTTATCATATGAATTCCGATTCCGAAAATTTCCGGGTTAAAATTAGATTACATATTGTTCCACTAATCTTTTGCTTATAAAAAAGTATAAAAAGGCAAAAAAAATACCTGAGATAAAGAAATGACTCCATTATCCACGTTAACATTTACATTGACTACTGGTGCTCCTGGCTTCTGCACCCAGTTATCGAAAACCTCTCCCACATCAACTCCAGGATAACTAACTTGAAAGCTTGCATCCTGTGCAACGGCCCTTCGGAATGCTTCGTACATGTCATTGGGATACGCAATACCATATGCACTGAAATGTGTATTAATGTTTACACAAGTTCCAAATAAATACTTTATTTTATTTTTTTCTTTACCATTCTCGTTTTTATTGTATCTTACTTTGTCAATACTTACTGTTGTTTTAAATAATCTCGTAATGCATTTTTAAAAGTGTTAGGCCCAACAAAATGTTCCATCATTCTTAAGACTGAAGCCCCCTTTGCATAACTGGGAGTACCGAAATGAGCTGTGATTGAAGGATTGCTTGAGACGTCGCTCCAATTCATAGCAGTAATACTGGCACTGGCATCCCCAACTAAAGCACTTTGCACTCGGTCAAGTACGAAAAGTTCATCAAGCTCCAGTTGTGGATCAGCCTAAAATATGATTTTATTTTGTACTTAGAAAAAAATAAACAAGACGTTGTAAAACAATAACCAAATTATACACTGCACATGATCGTTTCATTTAAAAAAGGAGCTTTACGGATTACCCAAAATAGGCAGAGAAAACCTAATGTTAAGACATCCCCTCTTTTTGCCCATTTTTCGACACATTGCCTATCGAGTGGCGGAATCCAACTCCGAACTTTGTCTACCCTCTGGTATGGAATAGTAATAATTTAAATATTATATAAACTTTAACAAATACTAAATTACTAGTAAACTAAATTTAGAAAGAATTGTACTCACTAAATGTGCTCCAAAGAATTCAAAATAACTAGCAAAAGACTCATTTAGCCAAAGATTGCTCCACCAAAAACAAGTTACTAAATTTCCAAACCATTTATGGGCAAGTTCGTGAGCCATAATTGTAGCAATAAAGATCTTGTTTACAATATTTGTGTGATCATCGTCGTATAGTAAATATGCTTCCCTGCAAACAAACAAAAAACAGTTACTTCATTATCATTTCTCCCCATATGTTTATCTATTTTTTTTTATTTTCGTAAAATTTCTCTAATCAAATATTACGTCGATGTAATATTCTGAAAAGTAAATCTATTATTCTGATTAGTTAAATAATTAATACCCTACCTGTAGTTGACCATTCCCCAGTTTTCCATAGCACCAGAAGGGAAATCAGGTAAAGCAATATGATCATTTTTCATTGGGTTTCCTTGACCCATTTCATAGTATCCATAATCAAAATACTCATCCATCGCATTAGTAATCTTTAGACCAATATCTGCAGCATAAGCGTGCTGGTCGACAGGCCCTTCGCGAGAGATTATTTGGAAAGGCTTTTGTACTGTTGACGTTAAATTGGTAGTTACAAAGTCGCTGACATGGAATGCTATTAAGTAGACGGAAACAATAGGTGTTGGCAAGAACGTCTCTCGAATTCGCCCTTCAGATAGCCTACAAAAGAAAATAAAATTTTGAAATGATTCTTGGCGGAAGGTACAATATTTGTATCCAATTTTCATGGCATTTCTTTCTTATAATTAATAAAATTTACTACTTACACTTGTGTATCATTAATGGCCATATTCGAAAAAGATGGAGAAAGATTAGCGTCGCGAACAATAGAAATAACAAATCTACTTTTGAACTGAGGTTCGTCAAAGCAAGGGAATGCTGATCTTGCAAAGTAAGGCTGGAACTGAGTTGTTGCATATTCACTGCAAAAATAAAATACATTATTATTTTTATTTTGTTCGTAAAATTTTTTACACGTCGACTTTATGATTTTTGTTTTAAATAAAATTATTTAAAAATAACTTAAAAAGTATAAATTTAAAATAATTAACGAATAAATACAAACGAATAAATAATTTAAATACAGACGGACTTAGTTCAATCTTTAAACAAAACTAGGCCTTATATTATATAGGCCGCATGAAACTAGTATAAGGTTGACGACAAGAAAAAGAAAAGCCAATCTAGAAACATCAGCGTCCAGTAGCATTAGTAACTACAATATGATAATTATCATAGCAAAGCTAGTCGTGACAGGGAACTGCGTGCGTTTAGTAATGTACTATCTAGATAAGTGTTCTCTTCTTCTTATCATGAAACATGTTCACATAGCCAAAAAGACGGCTCTAGTATAATAGTAGTAAAGAGTGTTACACTTCCTGCCTTAAGAAGGTTGACCTTTGGGAACCTTTTCAACTGTCAATGAGGCGGTTCATCTCTGCGAGGAGATCCATACTTAAGTTAAAATGACGTTGTTAATGTTAAAAATAATAAAAACACTTACCGTGTTTCATTACCAAAATGGTAGTAACCTTTGTAGAAACCCCTCTCAATTGGATTTTTATTTATTGCTCCAAGAAAACTGATAGTAATTGTATATTGACCAGGAGCGATTTGTGAAGCAAAATTAATTTTTAGTATTTGATAGTAATCGTCAGTTTCAAATGAATTGGGAAACTGTAGGTTTACTGGTTGGTTGTTTTGATTAACAACGTTAATTGCACTAATAGATACGACTTTCTGATGCAGAACAATTTGTTGAAGACTTTGTAGTACCTGAAAGTTTCTTTTTTATTTTAGTTATACATTTATATAGGAGGCAATGGAAGTTAAAGGAGACATATGTAAATAGGCACATCAAGTACACTGAGAGACATTTTGCAGTTATATTTGTAGAATGTGCTTATTACGTTTTTATAACTATATTAATAAGTTACTTTTGGAGCAAAAACGTGAAGACCAATTCTTTATCAAACAAATTATAATAAATCTCGACAAAATTATTACAATTTTTGTTAAAAGTATTTTGTGTTGCTTTAAGGGACATTATCTACCTGATAACAAAACTTCTATACCTACATACAAAACTATATCTTCGGTTACATCAGTTAGACGAATTAATAATTTATAATACATTTTATCTTATCTTTTATATTCTTAGATAAAAGAATAATTTTAGTGCAATAAAATGTTAATAACATAATTTAATGTATTTAACAAAATATTTTTCAAATACTGTATGTACTGCCTAAAATATTTATATACCTCTTTGTTATTAACTCCTAATTCGTCTTAATAAATCCGTTTTTATTGAATCTCTTTAAAAAAAAATCTAAAATGAAAGCGAGTAATTACTGCTTCATTTTCACAACTAATCACACCGGGAAAAAAAATATATATTAAATGTAAGCATTTTCTCGTGTTTAAATCAGTCTGACAACTATGGCGTACAAAACTCTTAAAATTAAAGTAATCATTTTGAAGTATTATTTCACACTTAGGAACAAAGTTCCCTTATTTGACGTTTAAAAATTTTAACGTTTCTGTATGAACCCATGTCCCTTGGAAATTGTCCAAGAGTATCTAATTACTAAGCCATACGTTCTCATCAAAACTTAAAAATGCTAAAAACAGAAATAAGTGGTTACAAGTGTATAATTTGTACACACAACATCGCAACTACAGTCATAAATTTGTGCCCTTGCGCCATGGTGGCATTTAATAATAAATTATTATTTTAAACTTAAATTATTACGTACATTTACGGTGATCTGAACCAATCCGTTGAATCTAGATTCAGATAAATATACGTCCAGGTCGACATAATAGTATGAAGGTTGCACATTATTTAGCAATCTATACTGTGGGTTGTCCAGATTTGTAGAATAATCGATAGTTTCCAAATCCGATAGATATTCAAAAGGCTCCGCGGAGATTAAACCCACGAAGAGGAATAAAAACGTGACCATCATTTTGAGACCTGCAATATTTTTCACACTACTTTATTAAAAAAACAAAATCATCATCGATCAATATCTTAATCGTTATCACACACACATCTTTTATAGACAATTAAAGAAGAAATGGTTAATATACATATTGAGGACTACTTAAAAAACTTAAGTTAACAGGGTGTTAATTCTAATTACCTTATTTCGTCTTTCTATAATCACCAATACTCGTGTTACTCATTTATTGATAGCTAAGCCATGGGAACTTAGTGTTATAATACTCAGCTTCCGCCAATTCAGACATTCCGAGTTGAGTGCCGAAACTTAACGCTGCACTTTACCTCCTTACCAGAGCGAGGAGTTAAATATATTAAATACTTCATTCCCCGAGTGAGAATCAAATCTACAACCGTTGCGTTTACAGTAACACGATCGTAATTAAAAAACTCGCAATAAAGTTGTACGTACGTACTTAGTTATATAAAAGTACTAATTTTCATTTCAAATTTCTCTTACAAAATTGATTACTTAAATATTCAGTTAGAGAAATAAATATATGCTAATTCGTACATACCCATTGTGGTCGCGATGGCACCCACTGACCAAGTAAAAAAATATTTTTTGTCACATATTATAGTTCCATTATCTTTGTAGACGATTTTTTTTAAATTATCAAAATGATCGACGATAAGCAGTTTTACAATACCTTTATTGATAGGTATTGATAACATTTTTGGTGTATGATTAAGTACATGTGAAATGAGCCTAGTTCATTATGTTTCAAAGACTGAATTTTTATTATTATTCTATTATTATTTATTTTCAGACTGATATTATGAGAATGAGTAATTAAGTCGTCTGCATATAACATTTCTGGTACTACAATGTGAGTTTTATTTATAGTGTAAAATTTTATGAAAATTTACATGTGTAGATATTTGTGATTATATCAATTACTAGATGTATTTTTTTTTATTTTTTGTACGAGTCTTGCTGAACCATTTTTATTTACGACCCATTGTCTTCCAAAATTGGGCACAAATTTGTAAGCGTTTCCACCGAGTGGTGTCAACGCAAATTATTAACTATTTTTTTTTCACGTTTCTTTTCAATATCCCGTAAAATTTTGCTAATCTTTTCAAGTATAAATATTGTGATGCGCTTGGTTTCTTTAGATATGCATAGACATGTAACATGACTGAGGTATAAAAAAACTCTGTTTCTTCCACACTGAATCATTTTCGAGACATTGTGTGTTTATTGTTGGATATTAACGCCACGCTATGTCTTGTTACCGTCATGTCTACTGTGAGACGCTGTGCAGTTGCATCTCGACGACATGATGACGAATCAAAGAATTTTTATATACAGGATGTAACTCGATCGACTTATAAACGCTAGTCTATAAGTAGATCACCTTAGTACCAATCTATTTCTACATGTTTGCCTAAATCTTTTTATTTCTCATCATATCTAACTTCAATTAATTTATTTTAGACTAAATAGTTAGCTATATGCGTAATATGATGTACAAATTTTCCCTTCGACGTTCTTGCTTGGCTTTATAAGAGTATAGTATAATTGTTGATATGCTATAATTGATATATGACCTTGTTATAAAGTATATTTTTATTATGTCGAGTTTAGGAAACAATATGGTAAATATAATAAATAGAGGCCAGTCGTGGTGCAGGGGCATAAAGTGTTACTCTATAGGTGCCTGGTTGTGGGTTCGGTCCCCACTCGATAAACTGAAATATTTATTTAAATTTATATTTCTTCGCTCTGGTGTCCAGGCAAAGTGCGGTGTTGAGTTTCGCTACCTATACCTCCAAAATTCGGCATAAAATTGCAGAACGGAATGTCTTAAAATTAGCTTCCCTCTGCCTACCGTGCAGCGTGGAACTAATAGTGAAGTTATAAAAAAATATGGTAAGATATACAAAATTATGCGGCAAACAAATTGAAAATCATTAAATATCGCTCACTTAATTATTGCTCACTTCTGTCCAAATCTTATCTATTTTTATGAGTCATTTAATATGAAATTCTATTTTTAGGGGATGATCTAGTATGGTGATATTCACATACACTGGTATGGTGATATTCTGTGACCTAAACTAACTCTTTCTATAGGACACTACAATTTACAATCATACTACAGGACACTACAGAAAGAGGTAGCTAGTTAGTGCTGGTTTGATTTTACACTTTTTCTCATCAGTTCAAATGTTAATTTTATATATCTTTTTTGTTACTTAAAACTGACATTCGCGCGTTCATTTTTTCCATTTTATCATTATTTTCTTTATACTTAACTTTATGTTATAATATTTTAAATTTCACGCGAAATTAATTTGTTTTTTCTCTTGATAAATAACGGAGTTTTAAAAAATTTTAATTAAAAAAACGGGATTTCTTCACTACAAGCGGAACAAAAAAAATTTAAATAATGATTTTCGCACTTTTTGTGCATATTTTTGTGTAAATTATTATTGTACAGTAAAGCATGAATAAATAAATAAATATAAATAGCTCTGTGTGTGGTCTCATGTGATCCTAAAAATGTAAAACAGAATATTTAATTGTTATTGTTCTTTAATATTAACGCGCCAATATGGAAATATGACTAGACCTATTGTTTTATCGATTTTACAAAAAGACAATTTAGTAATTAAAAAGACTTGGATATATATGCAACAATAATAATCTTATTATATTGGTGGCTGAATTAGTTCTCGTCAATAGACTAGCTTCACGCTGTATTCTGTTTATGGCAGGGTAGACAAAAGGAACCGCCCAATTTTCGGGTGATTATGTATTAAATGGTGGAACTCAACGCTTTGTCTCCGTTACCTAAGACAATTTGCAAACTTTTATGATCCACTGAACAAATAAACTATAAAGGACTTATAAATATCTAAATAATAATAAAGTATTTATTAAAAATATCAGGAATATTGCACAACACCTTAGTATATTTCATAGTAATAAGTACGATATCAGCCAAAGAAAATTAAACAATGTTCTTTGGTTCAGTCTTAAATTTCTGTGTTGGTACATAAATTAATAAGCAATCTATAAAAAATATCTACTCGTAAATAATTTAAACATCGGAAAAAGTTCATGTTCATTGGCAGTGTGTTTTCATTGTTCTGAGTCATATTTATCAACTGATAATAGTAATGCTAATAAGAGAGAGTGGCGACTCAACAGATCTAAAAACTCCAAGTAACATTTGTTTCCCGATTTTAGTCTATTTTCTTGTGGTTGTCCAATATGTGTTAAGACAGGGAAAACTACATACGTCAGTTTCCATGATAGTAAGCTACGACAATCATCCGCCAACTACGTATACAATTTGAATTTGTTCATTATAGAAAAAACAAATTTGCTATAGTTTATACTAATCAATCATACTCTTATCGAATATGACCACGTATAAGTTCCATTAGACTGGATTTTTTGTACCGAATGACTTGAAAAAATTCTCAGTGAATAATTAAAGACGGTAATGAGATAAGATTTCATGTTTGATCAATTTCATGATGACTAATTGTACGTTAAAGGAATTGTTTTCATATTATCTTCTTGTGAGCTTATTGCGTTTGTGTATTTGTATGTACATTGAATTTTTATTTTACGTAAACAAATAGTCATCAGATAGTAAAATAATAAAACTTTGTTTTAATTCAATGTCAATGTGGGCTTTAGTCTAATCGAAGTTTAATCCTATGTGATTTAGATTACCCCAATATATATAAATACAAATATTAAATATGCAAATAAGAGTACACTTTATTTGTTAAGTACGTTTTTTATTACAACTTGCAATTAGATGTTAAAGCATATAAAAATTTTGCACGTTACTTTTAATTTCAAAATTATGACAAAAAGTTAATTGCTAACGTTGTTATTAAAGTAATGAAGCTCAGAGCTGCAATGTTCGCGCTATCAGGCTCTCCATCATCCTCTTCAGCTTCCCCTTCGTTATCTCCATCAGAAATGTCTTCCAAAGTACCATCGACGTAACCACTTTCAAAGAATCTCACAAATTCTGCTAATCTTCTACCGGACCATACAATGTTTTGTCTTGTATTAGAGACACCATTGACCCCTGTATTGTATGCCGAGCCTAAAAGTTCTCTGTTCTGTTCCAGCCAATTTAGGAACTGTAAAAAATATACACTTTAAAAGTAATTTATTAATCCACGAATTATCCGCCCGCGGCTTCGCCCGCTCAAACTATACGATTATTTATTTACACTTTACAACTTACTTACACTGCACTGCGTTCAAGTTCTATCACTTATAATTATTTAAAGTAAGTATCCTAATACCTTCTGGTTATCTTATAGCAATTTCCAAAAATATTTTTAATTGTTTTGAAAAAAAGTACACTCTATTTTGATATGAATTATGTTACTTTGAGCAATATCTAATAATTAATTTATTTTTATTTTTTTAAAATATGTGGCGAACGGAGTGTCTTAACACTAGGTTTTCTCTGCCTACCCTGCTGTATGCGGGATACAGCGTGAAGCTAATAATAAAAAATAATAATAAAATACTTTTTCTTTTTGATATTACCTCTGTGCAGTGTTAGTTTGCTTGTATTATAAAAAATATTTAAGATCATGTCAGTAGTTCTTCTGTTTTAGGTAATTATTTATTATAAATATGTTTTAATAAATCTTTTTTTATTACAGCTTTAACTTTAAAATGAATAATGTATGGATTTTAATAATTGAAGTACTCAGCCGACTATGAATGGATTAAACAAAAATTAAAACTTCGTATTATACTGAATATTCTCGCTAATATATACATCTCACTCCGGTAAAGAGGCATAGCGCAACATTGAATTTCACCACTCAGCACGTAATACCACAAGAATGTCACTCACCTCACTAATTTGGTTTTCATTTCTTAAACGACTAGCAATGTTGCTTACTGGAGTCGCGGCACTGCCAAGACTAAAATATAATAATACATTTATAAGTTATGAAAAACATACACTCTTATATTAAACACGAACTTAGTTGCATAGTTACCTTTGCAAAACTTGATTGATATTTCTTCTTAGCCAGTCAAATAATCTCATTGTATTTATTTCATTACCAGTTACAGCAGAATTCCAAGCCGAACTGTGATCTTGAGGCCTAATTAAATTATTGCTGTCGATTATGGCATTTAAGTACTTATCGAAACTGGCCTGATCTGAAGTACAACCACCTGCTTGAATCATAACAACAATCTCACTAGCTAGATCTTCGTTAGCATAGCGGTCCCAGAAGTAGTCAAAATCGGATGCACTGCCTTGTCTTAAGCCACTGCAGTAGACCCAAGGGCGCATATTTGCTGGTACACTAAAATAATTGAAATGGGATCTATATTGATTTTATACATAATATTAATATGTGTACAGTAAACTAAAATGGCAATAATTTGAGTTTTATAAACAACTATATTTTCAACCATATCAATTACAAATTATTAAATTACCTATAAATTGTAATATAAGACACTATAATGAAACAAAAATACTCACAATCCTCCATTCTTCCAGTTTGCAAAGTTTTCTCTTGCAGCACTCATACATTGAGGATGACCAATGTTGCACAAGAAAGTAAGGACGTACATACGGAGTAGACCATCCATATAATTATCCCCAATGCGTTCAGAATATCCAAGACGACTTGTAATAGCACTACTTAATCTAATAGCTTCATCCTGGAAATAATTATCATATTAGAAAAGAAAGCTTTATTTTCTATTTAGAGAAATTCTGCAGAATAACTAATCACAAGCAACTTCTTCGTCTTATAATTTTTTTTTTGTTTCCGACATAATGTCGTCCAGTATATTGATTTCATTACATATAATCTAACCTTAAGTCGTTGTACGTTAGCGTCATCGTAAGATAAACGGTTAATTGCAAAATTGAAACCAGTGATAGCTGCGATCCATGGTGCATAAGAATCTTCAAATTCTAAGAATGATAAAATATTGAACGCCTGGTCGTACGTCATCACGCCTGCTCTGGCAAAGTTGAAAACGTCATCAACGATCTGAAAAAGCATAACATTTTGTCAATAGATAATTATACATTTTAAAATTATTTATAAGTACAAAACTTTTATATTACCTGAGCGCGATTCAATTCGTGAATCTGAGATCTACTGGCACCTCTTAAAGCTCTTGTAATCAAAATCCAGGTGTCGTCATCGTAATTGACTCTGTAAAAACCTAGAAATAAACAAGAAAGGCACATTAATTAATATGAAGAAAAATCATCAATCAATGATTTCTCGCCTTATCTTGACAAAAAAGGCTTTTAATTTGAATGCAATGAATTCAGAGTATTTTCAGTAATCCTTCGAAAACACGACTTTTAAATACAAGGTACAATTAAGTTTTAAGGTGTACTTAAGGGCGATTATAAGTCGTCGCTGTTTCCTATGATCTCTTAATAGTAGTAGCAATTCTTACCCGATTGTTGCTTATTGAAAATAACCCATTCATATCCTTGAGTTCCTCTTCGAATTACGGTATGCTGTTGTGTTAGTACTTGAGAAGGTTTCAGGTTATCAAAGTTTATTGAATTAGCTCTTGTCCATGTGATAGGAATCTCCCAGAGGCTGTTAAATTGTGAAGAACCAGTATCGCGTTCCCACCGAGACTGCAATTGAAATGCTTTTAAGAACTAATTTTCAACTAAAAAGAAATATATTTTTTTATTTTTCTTTCTTTTTGTTTCTTCGACTATTATATTAATATACTAGCGACCCGCTCGCGGCTTCGCCCGCTTAAACCACAGAACTATTTACTTAACACACTGAATTATGTTCGTGTCTTGATATACTTATAATGTATGTTTGCAATGTAATGAAGATTTTTTATAAGAAAGTTGTTAAAACTTTAGGTCGCATTTTCGTACCTCCCATAAGAATCTTCAATTGAATGTTTGAAATAAAAACACAACTTATCGATACTTACTATATGTGCGTTTCTTTACGATAATCTCAGAAACGGCTTAACCGATTTAAATACTTTTTTTGTTTGTATTCTGGCAAACTGCCCTTAAATATTAAGCATTAGTTTTATTTTAAGCAGCATCATGCTAGTCAGAGGGAGGAACCTAGTATTAAGACACTCCGTTCCCCACTTTCTACCGAATTCTGGACGCATTGCGTGTTGAGTGGCAGAACGCAACGCCGTGCTTAACCTTGACCTCAGAGCGAAGAAATGGAAATATAAATTTAAGTAAATATTTCATCTCCTCGTGTGGGGATCGAACTCAGAGAACCAGTCGGTTTTACAGTCACACTTGTGCCGCTGCGCCACGACTGGCCTCAACTGGACTGGACTTTATTTTAATCGGTTCACATAAAGTTAAAACCAGATCCACTCTTTATCACGCTAAAGATATTGGGTATAATGTTTGACTGATGTGCGAAATGAAAATATTATTAAATTATAACTCAATCCTGCATGTGTGGATCAGACCCACAACGTCACGTTACAGTTACAATTGGGCATATAGGGTAAAATAGTTTTTAAGATACATCAACAGTGAAGACGTAGGTTTTTTTTCTTATTTCACAATGTTTATTCATATCTATATTTCGTATGACGCGGTTACGCATAGGTACCAATAATGTAAACACATACTACTACAAAAATAGTACTAAAATGTTTAGAACTTTAAATTTTGCCGCCAATACCTACGACTCGATTTCGCAATGAGGCGTATGCGGCGGTTTCCCTTTGATAGGTTTTTATGTGCAAGCGTCGTTCTTGACAAATTGTATTTTATTTTACAACGATAATTTTATTATTTATTTTGTTTGAAAAAATTACTTTTTTATTTTCGGGTTTTTAATTTAATATGTAATAGGCTTTTATAGAGTAGTTAAACTGTGGTTTCATTTAAGGTGGTCCTAACAAAAAAACTCTGTATAATTGAGCATATTTAATATTTATAGTGATTTTTTGGAAAATAGATACCAATAGTTATTACAACCACTTGCGAAGAAGCATAGTTTAGGCAATTTTTTATTCTTATACCTTTTGAAAAACTACCAACGTTCTTATAGTTAATATATTATTTTTCCAAATTAAAAAAATTGTCTATGTCATCATAATGGCGGAAAAATTTGAAAATGTATTGTAATACCACATTAGTATCGACAATGTAGTGTTGATAGTAATTGAAAATAGTTATACTACAGGAGGACCTTCATATGCACAGTTTTAACCTGTTTTATGTATAATATAGAATAATATATTCTATAGAGGAATCACACATTCATTTTATTCAGTTTAGTAAATACATTTTTTAGAGGTTACTCTGTACTAAAATGGCATGCAACTCTGTTCCCGCATTTACGTTCCTGATATATCGATATAAACAATAGAAATACAAAATATAGGAAGGAAACACAAATGCAATTATATAGCATTTTTTCTTTTTTTCATACTTGAAACGTATTAATATATTACATATTATGTATTACATACAATTAATTTCTTTTGAATATAACACTAAGTTAAATCAGCTTCACGCTATTTTAACAGATAACATAAGATGACATTAAAACGTATTGACATCACCACGTGATCCATCTAAACACAATATAAACTTTTATAAACTATGAACTCACAATCAGAATTTACTTTCCAAATACATATACTTTTTATTCTACACATCGCCATATGAGCTAATTCCGTAAAATATACCTACTTTATTATGTTTGTTAATATCACCAACGTTGACGTTTGAAATAATAATTATGGTAGACTGAACAAATATTGATTATACTTCCTTTTCTAGCTTCACGCTGTATCCCGCACACAGCAGGGTAGGCATAGGACACCTAGTGTTAAGACACTCTGTTCCCTACTTTCCTCGGAATTCTGTAGGCATTGCGTTCTGAGTAGTGAAACTCAACGCCGCACTTTACCTCGACACCAGAGCGATGAAATGGAAATATAAATTTAAATAAATATTTCGTTTCCTTGCGTGGTAATCGAACCCACAACAATTACACTCTGTGCCCCTGTGCAACGAACGGCCTCAATTTACTTTCTTCTTTTAAAATGTGGTTAAATGAAATAGTCGTAATTTAATTATGTCAGATTACTATTAACCGACTTCTTAAAAGGGGTCATCAATTGGGCTGTATTTTTTAGCCTTGTTACCTTAGAACTTTTGATTGTATGAACCGATTTTAATGATTCTTTTTTTATTTGAAAGCTAATGCCTCCCGTGTAGTCTTATTTTAATTTAGTTTATATCCAACAATGGTATCTATGAGAAAATCATATAAATCTCAAATTTACATTAAGTATATGCGCGACAAATGAACGTATAAGTCAATATCAATTCAACCGATTTTAATGATTCTTTTTTTATTAGAAAGGGTACATATAAGGGGTAGTTTGGTGAAAGTTTAGTTAAGTTCAGAGTGTGAAATCCGGTTGAAATTGAAGAAGTCGATTTTTTTTATTAAAAAATATAATTATGTAATTTTTTCTACAAAAATTTCTTTATACTCCATGATAAAAGCTATCCTATAAGTGACATTAGGCTTTGAACTATTACCATGCCAAAATTAATTTAATTTCATACAGTAGTTATCGGTATTTTAGGTAATTTATATTTTTCAGTTTTTATTTTTTTTAAAGAAAACTATCATGAAATTCGGAATGAAACCCAAAAAAAATGTACCTTGAGGCCCTAGGCTAACACCATGCAAAAAATCATCAATTTCTGTCAGGTAGTTTTTGCGTGATTGACGCACAAACAAACCGACAGACAGACAGACAGACAGACAGACAAGAATTCTGCTGAGTGGTTTTTTAGGTTCTATAATCGACATATTAACCGACCTAATTTTTATTTTTTTTATATCTTTCATGTACAGAATTGACTTTTCTATCCTTTTATTATATATGGAGATGGAGATAAAAAAATAATATAAAATATTATCAGAAAAATAATAAAAAGAATGGAAGAATAGAATACATTTTACCTTCTCTTTTTACACTTGACGTTACCTACCCACATAATAGGGTAGGCACAGGGAACCTACTATTCCCACTTTCTGCCGCATTCTCGACGCATTGCGTGTTAAGTGTCGAAACTCCACGCCACGTTTTGTCTACTTACCAGGGCGATGAAATGTATTATATTTCATTCTTCCAAGTGGAAATCAACCTACGGCCATCGCTTCTACAATCACATGCTTGTGCCACCGTGGCCCTATAGCTCCCCGCCCCCCTTGTTCTCTTGTTTCAGCCAAATATCCTATATTTCAATGGAAATACTATAAAAACATACTTGTGTGACATTCATCTGCCCTGATCTATGGTCGATGTTAACTTGAAGCACGGGGTGACCAGCCTTCTCAGACCAAGATCTGAAATATGAATCTATAGTAATTCCACCATAGTTGCTTAGAGCTCCCTGTTCCGCAGCAGCAGCATCCAAGGCTTCAAATAGATGATGGGGTTCCGCAACGTCAAACTTCCTGCGATATGACAAGTGATTATTAATAAATGTTCTCCAATAAATACATACTTACATATTATACGAACAAATACTAAGTAAAGAAAAATAAATAATAATTCTCAAAGATCCACACAAATAAAAGTTCATTACTCAATTACTAGTGAAAGATGTAATTAAATTTGATCATATAAACATTCAAATGCTTTACCCATTAACTGTATAAAAAGGAATAGTTTATTAATTTAGAAATCATAGTATTGTTTAAATTATATAAAAATCTACATTTTCGAGGAATCAAGATTAATAAATGATTGTTAAGTATCTAAAGTAAAACAATCAGTTATCAAGACAATTATAATCGGTTTGTACCAAGAAATATATTTTATTTTCCGTCTTGATTTCCACGTAAGTAAGCAATATTATTTTTTTCTATAATTTTTATTAAAATTAAAACGATTGTACATTACAGTATTTAACTATATTATTACACATATACATTTATATATACAAATATACTGTACCTGGCACTTAAATATCGTCGAAGACCGTTCACGAACGTATTATCACCTAAGAAATGTTGAGTCATTCTTATTATAGAAGCACCCCTGGCGTAGGTGATAACTGAGAAGTGGCTACTAACGGTAGCGGGGTCATTGACATTTGGATTTGTTAAAGCATGTGCAGAATCAACTGAGTCCGATAACAGAGCTTGATGAACTTGTTCAACTATAAATCTGATGTTATATCCCATTTCAGGAGCCACCTAAAATAATAATGATTTTTTTTTAGTTTTACGCTGCATCCCGCACACATCAGGGTAGACAGAGAGAACCTTCTGTTATTTAATTAAAAAAAACGAATTTCTAAATTTTATCAAACAAAAACAAGAGAATGAAAATAAAGTGCCCGTTTAAGAGGAAATCATTTTTTTTTCAGTTTCATTCTGTATCCTGCTTATGCTATAACAAGGTAGCTAAAGCGCCCCTAGTATTAAAGACACGGTCTCCCATTTTCCGCTAAACTTTGGATGCAATGCCGTGCTTTGCCGCGATGCCAGAGCGAAATATTTTATTTCTTAGAAAGGGAATCAAACCCACAACCTTCGCTTTATAGTCACACGCTTGTGCCACAATAAAAAATATTTCTCCACCTATTGCAATGCGATTGACTCGGCGCCCGAACGGTGTCTTGTGAAATATAATCAAGTTTCTTTTCTTTTTACAAACAAAAATTTAAGAAAAATCCATAAAATATTTTAATTTCTACATAAAATTGATAGCTTTTAACACCTTCGTAAATTAATTTAGATTGAAATTTTAATCATTATATGAAATGATAAATTATGAAAACAAAATTTATAATAATTACCGATTGTGTAAGATAGTACTGATAAAATCTGGCAAAACCTTCGTTTAGCCAAAGATTGTCCCACCAGGCACATGTAACAAGGTTACCAAACCACATGTGAGCAACTTCATGGGATACAATATTAGCCACACGCTGTCTGTAGAAGTGGTTTGAATTCAAGGGGTCGTACAGGATTAAAGCTTCCCTGAAAATAGATATTAAACATAAAATGTAATATGAGAATATTTATAAATAATAAATTGTTCCCTCAAGTGGGAATCGAGTCGACAGCCGTCGTGTTATAGTCACATCCTTGGGCCCTTGCAATCCGCCTGGCCTCGGAATAAGTATATTATAACGTACAACATTGTGTATATTTTGAAGTAGGTTGTTCATACCGATATGTAAGAAGACCCCAATTCTCCATAGCTCCAGCAGAAAAATCAGGAATTGCTGCTTGTTTCATGTCTAAGTTTTCTTGCATTTCATAATATGATATATTTGTATATCTTTCCATTTCTTCAAGAAGAAGTTCTCCGATGTAAAGCGACCAGTCCCCGGTGGTATTAGCATTGTCCCTGGCGTATATATTAAAAGGTCTATTGGGATTGGTTCCGGCGGACACTACTTTGTAATGAGAAACAATGAAAGCTACTAGATATGTAGACGTTAGAGGTGTAGTGTAGAATGTTTCTGCTATTCTTCCATTAGTTAATCTGAAATATCATTTAAATATAAAATTTAAATTTAATACAAATAATAATATAATAAGATTTCTTAAAAAATACTGTTTAGTTAATTTGTAAATCCGCCGATTATCTTATCGTGTTAAAACATTACTTATCAGTTAATGATGTCTAGCACATATAAATACTTTATATTTTTTATTGGCAAATAAAGAAAAATATATTTTCAAATTTCCCATTTCATAATGAAAAATAAATAGTACTTTTTTTACTTCATAAGTTCCACAGAGATAAACTGCTGCTAAGATTGGCTGATCGTTGATACTACTCATTTTACTGACATTACGATAACCCTACTTTGTTTTTCTAGACTATAAGAATATAAGAATTTTGTCAAATAAATATCGACATCACAACTGTCTGCCATGACGTCATCTATGTATATTATATATTTTTTCCATAACGGAACATGGAAATAAATAAATTATCCCCCCAAGTGAGATTCGAATCGATAACCATGGCATTTGTAATTAGGTACAGTATCTGACTCAAAACGCCACGATTTCATCCCATTCCGTCACGATGGCCTTTTGATATAATATTTGAAATGAATATAATACTTATTTACGTTTCATTAGATTTAATGGGCATATTGGATATGCTAGGACTGAAATCAGATTCTCTGTTGATGGTTATATCAAAATATGCTTTGAATCCAGGTTCATCGTAGCAGGGGAATGCTTCACGGGCGTGACCCGGTTGAAATTGAGTAGTGCCCATCCACCTAAAAATTTGATAAGAAAATTGTTACTTACAATTTAAACGTTATATATTGTTATTTAGCATTAACGTATTATCTTAATATCCCAATAAAAAGCTATCAATGCCACTAGACTTAAAATACTTTTTAATCAGCTTCACGCTATATCCCGCACACTGCATGGCAGGCAAAGGGAACCTACTGTTAAGACACTCCGTTCCCCACTTTCTGCCGAATTCTGGAGGCATTACGTGTTGAGTGGCAGAATTCAAAGCCGCGCTTAGCTTATTTGTAAAATTACGCTCAATGTGCTAGATTTATTATTATTTTTCAAGGTTATACCATAATCTTATTATTATATGTAAATAAAATTACTTATCCATTTAATTACCTTAAACCATTTGAATCACGATAATGACTTCTATAAAATCCTCGCATGGTGTCCTTCAAGTTGCCAGAGTAAGAAATACTAACAACATATTCTTGACCCACTTGTAATGGCTGAACTGTAGGTATTCTTAAGAAACTATAAGGCATCTCGCATTGGAATACAGTACTCGCTATAGCAACAGGATTATTGTTTAGCGAAACAGACACACTGCTAATAGTTAGATCATTGCAATGCATGACAATTTCAGATACATTTTCAACTGCAGCATTTATATATATTTTTACTTCCCCATCAAAACTAAAGGGCCTGACGTTAACAGTAGGTGTAACATCAAAATATGGCGTCAGATTAACTTCATATCTTGAAGGTCTAGTAGACGTGGGTAATCTGTAATTAGGATTCCGCAATATCCTTGCAAATTCCTCCCATTCATCTTCGGGTACTGGAATTGGACTAAGGGCCAACAAGTTTTGAATAAGGGCTGCACCCAAAAACAGAATAAACCAGCGACCTCCCTAAAACAAAATAAAATTTCATAATATCACTCTCAGTCGTAAATAACATAAATAAGCAATATTTTTAACGTTTTGTGAAAGATTAAAAAATCTATTATTTTGTTGCTTATTCAAAATTTTTATCAAAACCTAAGCAAAATATATAAAAAGTTTTGCATCAAACAAATATCCTTTTTTTCTACTCACTACTCTCCTACAGGAGAAACAACACAACTACGTAACTTATAATATTTTAGTTCTTGACAAAGCTGAATCTATACTTTTTTTTACTAATATAACAAAGGGGAAGAGTTTGTTTTGTTTGTTTGTTAAGCGTTAAGATCTCTGGATCTACTAATCCGATTTATTTTCTTTTTTTTATACGAAAGCTGCATTCTTCAGAAGTGGCTTACATAACGGTGTAAGTTTTAGTTAGCCTTAAATAACAAACAAAAACATTCAATTATACATCAGTACGTTTTATGACATAAATATTTAATTTTATTCGTTTTAAAAAAGTCCGCGACAATTTGCACCCATATCTTATATATAAGTGATAATAAGGTATTTAGTGACAAAAAATAATTCAAAATTGTAAGGGGGTATTTTGTCAATTTTTATTTCCCATGTATATTAAAACTTACAAGCGAAAATTTAAATTTTGGCTTTTAAAGCATGTAATTTGGATGTATACTTTTCGAGAAAATGTTAATTGATAACGCTTAATAAGATTAAGACGCTCTGTTTACGGCCACAAGCCTAGTCCGCGGGGGACGCCCTTGCCGCTGATGACGTCCTATCATACAGCCACGTAGTATTATTTATTGTATCAATCTGTTGGTAAATGCAGCTTTATAAAAGTATTATAGGTGGTATGCGGACGAAGTGATCATATTGCGGCTCATATTTTATATTATTGTTATAATTTATACTTAAATGTCTTCATCGCGAGTCATATGTCTTGATCTTGATCTTACAAGGTTACATGGTCTATACATATTGTCAAAAACATGTCTTCATTTTTTTGGGAATTTTAAAGTTGCCAAGTTAGTTAATTAGATACTATAGCCTGCATATGTTTCACAAATAAATATACAATGAAAATACAAAATAAATAAAGTAAAAAAATCCCACCAACTTACCATTTTCGCGCTGGCTCACAATAAAGTGACAAAAAATATTTTTTTTATCGATATCATTATAATTATTATTATAATATTTTATTAAATAATCTATTTATCTTATCTATTTTATATAATTATTAGAATAAAGGACTCTAAGATAGAAATATTGTTCCAGTGTCGGTCTGTGCCTATTTCCTTAATCATATCGACATGTAATTTATACCTACAATGATTGGTAAATGATTTGATGTCTATGAAGAGTTTGTAGGTTAATCAGGCAAATCCTAGGAATGTAGGTAGAACGCACTGAGTAAAGACCCTAATCATTAGGCATTGTGGGAAAGACAACTCAAAGATACGAAGTCAATTCTTGAATAGCGCCCAAGTGAGCCCTTTACCCTTCTGTGAAATCTGAATATTTGCATATCTGCTGATGCTAGCTGTAAAATTTCATAATTCTAGTTTCTAGTGTCCAAATAATAGTTTTTTACAATATAAACAGCCATATATTTTTCTAAGTAAATATAATAATATGTTTTTATCAGGAAAGTATAAGGCCACAGATCTGAGCATATGGTTTGAAGAATTTCAACTCGATATCTCAAAGCGTTCCTAAGATAAAGGGGTTGACAGACAGACAGACGGACAACCGAGTGATCTTATAAGGTTTCTTTTTTTCCTTAAAAAGTACAGAACCCTAAAAATGTCATATCTAGCTTAGGGAATTAACCAACTTTCATAGAAAACATATTTTTGGAGAAGTTATTTGTTACTTACTTATTCAGTTGACGTGTGTTAGTCTCTTTTTTTTTAATTCTTCGTAATATTGTGGTGCCATTAAAAACTAGTGCCAAAGCTGTCGTTACGCAGTGGCACAGGTATTTGACTGTAACGAGGTGGTTGTGCGTTAGCTCCTTACTCAAGGGAATGAATTATTATTTTCTTTTTCTAAGTGTGGAATAACACTTTAAAAATATTAAAAAACATTGTTTTATTAATATTTTCATTTCTTCGCTAAACAAAAGCTCAACGTTGCTCCCCACTTTGGGGAAGTAATGGAACCTAGTGTTAAGACACTTCTTAACACTAGGTTCCATCTGTCCATCCTGGTGCATGCTGAATACAGCGTGAAGCTGATTCTATTTAAAAAATAGTTTTCTTGACATAGATAAATACATCATGGAAACTATTTATTACATATAATATATAAACGACATATTATCATCAGTTCTATAATCATGATAATCGTCATATTCTAATCTTGTGATATTAAATACACAATTACACTTCAATTATAAATGTGACAATATAACGATAAAAATCCATTATGGTGGATTTGTATTAACTAAAACGGACGGACGGTTCTGTTTCAATTTGGCCATTTATTTCTGACCGAAGTCTATCGCCAACACAATTTGATAGACAAATAGGATCTAGCCTCTGAGCACTGCGTTCTCCGCTTTTCCAATTTGTGACTAGTAGCGCCTCGCTCTCTTACCAGAAAGGTAGAATAAGAATATTTAATTTCCGCAAGTGAAAAACAAACTCAGTACCATCACATTTACTGTCACGGCTTCAATCATCGTGCATATTATTATTATTAACTTGACGCTGTTACCCATGTACATAGCAGGATAGTCATAGGGAACCTTCGTTTCCCTACTTTACTCGTTATCGAAGCAAAGAAATAAAAATATTAAATATTTCATTTTCTCGAATAGGAATCGAGCACAATAAAACAATCTGTCGCGCTTACAGTCAAGTGTCTATAAATGAGGTTCCTAAATCGCCTCTACTTTCCCTGATACGTGCGGCATACAGCGGGAAAGTTATAATAAAGGAAAGCAGCGTACAAAATGAGTGCATACGTTCGCAAACTTAAATTTGTTAGCTTTTATAAGTATTGTAATTCTCGTTGAACTACAATCTTGAAATGGATAGGAAAGACTACATACACTACTTAATTATTTCGTTACTTTTTATAATACCTGGGACAAGTCGCAGTCCAAGATAACGCTCGTGATCTGTTTGCATTTTGTATATACATATATAAAAATAACGCAAAGTCGTCCGATTCTTTTCTATGGATGAGTGTATTACATGCGTGCGTTAAGTGGCGGAACTTAACACACGATGTCTCGAATTTTGCTTTGGTGCCACAGCGCAGCAATGAAAATATTGATAAATATCATTCAATCATTTCCTCAAATGGGGATTAAACCCATAACTGTTGCGTTACAATCACAACCCTTGTGCCCATGTGCCACGGTGGCATTTAATGTATTTTTTAAATAGATCGTAATAAAGATAATTATGATCAATAAGGCGCTATTGCACGTACGCCACTGGTCCGTGTTAATAATCTAGTATTAATAGCGAAGAAGTCTAAATCCATACATTTCACTATGACCAGCCGGAAAGTCTATCCTTAACTTAACTTAAGGCTCAACAATAACATTTTACTCATATTGTGGTGTTTGTAAAACTAAGTATAGATTCGAAACTTCCATGGGACCACAGTTTATCTTTTCTTTTAGGTAGCCTAAGTTCCGCTTCTTACCTTATTGGAAAGTGAGACAGTTTATAAATGTCAATATTGTTTAACTTTAAGAAAAAAAAACACGAATATAAATTAAGTTTGAAATAAAACATATATTTATTTTATTATATATTTTTTTTTAAATAACATATATTTAATAGATATACAATATTATATATAATACAATTAAAAGGCACTTAAGCTTAACTCTCTATACTACAATGTTGGCAACGACTGCAACCAAGAGAGCGATAAAAGATACTACAGAAGTTACAGCTGAGTCTGGAATGTTAGGAGACTCCGGTTGTACTAGAGGTGGAGGATTTACAGTGCTTGGCATTGTTACAGGGGGAGCCAATGAGGTACTGTAAGTTACTGCAGTATCACCGGTCTGGAAGTAATTGTTCAAGTCGCCACTAACTGTGTTAGTCCAAGCAATACTCTGGCGTGTAGAAGAAGCGCTGTTCAAAACACCTTGGTAATAATTTCCTAATGCAGCTTGATTCTGAGTTGCCCAGCTTTCAAACTGCAAATAAAAAAAAACATGTAAAAATACGTTTACATAAATAGTAAATTCTTATTTTGTCTTTTATTTACTTGCACAGTACATAATTTGAAAATATTTCATATTCTTGACACTGAGTATAAAAAATCTTAGATCTTTACGGCTATATCTATAATTTTACGGTTGTAGTTTGATCAGATTAGATTTAATGGAATATTGAATCGATTTTAGGCTTATTAACACAAATGTAAAATTATCACGACCGACAAAATTGATCTCTTGGAGACAAGAATTTCTTTAGCTTTATGGAAAATTAGTTCAAGTGAATATTGTACCTCACTTATTTCTGCAAGACTCCGTAATCTTGAGGCAATAGTCAATAAGGGTGATGAAGATCCAAAGCTGAAAGAGAAAATATATAAAAAATACTAATAACTCAAGAACACATTAATACAAGTAGCATATGTTTGTTCTGTGATATTAAAAACTTACGCGGCAAGAACTTTCTGAAGGTTACTCTTAATATAGTCGAAGACAATCTGTGTATTTCCTTCGTTTCCTGACACAGCGCTGTTAAAGGCAGAACTGTAATCCTGAGGGCGGACTACATAAGTGTCGTTGAAGATATTGTCGAGGAACCTATGAGAAAGATACAAAGTCATAAGTAAATCTGCGGATTACAAGATTTATTTCGATTCATGTAATTTGCTTTTAATTCTTTTCTTCTTTTATTTTGTCCACATGTCGCAGGGTAGACTGATGCAACTCTATGCTAAGACACTATTTGCCTCAGTTATTGCCCTACTTTCCATACGTTGAGTGTTGAGTGGCAGACCTCTACGGGACTTCTCTTGTTATCAGAGCAAGGAAATGAAAAAAAACATTTTTCGAATGGAAATTGAACCCAACCGATGGTTTGCTGTCAGATGCTAAACCACTGGCACGATAGCCTCGCATTACAAATTAAAAATAAATCATATAGCTACTAAAAAACTTCAAGACCGAAATTTAACTTACCCAAATAGTGACTCGCGGTGTGGAGTACAGCCTAGATTTTGAAGCAACAAAATTTTTTCAGTATATACATCGAATGAATTGTATCTTGACCACATGGCGTTATAATCAGCTACACTTCCTTCCCGAAGACCATTGCAATACACCCAGCTTCGGCTGTTCGGTGGTACGCTGTGAATATTCATTTTAATTGTACAAAAAAATCAGATAACCAAAGAGGGTTATACCTATATAATGTAACAATATTTTTTTTTCTATACCTTCACGATGTATCCCGCATGTAGCAAAGGTGAGACAAAATGTATCTAGTGTTATCACACTCAGCATGAAGATAAAAAAATATAATATATACCACTTACGCTGTATTATTAACCACCAGAGCTTGGAACTGAGCATTTGCTGCTTCACGACATGCAGGCACATTGATGCTACACAGGACAGGAGCCAGTTGGGACCTCAAGTAGGATGTCATAAAAGTATCATTTTGCATTGGATAGTAACTAAGTCGAGACATAACATTTTGAGACCAGTTGGACATAACTTGCTGTAAAAATAACAATAACATTAAATATTATCTTTCGATAATTCCACATGATAATGAAAAATACAAAAAGTATAAGTATAATGAGTAGGAAAAAGTATGAATGAAAAATAAATTTACCAATAATTGTGTTTCAAGATTATCACTTCTGCCAATCAGACGATTTCTCAACCAGTTGAAACCGGTCATGGCGGCGACCCAAGGAACATATTCGGTTTCATTCTCCAGGAAAGAAAGAATGTTGAATGCTCTAGCATATGACATCAATCCAGAACGGGCGAATTGGAATACGTCGTTTACAATCTGAAAAAATAAGTTTTATATAGAAATTGTAGCGGGTTAAAGAAACATAATATTATTATTAAATAATTAAAGTTGTTACCCATATTGAATACCAACCTGAGCTCTGTTATATTCATGAATATTAGTTCTGTTAGGACCTCGTAAAGTCATAACGATAAGATCCCATGTATAGTCATCGTAATTAACTCTGTAAAATCCTGTAAAGATATTAATATATTTTTATCGGAACTTTATATAAAACATCCAACTCTTAATTTTGGCGAAAAATTTGTGGGGAACAGAGTGTCTTAACACTGAGCCTACCTTGTAGTGTGGGGGATATTGGGCGTGATGTATAACTTATAATAAATTCTATTATAAAACATGATTTTAAATTTTTATATATCATTCATTAAAGAAAGTAATATTTTGTACACAAACACTTATTTGTGATAATTAATAAACATTCTAAAATTTTGTTTAATAAGATATATGTTTATTTTTCAATAAAAAATAAAATTATTTAGCTTACCGCACAAAGCAGGGTAGGCAGAGGGATTCTGGAAACCTAGCGTTAAGACACTCCATTCCCATTTATATTTTTTCCGTTACCCACTATCAGCCAAATTCTGGAGGCGTATCACGTCGATTGGCGGAACTCATGTGTTACCAAAGCGAGGAAATAAAAATGTTAAATATTCCATTAATATATGACGAATGCGTCCAAGTAGAAATCAAGCCTACAACCGTGTCGTTTTAAATTTCAAATTTTCATAAAAAATAGAAAGTTACCGCTTTGTTGCTTGTTGAAAACAACCCACTCATCTCCTTTTGAATTACGGTTGATGATAGTCACAGAGTTTCTAATAATATGTGAAGGCTTAAGATTTTCAAAATCTGGATTGGAAGCGCTGGCAAAGGTAATGGGTATAATATAATTCAAGTTATTGTTGGCATAACCACCGTTTATGCTGAAGCGTCGCTAAAATAATAGAAATGTTATTTATTAATGAATTATTGTAAATACTATAACTAGAGTGGATATTGAGTGGGAAGAGGAAATATAATATTGAGTCACCTTTCCCCACGCACCACTTAATTTCCATATTAAATAGCGGAACTTAACGTTGCGCTTAGTGACGTTACCAGTTATTTTTTCCGAGAGGAAATCGAAGCCACTACCATCACGTTAACAGTAAGATGCTCTGTACCAAGAATGCCTGTTATATGCAAAAAATCTTAAATTACTTATAAGTATTATAATGTATCAATACCTGAGTTATAATCATTTCTCCACTTGTGTGGTTTACTTGTACTTTCAAAATAGGATGGCCACTCTGTTCAGTCCAACTTTGATAATATTCAACCACTGAAAAGTTTCCATATGCTGATAATGCACCAGCCGATAAAGAAGCATTTTGAAGTGATTGGAAGAGATCAATGGGCCGAGCAATGTCAAATCGCCTAAAAAAAATAATACATATAAAAAGACGCATACGCTAACACCTTATATATATAATAGTAATATCCACATTAATTTCTGTGATGGTGACTCTTTGCATGTCCTAATTTATTTTGCTTTTGAACTGATAAATATTATAGTCGGCTCTTACGAGACTGGCGAAGTTCAACTTCGTTTTAAAAATCCGCTTACAGTGCGCTCGCTTAGCACAGTTGGTTAGTTGGCTAGTACTGTACTGTATTGCTAGTTTAACCAATGTAAGGAACATATACATTGCCTTAGCTAATCATATTAAATTTTAAAACATATTGAAATTTAACATAATATTTCATACAGTCAACAATACACAAAATAATAATAATACCCGTTATTCAAGTAGAGACGGAGACCTGCGGTGTGCACACTTGTACCGAGAAGATGTTCTGTCATTCTTATAACAGCGGCTCCTTTATTGTAGGAAATAGTAGAAAACATTGCGCTAACAGATTGTGGGCTACCGACATTCGGGTTTGTTAATGGATGTGCACTCTCAGCAGAGTCAGCTAACAATGCAGTGTGCACTTGTTCAGTGATAAAACGTGTTTCGAAACCCATATCTCTTTCAACCTTAAAAAAGACAAATTTGCTTATATTATACAAAAATCGAAAACTCCGTTAATGAAGTTTAAGAAATATGTAATTAAATAATTTAGATATTTAAAAAAATAAATAGTACGTACCCAGCTGGTTAGGTAGTATTGATAATATCTAGCGAAACCTTCATTGAGCCATAAGCTATCCCAGAATTCACAAGTCACCAAATTACCGAACCACATGTGAGCGATTTCGTGTGAAAGAATGTAAGCTATTATTTGCTTAAAGTTATCGTTAGTGTTTGCGGGGTCATACATCAAATAGGCTTCTCTAAAATTTAAAAAGAACCAATTAATTGATTTATTAGGTGGCTGGTCATGGCGCAGGGGCACGAACGTGCAACTGTAAAAGTGACAAGTTGTGGGTTCATTTACCACTCGACGATATGAAATTCTTAATATTTTCAATGGGGCCAGTCGTGGCGCAGTGGCACGAAGTGTGACTGTAAAACCGACTGGTTGTGGGTTCGATCCCCACTCGAGGAGATGAAATATTTACTTAAATTTATATTTCCATTTCTTCGCTCTGGTTTCGAGGCTAAGCGCGGCGTTGAGTTCTGCCACTTAACACGCAATGCCTCCAGAATTCGGCAGAAAGTGGGGAACGGAGTGTCTTAACACTAGGTTCCCTCTGCCTACCCTGCTGTGTGCGGGATACAGCGTGAAGCTGATTAATATTTTCAATTCCACGCTCTGGTAACAAAACAAAGTTGAGTTTTGCCACTCAACACGCAATGGCTCCAGAATTTGGCACAAAGAAGGAAGCGGAAGTGTCTTAATAAAAACGGAGTGTCATAACACTAGGTTCCCAGGTTCCCTCTGCCTAGGGTAGGCAGAGGGAACCTGGGAACTATATGTAAATACAGCATGAAGCTAAAAAAAAGTTGTATGTTATTAAGCAATTTAACCTGTAAGTAATTAAGCCCCAGTTTTCCATAGCTCCGGCAGAGAAGTCAGGAACGGCAGCATGTGTCATTTTTATTTGAGGGTGCATACTGAAATAATCTATATTGGTATGTTGATTCATTTCAATCACGAGCTGTTCTCCAGTAGTTAAGGCATACTCTCCTTGGCCGGCGTCTATGGCAGCCTGCCTTGCAATTACTTCGTATTTCAACTGATTACTTTCAGATATATTAATTGACCGGTAATCAGCCACAATAATAGCCAAAAGGTAAGTGGACATAACGGGTGTTGCAGCGTAGACATCATCTTCAAAACCACTGAAAGTATAATGAAAAGTTAATTTAAATTTATACACACAGAGAAAAATAAAACTGAATAGAAGTAAACTGTATGTATTACTAGACTTTTTAAATTTTGTACTTACACCCAGCCTTGTGCAGGGGATGTTACGGCATTAGTAAGTGACCAACTTCTAAATCCAACAGGTCGTCTTATAGTTATACTAAATATAGCTTTGAAACTGGGCTCATCGTAGCAAGGGAAAGCGGACCGAGCAGATGTCGGTTGGAATTGCGTAGATGCCATCCAACTAAAAATATATTCTTAAATGATTAACATGGCAAATTGACGTGATTAATAATCAAATATTTGCTATAGAGAAAAATATTACTTGACTGCTTGTGCGTTTTGAACATTTCTAAACCAACTCCTGTATATTCCATACATGTCGTTTCTTAATGGGGCATTAAAGTTTATGGTAAGATTGTAAACAATAGGATTCGTTGCATTAAATTGTAAAACGGTGGTAGGCCTAACTACCAAAAACTGTAAGGCTTCTTGCAATATATAAGTCTGTGGAACTTGTTCTGCACCTAATTGTAGGTATACACTTTCAATATTTAATTCATTTGAGTGCAAGACAATCTCAGAAACGTTCGCTTGTGTCGCAACCAAATCAATTTCAACCCTTCCTAACACCTCAAAATTGGTTAGTGAAACGTGCCACAGAACTCTGTAGTTATTAGGACGAGTTGTGACAGGAAGGCGGAAATCTGATGGAGAATTGTTATATTCTATGTTTTCACTCGCATCAATATTCTCAAAAATTTGTCCTTCTAATGTCTCATCAAGGAATATAGTATTTCTGGCCACCGGTGGACTTGGTAATCCCTGCGTGCACAGGAAAACCATCCCTAAAACAATGAGTGTTGATGTCGCCATCTGCAAAAAGGATTTTTTTTTAATAATTTTACTGCAACAATAAAAAAAATTATGATTTGTTCACGACTTTTTATGTCTTATTTCTTATCTATATACCCTTTATATTTGTCTAGACTTTATATGTTTTATTATGTGACTGTAACGTGATGGTCGTGATTTCGATCCCGCTGGCACCAAGGCACCACTCAACCCGCCTACCCTCGTGTGTGCGTGAAGCTGATTTTTTTATAGCCTTTACAATAATTAAAGTAAAAAGAAATATTAATATAACACTGAAGTGAACATTAATTGCAATATTTTCTGTAATTGATAAATATAACATTATCTCATTATTTTATCTAATTGATAAATATTGAAGTGTTTCATTTTACTCAAAACTAATAAAAATATTTTGTTACATTCTATTTATTGCTTCTAACTATTTCTATATTGAAAATAATTTTACATAATCACACAACTTTGCTCGTAAAGAGTAGAGTAGTTTGATGAAAATTAGGTTAGGTTCTGATTATGGGATCTTGTTAAAATTGAAGATGATTTTTTTTTGTTAAAAATTACAAATATTTATTTTTAAATATCAACTTTTAAATATCAATATAAATCAAATTTGATTTCAGTTTACAGAACAAGTTTCTTCAAATTCAGTTTAGTATTTTTTTTTAATTTTCCACAATTCGGGAAACGTCCTAAGGAGAAACTACGTACGTAAGTAATAGACTGGTGCTTGAATTAGATTAAATTTTTCCATATTACTTTTATTATAATTTTAAATGCTATATTGTCAATAATTTACTAATTTGGAGACGCATATCATTGATAATAAATAGGATTCGATAACGCAAAGTTGATATTAAAACTGGGTACTATGATTATGCTTGTCGTTTATTATATCTGTAATCTAAATCAACGGTTTGTAAAAATATATAATTGAGTAATTGTGACTATAAATTATTAATATTAAAAAGCGTTCTTTAATTTTTTACGTTTTAACTGACTTTAAAAAGGCAAAATTATTCATTTTTATCTTTGGTTTTTGTATATTTGGTTTGCAATTACTGTCCCAATAAATAATCAATAGTTTTTGACAGTTTTTTCGGTGGATGTTCAAGGTCATCAATTTATAATCCAGTTCTATCTGCATATAATGCAATGTGCGGGAAAAACGTGAAGAAAAAATATTTTTTATCTAAAAGATAATAATATTGTTATCGTATTCTATTAAAACACATTTATTTTAACAATAATGTAGTTGATTATATGATCATATAATGACATCACGAAAACCATTTAGTGATAATAGTATAAGCGAATGATTAACGAATGGGTCGCGAAGCCATCATTTGAATAAATCGACATCTTTTAATACTTTTCAATGTATTTACAGATAGTGTCCTAAAAAAACATACCCTACATTGTTATTGTGAACGATGAAACGCCTTCCGTCTTAAAAGTGTGAAGCAATTATCCTATTTTATACCTCTCTTATTAAATCTGTGTGTAATCCATTATAGGATTGAGTATAAAAATTAACATACGAAAAAATATATTTTTTTCTTTACGCTGTATCCCGCATATTGCAGGATAGGCAGAAGGAAACTGGAAACCTAGACTAGGAACCTAACATCTGTTTCCCACTTTGCGTTGAGTGGTGGAACACAACCCTGTCGCTAAACACGCCATTACTACTCTTTCTTTTTATTAATAAATCAATGGCTCTTTCGTTATTTACAACTAAAAGACTTCAACGTTGTAAAGTCCAAAATCAAAACCAGACCTACTTTTATTTTTTATGAAGAATCTTTTTACGGGTACACTGATCCAAGTGGGTAATGTGGGACTCATGAACCATACTATCCCCTAAAAAATCATGATGCTCCTCGTAAACCGCTATTGGCTGGAGCTACGGGTGTCGAAGGTTTCTACCACAACCTAACGGCGAGAACCGGGTACACTGAACTGACTGTCTATTTTAGAAACATTATAAATAAAATACGGAAACAAACGCCGCGCTTTATAATAAGATTGTAACTCTGAGAGATTAACCCTATTACCATCACCGAAACATTTACACATAAATCTAAATGCTTGATGACGATTGGATCAAAAGTGTCCTAGTCCTTAAATATCTTAAATATAACTTAAAATCTAGACCGCTTTTTTAACTTATTAAAAAATGGATTTAATAATCTTCAAATATCCAAAAAAAAATGTTAAAATATTAAAATAATATTTGAATTGATATTTATTAAAAGATAAGAGAAATTCTTTTCTTTTTTATTGTAAAATAGCGTTCAACCTCTTTCTAGATTAAATATTTTTAGCTGCCACTCTCGAGGAAGCTACAAGTGGGTTATATTAGTGTCTTCATAATTACTTAGAGTAATTTTTATGATTATCGTATAAATAATTCAGATATGTATAGGTACTTATATTATTATTAAATTATTTTTATTTGTTAAAATAAAATTTCTAAAATTTCTAAAAGGTGTTGTGTATTCCTTCCCTATATTAATATAAATAAATAATTTAAAATCCTATCCTTAAGTTATCTTTGCCTAGATCCAATATTTTGAGACATAGATGTAAAAAAAATAAAATCTATAAATTCTTACCTTGCTTGAAGGCGACAATTACAAGAGCCGTTGAAATGGCGACTGGATTATTATATTTTATAAAGGCCAGCAGTACAAGTATTGTAATAATTTTTATCTTTTTATCGTTTGTAATAATCGCACCGCCCAAAATTTTTATTTGTCTTGATCGCTCCGTTATACACATTTCGATACCGATGTAATTATCTCATTGTAGGTATCTATCATTACACGAATTGGAATTTTCAATGACTCAAAGAAAATATCTGACAAGCTTTAAAAGGATATGTTAATCATTTCATTTTAACAAAGTACGATTTTGAAGGCATATGATGAGTCATAATAATTGATAATTTTGTCCTGATTACAATATCATATCCTTGAAAGTTTGCCAATTTTATCAGGTTTACGCGCCCGGAGTATGAGAGCTGCCGTTTTACTTTCTCCTAAGTAGCTTTTCTTCAATCACATGGACATCTTCGCTAGTACCTGTTGTTCTATTTATCTTTTCATTGTGTATTCGTTACTACAGTCGTTTAATATTTCCCCGTTCTGAGGAACGGGAAAATATTAATCGCTTAAACGCTTGCTCCGTCACGGGAACTAAACCAAAATAGAAAATATTTCATTTCCAGTGAGAAATATAATATCTCACGTTTTCACTGTTATTAATCATATTGTACAGGGTGAAAGCGTCTACGCAGGGTGGAGCAGCATATATGGTAAAATATTTTAAGCCCATACTTAAAGAAATTAATCAAGATACTTCAACAGTTTAGACGTAGGATTTTTTTTTTCATTTCATATGTTTATCCATACTGTATTACATGTGACGCAATTACGAATAGAAACAAAGATACGTAAACACAATACATACTACTAAGCGTTACCGATCTGCCGCTTTCCATTCTCAAAAAACGAGTTACAAACGAGAAAAAGTTATCTCCCGTTCTATTTTACGTAATTCAGCATGCGGCATTATCGCTTTGATATTTTTAATTTGCGTCTCTGTACGTCATTTTTGACATATGGTGTTTTATTTTACAACTAGCGACCCGCTCGCGGCTTCGCCCGCTTTAGTTACTGAATTATTCAAGTAATGTACCTATGTTTGCAAAACACTTAAGATTACCAATGTGAAAATTATTTAAACCTTAATGCAACCCGCATTTTCGTAGTTCCAATACGGGTGTTCCAGATGTTTAAAAAAACACACTTAAACAAATGACACAAACAACAGAAAACTTTAACGAAAGAAATTATAAACAACAGCATACTTAGGTACTATTCTCTTACCCAAAAATACTTAAACGAAAGATGTAACCAACTATGTCGCGTTGAAATACATTATAATTATTGGATAGCTCCAAAATGCGTGCAATCGCTTCTAAATTAACTTTGCTATAGAGCCAGGCGCAGAAATGAATCATTCTCTCGTCCATCTCCGTAGTAGCTCCGAACGACATCTGGGCGTTGACACAGTATGGAATTGGAAGGATTATCAAATGCCATCTGGGCGGTCAACTCAGTCAGGAGAGACCCTCGGTTTCCTGAGGGAGGCCCATCTTAAACGACCAAGGTTCAATGCAAGGCTCATGAGTCGGATTTGGAGGAGGATAGAAAGTCCCTAGGAAATAGTCTTACGTCTGACAGGCAGGCAGGCAGGCAGGCAGGGAGGCAAAGACATGCGTGACGTGCTGGGGGGTTCCGGCTCTGAGCACTTAATGAAGTAGGCCCGGGTGCCAGACGCGGTCGAATGCGTGCTACGTCGAAAAAGACTACTATTGCACTCTCCTTTCGGTTGATCACTGTTGCGGCGTACTATAACCAGAGTGGTATACCCGCTTGCCAAGCTGCTCGCTTCGTGGAGAAGTGAGAGGAATATCTTCTCGAACAGCTTGGCGACCGCGCTAAGGAGGGTTATAGATCGGTATCCTTCAGGCTGCGGGGTCTTCCCAGCCTTGGGCAATATGATGAGCAGGCCTTCCTTGCATGCCCCGGGGGAAAGAAGACAGGCGGGTGCGGCGGATCCATTGTTATAAGCAAAAGGTTGCGGGGCGCGGGGGGACGGGTGGTGGACGGCGAGCCGTTACACAGCAAGATTTTTTTAGTACCGTAATTGTAATTTTAAATCTGTGGTACTAATCTTCTAAAGTACTTATTGAAATGAAATGAAAACAGTAAACAACATTTTGATCTATATTAAATGGCCAAAAGGTAACTAAATAAATAAATTAGCTTTACGCTGTATCCCGCACACAGCAGGGTAGGCAGAGGGAACCTAGTGTCAAGACACTCCATTCCCCACTTTCTGCCGAATTTTTGGAGGCATTGCGTGTTGAGTGGCACAATTCAACGCCGCGCTTTGCCTCGACACCAGGGCGAAGAAATGAAAACATAAATTTAAGTAAATATTTCATCTACTCGAGTGGGGATCGAACCCACAACCAGTCGGTTTTACAGTCACACTTTGTGCCACTGCGCCACGACTGGCCTCGTAACTAATATACTTATTTATATACTGAGAGTAAGGGATGATATAGCTTTTCTCTAAAACTATTTGTAATTTCGAAATATTGTAAAGAGCAAAGTTTATCTTTGATTAACGTAGAAAATTAATAACTTATTTAAAAGGATAAGGATTAATATCATTATGGACACACATCCCTTACAATAAGAAAATATATTTAAATTGCCGTCTAATTTTCGTCTCCTCTACGCTTTCATTAGTAAGATTTAAACTATTGTTATTTGCATTTCTTGTTCTACGACCTATGAACGACTTTTTCGTGGCAATTAAATTAAAAAAGGAAATGTTTAAAAAGGTAAAAAAATAATAAAAAGAAGGAGAGTAAACAATTTAAACAACAGGATACTTAAACGAAAGAAATGATAAACAAAAGACTACCTACTATTCTAAAAGATGAAACTAAATATATCGCGCTGAAATAATACATTAAACTCTAATTATCCAATACGTACAATCGCATCTAAATCTACTTCGACACAGAGACAGGCGGGGAGACGGGCGCGGCGGACGCGTCGCGTGGCGCGGACGCATGGCGTGTGGCCGCCGTTTCGCAGCAAGGATATTTTGATATTGTAACAACTTCTAAAGTACTTATTAAAATGAAAAACAATAAAAGACAGTTTTCATCTCCATTAAATGGCCAACGTAACTAATATACTTATTTATATGCTTTATGAGTAAGGGATAAACGAAACATGAGCCAAATCTGCGGTTTATAGCGGGCGTGATGTGTCAACAATTAAATGCGTTTTTCTCTAAAACTATTCATAATTTCCAATTAGTTTAAAAAGCAAATTTTATCTTCGTTTAACGTAGAAAATTAATAAAGTATTTAAAAGGATAAGGATTACTATCATTATGGACAAACATCCCTCACAATAAAAAATATATTCAAATCATTATTTTTAGACAGAAATATGCTCACTGTATGTTATCCTTAGAAGATACAAATATGCTGTCGCTGACTTTTTTGTAGATCTTATTAAGAGGAATAATACTCTAGTACATTGTTTTCATGTAGGACTTACCATTAAAGCAGCGCATGCGTGAAAGTTTCTCAACGGGTAGGACTTTATGCACATTTATCATATTTATGTCAAATTACATTAAAATATATATATAATAAATCATACACAAACCTTCTCTGAGAAATACTCTACCTCATGGTGAAAACCGCATCAAAATCCATTGGGTGGTTTAGAGGAAGATCGCTTAGAAAGGCCAGACAGAGAAAAAAAGCGTTTCTATTTTATAATATTTATAGATGATAATTTTATAAATTATTTGGCTCGAAAGAAACACTTTTTCATTTTTGGAAAATCACTTTTGTTTTAATTGTATTAGGTTTTTATAGAGTAGTTAAAATTGTGGTTTCATTTAAAGTGGTGATGACCAAAACACTCTCTATATGCACATGGATTTTAATTGAACTATTTATGAAGTCCTTCCGCATAAAGTACTACTATTACCGTTAATTAGTTGTTAATGTTAATATTCATGTAATAAATTAATACTTCCATGTAATTTTTTGTATAAATAAAGTTTAGTAAAGATAATTTTTAGTGTTAAGAGAATCCTTTCCCCACTTTCCGTTGAATTTGCCGCTGGACGCATTGCGTGTTGAGTGGCGAAACCTAACGCCGCGCCTTGATCGCGTTGCTTTTTTTTCAATTTCTTTTTCTCAACACTAGCAATAGCATAAAGCAGAATAGGACGATAAAAATAAAAAAAAATCATGTAGATTTTTTTTATTTTTATAGTGCAATCTCTTGTATTCTAAGTGCCATAAGTAACTAATCACAGGTCTAGTGGGTTACTCCGAAACGATAGCCTTGAATTTTTCAATGATAAATTAAAGAATTTTTCAATTCGAACGTAACTCCTGAGATTAGTGAGTTCAATCAAACAAACCCTTCAGCTGTAAAAATGCGCTGATGTTATAAGAATCTCTTAAAAAGAAAAAACAAAAATAAAGAGACAAATTGTTTTTATTATCTTAATTATTACAGATTATTATCGTAATATTAAAAAATAAATTACATTTTAAATATTACAACTACAATTATATTATAACTAGCGTTGGTGTTTCCATTCTTGAATAATCTATTTGAACACAAAGTTAAATTTCTATTTATTTGTGAATCATTGAAAAGTGTGCAAATGTATATAGACAGTTAAAAATAAATACTTCACGCCTTATCAAGCATATAGCAGAGAATTTAGTGTAAAAAGGCTCCGTTTTCCACATAAGCCACTGCGTATTTGGTTTCCAAATTATTAATTCCACTCGAAGAAATGTAATATTTCATATTTTAATTTCGTCGTTCTGGTAACCAAAACGCAAAACGGGGCGTTGAGCTCCGCCACACAACAAGCAAAGCCTCCAGAATTCGGCTGAAAATGTAGAAGCTGAATATATTTTTATGAAAATTATATGTATATAACTTTCATAAAAACAATTTTGAGACATTGTACTCGATTTTGACTATTGTGGAATCCAACGCTGCACTTTGTCTTGCCAGTGCGTACGTACGTAATATATTTCACATAAAATCAATCAGTTATTCGACTGGGCAACTCACGATTATCGCGTGTAAATAGAAAGACAATGCGCCTGACATTTGACTAGGTAGGAAATCATACAAAAAAAAATGTGACACACCAATTTGGAAAAAATTAACTAAATTATGCTAATTCATATTACATTTAATACTTATTTTATACAAATTTTACTCGATACAAAACTGAATACGTTCGACATTGCCACATTTAGTGATGGCGTTCTCTTTAAGCAATATCAGTGCAAGGGATTACAAATATTTACATGTATTTAGTAACTTTTGACGTATTTAAATCTATTACATCTTATTTAGAATAACATAGTACGTTGTTTTTATGAGTTTATGAAATAGTTTTTTAACTTAGACTTGTTATATATATGACTTGAATAAAAATTTTTTTTAGCATAAAATTGGAATAATTGAGTTGTACATTTATGATTTATGATGTTACAATTTTTTTATGTCGTTTTCATTGAATTAGTATTCAAAAGTCCAAATTTAATAAGTACTCAACATCTTGTCGATATACAGCATTATCAGAGGTTTTGAAAGAGATACTTAAAAAAATCTTTTTTTATACATGGCAACAATAAAAATATTTTATAATTGAATCACGCTTTAACGTTTTTCATAGTTTTCTCTGTATCTAAAAGCCAATTGACTATAGTTTGGTAGTTCCTCTCCGTCCACTGCACGTTAGCTGCAGTTCGTTCCAAAACTTGCTGAACCGGTCTGCCTAGATCACTGCAAGATTCTGCTATGAATCTTTTGAGCTGTAACGAAAATATTATGATTTTATATTTTTGTAATCTACTCATATTATTTTTTATTTAAAAAAGAATAACATAAATAACGATTTTAAAGTATAGTAAAGTTGAATCTGAAGATGGATCCGAAGATGTTTACAAATACTGACAAAATTCGGGCAAATTTGATGACTAAAATAGGTCACAATCGTGTTTACTATAAAACAAACAATCCATCCAAATGACTTATCATATATTGCTCTTTTTTAGGGTTCCCTAGCCGCGTGGAGTGTCAATAGATACATTTAAAATTACATTTAAAATGTATCATAAAATAACCACCACACACACAGGCTACATTCATGAAATGATTTGTTTGTTAAGCTATAATATAACAATACACTCGTACGAGCAAAGCCTCGTTTGAATCTAAAAACGTTTTGCTGGCAAGAGAAGTGGTATTTCGACTAGATGATAATTGTTGTAATCGACACTTGCTGTGGAACCCTTCTTTAGTCCGACTCGCACTTGATCTATTTTTGGACATGATTAATTTAATGAATAATGAAAATATGAGCTATCTTTGCTCATATCATGTAATATGATAAGATAGACATCAAACTTACGACCTTTGAGCCCAGAAGTCAGAATGACTAAAGACTGAATGAATTAACCCTTCGTTATTTTTTTATTTATCTGTATTTTAACGGATTTACATAATTGAATACCCCAAGTGTACGTGTAGTGTCTTAGAAAGGTGATGTCAAAAAAATAAACATGGCGGTTGTGGGAAGCCATTGGACTTAGTGAAAAAATAAGGGGACGGGAACAGGAGGCATCTATAAGTAATTCTTCAATTAATTAAATCTTTACCAGAAACCCCACATTCAAATTTAAAGCAATTTAAAGAGGTTCCGACAGTTAAATTTGATAAACTCTTTGGCTTGTTTTTTTCTTTTTAATTTAATACAGTAGGGGTTCTTGTTTTTTTTTATTTTTTTTTACTATACTAGGTACTACAAGTGCCATAGAATATGAGTGAAAATGAAAGTTCAAAGTATTATAATACCTCATCGTATTCGTGAACCTGATTGAGCCTTCTGGTGACCACCTTGAGTATCGAGTTCAGCGTAGATACTGATCCAACACTGTAAAAGAACATTAAGTTATTTATTTACGAGAGCATTTTTGCAAACAAAGTAGAACTATATACGTGATGGTTTTGGGTTCGATCATCTATATATGCGCTTATATTTGCATATATATATTTGCGCTTCTGTTCACCACTTTCTTCCGAATACTGGCGTTATAAGATGAGTGACAGAACTCAACGTTGCATTTTGGCGTTGGTTTTGGTTTGATATTTCATTTACTCAAATGGGATCGAACCTACAACGTGTAAACATGTGACCAGTGTCACATACAAAAAAATTATAAAATAATAATTGTAAAAAATTGCGTAAAATTTCTTACTATTCTTTCAGCCTTTGCCAGTTAGCTCTAACAAAGTTAAAAGCTATCGGCTCTCCTATAGAAGAACTGGCTACCGCTGAAAACACTCTCACAGTATCTTGTTTTCGTATTCCACTGTCGTTTCGAAGTGATAAATCGAGGTATCTGTAATGAAAACCGCAGATTATTAAAAACATGTCATTGCATCTGTCGTAAACTTAGCAATAATTCAGGCATAAAATAATGAGCGGAGTTTCTTGACACTAGTTTTTCTCTGTCTATCATTGCTATAAGCGGGATGCAGTGTGAAGCTGCAAAAGGAGCAATATAACGCACCGGTACAGCAAGTAGGGCGCCCTGGTGCAGCCCAGCACGGCCAGCAGCAGCTCGCGCTCGGCGGGCGCGCCGGCGCCGGCGAGGCGCGCCCACGCGAACTGCCACTCGCGCGCGCCGCCCGCCTGCACGCCCACGCAGTACACCGTGCTGCGCACGTCGGCGTGGATTCTGGGAACGGACGGAAATTATACGGACGCTGTATATAACAGGGTACGCAGAGGGAAGTTAGTATTGTGACACTCTGTTCCCTAATTTAACTCTACAAAAATATCTAAAGCCTATATGTTTTCCTGATATATAGACATACAATTTTTATAATATAAAAAATAAAATAATAAGTAAAAGCGGACGAAACCTCTTTTGGGTCACTAGTTATAATAATAAACTAATGCCTTACTCGTTATAAGCATCGGGGTTAGGTGTCAACATCCAGTTAGTGTACATCCTAACCGAGTGTTCCAAACATTCAATGTGCTGTAAATGACAAGCTGTTGATAAGAGATCCACTCTCTGTTGAGCTCTCACAACGCTCTCGTTCGTTGACACTTCCCAACCAAGTTCTTGGACAGCATTGTTTAATAAACGTAATACGTATCTCTGAAAGAAAAAATAATATTGTTGTTATTATTATAATATATTGAGAAACTTGAGGTTATTGTAGCTCAATTAATATTTCGATTTAATTTTTTTTTCTCGCTCTAGTAACGAGACAAAGCCCGGCGTTCTGATCCACCACTCGAAAAGGGAAGAACGGAAGTATCTTAGGGAAAAGAGGTTCCCAGATTTCCTTTGGTTACCCTGCTATCGTCGGGAGACAGCGTCAAAAAATATACAAACTTTTCTAATTTCTTTTTACCACTGTGGCGCAGTGGAACAGGCTAGGATAGCTCGATCCCAATTCAGGGAAATTATTGTTATTTTTATATTATTTACTGAGGTATGTTCAGCGTAATAAGCATTTTCCCATATTTAAAAAAATAGGACCTGCAACATCTGATGCAGAACCGTAATAGTTTACTACTGAAATAAAATATAATGCAAAACGTTACGTACTTATTAAACGTTGTTTAGTATAGAGGGCAATATAATATAGTGGGCAATAAAAATAAAAGTTGAAACGATCGTGGATAGCATTTGACTGAAAACAGCATAACTTTTCGTTGTGAATTCGGATAATGGTTATAGCCAAAACGCCTTGTTAGGCAACATATAGATTTATTTCTCTCTAAATTTATATGATTTAACTAATAGTGATAGTACACGGAGCTAATATGAAAATGGTGATAAAAACACGCAAACGAAGTTCATGATGCAACTAGTTTAAAAAGATGTAGATAAAACGAAGGGATAATTTATTCCTATTTAAATGAAATATTTACTTAATTTTTTTATATTTTATTTATGAGACTACGGCTTTGAGTTCTGCCACTCAACACGCAATACCTCCCGAAAGCGGCAGAAAGTGGGGAACGGAGTGTCTTAACACTAGTTTCCCTCTGCCTACCCTGCTGTGTGCGGGATACAGCGTGAAGCTAATTTAATTTCATTTTTAATTTATCCCCAATTTCAAAAAAGAATTTGTCGAAATATAAAACATGACTAATTACAAAAAGTAGGTAATTGTCAATTTCATATTATCGTGCGCCTATTTGTAATATAATAGTTATATACAATATTTATTATAATCCTATTCATATCAGCTAACAGTTTAATAATTTACAAGGGCTTTTTTATCTATCGTAAACTTAATCAATGAGGCCCGGCTTAAGATATGATACTGCACCCATAATAAGTGCCTAGACAAAATATGATTGTTTATTGTATTAACTGTAAACGATGGCTGAATTGGATTGAACCCAATCCCCACTCGGGGAAATAAGTCATTTTTTATTATCACTCTGGTACGACGAAACGCGGCGTGATTGAATGCCACTCAACGTAATATCTTGAACTGAAGCTGAAAGGACTGTAATGCGTAGCACGTAGCGACTCACTCTCTCTATTATCTCTGCTTGCTTGTTATGCCCAAAAAAATCGAAATATGTTTCTCTTTAAATTACTTGTTGGTACACTAGTACTCAATTAACATGATAGATATGTACCTACATAGATCTAAATAACAGCCGTAATAATCGATACGCCTAATATTTTTTCCTTCTCAATATTTTTATTACAATAGTCTTTAAATGACACTGAGAGCGCCATCTATTATGATTTTAAAGAAAGTTTATATTTATCTAGACTGCTTCTTATCTAATCTTAAAATAGTCATAATGATTTGCTTTACTTAAGTGTGACGAATTTTCATTTTAAGACTCAAATTCCCCAGTGGTAGTGTTTACAGTACTGGGATTTGAGTTTTGTGATCAAACAAAATGCCAATACAATTTATTATAAAATTTATTTTGCCTTTTTTATTTTACTTATCTGAAGTCAATTCTTGTAAAAGTAAAAAAAAACACTAGTAAAATACCTTATATTCTAAATAATAAGCTCCTTTCGATAACATGGTGTCTATATAACCCAAAGCAACGAGGCCCGCCTTCCAAGGCACATAACTTTTCTCGTGCGTTAGATAGCTTGTGATGTCCAAGGCAGTTTTGTAGTCCAAGCGGCCAGAAAGCGCCAAGTTCATAGCATCGTCTATTATTTGAGCCCTATTTATAGGATGGATTTCTTTAAAACGAGACTCATCGTTCAGGACCTTCACCAGCATCTTCCAGTTGCGGTGATCGTAGTTGATTCGATAAAATCCTAAAAGATGTTTAAGTTATATGCTTAAGTTATTTATTTGGGAGGCAATCCAACAATATAGTACAAAGGATAATATGAATTTTAAACCTCTACAAAATGTGTATATTTCAAAATTTACATTATTTCATTTTATTTTGTAATCTGACCTGTTTGTTGAATATTTGCGATGAACCAATCATCTGCCTTTACAGAAATATTATCAACTACTATAGATCTCTCGCCTCTTAACCATAACTTGGGTCGAGTCGACTCAAAGTCTTTCTCCGATGCAGTTGTGTATGATACTGGAATCCACCATACTGAGGTATTGTGCTCATTGAATGTGTCGTTTATTAAAATAAATCTTTCCTAAAATAAATATATGATTCAGAATGGAAAAATAAACTGATTTTAACTTCAGGCTTTATTCCCATCAACATTTATTATAAGTATAAGGGAAGGCAGAAGGAACCTCCCAATACACCGCTCTACTTTCAAGACAAAATAATTCGTTTCTTCGAGTGAGCTCGAAAAAAATAACACTTTACTGTCTACCCTGACTTTGGGAAATCGTGAAGAATAAGATTTTACCTGTATAAACGTAATAGAGCCGTTGTTATAATTTCTTGTTATAGTAAGAACAGGGAAACCAGTCTGTAGAGTCCAGGAATCCATAACGACCGCTACATCTGCGTCGAAGGCGTTCTTCTCTCTTGCCGCATTTGTTAGTGCACTCCATAGATCTCTTTGCTCAGCGTCACCGAATTTTTTAGCATTCAAATAATCAGTGATACCGGCATTGAAGACATTGTCGGTTAGAAAATGGTTCATCATGCGTAAGATTGCTGAGCCTGTTGGCGAGTAACAACATAATTACATTCGAATTGAAGCCAGTCATGGCGCAGTGGCACGAAGTGTGACTGTAAAACCGACTGGTTGTGGGTTCGATCCCCACTCGAGGAGATGAAGTATTTACTTAAATTTATATTTCAATTTCTTCGCTCTGGTGTCGAGGCTAAGCGCGGCGTTGAGGTCTGCCACTCAACACGCAATGCCTCCAGAATTCGGCAGAAAGTGCCTACCCTGCTGTGTGCGGCATACAGCGTGAAGTTGATTTGATTTTGGATGGAGAACACAAATTACAATAACATTCCTTATTTTGTATATCGATACAAATTTCGTGTCTTGCGACTATTAAAAAAAGCAAGTAACGTATTATAAAATTAATTTTAACATTTTACTGTTAATAACATATACATATACATAACATCGTTTGCCTTTTCCTCAATTTTCAGAATGGCAGAACTTAACCCTATTGATCAGACAAATCTTATCAGAGGGTAGAATTGAAATTGTAGATTATCCACGATAGTTCCTATACTATTGATACTCAATACTATTGATACTCAATAGTACTCAGGTATTGTATAATTATCATTATTTTTAAATACTTAGTAACAAATAACAATAGGCGTACACAGATTTTTTTGGCTGATATCATATTATCATTCAGACTAAATTGTTCCTTAAGATTAGAACGTCTGTAGCAAATTGCAGATAACTATGATAAACTATGTAACGATAACAAATTTTGCTTTACATAAAAGTTCATAATAGCATTTAATTTCGCCATAGTATATGTATAAAAGAGATACCATATTGTTTTTATTGAAGCTCAAGCTTAGACATGCAATACTAATCGGCCATGGTCCTTTATTTAAAGTAAACACTGTAGTATACCTTTTCCATATGATATTTTATCGAAAATAGCTCCGATTTCTTCGGGATTTCCAACTTCTACTGAAATCTGATGAGAAGACGTCAAGGCATCTAGTTTGAAAACACTTTGGACTTCATTTAAAACGAACACTTCCATCAGCTTCCAACTTTTCTCCACCTCAAATGCGTATATATTTTTAATTAAAAAATTAATTACCTTAAGATTTGATACAATTTAAAATTGTAATAATCATTTAAATTAGCCTCACGTTGATATTTCATCATGTCCAAATTCTTTTACTTTTTTGTTTTTATTTTTTACAAAGGATAAAATTATATTTATTAATTATTAATATGTTCAACTTCAATTGTTCATTATGTCTTCATCTAAGGATCATTACGACACGATAGGTAAATTTTATATGACGACGATGAGGACAATCAAATTTTAAGTTTTCATGATCGTGTTTGGGCCAATAGTACAGTAGTAAAAGTAATTGGAAAAGGAAAACATTTTTCTCCTTAATCTACTGGTTTCTATCTTCATAAATATTTAGCACAACAATGATGTATTGGCACTTTTTAAAATATTTAAAGAGACGCGTTTAATGTAGTTATAATGTAATTTGTTTTTTTTTTAATGTAATTTCATTGTTGCACCAAATAATATCTGTTAAGTTCCACGCATATGGTGGTAGTTTGCTTTATATGGTATACTTTAAAAATGAATATAACTTACAGCATCTACAGCGACGTATTCAACGTAACTCGCGAAGCCTTCGTTCAACCATATATCTGACCACCAAGCGGGAGTGACTAAATTACCAAACCACTGGTGTGCTATTTCGTGTGCCACTACTGATGCAACCCGAGCCTTCGCTGTGGTGGGTGACACGCCGTTCTCGTATAACATCGCAATTTCTCTGAAAATAAGATAGAAGGAATTAATTATGAGGCCGCCGTGGTGCAATGTCTGATGGGAAACTCGATCGTTTTTGATTCAATTCCCAATTGGGGGCATGAATTATTTTCGTTTCCACGTTCTGGTTAAGACAAATAAGATAAAGCGCGGTGTCATGATTTAATATTACTGAACAGATTTCAGCTCAGTAAGTACTATAATATATACCAAGGTTTTTCTAGTCTTCTTTTCATTAAAATCGGTTGGTAATCCCGATGATCGTGTATATTGAGTGATAATACAATATTATAGTATCAACGAGCTGGCGTGATGATGGAGCCAAGACCTCAATATTGGAAATCTTCAGAGGGATTCGCTCCGTTAGTCGGTCGGTAGGAAATCGCTTAGTAGGAAAACATTCGAGTATAGGTTCAATTTATATATCCGAGCACTCTTTATAGCAGATGGTGTAGAAAATGTGTTTTTAGTTTTTCTTAAAAGATATAATTTATTTTTAAATGCATGGCAAGTGCGTCATTTATTTAATACTATTTTTTCTATTCTTCTACTGTTCTACTGTCAACATTTGTTTACAACGTTATTAAGTTATGTGAAAGACAATTATTATTATTATCATATTTGTTATGTAAATCTTTTAACTAATATGACATGAATTCTTTAGTTATTTACGCTATTTTTACGGTAATTGTTGTATTTAAAATAAATATCCCGACCTATACCTATGTACGTACTATATAGGAATTAACATTAGCATTTCCTTTGGCTGTGTCTAGCCATAACAGTAAAATGATTTTGTTTTAAATAATTACTTCTTAAGAATTACGATTAATAGAATATAAAGTTTAAAAAACCGGTTAACTGCAATTTGAATGAAACTATTTTAAATGGATTTATCGCGTATATTTTGTATTTTTATACATTTTTGGAAACTCGACGTTTCGAACACTTTGCAGTAGTCTACCTGTGACCACGGACTACTTTCAGTTCCATTCAAAATGTATAATAATCGTGAAAATCAAAGAACTTATTACGGTTAAGTGCAAGCCAGACTCGCCGCACAAGGCCGCACGCTTCCTAGCAATTTCAGGATTATAAGTCAAAAGGAAGTACAAAATATAAAATTTACTAAAATTAGGCATGCGAGCATAAAAAATACTTTTTAATAAAACGTATAAAATTTGAACATAGCGCTCTGACCTACTAAGCCATACGTTGAACGTATATAGTCAGAGCGCTTGAACGGTTTCCAAAGAGGCGCGGGTTCAAATCTCGCCACGATCAAATTTTTATACTTTTTCTTAATAAGTATTTTTTTATGTTATTTTACACTTATAAAAGGTCGCTTCTTTAAAAGTTAATGTATTTTGTATGTTTCCTGATTTTTATGTTAGTCGACTATGGTAAAGCAAAGGGTTGTAATTTTTGAGATATTGTATACATATATGTTTGTGTGATCGTTTGTTTGCTCGTAAATTATAAACTAGGTACTTGTAATTGGTAAATGTTATTACTTATTAGAAGCCTAATCGTTAACTGGGTTTAGACTGTGTCATATTAGATTATGTTGAATACTCATAAGTTTTCTTTCTCATGGTAAAATCTTAAACTAAACTATACTTAAATGACGAATATTTTACCCAATACACAAAAAAAATTGATACAACAAGAACAAAACAAATAGGTAGAAATAAGTTTCGTTTGAGGCCAGTCGTGGCGCAGTGGTACAAAGTGTGACTGTAAAACCGATTGGTTGTGGGTTCGATCCCCACTCGAGGAGATAAAATATTTACTTAAATTTATATTTTCATTTCTTCGCTCTGGTGTCGAGGCAAAGCGCGGCGTTGAGTTCTGCCACTCAACACGCAATGCCTCAAAAATTCGGCAAAAAGTGGGGAACGAAGTGTCTTAACACTAGGTTCCCTCTGCCTACCCTGCTGTGTGCGGGATATAGCGTGAAGCTAATTTATTTTATTTTAAGTTTCGTTTTGAAAATGTAAGTTCATGTATTTAAAATAAAAAATGGAAATTATAAGTTTAAGATAAAAACATTCTTTTAGACATCATACAAAAATATAATAAATCATACATCTTTTATATACAAAATATTAAGTTTTGTTCCGTATAAGGATCACGTCTCATCATTTGATGAAAATGATGAAATGATCTTATATTTACGAAGAAAAGACGCGGAAGCTCTATAAAGGGATAATTTAGTTTTGTTTTTTTTTATGTAAATCTAATATCCGCATATCATAGAACTTTATATTAGTTATGATCAAGATTCTTATACGAAAAGTTAAGAAGTGCTTGTTCATACCCAAGGAGTAATTTTTATGTCCGTAGAAAAAATATTTTAATGCAGCGTTAGGTTTCGCAACTGGATACAGGTGTAATCTTTCTTTCTGCTCACAATATTAAGAGTCTTTAAAATAGACAACTCACCTAAAAGTCAATAGTCCCCAATTCTCCATAGCTCCCGCTTTGAAATCTGGTAACGCGATCATATCTATCTTTGGTAAAGGAAACTTAATCTTGTAGTATTCTTCCAAAAATTTTAATATTTTTGGACCAATTTCCAAAGCATATCCGGCAGATGGTAAGGCCTCTTTCCTTGCCCATACTGAGAAATTATTATCGGTCATGTTGCCAAAGTCGGTGACGGCGAATGCGACGAGGTATGTCGACATGGGCAGTGATTCTGCATAGTGATCCCATATGTAGTCTTCCAATGAATTGCTGTAATAATATTACTAAATTAGCAATTTAATGTATTAATTGAGTAGTGGTGCAGCAGCACAAGCGCGTGACGGGTTGTGGGTTCAATTCTCATACGAGGAAATAAAATATTTATTTAAATTAATATTTTCATTTCTTCGCTCTGGTGTCCAGGCAAAGCAAAAAAAAAACATTCTTTTAATAGTTTTTTTATTATTATTGTTTTTATTATATATTTTAAGTAAACGCTACGGATACGTTTTCTGTAATATTTTTTCGTTTTTTTTTCAAAATTATCAACTTTCATTGCATTTTGTTTATAATTGCTAAATATAGTTTATATTTAAACTTTTACAATTTAAATATTACATTAAAATCAGTAGTAATAGTATTTTGTTTAAAAAACCTTGAATCATCAAGATCTTTACATTTTTCACAACATTTTTAAATTCACATGTATTCTTGTTTTTACTTTAAATATAAATAACTAATAATAAAAGAGTTTTTGTTACACCAACTTATCAACTAGACTTATTTTTTTGTTACATAAAGAACGAAAAAGGCAATTTTATTAAAAAAACTATTCACCAAAAATATATTATTATATATTATTATATAAATATATATTATATTATTCCTAAATATATTTCATACACAAACAAATCAAGCCACTTACAATGGGTACTTACTTTCGTCAAACCATAAACAAAGTTCCCTCTAAATTGCTTTAACAAAGATCTAATATTGTTGACACAATATTATGATGCGGGCACATTTTTGATGATTCTAACATACTTTGTATTACTTATTGTATGTACGTATGTATGTACGTAGGCATGTAAATATGTATGTAAGTATGTATGTATATAGTTTAAAGAAGAATTTTTATTAACATTAAATAAATTATGATGTTGAGGCGTAACGCAGTGGTACAGTGTATCGACTATATGCGACGATTGTGGCTTCTATTCTCACTCACTCGCTCTAATAACAAGAAAAAACGTGACGACGAGTTGCGCCAATAAGCACGGAATAACTCAAAAATTGAGCGAAAAGTGGAGAATAGAGTATCTTGACACTACGTTCCACTTGACACCCCGTTGATCGTTTCGATATAGCCCACTGTATTATTTACTTCGGGCACTTAGAATGGGTAATGTCGTTTACCCTTATTTACTCTTACTCACTTGATCCCCTGATTACAGCGGCGAAGCCGTAACAAATTTATATATATAATCTTATATTTTTGTAAATTTTGAGATTTTTATATACATAGACTTACCTAATAAAGGTAAAAAAATAAACTTACTGGTTTTCTCTCTTAACAATATTCATGTTGGAGACAGAAGTCATGTTCCTAGGTCGAGCTATGCTGATAGTAAATTTGGCCTTCAGAGCTGGTTCGTCCCAGCAAGGGAAAGCGCGTCGCGCGTCCGTCGCCTGGAACTGTGTCACTGCTATCCATCTGTAATTTACTTTATTTCAATCAAGAATGGCGTAGTCTCGGTCGGTATGCTTAAATGATATTCATTTTCCGACAAAGCACAGTGTTGAGTTTCGCAATTTTTTGCAACATGCATTGCCTCAAAAATTAGGCGGATGTATGTGCGGGTCGCACTTTTTTCCATGTTTTATTTGTATTTAGTGTGTTTACTAGGTTTTCTTGGTTTACTTATTATTGTTACTTTTCAGCTACCACAAAAATAACGTGAAAGTAACCTGCCGCGGTGCAGGGGCTCGATCATGTCTTGAAACCCCACATATTGTGGGTTCGATTCCCACTCGAGGAAATGAAATATTTTGTATATGGTTTCTGTTCGTTACCAGAGCGAAGAAAGAATTTTCCTAAGAATTCGCAAAAACTGGAGAACGGAAGTGTCTTAACGGGAAAGGAGTGGGCAACAAATAGGCAGGATACAGCGTGAAACTAAAAAAAACTGTACACGCGTAGAATAAACAATAAAGAAATAAAAAAAAGACTTAAATCTGTCTTAAACGTCAACGTAAAGAAAAATTATAGTATACGGAAATTTTATCATAGTTAATTTACCATTTAGTATTCTACGTGGGAGGTTGTTGTATTACTATGCATTGCTGTTTGTAAACTTATGTTCTATCAATGACTCACCTTGGCGCATTTAAATGTATTTATTATTTTTCTATGGGGAATGCGTTCATTGTGCCTATTCTGGTCAATTTTATCATTATTTTAATAGATAAAAAGAAAAATCACGGTATTCAGTTTGCAAATATTGTTATTACGGAGCTCAACGCAGCGTTTTGTCTAACAGAACGCATAATTAAAATGAATTTAAAGGAAAACAAAGTAAGCGGAGGAACTCTAATGTCAAGTCATTTCATTAATTTAATAAATTAAATATGTTTTGTTTTTCAAAGACCAAACCTTTTAACTTTTTTCTCTTCATAAGAACTCCTATAGAATCCGTGTAGGTTGTCATTCAAGATGCCCGAATAGGTGATGTTTAGTACGTATTGTTGTCCAGCTATTAGAGTTTCCGCTACGCTGATTATATGGAACTGTCTCGGCACATCCTCCGTTCTTCTAACAATTTTGATTTCTTCCCCATCCTCCGTTTTAACTAATTTTATCTTTTGGAAATACAATTCGACTCCGTGAAACGTTATTTTATTTGTGTTATTTTTAACTGTCAAAACTATACTTGCTTCACCATCGAATGTGAAATTTCCTTCAAATATATACGGTGTTAGTTTTAAATAATAACGCTCTGGTTTGATATACGTCGGTAGTCTAACATCGATGACAGCGTTATCATTTTCTTTAGTCGTAGGTTCGATATTGTTAGTAGAACTTTCCACGGACACTACACTTTTATTATTATCGTTCTTTAACGGTATAACTAATAACTTAGATTGATCACAATGGGTGAGTTCAAATTTTGTAACATTTGCTAAATGATCAGTCCTTGGGCAGGCTGCGAAATTATATACTAGAAATGCTGTAGCAACTATTGCTAGGGCGAATATTATGAGGATGACGAACGCGAGGCCCTTCGACAAATAGACGCCTCGGGTGGTCTTCGTTGAGAAGTCAGTTTGGAGGTTACCGTCCATGATGGTTAACGGTTCACGTCCTTGAGTCATCACACCTTCATTATTTTGTCTGGAATGGAAAATGTTATATTAGGCTCTATTATTTATTTTTTAAGATATTGATTATTCGAATACTTAATAAGTACTAGTTTTATCTTTAAATATTTTTTAAGAAAATATATAAATGTGAGTAGGGCACTTAGATATTTTTTGAACCTTAACGCTGTATCCCATATAGGCAGGGCAAGTAGAGAGAACCTAGTGTCAAAACATTCCGTTTCCTATACACCGCCTATTTTAAAGACTCTCAAACAGAGAGAAGAAGAAACATAATTTATTCTCTCGACTGAGATTCAAACCCACAACCGTCACATTTGCAGTCGCACGAGAGATCTCAAACAGAGAGAAGAAGAAACATAATTTATTCTCTCGACTGAGATTCAAACCCACAACCGTCACATTTGCAGTCGCACGATATTGCTGCTGCGCCACGACGACCTCTTATACAAACATAACATATTTAATGCTCAGCTTAGCTTATCTAGTATAAAATCGTTTTATACTTTTACTGCTCCATTTTATTGCTAATGAATATAATGGAGTAATAAAGCTTTAGAGAAAGCGTATTTTAATATCGTCATAAGTATTGCCAGCACACGCACCCAATGAATAGATATGAGAAACTATATATATCCATTTATATATGGATATCCATATTTTCTAATATACCCTTCATGGTTTATCCCACATGAAAATACGGGATAAAACGTGAAATAACGTGTAATTTTAAATTTCTTTAAGAGTTGTTACCCGACTGCGGCAAAGTCCAAAACGAGGGTTGTCCTTTTAGCGCGTATATATATATTGTATCTATGTTTGCTTAATCCCTTGTAACTGTGAAACCAATAAACCGATTTTGATATATTTTTTAAGTTTATGCAATCAGGTTTTTGGTTGTTTTTTATAATTCCTTTGTTTCTCTAATCGAGTAAGAAGTGAAATATAAATTAGATATATATTTTTATAGATTCTTGTGCTTCGATCGAAAGGTACACCGAAGAAAGACGGTACGAAGTATTTTATTAAGCTGTGTGTTATCAACAATTTCTGATAAATTACATATATAAAAGTAAATAACTAACATAAATAACAAAATAACAAAGATAATATTTAATGGGTTAGTAGGTATATAGGTGAACTGTGCAAAGGTAAAATTTAAATAAGAGTAGCTCAAATACCTCAATTTTACTTTGAAACTTTTCAACTTTCTCAGTATTCATCAAGAGAGTCCTTTCTTTAATGTTATGCTTAAAACTTGGAAATGAAGCCAACTAAAGTTAAAAGAATAATTTCTTGTTTCAAATTCTCTTTTCTCTTTTTAATGAAATTTTTGTATTTCTTATGATTAAAGGATTCTAAAGAATTTCATTTTTTTTTCAATTTTGAAATTTTCTTTTGCTATGCTGTTTCAATGATTAAGACCATGTTAGCACGAAGTACACAGCAAAGTTATTTAACAAGAAGTATTCTTTGCGTCCTACAAAATGCAGACATGACAATGTATGTCTGCATTTTTATAGTCTCATGCAAAACTGGCAAGGCAGAGGTTTCCTGGGAACCTATTGTTTGTTAAGTTCCTTTCCGCCGAATTATCAAAGCAAAATGTGTTGAGTAGTGAAGATCAATGCCGTGCTTGTTAAAATGTGCTCGTTATCAAAGTGATGACATGGAAATATTAACTATTTTATTCCCCCGAGGGGGAATCGTACCCACGACCGTCACGTTTACAGTTGCACGCTTATGCTATATTGTATAAATTATATACTTAAATATAAATAAACTCCATACGTCGTACATACGTACAGTAACCTACCTAATATCACATTAACTACCCATATGTCATATATAGATACAAATCATCTTTTATATATAGTTTTTTTTTGTTTAAAGTGGAAAGAGAAGCAGAAGGAGACTTCAGTTGACCTCCAGAAACACAGCATCGAATATACTGGAGGAGAATCACGTAACCATCCAAGAACCCAAGCAATGTATGAGCGGGTTGATGTCAGTGGACGAGGGGAAAGAGGTATAGAGAGAGATGCAGATTTTGCGACCGGGGTTTCCGTTTTCTCTGCCTAATCCTCTAATTATAAAGCGTGAGGGTACAAAAACTTAGTAGTTATTTTTATCAAATTAAAAATAGAAAATCAATTTGCATTTAACGTTATTGAGACTCGAACGTTAAGCTTTGTAGTGCAAGACGATAACTACGGCTTATACTATAAATCCCGATACCTCCGACATGGACACGCACTGAATTGATAACATATTTCTATAAAACTAGAACCAGGCACGTTTACTTTTTAAAACGCTATAAAAAGTTTGTAAAAAATAGCATCACGTGGCATCACACGTACATACGTATTTATTTTTCGAAATATTCCCAGTTGAATGACGGCACTCTATGCCGCGATTTTCTCTTTTTACTAGAGCAAGAAAGTAACTGTACTTTGTTCCCCCGAGTTGGGAATCTAACCGAGGACCGTCACATTTTTAGTCAAACACAGCACTGTGCCGCTGCGCCAAGGCGGCCTCTAAATATTCAGACGTTTTATTTCAATTTAACTAAAAAACTTGATGCTATTATAAAAGATCAGGTGCTTTGTTATACAAAGTCATAATTTAGGTTCTTTATATTAGCACGAAAAAATTGTGATAGTTATTTTCCTATTCTTTTTTTATTTATTGTTATTTATTTATTCATAATTTTATATACGAATAACGGCCCAAATTATCAATATACTCAATATAATTTTAATTTACACATTCAATAATTTTGAGAAAGTGCAAGCATCACATAGCAGCTTGCGAGGACGAAATCGGCGGCAAGAGCGCTCCCCGCAGAACTCGTGTCTATCCTTGCGGCCGTAAACGGAGCGTTGAGTTATTTACAATTTACATTTACTCAAAAAGGTACGTTCAAATTACATGACAAAGCATATCTTCATAAAATTTTCTTAATGGTGGAGTAACTTGTAAAGATATTGTCTTTGTCAAATAAAAATAAAAATAAATTAAAATCAGCTTCACACTGTATCCCGCACACAGCAAGGTAGGTAGAGGGAACCTAGTGTTAAGACATTCCGTTCCCCACTTTGGAGGTATTGCGATTGAGTGGCAGAACTCAACGCCGAGGATTTTATCTCGTCATCTGAGCAAAGAAATGGAAATATAAATTTAAGCAAATATTTCATTTCCTCGAGTGGGGATCGAACCCACAACCAGTCGCGTTTACAGTCACTTTACTTTTTACTTTACTTTGTGCCCCTGCACTCTTTGTCTGGCCTCAATAAATAAAATGTAATAAATGATGAATGGAATATGTTTCCAAATATATTTTTTTGAACTTAATAAATATGCAATACAAATGTTTATCACATAGTAGTTGTAACCACTACGTATTGATATTAAAATTTTTTTTTAAATATAGATATATGTAAATTTTCATTATAAAACTAAATTCAGTGGCATACCAAGACTTAATAAAGCATCTGTTCAATTAGTTGTTTTATTAGTCACGTTAATAAATTTTACATGTTTTTTTAATAACTAAGAGATTCTGGTGTCAGAACACTCCGTTCTCCACTTTCGCCTAAATATAGAGATATTGGATGTTGAGTGGCCAAACTCAACAGTACTTTATCGGGGTGGGGAATTTAATTGAATATTCTACAAAATCCTATTCCTATATTAGATGCTACATACTGCACAATTGCGTCAAGAAGATATCTATTAAATATATTCTGACTATTAATGAGATGGCCGTGGGTTCGATCCCCGCTCGGGAATATCTCATCTCACATGAATTGTTTTCATTTGTTCGCCCTGGCAGATAAAGAGTGCGATCGAGAGCTACCACTCAACATACAAATATCTTGAAAATTGGGTGGAATATCTTAGAGGTGCTCTTTCTTATTAACTTTACGCTGTATACCGCACATAGCAGGGAGACAGAGGTAACCTGGGAATCTAGGATCGAGACAATCTATAGCCTATTAGGACACTTCCGTTACTCACTTTCTACTGAATTCTAATGAGAAAAGGAAAATATTAAATATGCCATGCTCCAAGTGGGAGTCGAACCCATAACCGTCGCATTTACACGCTCAAATCCTTATAGCAAAATGGTCCCAACATTATCTCTCTGTGCAACCTATTCTCATGATTTATTGCCTCAACAATTAGTATACTTCAAACAACAAATTTTGTGTTCACGCATATTAAAGTATCTTTTAAGATACAAATACAGGCTAAAGTAACAACTGTACACACAAGACTATTCTATTATCACCGTGTACGCAAACCTAAAGGATTTCTAAAAGATGGCTTGTTTGTATTATTAATGTAGAGTCGAATTAAATTTTACTAAGCTGTGAAATAAATATGCCCAAGGTAGGTTATTTGTTATTAGTCCGATTCAAGGAATTATCATTAGATTTATTTTCACTCTGTTTCCAGCACATAAAGTGGGCAGAGGGAAACTGGGAACCTATTGTTGTGACACTTCGTTACCATTAAGACGGTTCCGTTTCCCACTTTCCATCGAATTCTGAAGGCATTAGGCGTTGAGTGGCAGGACTCAACGCCGCGTTACATTCCCACGCTTGCGCCCCTGCGCCACGACTGATCGATTCAAACTCAATCACTCAATTATCGATATCAAATTAAGAAAATTTAGTGCTTTTTTTTAAGTGTTTTTGTAATTCAGATATTTACTGCATTTTGCAGGACAGACGGAGAGCATGAATAACTTCACCCTTGAACTCGCACATCCAGCAGGGTAGACAGAGGAAACCAAGAGTTAAGACACTCCGTTCACCACACGTTTTGCTAACCCTGTTGCATGCTTCAGCGTGAACCTTAAAGATACAGCAATTATTTCCAATTTTTAATTAACATTATCTTGTCATTACATTGCTAGAAATAAATGGTTCAACGTAAAATTTTCATTTCACTTTTTATATTTAACCAAAAAAAAAATATGGATGCGTTCCAAAATGCCAGCAGTCATTTTAAATAGCTGTCGTTAACTTTCGGCACCCTTCAACGTTGTCTCTACTTGAAATTTTAGTCTGTATGACATAAGACACCTCAAGTCTTAAAAGCCTACTTAAGGGCATACATTATATGCCGATGATGAGAATTGACGGGTATTTTTTCATAAATATACATACATATATATAGAAAAGAAAGAATTCAATATTGAATGTTGGCTATTTTAGTTTAGATATATATTAAATAAAAGGTTTTAGGTTTTTCTTTTTTTAGGCGGAGACCTCGGTTGACCTTCGAAAACACAGTATTAAAGATACTGTAGGAAGGTCACGTAAAAAGCGTGAGGATCCCCCGGAGGGCATGTATGAAGAGGTTGACGACAGTGGACGAGGCGAAAGAGGTATGTAGAGACCGTAACGTTTGGCGCTCCGTTCTCTCTGACTACCCCGCTAGGAATAAAGCGTGAAGTTTAGTCTAGTAGTTTAATTTTAGATTTTGCTACTTTACACGCTGGGTCAAATGTGAATTATTCAAAATTGTATAGCGGAGCAGGCCCATTAAGGACTTCGTTGAACTCGCAAGAGAAAACTGCATACTTGTATTTCTACGATTTCACCATTTACCACCTGAGCGAGCTAAAAATGTTTAAATGAGCTTGCTCTTTTCTATCTCTTCATTAAAAGATACAAAACCCCATTTTTTAGTGGAAATCTAAAATTATTTGATTAAAAAGCAGTTCCGCCTTATCAGTACCTGCTCATTTCTATTTTCCTTAGGAAACCGGGTTTCAACTCCGAGATTGATTTATGATTGAAAACGGCATCTCAAGATCAATGTTAGAATAAATATATCCGAAAAGTTAATTTATTAGAAATGTTCTTAAAATACAAGTTTTTATTTAAATTTTCTTCATTTGTTAAAGTAAATTAATATTAGAAACGAATTAACATTATTAAAAGATGTATCTTGTAAACTACATACAAATATATTTCGAATACTTCTTTAAAAAAACTTATTTAAGTGACCACAGTCTTATAATTTATTATTTTAAAAAATCAGATTATATCCTTGCTTGGATCAGTTTAATAAGTGTTTCCTTTTTTTATTATTTTTTTATCACAAACTGATATTTACATTTCATTACTACTACATTTATTTGATTTATTTTTATTTTATTATAATTATATAAACGTACATCTCAAAGAAAAGTCATATATATCCATAAGCTTGCGTCTATTCAAATAAAAAAAAAACGCAACCCTACACGACGCACACGCTCCATTTAGTATAGAACATCCACTTGCGACCTATCGACAACACATACAATATATAAAAAAAAATGTTCTCAACGCCATATCGACAGGAAATGAGGACTCAGACTCAGATATACTCTGTTATATTCACGGCACTTCCTTCAACTTATTACTTCCTAAACAAATGTAGCGGCCATTGTTCTAAGAGTTCGTCAATAGATGCCTGTGCACGCATCGCTTTGTATGCAAAGTTCGTGTAATTGCTTGTTAGTTGAGTACGTATTGTGATTAAGCCTTTTAAGTGGCAAAAGGCGATCATTTTTTTTTATCTTCAAGCTGTACTCGTATTTCGCACATTGCAGGGTACGCAGGGGGAACTTCGGAACCTAGTGTTAAGAAACTTTGTTCCAATTAAGTCATATTCGTTCACCACTTTCTGTCATACTCTAAAGGCTTCGTGTGTTGAGTAGTGGAACTCTGGAAATTACCGCCGCGTTTTGCGTCGTCACCAGAGCGAAGAAATAAAAAGATTATAATATTTCATTGCCACTAGTAGAAATCGAACCCATAACCTGTCACGTTTACAGTCATTTATACATATATGTATATATATATTAGAATTCATGCACCACGATTTATTGCTGTTCAGAAATTATTGCTTGTTATGAAGTATTGATTAAACTATAAATACTTTTATATAAGTTATAAGTCTTATATCTTCTTATTAAGGTTTACTTGATATCTTCTAAGCACTTTTTTCTTCTTTGTAGGTTCTTTTTAAACTATCACTTAAGTATCGCTTTATTTGTATTAAGTGAAATAGTTTTTTTTTGGTATTTTTTAAGAAAGCTTAACTTGTTTGCAATATATTCGTATAAGTATAGGATTATCACGTTACAATTTAGTTTAACATGTTCGCAGTTAGTGCTTAGACTCTCCATCTCCCACTCTCCGCCCAATTTTTGCGTGTTAAGTAGCGGAATTCAACGCCGCGCTCTGTGTTATTTCCAACGCGACGGAATAAAAATAAATCTTTTCCTCGAGTGGTATTCAAACCCAAGCGCTGAAATGCTTCGCCATGACAGCGTTTAATACGAGACGGTGTTGTTCTCCACTTTCCGCCGCAATTCAAGACAGGCAAGAACGAAGTAATAAATACAATAATAAATAATAATTAATTCTATTAAAAGGGGATCGAACCCACAACCGTCGCGTTACAGTCACACTCTAGTGCCACTGGGCGGCGACGGCCCATAAATATTTATTTTGTAATATTGTATTTAATTCAATATCCAACTTTTAAAATTAATATGAAAAAGTTGTATAGTCTGTTATCCTACGAGACAGTCCTGTAATAACATTTGAGTATTATATTCCCTTACGTATGAAAGTTGAGGATGATGAACTTAATTTCCACTTAGAACAGAATATTATTTATTTTTTAAGGTCATGGTCACGTAGTTAATTGGACTGAGATATCTTTGTAGGAAGACACACCGTTCTCCACTTTCCGGCGTAATTCAAAAGGCAGAGAGAAAAGCAACGCGCTCGTCGCCTCGTTTTGTCTTGTTGGAGAATGCAACTGAACTCATAACAACCGTAGTTAAACACTGTCCAATTGTCAAACGAAGTGTAACGCAAGTAAATTTCGCACTGTAATAGCATCCTCGAATCGGCACCTTGCGCACTTTATACTGAGTCATGATGGTAATTTATAAATTACTTAGTATGAAGAATTTTAAAATAAATAAATATAATAATGTAATACAGCAGACGAAACATTAAGAACGTTGCTAAAGATACAAGTTTTACTATCATTGGGTTAAAATCAACAAGGTCTGGAATACATCGCAATAATGTGTATAGGTAACATACATAAATAGTTCAAAGTTATACGATGTACGATACTTACTGCATTTTTTAAAATAACACATTTTATTCAACAGAACACATTAATAAGACGAATATAAAGAGCACAAGCTCGATATGTTTATTAGTATGCAGTCAAGGTACAGGTCATCAGACCAGCTCGATGGTACCGTAATACTCTATCTCCATCTTCTAAAAATAATTGCCAAGTCTCCTGATTATACAACAAATTCTTAAATATTATTACATAGTTATTACGAACTATTCATAATCATGTTAATATTTACAACAAGAGCCGTACCTAATTACTCTTAACGTAGAATTTGATCCTTGGAAACCATCCAAGCTCTCTAACCAATAAATGTATGGTTTATTGGAATTTTACAGCTAATTTGTGTTAGTAGAATTTTACAGTGGAATCGCTCTTGAAAAATATAATTAATTGTCCCAAAAGTCAATTGAACCCGCAGCCTTAATGATTACATTCAAACGCTGTACCACTGCGCCTCAAGGTCTTATTCATATACTTATATATGGTTAACATATAAAATTCAAGGACATCAAAACTCGAGACCACGCGTCCTTGAAGACATAAAAGTGCGCGCCATTTCATGTATTGGTTTGGAATGTTATATTTTAGTAATAGTTATTTCTATACATATATGTACAGTGTGGTACTGAGAACATTTTTTTTAATAGTAATTCATCATTATTGTTACTTATTATATTTTTTTTTATTATTAGCTTCACGCTGTATCCCGCACAGGGCAGTGTAGGCAGAGGGAACCTTGTGTTAAGACACTTCGTTCCCCACTTTCTGCCAAATTCAGGAGGCATTGTGTGTTGAGTGGCAGAACTCAACGCCATGCTTTGCCTCGACACCAGAGCGAAGAAATGGAAATATACATTTTAATACATATTTCATCTCCTCAGTGAGGATCGAACTTACAACCAGTCAGTTGTACAGTCACACTTTGTGCCGCTGCGCCACGACTGGCCTCATTTGTATAAATAAAAGTCGCTCTCTGCTTATATTAACCTAAAACTTCCCAACTAGACAACGAATTTTAATCTGGTTTTCACTAATACACAATTATTCAAGAGGATGTTTATTTAGTTATAATACTTGTTTCTTTACTACTAAAGTAAAGAAACAAATATCAGTATAGCGAAATAGCCATATTTATATATTGAATTATTGAATACGGTGGAGGCCACGAGCGGAACTCTAAGACAAATAAGATCCTTCAAAACAGATGTATCACAAAACGGTTTAATTTTTTAACACGCATTTATTAGGTCGACCTAACTATGTAATATTTTTGAACACACCTGTACCACGACGGCCTCAAAATCGGCCTCGGCCTGTAAAAAAATATAAGAAACTAAATTTTGCCAACTATTAAAAATTTATTTTTTGAGGCTAGTCGTGGCGCAGTGGCACAACGTGTGACTGTAAACCGACTGGTTGTGGGTTCGATCCCCACTCGAGGAGATGAAATATTTACTTAAATTTATATTTCCATTTCTTCGCTCTGGTGTCGAGGCTAAGCGCGGCGTTGAGTTCTGCCACTCAACACGCAATGCCTCCAAAATTCGGCAGAAAGTGGGGAACGGAGTGTCTAAAAACACTAGGTTCCCTCTGCCTACCCTGCTGTGTGCGGGATACAGCGTGAAGCTGATTTATTTTATTTTTTTATTAAAAATTTTATCAACATAAACCTAACTTAACTAGTAACCATTTCTGTTTAAACTCATTTAAAAGGCGTGTTTTATAGATCTCGTTTTTAGAGAAAACAATAAAAAACAAAACATCTATACAGCAAACTATTGACTTTCAGCTGTATGCAGTACTCATTCTCTAATAACGCTAGCGCTAACGATCGATTTTTAATTTTCTCATTGACGATGTGATTGATGTAAAAAACAATGGATTTTTTTTTTCAATATTTTTGATGTTGTTCACGTATTTTGTAATTATATTTTTGGACGCTTCTACGTGAACCTTAAAAGTTTAATCCTAAATGTATTGCTGAATACTGTTGCTGCAAATATTTTTTTGCCTTTTTAGCTGCACACAGCAGGGTAGGCAGAGGGAACCTGGCAACCTAGTGTTAAAACACTCCGTTCCTATTTTAAGAGACTTCCATTACCCATTTTCCACCGCATACAATATTTATTCTAAAAAATTCATTATAATTGAATCCAAATTTATAAGCTTATTATACAAGAGGACATATAATAAACGAGCGGCTGCAATAAATACACGAGAGTAAACTGATGACACGGTTCGATCGGTTCTCAGAGAATGTTTACGTTAAAGGCGCGGCGTTAAACGCCACTCAATATGCGATGCAAATGGATGATAGAGAAAAAAAATGGAGTAAATGTCAAAAAATAAGAAAACATGTGTTTAAATTAGCTATAAAGTGACCTCTTATATAATAAGTATAAGACGATAGCAATTCAATAATAGCCGCTAGGTTTTATAGCGACGACTCAATGGTTGTGGCGGCCGTGACATGCCCTTCTATAAAAACAGTTGTTATTATCTAACAGCTCCTTACAACCCAACGTAACGGATACGATACGAATTTTATCGGAATGTAAATATAAAATGAAAAACAAAAGTAAATTTAATAAGAACGGTAGAAAAAAAATAGAATATTTTTCTCGTACAGAGTAGATAAAGAAAAATTAGTGTTAAAAAGACACACGCTATATCAAGAACAATCTTGATACAGCGTGGTAAAAGAAAAATAACTTAAATATTCCCAACCAAACCACGATCACGTTTACAATGTCACTTATACTATATTTGTGTCACATATATATACATAATTTATAATATTATATATAATTTTTTATAAATGTTTAATAGATCGTGTGAACTGTAAAAAGCCGTCTCTCGTCCAGATTGCCTTCGCTTAGAAATGTCAGCGTGCAATTAGAACGTACTTGCGCGTATTACTTCAATCGAGTTTCTTATATAATGTTAAAAATAAGAATTTTTTTTTTTGATGAAATATTAATGATTGGTCACGATTGTAATTGGTTCAATAACTATTTAATGAAATATCTATATTAGATATTTTTATATACATTTAGACAGGTATACATTTTTAAAGTTTCATTTGTTGAGACATTAAACCTCGAGTTGCGGATTTCAACGCCGCATTTTTTCTTGTTACTAATATTGTCGATCCCACAACCATTGCATTACAGTCAGAGACTGTCTTCGTCTTTTGTCATTACAATTTAGCAATCAACGTCGTAAAATACCTTAATTGGCATTGAAACAACAAATTGAAAGAAGGAAAACTGACTAATAGAGATATTATTAGTGACTATATACAATAAGGAAAATCATTTATATGAGTTTAAGTTATTATATTTATAGTCACGTATCTCCTCTAAAGCGGGACAGGTAAACCTAGTCACTCCACTTTTTCTAATATCCGCTATCCTGAATGTTAGACGGAACTCAACGCTACGATTTGTCTTAAAATGACGGAGAAATGTATATAGTTTAAATTATAATAATACTTGTAAATTAATGTATACATTATATTTTTAACTTAAATACAAATCGCGCTTAATAGATTAGTTTACAAAAGATATAAATTTAAAACGTTAATGTTATCTGATACGATAAGTACTTAACTTATATTATTATTTTTCTACTGAAATAAAAGTATTTCTATCATTTTTATAGTATTATTTCAAACATCGAAAAGAATTTTTTTTTAAAAGGTTGAAACAAATCTAAGTCATTCGGAAACCGTCCAAGCGCTCTGACCACTAAGCTATACATTTGGCTTAGTGGTCAAAGCGCTTGGACGGATTCAGAGAGGCTCGGGTTCCAATTCCGTTACGTTATTTTATTTATATTTTCTAGAAAAGTATTCAAAAGAAATTTGAAAATTTGTTATACAGTTTTCATAAAGATATGGCCAATTTTGATTCAAACATTTAAAATCTTAATAAAATCTACAATTCTCATAATATTCATATATATACAACGTACCTAGTATCTCATCCTCATATTAGAATGCTCAATAGAAGCTGTCAGAAACAGACGAGGCTCATTGAATCGCAAATTTTGCTTATAGCGCAGCCCGCTGCCTTACTAACCTGCGGCCTTCTCTTGATTGAGGTGTGTCCGTAACAGCTATTGTTTTTATATTAAATGAAATATTTTTTAAATACTCTAAAAAAATACAAATTTATATAAAAATATACAAAATGCTTCAGGCCATAACCCACATAAAATAGTGTTAAGACACTTCACTTCCCACTTTTCGCCGCATTTTAAAGACATTTGTTGTTAAGAGGCAGAACTGCACGCCGCGCTTTGCTTCGATATTAGAACGAAGATATGAATTTCATAATGTGGGAAACGTAACAGTCGCATTTACAGCCACACATAAATGGGGAACAATAGACTGTCTTAACACTAGGTTCCCTATGCCTACGCAGCTGTGTGCAGGATACCGCGTGAATCCGTTTAACTATAAATATTTACATTACATCTGTGAAAGTTTCTCCAAGAATATTTAAACAACAACGTGTGGAATTTACATTATTTTATTCATACTGAATAACAAGCTATATTATGTTGTTTATCCTGTAGAAAAATTAAACAAAAAGTGTTTAATAATAATTATTACTATATATATATAAGAGTTTCATTTAAAATAGAGAATAATAATTGTTTTATCACTTATCTCTGTGCAGAACAGAGAAAACACTTGAAAATATACAAGTATAAAAGAAGTTGTTCTTTTAAAGTAAGTTCTTTAAGGAATGAGAAAGCAAAGTTTTCTTCTCTAATGGATTTCTTACATTTTAACTTGACCTATATACATATTTTAAGACCGATTCTTAACATTATATCTGGTGGTAGAATTTCTTTTGTAAGAGCACTGGTGTTATTGGCAAATACATATGATTGCTTTGAAACATACCTTATGTTTAAGACTATTATGGCGAAGAGGAATAGCGTCTGATGATTGTGGGTTCGATAGCCACTCGAGGGAATGAATAATTTTTATTTTCCAGGTCTATTATAAATTAGCTTCACGCTATATCCCGCACACAGCAGGGTAGGCAGAGGGAACCTAGTGATAAGACACTCCGTTCCCCACTTTCTGCCGAATTTTTGGAGACATTGCGTATTGAGTGGCAGAACTCAACGCCGCGCTTAGTCTCGAAACCAGAGCGAAGAAATGAAAATATAAATTTAAGTAAATATTTCATCTCCTCGAGTGGGAATCGAACCCACAACCAGTCGGTTTTACAGTCACACTTTGTACCACTGCGCCACGACTGGCCTCTAGGTCTATTATAGAAGAAAGAAAAAAATATAGAAAGCAATTTTTAAACATTAGCTTTTCTCTATCTACCCTGCTACATGCAGAATTAAACGTGAAGCACATAAAAACAGAAATAATCTGACAGTAAATAACGAGGCGTGGATTCAATTCTTATAATTCAGTTGCAATTGAATAATTGTTCAATTATAATTGAATATTTATATTTTTTACTAATTTTATATAAACAACATTTGGTCAATAAATAAGATTGATAGAAGGTATTGTATATTTTGATGTTACTTACATATAAAAGGCAATAAAGCTATAGCTTCTTTTCGCAGTTACGCGGTGTTAAGTCCCGCCGCTCAAAGGTCTTGGAAATTGATCAGAAATGTGGGAGCGGAATGTGTAACAGGTTCCATATATCTACCCTCTTATGCAAAAAAACGTAAAGCTAAATTTAAAAGTTTAAAAATATAAAAATATATATTAAACGTCTGGTCTGGAGTAAATTAACAACCAACATTCATTAGAAGCTTACGTGGTACAAATTTAGATCTGTGCAATAAACAAACACCACTAGAGATAAAGCATATGTAACTATTAAAAAACATAAATGCGGTTTAAAATACCTAACTGAAGTTTAGTTCAGTGAGAAGAGAATAGAGAAATAATATTATTTTTACTACGGTTTGTATGATATAATGATATTGCTTCCCATTTTCTTTTTATATAATACAAGTGGAGACTACTTTCAGATTTCGGAAATCTTCTACTCCATTGACGCGAAATTTCAGCGTTCTACGCTGTATCATTTTGGTTGTGCGCTGTCCGACAGTCACTCAGTATTTCTAAATTATGACACTATAATATATATAAATTATAATTATATGTTATTTCTTATATTGTTACTTATAGCTGCCCCACAATTTATTGAACCATATTTGAAAAATATACCAAAATACATAAGATTTGGCAAACAGCTGTCCTACAATGAAAAACCAATACGAAACAATACGTAGCGTTATTTGAACCATGAACAATGCCTGTGTGCCAAATGGTGTGGGTTCAAATTTTGCTATCTTCAAAATTAAAAAAAAAGACAAAACATGTTAAAGTATAAAATAACACCTTAACATGTTAAAAATAACAACAATAATATAAAATTATATACTTTTGATATATAACTCTCGTCTATGAGCAATAATAATATATCGATTTTTGGGCGAGACGGAAATAGAGTATGTGACGAATGAAATACATTTTTCCATTTGAACGATTTCGCAATGAAGTTTTACAATCCAAGTCACTTGATGGAAGCAATATGAGGGATAATATCAATGTTTTTTTTTAGTTTTATCAGTTTTTATGCCAATTAACCATTAACTAATAAAACAAAATTAAATCAGCTTCACACTGTATCTCGTATACAGCAGAAAAGGCAGATTGAACCTACACTACGTTCCCCTCTTTCCACCTAATTTTTTAAGGCATTGCGTGTTGAGTGAACGGAACTCAACGCCGGGCTTTTGCCATGTTGCCAGAGAGATGAAATGGAAAGATTAACAAATAATAATTCATTCCCTCAAATTGGGATTTAACCCACAACCATCGCGTTACAGTCATACCCTTTTGCCCCTGTACCTCAATTGGGAGGTCCTTAACGAAACATCGTTTTTTTTCCATATAGATATGGCATTGTAAATAACTCGTTACAGTATGTATATAGTATATTTATAAAAAACAACGTTTATACTGTAAATAATTATTTTTCTACATATTTAGGCTTGTCACGTACTTAAAGCCAAGATGCTGATGCAGTTCACGTAAGACGACTTATTAAAGTTATAAAACGATTACAAAACTCTTGTCAATTTAAACCGCAGATGTTTGACACAAAACAGATTTTGTTGTGGAGAGTGGTTGAACGAAAGTTGTGGGCTCGATACCCGCTTGGGGAAATTATTATTTGTATTTTTATTTATTCGTTCTGGTAAAAAGTGGCATTGAGTTCCGCTACTCAATGGGCAAGTTCAACGTAAAGTGCGAAACGGAGTTTCTTAACATTAATTTCCCTCTGCCTACCCTGCTATATGATCATTATATGATAATTATCTTGAAATTATATAATAACAATAAGATTATCTAACTTTCTTTGCAATAATTTAACAATTATTTAATTAATTCGTAAGTTGTTTTTCCCACGTGCAAAAAGACAAGATCAACTCAATTGTTTACAATGTCAATCTAGAAGGTCGTTGTACAAAAACATTTCCATCTAAAATAATACTAATACTTACATAAAAAAATCTTTAATACTTTTATAATATTACTTTTTAGTAACATAATAAAAGTAAAAAAATATTAAGATATCAAAAATGAAAAGTTTTAAACTACCCCAATACCGATAAACTTGTATAGCCAATAGCTGTAAAAGCCCAACTTACTTAATACAAAATAAAAATAAATCCTGATTGTCATCTATAAGATAGGGCGGCTAATAAACTATCGCTATCACATATAATGAGGGGGACCCAATGTAGCCCCTTGCGTGACCCCCTTGTAACGTATTTCTATACGCTATCCTATTGTTGCACCAGAGGGCTCTTCTCCCCTTTACGAAACGTGAGGCATACAAAGGGCTAGTGCGACCAAACTTTAGTATTATTATAAAGAAGTAATAAAAAAGAAACCAGTGCTGACATTGTCGAACGCCGAGCGTAGAATTAAAACGTAACGCACAAAGGGTGACAGTTTGGACGAGTTGATAATGTTATTTCAATGGTGTGATTTATTTTTGTGAAAGTTTGTTTTTTTGTTTAACAAGTGAGTTAGTAACAAAATGTGATTTGCTTAAAATACGTATGTTTAATATCATAATTTAGACACAATAATCCATTATAAAATACTCTACTAGTTGTAAAACAAAACTTCGTATGCGGACTACGATACATAAAGCATCTCTATTAGTACTCCCATATACTCCAGTAAAAATCCTACATGCAAAATTTAAGCTTTCTACGCAACATAGTGTCTAACTTTCTACTGTACCTGTCTATAACAAAACAATGTTATATACCTATACAGATTCATAAACTTTATAGATATAAATATTTTAATGTAAACAATTTCACTATTGACATAAAATATTTCTACTGTTCAGTAAATAATACATGGCAAACAAAAATTTATAAAATATTTTGTATTAAGAACTAAACATTCTTTTTTCCTGAAATTTACATCGTTTCACGAAGAACTATATTTTATTGAACATTTTTTTGTTTAATTGTTCATTTTTATGATATATTTAGCAAATGTAATGTAATGGAGGGTAAAAATTGAAACATTAAAGTATACAAATGTAGATAAAGCTCTTGTAATCTTTCAACTTTTTGTCAATATGACTACAAAATGTATCTTAAATATACACTGAAATTATGAAAACAAATAACTTATAATTTGCTTGTAGTTAATAAAATTTAGATAAAAAGTCTATACTTTGATTTTTTTTTTAAATTTGCTGTAAACATCAACAAGCTAGCATCTTACAATATACTTTTTATTCATTTACACGCTTATTCATTAAGATTCATTATTCATCTATAAAACAATTATAATACAATCCAACATACCTGTTTTGTATTCATCCATTATTTTGCTTAATAAATTTACGCGGGAACTAATGAGAAGAGCGTACGTCCTAACTTCACGATGGTTTCAACACGACTGCCTTCTGCCTCCTCTTCGGTCTAGTAGAATGGGGATGTGGCTATAGGACAAGTGATGGATACGCAATATACTTAGCATAATTCTAAGACAGTTTTATTGGTATCGCCATGTTAAATTAAAATTTTATTTCTTGTATTTTAGTTACATTGTAACATATTCCAGTAAATTGTAAAGCTTGACTACAGACTCTACATTTATACTTAATATTATAAAGCTAAATAGTTTATCTGGTTGAATATACTGATCTCAGGAACTGCTGCTTCGATAAAAAAATATTTTGTTGGATTATATTGTGTCAATAAATAAACTGTGCTAACGGTCAGAACTACTTGGGCATTTAGAATGTGTAACTTGCCACAATTCTTAATATTCAATGTTGCTGGCGAAGAAGTAGGTATAAGCTGGTATATATTAATAATTGACGACTATGAACGTTTGGAAGATACTGTGATTCAGTTAGTGTGAAAACTCTTGCGGTTGATATTGTTTAAAAATCTTTTGACTGTCATTTAAAAAAAATAGAGTAGATTTTGCATACGTACATGGAAGTTAGTCCGATTCAACATAACTTGAGAGTATGAGGAGTCATAAAACAACATCCATATATAATTAACTTCCGTCGGTGAGAATCTCTAAGACTGGTTCTTAATCTGCCAAGAAGTAAAAGCTTGCCGAAATTACTTTTATAAAAATTATCTTATAGGTAGGTAGTCTAAATAAACTCTAATATAAGATTTCCTTAAATTCCTATGAGAACAGGAAAAGATACGCTTAAGATATTAAAGTGGTTTAAAGGTTTTTTTTTTATTATTTTAATAAAAAATAAAAAGTTTTAATAAAAATCAGCTTCAAGCTGTATCCCACATACAGTAGGGTAAGCAGAGGTAACCAAATGTTAAGACACTCCGTTACCCACTTTCCGCCGAATTCTGGAGGCATTGCGTGTTGTATGGCGGAATTCAACGCCATTAATGTCAAAATACATGTAAATTTGAAACCGAAAATATAATTTATTTTACCAAAAATCCCCTAAAAAATATTATAATACTTTTAGTTTCACCACGTGTTAGACAATTTTCGAAATAGCTCACGCTATCTTGATGATGTATACACATGATAGTGTGAATATTACTTTCAATTGGGAAAATTTTTATATTTAATTATTTTTTGGTTCCCCAGTCTAGTCAAATAAAATGGTTTCCGCTTCTAAGCACGCAATGTTTTAATTGTATATGAAGTATTGACGAAAATGTTTTATAATATAGAGCGGTGTGCAAATACTTACTTAGCCAGTATATTCATAAAATATAAAATCTCATAGTTTTTCTCTTATTTTCTAGGCTCACGTTTTTTTCTTACAGAGCAGGGATGGACTTAGTGTCAAGACAGTTCTCTGTTCTGCTGGACAGCCAAAGTCGAGACATTGCTTGTTAATGGTGGAACTCAACGACGCGCTTTCTCTTCTTAATAGAACGAGGAAATAAAAATGGTAATAATTCGTTCTATCAAAGAGACATCGAACAACTAGGTCTTCATTTCTACTAACAAAGAGTTTTGTATTTTGTAATTACTTCGCTCCTCTCCCTAGAACTGAGCGAATTAATTTCAACTCTTTCTGCTCACTCGGTCTTTTCTGCCCGATTATTTGTTGGTAGAAATACAGTTCACTACTGCGAGTTAAAATATCTTATTTTCTTAACTTGTCTGCCAGTGGCAGATTATTAGTTGTTCAGTTAGTGACTTATTAAAAATATATATTTGTAAACGTAAAATATGATACTATAGTATTGAATGTAATAATAATTAATTATTTAAGAGTAGCAAATAAAAAGGTACTCTATACTAATATTATAAAGCTAAAGAGTTTGTTTCAGTGAACGAGCTAGCCGCAGGAACCACTAGTTCGAACTGAATAATTATGTTTGTGTTGGTTGGATAATTCATCAAGATATCATATATAGTAAGGGATAGAGATGTCTTAATGATAGTTGGAGTGACTTAGCAGTAAGTTCCCAGGTTCCTTTCACCTACTTTTCTATGTTCAGGATACAGAATACGTTAAACTAATAAAAAAAATCATATATAAGTACATTAAAATAATCGTTTACAATTGGTCATGTTCATGTGTAATTTAATTATATGTACAAAACAAGTAGTTATATATACATATATACATATATATATATATATATATATATTGTTAAATTTAAATAAACATATTGTGTTTGAAGACATATCTCTGAAAATGTTTTAATGGAAACGGAACTTAAGGTTCCCTGGTTCCCTCTGCCTACTCTGCTATGCACGAAATACAGCATCAAGCAAAAAAATAAATGAAAATATAATCGACATTGCTGATAACGGTTCAAATTTAATTGTAAATTAAAGTAAAATATATAAAAATATATACATGGAGTTATAAATAGCTCCATCTATCGGCGGTTATAGTTATTAGCAATTTTAGAGTAGCAAATTAAAGAACTCTATCACTTACATAAAGTAAAACTATGTGACGTTACTTTAGTAAGAGGATACTAGATGTCGCCAGTTGCGGCATTGTGTTTTCAAAGATGAATTCAACGTCTTTGCCTCGTTACCAGAGCTTAAATATTAAATATTCTTGTTTTAGGATTGAAAATATTAGCAACCGAGATGGCTTACCTCTACATTTTCTTTGCCATCCTTGTATATGAAAGATAAAAAAATGAAACATTATAAATTTAAATATATATATATATTGAAACATATATAGCTGAATGCAATCTCATATCAGTTTAACGAATCTTTTTGTATTCGCATTATTGCGCTTACTCTTGGCAAAACGGTAATTTAGGGTTGGTTATTTTTGTAAATTTAATGCAAACAAAAATTAAAGTAAAGACCATCACAATACATTTGGGTAGAAAATGGAGAAAAGAGTATCTTCATATTAGGTTACATCTGCCCTGCTCATTCGGAATACAGTGTGAAGGTAAAATGTTTTTTTTAATTTAACAGGATAATAAATGACTATTATTAAACGTTACAGGCCATCGGATGATTTATGTATAGGAATAGATCGCGGGTTCTGTTATAAAACACGCAGTCAAAACAATAGTAATAAGAAAAGAAGATATGTCTTATTTGTAATTTCTAATTTTTTAGTAGTCTTCGGACATTAAGGACGTTTAAAATTTATACATAATGAAAGAGTTTCATTGTAAATTACAGCAAAATATAATCGATCGTTACATATACGATATGAAAAATAATTACAAAGTATTACTTCACATGATTTTCTTTCGGATTTGAACTAGTGTCCTGTTAGTACATATAATGTACTGATTTTATTACATTGTACTATAATGCTAATGCCTCCACACTAGTACGTGGTGTTAAAAATATTGTAAGATTATATTTAGTAGCCCTACATCAATATGTAGGACATGAAGAAACATTCATCCTCTCAAATATCTGACGGAACTCACTCAGGGCTGTGACCGAATTGCAGAAATTGCTTTTGTACTAAGGTTAAATTACGCAGTCGTCAAAAATACTAATAAAGTTTGAGGTTATCGTAAACGGTTAGGACAGTCTGCTTGTAAGCACGATGGTTGTCAGTTTGATCCCTACTCGCAGAATATTTAAACTATTTTCATTTCCCTTCCGTTGGAGTACGGGAGTTTAGTATAAAACGGATCTTTTGTTTAAAGGATTTTTTGTTAATAAAAATTCTGGGGTGGACAACAGACTATTTAGCAAAACAAAGGAAAATGTTGAATTATCAAAGGCATCAAGTATACAGTTTAGATATTTAGAGTGATTTTAAGGGCTTTTACTTACAAGACGGTACTGCTGAAGTGAGGCTAAAAACGAAATGTTAAAATATTATTAGAGGGAACCAAATTGTCTCCCTTGCACCACATAATTTTTGGGTTATTTTGTATTGTGTGGCGCTGTTAAACGCGGCGCTTTTCTTATTACCAGAGGAAACCGAAAATTAATATAAATTTTCCCCAACTGTTACGTTTACATTCTTGCTTATCAGAATTCACACATTTGATACAGTGTAATAATATCTTTAATATTCCCATTATGTAAAAATTGTTCCAACAAATGATATACAAATAACAATTATGGTTGAGTCTAGAATATTGAAAATAATAGATACTCAGGCCAGTGGTAACGAAATTGCCTTAATGGTAAAGGAGTGTCTTAACACTAGGTTCCTAGGTTCCCTCTGCCTACGCTGATGTGGGAAACAGCGTGAAGCTAAAAGAATGATATATTCATAAATTTAAATGTTAATCCATTACCGATAGTCATCTTAACAAAGCGTTTGTTATTGCAGACTTTATTGCTATAAGTAACTTTAATCATTATATTACTTTTATTATAAAATGAATCACAGTTACGTTACAAGCACTATTTTCTAATCTAATTTAATTTTTTTTTAGCTTCACGCTGTATTCCGAGTGTAATAGGGGGTAGGCAGAGAGAGCCTAGTGTTAAGATATTCCGCTTCCATTTTCCGCCAAAGTTATATAGAATTCGGCATTAATCAGCCAAAATAAATTGGCAAAAGGCAGAAAACAGAGTGATATAACACTAGGACCAGTAAAATAAACAGCTAAAGGAATGGCTTAGTCAAATTACTATTGCACGTCACTTTTGCGTCATTTCCTTCTATACTATTTATATGAACATGATAGTCATACTATATGTTAAGCCAGTTGACCCGACCCATATAAAATATAACCATTGTTAGATGACCTCCCCACCTTCACTAGTTATGGAATAAATTATATCTTAAAACAGAATTCACTTCTACACTACAGTTCAATGATAACTGGATATTTTGCGAAGATAGTTCGTGTACTGTTGTTCATGTTTTGGTCTCAAATTTTGTACCGACAAATAGACACTAAATATTTATTTTCTATTATATAAAAAATTATATACATATATTAGTGGTGTTTTCAGTTCGTTTTGTATGGTTCATTAATTGCTATATAGGTAAACGACTGATGACGAATGACGGGAGATGGGTGGCGGATGACAGTGACCAATTTATGGATGGCTAGAAAAGTTACAATTTCTAAGTATTATTATAGGTATTTTACCAACAAATTTTAAATTTTACTACATTAAGGGCATTTTCTGTGACTGATTTTAAATATTGTATAAAAGATTAGCCACGAGTTGTTTATCATTTTTTTTAATTAAAACGAAGCAAGCGGAAGTCGTAGAGCGAAGCTCTCTCAGCTCTTATTCAGCCATATAAATTTGATTTTTTATGTATATTTCACTTCATATATTACTTTGCATAAATATATTTTTGTGAAAGTGATATTTTAAAAAAATCATACAATCCATTAAATTTATCCCTTTGACTTCACATAAAAGTTATAAAAGTATAACAAAATACGTTAAAAAAATATTAAATATATTACAAAAAAAATATGAATACAAACAAATAAATAATAATAATCACAATTAATTAACAAAAAAAAGAAAGGTAACATTAACGCGAGTACACCCAGTGCGGCACTGACGACGGATCGAAAGGTCGTGACCGATGACTCCACTCATACGGCACGCTACTACCAAGTACCAAGTAATATGCCTAAAATTATATTTCATAAATTTAACATGCAAAATAATAATTTTACTTAATTAAATAATTTTGAAATATATATATATATATATATATATTTTTAACTTCACTCATTCCGGCATATAGAAGGGTTAAGAAACTAATGCTTAAACACTACGTTCTCGACTTTCCACAAAATTCGAAACTCGCAACTTGCCACAAGCGGTACGAGTCTCGAATAGAAAAGGATTGGACTCACAACGACAAGGAGTCAGAGGCTATAGAACTCTGTCACAATAGCCTTTTTTGTAGAGTTCTATAGGAAGAAACATTCACTTTTCGTTGAGCAATCTAAAATGCCAATGACAGCGATAAAATAAAGTCTCATATGTTATATATATATTTCATTATAATCAATAAAGATAATATATAGGATAAGCCATAAGTTTATACGCAAAACGCAATACAAATCTTTATAAACAATGTATGCAAAAACTAAAGGATGTTTATTTTACTCCTACTATATAAATTATAAACTCAATATAATATTGAGAAAGATTTATAGCATAGTTGCAATGTGAATGACAATAGCAGCATAATAAAATCCTGCGCAGGTTAATTTTTGTTTAGATTTGTGTGTGATTTTTTTTTTGGTTGTATATTTTCAAGTATTAGTTTTAATCATATCCGCTAACTTCGCCGCAGGGGCACAAGTGTATGACTGGTTGTGGATTCGATCTCCACTCGAGGTAATGAAATAATTTGAACGTAGCGGAACTCGAACCCGCGCCTCCTGTAAGCCGGCCATCGGTTTTTATACGTATATATATATATATAGTTCTGGTCTGCAGAGTAGAACATACGAGCTCAGCTCAGCTCCACGCTGTAGCCCGCTCACAGCAGACTGTGAGCGGGCTACAGCGTGGAGGTGATTTAATTTTTTTATTTATTTATTATTGTTTTTCATACTCAACGAAGAAGTTCTACCTTAATTAATTTAGATTCTCTTATCTTACTATACAATATGGAGTTAAGGATATTTTTATCCTAATGAGGATCTAACTTAATGATTTGCTTAATTGTCTTATAGTCTGAGGAAAATAAATATTTTAACTATCAAAAAGTCGTTTGGGCCTGGATTTTTGTTGATGTATTTTAACTTTACCATGTATCCCGCACATAGCAGGAAGGAATCGAAACCCAGTGCTAAAACACGCACGTGACGCAGGGGCGATTAGCGTAAGCACGATGGTTGTGGGGTTCAATTCACCCTCGGGGAATGATATGTTTGATATTTTCATTTTCTCACCGTGGAAACGAGGAAAAGCGTGGCGTTAACACAATGTTTTAATTTCGAGACAAAAACACAGTTGTCTTGACATTAGGTTACCCTTGTCTAACTTAGTATATACAGCGTGAAGTTGAAAAGAAATGTATATAATTTAATCATTTTATTTTGTTATTTATTTAAAATTTAAATGAACATAAGTAAGAAATGAAACAGACATATCACTCAATGCTCTGTTCGCCTACAACATAAACAGATCTGGCCAAATTGTACGTAACACCCTTTTAAAGCTTCATCTGTTACTTAAAAAATATAATAAAATCGATCTTCGTTAAACTTCTTTAGCACCTACCTTTTTGTATTTTGAGGCAGGAAAAATAAAAATACATCTATTGAAGTTTCCACTTAGTTTGACAATTGAAGAAAATTCTATAATATTCATATCGACAAAACTGTTAGTTATTTGAATTAAACGTCAAATTTAAACCTTCTATAACTTCTTCAAAATGACTTCTGAGAAAGAAGTATTGAAGATCACTTGCAGCCTTTTATTTTGTCACTCAGCTAGCTACAATATCTCTGTCCATTGTATGAGAGAAATGAAAATTTTATAAATTAAAAAAATAAATTAGCTTCACGCTATATCCCGCACACAGCAGGGTAGGCAGAGGGAACCTAGTGTTAAGACACTACATTCCCCACTTTCTGCCGAATTTTGGAGGCATTGCGTGTTGAGTGGCAGAACTCAACGCCGCACTTTTGCCTCGACACCAGAGCGAAGAAATGAAAATATAAATTTAAGTAAATATTTTATCTCCTCGAGTGGGGATCGAACCCACAACCAGTCGGTTTTACAGTCACACTTCGTGCCGCTGCGCTACGACTGGCCTCAATGAAATAAAATAAAATGAAAATTTTATAATAATCTTTAATTGCCACATCTTAACCAAATTTAATGTGTTCCAAATTTTGAGTTTAGGCATTTACTTACCATATGTTATAAAACAATATACAAAAATAAGAAAAACTTTTTGAAAAAAATATACTAAATATTATATTATTTGGGGAACCCTATATCTTGTGATTGGTAACACTGTGTTAGAAGCCAGTCGTGACGGTATAGGCGTTCGGGACGCTAGTGTTGTGTATTTACGCTGTGTTACCGAAAAATAATTTAAAAGTGAATTTGTGTTAATTTATTATTAAAATATATACAGTAAGTTATTTTAATATTGCTATTTATTTTTCTATTTGATATTTTTGTTTATGTATTTCTTTTCTTTTCCAAAATGTACAATATTCGTATTTGTAGGAAATCTATGATATTTTTATTTTTTCATTATGTTCGTCTCTATAAGCGAATTAGTATCTCTATAAGCGTAAAAAATATAAAAATATTTTATCTCCACTATATCCTTATTACAGCGAACACTCAACTCATTACTTAACATTGGTCAATATTATTATTTTGCGTTGTTAAATTATAAGTACGTGAATAATTCCGTGTATTACTGTTTTAGCTTCACGCTTTATCCCGCATCTTATAGGATAGCCAAGTGACAATAATAGTAATAGATATAATATACTCAAAAGACATACAAGAGGCGGCTTTATTGCTAGAATAGCTAGTAATTCTAGTGTTAAAACACTCTTTTCTCTATTTGGCACCTGTTAATGTGGATATAAAGAAATTAAAATGATTTAAAATATAACCGTTGTTTGGTGTCAGAATCGTACCCATAACTATCATATTATTTAAACACTGAACCACTGAGCTACTACACTGTGAATATTCATGTATAAAAAGTAATTTAAACTAGTATATTAACAATATTATTATATTTTATTAGACAGCCAATGCGTTTATAATACCGTAGCGGTCATGCAATAATAAAATGATGTCACAACGATAAAGGCACGTATTTTAAAATAACTTAAATTTTAATGTAATAATAAATATAAATTTAGCCTATTTTATTACAAAAAGAGAATAAATTATAGATTAGATACTGTTTTGTTAAATATTTTTTAACTATGAGGAATTTAGCCCATTCCTTACGTTGGTGTTTTATATCATTCCCCCAAGGGGAGATCGAATCACCAACCGGTGACTTTATGGTCCCATGGTTGATCAACTGCGCCACGACGGCCTCTACCAATACAATAAAATATACACTTAAATAATATTACAAATTAAGAAAATAAATCAACTTCACGCTGTATCCCGCATACAAAAGGGTAAGCAAAAGGAACCTAGTATCAAGGCACTCAGTTTTCCACTTTCCGCCGAATTCTGCGAAACTTAACGCCACGCTTTACTTCGACACAACAGCGAAGCGAATTAAATATATAAATGTAAGTATATATTTAATTTCCACGAGTGAGAATCAAACCTACAACCAGTCATATTTACACTTTGCGCCCCTGCGCCACGTCTTACACTTAAATAATATTAAATAAGTATAAAATAAATATACATAGAAATAACATTTGTTAAACTACAGTTCAAAACGATACTAAATATGATAACACTGCCCCGAGACGATTAACAATCGACATGTCGCCCAAATATTTAGATATACATACAAAATAGTTTATAGAAATAGACGCGGTGACACAATAAACTCGGAATCTATGTAATCTATATTTCTATATTAATATTATAAAGCAGTGTGTACAGTTTGTTTTGTTGTAATCAGTCGTAACTCAGGAGCACAGGCGACTGTAAACACGACAGGTTTTGGGTTCATTTCCCACTCGAGGAAATTTGTTTTACTCACTCTGGTAATGAGGCAAAGCACGGAGGCCTCCTGAACTTGGTGAAAGGTGGGGAATGTAATAATATGTATTAATGAGAACCGAGTGTGTTAACACTAGATGCTCAAGTTTTCTCTGCCTACCCATATGCGATATACAGCGTAAATCTAAAATAATAAAGAATTTGTTTGGTTGAACGCCTCTATCTTAGGAAATACTGGTTCGAAATCAACCGACATAAATTGTTGTTGTTTTGGGTAGTCGAGGAATCGAGGAGGTCAAAGGAAAGTGAATGCTTGTGTTATAATTTACGCATCTTCAGTAATATTTGACCATAGAGGAAACCTTTATTACCGTGTTAAGTAGCGAAATTAAACACCGTATTATAACAATTTTAATATAACTAAACTTTGACCTAAATCGAATTTGCATATATGATCTTCCGTTTGCAGTGAAGCAAATCATAACTACCTCACAATGACTTTATGTTCAAAATATTGTCTGCCAAAAATAATTAATATTTCTTATTCAGTATTCAGTCCCAAAATTTATATATGGTATGAGAAGCCAAGGACGAAGTGAATTGACACTAGATTTTCTCTATTTTCCTATATGCAAGATGAAACGAGAAGCAAAATAATGAAAATAAAGATTCAAAGCAATTAACTTCAAATAAATTTAAAATGTAAAATATTAATTAATATCAGGTAATTGTCTCTAATATCAAAAAAATACAAGTATATTTTAAAATGTTAATAAATTTTATATTGACATCTTATATCGCTCAAGAAAAAGTTTGATATATTAGTAACAAACTTTTCTCCAATAAAAAAAAAGATAAATTATAATAAAAACTTTATTAAAAAAAAAAACATTTATACAAATTGTAATTAATACACGAACTTCTAATAAATATATAATAGTTCAAAGGAATGTGACACCGATAAGATAACTGCGACTATTTGGATAGCGTCCAGGTATAAAAATGGCAGATGTAGTCCTCTGTGCAACTGCCTGGGAATCGCGGTGTTGCCAGAATCACTTGGATTGACTGGTTAAGAAGATTTAAACATTAATTACTTTTATTCATATGTTGATTTAAATAGGACCTAGGCTTTGGCCGGGTATTAGACTTTTTTCACGCTGCCTACCCAGACAGAGGCGGCGTAGTGTTGAGACACTCCGCCCCCAATTTTCGACGAATTCTGGAGGCATTACGTAAGTAGTTAGTTGGTTCAGTGGCGGAACTCAACTCCGGGCTTTGCTTCGCTTTTAGAGCGAGGAAATAAGAATATGTAATATTTCGCTTACAGTCGTTTGTGTTGTCGCACTACGACTAACCTATAAATTTCATAGAAAAAAAATCATTACAACCTAATAATTGTAGTACATTTCATATAAAATGACTACATACGTCCGCTAATTAAAGTTTGTCTGTAGTGTGTAGTGTTTGTTTGCATATTTATTTTTTATACTACCTATGCATTTTTGTTTTATATCTATGTTAAAATCTCAAAAGGAATTGAATCGGGTGAATCGAATGTATAGTTTCCTATGCCTCAATGACTTCACAATTGGGCACTTGACATCTAATACATAAATTGACAACTAACAGATGATCGCTACGTTAGTGACCTGTTAGTAATAGCGTTCTTTTGCTTTTATAAAAAAAAATATGTATCGTAGGAATCAGCTGAATTAAATACAGAAGTCTTCTGTAAAACTGAACTTACAAATACAAGCGAATAGGCACTATGTAGCCGAATAAGTAATCACAATGACACAAAAAATTTCTATTTTTAGCTCAGGCAAAGGGGAACAGAAGTGCCTTAATGGGAACAGATTGTCTCTACACTGGGTTACCAGGTCCTCTCTGCCTACCCTGTTATTGGCGGACTCAGCGTGATTCTAACAAAGACGTATAGCACATAAGACAAAATCGTATCAGAAAATGTCATTTCTGATATATTATGTTTATATTCACAATATTTATACCCATTTGTGAATGGACACACATTGTGGACAAACAACGGTTAGGAAATATACCTCGAAATCACGTATAAAAACAATTTCAACGTAATTCGTCTTGACCATCTGGACATAAATTTGTTATAGTCCAGAAAAAATCTATATATTTTACATACTTATGTATTAGAGATTTATTGGACAGCTTAATTTATATTAGTAATATACACAATATTTTTTATGTTACATTTTCGATGAAATATTAGTAAAAAAGAAAATAAAATATATTTTCTTTATGGTTCTATTTATTAGTAAGCATTTTAGTAATTTTACAATATTTTTCTCTACAATAGATTTTAGAGATACCTTTTTTTAACAGCTTCACGCTGTATCCTGTAAAGCAGGGTAGGCAGAGGAAACCTAGTGTTAAGTTCTCTTTCCGTTGTATTATGGAGGCACTGCGCGTTGAGTGGCGGAACTAAACGAAGGAATGAAAATGTATATTTAAATAAATATTTCATTTCTTGTAGAGTAGGTTCGCAGATCGAATCCACCAGTCTATTTTACTGTTTGTGCCACTGCACTGCGCATAAATTATAAAATCATGTTATTATAATAAAGTTAAACAGCTTAAAAATTAAGATGGAATAATAATAGTAAATAATAACTTTCTTAACATAACAACAAGATATGACAAGTTCAAAGTTCAAATCGCCATTGTCCCAAATAACTATGTGGAAGTGGAGACGATAAGGCATACACACAAAAAAAAAATATTAAATATCAAAAAGGAATAAGAACATATCAATTTTTATAGATGTAAATATAAATATATTGACGCCGTTCTGGTACAACAGTGCATTGCCTGACAATGGTTGTGAATTCGTTTCTGACTCGTGGGAATTAATCGATTTTATTTCCTCGTTTTGGTAACAAAACAAAGTGTGGCGTTAAGTTTTAAAACTCACTAAGCAACGTCTCTAAAATTCTTTTTTCTGTATAATGCTATGCGGGAAATAGAGTAAAGCTGATTTGTATCTATCTGAATAGTAAACATAAGAAACTTTTACAACTCTATTTTGACCCATTTCTTACCATTTTGTAAAAAAAATGGCATTTCCTTGCCAGGAAAAAATAGTCATAGGCGCGTTTTTTTATTGTCTTTTAATTATCGACCAGTGCCGAAATAAGCTTGTGTCTTCTGTTGAGGCATCACTCGAGAATGTCTCCTGATGGAGTAAAACCTACCTGGACTCGTGTTATTCCACTACTGTGCGGTTTTGTAGGAACTTCCTTCAACGCGCCACGGAACTGTGGTATGGCATACCCGAGACAGCGTTTTCAGGTCGACATCAACAACAGCATGTGCAATAAGTATTTCATTCTTATTGCACTTGCTGTGGATGATTTTAGGTTCTGCCACAAAAAAAAGCTCAAAGTATAGATATGTGGATTATAAATACTTATTAAAGCGTTTTCCTGTTGATTAGACAAAGTGGGTGTTCGTTCAACAACAGATAACATCATTGGAATGACGATGACATTTGTGAAAACATGTAATATATTTTATTATTTGTATAACACCATGTTTTTCTTTTAATAATTTACACGCAAAATTTATAAATGATTTTATAGAGAAATTTCAGAAATAAATGTAGAGCTCTAGTTCCTACTCCACTGCTAGAGGAGGCCAGTCGTGGCGCAAGTGTGTGACAGTAAGCGCAAGTTGTGAATTAGATCTCCACTATTAATTGAAAATTGGAGTTTTAACAAGTGGTTGTTTTTTTAAAGAAATAAAATTTTAGACCATACCAGAATTGAAGCATTTCACAAATATACATTTATATTTATTTGAAAAAAAAAACAAGTTCAAATAAACAAATTATATAAATTCGCTTCGAATTGAGAACTTCCTAAGATTTCTTGATCGATTAAAAATCACATACTAAACGTAACTTTAGAAGCACACTATATATCTAATAGGCTATTAATCGGGGGATTTTCGGTCATGGCCATGACCGTGCCAGTAAAATGCCGACGAAAGGTTGATTAATTACTGTTAATTTGCCGTTTGTACATAAATAGTTTCAATGATTCATAACGCATTGATGATTTATCAATTGAATGGTTCAGCCAAAGATAACAATTAAAAAAAAGAACTAGGTTATAACAACACGTCTTCGGTTTGAATGGACAGTTTACTTTTTCTCTTTGAAGATGGGTTGTAAGTTTATTTTAGGACATGTATCCCATTTTTTGTTTGTCGGTTTGTCTATTTCTTAGTGTGTGTACACGCTAATCCATGAAATGGTTTAACGGATTTAAATGCAATTTTCACTTTTTCCTTCCGTCGTCTTTTGGCAAAATAACTTTAACATATAGTGTTCGCTTTACTTAATCGGTTCATAAGTAAAGAAGTAATATCGATATGACATATTTTGTGCGGCAAATTTTCTACAGCATAATTGTTCTATTGAATTAGTTAAAATTTTAGTTCCTAAGATATAGGTACAAACTAATTGAGATTAATAAACAAACAATTCCGCGAATCAAGCAGGCGAAGCCGCGAGGTCGCTAAAAGTAAATAAATTATGCTATATTTTTTATGCTCTATTCTCACTTTACAAAGAAAAGTCAATAATGTAATAAACGTAACAGAAAATATCTTAAAATACAAGAACCAAAACAGATGTTACAGGAATGCAATGTTAGATACGACAAGCGCGCAGACACGACTTTGAGCCAAAATTTATCTTAAAGCCATTGTTATTTGCCTAAAAGCGTTACGAAATATTGTTATTACAAGTGCATTTTTCTTAGTTTCTCTTGATTCAAAGCACTCCGTTCTCCACTTTTCAGTCGAGTTGGAGACATTACATGTTGAGTGACCAATCCTTCTGTCTATGTTGTCTGCCAAAGCGGAGAAAACGGAAACAATTTAAATATAATCATTGCTCTCGAGTGAGGATAAATCCATAACCATCTCTATGTCCTCCATTTACATATAGAAAATCAAAAAATTCAACTTTTTTTTAAATAAAACATATTACCATTTATTACTTTTGTTTGGAAAATACAATAAATACTACCAATTATAACCTCGAGCTTTGACAAACGTTTTATTTATTGCGAAAGTTGGCAGTCAGTCAGCTGAACGACGCATGTCTGTACCTCGGATCCGATTTGTAATTTGAAATCTAGAGCACCTTAAATTCTTTATATTGTTATTATATTATTTATAGAATAGAATTATTTAATAAAAGACTAAAAGATTTAATAAAAGACTTTGCTGCGGCGGGACAGATGACTACATGCGATGGCTGTGAGTTCGATTTCCACTCGGGGAAATTTGCTTTTTTTATTTCCTTACTCTTATAACACGATAAAGCGAGCTCTAAAAATAGACATAATGGGTAAATGGGTAACAAAATGTCTTAAATGCAAGTACAACGTGAAGCTTACAAAAATATAAAATGAGATGAGATGCTGAGATGATAACTATCAAATGAGTGATTTGTCACTATCTAGGCTTATAATATATTATACATACTGAAACACTGAACCAAAAGATAAAGACGACGTGTTTGAAGATTGAAACCTATATTACAATTGAGTAGTCATCTAATACTGCACTGTCGTAACTCGTGACATCATGTCTGTTCACACAATGCTAAATGTGCAACATCCTAATAAAAATATTAAATATAGCATTGTCGTTAGATTACTATTTATATGTATGTGTTTTTGTCCACTTTGGGTTGAATTCCACTCGTGGTATATTAGTTTTAAAAATATTTTTTTGTTTTTGATATGGTTACATTAAATCTTCTGGTGGTTAGAACAAATTCTGTACTTGTCTGTATTTGATACTCAATTTCAATCTTTTCAATTTATTTATAAAATCATAATTATTATGTATTTTTAACATTTCTAATGTTCATTTATAAATAAAAATTATCTATATTAGATATTAAGTTATCCATTCAGTCACTTTAGTCAGTCATTAAGGTACGCACCATATATGCAGAGAAAATTGTGGTGCAAGGTGCAAGCAAACAAAAAAGAAATTTAAGTAATAAATTAATAACTAGCAATATTTCTTAAATCCTAGATCAAGAACAAATCGTCACGATGTTCAGGAGCGAGGAGATGGTGCTATGCCAGCTCTTCGTGCAGCCGGAAGCTGCATACGTATCTATGTACGAATTGGGAGAGGCGGGCATCGCACAGTTTAGAGATGTAAGTATTATTCCAGAACAGTACCCACTCAAAAATCTTTTCTGACAAAAGAAAAATAAAAAATAAGTTCTGTTTAAGGCTGAAATCCAGAACAAGGGGAAATATATTATTTTTAAATGCTCATTCATATTCTTTTTGATTTTACTCTTGTCCCATAGAAGACAAAATTAAAAAAAAAAGCAACCATCCAATGCGGGTGGGTCATTTTTCACGAAAAATTGCTTGTTGGGTGATGAAACTTAACGCGTACTTCCTGAATGGGTACTCGAAAAAAATTAAGATACTATTAATCGTTCATATTTAACCGTTCCCGGTCAGACGCTTCCAGCAGCATTAAAATGTAATTTTGTTAAGCAAAGATGTTGCAAAGATTAAAATTTAGATCTTGTATTATGCAGTATTTTCCAACGCCTAGAAGGTTAAAGATACATGTAACTTATACCTGTACTATACCTAATTAGGAGAATTAGATTCCAGCGACTACTGGTTAGAAACACGCTCGTGAACTATAAACCTATTTTGACGAGGCTCTTTGCGTAACCTTCTATTATGACATATGTAGTTTGATTAAAAAAATTAAATTAAATTAGCTTCACGCTGTATCCCGCTCGCAGAAGGGTAGGCAAAGAGAACCTAGTGTTAAGACACTCCGTTCCCCACTTTCTGCCGAATTTTGAAGGCATTGCGTGTTGAGTGGCAGAAGTCAACGCCGCGCTTTGCCTCGACACCAGAGCGAATAAATGGAAATATAAGCTTAAGTAAATTCTTCATCTCCTCGAGTGGGGATCGAACCCACAACCAGCCGGTTTTACAGTCACACACTTGTACCTCTGCGCCACGAATGGCCTCTTGCTATTACAATATATTTATATATATTTTACATTTCTAAACGTTATTCTGCGCTTAGGACAAAAAACTACTTTATTAAAACACATGTAACAGTTAGTAACTGGATTTGCACTCTCGTTTCCAAGAGGGAGAAAATAAATTTCTCTCTTCAAACTATCCACCCTCTACTCTCCATTTATCACGGAAACATTGTGTGTTTCTTAATACCATTAATTAATATTTAATACTAAATGCACTCCCATTATATATTGATCTGCCCATTTCAAAATTAAAATTGATTCATTGTTTAGTCGATATAACTAATTCATTTACATATCATTCAAACGAATGGACTTCGCCATATAATGCGCTTTTAACTGAAAGAGCTCAAAAGAATTGAAGTGAGGCCAGTCGTGGCGCAGGGTCACAAAGCGTTATTGTAAAAACGATTGGTTGTGGGTTCGATCCCAACTTGAGGAAATAAATATATTTAAGTTTGAGATCCGCCACTCAACATGCAATGCCTTCAGGTCTCGGCGGAAAGCTGGGAACGGAGTGTCTTAACACAAGGTTCAATCTGCCTACTCTTCTCAGTGCGGGATATAGCGAGAAGTGGATTTTACAAAATACGGATAAAATTTTACGAAAAAGTTAAAAAATATAAGAAAAAAGTACTCGGGTAGTATTGAAAAATACAAAATTTAATTAAATAGAAAAAAATATTTTTACTTTGTTTAGCTGAAAGATATTTCCTTAAAAATTTGGAAACTTTCCAGTTTTAAAATAAAATCACATAAAATAGTAATATGCTTTTAAAAATTTATTAATTGTGACATTTTCACATAAGAAACTATTTTTTTATTCGAGCTTTATCCCACATATAGCTCCTGCAATATGGTATGCAAAGGGAACCTATTGTTAAAACGTTAGACACTTCGTCCCCGCAATTAACCGCAATTTTCGAGGCATCGTGTGCTTAGAAGTGAAATCCGCCGAATTAAAATTGAAACCCCAACTATTGTAACATTATCACATTTACAATCTCTCTTTATTTCTCTTTTTGCCACGTCTGTGCTACGACAGCACAAACAAATTATAACAGTGAAAAATAAAAAACTTCAATCAGTTTCACGCTGTATCCTGCACACTGCAGGGTAGGCAGAGGGAACCTAGTGTTAAGACACTCCTTTCCCCACTTCAAAAAATTTCAATATACCTACTTATTTCACAGATCTCTGTGGCGTTCGTATGATCAAAAGCTTCTTAAACGAACCAAACTAATAAACGCTAAGTGTTACTAAAGTTGTACATAAAATATCGCATATATCCATTATACCCAGTACTGTTGTTCATTCACAATGGTATGCTTTGTGGAACAACAATAACATTTACGATTTCACGTCAATTAAAATATATGAACATAATTATGGCTTCTAGTTTGAATATAATTATACTAATTTACTGTTATATAAAATAAATAAATAAATCAGCTTCACGCTGTATCCCGCACACAGCAGGGTAGGCAGAGGGAACGTAATGTTAAGACACTCCGTTCCCCACTTTCTGCCGAATTCTGGAGGCATTGCGTGTTGAGTGGCAGAAGTCAACGCCGCGCTTTGACTCGACACCAGAGTGAACACATGGCAATAACTCTATGGGGATCGAACCTACAACCAGTCGATTTTACAGTCACACTTCATGCCATTGCGCCACGAATGGCCTCTGTAATCTTCTACCTGGCATTAGTCCCGGCTTTTGCCAGGGTCTGCCTTCCTACTCAACCTGCTCCACTTTGCACGGTCTTTAGCGTCCTCGGTGGTTAGACCATTGGCTCTCATGTCCTGCTTCACGACATCCAACCAGCGCTTCCTTGGGCGTCCGAGAGGTCTCACTCCAGGGACTGATATAGCAAGGCACTTGCATCCGACATAGTTCTTAGGCCGGCGCGTAACGTGACCAAACCATCTCAGGCGACGCTCTTGGAGCTTATCCGCTACGTCACGGACTCCAAGAGTACCTCGAATGAATGTGTTGCGTATGCGGTCAGACCGCGTTACGCCGCACATCCACCTCAGCATCTTCATTTCCGTGACGTGAAGCTCCTGAGTGTGCCGAGATAGTGCCGGCCAACATTCGCTGCCGTATAAAAGAACCGGTCGGATGACGCTCTTGTATATCAGACCCTTGAGTTTGGGCGGTATCCTGCGATCGCAGACCACACCAGTGACCTCCCGCCATTTGGCCCAAGCAGCGCTTATCCGGCTATAGACATCGTGATCGATGCCTCCGGACTCGTGCATAACGGATCCAAGGTACCTGAACTTTTCCGACTTAACGGCTGGTTCAGGACCTATAAGGATAGTGCTCGAGTCCGGGCTCCCACAGGCCATGTACTCGGTCTTCGACACATTAAGTTTAAGACCGCCGTTCTCAAGCGTACCCTTCCACAGGTTCACTCTACGCTCCAGCATCAGTCGGTTCTCATCAATGAGTGCTATATCATCGGCATACATCATCAGCCATGGAGGCTGGTCTTGGATGTGAGCCGAGACAGTATCGAGCACCACATTGAATAAGAACGGACTAAGAGCCGAGCCCTGGTGAACCCCTACTGTAATGTGGAAGGGTTTAGTGTCGCCAACAGCAGTCCTAACTATAGACGCGGAATCGTGGTACATATCTCTGATAATCCCAATATAGGCCTCAGGGATCCCTTTGGATCGCAATGCCCACCAGATACACTGACGAGGCACACAGTCAAAGGCCTTCTGCAGATCTAAAAAGGCCACATGCAGAGCTCTCCTTTTTTCCTTGTATGCCTCCATCAATGTTCTGAGGGCGAAAACGGCGTCCATAGTGCCCGATCCTGGCTGAAATCCATACTGAGACTCAGAGACAGTACACTCGCGGCGGAGCCTGAGGTCGATCATGCGCTCGAAGAGCTTCATGGTATGACTCATAAGCTTAATGCCCCTATAACTACCACAATCTTGAACACTGCCCCTTCCCTTGTAAATAGGGGTAATAAAGCTAACCCGCCACTGGTGTGGCATCTTTCCAGTGTTCAAGATATGGTTAAAAAGGACAGTAAGTATGAGGACACCAAGAGAGCCCAACGATTTCCACGCTTCGATCGGAATATCGTCAGGTCCCACCGCTTTTCCGTTCTTCATGCGTCGAAGGCAATTACGAGTTTCGTCAAGGGTTATTGGGGCAATAAGTCCGAGGTTAGGGGGTGGGTCGTGATGAAGACTGCATGGGTGCTGAGTATTCAGCAACTCCTGGAAGTAGCTTCTCCACCTCTCCTTCACAGAGTCATGACTACAGAGCAGCGTGCCCTGGGAATCTCTGACGCAAAGACATTTTGCGATATCTTGCGTCGCTTTATCCCGGGAACGTGCCAGCTTGTAAATGAACTTCTGCCCCTCCACAGTTTCAAGTTTATCATACAATGGTGACAAACTCTCACTGCGGGCTCTGGCTACAGCTCTTTTACTAGCATGTTTAGCTACAATGTACTCCAGTCTGTCTTCAGGAGAGTTGGATTGCTGCCACTTCTTAAAGGCATCCTTCTTTTCACGAGTCACCTCCTGCACCTTGTCATTCCACCACCATGTCTCCCTGTCGATGACACGTCCTCCCTTAGAAAGGCCAAGAACTCGCCTGCCTGCCGCAATGATTGCCGACTGAGCTCGATCCCAAGCATCCTGAGCAGTCTCGGTGTTAGTCAAAAGATGATGACTTTTCACCTCTGCCAGGAACTCGGTCTGCATCGGTCCATTCAGCAACCACCACTTGATCCGAGGCCTACGTTTCTCGGCTACTTTCTTCTTCGGAGTGACGTTGAAGTCCATGACAAGAAGACGATGTTGGGCCGTTAGGCTTTCGCCTGGAATGACCTTACAGTTAGTTACCCTACCCATATGACACCGTCTGGTCAATAAATAGTCTATTTGAGTTGAGTGGGACCCGCTCTTATACGTGATAAGGTGCTGAGGATTCTTTTGGAAGAACGTATTCACGACGGCCAGATCCGACGCAATACAGGTTCTCAGAATATTTTCTCCCTGGCCTCTGTAATATAAATATATATTTTGTACTCGCAGTTACCATAGCTTTCTTCTTGTCTCAAATGTTTAAATGTGATTTTAAAAAAAGTCCTCGTTGGTTTTTCTTTTCAGGTTAACTTTAGTAAACTAGTGGTAAATTATTTGACATTAAAAAAAATTAAGCATGTAACTTCTTGTTTTTAATAAAATTATTTGACTTGTAGGTAAACAATGGAACAAAGTTCGTTCCAACTTGTTCGTTCGTTCTTATATGTAAAACATGGCGTGTCTTACCACCAGGTTCCCTCTGCCTACAAAACTATATGCAGGATACAGCGTGATGATAAAAAAAAACTTTTCAACATGAACTATTCAACCACAGAGGTTAAGCTGTTGTATTTAAGGTTTTTCTTATTGTCTCTACATGTTTTACACAGCACACAGCGTCTTAGCGAGATTACAAATAAGTAATCATAACGAAGTTAAACCATTTTACTTTCAATTCACAACAAGATATTTTGTTTTAAATAGCAAAAATTAACACTGTATGGTTTTTAACGAGACCTGATGGACCTGTATCCCGATAATATGCTACATATATATTTTTTTCAGCTTCACGCTGTATTATGCAAACAGTAGGGTAAGTAGAAGGAACCTGATGTTAAGACACTCCCCCACGTTTCACCGATTTTTTGAAGCATTGCCCGTTGAGTGGAGGAACTCAACGCTAGGCTTTTGCTTGAGTGCCAGAGCGAAGAAGAAATATGCATATAAAAAGTACATGTACATTAATATGTAAACAAGCATGTCATATACATAGATATATAAATAAAATTAAAATGTTTATCTGTAATATCAAAAGAAGTGTGTTTTCGTAAGTGCATATAGTTATTAACGTAAATAATTTTAAGTTTTTATCCGTATTTCTGTTCATCCGGACTAATCTCCGTAACAGCCGATTTTTATGAATCTTTCACCAACAGATAGAAGAGGTTGTGGAGCAACTTTTTGTCCTGAAAGTCCCACGGGATAGAGTTTTACAGAAGAGAAGCCGCGTTCGCCATACGTGCGTTGAACAGTTGAAATAACTAGACATGTTTCTGTTAAACACAATTATTATTGCGAGCAAATCACATGAAATTTCAAGATTTCCAACAAATTTTTGCTAAGCACACTTAAATTATATTAATAAAAATAACGCAGGCGAAGCCGCACGCGTTCTTCTAGTTATAAACATATTCGCTAAGTAAAAGCTTTCGTCAATCAAAAATAAGGTTAGCTTCTAAAATATTATATCAGCCAAATGCTGAGCCATTATTTATGTGACCCTCCTAATTCGCGTGTTATAACGCTATGCTTAGGGAGCGGCTAGGACTATCGATTTTGAATGTTTTATTCAAAATTTCCTGGAATTCCCTACTTTTTGTATGAAATAAATCTATTATTTCATACAAAAAGTGGTGACGTCGTTTTTTGTATTAGTAATTTAATAGAATATGCATATTCTCAGTAAATTATCATACAGTTTAATAATTTCGAGAAAAACTAGGTTCTATTGTCATATGTTTAGCAACTCTACTATAAAACCAGTAACAATTTTAAAACTGAAATAGAACTCAATTTTTTAAACTAAATAATTTTTTTAACCTGTATATTATTTAGCTATGTCCTAGGATGATTCCTACGAAAAGCGAAACGCAAAAAAAATTTTTTTTTCTTATTTTGAGTTGATTTCAATTACGTGGGCCCTAACTTCGTCTGAGTGTTAATAATTTTTTCATAATCAAGACTTCGAAAGACGTAAAGTTATTTTCTGTGTGTACACATGATAATAGCGGGTTTAAAATTACATTTGATTATAAAAATATGGGCGACCAGGTCCTTCAAGATCTATTTTTCCTTACTCAACAAACGGAAAACATAGATTTCAGATTGCGTTCTCTTGCAATTCAAGAAACGCGCAATGCTTAAAAAAATTCAAGGTAAGTTGCCTCAAAGTTCAAATGAACAGACACATAAAAATTAGACATAAATTATATAATTAATTTAAACAAGTGAACCATTCCCCGACGTCGCTACTATAATTGTTTTTAATTGAAACGACAATGAGGCCGACATATTATCACGTACTGTGCCCACGGTCTATAAGTGTTTACTGACGTTAGTTGAAGGCGTCAGATACTTACTATTATATAGAGATTACTTGAATATAATCTTAAGCCCCACTCTTAGAAACAAATTCATACTTTGTTTCTGTTTATTTATTTATTTATTTGCTCTTTGTTCTGCATAATTTAATATTTCAAAAAGGAACATTAAAGGAAAACTGAAAAAGATATATAATTGACTTATCGCTTATCAACGATTTCTTCCAGAAAACCCTTGGGTTAGGAAATTTATATGATAGCAAAGAGTTGGAGAGAAGAGTTTTAATGTTAGTTAAAGTTTAATTTATATGTCTGAGTGAGTGATTTGTGGAGCGACAGTACCGTGGGCTATTCAATTGATTGTTATTTTTTATTTTAATAACATATTATTTTTAATTTTTGGAACTACAAACAGAATAAGTTAATCTCACTGGTTTTATTACTTTTTAGGAGTTTTTTTTTGAAAGTTAGGAAAAATAGATACTTGATTGAGAAAAATAAAAAAATATAACACACTACTCATTTGTTGCTATATTGACATATTTCTCTATATGCAGTAAGTATGTCAATATATGCAAGAAATACATAAATTTAGATATATATTATAGACATTTAAAACTGCGTCTCCTGCAAATGGGAGACGCAGTTTTAGATAGGAGATAGGCATCCGATGAAATGAAATATTATTTTATTATTTCATTTCCTTAGAGGCCAGTCCTGGCGACGACAGGTTGTGGGTTCGATTCCCACTCGAGGAACAGAAATATATTTCCATTCTCTCGTTCTGGTAAGAAATAAAATGTGGCGTTGATTTCCGCTACTCAACACGCAATATAGAATTTGGCGGAAAGTGGGGAACAGAAGTATCTTAATAGGAACAGTATATTTTAATATTCGATTCATAGGTTCCCTCGCCCTATCTAAAAAAAATCAAACCCGTAACCTTCTTTTATAAAGACAGACGCTTTCAAGCATTGAAATAAAAAAAAACATTTACAACGACACTCGTTTAGATAAAATGCTAAGCGACGAGTTATAAATGAAGTAATAAAGCTGATGGAGATCGGATGCTGTAAATAGCCCATTGCTCTATTTCGGTGTTAAGGTGCGGTCTCGTTATATTATGACCGGCACTCAATTTTATATGTCGCAATAAATTATTGTAACTTTTCTATAAAAATTGGATCAATTTGTCTGCCTGTCATTTTTTTTGTATTTTGTATATACATACATATAAAACAGTAACATATAGTGAAAACTGCAGTTAAATCGGTTAACCTGTTACTGAAATAAGGTTGAACAAGCGCATGCAAATAAGGTATAGATTTCCTACTTGAAAAGAAAAATGTGGTGGTAGAGTAAGAAAAAGTAAAGAATAGTTATAATAGTTTAAATTCTAATTCAATTCAATTTTTTGATAATATTGGGTGAAGATGATAAATAATTCATACATACCAATCAGTGGCGACGTTCCTTTTTTTTTTACTTTAAGCTGCACGCGCATATCAGGGCAGACAGAAAGAACCTGGGAACATAGTGTAAAGACACTGTCGATCTCCATTTGTGGTGAAGTGTTCAGATATAATTTATCATCATTACCATAATTATAATTACACTCGTCATTTTGTAAAATTTTTACTTACTATTGTATTTCAGAGCATATATGATAATATTAATCTGTACTCTTCCATAGCGGTCAGAAAGAACCCCCATCTTATATAAAATTACAAGTACGTAGTCGATGCCGTTTGCAGCGCAGTGGCACAAAGTGTGGCTGTAAACGCAACTGGTTGTGGGTTCGATCACCACTCAAGGAAATAAAATATTTACTTGAATTTATATTTCCATTTCTTCGCTCTGGTGTCGAGGCAAAGCTCAGCGCTCAGTTCCGCCACTCAGCTCGCAATGCCACTAGAACTCGACGGAAAGTGGGAACCGGAGAGTCTTAACACAAGGTTCCCTCTGCCAACCTTGCTGTGTGTGGATATAGCGGGAAGCTAAGAAAAAAATATATAAGTTATGTATGTACTATGGAGTGATATGGTATAGATGGGTCATCCGCACTATTTTTTAACATAAATTATTGGCTTTGTGTTATTGCTATAGAGAACCAATTGACGCGTACAAAACACGTTGCCATAGCAACGCCTACGCCATTTTATCTGAAAATGTGTATTGTCAAATACGTAGTCTATGTTATTTTTATTTTAATGAATTATAAAATTATTATTTTAAATAAATATTTTTTCAATGAATTATTTTCCTTAAAAGGAGTAAATATATAGTTTTGCTTTACGTATATGGATAATAATAAACCTGAAATATAAAATGTCTTGCCTTGAGGTGTATCTTTTCTTTACTCAAGTCATAAAATATTATTTTCTTTTAACAATATGTGTCTCTTTCAGCTAAACCCGCACGTAAACGACTTCCAGCGTCGCTATGTAACGGAAGTGCGTAGATGCAGTGAAATGGAGCGCAAGTTGCGATGGGTGAGTGGGGAACTACCCGAGCCACCGCCCCCGCCTAAGCCCTCGCCTAGAGTGTTGACGCCGAGGGAAATTAATATATTGGAGGTAATATTATAAAATTATATAACGAGTGCTGAAACTCAACGCCGCGCTTTGTCTTGTTGCAAGAGCGAGAAAATGAAAATGCATTCCCCTAGGAGGGAATCGAATTCACAACCGTCGCGTTTACAGTTGCTGTCTGTGGCGCTACGTCTATCAAACCGAAATGTGACAAAAATTGAACATTACATGGGGACCAGAGTGTCTTAATACTAGGTTCCCTCCGCCTAACCTGTTTTATGCGGGATATAACTTCAAGCTAAAATACGATAGGGACTTAATTGCAATAAAATTATGCAGTGCATATCTTGAAAATTTTAATAAAAAAATAGAATTTAACTTACTATATAGAATTTCAGGTGTCACTTATAACATTATTATTAGATTGTTCTAGAAATTAAAAAAACAATCAATACGATTCCTATTATAATTTGCATATTATAATAGGATTGCTGATTTTTCACAGGAAAGAATAGACTACATTGAATCAGAAATCCAAGAAATAACGAAGAACGCCCAAAACTTAAAAACAGATTACCTCGCGTTGATTGAACTTAAGATATTGATTGAGAAGACCCAAACCTTCTTCCAAGATCACAGTGCTCATAGGAAGATTTCAGCGTCCGTCCAAGTATACAATAATGATGCTATAGGACATTTAGGTTTTATAGCTGGTGTGGTGACCACACCAAGAGTGCCTTCCTTCGAAAGAATGTTATGGAGAATATCACATGGAAATATTTTCTTCAAGCAAGCTCAAATTGATGAACCTTTGAAGGATCCTGTTACGGTTAGTATCATACTATATTTTTTTTAGTTTACGCTGTATCCCGCACATGGCGAGGTGGCATGGGGAGCCGGGGAAGCTATTATTAAGACACTTCCGTTCTCCACTTTTTGCCGGCATTGCGTGTTGAGAGGCGCAACTCAACGCCCCACTCTGACTTAAATATTAACACAACCATCGCGTTTATAGTGATACGCGTGCTTGGGACGCTTACACTTACCTTACACGGACGCATATCATATGATGTATCAATGGCACATAAAAGATTTAACAACGAGTTAATGACAATTTAATGACAATGTTAAAGAGTAATTAAGGTATGAACTAGAAAAATGATAGTAGATAGTTAGTCATTTTCCGCATCCATGAGGGAAGCAGACGTAAGCCAAGTAAAAGAGCGAATTTTGTGATAAATTTGCAATTTTTTTTGCTATATTGTTGTTCCTTTGTTTTTATTGTTGTTATTTTCTCCTCTTCTTATGATAGGTCTGTGGTAAAGAGCGTGTTTACTTGTTAATTCCCTAATACTTTTGTTTTATCAGTCGAGTGTGAATCACTGATAACATAAAATGACATACTTTCCTAAAGCGGCCTACTTAAAGGATTAGGACAATGGCATCCTTTTCATATTTTATCATTCAGGAGTTTTGTATTGACAATATCAATGATATTACTGTTTACTATTAAGTACTAGTTAATTAATGTAATTTAGTTGGTATTTTGAGGCGTTCATGGCGCAGGGGCGCGAGCCTACTACTATAATCACGACGATTGTGGACTCTATTCCCAGTCAGGGATAAGAGCCCAATATTTAATATTCGGCCAGTCGTAGTGCAGCGACACGAAGTGTGACTGTAAAACTGACTGGTTGTGGGTTCGATCCCCACTCGAGGAGATGAAGAATTTACTTAAGCTTATATTTCCATTTATTCGCTCTGGTGTCGAAGCAAAGCGCGGCGTTGAGTTCTGCCACTCAACACGCAATGCCTCCAGAATTCGGTAGAAAGTGGGGAACGGAGTGTCTTAACACTAGGTTCCCTCTGCCTACCCTGCTGTGTGCGGGATACAGCGTGAAGCTGATTTATTTTCTCATTTCTTCGCTCTGAAAACGAAGCAAAGCGTGGCAGTAAGTTCCACCAATCAAAACGTAATGCTTCAGAAATTTTCGCAGAAAGTGAAGAGCAGAAATGGTATTAGGAACGGAGTCAACTTACACTAGATTCCTACGTTCCTTTTTACGTTCCTAATATAACAATTGGAGGTTCGATCCCCACTCAAGGGAATTATTATATTTAATTATTTTATTTTCTCATTTTGGTATTCGCAACGCGAAGTTAAGCTCCGCCGCTCAACACGCTGTCTCGAATTCGGGTAAAAATGGAGAACTGGGTGGGTTAACACCAAGGTTACTAAACTCTAATATCTCAGAAAAAATAATTTAAAAATTAAGGTTGCTATTACATATTTTCTATACAGTATTTCTTAGTCAGAATGGTCGTAAGGCAACTACAAAGTTCCTACGATATAATATATATATTATATAGAAACAAGTGACTTAATTCCATAATTCACCGGAAAGAAATGTCATAATGGGAAGGGAGCGTCTATAAAGTAGTTTGTCAGGTTCCTTCAGCCTACCCTGTTATGTGCGAGATAAAACATGAAATTAAAAAAAAAGGTTCATTGTACTAGGTGAAAGGTGTGAAATTGTAAGTTAAATTAAAATTCTAGAAATTAACAACACGTTATAATAACGTAAAGACCTAGCTAAACGAGCTGCGGTAAATGGCACTGGGTCGGTGACTCAGATTTTTTATTGATTTTCTTGGTTTCCACCAAGGTTTTACATTTTATTGATAACACATAAAATCTTACTTTATTTTTTATTTTTATAGATTCATGCTTTTTCCCGCACATAGCTGAGTAGGCAGATGGAACCTGAAAACCTAGTTCTTGAATTCTGGAGTTGCGGAACTCAACGTCGCGCTTTGCCTCATGACAAGAACAAAAAAATATTTGGTTTCCTCGAGTTACTCGAATCGAACCCTCAACCTGTCGCTTTTATAGACGCACGCTTGTTCTCCCGCGCCTACCGTAACCCTTACTTTATAGCTTAAATACGTATATTTATAAGCCGCTCTTCATGTCAATCAAGTCTTGAAATGCCGTATTCTTTTATAAATTATATATCTATAAATGAAAATTACATCTCAAGATCTATCTCAGTTTTGACAACGATTTATAAATAAAGACACAAATTTGTCTGTATATTGTTTCACAACCTCCTCTATGCTCCAATGAAAGCTCAATAACATATAAATATAAGTTCAGCCGTTCTGGAAATTAGCTCAGAGAAGCAAAAAAACAGATAAGTAAAAAATTGTTACTTTGTTGTGTTTTAGTATCGAGGAAATAGCTAAATATACTTGAAAAAAAAACAGTTATTTGAAAATAGCTGACAGACTCTCTAGTAAGACGAAAAATACGACACGAGTTCCGCCACTAAGCACGCAATGCTTCTAGAACTCAGTGGAAAGTGGGGAAAGGAGTGTCTTAACACTAGGTTCACTCTGCCTACCCTGCTGATAGGATATAGCGCGTGTGAAGGATACAGCGCGAAACTGATTTGATATTATGTTTTTTTTTTCAGGGACATGAACTACAAAAGACCGTGTTCGTTGTGTTCTTTCACGGCGAGCAAATAAAATTAAGAGTGAAAAAGGTGTGTCATGGCTTCCAAGCGACGTTGTACCCCTGTCCTGCTACGTACAAAGAACAACAGGACATGTTGGCTGGCATCGAAACGAGGATAAAGGATTTAGAAATGGTATAGTAGAAACATACACTTTTAGCTGTGGGTTCAAATTCCACTAGGGTAATTAAGTGATTTAATTTCCTCGATCTGATAACAAGACAAATTAAGGCGTTTATTTTACATCTGAATATGTTTTGAAAATGTACATCAAATGACCGGATGTTGCAATTTTATAATATTTTATAGAAAAAATCCTATAATGTTTATAAATTTAAATGTGTAAATAGTATGAAACTAATATATTTCCAAATAATCAATGACTATCATTGGAGAAATCAATAATATGAATGTTATAATATTATAGATAAGAAGAAAAGAGCTTTACCCTTGACACGAATATATATGTTAATATTTATCTCGCGATAACAAAAGTCAGAAATGTTGCCACGAGGGTACTACAAAGTAGAAATTTCTCAAGTAGTCTATTTATCTTGAAAACGAATGTTGAAAAACTAGGAGAAGAAATTATTTACTACATTTAGTTGTTTTTATTCTTTATTCTTATTATTCGAGGCCGTCGTGAGTTGTGGCGCAGAGTCACAACAAGAACAAGATTATACGAGGTAAAGCGTGGCGTTGAGTTCCGTCACTCAACACTCTAGAAATGCCTCTAGAATTCGGAGGAAAGTAGGGGACAGACGTGTCTTAACATTAGGTCCCCAGGTTCCCTCTCTGTACCTTGCTATGTGCGGGATACAGCGTGAAGCTTTATAAAAAAATACTTATATCAATCATCTGAGGCCAGTCGTGGCGCAGCGGCTCGAGGTGTGACTGTAAAACCGACTGGTTGTGGGTTCGATCCCCACTCGAGGAGATGAAATATTTACTTAAATTTATATTTCCATTTCTTCGCTCTGGTGTCGAGGTTAAGGGCGGCGTTGAGTTCTGCCACTCAACACGCAATGCCTCCAGAATTCGGCAGAAAGTGGGGAATGGAGTGTCTTAACACTAGGTTCCCTCTGCCTACCCTGCTGTATGCGGGATACAGCGTGAAGCTGATTGATTGATTGATTGATTATATTAATCATCACATTCTCTAGGTGTTAGAACAAACCGAGAACCATCGCAGGCTGGTCCTAACTAACATCGCGAGGGACATCAGCACCTGGATGGTGGCAGTGCGCAAGGAAAAGGCGATATACCACACTTTAAACATGTTCAGTATGGACATAGTGAAGAAATGTCTGATAGCTGAGTGCTGGGTTCCTAGAAAAGATTTGCATATATTGCAGAAAGCATTGGATAATGGCGTGGTAAGTTAGAATTTAGATTATTTTAAATATATAATCACATAATAAGCATTTGTCGTAAACTGTTGTTTTTTTTCTGTGCCTTTATTGATAAGTACTCGGCGAAAACAATTTATAGAGGCTAGTAGCAGCGTAGGAGCAGAAGACTGTTTACACGACAAGTTGTGGGTTCGATCCCACTCGTGGAAGTGAACCATTTAATATTTTCATTTTCTCGCTCTGGTTACAAGGCAAAGCGGGACGTTCAGTTCCGCCATTCACTATGCCTCTAAAATTCGATGGAAAGTGAGGTCAGAAATGTCATAGGAACCGAGTATACTGTACCCTAGGTTCCATCTGCCTACCCTGCTATGATTGGGATCCAGTATGAGCTAATACATTCAGATTAATAAAAAAAAGGACTAAAATGTAGAAATAATGAATTTATAACTAATGATAGCACAAAGTAAAAATATTTTGACTTTTAAAATTTTTCGAATGTTTATACATTTTTGTTATCAAAAAAGAGTTCCCTATAGCATTGTTGACATATTAGGGTTAGACAAAATGGTCTATGGTGGGCTCCACTACTCAGAACACAATATGTTTAAATATCTATACTTTTATAGTAATATTATAAAACTGAAGAGACCGTTACACTGCACCCGTGGTAAAGTGCGGTATTGAGATTTGGAACGGACTGTTTTAACACAAGGTTCCCAAAATAAAATATTTTCTCTATATTCTGTTTCAACTTTATATGACCCGAAATATATAATAATATATATATTTTTTATTTTCTTTTTAGAAAGCCTCAGGTAGTCCAATCCCATCAATCCTGCACCACGTGCCTACATTGGAGACTCCTCCGACTTTCAACAGAGTAAACAAGTTCACGCGCGGCTTCCAAACATTAATTGATTCCTATGGAATCGCTAGCTATAGAGAAGTTAATCCTGGTACTTAATTTAATTATTTTTTCTTAATTTACCTATTTTTTTTTTACTATATTGAAATAAACGAAGCGAATTGATATGTCTATATCAAGAAGTAAAAAAATATAAAAATATACATATATGCACTCCCAATAAAATTTCCCTACCTACAACCATCGGTTATACAAACACCCTACCTTACTAAACAAGTACATTATTTTCATAGATTTATTACAAATATTTTATAATTCTGATTGTTTTTCAGCGTTGTACACTATAATAACATTCCCATTCCTGTTCGCGGTGATGTTCGGTGACGTCGGCCACGGGATCATCATGACTGCTTTCGCGGCCATCTTGGTTATATACGAGAAGACATTATCAAAGAAGAAAATTGATAACGAAATATGGAACATATTCTTCGGCGGACGCTATATTATACTTCTAATGGGAATATTTTCTATGTACACTGGTTTAATATATAACGATATGTTTTCGAAGTCGTTAAACATATTTGGAAGCAGTTGGAAGAATCCGTATGATTATAACACTTTGATGAATACAACGTCGTCTTTTAGTTTGGACCCGAAAGACGCTTATACTAAAACGGCGTACCCTTTTGGTATTGATCCTGTTTGGCAGGTTAGTATATTTGATGTTCTGTTATTTTTTTTTTATTATACTGTGATTTTACTGTATTGTGTATGTCTGTCGTGGCGTGGGGATAGGTCACTAAAGTTATTTAAAAGGCACTGGTTCAAATCCCACTAAATAATAATTAATAACGTAATTTTTTTTAAATTATTTAAAAGTTATTAAATTAAAATTTAAAAAATATGTCACAAATGTTATTATTTATTACTCAGCACTCAACATGGAATGCCTGCAGATTTCGGCAGAAAGTAGGGAACGGAGTGCCTTAATACTAGGTTCCTTCTGCCTACCCTGCTGTGTGTGGGATACATGCTGATATGATTTATTATTTGATAGTAATTTGTAAGAGGCACGCTTGTACTCCTGCATCACGACAGCGTGATTCAGGAGTAAAAGCGTGTAAGGCTTTTGGCAGTTGTGGGTTTGATCCCCACTCGGGGACTGAATTATTACTTATTAATATTTTTATTTCTTTGCTCTGGTACCAAGGCAAAACCGCGTCATTAAGTGCCGCAATTCAACACGCAATACCCATAAAAAATTTTGCCGGAAAATTGGAAACGGTATTAACTTAACACAAGGTTCCCTCTGCCTGCCTTGCTAATTACGGAATACAGCGTGAAGCTGATTTTTATAAATTATTTATTTATGTAACTTACATTTCTTTTTCAGTTCGCATCAAACAATATAATATTCCTGAACTCGTTCAAGATGAAGCTGTCTATAATATTCGGCGTGATTCACATGGCGTTCGGTGTGACATTGAGTGTGGTAAACTTCAAGTAATTACTGTATTCAACAAGTTACTTATAGCATAATCTTCTTTAAATAGGTTTTAAAGATATTAGAGGAATTTTAATAGAAGTTATTATTGATTTTTAAAAACTCCCGACAAATAAAGCTCTTATAAATTAACAAACAACTGGAAAATAGCTGAAAATCTTCAAATAACTAAGTATATTTTTTTGAATTAGGCATACTTTCCTTTAATAAAACCTAAATCGATTTATCCATTCGGGAGCTACGATGCTAGAGATAGACGTATAGATACATACACGCACCCTTACATCCACCTACCTATAAACCTATACAACCACCTATACACCCACACCTCTGTTATGAAAATCATAAAATTAAATAATAAGAAAATTATGAAATTTATCAAACAAAAACATCTACCATAGTGACCAGTCACTGCCTATCCAAACCCATATTATATGAACTCAAAAGTTATAGATATTATTTTGATGTATTTTAAATTATAACATTTTTAATAAATATATATTATATCTATAGGATTAAAAACCACAAATATTCAATCATCGCACGCTTGTACCAATAGGATGGATAGGAATTAAACTTACTACCTGTAACATAAAAATCAGAAATATAACAGTCCAATAATATTTATCTTTTATAATTTTTTGGAGAATCAATAATTATTGTTTGTGTATTAGTCCCCTCTAATACGGAGTGTCTTAACACTAGGTTCCCTCGGCTTACCTTTTTTTTAATTATAGTCATTTGGTATGTTTCAGTTTTTTCAAAAAGCCCGAGATGATCGTATTACAGTACATCCCACAGATTTTGTTCTTGCTTCTCTTGTTCTGGTATTTATGTATACTGATGATTATAAAGTGGATCATGTATTCTGCAGAAGCAACAGGTGAGATTGCTACAGAATGAAAAAAAATATTAAATTTAAATAGAGGCTTAAAGTAATAATTTAATGATTTTTAAAATATTCACAATGAGGCTATGTGTAGCGTAAGGACACAAAGTGAGACTGTAAACGCGATAAGTTGTAGGTTCCATTACCACTGGTGAAAATAGAACATATACTATTTTATTTTTCCTCTCATTAACTCAACACGCAACGCTTCCTAGATTCCCTCTGTCCTGCTGTGTGCGGGATACAGCGTGAAGCTAATTTAATTTTTTATTTTCCTCGCTCGGTTGTGTTTCGCCACTCAACACACAATGCCTTCAGAATTTGACGTAAAATGAGAAATAAAGTGTCTTAACTAGTGTTAGTGGTTCTTTCTGCCTACCCAGCTATGTGCAGTATACAGCGTGAAGCTAATTTTAATTTGATATAATCAAATCATTACTTTTCAGATGAATCCCTGGGTACATATTGTGCACCATCCGTTCTGATCATCTTCATTAATATGATGTTAATGAAGGAGTCCGTAGCCAAGGAACCTTGTCGGCCATTTATGTTCGATGGACAAGAAGCTATACAGAAGACTTTCCTAGGCATCGCCTTTCTGTGTATACCTGTCATGTTATTTGGCAAACCGGTGTATCAAATGATGATGGATAAGAGACGTCGGGTATGTCTTTTATTTAATTTTTATTAGTTACCTAGCTTTTGATTAGGCCGTCGTGGCGTCGGGGTACGTGGGTGTGGATTCGATTCCCACTCGGAGAATATAATGGCGGGTATATTTTTTCTTCGTTCAGATTCTGGAATCAGGCAAAGAGCGGCGTTCTGTTCCGCCACTCAACAGACAATACCTCAAGAATTCAGCGGAAAATGGGGAAAAGAGTGTCGAGTTGAGTGTAGCGGGATACAACATAAGAAATTTTTTTTTTTAGAGATATACTCGAGGTGTGGAAAGCGGGGAAGTGACAAAACCCGATCCCAACGACGGTGGTATGGGCGAAGTGTTGATCACTCAAGCTATTCACACCATAGAGTACGTGCTAGGAGCTGTTTCTCACACCGCCTCCTATCTACGTTTGTGGGCCTTGTCTTTGGCTCATGCTCGTAAGTATAAAAATAACCTATTTTTAGCGTCACCCTGTAGCTTACAGATAGTAGGATAGGCCGAGGGAACCTAGGGACCTTGTGTTATGACTCTCCGTTCCCATTAGGACACTTGCCCTATCCACCCGACTTCGATATATCTCGTATAAAGGGATGGAACTTAGCACTGCAATGGCTACCACAGCGGGGAAACTAATATAATCATGACAGCAGTTATCAAAACCAAATCAGTTTTTTCAGAAGCCCTTTTAAAATAGCTTCTTTAAATTAACTCTATTTTTTTTTCCCCTAGAACTATCAGCAGTATTATGGCAGCGTTTATTAACGATGGGTCTTCATGGTGGTTCTGCCGTTAACGCCATAGTATTATACGTAATATTTGCTGTTTGGGCGTTCTTCACGCTCGCCATATTGGTACTGATGGAAGGATTATCAGCTTTCTTACACACGTTGAGATTGCATTGGTATGTATATTTAAGATGTAACTGAAGAAATCGGTTGTGACTTTATATTCCATTTACATACACTCCTTAAAACTACTTACTTACTTACACTCCAGAAAATTATTTTACTTTTAATAGAATAGTTAAAAAATATATATATAATTTTTCGATACGATTACAGGGTAGAATTCATGAGTAAATTCTACGAAGGTCATGGTTATGCCTTCCTGCCATTCTCTTTCGCTGTCATCTTGGAGGCTGACGAAGAAGAAGTTAAGGCAAAACCTAACGGCGGACCACCCGAGTGACATTTCATGATGGAACCTTTACCCTGTAATTATGAACACTGCTTGGAAGTGAGACGAATCTGGCATACGGATATTTTTGAAAAAATTTAGCAGTTTTTCCTTATATTTTGTTATTTAAGGCATGTTAGTCCGATGTGTTCATAATGTTTTCAGTTATGTTTCGGCTGTTGAATGAGATGGCTGTTAAATGAAATATGTACATAAGATTATTTAAAAAATATATATATAATACATAATATATTTATTGTGAACGGATAGTTGTAACACCAATTATCACATTTCCTTGTTCGCTTATACCGAATATACTCGTCATGTCCTTAAATGGACGAAATATAAAAAACTTCAATAATTGTGATGAACATTTTGCATAACTTGTTACCTTATAATGTATATACTATGACATTATTCTTTATTTTATATTTAATCAAATTAAATCAGCTTCAAGCTGTATCCCGCACACAGCAGGGTAGGCAGATTGAACCTAGTTAGTGGGAATCTCCGTTCCCCACTTTCTGCTGAATTTTAGAGGCATTGCTTGTTGAGTGGCAGAAGTCAGCGCCGCGCTTTGCCTCGACACCAGAGCGAAGAAATGGAAATATAAATTTAAATAAATATTTCATGTCCTCGAGCGGGAATCGAACCCACAACCAGTCGGTTTTACTGTCACACTTTGTGCCCCTGCGCCACTATTGGCCTCTTTCTTTTTGTTTGGGAGATACTTGAAATTTAGCATTATTTATAATTAATATTAAAAATAATACTTATCTAAGTATACATACAAGTCTAGGCTTATACAATTTGATAGGCATTACAATTAACGAAGCTGCCTTAAATTTGTGCTTTATCTTTAAAAAATTAGTGCCTTTTTTAATATTTTATGTAAGTACCTATATTACACGTACTATTTTAGAATAAACTATACTTTTAAAATATTAGTAATTAAATATATTAAAAGTGTATTGCAATGTATGTTAGGATGGGCCAAAAAACCATTTTCTTTTTTCCTAGCTTTAGTGAAAATATTATTCAGGATAAAATATTTATATTATATTTGATCGCAAATTTTCGATTTTTCATATAAATAACAACAGAAAATTTATTTTTTTATTTGGACTTTTAATGCGTTTTAATAAATACTATAATAAAAACTTATACATATTATTGTAGGAAATGAAAAGATCTACAAAAAAAAATACTTCTTGGTAAATTGATTCAAGAAAAACATTGTTTGTCTCATCCTAATGTATATATAATTTAGTCGGCTAGAGTGCTTCAAAGGCCTATCGTAATAAAAGCGGTTTTGTATCTTGTCCTTGCTTATTTATAAAAATCTATCATATTCTTTTTTCTTAGAAAATAGAGTATAAATGTATAATAACTTTATAAATGGTTACTGTAATGCCTTACGTGTGAAGTGTATGCTGTACAGTATTTCTAAATTATATATTAATAGCAATCAATTACTGTTAAGTAATTAATTCGGCTTGGCAATAAAAGATTTTTGATATATATATACATATGTCAGCATTCATATATAGACCTCTTTGGACTACATAAATAATATGGAAACAAGGTGCGGGTTCTAATCTGGATATTTAATAACGAAAAAGTGCGTTTTGAAATGACACCTTAAACTATTAATGCATACATTGGTTATGCGTACCTAAAGCTTGAATAACCCATAGATTAGTTTAACCCATAGTTAATGCAAGCTCAGAGGTACTTGTATATTAATTAAAAAAGAAAAACCAACCGAATCGAAAACCTTTTCCTTTTTGCAATCGGTTAAAAAGCACTTTTTAATTTCTGCTAAAAAAATGTCACGTTAGGTAACGCCATTTAAGGATCATTATTTAAATCTAAGGAATCACTTAGAAAATAACCTTATGCTAAATATTGCGAAAAATGCCCAAAGATGTTTATACATAAATACTATTTATGTATAAACATTTGCTAGATTTTTTATTTATCTAATAAAAAAATAATTTTCTTTATTTATTTATAGTCAGTAATATATTTAAAAAATATATATTTAATTATTTATAACCAAAGATAATGATTTGCATGTTATTTGTAAATACAGCCTCTGTGCCTTTTTAATTTAGGAAATTATAAGTATTGAAATAAAAAAAAAAAGAATATTTAAAAAAATGAATTTTGTAAGTGAATTTCAAATTCTACTTTTTTCTCTAAGCATGTTCTATATTTTGGTATAATCTATGATACAATTGTATAAATATATATTTTTTTGTAACTTTGCACTTCAATTGAACAAAAGTGCTTTTTATTTATTAAAATATAAATAATATAGATATTTGTATTCTTTGGACCAATGAATGTGGCCTTAAAAAACATATCTTGCTTTAGTAAATGAATATATTTAAAATTGACTTTTATTCACTGCAATCTTTCGCTATTCAAAAAACTTTTTTATAGAAAAAAGCGGGGGGGAAAAGTGCGTCCAGTTAAAGTACCTAGAGACTCAGTTAAACTTCCTCTCGACTGGTCTCAATTTAATCAAAATAATAAATATTTTTATTATTTTGATTGAATTGTAATTTTTTTTTTAATGTAGCTATCAGCCCGTAAATCAAATATCTCAGAATCCGATTGAGAGAAAAAAAAACTTCGTTATGATGTAAATTTATGTATTATATCTTTAAAAATCAATCGAGTAGGTACATTTTAATTATTAAAGATTTTGCTAGATACTATTATAATTTATTATATTTTCATAACTGAAGTTACGTACAAAATCTAACTACTTAATATATTCCCTACAAAATCTACAATTAACGCTAAAAGATACATTATAGATATAACCAAAAAATAAAATAAATATTGCAAAATTATTCAAATTCCATATATATTAGAATATGAAGCACATATAATATCTACAGATAATTAATCTATTGATATTTATTTTATCCATCTAAGAAATGTTGTTAATTAATTCTCGTTGTTTTTATATTTTTTCCTGGGTATTAGTTACAGTATTTATTTTCATTATTGTATCAAACAAAAGAACGAAATAGATAATAGCAATACAAATTTATTTTCACACAAAAACTCCACAGATAATAAATTAAACAACACGACACATTGAATTCCGTATTTAAAAAGTCAATTCCATTATGTCTTCAAGCATTGCAAAAGCGCTTTAAGCGCTTTAGCGCTGCGCTAGGAGCAGCCGTGCTTCTGTATCCAAGTGTTGTAACGCGCTACATCCGCTTGAGTGACGGTGCGCCGCGTTTTCTCGATGGCGGCTTCCATGTCTTGTTTGGAAACGGGTGCGTCTAGCTCTGACCGTTTCAGACGACGGATTTGATCTGGACTTTTTCCAGCTATTTTACGACGCATTGTCATCATTGAGGCGTCTCTGGAAATAATATAGTATCGGGTTTACTGTATGCAAGAATATAGTAAGGTAGGAAGAAATTGGTAATAATATGTTTTCCATTTTCTAAATACATAAAAAAAATCTTCCATTTTCCTTTATCTCATAAATAACAACCCAGCGATATACCGGAGGTATCCCGTATATCGCTAAAGAAAAAAAAAGACAGAGACTGTATAATGTAAAGACAGGCAGTTTTCTAAATACCGCCCAATTTTTTCAGACATTTCGTGTTAAGTGGCGAAATTAAACGTCCCGCTTCGTCTCATTCTCCGAACAAGCAATGAAATATATTCCATCTCCTCAAGTGGATATCGAATCTGTCGTGCTTACATTGAGACGATGTGCCGCATCTAAGGAAATAATTAACACTCCGGTGTTAAGCTAAGATCAGAGTGCACTGCTTACCACATCATGTAAATATATAAAGTCGATGTACCTGCACAGATTATTGATATCAGATCCACTATAGCCTTCCAACTTGTTAGCCATTACCTCTAAGTCAACGTCGTCGCTCAACACCACTTCTCTTAGACACAACCGCAAAAGCTTCACTCTTGTAGCCTCTGCAATTAAATTAAAAATTATAATAAGCAAACGTGACTGTAAACAGAATAGATTGTAGATTCAATTCCCACTCGGGGGAATGAAATATTTAATACTTTTAACAATTTCCTCGCTCTGGTAACGAGTTGAGTTCTGCCACTCAACACGAAATCTCTCCAGAATTCGACGGAAAGTGGGGAAGGTGTCTTAATGGGAACGGCATGCCTTAACACTTGGTTCCCAGGTTCTCTCTGCCTACCCTACTATGGGGATAACTTAAAATAAAAAAAATAGAAATATAAAAAAAAACTCCTTATACTATTAAATAAATGTATATGAACTAAGGACATACCATCGGGTAAGCCCACATAAATCCTCTTCTCAAACCGTCTCCTGAAAGCCTCGTCGATGTCCCACGGGTGGTTCGTCGCCGCCAAAACCATTATAACTTTGTCTTGATTACTGTAACAAAATGATAAATATTTTTTATACACTTTTTTGTTATCGTTTTAGAAATGATATTTAATTTGAAGAATTATGTACATAATTAATTATTGTAACTTCAATAAACGCATTCTATGTACATAATATATTACTATATAATTATTAATGAATTGAAATAATGCAAAATTTAACAGTCACTGATACATGACAAATAAAAAATAAACAGAAACGCACACTATTAAATATTACAAAAATAATAAAAAAAAATTAAACGTTAAATAAAAAGTAAACAAAAATCTTACAAAGCCGCAGCTAATCCATCCATTTGTATCAAAAGTTCCGCTTTGAAACGTCTGGAGGCCTCGTGCTCGGAATCCGCGCCTCTAACCGCGCATAGAGAGTCCACTTCATCTAGGAATATTGTACTGGGTGCGTAGAAAGCTGCCTGCAATTGGAAATACAATTATATTTTTTAATTTTAATGGGAAAAAAAACGAGAGAAACACACAAACAGTAAAGAAAAATTCTTTATTTTCATATGTGTTAAGAGTCCCATATTAAGTCGTATATAATATGATTGGTTTATCTCAAGTTTTATCACGCGAACGTAACGTACGAAGAAAGTAGAAAACGGATGTATGCAGCGAATGTAACTTAAAAAATAAAACTTACTTAGTAACTTTAAAAAAAAATATTTGCCAAATATACTTTTTGTTTTAAATTCATATTATAGTTTTAAAAACTTACATGTTTGTAATGGGTTTACAATGTGACATTCATGTCACGCTTACGTCACTTCAATTATGGAATATAATTGAGTGTCGATGACACGCTACGAACGCCATCATAAAGGAACTAAACTGAACTGAGAGTGTCGATAGTGAGTCGTATGAGTTACGTGATTGTAACGCGCATGTCGATGTCGATGTCGATTTTTAATTAACAAAACAAACCGTAGCGTTTGGCGCTCCGTTCTCTCTGACTACTGCTACTAGCTAGTTTAACTTTAAAAACAAAAAAATATTTTTTGTTCAAATTTTGTCTGAGTATTATTGACTTCAAATAAACTCCGTAATTAAACAAAGTATCAGTTAAGTGTGATTCCGTCACTCAACACGCAATGCCTCCTAGGTTCCCTATGCCTACCCAGCGTGAAGCTTTTTTTTTTTAAATAAAAACATGCAAATACTTACCATATCGAACAAAAGGCGAACTAGCTTTTCCGAATCCCCGCGGTACTTCGAAGTCAAAGTGGCAGACGATACGTTGAAGAAGGTTGTCCTACATTCAGTAGCTACCGCGCGCGCTAAGAGCGTCTTGCCTGTTCCAGGTGGGCCGGTCAAGAGCACACCTTTCCATGGACGACGGATGCCCTGTAAAAAGAAATGACATCAAATTATAATTATTTTTAACTTCCTAGCATGCTATAAAGGTAGTATAGGCAACACAGGCAGGGAGAACCTAGAGTTTTATACTCTGTTCTATTCTTTCCAGATTTGGGACACCTCGTATTTAGTGGCGCAATTTAACGCCGCACTTTAAGCAGAAAAAAAAAATCTTTCAAGATATCAAGGATACGTATGCAGCCGCGGTACGGCGTCCCGTTACCATGCTTCGTTCAATTATATAAAATTTTTAGCTTGACCTTGTATCCCGCAAATAGGACGGTAGGCAGGGCCTGAAAACGTAGTGTTAAGACACTCCTTTTCTATTAAGATATTTGTACCCTACTTTCCCCTGATTTCTAAAGGCATGTGTTGATTAGTATTGTATAGTGAGGCCAGTCGTGGCGCAATGGCACGAAGTGTGACTGTAAAACCGACTGGTTGTGGGTTCGATCCCCACTCGAGGAGATGAAATATTTACTTACATTTATATTTCCATTTCTTCGCTCTGGTGTCGAGGCTAAGCGCGGCGTTGAGTTCTGCCACTCAACACGCAATGCCTCCAGTATTCGGCAGAAAGTGGGGAACGGAGTGTCTTAACACTAGGTTCCCTCTGCCTACCCTGCTGCTACTGAAGCTGATTTTATTTATTTTAAGTATTGTATATTAAGTTCTATTAATTATTATTCTATAATCTAAAATGTCGTATTAAAAAAATGTATAGAAATGTCACACTTAAGGTTCTCGTAATCCACACTTAGAGTAGAACACACTTATGCCTTCAATTCACCCTATTGTTTTTTCATAAACTTTTTTTTCTTATATGTAACGCATTATTTTAATCTCTTTGATATATTTAATCGAAATACTCGTTATGTTATAAAACTTTTTGAACCCAATACCAACAAAAAATTAATTCAGCGGGAAACCTATTATATGTTGTGTAAAAATATTAATAGACTTTTGGCTGTTTCCTTTCCAGTCTCCGTTGCCTTGTAAGAATTATTAAGCGTGAATGCGAATACTGAGAACGGTGTAATCGGTCACGCGAATCGCCGCTTTAAACTGGGCTAGACTGAATTTGGTCACTAAATTATGTTTTTCGCTTTTTTGCTCTTTTTTAAGACGATATTAATAAAACAAAGTATTTTCTTAGGAATAACTTTAAAGAATTTAAAATTGACAACTTTATTTTTAATCGCTACGAATAATAAAACGACATATTTTTGCCCTAATTTACAAATACTGTTAGTGAAGAGTAGTGTCTACATATTATTCCACTAGATTTTAAAGTACTATACACATTTCTTGCAGTTAGGGAGTCAGTCTTCGCGATTAGAGAAACCTCCTGTATTTAAGTAATACATAAACTTTTTTAAATAAAACTAAATATAACTAAAGTCATTATTTAAGCGTATAATAATTTTAGCTATTGAATATTTTCTTACAACAACAATATTAAATAATATTTTGAAATAAAAAAAGCAATGATTTCAAATTACCTTAAAATAATCCGGCATCACGAGTGGCAACACCATCGCTTCTTGTAATACAGACTTAGCATCATCCAGTCCTATGACATCTCTCCAGCGCACATCAGGATTCTTCTGCAAGATGTCCCTTTCAAGAGTTTCAACTAAATGTATCTCATAACCTGAAGTATTAAAAACCTTTTCATCTCTTTCCAACATGGTTATATCTCCTTCTGCGGGAATATCACTTTTCCGTGCTATCGGTTTAATTGGCACCAACTGTCGCCTAGCTCTCGGTACACGCTCGACTGATCTAGTTTTTCTCCCACTACTTAAGGATGATGTCGAAGACGTCTTTCGAGTGATAATCGATGGTAGAGTCGGTTGAATGTCAGGATCTCGTTTCCGTAGCGTCCCAGCCCACTTCTCCGTAGTGGGGTCTGTTTGTTTTGTCTGCTCTGGCGGTTGCTCTTGAAACTTATTCACAGGAGTTGGTCGTACAACTATAATAGAATGTTGGAATAATGAACAGACCGGAAACGCAATAGTAGCATAGACTAATTGGCGCTTACGAGTGTACGCGAACGTCGTACTCGTTTTGAGTGGCGTTGAAAAATTATGTTGTACGAATATAAAATTTCCCGTTTAAATTTAAATATATTTTTTCAGCTTTACGTTGCATTCCGCATATTTTACGCATGTTTCAACTCAACGCCGCACTTTGTCTTGTTATCATGAAAAAATTAAATAATTAATTACTCTAGTACTGTATTCGAACCCACAATTGGCGTTTGTAGTCACACGCTATGCCACTACACCACGATGCCCTCATTTTTTTAAATAAATTATACTAATTTATAACAATAAATACCTTGTGTAGGGGGATGTCTTGTACCGTTACCGTGATGTGTGTGAGGATTACGGGTTTTATCCCTTCGATTGTCGGTATTTTCAGTCCGAACTCCATCCCGGGGAGGGCCTTCGTCTTTTTTATCTCCTCCGTGACGTGTTGAAAGCCTTGCAAATCCGAATGGCTGTAGACTCTCGGACATCATGCGATCCATCATTCTGGCCATTTGGTGGAAACCAGAACTCGGACTATAAGAAATAAGAAAATATTATATAAAAATACGTACGTATTTATCCTTACCAATAAAATATATATAGATATCAGTAGCAAATGCTTTTATTAACACAGCTTAAATTGATATGACAAGTACCTCCTCCACCATTCATAATAACGTCTATTGTGTTTTAGGTTCAGATTCAAACAATGGTTGGTTTAAACATGTATTATTTCGGAAAAACTACACTCTATATCCGATTTAATATATTTTTTTAAAAAGACAATACTAAAATGCTTAATAATCATTTAATTAAGTTATTTGATTTGATCTTACATACCCAAAAAAAGGATCATGCTGAAAAAACTGGCGCAAGCCCCTAACATTTGGAATGATGCTATCTCCAAAAGCAAAATCCATGGTTCGTTTCGCTAATTTCAATCCAGAAAAAAACATAAGTACCCTTATAAAATTTATTTATAAATACATATATAATAATATATCACGAATACATTTTAGTTAATTGTGTCATTTACTGACCAACATTTTTGGCAGGTCTGTTATGATCACGTTGTCGTGACAACGGGCGGAAATCCACGTCCGCCATATTGTGCGTAGAGTAAAATATTTTATTGACAAAGGAACAACAGCTTTATGCCAACAAGTATAGGTGTGATATAAATATATATTTTTCTACAGAAGGTCACGTCAATCTTTTTTTATATGAAACAGATTTTTATCGTTATACATTAGTGACCCACTTTGCATTAAGGCACTTGTGATATAACCTTCATAGAAATAGCAATAGAAATCAAGGATTCTATACAAAGTTAAACTTAATTACTTTCTTTTATAAAATATTTTAAAATTACTGTATAATATTTTAAAAAGTACTAAAAATTATTCACTATCCATAAATAAAACCAAAAATAAAGTAGTTAAGCAAAAAACATTCTAATAATTTTACTTCCTGGTAAACAAGGAAGAACTCTATGAAGACAAAAAGCATAACTATAGTATCATATACTCGAACTGGGGTCGATTAACTTTGTCTGTCCATTGACGGAAGTGGGGTAAGCTCACAGGCGATGTGTGTCAAAGGCCTAGAGGACAACAACCCTACAGTACAAAGGTTTTGTAGGATTCAAAGGCACAAGTCCTTTCAATAATTATCTATGGATGGCCTCAAACAAGGTTATTAGGCTATCAGGGCCAAACTTGATGATTATCGTAGGATGGTCATTTGGTGCGTAAGAAATTATAAGACCTAAAATAAAAGTAATGAATATTTGAATATATAAATGATGTGTTTCTTTAACATTTTATTTTGGACTAAATTTTTATTTCAATGATGGTGACGATTATTGAAGTCATAATATCACTGAGTCAGGTCAGCCAGTTACACGTATTACTAGTTAAATACAATAAATATGTAACATGGATGTTTAAACACTGTAGAGATGATCTTTTATTATAAGAATTGTAATTGTAGAAAATTCACATAGAGCTTACAATTACTTACACCATTTTTTTTCCCGCATATCATGGCAGGCAGAGTGAACCTAATGTTAAAACACTTCGTTCTCTACTTTTCTCCCAAAAATATTTATCTCCTTGAGTAGGCACTCACAATTGTCGCGATTACAGTCAGACACTATCCCGAGATACAAGTAGTAAATGACAATGCGAACCCCGTTACAAAGCCTTACTCAAATCTGTTGTAAGTCCAAAGTCTTCAGTCCTCCAGTCTAGCAAAAGACAAGTGGGTAACACAGCATTGCAGTAAATTCCGGTAAATTTCTAACGATGTAACTTATTACTAGATTATCGTACACCGCAAAATTTGAAAGATTCACACGGATAATACAATATGTATATATTTCCTAAGCATTTTTGTTAACACTTTTTTATATATATTATATTAATTAGCTTTATAGAGAAAAGGAAATCACAATTGAACAACAAAAGCTAACTCCACTTAAGAGACCCACGCGCCAATTTTCATTGAGGCAATGAGAACAGATCCGTGCCTGGAATAAAACCGTTATATCTATCCTAAGGTCATTATTAATTTATTTTAGTGCCGTCAATCATCGTCGGTGTAGAGGTCGTTACTCGTTATACAGATCGTTGCAAATTGCTTGTTATGGCAAAATTTTATACAATTGTTTCAATTAATTGGATATAATGTTTTTTTTTATTTATGTTATTATTGCGTAGATCTATAAGCTTAGCTTCACGCTTTTACCTCTAGCGGGGCAGTCAGAGAGAACGGAGCACCAAACGCTACGGTCTCTACATATACTTCTTTTGCCTCGTCCAATGTCATCAACCTATTCATATATGACCTCATGTATTTTACATGAGCTTCCTCTAGTATCTTTGATATTGCATTTTCGAAGGTCAACCGAGGTCTTCCTCTACCACTCACTAATCCATCCATCCATCATAAACCTTTTTTGCCATTCTTTCATCACTGATTCTTTCGACGTGCCCAAACCAATTGAGCACGTTCTTCTTCATTCTCACCGTGATTTTCTCGCTGGTACCTGTAATTCTATTAATCTCTTCACTGCGGATTCTACGATGAGATCTCCATAGCACTCATCTTTCTTTCATTCTTCTTCATTTGCCTGCCGTATAGCAACGTCGGTACCAACACTGCATTGTGTACGGCCAAACTTTTCGCCATTTCATCAATGCAGTTAAGGCAACGTTATCCTACCGGCAGCAATGTGCCTTTGCGCATCCATCTTGTATCTTCAAATTATACAAAACCTTTACATATATTTTGACCTATGTGGTATTCCAATGTACATAACAGCTATGTTAAGTTTCATATAAATCTGTCCCATAGTTTTTGTGAGAAAGCGTAACAAACAACCATCCTCACAGAAAATCACATTTATAATACTATAAGGATATTATAATAGTAATATAGTAGGACATAAAGCTGAAAAATATTTAAAGTAAGCTTTCGTTTGTTTAATATAACGAAACGAAATATTGTATTTGACAACACCTATTTGCGAAACAACATTGCTACAATGATATTATTTAATTAAGTTAAAAGCACTATATTACACAATATTAATTAAATTAAACTAGTACACAACAGAGTAGTCTAGACGAGACGTGAGTAATGCTGGTCATGACAAAGGATTACGACGCGCATTTAAAAATGTAAACTATCGATTTATTGGAACTGAATGTAGCATTGAACACTTTACAGGGATAATGTTACATATAATTTTTTTTTTAAACATGCGGTGGAAAGTGGACAGCGGAGTGTCTAAGGCTATCTTTGCCTACCTGCTACATGCGAGATGCAGGCTGAAGCTAAAAAAAAGTAATGATCAATAATAACATTTACTATTTGACTACATTATAACACAATTGGTAGAGCCACTAATTTCAGGAAGGTAGATACAAATCTTGCTACTAGCATTACAGTAATTTTCAGTCTCAATTAATTTTAATCGTTATTTATTTTAAGTACAAAATATAATTGAAATCGTCCTTCAATTTTGAAATATGTTTTTCAAATTAAAAGTGTAATTATTAGTTATATCGCGAAACGTCGCGTGAGGAAGTGGAAGGAGGTCACATAAAATGTAAAGAAAAAATAATAAGCACCCTTTGACAATTATGCGTCATTTAAGTACGTAACAGGTGATCGAAGAAAAGTCCTTTTATAGGGTTCAAAAACTTATTTTGATACAAATTTATAAATACAGATCTTATCTTTTATATCTTAAACATAGTCTTCGTTACGTTTGGAAAACACATTTTCATCGTTGTCCCGTCTTTTCCCCGCATCCCGTATATAGCAGGGGAGGCTGAGGGAATATAACGTTCATCACTTTCCGGCGAATTTTCTGGGCATGGCGTGTTATTCGCCACAATGTAGGACCGCGTTTTACATTGTTACCGGAGAAAATCGAATCTAGAACCGTATCGCTTACAATCACACACTTGTGCCACTAAAATATCTAGTAATGTCAAAATTTACTCATATATCAAGTTGAGTAATATATTTACTATTGACTCAAGTTGAGTAATTTTATTCAGTAAATAACGAAACCACAACTAACTATAGGGTTTAAATACTATTTAATTAATTGATGACTTCATCTAAAGCAAATCACATGACGTACTTAGATTTAGTTTTCATTTTTATTAACTTATCAAGAATTTGATTAATTGTCCTTTATTATTTATTGTTTAATTTAAAGGACTTATATAATTGAATATTAAACGTATACCTTTTTTATGCCGGTAAATGATATAGCTTAACGAAACTTGTCAGTATGTAGGTATATTTTTATTTACACATTTTTTATCGCCAGGAGTAGGCAGAAGGACCTAGTGACAAAACTCTTCGTTATTCACTTCCCGCCGAAATTCTAGATATTCCGCAATGAGTGGCGCAACTCAACGCCGCATTTTATCTTAACAAAGTGGGAAAATGAAAAAAAATATTCCGTCAAATAGAATCGAAGTCACAACTACCGTGTACTTGGTAGTACTGTATACCTAGGACAAATTCTAGCTTACCACCCAATATCCCAAGCGGAGTGAAACACCGGATGAGCGGACATAGCCCCCAAGCTGACTGGTACTCCGAAACCGAATTCAATCTTGACATCGTTGTCACGTCTGTACCAAGAGCGGTTGTTGTCGATAGACGCTGACTTCATGTTGTTTGACATTTTTAATGGTTTTTATGATTTTTTGGAAAGATTAAAATATCTTTTAGATAAATTTTATGTTAGATCAAGTATTTTTTCATAGCTGGTGCCTATAATTATTCAAATGCATAATGCTAGTTAGAAATGTACATATACATACAATAATATGTGGACTCACAAGAATTTAATATTTGTATAAGATTTCAATATTTAATACAATTTAGAGACAAATTTTGAAAAAAAAATGTAAAAATATAAGTGTATCAGTAGCGAAAATATAAAAAAGCCAAACAATACTAACGAATTCTCAAATGAAAAACAAAACAAGAAACTATATACAAGAAAATGAACATAAAATATAATTTTATATTAAAACTACACCAACTAATTAAAAAAATATACACATACACGTAAAACTATACAATTTAATATGGAATTTCGTGTTTTTTACGAAACGCGGTTATTTCGTAGCGTAGATGTGTCTACGGCGCTACGGTACGAGCGCGACTGCGGCCGATGACCGGCGGTGGCCTAATTGTAGTGGCCGTTGTAAACGTATTTACCTTATTTTATATATTATATATGTATATGTACAACTGTCCATCCGTCTGTAATACGTCTCGTGTTATATGTATATATATAGAGTCTAGAATATATTTTATTCATATATCCCGCGTATAGTGTTCAATGTTTACAAAGCGAGAAAATAAAAACAATTCCCCCCGAGTGAGAATCGAACCCGCAATCTTAATATTTAGCAGTCAGATGCTGTCCCACGACGTCCTCTAATTACATATATATAAAAGATATGTTATGTTGACGAAACTCAATCGTAAGATTGTAGCACTGTAGTACTGTTTTTTTTATTCAGTATCACGCTGTATCCCGTATATGGCTTAGTAGGAGTAGACAAGCTGGTAGGTCTTCCACTTTCCACCGAAATTTAGAGGCATTCCATGTTGAGTACCGGAATTTAGCACGTTTTGCCTTGTTACCAGACCATACAATATTTATAAATAATAATTCATTTTCCTGAGTGGGAATCGAACCCACTCTCTGTCGCGTTCACGCTTGTGCCCCCGCGCCACAACTGACTTGAATGCAATAATAATGTTTATACATGCGTATATCAGTGACATCATAATAAGGATATTTATTTTTATATACGCGTTTTCCTCGTTTTTTAAAGTAGACAAAGGCAAAATCTCTACATAGTGTAAGACACTCCAAATTAGTCAACGTCTTACTGAGTTTTACTAAAAATGCAAATTTTGTTTAAAAGTATAAAATGTTTCTTATAGAAACAGGACCACACTTTTCTCTTATATTTTTAATCCTTTACTATTTTTACTTCGTATTTAATTTATTCTACTACTTTTTTACCAAATTTCTAAGAACCTTAGAGATAAAGCTTCTCATTAAGAATTAGATCGAGGTCATACAAATATCATCCAAAATTGAGCAGAAGGTCACTTAATACAATAATTACTTCAAGGAATAAAATGATATCAGCGTTTAGTCACAAGGAATAAAGAAAAGATGAAGAAAAAAAGATGTAAAGATTTTCCCAAAAAAATAAAACGTAATTATAAATATATATTTTTTTTAAAAACACTACAGCCATCATTATAAAAAAAAACATAAAATAATACAATAAAATGCATTTTTTTGCAAGATAAATCCTTATAAAATTATTTTTAAAAAAGTATCCATTGAAGTAATTTGTCACTAATCTCTTTTTTGAATATCACAAGATTGTATCTTATTATTGAACCGCTATACATATGGATAATGCAGTAATTAATACAAAATAATTTAATTTACTGGCAATACTAATATTGGTCGTTTGCCCCAGGATACTTTTCTCATAAGGTTTCAAATAAGGTAAATATTTCAACACCATATTTAACATCGGACCTCTTTCTAAAGATTTATTTTTTTCCAATTCCTTTAAACTATTTTGTAAGTTTATGTTTTCGTTTGGTTGATTTCTTAACTCTCTTCGTACCTAAAATGAAATAATTTTGATTATTTCTTATGTAAAAAAATATTTTTTAAAATAAATAAATAAGATTCACGCTGTATCCCGCACACAGCAGAGTGCCTAGAGGGAACATAGTGTTAAGACACTCCGTTCCCCGCTTTCTGCCGAATTCTGGAGGCATTGCGTGTTGAGTGGCTGAACTCAATTGGAATCTGGACTGGACGAATCGAATGGAAATATAAATGTAAGTAAATAATTCATCTCCTCGAGTGGGAATCGACCAGTCGACCCACAATCACTCGATTTTACAGTTACACTTTGTGCCCCTGCGCCATGACTGGCTTTATTTTTTAATCTTAATTTATTTTTACGGACAAAAAGATATTTTGGATTATTTAGTTTATTTATCTTTACGAAGGACACAACTGTGCAACTGTAAACGCAAATTCGAATTTGAGTTTCCGTTTCGTTCGTTTCATTCGAGCTTGAGTTTCGCCTCTCAATATACAATGCTTCCAGAGTTCAGTGTAAACTGGAGAAACAGAGCGCTAGCGTGAAGATAACTTTAATTTGATTTTGATTTTTACCGAAAAAAAAGCTTTACAACTATATGCTTAAAAATATATATTTGATATAAATTATACCTTTCCTGAAGGCGTAGGTTGTGATGACTGATTCTCCATTCGATTTAATGCTTCTTCTAACTGTCGTACGGTTTCAGCTGTGAATTGTCAGTATGTCATTTATTAATAAAACTAATACGATTTATCAGAATAAATAGTGAATATTACTATATTTTTCTTGCTTCACGCTGTATGCTATACACACACAGCACAGAAGCCAGACGGAATATGGGAACCTAGTATTAAGACACACCGTCCCCCATTAAGATAGTGCGGGAATTATATTTTTATTTCAAATGATTGATTGTAGTATAACACAATTCAATAATCGAGCATGAGGATATCATAGAAATGTAAACTGATATTGTTATATAACAAAATTTTGTTTTTAATCAGCATGTATAAAACTTAAACTAAATATATGTATATTTTCTTTATAATTATGCCTCCAATCCATTTTTAGTTAATAAAATTCAATTTCTAAACTTAAAAGTCGATGCTTGCTTCGATAATATTAAACAATTACATTTCACAAGTATCAAAATCATCTTGTAAACTGGAACTGAAATCCATAACAGAACAATATGTTGTTCATTACAAAAAACTTTAGTGATTTTCTTTTGTATAAATAAGACTTACGATCATAAAATATATCATCGTCCAATGTCTGATTTAGAATTTTCATTATATTTACATTTTTATCAAAATTATGTAAATTTAAATCTTCAGTGCTTAAATTAAAATGTAATAAACGTTCATCTCCCACTTTAATAGTTTCACTGGCTAACTCATTTTCTGTACCCTTTGTAGTTTTACTTTCTGTAAGAGAATTCAATTTTCTTCAAGTTGATCAATTTTTATTCACTGGTAATTTCTAATTTATTGATTTTTGTTATTTAACACATATTTTTACTATAATAATTCAATTATTTTTATTAATACTAAATTCTAGATCTAAATATTGTACCGTATAAAGTCATTGTTGTATTTACTCTTACTGTTGTATCTCTTTCATCAGTGAACTCATAATCGCCATAATCATCCTCCTTCATAATCCTTGTTGTTTTTCCAACAACAATGTCATCTGCAATATAATCAATATTGTAGGTTTGTTTTTCATATAACATATAAATATTTCGTTTTAAATTAAATATAACTTACTTAGAGTTCTTTGATTATTGATTTCATTTAGATCTTCCATTTTATATGCTTTTGGACGTCCAACAAAATGTCGTCTTTTAGTTATTGGTTTGATCAATTTAGGTAATTTGATATGAAAATTTGTTTTCATATTTATAGTTGAAACATTATTTAAATTTGAATCTCTAGTATTTGTTTTATCAATATTTCGTTTTTGTACTATATTGTATGACGGTGTTAAATGAATATTTTCCATAGTAGCTACAGCTAATTTAGTTAAATAAGTTTCATCAAGAACACCTAAGCCATCTGCAGAAGAATTCCTTTCGATTTCAATAATAGTGTTTAATAGTAAATGTTCTTCTAGCGTCATTTCGTTATCTTGATCGTATGTTTCATCCATATCGTATCCTGAAACGTTTTCTAGTGTTCTTTGAAAAAAATATATGAAGAAGAATGAAGAATTTCTGTCCTAACTATTGCTTCTCCAATAAGAATAGACCGCCGAAAATAAAATTTGTTAAAAAAAATGTTATAGTCGCTCATAAAAAAAGCATTTCAGATTTCCCCAACACTATGTTAGAAGCATAGAGAGAAAAAAAATTAACTTATACATAGATGCAAATATCAATACATTTGCATTTTTATGAGTATAATATGTTAGAATTTTTTTTACATTGTATCTAATAAGCTAGCCAAAAAAGACCTATATCCTCATTCCGTATCCACTTTTAGCCTGATTTCAGACAGAACTAAACACCTCAATCTGTTTCGCCAGGACAGGGAAATGATAATCTCCATATATAATAAAAGGATAGAATAGTCAATTCTGTACATGAAAGATATAAAAAAAATAAAAATTAGGTCGGTTAATATGTCGATTATAGAACCTAAAAAACCACTCAGCAGAATTCTTGTCTGTCTGTCTGTCTGTCTGTCTGTCTGTCTGTCTGTCTGTCTGTCTGTCTGTCGGTTTGTTTGTGCGTCAATCACGCAAAAACTACCTGACAGAAATTGATGAATTTTTGCATGGTGTTAGCCTAGGGCCTCAAGGTACATTTTTTTTGGGTTTCATTCCGAATTTCATGATAGTTTTCTTTAAAAAAAATAAAAACTGAAAAATATAAATTACCTAAAATACCGATAACTACTGTATGAAATTAAATTAATTTTGGCATGGCAATAGTTCAAAGCCTAATGCCACTTATAGGATAGTTTTTATCATGGAGTACAAAGAATTTTTTGTAGAAAAAATTACATAATTATATTTTTTAATAAAAAAAATCGACTTCTTCAATTTCAACCGGATTTCACACTCTGAACTTAACTAAACTTTCACCAAACTACCCCTTATATGTACCCTTTCTAATAAAAAAAGAATCATTAAAATCGGTTGAACTGATATTGACTTATACGTTCATTTGTCGCGCATATACTTAATGTAAATTTGAGATTTATATGATTTTCTCATAGATACCATTGTTGGACATAAACTAAATTAAAATAAGACTACACGGGAGGCATTATCTTTCAAATAAAAAAAGAATCATTAAAATCGGTTCATACAATCAAAAGTTCTAAGGTAACAAGGATAAAAAATACAGTCCAATTGATGACCCCTTTTAAGAAGTCGGTTAATAGTAATCTGACATAATTAAATTACGACTATTTCATTTAACCACATTTTAAAAGAAGAAAGTAAATTGAGGCCGTTCGTTGCACAGGAGCACAAAGTGTAACCTACCCTGCTGTGTGCGGGATACAGCGTGAAGCTAAAAAAAGAAGTATAATCAATATTTGTTCAGTCTACCATAATTATTATTTTAAACGTCAACGTTGGTGATATTAACAAACATAATAAAGTAGGTATATTTTACGGAATTAGCTCATATGGCGATGTGTAGAATAAAAAGTATATGTATTTGGAAAGTAAATTCTGATTGTGAGTTCATAGTTTATAAAAGTTTATATTGTGTTTAGATGGATCACGTGGTGATGTCAATACGTTTTAATGCCATCTTATGTTATCTGTTAAAATAGCGTGAAGTTGATTAAACTTAGTGTTATATTCAAAAGAAATTAATTGTATGTAATACATAATATGTAATTTATTAATACGTTTCAAGTATGAAAAAAAGAAAAAAGGCAATATAATTGCATTTGTGTTTCCTTCCCATATTTTGTATTTCTATTATTTATATCGATATATCAGGAACGTAAATGCGGGAACAGAGTTGCATGCCATTTTAGTACAGAGTAACCTCTAAAAAATGTATTTACTAAACTGAATAAAAAGAATGTGTGATTCCTCTATACAATATATTATTCTATATTATACATAAAACAGGTTAAAACAGTGCATATGAAGGTCCTCCTGTAGTATAACTATTTTCAATTACTATCAACACTACATTGTCGATACTTTGTGGTATTACAATACATTTTGAATATTTTTCCGCCATTATGATGACATAGACATTTTTTTTAATTTGAAAAAATAATATATTAACTATAAGAACGTTGGTAGTTTTTCAAAAGGTAAGGTGTAATAAAAAATTGCCTAAACTATGCTTCTTCGCAAGTGGTTGTAATAACTATTGGTATCTATTTTCCAAAAAAATCACTATAAATATTAAATATGCTCAATTATACTGAGTTTTTTTGTTAGGACCACTTTAAATGAAACCACAGTTTAACTACTCTATAAAAGCCTATTACATATTAAATTAAAAACCCGAAAATAAAAAAGTTATTTTTTTAAACAAAATAAATAGTAAAATTATCGTTGTAAAATAAAATACAATTTGTCAAGAACGACGCACGCACACATAAACCTATCAAAGGGAAACCGCCGCATACGCCTCATTGCGAAATCGAGTCGTAGGTATTGGCGGCAAAGTTTAAAGTTCTAAACATTTTAGTAGTATTTTTGTAGTAGTATGTGTTTACATTATTGGTACCTATGCGTAACCGCGTCATACGAAATATAGATATGAATAAACATTGTGAAATGAGAAAAAAACCTACGTCTTCACTGTTGATGTATCTTGCTTAAATTCTTTAGGTACGGGTTTAAACTATTTTACCCTATATGCCCAATTGTAACTGTAACGCGACGTTGTGGGTCCGATCCACACATGCAGGATTGAATTATAATTTAATAATATTTTCATTTCGCACATCAGTCACACATTATACCTAATATCTTACACTAAGTTGCCCTACTAAGGGCGGGATAAAGCGTGGATCTGGTTTTAACTTTATGTGAACCGATTAAAATAAAGTCCAGTCCAGTTGAGGCCAGTCGTGGCGCAGCGGCACAAAGTGTGACTGTAAAACCGACTGGTTCTCTGAGTTCGATCCCCACACGAGGAGATGAAATATTTACTTAAATTTATATTTCCATTTGTTCGCTCTGGGGTCGAGGTTAAGCACGGCGTTGCGTTCTGCCACTCAACACGCAATGCGTCCAGAATTCGTTAGAAAGTGGGGAATGGAGTGTCTTAATACTAGGTTCCTCCCTCTGACTAGCATGAAGCTGCTTAAAATAAAACTAATACTTAATATTTAAGGGCAGTTTGCCAGAATACAAACAAAAAAAGTATTTAAATCGGTTAAGCCGTTTCTGAGATTATCGTGAAGAAACGCACATATAGTAAGTATCGATAAGTTGTGTTTTTATTTCAAACATTCAATTGAAGATTCTTATGGGAGGTACGAAAATGCGACCTAAAGTTTTAACAACTTTCTCATAAAAAATCTTCATTACATTGCAAACATATATTATAAGTATATCAAAACACGAACATAATTCAGTGTGTTAAGTAAATAATTCTGTGGTTTAAGCGGGCGAAGCCGCGAGCGGGTCGCTAGTAATAAAAATAAAAACTAGTTGACCGAGAGAGAATCGAACCCTCAGTCATCTTGCTCAACGTCCCACCATGCCGCGATGACCTTAAATTACTTACGAAAATCACACAATTGAGGTAAATCGTCATCTGGCAGAGACCGCGACGGGCACCGCGACGCGGGGCGCGCGGGCGACCACGCGGCGCGCAGCGCGAGCGGGCCGCGCGGCGCGAAGTTACACACTAGGCGTTGCACTGGACGAAGATGCCCGCGTTTTGATATCTATGGATTTTAAGGATTTTTTGTTACGAATTTCTAGGGAACTAGAAATGTATATTACTATCTAAATATTTCAAAGTTTATAAAATAAACTGAGAAATCTAGGGAAGAACGCAGGAGGAGGTTTTGCAATTCGTATTAACTAAGTTACTAGTAAAATAATTTTGAATGTTAAGAAAGTGCTATTTTGGTGTAAAATATCATCTTACCATATATACGAAAAATATATCCTGCCCACAGCAGGGTAGGCAAAGGCAACCTAATGCTATGCCAGTCCATTCTAGAGATATCGCGTATTAAGAGGCAGAACTCAATGCCACGCTATGCCTTGATAGGAGGTATGAGTAGGATCAAGTCGGGAATCGGGTTAAAATGTACACACAACATACCTAAGTTCCTAATCTTTCTTCTTGCATTATCACTTTTTCAATGAAATGAATATAAAAGTTTTCTGATAATGATTTTTTTAAAAATAACTGGAATATTTAATGAATTTTTCGAAATTGGTTGTTTGGGTACTTAACAAACATCACCTCATGTGTACGTGTACCTTTTAAATTTGAGTCACTAAAAACGCTATTGCCATTCAATAAATAGCACACAAATAAAACCTAGTCTGCCAAAAGTTTTATCTATGCTACTGCCATTTGCCTATTAATGAATAATCAATGAATCTTTAATTATTAATTGATAAAAATTCGTGTAATCGTCAGAAATGGCGGAGCAATAGTTTCTACTGTTCGGGTGTTAAACGCTACCAATAAGTGATGGAGACTAAAATGAATAAATATTGCTGTATAGTGTACCCGACTGAGCCGCCGTTCCCGAAATGACCCTAAAATTAAGTCTAGGATAGGAAGTATTATAAGTATTATATACCATAAAACTGCTTCTTCCACAGCCAACCATATAAGTCCACGACCAACTTAATTGTGCAAAATCTCCGTAATATTTAAAGTTATTTTTTGACCTAAAACCAAGAGCGACCAGTAAAATTTAGAAGAAAATCAACTTATACACGTATTCGTTATACATTTACACGTTCCAAAGAAAAAACACATAAATATATATATATATATATATATATTTATATATATATATATATATTTAAATATATATATATATATATATATATATATATATATATATATATATATATATATATATATATATATATTTAAATAGCCCCGCTCTCCACTTTCTATTCCTTTTATTGTCGGGGTATTGCGCAGTAAGTAACGATACTCTACTTAGTTTAATATGAGTAGAATATACTTACAAAAGCAGAATATGTTATTAAACTACTATCATATATCCCCACTTATCAACATATAAATCAGCTTCACGCTATATCCCACATAAAACAGAGTAGGCATATTTATACAATTTTTCATGACATTACGTGTTGAGTGGCGGAACTCAACACCGGGCTTTTGTTGCGGCCTTGGTGCCAGAGCAAAGAAATCAATATTTAAATAAATAATATTTACATGCCCTTGGGCCCAATTAAAATCAGCTTCACGCTATATCCCGCACTCAGCAGCGTAGGCAGAGGGAACCTAGAGTTAAAACACTCCGTTCTCCACTGTCCGAGTACGCATCGAACCCATAACCAACGCGGTAGTAAAACGCTATATCACTAATACGCCTACTACTTCTCAGTTCTCTAGAATTTCATATTACAAATATTTTTAATAAATAAAATTATTTTCTATATACATATATAAATGATTATCTTACGGTATATACGATGTGATATTCCCATTGTAATATACGCTCTGCATATACCACATATCAACCATAGTCTCCGGGCGAAGGCCTGGCGCTTCGCCCACTACTGATGCTATGCATTGCCCGACCGATATAGAGTCTAAATTGTTAGAAATTTCTTTTTTTTAAGTTTAAGTATAATAAAAACCTTATATCTGAATGAACGATGAAGTCGTTTCGATCGTGTCAAATTAATCCTTTATTGTCGACTCAAAATTCAAAAATGGTAATCAATTGAGTAACGAAAGTCCTACATTTTAATTAAAATTATCCTATAGCTAAAGGTAAATCACTTTGTTCTCCACTTTTGGACCACTAATGCCTAAAAAATTTACGGACCTCACTAAGTCTGGCAACATCGAGAAAATAACTTAATTATATTTCCTCATTATATTTTACTCATTGACTGACGTCGAATTTTAAATCGTCGACTACGCCACATTGGCATCATATTATGTAAGTTAGAAACTTTTAAATTTTTTTAGTACTACAATCTTTTTTAATGATTGATGTGTGTTTTGATGGACATGTGTAGCTGCACGCTTTTTCCTGCATGGTAGGCAAGAGAATATAGTTTTAAGATAAACCGTTCCTCTCTTTCTTGCCAATTTTTTCCCCTATTAACACATTTGATTTTAAGCATGCTGGGTGTGGGTTCCATTTCAACCAACACCCAGCATGCTTAAAATCAAATGGCGTCCACTGTTTCACGATGGTCTTTTATTTATAAAGTTTGATTAAATTCATTTCTATTTAAAAAAAACCATACACAAATCGCGACATAGATCATGTTCTTCTGGCACTCTTGGTTCTTTACACTGATCTGCCCAGCGCTGTGCTTCCCGCGCCAGCTCTTCTACCCAACGCTACAAAGTAAAAGACAGCTATAAGATAACGGCTACGCTGTCGTATACACGCGTTATACGGGATACAGGGCGAAAGTGTTTTTTTTTTAATTTATCTTTACGCTAATTTATCCGTGTGGGAATTTGGAAATTAGTGTTGTGAGACTAGTGTTAAGACACTCTATTCCTCACCTACCTTTGAATTGACACTCGGGGCATTGCGTGTTAAACCGCAAAAGTTAACACCGCGTTTTGTCTCGATACCAGAGAAGAGAAGAAGAGAGATGAAATGAAAGTATTTATTATTTTATTACGTCACACGCTTGTGCTCCTACGTCACGGCGGCCTCTTACCTTTTTTTATACGGTTTTTAAATTCATAGTTACCTTTACTTTGTCTGCGATTAACATTTTTATTAAATGATATATAGTTAAAATAATCATACATTTTTATTGTACCTGAAGCATACCCTAATACATTGATATAGGTTTCTATCGACACCAATATAAAACAATTTGGTTATACCAATTTCAACATATCTCCGGCAGTGGGCCATCCTCTCACACCTCTCGCTATATCACTACGCCGCTGATTCAATCGTGCTAATATTCTAGACTTTTCTTTAGACGATAATGTACTATTTATGTATCCCATACAAGAAGTACTTGGACCTGACTGGTATAAAAAAAGTAATAATTTAAAAAGTTATCTTTACCATTTTTGTTTCAGTTAAGCGCTGTATCCCACAGATAAAAAGGATACTTAGTGTCAAAACACACCGTTCTCCTCTATCCGCCTGATAGCACCTTCGCGAAAAGTAGGTACTTTTCCAATGCAACACAAAAGTCTAAACTCAACTTCATTTAAATAGTATTTTTAAAAAGGAATTAACTTAATGTTTTTGTCTTCAGCTTCACACTCAGCACGATAGGCAGAATTGTGGACCCAGTGTTCAAACACTCCGTTTCTTATAATAATTCTTATAACAACAGAAAGAAATGAAAATATCAAATATAATTAATTTCCTCAAGAGGGGATCGAACCCACGACAAGTCGCGTGCGCATCACACACTTTTGCCTAATAAAAATAAATAAACATTATTCTACTGAACCTTACATGTTCTTTTATAAACATTCTGACATTATATGAAGACTAATATAAAAAAATCTATTGGCACACAAAAAATAAATTAAAGTATTTCTTTCAAAAATAAAGTTAGGGATAGTTTTTATTTACTGTTTATTTTATAACTGTATTTACTGTATTTTGTTTAATATTTTCAAAGTCAAAGTCAATTATTAAATAATTAAATAATATTGCAAACAAACGTACGGAGTATCGACAAAATGTATGGGAATTTGTGTAATCGCACATTCTCGCGCCACAATAATTGATTGATCCATTACATTTAACGTTAATATATAAAATTATTAGAAATATTATAATATAGCGCATTTTATTAACACAGAATTTTGATAAACATCTTCCAAGTTTTGATAAAATTTTGACAGCAAATGTCAGAATAGAAGAATAGGCAAAGACTGTGATATATTGTGTCTAATTAAATGTAAGATATTTTTTTAGCATCTCGCTGTTTACTGCGTATAGCAAGGTAGGCAGAGCAGATCTGGGAACCTACTGTTAAGACACTTCTGTTTCCGCTTTCTGCTGAATTCTAGACGCATTGCGTGTTAAGTAGTGGAAATAGAAGCAGCGCGTCACTAAGGAAAAGAAATGAAAATATTAAAGAATCAGCTTTACGCTGTATCCCGCACAGAGCAGGGTAGGCAGAAGGAAATTTAGTGTCAAGATACTCCATTCCCTACTTTCCACTAAGTTCTAGAGACATTGCCTGTTAAGTGGTGGTACAAAGGCCGCGTTTTGCCTCGACACCAGAGCAAAGAACTGAAAATATAAATGTAAATATTTTTTGAGTTAAAATAACAATAAAATATATAACAAAGAAAACACAAATGAATAGTAAAAACGACTTTTATTTGAATATACATTTTATTAAACATAAACACGCTAAGCGTAATCGATTATTTTGTGATTAGAAATTGTAAAAGTATTACAATATATAAAATTGATTTTTGTAGAAGAAAAAAGTTTATATAAAATAATCATCACAGGTACAAAAGATATTAGCAATTGTTATTTTTCTATGAAAACATTTGCAAGATTTTAATAACATATTTGTTTGCGCAATAAGCGGTAAAAAATCTCGAGACAAATAATTATCTATTAATATTAATTACATTACCAAAAACTTAGGATTTTTTTTTACTTTTGTGTTACTTATTACGTACAGTTTTTAATATCTTCACTGATTGAAACATTTAGGAAAATATACAAAAAAAATAAGTTACAAAAATTATAATTATACCACCTTTATAAGTACAAATTAAATATGTTATAAGAAAAAAAAGTCTGAAATATATTCAAATTAAATTTATTATGGCGACTATAACTTATGGTAGGATCTAAAGTTAAATATTTATAATATTAACTATAGTTTATTTATTTATTACAGCTTTATGCTGTAAACCTCATAAAGCACTGTAAATAGAGGGAGCCTAGTGTTAAAATATGGCCGAACTTTTGAGATATTGCGTGTTGATTTGCAGAACACCACGTGCCTAGTTGGCAGAGCGAGAAAATTAAAATAGGAAATATTTTATTCTTTCAAGTGGAAATCGAACACAGAACTGTCGCGTCCACTGCGTCACGAAGGTGCAGAATTGTTTTAATTATTATAAAAAATCGACATTTATATAAATAATTTGTTTAACATCCATTATTATTATCTGAAACAACTACTGTAACACAACCCACATAATTTTTTTTTCTTATTTGATATTCATTACATTTAAACTTATAAAAAATATTGAAACAAAGGACAAAAATGTAACAGACAAGAGCAGAAAATAGAACATAGGTTCCTATCAACCTTGTCGTTTTATTTTTATACAAAATTTCAATATTTTTATATAAATTCACAAATACATAATTTTTATTCATTTTTGTTTATAAATTCTTCGTTATCTTCAGTTGTTGGTAAATAATACATGGAGTCAATGAAATATTTAGTAATGTCGGACACTAGGCTCCTATCTGGAATGCTCTGAGCCACACCGTATATGGCCATCTGGAAATTATAAAAACATAAATGATAGATCCATACATGTAGAAAAACATTGACTTATTTTATTGTCTCTGTATATGCATAATGTGTATATACGCACCTTCCCGTCGGCGGGCGCGCCGGCGCGGCGGCACCGCGCGGCGGCGGCGCGCACGTCGGCCGCCAGGCGCGGCGCCGCGCCGGCGCGCGTGTGCGCGTGCGTCACCGCCACGTGCAGCCTGCGAGACATAGGACAGGTCAAGCCGTGATGGGAGCCTAGTACCACGAATATGCATACTCAAAAATAACATTATGACCGCCATGTCGCAGGGGTTAAATGGGGGTTCATTATTTTCGTTTTCCTGTTAGTTGTAGTGTTGTAAGGGAATCCTAAAATAACCTGCTTTGGTAATCCTAATATAGTCGTCTTTTTTTTTAACGTGAAAGCTGTTATTTTTAAAGTCAGATATTTGAATTTGTGAGGATTAAACCCACAACTGTCACACTAAAACACACACACACAGCCAAACGTTACCTATTATATTTAGTTTTCTCAACTTACCCGGATGGAAATTGCAATGCGTTCAAGCTCCATCCCTTTTCATGTAGTTTTTCTGCCAATTGGAATATATCAAATTGTTTAGATCCAAACGCTACGACGGTGGTGGCAGGCTTACCAAATATATATAAACCATCTATTTTACGTATCCTGGAAAAATAAATACATTTTTACAAATTTGCATTTAACTCATTATTAAGTATTGTAATATTTTCTCTTAGCGTTGTAAAAAAATATGTTTTTTTTCTACTTTCAGGAGCTTAAAAGTACATTTTTAATATATCGTTATTGGATGATGGCTAATAACACTAAGTCAATTAAGTTACATTTCAAACAAAAAAAATCATTCATTAAAGCTTATAATATTTTTCATTAAACATGCTGTCAATAGTCTAATCACTCTTACGTAATAACTTGTGACTTAGGTCAAAATTGTAATCTGCGCGACATAAGTATTTGGTCCAAACCATTAAAACAAATAGATTTTTTTTACAATATAACAAATGAGTAATAACATCTTAAAAAGTCCATATAAACGCTTCTACACAATCCAAAGTAGTTCAGTAGTAAAATTATATTTACAGGAACGTATCATCATCACAACAATTTAAAAATACTCTTATAAGATCCGACTCCTTTTAGAAAAAAAATCAGAAATGGTATTATATATTCTGCCACTCAACACGCAATGCCTCCAGAATTCGGCAGAAAGTGGGGAACGGAGTGTCTTAACACTAGGTTCCCTCTGCCTACCCTGCTGTGTGCGGAATACAGCGTGAAGCTGAATGGTAGAATAATTTTGTAGGAATTATAATATTGACATCTATATCTATACTTATAATAAATCTGTAGAGAGGTCAATTCTGTACATGAAATATATTTTCAAAATAACTACCAGGGGGTGATAAGTGATCGATTCTGATGCCAAAAATGCAATCAATAAAATTTTTGTCTGTCTGTCTGTCTGTCTGTCTATCTGTCTGTATATTCTTTATAGAAACAAAAACTACCTGACGGATTTTAACGAAACTTGGTATAGTTATTTTTCATACTCCTGAGCAGGCCATAATATACTTTTCATCACGTTACAAACAGTAGGAGCAGAGCAGTGAAAAGAAATGTTGGGAAAACGGGAGAAGGTACTTGATTTTTTAAGCTTCTGTCGCGTGTGCAGCCTTAATGGTTAAAGCTACAGCAAAACCATGTAAAACGTAAATATTCTAGGTAAAATTATAAAAAAAATATCCCAAGACAGCATATGTCTATCTTTTATGGTTGACTCACAATAACACGTGTAACTCCCAATAGCTTAGTAGTTCGTAGATTTCTGATTATATTTGTATACTCTTACGAGTATGATACCAATAATACTCTCACCCATCTCTATTTTCAATTTCAAGAAATGGCGACAAAGGTAAAGGTAAGGTATTGCGTGAGTGTAATTTAATCGTATGGGATGAATGTACGATGGCCCATCGAAAAGGAGTAGAAGCGGTAGACAGAACTCTAAGGGATATAAGACAAGATGATCGACCAATGGGCGGTATCACGGTTTTATTTTGTGGTGATTTCCGACAAACCTTACCTTTAATACCCGAGCTGATGAGGTTAGGGCTTGCCTGAAAAGCTCTTATTTGTGGCGTGATATACAGTCGGTGCACTTGACTATAAACATGCGAGTAAGAACTGGAGATAACGCGGATAATCGTGAATTTTCTGATATATTATTAAAGATTGGTGAAGGTACTTATCCACAACTACACCAAGGAAAACTTATTCTGTCGCCTGAGTTATGTTGTATAGTGCAATCCCAACAACATCTTATATCGTCAGTTTACGGTGACATAACAAATATATTAAAAAGGGACAATTATTGGCTATGCGAAAGGTCCATTTTGACACCTCGCAATGACCAGGCGTCTGAGATTAATAATAAAATACTATCTAATATACAGGGGGAAAGCAAAGTTTATAGTTCAATAAATAGAATGGTCGATGAACAAGAAGCCACTAATTACCCGATAGAATTTTTAAATTCTTTAAATATGCCCGGACTTCCTTCTCATTTAATTTGTTTAAAAATTGGCATTTCGATAATTCTGCTCCGAAATTTAAGACTACCTCAACTTTGCAATGGAACTCGGCTAAAAGTAACCCAGTTGCAACAAAATGTAATCGAGGTTCAAATTTTAACAGGTTGCGGAGCAGGGGAACCCGTCTTTATCCCCAGAATTCCCATAATACCAAACAATTTTCCATTTCAATTTAAAAGAACGCAATTCCCAGTATCGGTGTGTTATGCAATGACGATAAATAAGGCTCAAGGGCAGACTTTTTGTGTTGCTGGAGTAGACTTTACGTTCACGTGCCGGACGGGTCAACTCTTAACATAGTTTACCCGGAAGCTTTGCGCTGAAGTATTTTAAACTATATTTTGATCTAAACAATATTAGCAATATATTAACTTAATAACAAACAAGGAGTTACACGGACGGAGTCGCGGGTACAGCTATTAATAATAATATTCTGCGGCTCCTTATATTTTTCAATAGTATTGGGGATTGACATATTATATTGCCCTACTAAAATACGAAAGTTAATTAATCTGCCTGTTAAATCAAAACCGTGAGAAAGAACTTTATGCTATTTTTTTTTACGAAAAACTACGGAAGCGCGGACGAAGTCGCGGGCAAAAGCTAGTATTCAAATAAAAGGTTACATTTTTTATATTATAAATTTTAATTTAAAACACATATTTCAATACTCACTCGTCCTCTAAATATCTGGCAGTTTTAACAATTTCCCGCGTCATAGTGACGTATCGGTCCATTCCCACGTACATCATGGTCGCCCAGCACGCGGCTATGAGACCACCCGCCCTACTTCCTGTTAAATTAAAAAATAAAATCAATTTCACGCTGTATCCCTCTCTCTGTCCTCACTCTGACACTCGGTTCCCACTTTCCGCCAATTTTCCCGAGGTATTATGTAATGAGTGGCGGAACTCATCGCCGAGCTTTAGTCTCGATACCAGAGCGAAGAAATGAAAATATTAACAAATAATAATTCATTCCATCGAGTGGGGATCGAACCCACAACATTTAGAAATACATATTAAATGTTCAATAAAAAAAACATTTAAATCCATTTGATAATTAGTAGGTTTCCACTGCTTACCCTCCTGTGTGCGGGATACGGCGTTAAGCTGATTTTTCTTATTTATGTAAATACTAATAACCTAAGAATCTACATGGGTAACTTCCATTAACTGTAACATTTTAAGCCCACTTTTCGATAACACCAAGTTATGAATAGAAATATTACAGTAAGGACCACACACCGCCGCAGAGGAAGATGCAGGAACAACTGGTATGTAAATATATACATAGTTTTTTTTTACTTTCACGCTGTATTCCGCATAGCATAGCACAGTAGATAGAGGGAGCCTAGTGTCTAGACAATTCCTTCTCCACTTTCCGCAATACCAGAGCAAGGTCATAAAAATATGAAATATTAGTTTCCCTCGAGTGGGAATCGACCCCACCGGTAGTCCCCGCACAGTAGCGCACGTACCGTTGACGGTGGGCGAGCCGTACACGCCGCCGGGCCACTCCGTGCTCACCGTGTACTGCGCGTGGCGGTACTCCGCCTTGCGGTACACCACCACCGACGTGCCCTTCGGCGCGTACCCGTACTGGGGACGAAGGCAGAGAAATATAAATAATATATAAACTAGGAGTCGAGTGGGGAGCGAACCCACTCGAGGTGATGAAATGTTTACTTAAATTTATATTTTCATTTCTTCGCTCTGGCCTCGAGGCAAAAGCGTGACGTTGAGTTCTACCACTTAACACGCAATGCCTCCGGAATTTGGCAGAAGTGGTGAACAGAGTATCTTACACTAGGTTCCCTCTGCCTACCCTGCTGTGTGCGGGATACGGCGTGAAGCTGATTTGATTTGATTTTTTTATAAAGTAGGCAAAACGAATCTAGCGCTTCAACACTTTGTTCCCTATGAGCCGCCGAATTTTTTAAACATTACATCTTGTCACCAGAGCGAGGAAATTATATTATTGAAAAGTTTATTCTCCAGAATTATTGAACCGTCTAATTAAAAAATCGAACGCGTATTAGAATAAAAAACTATTTCATTTATTGGAAAGAGAATATATTGTTAAAATTACCTCGAGCTTGCACCAAGCCCGTCAATTTCGTATCACAACAATAATTTAATACAACAACTAAACTTTGTTATTCAGTATCAGCATTCCACTAATTTAAATCACGCAAGCAAAAGTCGAAAGAACATTATACATACCACTTCGCAACAATAGTTAATTAATTAATTTTAAAACAGAACATACCAGTAAATATAATACACAAACCAGGCAAGCAAAACTAAAAAAGAGGTAATAGTTGTACCTAATTCAAAAACCAAACGTACCTTATGAGTAACCGCAAACATACTAGAAACACCAAGCAAACAGAAGTCAAAAGGAGGTTATACCACAAGTCGTTACTCAGTTCAAAATCAGAACGCACCTTGTGAGTATCAGCCGAGATACTGGAAACACCAGGCAAGGAGAAGTCGAAAGGAGGTAGGTCGTATCCGGCGCGCGGCATGAACGCCGCGATGAAGCCCCCCAGGCACGCGTCCACGTGGAGCGGCACGCCGTACTCCAGCGCTATGTCGGACAACGCGGCTATATCGTCCATCGTGCCGTAGGGGAAGTTGGGTGCTGAGCCTACTATCTGGAAAAAAATGGGAAATAAAATATTGATTAAAAAAAATACTTTTCAGAAAACAAGGTTATCCCTACAATTACATCACTTTTATTTGATACCCATATTAGGTGAGTTGTGCAAAAATTTGTAATCGGCCGTTTCTTGCGGCGTCTATTTTGGATGAACAACAATATTGATTATATGTAATTTTATCGTCATCAGAACTGAAGTCGTAATCCGTTTCAGCTCAACCGGACCCTGAGAAGTACCCGTACATGCATACTAACAGAGCAAGTCAAATAAAAGCTTGTGATCATTAGTACTAGACTAGTTGACGCGTAAAATACGCGCTTATATAAAAGCGTATATAATCAAACCAATGATTTATATGTGTGTTATATTAATTTTATTTACTTTATTATTTATTTTTAAAAATATGTATATGTATAACCTATACAAAGTTTTTTATTCTCATTTTAATGCTTAATATATAGATTTATGTATAAATAATAAGACAAACATCCCTTTATCCCTTAATTAGAGATAAACCGAATAATGTATAACGATTAGATACCACGAAAGTCAATTGTAATCTCCATATATAATAAAAGGATAGAAAAGTCAATTCTGTACATGAAAGATATAAAAAAAATAAAAATTAGGTCGGTTAATATGTCGATTATAGAACCTAAAAAACCACTCAGCAGAATTCTTGTCTGTCTGTCTGTCTGTCTGTCTGTCTGTCTGTCGGTTTGTTTGTGCGTCAATCACGCAAAAACTACCTGACAGAAATTGATGAATTTTTGCATGGTGTTAGCTTAGGGCCTCAAGGTACATTTTTTTTGGGTTTCATTCCGAATTTCATGATAGTTTTCTTTAAAAAAAATAAAAACTGAAAAATATAAATTACCTAAAATACCGATAACTACTGTATGAAATTAAATTAATTTTGGCATGGTAATAGTTCAAAGCCTAATGTCACTTATAGGATAGTTTTTATCATGGAGTATAAAGAATTTTTTGTAGAAAAAATTACATAATTATATTTTTTAATAAAAAAAATCGACTTCTTCAAATTCAACCGGATTTCACACTCTGAACTTAACTAAACTTTCACCAAACTACCCCTTATATATTATACGTTCATTTGTCGCGCATATACTTAATGTAAATTTGATATTTATATGATTTTCTCATAGATACCATTGTTGGATATAAACTAAATTAAAATAAGACTACACGGGAGGCATTAGCTTTCAAATAAAAAAAGAATCATTAAAATCGGTTCATACAATCAAAAGTTCTAAGGTAACAAGGCTAAAAAATACAGCCCAATTGATGACCCCTTTTAAGAAGTCGGTTAATAGTAATCTGACATAATTAAATTACGACTATTTCATTTAACCACATTTTAAAAGAAGAAAGTAAATTGAGGCCGTTCGTTGCGCAGGGGCACAAAGTGTAACTGTTGTGGGTTCGATGACCACGCAAGGAAACGAAATATTTATTTAAATTTATATTTCCATTTCATCGCTCTGGTGTCGAGGTAAAGTGCGGCGTTGAGTTTCACTACTCAGCACGCAATGCCTACAGAATTCCGAGAAAAGTAGGGAACAGAGTGTTGTTGTTAACACTAGAGGTCCTATGCCTACCCTGCTGTGTGCGGGATACAGCGTGAAGCTAAAAAAAGAAGTATAATCAATATTTGTTCAGTCTACCATAACTATTATTTTAAGCGTCAACGTTGGTGATATTAACAAAAATAATAAAGTAAGTATATTTTTTGGGATTAGCTCATATGGCGATATGTAGAATAAAAAGTATTTGGAAAGTAAATTCTGTTTGTGAGTTCATTGTTTATAAAAATTTATATTGTGTTTAGATGGATTACGTGGTGATGTCAATACGTTTTAATGTCATCTTATGTTATCTGTTAAAATAGCGTGAAGCTGATTAAACTTAGTGTTATATTCAAAAGAAATTAATTGTATGTAATACATAATATGTAATTTATTAATACGTTTCAAGTATGAAAAAAAGAAAAAATGCAATATAATTGCATTTGTGTTTCCTTCCTATATTTTGTATTTCTATTATTTAAATCGATATATCAGGAACGTAAATGTGGGAACAGAGTTGCATGCCATTTTAGTACAGAGTAACCTCTAAAAAATGTATTTACTAAACTGAATAACAAGAATGTGTGATTCCTCTATACAATATATTATTCTATATTATACATAAAACAGGTTAAAACAGTGCATATGAAGGTCCTCCTGTAGTATAACTATTTTCAATTACTATCAACACTACATTGTCGATACTAATGTGGTATTACAATATGAATGAAATTTTTCCGCCATTATGATGACATAGACAATTTTTTTAATTTGGAAAAATAATATATTAACTATAAGAACGTTGGTAGTTTTTTAAAAGGAATTTTTATAGAATAAAAAATTGCCTAAACTATGCTTCTTCGCAAGTGGTTGTAATAGCTATTGGTATCAATTTTCCAAAAAATCACTATAAATATTAAATATGCTCAATTATACAGAGTTCTTTTGTTAGGACCACTTTAAATGAAACCACAGTTTAACTACTCTATAAAAGCCTATTACATATTAAATTAAAAACCCGAAAATAAAAAAGTTATTTTTTCAAACAAAATCTCCATATATCATAAAAGGATAGAAAAGTCAATTCTGTACATGAAAGATATAAAAAAAATAAAAATTAGGTCGGTTAATATGTCGATAAAAAATTAATATGTTTAAAGTTAATATGTCGACTAAAACTTGACGCTATGACGGTACAATTGAGAGAACTGAGATTTCTGGTTGTAGCACTAGTTGTATTTTAATTAGGTTAAATTCCCACTAAGTGGAAGAATATATTTATTTTTCTGCCCGTAAAAATAAACGAAGCGAAGCCTTGTGTTCCGCTATACTATCTAAAGAAATTGGAAAGTGCAAAATTGAGTAAGTGCACCACTATCTTATTTGAAATTCTTTCTTCTCTCCATTATAAATTTTCATAGGATTGAAATGTAATAGTGACGTCTTTGAACAATAGTATATGTTCATAACTGTTAAAGTTAATTATCGAACAAATGGTTTACAACTCTGATGATACAAAGACATTTTGCTTCAGCTGATAATTTAATTAAAATGTCTACCGGATGATCAATTAGCCTGCAGTTTACGTTTTAATTGTTATTATGTATGATGTTGCGTAACGTTTCTTTACGTTTATTTATTTATATACATATTACATTTAATGAATTAAATATATTTTATAAAAGGTTCACATATGTGATAACATGTTCACACATGTGGTCCACATATGTGACCACATATTCACACATGTGGTCCACACACGTGACCACATATTCACACATGTGGTCCACATATGTGACCACATGATCACACATGTAATCTTCATATGTGACTACATATCACACATGTGGTCTACATATGTGACTACATATCACACATGTGATATGCCCATGTGAATACTTATTCACACATGTGGTACACATATATGACCACACGATGCCACATGTGGTCCACATATGTGACCACATGATCACATATGTGGTCCACATATGTGAGCACATAAACACACATGTGGTCCACACACGTGACCACATATTCACAAATGTGGTCCACACACGTGACCACATATTCACACATGTGGTCCACATATGTGACCACATGATCACACATGTAATCTTCATATGTGACTACATATCACACATGTGGTCTACATATGTGACAACATATCACACATGCGATCTGCACATGTGACTACTTACTCACACATGTGGTTCACATATATGACCACACGATGCCACATGTGGTCCACATATGTGACCACATGTGGTCCACATATGTGACCACATGTTCACATATGTGGTCCACATATGTGAGCACATATACACACATGTGGTCCACACACGTGACCACATATTCACACATGTGGTCCACATATGTGACCACATGATCACCCATGTAATCTTCATATGTGACTACATATCACACATGTGGTCCACATATGTTACCACATTTTCCCACATGTGGTCCACATACGCGACCACATATTCACACATGTGGTCCACATATGTGTCCACAAATTCTCACATGTGGTCCACATGAAAGACCACATATTCACACATGTGGTCCACATATGGGACCATATATTTACACATGTGGTCCACATATGTGACCACAAATTATCACATGTGGTCCACATATGTGACCACATTTTCCCACATGTGGTCCACATACGCGACCACGTATTCACACATGTGGTCCACATATGTGACCACACATTCTCACATGTGGTCCACATGAAAGACCACATATTCACACATGTGGTCCACATACGTGAGCACATATTGACACATGTGGTCCACATATGTGATCACATGTTCACATATGTGAGCACATATACACACATGTGGTCCACACACGTGACCACATATTCACACATGTGGTCCACATATGTGACCACATATTCCCACATGTGGTCCACATACGCGACCACATATTCACACATGTGGTCCACATATGTGACCACAAATTCTCACGTGTGGTCCACATGAAAGACCACATATTCACACATGTGGTCCACATATGGGACCATATATTTACACATGTGGTCCACATATGTGACCACAAATTCTCACATGTGGTCCACATATGTGACCACATTTTCCCACATGTGGTCCACATACGCGACCACGTATTCACACATGTGGTCCACATATGTGACCACACATTCTCACATGTGGTCCACATGAAAGACCACATATTCACACATGTGGTCCACATACGTGAGCACATATTGACACATGTGGTCCACATATGTGATCACATGTTCACATATGTGAGCACATATACACACATGTGGTCCACACACGTGACCACATATTCACACATGTGGTCCACATATGTGACCACATATTCCCACATGTGGTCCACATACGCGACCACATATTCACACATGTGGTCCACATATGTGACCACAAATTCTCACGTGTGGTCCACATGAAAGACCACATATTCACACATGTGGTCCACATATGTGACCACAGGATCACCCATGTAATCTTCATATGTGACTACATATCACACATGTGGTCCACATATGTGACCACATTTTCCCACATGTAATCCATATACGCGACCACATATTCACACATGTGGTCCACATATGTGTCCACAAATTCTCACATGTGGTCCACATGAAAGACCACATATTCACACATGTGGTCCACATATGGGACCATATATTTACACATGTGGTCCACATATGTGACCACAAATTCTCACATGTGGTCCACATATGTGACCACATATTCCCACATGTGGTCCACATACGCGACCACGTATTCACACATGTGGTCCACATATGTGACCACACATTCTCACATGTGGTCCACATGAAAGACCACATATTCACACATGTGGTCCACATACGTGAGCACATATTGACACATGTGGTCCACATATGTGACTACATATTCACACATGTGATCTATATATGTGACTACACATTCACATAAAAAATTTTTTACTACACGAATAAACTTCAATAAAAGTTTTATAATTTAAAAAAGTTTATTTTTTATGTAGGCTGTCTCCTATCTGAATGTGTGTGTGTATGTGTGTCAGTGATGACCTATTGCGTTGAGAGACAAGGTCCCTCATCCTTAGCCTCATTCGCAGGCTCCAAGTCAGCTATGGAGACAGCTATTTCTCTAAGCTACTGAATTAGAAACGATGGTACGACGAAAGAAGGTTACCGACACATTGTTTCGGTAAATGAGCGATGTATAAATGCACTTTGTCACGAAAGGTATTTTAAATTTGTATTGAAACGAACTGAAAAGTCAAAAATTAAAAGGAGTTATAAAATGTAATTTATCACATGAATTCACAAAACAATCTATACCTATTTTTTATTTTAAGAATTAAAAAAATGATGTTAGTTTTGTCTTGCCTGACCTTGTCGCACTAATTATCTTATTAATGTGATAATGTGATTAATCTCCATCTCCATATATAATAAAAGGATAGAAAAGTCAATTCTGTACATGAAAGATATAAAAAAAATAAAAATTAGGTCGGTTAATATGTCGATTATAGAACCTAAAAAACCACTCAGCAGAATTCTTGTCTGTCTGTCTGTCTGTCTGTCTGTCTGTCTGTCTGTCTGTCTGTCTGTCTGTCGGTTTGTTTGTGCGTCAATCACGCAAAAACTACCTGACAGAAATTGATGAATTTTTGCATGGTGTTAGCTTAGGGCCTCAAGGTACATTTTTTTTGGGTTTCATTCCGAATTTCATGATAGTTTTCTTTAAAAAAAATAAAAACTGAAAAATATAAATTACCTAAAATACCGATAACTACTGTATGAAATTAAATTAATTTTGGCATGGTAATAGTTCAAAGCCTAATGTCACTTATAGGATAGTTTTTATCATGGAGTATAAAGAATTTTTTGTAGAAAAAATTACATAATTATATTTTTTAATAAAAAAAATCGACTTCTTCAAATTCAACCGGATTTCACACTCTGAACTTAACTAAACTTTCACCAAACTACCCCTTATATGTACCCTTTCTAATAAAAAAAGAATCATTAAAATCGGTTGAATTGATATTGACTTATACGTTCATTTGTCGCACATACTTAATGTAAATTTGATATTTATATGATTTTCTCATAGATACCATTGTTGGATATAAACTAAATTAAAATAAGACTACACGGGAGGCATTAGCTTTCAAATAAAAAAAGAATCATTAAAATCGGTTCATACAATCAAAAGTTCTAAGGTAACAAGGCTAAAAAATACAGCCCAATTGATGACCCCTTTTAAGAAGTCGGTTAATAGTAATCTGACATAATTAAATTACGACTATTTCATTTAACCACATTTTAAAAGAAGAAAGTAAATTGAGGCCGTTCGTTGCACAGGGGCACAAAGTGTAACTGTTGTGGGTTCGATGACCACGCAAGGAAACGAAATATTTATTTAAATTTATATTTCCATTTCATCGCTCTGGTGTCGAGTTAAAGTGCGGCGTTGAGTTTCACTACTCAGCACGCAATGCCTACAGAATTCCGAGAAAAGTAGGGAACAGAGTGTTGTTGTTAACACTAGAGGTCCTATGCCTACCCTGCTGTGTGCGGGATACAGCGTGAAGCTAAAAAAAGAAGTATAATCAATATTTGTTCAGTCTACCATAACTATTATTTTAAACGTCAACGTTGGTGATATTAACAAAAATAATAAAGTAAGTATATTTTTTGGGATTAGCTCATATGGCGATATGTAGAATAAAAAGTATTTGGAAAGTAAATTCTGTTTGTGAGTTCATTGTTTATAAAAATTTATATTGTGTTTAGATGGATCACGTGGTGATGTCAATAAGTTTTAATGTCATCTTATGTTATCTGTTAAAATAGCGTGAAGCTGATTAAACTTAGTGTTATATTCAAAAGAAATTAATTGTATGTAATACATAATATGTAATTTATTAATACGTTTCAAGTATGAAAAAAAGAAAAAATGCTATATAATTGCATTTGTGTTTCCTTCCTATATTTTGTATTTCTATTATTTATATCGATATATCAGGAACGTAAATGCGGGAACAGAGTTGCATGCCATTTTAGTACAGAGTAACCTCTAAAAAATGTATTTACTAAACTGAATAAAAAGAATGTGTGATTCCTCTATATAATATATTATTCTATATTATACATAAAACAGGTTAAAACAGTGCATATGAAGATATCCTCCTGTAGTATATTTATTTTTAATTACTATCAACACTACATTGTCGGTACTAATGTGGTATTACAATACATTTTGAATATTTTTCCGCCATTAGGATGACATAGACAATTTTTTTAATTTGAAAAAATAATATATTAACTTAAGAACGTTGGTAGTTTTTCAAAAGGTATAAGAATAAAAAATTGCCTAAACTATGCTTCTTCGCAAGTGGTTGTAATAACTATTGGTATCTTTTCACCAAAAAATCACTATAAATATTAAATATGCTCAATTATACAGAGTTTTTTTGTTAGGACCACTTTAAATGAAACCACAGTTTAACTACTCTATAAAAGCCTATTACATATTAAATTAAAAACCCGAAAATAAAAAAGTTATTTTTTTCAAACAAAATAAATAATAAAATTATCGTTGTAAAATAAAATACAATTTGTCAAGAACGACGCACGCACACATAAACCTATCAAAGGGAAACCGCCGCATACGCCTCATTGCGAAATCGAGTCGTAGGTATTGGCGGCAAAGTTTAAAGTTCTAAACATTTTAGTACTATTTTTGTAGTAGTATGTGTTTACATTATTGGTACCTATGCGTAACCGCGTCATACGAAATATAGATATGAATAAACATTGTGAAATAAGAAAACAAACCTACGTCTTCACTGTTGATGTATCTTAAAAACTATTTTACCCTATATGCCCAATTGTAACTGTAACGTGACGTTGTGGGTCTGATCCACACATGCAGGATTGAGTTATAATTTAATAATATTGTCATTTCGCACATCAGTCACACATTATACCCAATATCTTACACTAAGTTGTCCTACTAAGGGCGGGATAAAGCGTGGATCTGGTTTTAACTTTATGTGAACCGATTAAAAATAAGTCCAGTCCAGTTGAGGCCAGTCGTGGCGCAGCGGCACAAAGTGTGACTGTAAAACCGACTGGTTCTCTGAGTTCGATCCCCACACTAGGAGATGAAATATTTACTTAAATTTATATTTCCATTTCTTCACTCTGGGGTCGAGGTTAAGCACGGCGTTGCGTTCTGCCACTCAACACGCAATGCGTCCAGAATTCGGTAGAAAGTGGGGAACGGAGTGTCTTAATACTAGGTTCCTCCCTCTGACTAGCATGAAGCTGCTTAAAATAAAACTAATGCTTAATATTTAAGGGCAGTTTGCCAGAATACAAACAAAAAAAGTATTTAAATCGGTTAAGCCGTTTCTGAGATTATCGCACATATAGTAAGTATCGATAAGTTGTGTTTTTATTTCAAACATTCAATTGAAGATTCTTATGGGAGGTACGAAAATGCGACCTAAAGTTTTAACAACTTTCTCATAAAAAACTTCATTACATTGCAAACATACATTATAAGTATATCAAAACACGAACATAATTCAGTGTGTTAAATAAATAATTCTGTGGTTTAAGCGGGCGAAGCCGCGAGCGAGTCGCTAGTAATAAAATAAAATGTAAATTATATCCTTCTATGAGGCCTTTGTTTCACAGGACTATTAAAGCGACGGTTGCGGAATCGATTCCCACTCGGGGAATGAAATATTTAATATTTTCCCGCTTTGGTACCGAAACAAAGCGCGACCTTGAGATGGTCCATTTAACATACGATGCCTCAAGAAGTCGGCGATATTTGACGTTCTAATCAAAATAAAAATATTTTTCATTCAATTAGGCCATTCATTACACGCATTTTTGAATCAAGTTACATAGAAATATCAGTAGCGTCAGTAATAGAGAACCACTACCTACTACTTTTGCCGGTCAAATAAGAAGGTAATGTATTAAATTATCAAAACATCTTTCTAATATCTTTATCAAATACATGACTTCAATGATAATCAAATAAAAACTATGGCTTATCTTAAAACATACAACTATATCTATATCTAAGTGACTTAATTAAATAATTATACAACACTCGTATTAAAGAAAAATACATTATTCACATAAAGTTGAACGCTATTATTTAGAAACGTACAATAATTTTACATAGCGGGATTCGAACTTGCGTCCTTTAAATACTTTCCGAGAGTTGCACATTCTACTCCAGCTACGTTCCAATTTTTATATATAGAGATATATAAAAATTGGAACGTAGCTGGAGTACTATTTTAATTACACATACTACGACCACGGAAATCGAAGATCACACAAAATAAGCAACTCACCAAGCAGGTCCTTCTACCGATGGCTCGTTTCACAGCATCCAGATCCACTGTAAAAGTTTCCTTGGACACTGGCACCGTTACTATGGAAATATTCAAATACTGCGCCGCTTTATCGAAAGCTGTGTGAGCGGTGGTGGGCAGGACCATCTGGGGGTTGCTTATGCCTTTACTGTAGGCCAAATCCCTGAAAGCCTTGCACGCCATCATTATGGATTCTGTACCACCTGTTGTCACCTGAGGAAAAGAATATACGGAAAAAAGAAGAAATAAAAAATACGAGTAAAATGTTTAATTTACGCGATCTCGACCTAACAATAATATTTGACTAAGAAAAGTAGCCGTCGTGACGTATTGGAACGGCGTAAACAGTAAACGCGATGGTTGTGGGTTCGATCCCCACTCGGGGTAATGTATATTATTTATGTTTTCATTTCCTAGCGTGGCGAAGGAAGGGGAGGAGCAGGGTAGGCCGTGCCTGAAGTTTTACTTATAACAAAATTTGCTACGAAAAATTAAAAAACGCTAAGCAATTTCAAAAATTCGTTGGAATCTATTTACTTAAAACAGTGTCTTAATCTCTGTCTAGCATTATAGAGACATTTTCCCGTGATAGAATAAAATATTTAAAGGAAAACAGCAAGGTTTTTTTTATTTATTAAGGCGTAGGATTTGAACCTGTGCTTCTTTGAATTTATGCGTATTACGTTTCTTAATTTAATCGTAATATTGTTATATTACGATTTTTAGTTTCGGTCAGCTGTGACATTTGATATTAATTTAAGTTTGATACCTCCACACGATCTAGAGATAAATGATCGAGACTGACTACTAAGTGATCCTATAAGTATTCCATTTTTTTTTCTTTCGAGGACGGATTTTCCATTTTTATTTCGTAATATCACATAGCATATACAAAAGGTAGAAAGAAACAAAATTATAAGGAAACTATGTTTAAAAATGATGAGATATTTGAATGACTTGCGTCTTTCGCTAAAGCAAGGTCACAATATTTCTTTGACCAGAAAAAAATATATATCTTTTCTGAAAAAATTTATGACAACTACAAATAATTAGAAAATACATTAAGTTGATAGCCAAATAGAAATTAATATAGAAAGTCCCGATTAAAAATATTAAGTGAAAATCGTTTTGCACAAAAGTTTATATGAAAAATACAGTCTTTGTATCCAAAAATATGTATGTTACATAACAAAAAATTATATTTAACCTTGTTTTGAACGTTGTATTATATTATCTTAAAAAACAAGCTATTGTCGCTACGTTACAATATATGACAAAATGCAAATATCTCTCTTGTTAAAGTATTTTAAAATGTTGTTAGAGGCAAGTCACACTTGTGATCACTGATATTGGGTCTACAATTATTTATTAACTTCGTAACGTTTTGATTTTAAATAAAAAAAGGTCGTGGCGCAGGGTCACAAGGAATGACTGTAAAAGTCAATAGTTGTAGGTTCGATTCCCAGCCGTGGAAAAGAAATTTTTATTTAAGTTTATATTTCATATATTCGCTCTGGTGTTCAGCGTGAAGCTGGTTAACTATAGGTATACTTAGAATTAAAAAAAAAAGTTCTAAAAATTCATTTCACACAATAGGCTGCCCAGTTTAAAATAAATATTATTTTCCCAGTAAGTGTTGTTGTGTGTCAGGTTCTATAGAATTTTTACTAGCACAAAATTAAGCATTAAAAATCTTTCCACAAAGAGATGTATTCAAGTCCAGAAAGAGAAAAGGAAAATGACTGGAAAATATTCCTAAATAAGCCCAAGGGAAAAACATTGTGACACTTACCGTCCCACAGCACTCGTCGTCACCATGGAACAGATTGATCGTCATTCTAACGATCTCAGCCTCCATTTTGTTTATACCGGGGAAAACATCGGCGTGCAACGGATTCGTATACGCAGTATGAGAATAGGCATCGCAAGCTACTTTGCTTATATCGTCGTCCAGATGGTACACCGCACCAGATACGTTACCGCCTTTCCAATCGTATGAACCTGTAATATTTGATCAGTAACTGTTTAGTTGATCTAAAAAATTATCGTTAAACAAAATTATAAACTAAACGATAGCCGTTTTAATTTCTACCAAACACACAAGTGAGAACTGTCGTGGTTTAGTGGAACAGCGTAGGACTGTAAGTGCAGCGGTTGTGAATTCGATTTCCACTCGGGGGACCAATTGTATTTACATTTCCCCTATCTGATAAGGAAATCCCATACACTTAGAGTTGAGTTCTGCTATCTGAAACGCAGTCCTCGAAAATTTGGTAGAAGGTAAGGGACGGACTATTTTTACGCCAGGCACTACGGTCCATGTGCTTTTCCTGCTATGTAATTCCTGCTAAGAAAAAGGTAATTCATAGTACAATAGTAGAAACCAAACCATATGAGCAAATTAATAAGATGATTCAAGTTGGATGATGATTTATTTTTGCTTTTGCGGTATAACCCTCACATAGCAGAGTAGGCGAAGGGAACCAAGGAACCTGAACTTTCCCATTAAAGTATGATGAGTGGCGAAACTTAACGCCACAATTTGCCATATCGTACGTATAATGTATTGGAAGCAATGAAAGCAAGCAAGCAGATATATTTATATCAATCTAAGCTTGAGCATCAACTTTGAAGTTATTACTTTGAATTATATAGGTACATTAAAACTAATCAATATAACAATGTAATTTAAATTTAATAAAAGCGCTTACCCAAAGTAAGATGGTGTTCAATCTCCTGGGCCACCTGTTCCGCATCTAAACCCGTTTCCGGTAACTCTCTATACACGGCCATACCGGATAAACGTTTCGTTACATCCTTTCTGAAATCACGTTTTATTTCGGACATCTTCTCCTCTATTTTACGTCGTACTATAGGCATTTGACGGAGCCATCTGAAAAATTCTTTGCGTAGTCGTACTGTGACACCTGGTAAAAAAGAAAATTATATAATTAAATAAGGTCTCCGTATCTGTGACTTTTTTGATGGATTATTAACTTATTTCAATACATATTCTTTGGGGCCAGTCGTGGCGCAGGAGCAACGCAATAAGTTGTGGGTTCGATTCCCACTCGATGAAATAAAAATTAATATTTTCATTTCTTCGTCCTGGGGTCGAGGCCAAGCCGGCATTGATTGCTGCTAGCCCGGACTTCACTACTTGTGTTCTTGTATTTTGGTTACTTTTGTCATGTCAATTCCAACTAAAATCACTTGTTAAATAAATTATTTATTTTGACTCTGTTATAATTAAACCAAGTAAAGATTGTCTGTATTAAAAGATGTAAAAGGCCATATACTAAAAATAGTACTGTAAGGTTGACGAGTCCTGATCTCCTTAAGTTAGATTTTCTGAACATTTACACATTTTACACTTGGGAAAAAATTATTACTAATCTAAGTATATTCGTCTAGTTGTAATTTTTCAGTGAACATCTAACAATATAGATTGACTTAAGTACCTATACTGATTACTAATTCAAAATACTTTATAAAATATATTTAAATAATAAATAACATAAAATTTTAATTACTTTCAAGAACATAAACAAAATCTATCTTTACACTTCCTAGATAATGCTTATTGAAAACTTGTTTAGATTTTTACATAATTATGTAGAACATTTTTTTACATAAAATAGTGCTATTTGTGTGGTGATAAGTATAATTAGTTAAATTTTTAAGTTCACCTTTGAACCATAATAAAAAAGAGGCGGCTATAAACGCGACAATTGTGAGTTCGATTCCAACTTGGGGTATGTATTTCAATATACTATGTGTCATAATATTAGATTAATAGGTTCTCTCTGCCTACTCTGTTGTGAATGTGATACAATGTGAAACCAAAAAAAAACATCATAATATCTTTGATAAATATTAACTTTATAATAAAATCATTTGTTAATAGATGAGTAAATATACATTGATATTCATTAAATAAAGAAGTAGTTATAACATTAGTAATTATATACAATCCTTAGACATTCTATTTGATTATGTCTTAACATTACAATAAACATGCAATTTGAGTCACATGTTTTACTGTGTTCAAGCAAACATGAGATAATTCATTTCTTTTCAGTTCCATTTTATCCTGCATTTACATAATCGAGACATTGCATAGTATTGAGTCCCAATGTGGGACGGTGTTTAACTGTAAATTTGAAGGTTGCGGGTGGCATCAATTTTAACTCGGGGGGAAATGAAGTATTTCAAATTTTTTGCTATCACACAAAAAATATTGTATTTATAACTAAATTACAAAATGCAAAATTACCTTAAAAATTAAAAAATCATAGCATATATGTAAAAAAATTACATTTTTCATTACACCATATTGTAAAAGTAGTAAGGAAAATTAACTAAAGTACTTTAATATTATTGAATGACAAGGCTTATATGATTATTTTTATGATGCACTTTGTACTGCAAGTCATTGTTAGCACATATGTAACACGATATGTGTATAAAAACAGATACAAGGTTGATTTTATCTGTATATTGGTTTTAATTTGTATTAATTACCTTCAATTTAACAATTTGTAAAAGTATTCTATTTATGTAACAAACAGTTTCGCCCTTTTCTTATTGAATTTTGTGATTTGTAAACTTCTTATCATATTAAAAAAAACATATAAAAGCAAGACTTGAGTATTGTCCGACCACTCTACCCGCTAAGCCATATATTTTGAATAAGAATTAAACTTCTTATACGCTAGACATAACTTATTGAACAACTTTCATTTCAAATGTTATAACTTTCCTAAAATATTTTTTTTTAAAGTGTGGAATAACATTTGAAAAACATTTTAGAATTTATTTATGTATTTACTCAATTTAATACTATATAACTATACTATATAATATAACAACATATTTATATTATACATAAAGTCTACTGGTCCCAAATTATATTATATTAGTAATTAATAACAGTTGTTGCATAATAATTATCAAGTAGGTATTTAACCTTATCTGTTATATTAAAGTTTATAATTAAATTAACACAATGATTAATGGCATGTAAATAGAAATTTTATTATTTATTTAGGCAGGGTAAGAACTAGTAAAACAAAAAACTTACTCTCTCTAGCATTATATAGACTGTGAGCCCAAACTATTGCTAGTACCGAGGATGCAGTCATGGTCACGATCTGCCATGGTTCCTTCCCTTCAAAGAACTTATTCACGGCTTTCAGAGGCTGCGGACGTTCACTCATATCTGTAGTTCAATAAATAAAAAAATATTAATGTTAAAAATATACATAAATATTACCTTTATTTTAGGTTTGTCACACAGAACACAGTTAATGGCTACAGAAAGATTTTTATATTTAGCTTGTGTTCATTCTAACAAAATTAATATACACTAAATATTATGTTCGCAAATAACCAGAATATCTAGAATTTTCTTAAACAATCTTACACCTTAAAGAAAAATTGGTCAAGGAAAAAGTAATATTTTATACTCACTTGCTCACAGTTTTAGAAATATTTTAATTAAATAAAGATTTTATCACAGCTATTAGTTTTTTCTAATTCCCGATCAATTATATTACAAACATAACACTATCAATAATTTATCACAAGATTATCTTTAAAAATATGTACAGACTTAATATATTAGGTTCACACTCATACTATTATTATTTTTCTTACGTAGTAATTAAAACAATGGAATTATCGAATCCGCGTACAAACTATAAACGTCAAGTGATAAGAATAAATTGATACTACCATAGATAATAAAGTGTAGATCAAGGAACATAGTATCTTGTAGAGTCTAGGCTTAAACAAAGATTATTTATAAACTTTATGTTATTTCTTTGTGTCTAAGATCTAGACCTGTAGAAATAATTTATTGCAATCAGCTTCACCAGTGATACTACACAATATATTTTTTTTATGTGAATTACTTTCGTGATTAAACAACATTATCATTTTCAAGTTTCTTAAGATATATTAAATTCGATCTAAGTTTCTTTAATAACTTTAATGTCTATTTTATAAATACATTCTCTTGCATACTTTTATTCACTTCCTTACACATTTGATAATGACAATTCAAAATCCTCAATTTTTTGTAATCAAAAGCAAAACAACATGAATTGTCATAGCCAAATGTCAATTGTTGAATTAGTTTAGTTTCTGAAACATATTTAAAAAAATAGAGTTATTATTGACGTATTTTTTTTTAATATATGATTTACTGCTTAATAATTAAGAGCAATGGCTGAATCCCCAAAAGATAGCGAAAATCCTCTTAACATAGATGGAAGTAGTTTTAACTCAGAAATGTATTTAGATTGTCTTTTAAAATGTGCTACACTCAGGCAAGTGATGGACAAGGAAGCTGAAGTGGTTACACAAAGTCAATATTTACAATCTGAAATGCAGACCTTAGTTTACGAAAATTACAATAAATTTATTTCAGCAACGGAAACTGTACGAAAAATGCGATCAGACTTTCAAATAATGCAAGAAGAGATGAATAAACTTAGTGAAAATATAAATAATATAACTGCATTTAGTTCTAAAATATCGGATAATCTAAAGGATAGTGGAAATACAGTAAACAGATTATGTAGCACTCGACAACTGCTGGATAAATTACAATTTGTGTTTTTACTGCCTTCTCAATTGAACAAAGCTGTGCAAGAAAATAGATATGTTGATGCAGTCAATGATTATACTCATGCCCAGAGAGTTTTACAAAAATATGGAAACCAGCCCTCTTTTCAGAGTATTCAAACAGAATGTTCTGAAATAATATGTGATTTAAAAAAAACTTTACATCAAAGAATTCTAAATCCTGATACTTCTGCATCAGAATTAGCTGAAAGTGTGGGCTTGTTACGACAGTTACAGGAAACTGATTCCTCATTGCAGGATATATTTTTAACCTGTGCTGAAGGTCGCTTGAATCAACATTTAAAAAACCTAAATTCTATTGTTGACAGTTCAGATATATTAGAATGGGTAGAGAAATGCAATAATACTCTACTAGCTGACTTAGGTATTGTAATTTCATGCTACCATGATATATTTCAAGACAAGGAAAATGTTAATCTTCCGGAATTTGCTGATAAAGTCATGACTCAAGTTTTTGATCTCTTTGAAAATGTTGTCAAAAAACCTGAAAATATTGGAACAGAAATTTTGATTAGGGGATTGGATAAGTTCTTCAGAAAATTACAAGCTATGTCTGAAATCATCTTGAGTGATTCTGTTTCTAATAAAGCTTTAGATGTTGTAATACAATGTATAAATCATAAGGCCACTGTGCAATATCAATCTATACAGACACAATTTAAAGAAAATTTAATGAGAATCAGGCAGTCACTTGCCAGTAAAGGTACTGAAAGCATAGATCTTAAAGACATTTTGAACTCATTGCAAATTCACTTAATGCAAAAAGTACAAGCTTCTCTATTAGATTTAATGGCATTCCTCCAAAATAGACTATCTTTTGGGCTAAAAGTTTGGTGTGGAAAGGCTGTAGCAGATGCATGTTGGACAGTGATCTCTGATACTTTGATCAATTTATCTGACATGGTTAAAAACTTAGCTTCCTTTCAGACATCTAATAACATTCCATTTGAACTGCTACTAATATTAGCAAAACTATGTCTTGAAATGCAAGACAATGGAGTGGCAACATTACATAATCATTTATTAAAATTACTAGAAGAATCAGCACCAGGGCTAACCATGGATAAAAAAGATACTAGCACTATAATGGTTAATTTGTCAACTGCTGCCCAAACCGCGTTAGATTCAGAAGTTGTATTTATTGGGCAGACTGCAGCTCAAATGCTAAGAGTTTCTGTTTTAGCTCGAGATTGGTTAAGAGCACCAGAACCGAGAGGTCCTAGGGCAGTATGTAGAAGAGTAGTGGAAACTCTTGCTAGTGCAGACAGTGCGGCTTCCCAATTATTTCCGACTAGTGTAAAACCATCAAGTGATTCAAGTCGACGGACCATATGGTCTCGAACTCCTTCATCGTTCTCACCAATAAACAGAATATTCTCAGAACGGATTGAAGTATTTAGCCCGGCTGGTGCCGACAGGGCAGCATTGTCAAATGGAGCTTTGAAAGTCGCATTAAAATCATTAGTAGAATGCGTTAGGTTACGCACTTTCAGTCGTCATGGCTTACAACAATTGCAAGTTGATGTACATTTTCTTCAACAGAGATTGTCGTGTATGGGAAATGATGAAAGGTTGTTGAACGCATTGTTGGAGGATGCGCTCGCATCCGCTCAGATACGGTGCGTCGATCCACAATTAATGGAGCCCAGTATTGTCGATATTATTTGTGAAAGAGGTTAAGTTTAGTGTAAAATAATGGATCGCATCTCTATTAATTTGTTGGGTTGCACGCACTAATCTCAGGAACTACTGATTTGAATTGTAAAATAAAATGAGAAAGTATTATTATATCACCTTAATCATTTTAATGGTTTACACAGTACTTGCGGTCAGAATGGCCACGGATACTTAAAAGCTAGAATAATGTAAGAATATAAATAATATATGTATAAATGAATGTTCTATATTATGTAATGAAAACAATGTATGAATGTAATTATTTATTGTCAAAAATTACTACAAATTATATCTCTTACAACATACACAACACAGAATATTTTATTAATAAAACACCATTTAACTATGAAACTTTAAAGTAAACAGCACATTTTATGACATTATAACCCATCAATGAAAATTGCATATTAAAAATAATTATATCATCTACATATATAAAATCTATGTTAAATGCTTAATCATTTTAAAAGACACTACTCTTTATTCTAATAACATAAATTGTTAGTCACGAGAATAGAATAAACATTATCAATTAAAATTAAAAACAGTATATATTATTACCATTATAAACAATTTTTTTATGTTGGTCGATTTTAGAAAAACAAGAAGGGTTAAGAGTTGCTACCGTGTGGTCGATTGTATGTCCTATTCAACATGTTTATATTATGAGTCCCAAAATACAACTTCGTTTATAATCTACTTTATATATTAAAATCATTCATATGTAGGGTTTAACCCTTAAACGGGCAGTACACCAAATCAATTTATTTCATAATTTATGTTTGGCTTTAAATTTATAATGTCCTACTAGATAATACTATTTATACAATTAATTAATATATTAATGTAACAAACGAAAGAAAATTAATATATTGCCCTTTGCAAAACTAATATATTACTTTTGCAACTTTAGATTTATTGATTGCTTTGGGAGGAAAATATTTTCCAGTATCCGATTAAGGGTTAAGTCTATAAGATGAATTTATATTCTTACTATCCTAATAGACTACAAAGCATTTGAGTACTTTCTGAAGGGAAGCTCCATCATTTGCTATAAGGTAGCAAATTTCACAATTCCTCCAAAAAATAACAACAATTTTTTTAAGCTCTTGACATCTGCACTTATGATCGATTCATCACAAAATACAAAACAAAAATTCCGATATGTCTATTTTATGTGCAATTTTACCCTGGACTTTCAAAATCGTCTCGATATTTATTCATTTATTAATTTTAAGATAATGTTTTTTTTTATTTGCTTATAAAAATTTCACACTTTTTTTAATAGTGGGCAAATTCGAATCATTGTTTTAGGACTAACAACTCTTATTAATTTAATCTGTCATTGATTGCCCTACATTTATTTTTAATATTTATGAGATTGTGCATTAAAACTAAAATCAGGGCTAGTGTTGCCAATCACTTCCCAAAACTCACACAAAATTTATTTAGTCATGTTTTCCTACAACACCAAAGTTAATAAATTTCCAAAATTTGGTTAAGTACAATCGGAAGCCAATTTTTATCACAATTCAATCATCAGCACATATGGCAACACCAACCATAAACTTATTCATTAAAAATGTAGAGATCTAATCGAGAAAGTCAATGAAATTAAATTTGAAAGTAAAATTAGCACTAGCCTTGCTTGTAAGAAGGCCTTAATGGTAACAAAGTGGACTTGCTATTCGAAATGGTAGTTTCAGTATATCATTATTATTTAACATTTTTTTTCATAAAACAGACATTTATGTTTAACTACTACAAATGTCATATGTTAACTAAAAATACATGTCTAAGGCCGATGTTGAAGTATATATTTTGTTTTTATAAAAAAAGTGTAAATTAGTATACACATAAAAGTTTCAACATTTTATGAATATACAACAATTTGATTTTTTTTTTGGTATACAAATTCAAAAGTTATATTATAAAATATTTAAATATACTCCATTTAAAAAAAACATTTAATTATAATTTAAAATTCAATATTTCAGTAAGAAATAATAAATTTTAATCAAAATATTAGTGGCCATTTTGTTTGTGCAGCATCTTTAAATTCACAACAGTTAAATTAAAGCTGCACTGCATTAAAGAAATTAAAACGGTAAACTTTTCCGTAATTCCGTAAGTAGCCAGGTAGGCAGAGGTGACCAAAATTAACACTGTGTTCGTCACATACGACCCAAATTTGCACGGATACCGCACTTTGTTTTGTTACCTGAGTGAAGTAATGAAAACAATTCCCGCGTGGGAATCGAACCAGTAACCGTCGCGTTTATAATCACACAATATGCTGCTGCGGCTGCCACAACGGCCTCAAGAGGATGTTACGCTTAAACTAATAAAAAATATAAATAATTAATCTTTCACATATATCTATATCTAGAACAAATTGACAAAATATATACCTATATAATATGATTCTTAAGTCTGCAAATTTACATATAGACACCGATATAGACATAGCTAGGGTTTTATTATGATACTAACGAGGGGAAAACCCTCACATAGACAATTCATTTATAAATATTCTAAGGTTCTTGCCCTAGCTACTTCTATGTGAAATAACGTTTCAAATCACGTTATAAATAAACTTTTGGTGTTTTAAACATGCCGAAATAGGAAAAATATGTATATTTATTAAACAATGGTCCGTTTGTTACATCATTGTGAGCGCTTGTGATGCGTGATTACATCTACATACTAGCGTCCCCTATTCTAATCTAGCCTTTCGTAAATATTCAGAAATCCCACATGCGTAGCCAGGAATAACCTATTTAGGCACTATAGAAATCACTTCACTTTATTTACGTCTCTGTTTAGTGGTAACAGGTTCAAAACCTGTCCACCAACCTAAAAGTTTAACATTGACGAGTGTTTACGTGCCTCCCAACTACGCCATCAACTCCTCATCTCAGTCAACTTACCAAAATTACTTTTTTAACTTATCTACGATCTTTCTCATCTTGTCCGGTACGGGGACTCCCCTGTGCGAGGAACTCCTAAGCTTTTTGCCAACGAATTCTACATTTGGGGCATCACTAGCACTTTTTTCACTCGCACTTGACTTTGTAATAGGAGTTTTAGGTTTCGGTTTATTCAAGGTAATATTCGTTTTGAGCTTTTTTTGAACAGTTGTCTGTTTGGGTTTTACCCTCGGGGGGTCAACCCTGGGAGGGGAAGGGGAAGGGGGTGGTGGGGAACGTCGTCGTCGTATCCGAGGGGGTGTATGCGCGAGGGTTGTATGTCGAGAAAGTAGTGCTGCACTACTGAACAACTGTCCGCAGTCACACCGGTGTTCGATCTCTGCTATGCCTGTAATGTTACGCAAATAATTACACATATTTTCTTAAGCTTGATTTTTTTAGCTTCACATTGTACGCAGTATGGCAGTATAACAGCAGTGTATGCAGAGGGAACTAAGAGAAAAGACAGTCCTTTCGGCCTTTCCCCACTTATCACCAAAAATTCAAGATGTGTGTTGAGCGGCGTAATTAAATATCGTCATTTGTCTTGTTACCAGAGCGAGAACATGAAAATACTCAATTCCCGCGAATGGACATCGAACTCTTGATTTCAGGGGAAAGAGAACATAGTATTTTGGAACTAAGATTACTGCTTAACCTATTACATGCGGGAAGTGAAGTTAATAATCAAAAATTATAAACAATACTTACGCTTTTTGGTGTTATTAATGGGCGTAGCTATTTTGTGCTTCCCTAGTGATTTTCTTTTTGCAATTCCACTGAGTGATTTCCGTTTGTCAGCCAAAGTCTTTTTAACTTTTTTCTCTACATTTTCCACCTCATCATTCTCTGATTTTGGGAATGAATATTTTACATCACTATCGTCAGAATCTATGGGCGATAATGGTTTTGCGACGGCAATCTTTAATTTTTTCTCAACAGCGAGAGAATTAATCGGCCGGGCTTCTATTGCCTTCGCTTTTAATCGTGGTATTTTCGGCGGATGTTGTAATGAAATTCTTCGTTTCATTAAGTCTTTTGAGTTAGGTCGTTCTATTTGCAGTGAATTACGTTTTTTGGCATTAACTTTCATAAATAATTTGCTTTCGGTGCTTTCTTCTCCTTTAAAATTTGGATTCAGCATGTATCGTATTTCATCTTCGTCTGTAGATTCCAAATGAGTCGCTTCGTCGACAACTGGAAGCGGGGCGTTTATAGATTTTTGTCGTTTAGTAACAGTTGTACTACTTTTTTCTTTTGACGGTGTTCTCTTTTTAGGCACAGGACTATCAGAAATAGTAATTATATTCTTCACTTGTTCTATTTTTTTAATTTTAATTGGTATTTCGCAATCGTCAAGATCAGTGTTTGCTTTTTCAGTTTCAGGGTTGCTCCTTTTTTCTGGTTTTATTTCTTTTTCGCTCGGTTTTCTCTCCGTGGAACTGTTCTTTCTTTCTATTTTATCTGCACTTTCTGTTTCTTTTTCAATTATAACTGGTGTTTTTTCTTTTTCTATAATTTCCACATTTTCAGCTTTTAATAGTACATTATCACAGATTTTTATTTCATCGCTTGGTTTGTTATATTCTTCATCACTTGGTTTATTAGATTCTTCATCTTTCGTATCATCAGTTATAGGTTCTTCTGTATCTGTAGTTTCTTTGTTTTCATTTTGCTTTGCTGCTTGTTTAGCTGCTGATTGTTTCTTTTTTCTTAAGCAAATGACAGTATGTTTGTTCAAAGAATGTTCATTAGGAAACACCATGTAGCAAAGAGAACACTCATGAATGATATCTTTAGTGGACAGTGAGCTCTTTACGCTCTTATCATCAGACTTTTCAGAGCTAGTTTCTAAATGTTGGTCTTTATGTTCCAAATAATCCTGTAGCTTTTTAAAAATTTTCTTACACTTATCACAATTATATGTTGCTACTTTATTAGTCATGTCATTAGAACTTTGTGTATTAGCACCTTTTTTGTTGATACCATCATGTGTTTCTCTGTGCTCTACAAGATGATGTAATTTTCTAAATGATTTGTCGCAAGGTTCACATCGAAAACCTGCGCTGGTATCATCAGCATGTTTCGAATCCGATGGATTTTTCAAAGGTTTGTTATCACGTTGCTCAGAAGAACTTTTTCTTAATGACCTATGAGTCATTGAAGTCGGATTATGTATAATTCTATGCTGAACTAAGTGGTGAAGTTTTCGAAATTCTTTTTTACAAACTTCGCAACTAAAAACAGATCTACTTGTTGCCTGTTCTTCATTTTCCAGATTCCTAATCTCTTTTTTGTGCTGCAATTTGTGGTTCACTAAATATGATAGCTGTCTGAATGTTTTTCCACAGAATTCACAAGTTAGATTATTTGATCTACTAAAATGACTCTTCGCTTTTGTTATACTTTTCTTAGCTTCTGGAACTTTTGATTTTTGCAAATTCTTTTCTATTCTCTCTTTCAATGGCGTATCATCAATTATTATGACATCTTCATTATCATTTATAGTTTTAGAAATTTTATAATTCGTTTTGCGACGTCTAACAATTTCTTCCTCATCGTCCGTGGTATCTGTATCACTATCTATCGATTTCATTTCAGAGTCACGTGAATCATCTCGTCTGTATCTTCTTGGACTTCTTTTATCAGAGTCAGATCTATTGGGGGATGGGCCAGTACAATGCTTAACATGTTTGAATACTACATTTTCGGACCTAAATAGTTTGGAACAAATTGGACAAACTATGTTTTCATTAATTTTGCCCATTGTCCAATTTTCTTTCACAATCTCTCCGTCACTGCTTTCATCTGAATCTGTGTAATTATCTAGTTCTTTCTTTGGAGGTTTTGCGTCTATTAAGCGCGGTTTTTTCTGAGGACTGGGTACTTTGTTTCCTTCAGGTCCTGACTCAGGCAACGGGTATTTCCTTGGACGACCTCTACCTCTTTTGACAGGAGTAGTAACGGAACTATCCGTTGAACGAACACTAGATAAAGAGTTATTATGTTCCGATTGATTTTCAATTAATTCTGCAGCTTTAACTAAATTATCCAACGCAGATATAGCGACCGTATGATTTGTATACGTTTCACTGACAATTTCAGGTTCCTTGACAGGGATTTTCAATGTTTCTTGGGAATTTGTAGTTTTATCTTCAATAACGTTGCGATTCAGTAAGTAGTTTTTCTTTGGCACGAGACTCTTTGTTATTTTCTCACTTTTATCTTCTAATTTACGTTTCTTTTTAGGTGACGTTTCAATTCCTAAATCACTAGGCTCAATTAATTCTAATTCGGGTTCTTCAACGGGAGTCAACACTTGCTTTCTCTGATGTTTACTTTTTAATTTTGTATCATCTGTCCTTATTTCCAAATTAGATTCTACTACATCAGAATCAAGAGATTCAGAAGCACTATTTACTATATCAGGTTCAGATGTATTTTTTTTAGATGGTGATAAATCTTGGCCTTGCACATTCAGCTGTACAGACGGGAACTCCATATTGGAATCCATATAAACCACTTGAACTGGTTTATCTTCTATTATCGGAATTGGGGATTCTAAGTGTTTCTTAGCAGTCAGTGCAGACTGATAAGCTATTTGAACTTTAGACTGATAATTTTTATTAAATGCATCTTCTTCATTTACAGTTTTCACGTTCGTAGGTATTTTACTCGATTGATTATGCCTCATTGCAATTTGTTGTTTATTAGTCGATTTTGCTTTTGACTCAGCCAGCATCATCTCATTCCTAGATAATTTTTTAACCGGTGGCTCCTTTTCGACTACAGTTTGTATAACATTATGAGGCTCTTTCCCATCAAAATTAACCGTCAATCGATTTTCGTAAGTTATAGAATTACGTCTAGCAAACTTGTCAAAATCCTTTTCTGTGATTATTGCTTCTTTTCTGTTTTCGGAAACTTTTTCTTTGCCCGACAACAAACACATTAGGTTTTGACGGTTAACATCTATATCTCCTGTGATTGGTTCATGTTCTATAATTTCTTCATCCGAAGGTTCTTCTCCAGCATTCTCTTTAACGTTTGGATGGTCTTTATTTTTAAATGGTATTAAACTGGGTATTTTGCTACTTTTAGTAACTTTAGTATCTTTTTTTGAGTACGTTGTATTATCATTATTGATGGTTTGTGCGATTTCAGAATTCATTTTATCATCATTTGACATGCCGTGTAATTCATTCATTTTCATTTCAATATCATCCATCGACGCTTTAGAGTTTTCTTCTTGTTTATCTGATGTCGAAGATTTATCTGTTGCTGCTTCTAATGGCTTGCCAACAATTGGTCTGTTGATAATACCTTCAACAGTTATATCAATCAAATCTTGATTATTCATTACTGGAATAAAAATTTGTGATTCATCAGTTTGTACCTTTTTAGGTATAGCTGGTTTCGGTTTAGTCAAGGGTTGTTGTGTTTTTACCGTAATCTTCGGTTCTTGTATATTGGTTGGAGCATTATGATTTTTATTTAAAAATACTGTTGATTCTTTGTTAATATTTATTTTAGATGAACCAAAGTCACTTTTAGTGCTTACAGTGGATGTTTGTCTTTGACTATCGATTTTCTTTAAAATATCTCTTCTATTTAAATCATTTGGTTGTTTTAATTGCTTGTTAGTATTAGTCGATGGTACTTTTGTTTCCTTTATTTTATTTAAAAACTCTTGCCTATTGGCTTCTGTCCATTTTCCAAAAGGAACAGCGCTGTTGTTATTAATATTTGACTTTGGGGCAGCCTTTTTTGGAACATCATTATTTTTTTCAATTTTATTTCTATCTACTAAAGATTTTATACAAATATTTTGATTGTTATGATTTTTAACTTCCGTTACATTAGAATCTTTACGTATCAAATTTGCTTCTTTATTAACTGGACATGTGGCATTATTTACCGCCTCTTTTGCAGACACATATTGCTTTTCTTGTTTTAAATTGTATGGATTTGGTTTTTCTGGAACATTACAACTTTCCATTGAATTAACGCTTTTATTAGTCTTATTAGTTTCTGCATCGCTTTTTATAACTTCAGCATCACATTTTTTTATTTCTTGATTAGATGTTTCAATTTCAAGTTCAGATTTTTTTATTTCAGGATCAGTTTTTCTAATTTCAAGATCTGATTGTTTAATTTGAGGATGAAGTTTTCTAACTTCACAATCAGATTTCACAATTAAAGGGTCAGATTTACTGATTTCAAGATTACTTTTTTTAATATCAACTTCAGATTCGTTAGTTTCAACAAGTACCTGAGATTTTGCTTTTATATCATGATTAAGGTGATCTATATCAACACATTCATTTTTGCTCTTAGGAGAAACTGACATTTTCTGAGAACTAACTTTACAATCCTTTAAAGGTAGTGGTAGTAGTCCAATACCACTATTATTAACAGTAGGATCTATATTGGCTACTTCAATTTTATCATTATTTTTATGTTTTGGAATGTTTATTATATTTTCATTGTTGGTGTTCTTGCACGTCTCGTCATTTTTAGATTGTTTCTTCAAATGTTCATTTCCTTTTACACTTTCTAACATACTACCCATAGTATCTTCAGCGATTACTTTATTTTTATCTAAGTCATCTAAAGTATTTTCTATTTCCACTATGCTGTCTGTAATATTTATAACTTCATCATCAATAACTAGTTTCGATTCTTCAATGGAATTTCTTAGTGATGATTCTTCATCAGATATATCAATCACTTCACAGTCTTGCAAAATAATATTCTTTTCTTTCTTAACCTCAGGTCCTTTAATATGTTCTTCATTCCTTTTTTGATTATTCACAATTATTATTTCATCTTTGAGTGCAGTACTATCTATTCCAATGTTTTTTTTTATATTCTCCTTAACAAGCTCAGTTTTCTCATTATTACTAACGTTAAGAGCTTGAATTTCTTTGTTTGCACTAACATCATCTTCTTCATTTTTCTGTTTTTCTGAATTTGGATTTAAGATAATTTTATCATTCAATGTTATCATATCATTTAATGTTATATCTTGAACAATCTCAACATTATCATTATGGTTAGGACTTTTTTTAAATTCCTCAGTTGAGACAGATTTTAAGTTATCTTCTAGATTATTTTTTTCTTGAGACAAAACAGTGTCCTGTTCCATTTTATCTCTAATTTCAAGAGATTCTTGACATTTAATATTATCTTCATTAGCAACTTCTGTTTCAGTACTTTTTTCAATATCCTTAGTATTTACGCTGATATCTAATTCCCTTATATCTTTTACATGTTCTTTAATAGCTTCAATTCCAAAAATAGCATTTGGTTTAATTATTTCTATAGCATCTTTATTTTTCACGGATGTTTCAGACACTTTTTGTCTGCCGCTATCTGTGCAAACCTCAATAGTTTTTTTTACATTATCCGAATGTCTACTTGGATGCAATTGTTGGTCGACCATAACTTTTGTTAGCGGTATGCCCTCTTTATTTGGCGTAGAATGATATGTCATTGGAGTGAATGAGCCAATAACAGGTGACTTACGAGATTCATTAAATTTCTTCATTTTTCCATTTAAATTTAAATCAGATTTTGGTTCTGACAAAATATCAAGTGCAAGTTCAATACTGACTTCATTGGCCAAATTGTTTATGTCATTTTTTGTTGCTACATTTATTTTATCACTTAATTTATTTGATGAAGGCTCATTTATCACTTTGTTTATATCCATAACAGGCACATGAGATGTACTTTCAGCATTTTTTGCTTCCTTGGAAATCTGTAAAAAACAAATAATATATAAAGAGTATAATATTTATCTAATCTTCACATATAAATATTAAGAAAAAAAAACCAACCACTTCTTTTGGAACTTCTATTTCAATTTCTTCATAAACTTCTAAATTTCCTTCAGTGTTTTCTCTGTAATTTTAATAAAATAATATATTTAAAAATATTATTTAGTTGTTTTAGGACATTTTATAATTTCAAGATAACATATTTTAGAAGTGTTATTCCACAAAAACGAAAGAAAATAATTTTTAGAAAATATATAACAATTAAAACACTCTCTCTCTCTTAATCTCTGACTTTATGTTCTGTAGTAATTTATTCGGTGGAGCATATAAGTCAATGGATAGACCACTGAGATGGTTTCAAGAGCCATGTGTTAGAGTCCCACTATATTAAAAATATTATGCATCTTCTAAATATAATAGTTGATATATTTTAAAGCCATTGTATTGCAATGGCCCAGAATGTGGACTGTAAACATGATGGTTGTGGGTTTGATTCCCACTCCAGGAAATCAACAATTTCATATTCTTATCACTTTGGTAACAAAGCAAGACACAAACTTAATAACATAAAATTTTATTGTCTGTTCAATTACATGAAAAAAAAACATTTTATTGTAAGATTTCTCAATCAATTGTAGCTTTCTGTAGTATGTTATTTATTTTCAATCATTACTTTGCATTATTAAAATTGTATGGTTTTTTAAGCTTCACAATGTATTTCACTTATAACAGAGTTCTCTACTGTCTGCTGACAGAAATCAAAGTTGAATTTTATCTTATTAGAGCAGGGAAATGAAAAAATATAATTGTGATTGTACATAGTTGTCCAACTGCACCATAATGGATATATAATATTATATATATATTTCAAATTATGCAGTATGCTTACAGGGGTAACTAGAAAGAATGGATAGATTTTAACTAAGTAGTTTTTAAAATATTAGAATTATTATTATATATATTTTAAGATGCTTCAGGCTTTTTCCTGGAGGCAGGAAGATCTAGCCTGTCAAAACACCCCCATTCTATGTTTTCTGTCCAAATTTGAGACATGTTGAGTGACAAATTTTAGCACCAAGCTGTGTATTTCCAAAGCAAGAGAATGTAAATAATTCAATGCTTGTGTTTCAAACAAGCCAAGAATCATTTCATTTACAGTCAGACACTGTACCACAATGACCTAAATAAGTACTTTATTTATAAAATATTATTACCTTTATTCCTTAACAATTGGTTATTTTTAAAGTATTCGAATGAGACAGATGTATAAATACATATATATTTTATATTTTAGATATTAATACTTTATATGTGCATTACTTTAAAATAAGAATATAGTATATTTTATATAAACATTTCTCACACACATATGAAATGTGTGTGTGAAATAGTTATATGAAAAAAAAGCATTATAGAATTATTTCTAGACTAATTTTAGTTTGTAGGGTTGTAACTTTAGAGTAATTAAATTTATCTAATCAAAGGACAATAGTAGGATGAGGTACAAAGGTAGTAACAGCATCCAACTGCTGCTGCTGCATAACAGAATAGCTGTGTGTTTAATCCCACTTGTGAGAATAAAGTGTTAATCTTTCAATAAATGATCAGTGCATGGAGGACAGTGTCTTAACATTAGGTTTCCTCTGCCTATCTTATCTATATATGTATATAGCTAAAAAAAATTAAACAATAACGGAAGAATTAATATTTCACATTACAATTAGACTTACCGCACTTTTAAAAACTTAAAGCTTGGCTGTTGCTGATCATCATCAATAATCTGAACAGCGCCAAGTTCTTCCTCACCAGCTTTTCTATACAAATATAATCCATTACCAATATCTATTGCATCAACATTCTTCCCGTCTATGTGTAGCACCACTTCAGTTTCCTTACTTTTTATCACTTCGGAAGCTTCTAAGTTGCTACCGTCGAAACTTCCCGCCGTTTTCTCGAGAATAGTATTGTCATCCAATTTCTCAATAGGTTTTTCTTCTTCGACCGCGACATTATCATCTATAACAAGCTCACTTTCATCATAAGAATTTTCATTATCATCAAAAATATTAACACCACCTGACAAAATATTAGCAGCTTCTATTTGTTTACCAATACTATAACTATCTAAATCACCTTTTTTCGGGATCGGAGATAAGTTGGCTAACAAGTCGGAGTTAGTTGTTAGTGTGCAATCTGTATCAGTGTTTGACGTTAATGTGTCCTTCGAGGGGGATATTCCAAGTGTAGAATCTACTTCGGAAAGAGAAAAATACTTTGACGAACTCTCATTAGCCGTCATAAAAGATTCACTTGGCGGTGAAGAAGTGTCCAGCGTTAAATCTCGCGAGCTTCCCGCCTCATTTTGTATATCAATTAGTTTATCCATTTTCACAATTCATCTGTTTTGACAACAAAAATAACAATCGCGGGAGATAAATAGACGCGGTTAATCACAATGTATCAGTTAAATCTAAGGTGAAGAAAACATTTGAAGGTTGGCCAATTAGCACTTAGGTCAATAGCAGCGAATTACAAGTGAAACTTTTTAGTGGAACAAACGATAATGAAACTGTGACACTTTTAATAAACATCAACTTATCGCTTTAGCAAAAGTTAACAAAATGATAAAATAACTTGGAACTTAAATAACAACTAAAATATTAGTCAGTATATTGTGTAAAACGTATTTATATTTAATTTTTTTGATAAATTTTCTTAACAACACAACACATCAAATATTAAAGATGGACGTCGTGAAAAATAGATAACAAAGTTGCTATAACGAAAATATAATTTTTAAAACATTAAAACATTGCAAGTATTGTTGCAATTATTACTTAAAATAAAATATTTTTTATAAAAATTTTGCTAGTTTGTTTAATTTAAAAATATTTTATATTTGCTTTACAGCGATTGTCATAATTAATTATTATTTACATTTATTTATTTAATTCTGTAAATCTTAAAAAAAAATTTAAATGTAATTTTTAATTAATTCATATTTAATATATTTTTTTAAATTTACAAGAACATAAGTTTATTTTTAGCTTAGGTGGTAGTATATCTCAGTAATCAAATATTTTTAATACAGTGAGCATTTTTTAAAACTGAAGCTATTAATAAATGTCATAATACAAAATAAATTTCTACATATTATATTTGCGGTACTTAATTTAATTATTATAACCACATAAGTTATGCTACCTCAGCCTAAATTATTTTTAAAAAAATAATTATAGGAAACTGGCAGCATTTGCTTCCAAACGTCGTTAAAAACAAATTTGAAATGCGGTAGTTATTTTGATTATTACTCGTTGTGTTTGTTTACGATTTATTTAGTTTCTTATCACCTATTTTTTAAAATAAGTTGAAAGAGGGAGAAGTAAAAACAATGGCGCCAAGGGAAACACCTAAAGCGACGCCGAAAGTACAGCATGCGATCGTAAAAACAACACGACCTAAGGCGTCCCCTGCAACAATTAAAAAGGCATTATCTAAGAATAATACGGAAAAAATACTGAAAGGTAACTATAATTAAATAATTCAAAAACTTTTATTTTAACTATTATATGTATTTATTATTATATCTTATATTGTTTGCCAAGGTTAATATTGTATTTTTTTATTTATGACGTTCTACACCATTATATCACTAAACTACTCAATTATATTATTATAGTTAAAAATACTACGGTAACAACCAGACCAAGGACAAGCACTGTCCCAAAGATGTCTACTCCTAAACCTAAAGAGCAAAAATCGCTTCCAGTGGCTGGAAGTGTAACTAAAAGTGCTAAAAAATCGACATGGAAAAGGAGGCCTAAGCCAGCGCACTCTGGAGTACCAGTTCCAGAGAAAATGAAGAAACTGTTTGGGAAACCACTTCAAGATTCTGATTCTAGTTTTTAGTGGATTAACTTAATACATCATTAATATAGAGAGACAATATAATAACGCTGAGTTAAACTTTGTTTTTTCGAAATTCCAAAATTTAGTAAAGTATTTTTTTTCTGAATATGCTTGATTTATCTTAATTGATTGAATTTAAGTGAAAGTAATATGTCTTTGGATACAATTCATGGATTTAGTAGATAGAATATTACTTGTATTTAATGTGCCATTATATCCTACTGTAATATAATGTTCAACATATTAGTAAATTTTTATCAACTCTTATCAGGGGCATGGTGTATAGACAGTCCTATATAATTTTCACAATATAGATAACACCTAGGCTTTTATTTCCATCTGAGGGTAACCAGGTTTTTTTTAATAATTTCTTTGGTTTTCACAATTATTACACATTTTAATTGAAACTATTTTAACTGGATTAATGACATATATTTTGTATTATACACTTTTGGAAACCTGACGTTTAGAACACTCTGCAGTAGTCCATGATCATGAGTAGGCTGACCACCATGCATAGTCTACTCGTGACCACAAACTACTGCAAAGTGTTTGAAACACTGGGTTTTGAAAAATGCATAATAGAAAATATACAGGATTAATCCTAAGTTTAGTTTTTTTTTAAATTAAATTAATTAAGTTTAGTTAAAATAGTTTCATTTAAAACAGGTTTTTTTTGCGTTTGGCTTACCATCCAAATCCCCATATTGAGATATTATCAAGTCTGCAATCACAATTCATGTCAACAATTTTTTCAGAAAAATATTCTCGTTGACACATTTTAGGTTGACTTACTCCCTGTCTAGCATTACACTTTTGAGGGTAGCAATACAATGTTATGCAAATATTTATGAAAACTCACTATGTCATGCATACTTCTGTACAGACTGAAGCTTAAATTTGACACTAGAATTCTTCATTCTAATCATTGCACAACCTGTGATTATAGTGGATGTCTATATAGACTTAAACTGCATGTATGTAACAAGGACAATGGTCTATGGATATAGATACATAGATAGATGCTTTTATGTCTTCTTCTCTGCTATTAACATAACATATTTATTAGAGGTTAAGAAATATTTGAGAATTTTTGTCTACTTTAGATTTCTGCGACTTATCTTGTTGTTACCTTGTCTCGACTCAATAATTTGTAACATTATTAAGCTTTGAGCCTTGAATTTACATGTAAGTACATAATGTAGATTGTTATTTTAATAATAAAGATTATAAAATTGATTAATGTGTTTTAATTTTCTATATTTTTGTGAAATTGAAACATCATTGTTTATGGCTTTTCATTGGCACAACTGTTACTATTGTTACAGTTATATATAGTATACAATAGGTCCTCATCATCACTTAATTACAATTTTAGATTTTTAGGATCAATAGTTGTAAATTAAATTAGAGCTACTTCTTTAAGTGAGGTTGATCCCCACTCGACAAAATGTCTTAACACTAGGTTCCTTCTGCTTACTCTGTTGTATGTGGAATACAGCATGTTATAGTTATTTTTTTATAAATGAGGGCTATGTGCTTTCTTACTATAAGATTGAAACTACAAAGTTGTTGTGCTGATGACATTATAATACATTGGGACAATTGTTTAACTTCAGCTTCACGCTTTATCCCACACACAGCAGGGTAGGCCGAATTCTGAAGGCATTGTGTTGAGTGGCGGAACTCGACGCCGCGCTTTGCCTTGCCACCAGAGCGAAGAAATGGAAATATAAACTAAAATAAATATTTTATTTCCTCCAGGGATCGAAACCACGACCAGTCGGATTACAGTCTTCTTTGTGCCCCTGCGCTACGACTGACCTCTATATATTGTATGAAAGAAATGTTCTGCTTTATTAATTCTAACAAAAGTCCGCGTATATTTAATCGTATATCTTATCTCTTATAAATAAGTCACAATTTGGTATTCTGTGACAAAAAATAATTGAAAAATGCAAGGTACAAGATACATTTAATTTCAACGTTTTTGATTTGATAAAGATATTGAAACATACGAGCGAAAGTTATTCCATCATGAAGAACATTTTATGAAGATATGCTTTGACTTTTATAGCATGTAATTTGAACGTATACTTTTTGAGTAGGTACCGTTTGCGGCCGCAAGCATAGACACGAGTCCAGCGGGGGGCGCCCTTGCCGCCGATTTCGCCCTCGGCTGCTTGCGATTAGCTTTTTTTGCTAGGACTGCTTGCAATGTATAAATTGTATTGATTATATAATTTATATTAATTATCTTATGTCAAATGCAGCATGATAAAAGAATTATAAATGTTATGCGGGCGAAGCCTCGAGTGGGCAGCTAGAGGTAGAATATTTATAAAGGTAAGCCGGCATTTAAAACATGAAAAAGGACTATAAAAATATATTTCAACCTAGATGATAATATTAAAATTGAGCTTATTTTAAGAGATTTACTAACACCGTAAATATTTTATAATTATTTAATCACATTAGAGGCTGTATCGCAGACGCCCAAAGTGTGGCTGTAACCCGACTGGTTGTAGGTTCCTTTCTCACTCTCAAGAAAATGAAATACTTATTTACATTTATATATTAATTTCTACGCTCTGGCGTTGAGGTAAAGCGCGGCGTTGAGTGTCGCCACTCAACACGCAATGTCTAGGTGAATTCGGTAGAAAGAGAGGAACGGAGTGTCTTAACACTCGTCACTGCTGTTCGATTAATTAATGTTAATGAAAATTAATGTTCAAAAAATTAGTTCATACAAAACAGTCACGACAGTCATAGCAGCTCTTTCACAAAATAAAAAAATATAAAAATAATAGTACTTTGTATTACCTATACATTTATTGTGTGATATATGTTTAGAATAGAAATACTTTTTTTAATAAAAAAATGGGTAATTATATTTATAACACTAACTTGCGTTTGGCTTTGGTAGTTCAGATTCAGATTCTATATCTTTGAAATATTATTGACAGTACTTGTTCCCTTCGTAAAGTCTCATTTTGGGCTATAAAATCGGGACGTGTGACATCGCTGGGCATAAGTCTAAAAAAACCATGAGGCTTTCTCGCTAAAATAAAGACTAAACGTTAAATGGAATAAGCCATTAGGACTACCAAAACGGAGCTTTATATTGCCTGAACAGGGAAGTGAAAAAATGGAACATAAGGATAGGGAGAGGGAAGTTAAAAAACACTTTTTAAGTACATTTATTATATTCTTTCATCTAAGATTTCATACAAGAGTTGGGCAACAAAAAGACAATGTCCGTCCGACCGTCTATTTTTGGAGCTATTGTCAACTTTTTGCTTGTAACATTGTTTTTGGTTCAATATATTAAAATTTGATAAAAAAATTATCGATCCAATCTCAGCTCTTGGCAGCATATTAATGTTTAAGGTCAGTTAAATTAGGATTACTTATATGGTTTTTAAACATGTTCGGTAATATATCAAATTATAGTGAAGAAATTATTAAAATAAATGTGTGACTTAACGCGACGGTTGTGAGTTTGATCCCCACTCAACGAGATGAGATATTTACTTAAGTTATAGCAATATAGCTATTTCTTCGCTCTGGTGTCAAGGCAAAGCGCGGCATTGAGCTCTGCCACTCAACTCGCAATGCCTCCAGAATTTGGCAGAAAGTCGGTGACGGAGTGTCTTAACACTAGGTTCCCTATGCCCACCCTGGAATATAAATAACATCTCTGTTAAAAATGCTTTTGAATCAATTAACAAAAAAACTTAAGTATTATTTACTTTTATAGCGTAAATTTATATTTATTTTATCTTTATAACACTGTATGTTACATACATATGGATCTTTCTGTAGAAAAAGAAAAACTATTGTAGATTTCTTTGCTGAATTCAAGTCTTGAACTCACAATTAAATCTTTTTTCTGATTAAATTATATTATAAGCCAGGCCTACAAATAGATGGTTAACTACCATTACATATAGAAAAATGTTAATAAATGGACCCAATGCCCAAATAGTGACGTAATAGCTACATAGATAAAAGGTATACTTCGTTTTAAATTACTATTTTTAATGTAATTAATATATTTTAAACGATATCAAATTATAAGCAAATATCCTGAGCCGCCTTAAATTAGTCGTGTACATTATGTACGAGTACGTCTGGCGCCACTACACGATTGGAATGTTTAATTTTAATAACAATGAATTCCTTGGTTTAAGCAGGTAACAGATACATACATTATAGGTATATATATTAATTATTTATAGAGATTTTTTTTTTCAAGCATTTTTTTAAGGGATAGTTGGAAAGAATCACGTGACGGTTTATTCTTTTCGCAACTTTTTCATACTTACAGAAATTTTCACATCGCTGAACTTTTGAAGGATGTTTAAAGAAATTTTAAAAATTTACAATAAGATGCAATGTGAATAAAACCTTAGAATAAAAATAGATAAATTAAATTAGCTTCACGCTATATCCCGCACACAGCAGGGTAGGCAGAGGGAACCTAGTGTTAAGACACTCCGTTCCCCACTTTCTGCCGAATTTTGGAGGCATTGCGTGTTGAGTGGCAGAACTCAACGCCGCGCTTTGCCTCGACACCAGAGCGAAGAAATGAAAATATAAATTTAAGTAAATATTTCATCTCCTCGAGTGGGGATCGAACCCACAACCAGTCGGTTTTACAGTCACACTTTGTACCACTGCGCCACGACTGGCTTCTAAAACCTTAGAAGCAACTTGAAAATACAATTCGTATCTATATAATCTTTGTGACAATAAATTTTCGATTGCAATTTCGAATAAAATGCAATATCCTTTTGTTTTAAGTTAGTTTGTGTCCCTACTGTTATTTACATTTAAAAATAATAATTGTCGATATCACAGCGGCACCAAGTTTAGTTTAGTTTAGTTTGTGGGTTCGATTCCCAGTCGGAGGAACGAATTATTTTAATTTGCTCGCTCTGGTATCGGTACAAAGCGAGCGTCTGTTGAGTTCCGCTACTTAAAAACCAATGTCTTGAAAGTTGGGCGGTGTTCGGGAACGGAGGGTTCCCGCTTCTTTTTTTTTATAGAGATAGGGAGAGGGAAGTTAAATAAGACTATCTGTACCTATATTACCTTTATAAGTTTATGTCAACAGCATAAGTTATTCTTAGCAACTTTATTAATATACCTAACCTTATTATTTTGACGTGCTTGATTGATATAATATCAACATTTGACAATTCAACTAAATTCCAAGAATGATAAAATGGTTAAAAATACTTAATTTTAAAGTTGTTTTAACAAAAGATATATAAATATCTATCTTTTTCCAGAAAGGTTTGTTGCGAAAAAGTTAACAAACAAAGTCTGCTTTTTCATTTTGTAATTTAGATTTTTGTTACATAGTTGTTTTCCTTTATTATCCATGTTGAGTACCAAAACTCAATGCTGTCCCTTGTCTCGATACCAGAGTGAAAAAAATGTATATATATTAAATTTTTCTTTTCCTCGAGTTGGAATCGAATCCACAATGTCGTGTCTACGGTGACATTGCGCCTCGGCGCTACGACTGGCATTCATCAATTAAGCACAATATAAAACAAGATAATACACATCACTTACCAAATAAAACAAATTAACATACCAATTATCATACAATGGTCCAGACATTAAATAAATCTATACTAATAATAAAATCGTAACGGATCGGTGTTTATACATGAAAGATATAGGTATAAACAAAAATATAATTGGGAGCCTTTATTAATGAAATAGAACTGAAAACAATGATTTAAAAAATATTCTGTTTGTGTGTACGTTTGATCACGCTTATATCAAAAACTAGTGGGCGCGCGCAGCTTCGCCTTATTTGTACTCTTAGGGGTGAATTCTAAAAAAAACACGAAACGTTCAATAAATTTTAACAGTCTGAATTTAAATTTGTATAAAAATTGGTGGTGATTTAAAGAATTTTCCATATTAACTTTCAACTTGACTTATTTGAACCATTGAGGGGTGTATTCAAAAAAATTTGTATAAAAATTGGTGGTGATTTAAAGAATTTTCCATATTAACTTTCAACTTGACTTATTTGAACCATTGAAGGGTGTATTCAAAAAAATCATGAAACACGTGTTCAATGAAATATTTTAAAGAATTTCAAATTTTATTAAAATCAATACTGTTTTAAAAAAAAATCCATACAATATATAATACAAATCCATACAGTTAACATTTTTCAAAATCCCTCCTTAGTGGATGTCCAGATTATGAAAATAAACATCTGTCCAAGTTTCACGTTTCTACGCACAGCGGTTACGGCTGTGCGTGCGTCTTACCTCAGTCAGTCAGTACATGTCAGTCCTTTTATATATATAGATAGAAGATAGATGATATAAGCGTGAACAAACGCACACACACTCAAAGCACTCGGCTTAACCAATTTAAATGCAGTTTTCACTATTGGACAGACTCCAAGCAAGCTTCACTTAACATTTAGTTTTTGTTTTATTTGAAGCGGTTTACGACAATATTGCTACAAAAAACTAAAATTTTAGCTGTCAATTTCTCTAAAATTATAATGTTATTAGATTATGAAAGTAATTGAGATGAGAAAATAAATAATTGTGTTTCATAAGCGGGCGAAGCCACGCGGGGTTCACTAGTGTTCCATACGATCTTTAATTACGTATATGATAACGCAAGTATCCTCACATAGTCCACTCCGCCCACCGCTATAAAGAGACGCCGGAGCGCCATAGAACGCTATGGCTGTCGAATAAACAATAAACCATGGTAGTATAAAGCCTATTATCAATTTAGTTGGCCAGAACATGATTTACGCTGACCAAGCTCCGCCTGTCGCGTGTGATTGATTTTATTTGATGATGGACGGTAGTTGAATTTTAATGATTTTAATTTATAAGATTTAAGCGGGAGAAGAATTTTGGTGGTATTCATGCTTAAATTTTATTTGTATTATCAAGTCATAGAGTTGTCGTATTGTGACTGTATACGTGACTGGTCGTGGATTTGATTTCCACGCGGGTAAATGAATTACTGATTTAATATTTTCATTACCTCGCTCTGGTAACGTGGCAAAGCGCGATGTTGTGTTCCGCCACTCAACACACAATAGCTCCAGAAATTGGTGGCAAGTGGAAAACCGAAATATCTTAATGGGAACGGAGTGTCTTAATACTAGATTTCCACTTCCCAGGTTCTCTGCCTTGCTGTGTACGGGATACAATATAAAACTAAAAAAAAACCTAAACTAAAACTAGACCTAAACTAAAACTAGAACTTATATATATGTATAAACTTTTATTATATCTAAAACTATTCCGTTCCGTCGTTAAGACGACGTTAATATAGTAGTAAGTCGTGTGGAAGCATAAGTTTAGATGTGTGGGGGAGCATTTTACAATACACAAACAATGATAGGTCGACGAAGTCTTGTGTACACCTGGTGAGAAAGGTAATAAACATAAATGTAGTGACTTTTGCTTTTTACTGATAATTTTAAATAGCTTTGACAATTTTGTCAGTCGTGGCGCAAGGTCACGAAGAATGACTGTAAAATCGGCTGGTTGTGGGTTCGATCCCCAGTCAAGATGAAATGTTTATTTACATGTATATTTATTTTCATTTCTTCGCTCTGATCTCGAAGTAAAGCGCGGTGTTTAGTTCCGCCACTCAACACGCAATACATCTGCCTACTCTGCTGTGCGCAGGATAAAACGAGAAGCTGATTTGATTTGATTTAACTATTTTGTATATTTTTTAAATGGTAAAATGACTACTCTACTGTATGCGGGACACAGCGTGATGCTAAAAAAACAGTATTTAAACGGATGAATTAAAAAAAATGGTTTAAAATTCAATTAATTGACATTTCATTGTTCAATAGTTGCTATTTTTTTAATTGCTGCAAATAATTTATTTTCTTATTAAAAAAAAAACAACATGCTACATACAGTAAGCTAAGACGCTCCAATCTTTTAACTTTCACCGTTTACAGCGCCGCCGCTTCTACATTGTATGAAAATTACTGAGCGGTGTGTTTAAAATATCTTAATTGACAAAATAGTTATACGTATGCTAAATCTAATGATTGAGTTAGTTATGTGCGCTCTCAACTGAATATTAAGACCGCGGAAAACTAATTGATTAATTGTTCATGAATAAGAGGTACTTAGGAAATACAATCAACAGGAAGATACTAGATGTAGATTTTTTTTTATTATAGTGCAATAGTTTGCACTCTTTAATAAATAAAGATTTTTTCTAAGTTTTTTAACTTTTTTGTTACAAACTGAGTTTGAATGTCTAATTTTCGAGACATTAACTTGACTGGCGAAATTAAACACCGTGCTATGTCTTGTTACTAGAGGAAGGAAATGAAAATAGTTCTTAATTCTTTACGAACGTGCGGCGTTTATAGTCAGACGCTGTTCCGAGGTGGCTTTTATAGACATTTATATTGTAACATTGATCTTTAGTGTATTGTAAAAAAATTAATACAAATACATACAAAGATTAATAATTAACGTCTTCGCGGTACATTAACAAAGTGTAGAGATATTTATTTAGATAAAGTTTATCAGACTTTTGAGTTCAAATCACGCTACGTTCAAATTTTTATACGTTTTCTAAATAAGTATTTTTCTATCCTAAGTGTGGAATAACACTTTAAATAAATTAAAAATAAAATGTAGATGTGTTTATGGTCCGCCCACGGGTTACACACAGGACTATATATTGACAATGTTATTTAAGAATTGGAAGCTCTAAATTTGTACTACTTTACTAATATGCTATAAAACTTAAATGTTTGTCTCGCGGACTGTCCAGTCAGCTCGACGGCCGTAAGCCGTGGTTCGAGTCCCGCAGGGGACGGCCTTTCCGCCGTTGACTTCTTCACAGGCAGCAACATAGTGCTTGCTTATTTTTCAGGGGCAGATTACCCTCATCCCCGGTGTCTAAATAACAGCATTAATCTCAAAAAGAAATATTCTCTGACATTCGTGGCGCATGGCACTAGTCTGTTACTGTTGCTTAGTTAATGGTGGTAGTTTCAGGATGCAGTGGCGTAGCTGGAGAGGTGCGAGCGGTTCAGTCGCACCGGGCATCAAAAGAAAAGAGGCATCAAAGTCTATGATCATTTTTTTTATTTTTTTTCAATCAAGAATCAAGAAATGTAAAAGAAAAATGAGAGAATGAAAAATACAATCTCACTATCATGTCACTATTACTATTCGACGCTAGCGCGTAATGTCCGTTATTAAATTTTTGCAATATTTTTTACCAAAATATAATGTTATAACTTGTATATAGTTATTATAGTTTTGAAGCAAAAAAAATATTATATAACTACTCTACTGTGTTTTGAAATCAGAAATTATTTTGACCATTTTAAAAGGCATAAAGTCCTAAGCTACCTCAGGCAGCAAAAAAATTGGCTTGAAAAAAAAAATTGTATAGTATATTTGTCGAGGAAGACTATAGCTTCACGTTAAGTTTACTGTTCTTGGGGTCAGAGTCATTTCTGGCACTTAAAATCTGTTGGGTTAGTTGTATCATATACAACTCTTAGCTTTTACATTTGACCATAAGGACGAAGCTGATATTCTCACACAGTAACATAGTATTTACACAGTGCGAGTAAAATTTTTTTTACTATTAGGTTCAATAAGGTAATAGTGTATTAAATTGAATACCTTAATTAGAGCAGGGGGTATCTAATGAAAATCGATAACGAAAATTTTATACAAGTGGCAATTGTTTAAAATATCATCAATTAAAGAGGCCATCATGACGCAGTGGGACATAAAATGATAGTTCTAAGTTCAATCCACTTTTGGGGAAATGTTTACTTTTTTTTATCCGCTATTGCAGGGCAAAGCACACATTTTTTTGCGGAAAGTGGAGAATTCTATATCTTCACTCCTCGTGCCTATTATACTACAAACAAAATTACAGGTTTTAAAAAGATTTTTAAGTTTCAATTTTTTTTCCTGGTTAGTGCTAGTACTGTACTTTACTTTAGTACTTTAGTGCTCTCCTTCAATGCGAAGGAATGTATCCATTTGAAGTTAACCTTCAAGCTTCTACGTCCAGTACTTGTGGTTCTGCGTTTTTTTCAGCCACTCAGTAACGGAGTGTGAGAGAGAGGTACTGTAGAAAATAAAAGTTTAATATATACCGTCAGTCTCAGTAGGATTTCAATAAATTTGAAAATAATTTTAATTAAATCTTTTCTTTCATTTATATAAAAGAAAAGCATATTCACCTCAATTGTTTATTATATTCTTATATATGCGCTATTTACGATTTATGTTAATTTATTTCCTTACAATTTCATCGACTGTTAGCCATATATATAATGTTACATTATATTGGTATAGTGTCTAACAAGAACGTTGTTTTACTACAAAAGGTCTACAAATCAAAGCCTCAAAGAGAAATTTTCATAATTATATAGCTGGATATCTGCAGTAGCTGTTATAGATCATTTATTATTTATTATTAAACTAATCAATGGTATGTTTTGACTATTAATCTAATATTTTATATCATCTCCAAGTGTTATGCTATCATCCTTTGTATTTGGGCCCATTGGGCTGATGTTAACACGAGCGTCGTCGATCAACTACTTTTAGGAATACATATTTGAAAAGGTCTCTTAGACCTTTAAAATTCAAATCAAAATCAAATCAACAATGTCAATGTTGCAATTTAATTATTAAATAACTATTATTATAATTAAATTTTTATTCTATTATAATAAACAGTATAATACTTTTACTTATTATTATTGTTTTAATAATTACTTATTTTTTTTATAGTGGGAAACTTAGAATAAAATACCTACAGTATTATATATATTTTTTTAATTAAAACGTTTACACCGCGACTGGCCTCAAAGTAATAATAATATAGTTGTTTAATTCAGTGACAGTGACCGACAGTCAAATGTAGCACTAATCTTGCATATAATCTAAAATTTTATATTTTACATATTTGTTAACATTACTATGTACGCAAGAGTTTATAATCCATGGCTTGTAGATAAGTTACAGACGCGCTACGAACACAGCGATTTCTGGCGAAAACTTAAAAATAATTTTGCAATAACATAGTAAACAAAACAGTTCCTAAATAATGACAATTTCCATCAATAAACGTATTCATTTATAAGTATAAATTTGGGGCATTACTTAATATATTAATTACAATATTATTATTTTTTAAAGATATAGTATTAAAATTATCTTTAATGAAATAGTGATGTAACAACTCATTATTTAGGTACATGTACAAGCATTATATCTAAGTTACAGTTAATACATTATACAAAGTATAATAGGTACATTATACAAGACAGAAGCATTAGGCACACTACAACCATTTTCAGTTTTATTTCTTTGTTGTCTTCGGTTTGAATATAATTTAAACTTTTTTTTTAAATATTAGTTCTCATTAAATCAAATATACTGCCTCCAGTGTGTATACGAAATCATGGTGACACTCAGTGCATGTAAGAGTTCCAAATGCTTCTTAAATTAGAAGTAACAAATCTTTTAAAACGGGTAGCACTTTTATATATATACTTATCAAGATTATCTTGTTATATTTTCATTGTTTCAGCTGATACGATTTTTAAATTTTAGTTTTTTTGGTATTTTATAATATATTGTTTTTCAATTTTGTCCCAACACTAATGTTATATATATCATCTTCACGCTAAAACTTCTAAATGCAGACTGATTAAGCGCTAAAAACAGATTGTAAAGTTATTTATTTACTTTGCACCAGTTTTTTTATCAACGCTAAAATAAGTCATAAATTGCTTTAAGTTGTTTTTATAGCACCCATTTCACTTTGAGAAAGAATTTTTAGTCACTAAACAAATAATTTACGTAGGTATTTAGTAAGTTTATTGGGGATGCCTAAAACGTTTGGCCGCGGCTGTAGCTAATGTTTTGTTAACTTAATACATGACCTACTTTTCATAATATTACTATTGTAGTAACTTGCTAGGTGCATTCATATACATAAATAAGTACATATTTTGTCTTTAATAATATATTAATACCTATACTAATATGTGTCATTCAGAAAATAATTATAACAATAAATAACGGACAATTTAACAAATTTTATACTTACTGGGTGGATAATTTAATAATGTTCCGCCTGGAAAAATATATAAATAGCCACAATACGCTTATAACAGATAAAGTACAAATAAATATTAACTCAATATTTTTTTTTTGAAGAAACACAACTACATTTTTTTTAAATAAACTATTAAAAGAAACAATGAATAATTAAAAAGAAAATATAATTAAACGTTTAAGGGTTAGTTCTCACGTGGATGACGCGCTAGGCCATTGAAATCGCAGTGCACAAGATGCGTATGTGTAGTATATAAACTGCGAGCCGCGGGGAAGGAAGCATCAGTGCTCTATCACTAACAAATATTAATTTAAAAAAATAAGTATTTAAAAATGATATCTGTCATCTCAACTGTCATTGCTATTTTAGCGGTAAATGGTAAGTTATAAATATTTTTTTCATATAAAAAAATAAATATTCTATATATTTTTTAATAAAATGCTTATTTGATTATAATTTATTGATGACTCATATATGAAACAAAAAAATACAAGAAATAAATTAAATATACCATTTATTAAATATTCCTACTAAATTCCTTTTTATAATTATTTTTGCCATAATTAAAAATTAATAAGTTATTACTTAATTGTAAAAAATAATTTAAACGAAATAAAAAATTATATAATTAAAAAATAATTTTAATTAAATAATGTAATTAAAAATTATTTATATATGTTAATTGATGTACTTACAGAAAATCAGATAAATTTGAAGGTTTATTATAATAGTATATTCTATCTAGGGCTAATTGTTGCATGCAAAAATTAAAACTAAATTTAAACAAAGCAAAATGCATAAAAAGATACGTGAAACACGTGGCTTCTTCCTCTCCCTCGTTGGATCGCATAAACATCCGATAAAACAATAATATTGTGAAAATGTTATAATACCATTATAACAATGTTAAAATAAAAATAAGAATAAAAATGCTTGTGCATATATGTATATACTTATAATTGTATTTCGACATCTATATTTATAAAAATACCAAAAATTTATGTAAAATTTTAAATTAAACAGGATTTCAACCCGTAGACACTGCCAGTTTTTAATAATCACTCTTGCATTACCTAAACTAAATGAGATAAAAAAAATCTACTTAGATTGTAAATTTTATCTATGTTGTTAAATTTTTCTACTTCACTTAAAACATAATCGTTTTTGTCGCAAAATAACAAACCATATAATGAAATAATTACAATAGCCTTTGCAAAATCGTGTCATAACTCATACGACATCAATGTATTAGGCGTGAAAATTATTTCAGCAAATTTGACCTCATATTACGTTAGATAATGTATAAGGTCGCTTGTGTTTGCTATTTACGTCTTAATGCATTTATTATAATATGCTAACTTTAATAGTACACCTATGTATAATAACGTGACTATTTTGTTATCAGCTTAAATCGGAACATCAATTTTTTTTTTCATTAAATTGCAAGTATATTATTTTTTTAAATACTTTATTAAAAAGTTACATTTGTCTATTTCATGTTATTTTTTTACGTCCCGGTGCAATCTTTGGTGATACCGGAACACACAAGCGAAAAAGGGACGGTCTCGTTCAAAATGGGACGATTGGTCACATTATCTATATATTAATATATAAGAAGGTGCTATACATAAAATAAAACAAGGCGAATGTCACGAAGTAATCTCTTGATTGAGATAAGGTTACGAATTGAGACTGGTGCATTTCTTCACGCCTTTATCTTACAAAGGTATAATTAATAACACAAACTTTAAGAAAATAAAAGTTTAAATTAAAATCTGCATATATTTTGAGATATTTTTCCTCGGTATGCAATACTCGCAAAATACGTCAAGCCACTACAAAAATGTAGACCGTACCGTTTGGGGGTCCCATATACTTATAATTTAAAACACAATAGTTAGTATCTTTTAGTTTAAATAAATATTTTGGACGATTAGTAAAAATTTCACACCAATTCATTAAATATTGTAGTAGAGACAAATAGTGAGTGAACTTTCTATTTTTTATATATTATCTATCTTAAGAATTTCCAGCCAGTGCCCAATGAATCTAAAGTTATTTTGAATAATATGATCAATTGCTATTACGTCTAAATTATATATAAAAAGAAATATAAATATATCTAAAAATTAAAACATTACTATATTATTTAAAATATTTAGCGCTTTAAATGTGCTTCCGTTAATAATAACAAAAAAATCAAACATAATGTTTTATTAAAATGTTTCTTTAAAATATTCGACTAACGCCCAATATTAATAATCTATCTCCTACGTCAATCTTAGGATAGATATACTGAACAATTGAATATTGACGTAGGAGATACATTATTAATATTGGGCGTTAATCGCGTGTAAATAAATTGCATGTTTTAGGAAAAATTAACGCGCTGGTTGGACATTTGAAACAATAGTTTTTTTTTAGATTTTAGCATAAATCAGGGGACGCAGAGGATACCAAGACGCCTAAATTAAGACCCTTCATTCCCCATTAACACTTCTATTTCCCACTTTCTGAGAAATTATTGACGCATGGCGGGTAGAGTGGCGGGACTCAACGCCGCACTTTGCCTTATTACCAGAGCGAGGAAAGTGGAAATATTAAATATTTCATTTCCCCGAGTGGGAATCGAGCCCACAACCGTCGAATGCTAACAATCGCACGCTTGTGTCCCTATTCCACGACAGCCCCACACCCTCTAAACCCCACTCTAAATTATTTATAATATAGATAAATATTTTAACGCAATGTAGAGTTCTGACACTGATAAAATCATGTTCGGAAAAGAAAAGAGATAACATAGTTCCCTCATTTCTCAACAAAACCCGCAAAATATGGAATATTTGTAAAGAGGAATTCATATATTTGTTAAATATCGATACTTTTATGTCAACATCCGTACTGCATGTGATTATAGTAAGTAAAAGCTGTAATTTAGCATCCGTATATTATTTCACGCTGCTTAAATGCACAACGTGTGTACTATAAATATGAGGGTAGTCTAAATTATTATATTTAAATGACGTCGACGTATATACCTTGCGCTATTTCCTTAAGTTGCCTGATGTCCCTAAGAATTTGTATTGTTCTATAACCATTGAAGCTTAAAGTTACGCTTCCTTTGCAGTGTCTTAGATCTTATAGATAGAACTACGTGGAACATATAATTTAATTTGAAATATAAATAAATAAAATAAAAAAAAAACTTTCACTATATCTTTTAACTATAAATCTCTTTACTTACAGTAGCTATACTAAGACTATTATTTCCAATTTAGTATACTTATTTAAATTGCTAAAAATGAACAGATTGATTGATAGCTCCTGCATATCGTAAAAACGGTGTCATAATTTGTGAGAAGAATAATTTGAACATTTTAACATAATAGAGTATAATAAGATGGTCTTTTGCATATCCCAATACCCTTGGGTAGTGATGTGAATTGATAATGAAACAAAACGACACCTAATTTTAGTTTTTACTATGAATTTAATTAGCTATTCCTACGCGCGACACGTCTGTTTGTATATTTGTGGTTTTAACGAGGCATTGATTTGTAGTCTACTTGTCAATTGGTCAGTAATAAAATCTAGGTAACTTATTACCTTAATTATAATTTAACATACTCTCGTTAACTTTGGTCAACGGCTAGAATGTGTTGTGGGTTCGAATCCCACTTTGTTGATTTTTATTTTCAAGTACAATTTATACGCGTTCAGAGAATGGATCAGCGTTTCACAAAATTTTCCCTTTCTAGTCTTTGAAATGAGATAATGGGAATTTCACAAATATTTATTATTCTTCAGGTTTATATAAATAATATATATTATCAATCGATATTACAATTAGTACAGTACATAACAATAATACCTATTGTTTTAGTATTTATTTTTAAAGCAACCGTGCACGCTGGTGTTTTGTTTTAATAACATTGTGTTGCTGTGTAATTGTTTAAAAATAAATTCATCGTGAGATTGTAGGATATTCAATAAATTATATTAACATAACATAGAGATATTCAACATCGTTTGTATTTTAGGAAAAAATATGAGTCTCAGAAAATCCCTATAAGATTTCTATTAGATATAGTTCCTTTTAATTGCGGTCGCGGTAAAAATTTCTAGCTTCCCTAATCTAGTTAGTAGTTACAAATCGTCACGTTAGATTTTAAATCCAAAACCAAGTCGTCTTCGAAAAGAGGCCATAGTTATTTTTGTTAGCCCTAGGTCTTTTCTGCATGACCTACGTGATACTAGATAATATTTTATTTATTAGATGGTACGCAAATTGTTATTTAAATAAATATAAAAAACAATTAACGCATAAAAGATGCTCTTATTTTTAAACAGCTATTTATTTTAGTCAATAAACCAATGGTTAGGAAGTTTATATGATAATACGGTCGCCTATATCGTATACTTTACACGGTTGAAAAATCGTGTCCACCACAAAATAATCAAATTTAACAAAGATACCTAAGACCAAATCTGCGCAGCCATCTTCAACTGGCTTTAGGGCGGCCAAGACTCACCCACCGTACCTATCTACTATATTTTTTTTTTATCAGCTTCACGCTGTATCCCGCACACAGCAGGGTAGGCAGAGGGAACCTAGTGTTAAGACACTCCATTCCCCACTTTCCGCCGAATTCTGAAGGCATTGCGTGTTGAGTGGCAGAACTCAACGCCGCGCTTAGCCTCGACACCAGAGCGAAGAAATGGAAATATAAATTTAAGTAAATATTTCATCTCCTCAAGTGGGGATCGAACCCACAACCAGTCGGTTTTACAGTCACACTTCGTGCCACTGCGCCACGATTGGCCTCAACTGGCCTCAACTATATAATATGAATGATAATATAATTTTTTCCTCAGTATCTTTGGCCTATGGCTGGGGTTACCGTGCATCAGATCAACGTCGCTGGGCGGTCCTCCATCCGGCGTGTGGTGGACGTCAGCAATCTCCGATTGCGATATCTGCGAGACAGGCAATCCCTATATCTATCCCTGCTATGGAGCTCATTGGCTATCAGAACCCCATGCCTGGACCCCTCACTTTAACTAACAATGGACATTCAGGTATTTTTTTATGAAAATGATTCCAATAATTTGAATTTATATTTTCTTATATCAAGAAAATGTCCAAGTATAAGATGTACAATAAGGAAGATTTACAATAAAATACCTATTATATATAATAGTATATATAATTTGGTATTTCGAAAAATGTATAATGGATTCGATTTATAATAGCTAACACCTTTAAAACTAAGCTGGAACTAATAATAGCTTAGTTCATTAACATCTATATAATGAATTCTTAATTTCAGTTGCATTAAACATACCAAAGTACTCATCAGAGGAAGAGAAGAAAGGTTTCCGTCTACCATACATATTTGGAGGGCCGTTGGACAATGAGTATGAAATCGAAGGGTTGCACTTCCACTGGGGTGATAAGAACAATCGAGGTTCTGAGCACACTCTCAACGACATGAGGTTGCCTTTAGAAATGCATATTATTCATAGAAATAAGAAATACAGAAGTTTGACTGAAGCTCTCCAGCATCCCGATGGTCTGTGTGTGCTTGCTTTCTTCTACCAGGTAATTGATTTGTGTTTTTTTATTTTATTTTTGCAAATAATTATTTTAAATAAAATACCTCTGCTTACCCTGCAAAAAGCAGGTTTAGCAGAGGGAACCTAGTGTTAAGACACTCTGTTCCCCACTTTCTGCTAAATTCTCAGAGCTCAACGCTGCGCTTTGCCTCGAGACCAGAATGAAGAAATGGAACTATAAATTTAAGTAAATATTTCATCTCCTTGAGTGGGGATTGAACTCACAACCAGGCGATTTTACAGTCACACTTCATGCCGCTGCACCACGACTGGCCTCAATATAATATAAAAAATATCATAGCAATAAAATAGTAGCAGGTACACGTGTACAGCAGTGCTAAATATTTTCAAAAGTAGTTTATTGGATAGTGATAATAGGTACTAATATGATATTAGCCCTATTATCACATTCTTTAAAAAGATCACATTGTTCTTTATTTCTACAAAATATTAATATGCACAGTGGGACAGCCTCTAACTACTCTGGTAGTTGGGGATTCAATCTCCCACTACTACTACGTAGAGTCCTGGATATGGGTCACAGCTTTTCCTTTATATTTTTGTATACAGGATGAAATGTGAAACTACAAATTTAATATATTATTATTTAATTCTTACAGGTAGTGGAATTCGACGCTAAACTTCTTACTCCCCTCATTAGGAATCTATCGGCCATCGAGAACTACAACACAACCATGCAGCTCCCCCATACATTCTCCCTCTCCTCAATCCTCGCGGGTCTGGACACGGAGCGATTTTACACTTACAAGGGATCTCTGACCACCCCACCATGCGCTGAGGCTGTCACATGGGTCGTTTTCTCCGATTATCTACCTATTTCTGTTTTCCAGGCAAGTTTAATTGATTTTTTTTATTATTAAACTGCTGACCGTCGTGGCACAGCGAAACAGCGTCTATTTGTAAACACGAAGATTGTCTATTCGATGCTTACTTGGTTCCCCCATTACTTGGGGGATCGAATTACAAAGTTAAACATGAATTAAAAGTTCAGGGGAAATGAGTGTTAAAACTCGGTTACTTACCTACCCTTCTATATGAGAGGTACAGCGACTTAGCTTCAGCCAACAAATTAAACATTTTTTGTTATAAGTACCTTACTATATTTTACGAAATATTTCTTTAAAAAATATTATACTTTTAATTAGACCCTAAAACCATTGCAAATTTCAATATTTACGCCTCTATACAATACATTTAATGATGCTTTTTGTTTATTAAAATATTTTTAAAACATTTTAGATGGACAACTTCCGTGGCCTCCTCTCCAATTTGAACTTACCACTTGTAGACAACTTCAGACAGCTCCAACCTTTATTTGGCCGTCGTATATTCGTTCGTATTACATCTAAAAATCCTAAATTCAAAAAATCTAAGCTCCATTACTCTAAATGGGACTGGGTTGGACATAAGAAGACTGAAAATGACATCGCCGAATTCGATGATTAATTATAATTAAATCGTTCAACTACCATTAAATTTAACGATTCATGTTAACCAGTCACGTCTCGTTTTACGGGTTTAGAATATAATCAAAGCCAAATTATGGGTATTTGTTAAGTTTTCTAGAATTGTGTGCACTGTAAAATATAAATATATATAGGGATACTCTTATATACAACTGAGCAAACAAAATATTTTCAATATAAAATATGGTTTTCACCATATTCACGAAATATCGATTTATATACATTATCCATTAATCGATTATATCGATTTCTAAGCCTTGATATTATACACATCCCTATACATATATTGTGTGCATATAGTATTATTATGTGTAAGTTATTAATAATATGTGTAAATAAATATATAAAATAATTTTGCTTGTTTTATTTAATTATAATACAGTGTTAAAATAAAATATACATTGATTACTCAAGTTAAATATAGTGCGAAATAAAGCAGCTACGTGGCGTAGTTATCTGCACCAAACATTGACTGAAAAAAAAGAAATAATAGGCTATATAGATTAAATGTATAAAATTTACAAATATATACATAATATCTTACTTACCTAAAAAAATATTAAGAAAAAATAACAAGAATATTAAGATAATTGATTAAATAAAATAACACAATTATTTATTTTCATGTCATTAATTTTTTTTATTTCTATTTTCATTATTAATAATGTAAACAAAAAAAAACACAAATTAAACAAACAAACATGCAACATTAATAAAGGAAAATAAAACACATGTATGTAGTTTTGTGATATAATATAATACTTCAACAATCTATACAATGTTTATTATAGAACTAATTAATATTTCATTTTAAATAATTTATTATCTATATAAAAACTGTTTATTTAAATATTTTATTCATTGGAATAATATGATATATGTGGAATGTGTTATTTCAAACCCTTAAACACAGCAGAGTACTAAATTAATTTATTTTATGCTTTATTGATTAATGTCTATTAAGTAGCATACATAACTGTAAGTGAAAAAAAGTCCTTTGTTAATATTTTTTTGTTTTTTAAATAGTTTTCCTCTGCCTGTTTAGGGTTTAAATTTAATATGATTGGTTGGTGGGAAAATGTTTCCCATTATCTGATTAATATAAAATTGCACACAAAACACATTATTTAAATGCAAATCCAGATTTCTATTGGTTAGTTTTTCTTCTATATTGGCGTATTTACAAATGCCAGTCGGATTTTGAATAACTGACAAAAATTCATGCAATAAAATTACTTTAGCGTACCAAGTCTTCTGGGTTGAACATGCCCTGAAAAAACAAAAAAAAATAAAGTTATTGTTTATATATATGCATAATTTTTTCTATTGTTAATACATTTGTTTTTAAATACCAATGTAGATATTATTTTTCAGTAGTATTTTGTGTCTCTTCCATCATAAAACACATCTTGCCACTGAGTTATACATTCTTACTAAAGTAAATTGAGTTCTAAAAGAACTAGGAACTTTATATTTATAATATGGTCAATTTATAAAATATGTTTTACATGTTTTAGGTATATTATTACATATATTTAAAATTTTATAACAAAGACAAATAAGCTATGATTTACCTTAGCGCGACGTAAAATTGAGTCCTTGGAAGCATCATAAGGATGATCTTTGGAAGGAATCTCCAATACAGCAGGCACTGGTGCTGTATGGGAATCAATAACATGTCTTATCATTTCGGCAATGTTCTGGTTGATCAGGATAATGTCAATGTCGTCGCGTTTGATGAATCTCTTGAAACACTCCTCAATTTCACTCACTGGTGTATCTAGGATGTATGTTCAGCGTTAATTTTATATGAAAAATATATACAATAACTTAGTTTTAGTCTTCCACTGTATACCACATATAGCAAGGTATGCATAAGCATCTATTTATAAAGACTCTTGTCACTTACTTTCCGGCTAGTTTTCGAAATATTGACTGTTAAATGGCGAAACTAAATGAGATGCTTTATACCAGAGTGCAGAAATGAAAGAAAACGATTGTCGCGAGTGGAGCACGAACTCTAAGCCGTCATGTATACAATCAGACGCTTTGCTACTGCGTTACAATGGTGTCAAATATATACACAATGATATAAATTTTAATCTTACTTTTGTCAACAACCATAAAATTGGGATGTCTGTTCTTATTGATTTCACCGATACCTCCAAGGAGGAATCCCACACATGTATCCTAAAAATGAAAAAAAAATCATTTTAAATAAGCTTAAATGTAATTGAATGTTTCTATATATGTACAGAAAATGAGTAATTTCAAAATAAAGCTAAGATGAGGAAATTTAACGATTCTTAATATACTGTACTTACTTCATCTCCAATAACGCTAATTAGCTTTCCCTTTACTGCAGCCTGAAGAGCCATTTTAGTTTATTTTTTTGTTGATTTTATGTGAAAAATTCTGAAACTAAGAACTGTCACAAGAATTCGTCACCTGACTATGGATTTTTGATCTTATGTTGGTCACATTGGATGCCAATCAGAAATTATCAAAAACATATTTTATTTTATATTTTTAAAAATATTACAGTACTCTTTGACCAACATTTTTTTTTTTCAACTTATCGTATCTTAGAAAGTGTATTACAATAAAATTATATTTATTAACGTGGCAAAAATATTAATTGCAACCAAGAATATCGGACAATATAATATGAAAAATGTTTTTGGTTTTGTCAATTTACCCCATTAATTTTATTGACTGCGTTTTATTGGTAGAGTATTATATTAAAACTCATCATATGTAAAAAAGACTATAATTTCATTTTAATCTGTATGCTCAAAACATTATTCATTCAACTGTCAAAAGACAAAAATAAACGTCATAATTGTTGTGACTTATGAAGTACGATTATGTTATTTCTTTTGACGAGCTTTATTTACCCAAAGTAATTATAAGAATCAGTAATATTTAATAAAATAAACACAAATATGCTAAATATAAAAAACTACGGTAGCAGCTCTGATGATGATACAGATAATGAAGGAGAAACGAGTAAACAGCACAGTAACGAAACGTTGTTGTCACATTTGAAACCTGTAGATCCCGATTTATCAATTGCAAAGAAAATGCAAGTTTGTGCAGCTCCAGCAGTTGTACCTACGGTAAATAAATATTAAGTTTCATTAAAATTGAGTTTCCAATTACTTTCTAACCTACAATGTTGCATTGTATATAGTTTCATAATTTTATTTGACAGAATAATGAAGATACCAGGGTGTTACTAAATAATACACAGGAATTAATGCATAATCCTAAGTATGAGGAACTATATGCACCCACATATGGACCCGAAAATCCATTTCAGACACAGCAAATGAAGGCACAAAGAAATATGTTATCTGGGTATGTTGAAAAGGCACATATAAGTGAATTTCAGTTTGAAAATCAAAGACGGACATTTACAAGTTATGGTTATGCTATGGATCCCTCTACAGAACCTGTAGAAGATGAAAATGGAGATGCATTAGTTGGTAATTATTTGTTTTTTGTTTAAAGGGATAAAACATTTAGTTTTGAATTGTATCAATTTCATCCTAATTTCCTTATAGAGTAAAAGTTATAATAATTTTTTTTATATATATTTGTTTTATTTTATATATGTGCCATAAAAATAAATTTAAATTTGAAATCATAGTGTTTTATGTAGTGTCTTAATGCTAGGTTCTTAGGTTCCCTCTGCCTTCCCTGCTTTGTGGGGGATACAGCATGAAGCTAAAAACAGCTACACTTTTAGCAATAAAAAATATTTCAATCTTAAAAAAATGTATTAATTCAATAATAAATGGTTAATATTTCTTTTCAGTGTCGGCAATGGTGGCAGCACCAGTTGAAGCGGAAGGGAAATCTGTATTTGAAAATATAAAGAAAAGGCCATTAGATAAAAAGAAAAGAAATAAAAATGACAATCCTGATGATATCCAAGGATTTTTGGGTCCTTGGGGAGGTTATGAAGGTGAAAGAAGGTATGTTGGTTTTTTAAGCCTTCATGCTATATATATATATATATATATAACATAGTCTACACACTGGTAGAAAAATTGTGGTGTTCTGCTAATCAAAGAAAAAGTGAGAGTCCGGCTCCGACCGAGGGTTTCGTACAAAAATTGGAGGGCTCAAGCTTTTTCTGAAATTCAAGCTTAGCTTATCCAAAGCCCTTGTATTTGATGACTTATACTAGCAGCTTTAATACAAATTATGAATTTTTTTCTTAAACTTGTACTAGCTGTAAATGCCAAATTTCATAATTCTAGGTTAGTACCTTATACTTTTGTATTGCCTTTATAGAGTATACGCGTTTTTTACTATTTAAGGCTATATTTTTATGATTTTATAAACAAACAAATGTATAGTTTTCAGATTCCTGAGCTAGTACTACCTGTAGATGCTAGCTGCCAAATTTCATAATTCTAGGTTAACGGGATGTACTGTATTAATTTTGATTCTTTTATTTATAGTGTCGAAATATATATTTTTGCTATAGAAATGGCCATTTTTTTTTAAGTAAACATATACGTTAATTTCAACTTGATATCTCTAAGGGTGCCTTAGATAAAGGCTCTTAACAGACAGACTACAAAGTGATCATATAAGCATTCTTTTTTCCCTAAAAGGTACAGAATCTTGAAAAATCGGATTTAAAGTAGTGAATGGAGTGTCTTTAACACTAGGATCCTTTTGCCAACTCTGCGATATGGGATACAGCATGAAGCTATGAATATACATAGATTAAAAAGAGAATGTATGGTTTAGTGGTCAGAGTGGTTGGATGATTACCAAGAGGCTTAAATCCCGCTATGTTTAAATTTTCATATACTTATTCAAACAGTGGACTCCAATGTCTGTTTATCTTCTTTATAGAATAATGAAACCAGAAGGAGATGAAGCAAAGGAATTAGAGGAGATTTTGGCAAAGAGACAAAAGAAGGGTAAAGTGGATGATGACAAACCATTGGAGGAGAAATCAGTGTTTCATAGTGAGTATTTACTTTTAATAATATTTATGTAGCATACAATCAGCTACTTTTTATTCGTTTTCAAATGAACATAGAGAGTGGCTATCTTGCTTGTTTAGTATGGTTAACAAGTCCTGATCGCCGTAAAGCTTTGAAGAATGCTTTCTGAACTTCTGGCTTTTTTCCCAGAAAATATTTAAAAGGAGCTCCGTTCACTCTGGCTACTCCGCGAGGAATAAAACGTAAAGTAAAAAGAAACTAAAATCAAATCTAAGCAGGCTTCTATCTAAAGATAACTTTAGGGTGGCCATGATTTATCAACTGTGCTATACACAATGATTGTAATTTTAAATTCAATTGAAATGGAACTTTCTATTTTTTTCCATTTTGTTATGCCTGAATATAAATATTAATATCAACTATAATATTAAAATTATTATACATTTTTGAGTGAAAAAACTTAGGAATAATTTAATCAAATACCTAATTACTTTTGTTTATGTATGTGGTTATCTATTGTTAGTTTTTATGAAATTCTATAATACCATGAGCGTTGAAACGGAGTTAGTCCGTGCGGTAAGCTTGCCCACTCCAGTATGGTCTGATGCCCACCCCATAGTTTTCATAAACAATAAATTTAGGCCACAAATTTTTTGTTATAAAAAAAATATTTACGCTAAAAAAAGTATTTTTTTGTGAATTTCGTTACATTTTCAGTTTGAAAAATAATTAAATCTGCAAAGAAACACACAACTGTAAATATATTGTAATATAAGATTTAAAAACAAAGTAAATAAAAAATATACAATCTTTATACTTTATTTAATCCGATACGCGTGGAGTGGCGTAACTCAACGCCGAAAAAAAATGTTTAAATGATTATTAATTTCAAATTTATTTATAATATTAACAGTCGACAAAGCAACGGACTACCAAGGCAGGTCGTGGATTGAAGTACCTAGAAGTGAAACACAGTTGCGGAGTGAAACACCGCCCGACAAATGTTTCTTGCCAAAAGTTTGTATTGTTTTTATGCTATTTTGTCGTCGTTATTTTTATTTTGTCACAGAAATATTTTTTATTAATAAAGCTTTTTTTTACTTCACTCTGTTATATAACAAGGTAGGTAAATGGAACCCTCCGTTGTCTCCACTTTCCGCCTTATTTAAGAAACTGCGGTTTGAGTGGCGGAACATAAAATAAGAAAATAATCAATTCTGAGTGGAAATCGAACCCACAAACGTTGTTTACAGAAATACATATGGTCACACACTGTGCAGTAAAAAAAATAACTTTAAAGATACAAATAGATTTTTTGGATTTACATGATTGAAATAGTACAAAAATAAGAAACCAAATTAAAAATAAAATCATTAAGTTATATATAATGTATGGAAAAAAATATGTATACATACATAATATATATTAGAGATGCACTCTGTGCTACCGTACTACGGTGTACACTCATTCAACATTAAAATGTAAATTTCCAGGCACACATATTCACGTGGAAGGGCCACACCAAGGGGGTGGCTGCGGTGCGCTGGTTTCCCTCCACAGCCCATCTCATGTTGTCGGCGGGCATGGATTGTAGGGTTAAGGTAAATTATATTAATTACATGTGTATATTATTTTAGCTTCACGCTGTATGTGTGTTTTACCAGAATTATTAAATAAAATTAATTCATTCTCTCGTATGAGAATCAAACACCTACAACCATCGCGTTTACGGTCAGACGTTGTCGCACTGCGGCACGGCAACTTTTTTTTTGTCTACATTTTTTAAATTTATTTTACAAGTAGCGAACCGTTTGCATCGTTGCCGCCTTAAACTTTGGCAAGAAACAGTTATTTTCATATTTTATGAATTATTTCCTTATATGTTTTAATAACAATCAAGAAAAAAATACATAATGCTAAGAGTTTTACGCAACGTAAAATATATTAGTTAAAATTGAATTTAAATCAGTTAAACCGTTTCTAAAATATGGTTGCAAAAACCCACAGAGTAAATAACAATTTTGTTTTTAATATTTTTTTTAATAATTGTCTTAGGTTCTATTCCACCAATTAAAGTAAATTGATAAATGCCACCAATAATAGGTTTTTTTATATATCTTCCATGTATAGACAGCGACCAGATACAATTTTGTTGTATATATATTTATTTTTCAGATTTGGGAAGTGTATGGGGATCGTCGATGTATTAGAACATACTTTGGTCACAGACAAGCAGTTAGAGATATTAATTTCAATAATTCTGGAAAACAGTTTTTATCAGCAGGTATTATTTTTATCTATTTATAATAATGATTAAAGAAAGGAATATGAATAAAAAAATAAAAATAGTAGGGAGAGCAGAGGGTACCTAGTGTTAAGAATCTCGGTTTCCCTTTCACTGCCTGTTAAATCTATTTTTGAAACTTCATTAAATAATATTCAAAAAATAATGAATTAGCACATTTTTTATATTTTCAAAATATCAAACCGTAAAAAATAGAACTAGGCAAGTTTGAAATCCCACTCAGGAGAAAATAGTAAAATATTTTTATATATTAATATATAATATATTATTTTCCTTTTAGCCTACGACCGCTACATAAAGCTATGGGATACGGAAACGGGTGAATGTGTATCAAGGTTCACATCCCGTAAGGTGCCATATTGTGCTAAATTCAACCCAGATGAGGATAAACAACATTTATTTGTGGCTGGCACGTCTGATAAGAAGATTATTTGTGTGAGTTTGTATTTATAGGTTGTTTTATAGATCTATCTGTCTGTTACGTTACAACTCATAAATCATTGAGCAAGACTTAACATAGTATGAGGAGTTATGGCTGCTCTGAAATTAGGTTTCTTGAATTAGTAGCATTGTTCACCTGTAAAGTAAATATTTAATGATAAGAAAAAATCTAATATCGAATCTACAGCTAACTTCAGGACAGCCACGACTGGTCGACTGTATTGTACCAAGCGATTATAAGCACAAAGCACATTATTTTCTTTAATTTATTGTTCACTACATAACACCTTCCCCGCATTGAAATTTTTGTATTATATGTTATTTTATATTATATTTGTATGTCTGTCTGTCACAGTGGGACACCCGCACTGGTGAAATAGTGCAAGAATACGACCGTCACCTCGGAGCTGTCAATACTATCACCTTCGTAGATGATAACAGACGATTCGTCACCACCTCTGATGATAAGAGTTTGAGAGTATGGGAGTGGTAAGTTAGCCTTTTTCGTTTTATTAGCTTCACTCTGTATCCTGCACACAGCAAGGAAAGCAGAGGGAACCTAGTGTCACTTTGTGCCCATTAAGTTCACTTCGACCTTAATTCCACCGAATTATGAAGACATTGATTGGCAGAACTGAACGTCGCGCTTATGCTTCGTTATCAGAGCGAGAAAAAGAAATTATGAAATGTTTATTTTTCTCGAGTGGGAATCGAGGTCATAGTCGCCGACTTGCCCCCCAGGGACATCCCGGTGGACATGAAGTACATCGCGGACCCGTCGATGCACTCGCTGCCGGCCGTGAGCAGCGCGCCCAACGGCAAGTGGCTGGCGTGCCAGTCCATGGACAACAAGGTGGTGGTGTTCTCCGCGCTCAACCGCTTCAAGCTCAACCGCAAGAAGACCTTCGCGGGGCACATGGTGGCCGGCTACGCCTGCGCCGTCGACTTCTCGCCCGACATGAGGTCGGTACACCACACAGCCAACATTGTATTGAGACACTCCAGTCCCTACGCGCTGCCTATTGTTCGACACAGTGCGCTAGTACCAGAGCGAGGAAAATTAAAAAAGGTATATTCCCCCTAGTACTAGTGGAACCCGCAACCTTCGTGTTTACAATCACACGCTTGGGTCACTGCGTCTCGACGTCACTAAATATATACGCCTTGTGTTGCCAGATCAGGGAAATGATTAATTCCCAGAGTAAAAATTAAATTTACTATAACACTTGCACGTGCGCAGACACCAACTACCAGGAGCTCATAATTGACCTAGAGAGTTACTGTCCGAATACTCTCTGCGCGCTATATACTACATATAAACGTTCGTTCGTTTCTTTTCTACTCTGCCCAATTTTCAAAACAAATCAAAAAATATCTTTCCTATAGAATTAATCTAACCTACAACTGTCGTGTTTACGATCGCAGGCCCCACCACGACTGGCCTCTTAAGAAATATCGTAAGCCACAACTTGTTTATTATATATATTTGTCTATATAAAATTTTAAATTTTCTTATTGTAATTCAAAATTTTAATTGTATGCAAAGTTTTCAACCTACTACTGTCCTAGAGTACGATCCCCACAAAAAGAAATGCTCTGTTTTCATTTTGCCACTTTAATAAAATAAAGTGCGGTGTTGAGTTCCGCCACTCAACATAGTGTCTCAAATAAAATGAAAAACTGAAGAGAGAGAAACAGATAAACTTGACAGTAGATTCTCTCTGCCTACCTCGCTATATTATACCTAATACAGAGTAAAGTTGTAAACAAAAAGTTACTTATTCTTAATCCCGGTCAGAACGCCTGGTCGGTTTCCAGGAGGCGCGGGTTCGAGTCCCGCTACGTTCAAATTTTTCATTCGTTTTCTAAATAAGTATTTTTCTTTCCTAAGTGTGGAATAACACTTTAAAAATGTTTAAATTAAAAATATAAAAAAAAGTATGCTCTCTTGCCAAACGATAATTTTTAGTAATTATCTTTGGGTAGCGGAAATTTGTAAAAATCTCCCTACAGAGATGCTAACAAAATAAATAAGTTGTAACACGCAAGTATAAAAATTTCGACATAGTTGATGAGAACGTATGGCTTAGTGGTCAGAGCGCCTGGGCGGTTTCCAGGAGGCGCGGGTTCGAGTCCCGCTGCGTTCAAATTTTTATACGTTTTCTTAGATACTTATTTAAAAAAAATGCTGTAAAGGTCACTCTTAAATAGTTTTCTATTTCCTTTTAACTAATATAGAGGAAACATATAATTACATTAATTGTAATTGTTGATATGTTTTTCACAATTACAGAACCATTACGTTTCGAGGTTAACAATTTTTTTAATTAAATTTTAGTAATTTTAAGTAATTGAATTTAAATGAAGTATTAGGTATGCGTGCTTTAGATAACGATTTGAATTTGGTACGATTTTTTTAAATACTAACTTGGCATTGAATGGAGTTTCTCAATTATTATATTCAATGATCGTAACAACAACTTTTGGGAAAAAATAGGTTATGATTTATAAATAAGTGGGTAACGGAATGTTTTAACATTATGTTCCCTCTTCCTATCTTGCTGTGTGCGGGATACAGCGTGAAGCTGTTATTTTTTATATATAAAAATTTAAATGTGTAAATAAATATTTCATTTCCTCGAGTGGGCATTGTACCCATAACCAGTTGATTGTACAGTCTCACTTTGTGCCCCTGCGCCACGATGTCTCACTAGCCTGAAATATTTAATATTTCCATTTTTTCACTCTGGTATGGAGGCGAAGCCTAGGAGGCTTACGTACTTAGCACATCCGTCCAGAATTCGATGGAAAATTAGGAAGTGTCTTCTCACCAGCTTCCTTCCCACTGTCTACTCCGCTGTGTGTGGGATACACTGTGGACCTAAAAAAGTAAATTTATGTTGTACGTTAAATATAATTATTGATTTATAAACAAAATCACGTGTATTAGTTTGAATTAGGTAAATAACATTTTATAATAATATATCATAAACTATGTATTATATTATTATAAAATGTTATTTACATACACATACGGTATAAACTATGTATTATGTTTATTTAATTTATATATATTTATTATCTGTATAATCAAAAGCAAATAATAATCTAACTGACAATTGTATTGTGAGTGAAGTAAATAGTTAAATTGTAACAAACGTAAAAGCATTTCGTCGTTTCGTGATATAGTATAGCTAAATCGTCTTTACTAGCTCTTAAACGAGAGATGTGGGTTCTAAGCTTATAATTAAAAATTTTAACACGATTTTATTCGCTTCGTTTTTAAAAATCAATGTAAATAAATTTATTTTTTAGACGCTGTATACAGGGGTGGGCACATAACAGGGTATTGTATAGGGCTAGATACTCCGTTTCCATTATGACTCTTCCGTTCCCTACTTCTTGCAAAATTATGGGGAATTTGCTTATTAAGTAGCAGAATTCAACGCTGAGTTTCGCCTCGAGCGAGAAAATGGTAAATTAAAAGAACCTTGCCACATTATTTTGATATTTTTTTTAAATTGCTTCGCTCGCACTTTACGTTGTTACAATACCATCTGTACTTGACACGTGTATGTAGTTTCTATATTTCTATATGTAGGTACTTATATTATAAACATTAAATGTTTTTATGTTAAACACACTAATCTCAGAAACTTCTAATACGAATAAAATGACGTTAAACGTTTTTGATGTAAATTGTAAACCCACTCTACCTGACCACAGTCAGTTGTTACCGGCTGATCTGACCATAGGGGCGAAGCCGCGGTCATGGGCGTAGAAGTAGGTGAATGAATGCCCACCCCAGAAATTTTACAAAAAAAAAAAACTTTACATTAAGATTTGTTTAGAGCTAAAGTCCAGAACTCACCCTCTCAGAAACTATCTCTAGATACGTTGATGGCAGCAGGTGAAACCTAGTAGGTATATTATACAAATATTTATATACATTTACGTGAGGAAATAAAAATATTTTTAATGCGATATTTATAGTAATGTAATAGTCACGTCCTTCCTGGTTATAATTATATTGTGTAAATAATATTCGCAATATGAAAATTAATTACGGCACGATTTATACTCAATTATAATTCAAAGTAACAGACGAGCAAACATGTACATATACTTCAACTTCACGCTGTATCCCGCACACAGCAGGGTAGGCAGAGGGAACCTAGTGTCAAGACTCCGTTCCCCACTTTCTGCTGAATTCTGGAGGCATTGCGTGTTGAGTGGAAGAACTCAACGCCGCGCTTAGCCTCGATACCAGAGCGAAGAAATGAAAATATAAATTTAAATAAATATTTCATCTCCTCGAAGTGGGTATCGAATTCACAACCAGTCGGTTTTACAGTCACACTTCGTGCCACGACTGGCCTCTACATATACTTATTTTGTTTAACTTATATAATTCATGTGAAAATAATTATATAGACAATTTATGAACTTGTGAGGTCTATACTGTAGGAAGAACTTACATTGATAAAACTTAAAACTGAATATTTCATTGCGGAACCCAACTCTGTAGTAGTATCCTGTGTAAGTAACAGTTTACTAGTAGACTTTCGCCACTCAATACGCAATGTCCCTCCATCCAATTCACTCTCGGGGGAATGAGATATTTAATATTTTGACTTCCTGGTTCTGGTAACGAAGCAAAGCGCTGCGTTGAGTTTCGCCACTGAAAATGCCTAGAAAGTTCTGAGGAAAGGGGAAACGGAAGTGTTCTTTTGGGGTGCGTCTTTATATTAGATTCCTTGGTTCCCTGCTAGATAGAGCGTGAAGTAAAAAAGGTGCCAAGGAAACTAAAAAAATATATATATCGTTCATATACTTACTCTTAGTTTTAGTCCAACGGTACCATGACGCCATCAGTAATAACTGTAATTTCGTTTTAAATATATATAAGGAAAAAAAAGTATATATAAATATATTTGCTATTGGTAATTTTAATACATATAGTGTCTTGTTTGAAACGTGTATTATTAACACTTTGTCTAACCTTAGGGCGAAAATAATTATAATCGGTAAATGCGATGGCTGTGGGTTCTGATGATAGCCATTCGGGGGAATGCTCGCGTGAAAATGTGAAAAAATGCAGCATAAACTCACCACACGTGGTCATGACATTGTGGTATTCAGGTGGATAGTCGGAAACGGAGTGTTGCAACACTAGGTTACCTGCCCTGTTGAGCGGGATACATCGTGCAGAGAATATTTTGAAAAAAAAAACATCTTCCTAAATGAGATTTGAAGCTACAACCATGGCATTGAGTCTGATACCTGCCAAATGGCGAGGCCGAGGCTAACGTAGATAATAATTTTATTATTTCGTGTTGTATACAAAACGGAACCTTACAGATGTCAGTCTTCATGTCTGTTGGTGTGTCCGGATGTCCAGAAACCATTTTTGGTTTCTATGGCTATGAGATCTGGACATTATTAAATATCTTTAACAAGGTTACGCTGAATTAATTTATTAAATATGTAGGGAACCTTCGGTGTGCAAGACCGATTCACCCTAACCGGTTTCTTTAATGAATATTTAAATTGTTTAACAAGTGCAAAGTACAAATGTTTTCGAATATTAGTTCGGACAAAACAAAAAATAAATAAATAAAAAATAAACAAAAAAACTGTTATATTGTTAAAATAATTTATATTTTAATACTAATAGCAAATATTAAAAAAGAACCAACTGAATAAATTTAATACAAATATTTTGCTATAACATCATACATAAAATACCTCTTAAAATCAAAATCAAATAATTTTATTCAAAAGAAAAATTGCTTTCTTAATTTTTTGCAAATTTGAAGCCAGTCGTGGTGCAGATGTACAAGCGAGCGACTGCAAATGCGATAGATTGTGGTTTCGATTCCCACCCGAGGAAATATATTTTTAATGCCTCCAAAATTGGGAGACAAAAGTGTCTTCATGATGGAGCGTTTTAACACTAAGTTCTCAGGTTACTTCTGCTGCTGCTATATGCCTAAAAAAATACCACCACTTCATTATAATTAAACCAATTTTAAGAGTAACTTATCATTCTCTCTTATAAGTATACTGTAAATGCGGTCAATACGTAAAATTTCCAATATATTATAACCATATGTTCATGTGTCACGTGACACCTAGGTCGTATATGACTTTCTCTTTGCGTACAGTTGAGCGACCTCGCTTCAATACTTGTTAGTATATCTAACGTTGCTGTACAATGTCAGCTTCAATGTTTAACCCTTAAATTTACTGTTTTTTTTATATATTATATGTCCGTAATATTTTATATTCTTCACTTCACTTTAAAATAATTTGAAAAGAAAGTTCTAAGTTTTTACGCTTATATCGAGCATTATTTGTTTAGCTATAGCCAAAGCAGGGTAAACAAAGGGAACCTGTACTTAATTTTTTTTAACTATAGCAGCAACCCTGTAAACCTAGTCTTACGACACTTCCGTTCTCTACTTTCCGCCGAAGTCTGGAGGCATTACATAAGTGGCGGAACTCAACATCGCGTTTTGCGTTCTAATCAGAGTGAAAGAATTCAATATTTCATATTTAATTTCCTCAACGAGAAATTAAAAAAGTGAAGCTGTTTATTACGAATGTCCCACTAATAAAAATTTCAACAGAACAGCTCATGAAAAAACAAAATATATTCAGTTTTTTTTTTTAATTTGTAAATCGTATTTGACATTTAAGTGTTAAGTATTATTTATGAGGCTAATTCTATGACACTTAAGGCTGTATCTGATTTATTTCTACACTGCTCTTTAAGACTGCCTGGGATATTATAATTACCACAGTTTTCAGATTATTCAATCGTTCCAGGTTTGAATCCCGACTTAAAAAAATATATATTGTTAGAAATCGGAAGTGGGTAACGTTTTTAAAAAAACACGTTAAAAATACATACATCGTCTATATGATTCTAAACTTTTGGAATTTGGAACGGGATACTATGTAATTGAGATAAGTGATATGTATCACCTACTAACAACACTTCACACTAGTTTCCTTCCAATAGGGCCGTCACTTACAAGCAACTGTCCCCCGGTTGACACAATTCCACTACTTTTATTATCTTTTCCACCTAAATCTACCCTCTTTTACACGAATACGCTAACAATATTCATATTGTGTTCTCGCTATCACGTGACGAAACCCAGTGGTTTCGTCACGTGATAGTGGTTTTGAATAGCGGAAAATGATTTATACTTTCGAGGTTTTGTGTTTCAAGCAAAATTTAAACATTAGGTTTTTTACGTTTATTTTGATTTTTGCTTTATATAATTATATTTTATAATGTTAAAAATAATTATTCACACTAAATTATTGTATTATTTTTAACGTATTTTAGTTTAACGATTAAAGGGTTATCAGAGAAGGTACGTTAGGTAGGTAGAAAAGGTACGTGTATTTTACACGAGATAAGAAAAAAGTGAAAAAAAAGTGAAAAAAGTGACATTTAGTGTGTCAATTTATACTGTAATTGACACATCTATAGACTGTAAAGAAATATCAAAACTGATATTCAAATCAAAATGTATACATTCGCCTCTATACACTACTATGTAGTGCGTGAACCTAAAAAAACTATTTATATAAGAAAATCTTGCAACTCTATTTTTTTTTGTTTAAAAGATTTAATATATTCTCACTTTATAATAAGGTATGAAAGAATAAAAAAATATAGTGAAGTACTTTAATATTTCAAATTGGAAAGAAACCAAAATGCTGGACTGTAATACCTAAGTGAAGTCACGATTTTTCTTTATAAATAACGTCAATAGTATTTTAACGTTCCATTTAGTGTTAGCGTCATGGTAGGTATTTTAAGTCGAGTTGCTTGTAAAATTAACAGACTGACATAGTGGCGAGACACTCCATTCCCCACTTTTCACCTGGATTGGAGACATTGCGAATTAAAACTGAAACTCACCGCCACCCTTTATCTGACAAAACGGAAATAAAAATCCTACCCTTAACTATCGCGAGACTGTATCATTTATATGATTTTAATGATTATTGATCTGATGATTTGATGATCAGCCGTAGCGCATGGGCACAAGCGTGAGACTGTCAACGCAACAGGTGTGGGTTCAATTCCCACTAGGCTAAATGAAATATTTAATATTTTCATTTCCTCACTCTGATAACGAGGCAAAAGGCAGTCGTGAGTTCTATCGCTCAACACGCTATACCTCTAGACCTCTATACCTCTATACCTCTAGATTCGGCGGAATGTGGGGAAAGAAAGTGTCTTAAATAACGGAACGTCTTCATACATCCCAGGTTCAGGTTGTAGCAAAAAAATATATAAAAATAAATGCTACTTTGTTTTATACAACATATTTAGTAAAAATCTAGTAATAGAAAATTAATGGCAATTTCCATTACTTAGTAAATCAACAAGTTTTAAAACGATTATTATTTATTTCTAATTGCGTCACACCGCGCGCTCTTGAACCTCGCCCCGAGCGTATAAAACACTAAAATTAACATACGTTTTATGAATATTATATATTATTAAATGTAAATATTATTTGAAAATTATAGCTACGAGGCCGTCGTGTCGCAGTGGCATAACCGTGTGACTGTAAACACGACGTTCATAGGTTAAAATCCGACTGGGGGAAGTAATCATTTAATATTTTAATTTCCTCACTATATGGTACAAACACAACGCATTTGGAGTTTTATCACTCCACACGCAATGCCCCGAAAATTCGGAGGAAATTGGGGAGGGGAGTGTCTTAACATTGGGCTCCCTCTGCCTACCCTGCTATATGCAAGGTACAGTGAGGCTGAAAAATAAAGATAATTTTTTTTATCTTTTTTTTTGTCATCTTTACGTCTACGTAATCAGTAGTCTACATAACCAGTAGATACTTTGTAAAATTTTATAAGTGAGAATGCGAACTTTGACTATGAAACTGATCCCACAACCAACCACTCAGTCATACACTTTTTTTGTACAATTATTAAATGATTTTTTCCATTTTCATATAAATATATTTTATTCGTGATATAATTATAAAACACTGTAATTATGACGCGAAAAAATATATATATTTATGCTACTTAAATTCTATATGCGGAAAGCGTTAAATGCACCACGTTTTCTACATGGAGTGCTGTTTATTCTAGAAAATTTAAATTTATCATTATAAATGATTTACGTAACTTTATTATATCTAATACTTACTTATAATGTATAAAGAAATATCTAACAATGGCAAAATATTAATTGATAAGTCTTTGATAACATCAAAATGATTGACTTAATATTATAATATGATGAACACTTAACTTGCACTATTAAAACATATCTGGTTAATGGTTGTGGCTTCAAATACGATTAATATATACTATAGTACAATATAGTTAATTTTTTTGAAGATTTGAATTTAAAATTTTTGCATATTAAAAATCTTTTAAAACCCTTTTGAATTCATTACTATCGCATTAGACGTACATATTTCTATTGTGTCTTGACGTTCCTTCTATATTTGTTAATTTCGGCGCATATGGCTTCTACTTGAAACATAATACCGCCGTTTCCTAAAAAAAATATCGAAAATAGTTCTTTGGAAACACAATGTGACACGAGTCTTGGATGTAATGGATACATATTTAAGACTGATATGAAATTCAATAGCTTATTCTGAATTACAAAATGTTGATCTCGGGTTTCTTCGTAGACTATGAATTTTAAATGTAGCCGTTACCTTACCGTTTTTCGTGCTATCTGAGATATAGTGCCAGTTTTAAATATGTATGTAAGTATATTATAAAATGTAATAGGATATTTATAAATTTGGTAATTCTCCCTAAGAACATCAGCTTCACGCTGTATCCCGCACACAGCAGCGCAGGCAGAAGGCAGGCAGAGGGAACCTAGTGTCATAAGACACTCCGTACCCCACTTTCTGCCGAATTCTGGAGGCATTGCGTGTTGAGTGGCAGAACTCCACGCTGCGCTTTACCTCGACACCAGAGCGAAGAAATGGAAATATAAATTTAAGTAAATATTTCATCTCCTCGAGTGGGGATCGAACCCACAACCAGTCAGTTTTACAGTCGCACTTTGTGCCACTGCGCCACGACTGGCCTCAAACATTAGGCCTAAGGACATTAAATACAATTATTTTGTGGCGTAAACGAGGACATTACTGTTATATTATAAAACGCTAAAATTAACATACGTTTTATAATTGTATGTTTGATAATCTCTCGACCACACTCCACTCTACTTCCACTTCCACATGAACTTTATAGTCCACCTAAAATATATTATTGTCATGTAACCGATAACTTTTATCAGCTACTCTTAAAACCTCACTTTTATTTCGTTATCATCTTCGAAATGAACTTACATTGCAAGCGTGCATGATCGTTTTATTTTTGGAACAATCTGCGTAAACACAAGTAGAAAGTCACCAACTGCTACTTTAGATATTCCAACTTGAATGAGGTTACTCTGTCTAATCAATACTTGTGTTTTACTTTATGCACATGTAGGTTCTCTTTCAACATTTATTTCCTTTTGTTCCTTTCTTTGTCATTTATTTATTTTTTTGGATTCTTTTCTTATATTTTTCATACTTTTCAGCGTCGTATTTTCTTGCTTTAACGTGTCATTTTCTCTGTATACTTTAGACTTATATTTTTAAGTTTACTTCGCTCTCTTTTAGTTGATGATGAGCTTGTAAAAAAAATTCATGTACAAGTGGGATTTCTGAAATTCAATTTACTGATAGTGAAAAATCGTGTAATTTCTGATAACAAATAAACTGGCGTCAGAAAATGTTATGTTGAGATTAGTGATAGAGATGTAGGTAATTTAAGAGTGGAATCGATGCGGTAGACACAAATTAAATGATGAATGCAATAGCTGTAACCGTGCAGCTTGAAGTTGCATTGTTGTTGAAAGAGTTGAGTTGTAGAATTAAGATGTCATGAATGTACTTTTAGTAACCTAAAATAAAAAGTAACCTAAAGTTACTTGTAAAGTATCTTCATGACATCTTCTAATTTTATCCATCACTATCATCTTTTCGACTTTGTATTGTCGCCGCACTAAATTCCATTTGCTTGCCATGAATGCTTTAGGTATTGTAACCTAAAATAAAATATTTAACCTTTTTATCACAGCATAGTGCACTAATTGATAGATTTCTCTTACGTTACAGGAGAAAAATTATTATTGTCCATGTGTTTATATAAAGAAAAAAAAATGTGAAACCATTCGTGGCGCAGGGGCACTAAATGTGAGTGTAAAACCGAATAGTTTTGGGTTCGATCCACACTCCAGGAGAAGAAATATCTATTTAAATATATATTTCCATTTCATCGGTCTGGTGTCGAGACAAAACGCGGCGTTGAGTTCTGCCACTCAACACGCAATGCCTCCAAAATACGGCAGAACGTGGGGAACGGAGTGTCTTAACACTAGGTTTCCTCTGCCTACCCTGCTGTGTGCGGGATACAGCGTAAAGCTGAAGATAGAGAAGAGAGAGCTTAATCTTATTATATGTCTAGCGATTAATTTTCTGTCAAGTAGACAAATTAAAGCAAAGACATAGGGCGGTAGTAAAACTTAACTTAAAACCAAGTAACGTTCCTCAAAAAGGAATATAATGTAGCACTCCAAGTAAATTATATTTATTTTCTCGTTCTGGTAATAAGACAAAACGCGTGTGCGGCGTTGAGTTCCGTCACTCAACACGTATCATTCCTAAAAGTTGAGCGGTGCGCAGCGAACGGAGTGTAACCTACCCCGCCTAACCCGCTCAAACATAAAGTTACATGTTTTAATGTCGCTGTTTAATATACGTACAGTTATAATGTATAGTACGGTCACCAAATTGTGGCCGTCCTAAAGTTAGGTTTTCTGAACTTCTGCGCATTGTTCACTCAGAAAGAAGATATTCAAAACTAATAAAGTACTAAAATCAAATCCGCGCAGTCTTCTACAGCTAATTTCAGGGCCGGCTGGCCACGACTGGTTGACCGTACTGTATATTGTGTAGTTATAATTAATATAACTTCCGTTACCAGCGTGTTTGAACAATTAATGTATTTATTTACCTTGACACTATATATTAATAATACGTAGGTACACGGTTTCTAATAATTTTAACAACAATCACTTCACAGTAAAGATTACATAGATTACGAAGAGTAGTTGTTATAGGAATTTTTCTTCGATATGATTTGCAAAATAACGTATTAGAAATCTTCTATATCAATAAGGGAAAAAAAATAATTGTCGTTTATCGCAACAAAACTGCTGAACACATTTTGACGAAACATCTTATATATGGCTTTGTAAAAATATTGTTTATTCCCAATTTAAATAATATTTATTATACATAAATACTGTAAAATCAAAGCTTTATTACCTTATACATGATAATAATTAATAATAAATAATATCGAATAAATACATAAAATACGAAGCTATCCTTATGCAATTCACATACCAGAACCAGTGTACGGATGTCACTTAAAAGGGAATTTATATTAATTTTATATCTAACTTCTAAATTCTAACTAGTCGTCGCCCGCAACTTGATTTGTGTGGTAAGACGTAAAAAGATAAAGTCCCATCTTTTCCCGTTTCTGTAGGAATTCGAAATCCTGTTTTAGTGTTCCCCTATACTTACCCACCCCCACCTACTTACGTACAAATTATTTTTCTTTTGAGCCCAGTAGTTTTGCCTGTGTGTTTCTGTCACTCAGTAAAAGAACAGTTGTTTTCAAACTCGTGTAGGAGTCTCCGTTTCCCACTTCCAATCGAACTCTCGAGACATTGCGAGTAGAGAGGCGTCACGCTTTGCCTTGTTACCAAAGCGAAGATATAAAAAATAATAATATTTAATCCCCCAAGTTGAAGTTGAACTTACAACCGTCACGTTTACATTTGCTTGTGCTCTTGCGCCTCTACGCCCTCGAAAATAGTTTTATATAGATATTTAATTTAAAGGCTCGCCTTGACTTACCTGCTAGTTTCTGGAATAAATCGTTATAAAATGGAGAATTATGTAACTTTATTAGGTTCTTATTTTTTTGCCAAAACAATTTTAGTTACATTACACAGTATCAAACTACAGTAATCTCATGCCTAATTTATCGAATTAAAAAATATGAAAATCATCTTAGTAGCAATCAAAAGGTCGATGTCAATAAAAAACGCCAGTCACTCACTACACGTGACGGAAAAAAGTCGTATTTTAATTATTATGTTTTGTATGTATTACTCAATACGATTGTTTCATTTTAAATATCATTCGACACATTTAACTTTCGAAATACGAAGTAATTCCGTTGTTGTTTTGAAGTTAAAAGATTTTACTTCTGTAAATATTTTATACTGTATGTATTTATATAAAATTAACATCCGGCGGTGGCTTCGCCCGCTTGGACTAATCCATTATTATATCACTTTTTATACGTTTCAGTATCATATACTGGAGATATTGTACATAACAGATTCAAATACCATAGGTCAATTTTGTTTGTATGTGTATATTTGAACACAAAATGTTTACTCATATAGATCTTACAACAATTACAGTTCAGTTTTATATTAATAATAGTACGTGTATTGTTACAACTGAGGTTCTATATTCAAATAGACAGTTATTTTTACAGTACTTCTATTAGTCTATACTAATATTATAGAGTTGTAGGAGTTGTTGTAGTCAGGTATATCAGGTGCTTTTAAGCACTATACCTGATATACCTGATAACAAACGGAAGTAATAGTAGGAAGTTCAAATTGAAAAATGCTTTTTGATAATTCCCAGGTTCCTTCTGCGGGTTAAACCCGCACGTAACTGGGTAGGCATACAGCGTCAAGCTAAAAATTTATGTATTATAAATAATAGAATATATAGACAATTTTTTTTATAGTATGTACGTACATTCCGACCATTTTTCGCCTAATATCTCCCCCAGGTATTTACTCAAAATTTAATTAAGTCAGTGTCACGATGTATCCCGCCCTCAACAGGGTAGACAGAGGGAACCTAGTGTTAAGACACTCCGTTTCCCACTTCCTGCCGAATTCCGGAGACATTGCGTGTTGAGTGGCAAAACTCAACGCCGCGCTTTGCCTCGACACCAGAGAGAAGAAATGGTAATACAAATTTAAGTAAATATTTCATCTCCTCGAGTGGGGATCGAACTCACAACCAGTCGGGTTTATAGTCACACTTTGTGCCCCTGCGCCACGACTGGTATCTTTACTCAAACCCAATATCATATATAAATATTCCTTACATATAAGCTATAGTAAATATTATATTTTCTAGTTATATGACTTTGCCCGCACGTGATGCCTCATACCAAGACAACTCTTATACAACCGTCTTATTCAATGCCTAACGTGGTTTGTTACTTTCTGTTCATTGAACTAGGTACAGGAATATTTATTTCACGTTATAGCCCCCCGGATTAAATGAGTCGGCACTGGATAGACTGTATGTCGCGGCGTTGAGTTCCGTCACTCAATGCTCAACAATTCGGCGGAAAATGGGGGATGAAAGTGTTTTATGAAAACGGAATGTCTTAACACTCGGTTTTCAGGTTCCTTCTGCCTATCCTGCTATGTGCTATGTGTATATATGTTAAGCTAAAATAACAGCTATCCGCTAACTGTCAATCCGTTTGTCACCAGTCTGTATCTTATGAACCGTGAGAGTTAGACAGTTGAAATTTTCATAGATTATGCGCTTCTGTTGTATATATATATCCATTAAAATATTATAGAATAATGTAAGTATTTTAGGGGGCTCCCATAGACAGACAATACTGGTACGAAACCCTACTTGCGCGAGTCCGATTCGCGCTTGGTCTGTTTTATTTTTGCTTTTTTTATTACCTCTGTAGAGCTGAAACCCGTATGCATTAATTGAAATTCGAACCAAATAAAATTCAGGAAGTAGTATAAAAAAATATACCTTTCTAACATAAAGGTATATTGTTTGGCTTGAAACGGTTGTCATAGTGTAAATGATTTCATGGAAACACATTATAGAAATACTTTTTATCGCCACCAGTCCATTTAAAAGTGGATATTGAATTTGGCTTTACGGGAAAAATCAAATATATAACGACACACAACCACCACTAGGTAACACTATTTTTTACAATTGACGCAGGAAAAAATTTGATTGATCACGAAGACTGTAGGTTCAAATTTCAATTATTAAATGTAAATATGCAATAAAATAAGAAATATTATACATATTTAGTTATTTTTATATGATATTTTAATATTATTATATGTTTATTATAACCTAGCGCCGACACCAATGACAAAACCCACCTGACATTGATCACTAGTATATTTCCTGTTATCTCTGAATCATAGTTCGGCTTGTTATACGTAACCTACTTTAGATAAGGCTGCCTTGAACTGTTGTAAGGTTAGAGTGTAATAGGAACGGGCAACAAATTGTATTGTATGAAAACCTACGTTTCTCTGACATTTTATTAGGGGAGGGCTCTACTTTGTGTGGTAAGAGGCTGTAACTAAACTGGGGAACTCCCCTATATTATATTTTGGGTACACATGGATTGACCTCAAGGAAACCGTGAATAAAATAATTATATATAATATACATTATACTATGAGGCCAGTCGTGGCGCAGCGGCACAAAGTGTGACTGTAAAACCGACTGGTCTGTGGTTCGATCCCCACTCGAGGAAATAAAATATTTACTTAAATTTATATTTCCATTTCTTTGCTCTGATGTCGGGGAAAAGCACGGTGTTGTGTTCTGCCACTTAACAATGCCTCCAGAATTTTGCAGAAAGTGGTGAACGGAGTGTCTTACACTAGGTTTCCTTTGCCTACCCTGCTGTGTGCGGGATACAGCGTGAAGCTGTATAACATTACAAAAAATAGCCACAACAAATCTAAATTTATTAAAATTGATCGGATAATTAATCGTTTTATATTACAATTTTAACCTAGCTACATAATAAATTACAGTTTTATACCAACATTTTTGTGAATTTTATCGTGACCGCATTATCACAGACGGCTGAACTAGTTTCAGTAAAGTTTCCGTTACTTAATAAGGTTACTTATTTAATCTTTGTCCATACGACCTAGTAACATGAGAATTGGCTTATACTCTTATCGTTTGTCTCTTAAACCTAAAGTATTATAGTGTATTACAATAACATGCATCACGTGATGAAGCACGTTTTATATGGATGCCATCGTGATTTGTACTGTATGTGGATAGTTGCCAAGGAGTTATGTAATAAGTTCTTCGATATTTATATAGACTATTATTTAAATGGTCTTACTCGAGAGAATTTGATTTATTTTTTTACGAGAAAAATGGATTTAGCTGCTTTTAATAGATGCCAAGAATATAACCTAGACACTTTGACCTTTGACTTTGAAATATAAACTAAACTAACCTCACCTTAATAAGTTCTTTGATTTTCACGATTATTATACATTTTAAATAAAACTATTTTAACCGGATTAATCGCGTATATTTAGTTTTTACATTTTTGGAAACCCGACGTTTCGAACACTTTGCAGTAGTCCGTGGTCACGGGTCACATTTGAGTTATATATACATGTAACTTCAGAAATTCAAGTATTTTCTCTGAATTTGATTTTATTTATTTATTTTGTCGATGTACATATGTATGTGGTGTTATCGACTTTAAAATTGTCCTGTTCACTTCCAAGAATATACTGCAGGGTAAATTTCCATTTCAAAATAATTTACTTTCCTTTAGTTTAATTTATTAAATATACTTAGTATACAGTGTTTCTGAGTTCTGTAGTTTTGTTCGTCTTTTTTTTAATATATTTTTTGCGCTTAACGATCTTTTTATGTCAATGCCCTTTCTGATATTGCTATTAAAAAATATAAAAAAAATATATTATAATATATATAATAATGAATTCATATTCATATGTTTATTTTTTTTAAATGAAAATATATATAATACATTAAGGTTAGTCAGGTTGCTTACCGATGGTTGTAATTTACATGTCAGACAATAAATTGAATATTAAATTATCTGTGTTCGTCCTAAAACCTTCAAATATCTCTATATGAAATTTTATCACAATCGGACCAGCGGTTTGGCTGTGTTTGCGTTACAGACAGACAGAGCGTCAAGGGCGCTCCCTGCATGACTCGAGCCTATGCGTGCGGCCGTAAACAATCCGTTCAATTATTTTAATTGTATATTTTCTCTAAAAGTATACGTCCAATTTACATGCTATAAAAGTCAAAGCTTATCTTCATAAAATTTTCGTTCGCAAGTTTTAATATAAAATAAATAAAAAAAAGAGATCAGCTTCACGCTGTATCCCGCACGCAGGAGGGTAGGCAGAGGGAACCTAGTGTTAAGACACTCCGTTCCCTACTTTCTGCCGAATTCTGGAGGCATTGCGTGTTGAGTGGCAGAATTCAACGCCGCGCTTAGCCTTGACACGAAAGCGAAGATATAGAAATATAAATTTTAATATGTTTGTCAAATAAAAAACCTTCAAATATCACCTTCCAATTTTCAACTATTTTTTGACACACAATGTCATATTGTGACTTATTTGTAAGAGAAAGATATACGGTGATTTTAGAACTAATAAAACTGAGTGTTTTTGTAGTACAATGTACTTACATAATACGATGGCGTTCCTAATTTTTGTTATTAAATTATTTAAGGCTAACTAAGAACTAAATCGTAATATTGTTTAGCCTAAAGCACTCCTGGAAAATGTTGTTTTCATACAAAACAGACAAAAAAAAGCATTTAAACAAACAAACAAACTCTTCCGCTTTATTGTAGTATAGAATAGTATAGATTATGGATTAAAGCAGTAGCGTTTAATTTGTGCGTGTAAAAGAGCCGACGTGGTGTATGGATACAAGCATGGGACTGTAAACCCGAGGGTTGTTAGTTCATTTCCCACTCGAGGTAGTGGTATACTTAATATTTTCACATCATTGTTCTGATAACACGGCCAAACACTGTGTTAAATACCGCCACACGACACATATTGCCTCAAGAATTCAGTGGAAAACGGAGATTCTTAGTGTGGGTGTGTTTTATCAATAGGGTCTTAGGTTCCCTCTACCTATCCTATTATGTGCAGGTGTGAAGCTAAAAAAAATAAAGTAGTAGGATTACTATCACAACCATGGTAGCTGATGAGGCTTGGCCAAAACAAACGTCTCTATTTGCCAAATAATGACCTGTGAATAAGGCTATTATTAGACTTACTCCAAATATTATTGTTGGCGTTCTCGTAGCTATCGCGATGCTAAATATATGTATCGGGTCCATTGAAATATTAAACATTGAACCGGTTCAAATTTCTTAAATTAAATAAATATAATATTTTACCATAAAATGTAAAATCCCATGTTTTCCCTTTCCCAGACGAATTTCCGTGAATATTCTCTCAAAGCAACTTATATGGGTAATTTAGCTTTCAACATCCAAATTTGGACTGTTTGACTGTTTGGACTGTCCGTTGAGTTTCCGCCACTAAACACGCAATTCCTTGATAATTCGGTGGAAAGTGGGGAACGGAAGTGTATTAACAGTAGACTCCCCGGTTTTCTCTGCGTACCTTGCTATGTGCGAGTTATAGAGTAAAATTGAAAAAAAAAAACTTAAAGATTAATTAATATTACTGATATCAAACTGAGATTGTCGTATTTAATCGTACTTCAACGATATTTCAACCGGCTACGATCACGTGCACTTGGTTATTTAGTTCATTCTAATTGCACATCGAGGGTTTTGGTTGCATATGATAACATGACTTAGTGAAAATGAAAAAGTATAAATGTAAGTATGTAATATAAATATCACAGTACATTTATGTCAAATTTCAATATTTTATATATATTTATGTATTGATATTGAGAGTGCCTGTAAACCGACTGCTTGTGGGTTCGGGAAATGAAATATTTATTTACATTTATATTTTCATTTCTTCGCTCTGGTGTCGATGCAAAGCGCGGCGTTGAGTTCCGCCACTCAACTCGACTCTACCTTCAGAATTTCACGGAAAGTGGGGCAGACACTCCGGTCTTAACACTAGGCTCTCTTTGCCCACCCTGTTGTGTGTGCGGGATACAGCGTGAAGCTGATTTATAATAATGAATGGAGTGTCTTGACAATAGGTACCCAGTGTGCCTTTGCTCATCTACATATTTGCGGAATACAGCATGAAGCTAAAATATTAACTGTCTGATTCACTGTCAAGTATTTAGTATACACAAAATAAGACGATAAACTTTGAAAGACTTTTGTGTGTTAGCACCTGGTGTCTTCTATACTCGTATATTCGAACGTCACTATACTCGTTATAATCTACTCACGTCCATTCAATATTGCTGGAGCCATTTCGTTCACAACGTACCTATATAGTTGGTCCTGCTTATTAATAGTTAAGCAGTGGCTTTAATTTTTTACTATTATATATGCTACTTATTAGGTACTTAAATAAACGCTGTAAATCCGTTTAAAATCATTGAATTTTAATGATGCAAAATATTAAAAATTGAATGTTTTTATTGTTAAATATATTAATAATGCTTAATGGAAACTATTACTTTTTTTGTAACGTAAAAAAAATTACGTAGCAATTTTTAACGCCGGGCCTCTTGGAAACCGACCAACCAAATACCTTTTTATGGAGCGAAAAAAAAAATTGACATTACGTACAAGAACTTCAACTAATTTGTACTTCCGGCGGAAAGTGAGAAGCGGAGTGTCTTAACACTAGGTTGAATGATTTATTTTGTTTGTTGTAACTATAATGTAGTTATGACTTTTTTTTTAATATTTTAGTTTAACAATCACTTAAATATCATATAAGATAACAAAATCCGCTTTGTTGTTTTAATAAGATAATTTTTATTTATATGCTTTGTAAAACCTTCATAAATTCCAGAAAGGGTTTAGCTTCCTTGGAATATGAAAATTATCATTATTGTATATTTACATCGTATTAAACGAAATGGCAAGTGTCTTAACACTAAGTAGGTTCCCTTTGCCTATTATGTTCTGTGCGGGATACAGCGTGAAGCTAAAAAAAGCACAATTTGTATAGTCAATACAGGTGAAGCCGCAAGCTGAACACTAGTTAAAAGATAAAAGATTTATCAACTAAGGTACTCAAAAAAAGTCAGCTTCACGCTGTATCCCGCTCACAGCAGGGTAGGCAGAGGGAACCTAGTGTTAAAACACTCCGTTACCCACTTTCTACCGATTTCTGAAGGCCGATTTCAAACTCGAGTTTGAGTGCATTTCGTGCTTATTAATTAAATTGAACATAATTGATCTTTATCAGACCCGCGCACGACTGACGGTGGTATGCAAATACCTCTTGTTTGTTCAGTTTAAGGGCGTGTCGAGATATGGAAAATTTACATTTTTAACTTAAATTAATTTATAAATATTAATCACGATATTCGCGCGTGAATTTAATTTTTAATTTTTAATATTATTTATGATTGATAAATTTGTTGCATCGTCTAAAATTTTAATCTTTTATAGGCCAGTCGTGGTGCAAAGACACAATCGTCTGACTGTAAACGCGATAGGTTGTAGTTCAATTCCCATTCGCGGAAATGAAATGAAGTACGCTTCCAGAAATCGGTGAAAAATAAGGAACGGATCTTTATTAAGAAGCGGAGTGTCTTAACACTAGATTTTTATAGTTCTTACTTGCGATTTTGCGGAAAGTTTTTCATATGAATTATATAAATATTTTTATGTGTATCATAATAATATATCAAATAACATGTAAATGTATTATTAATTAAATTAGGTGTTCAAAGGTTAATATTTTTTAAAGCATTTTATCTTTTGATGATAATGTGTGGATGTGCTGTATTTTATACCTACATATCATTTGTTAATCGATATTGAGATATTTATTTTTAGTTTTCATGTTGACAGTAACCAAAACAAATGTAATTGAATACTGTAGGACTAAAATATAATGGCTCGTTGATTTTATTTATCTTTATGCGATGGATCAATTCATTATTTATTGGGACCGAATTTTGTTATCAAAGTACGGAGTGTCTTAATCAGTTGCTAGCGCCTCGGCGCGCGCTCATAAATTTCTAATAAAAAAGACATATTAATAAATTTCACCCCTTATGTGGGTTAGGTAGAAAAAAAGGTTCCAAAGACACTTGATTCACCACTTTTTATCCGAATTGGGGTCGTGTTTGCTTAATTAATGTCCCGTTTGCCTTATTTGAGCCTTTGCCTCTGACTTTGTATGAAAGTTATAACCATCGCGTGTATGGCATGTACTGATGACAGAGAAAATAAATGTTATTCATAATTCTAGGTCCTGAAGAGTAATTTAATTAGATTTTCTAGGACGTGAGTTTTTTTATCTGTCTTTAAAATCTCGTGTGGGTAGAGACTAGTAGACTACCGTCTTTATCAACATAAGTCCGATGCCTCTACATCGAAAAAACACAAAATTTGGGTTAGCAAGCTTCTTAGATAGATTGATAGGTAAAACTCTTTATCGCATACATAGAGAAAATATAACATTTAACAAGAGAAATAGGAATACCAATATAAAATAACAGAAAAAAATAAAATAACATTTAGCGCACAGAGGTAGTATGCAAAGGCGACCTTATCACTATTAGTGATGTAGGTTCTTATAGCTAGATGTTTAAGCTTCACGCTTTATCCCGCATATAGCCAAAGTGAACCTAGTGTAAAAACACTCGTTCTCCGTTTTCCTCCTACACCACTTGTTATAGACTTATTTGGTAATATAGAGATATACATTTTGATATATTTAACTACTTATTTTATTGAAATCATTATATTAAATATTGATGTGATAATAATGTAATTATATCTAACCAACCACAGCACAGAGTTCCAAGGCGCCGGTTCAAGTTACCTTTAAATTAATATTATAACTCTTGAAGAAATTTTATAATCCGATTTTGTCATTCAATATCACAGCTGCGATCGTACGGATTCTGTATAGCTTCTCTATGTAATATATCTTAACTCTAAAAGAATGTTATAAGTTTCAAAGAAAAGTTTTAAGACATTTTCCGTCCAATTCCAAGACATTTGCGTGTTGAGTGTTGGAACTCAACGCGGTCTTTTGTTTGCGAGAGTAGGAATTAGAAAATTATTTATTTTTCCGAGTGGGAATGTAAATGATGTATAGCAAAATGCAAGGTTTATATATGAAATTAATATATAAATCAATCAATATATAATTTTGCTATATTCACTGGTAGCAGCTCGTGACTGTTAACACTGCAGGCTGTAGGTTCGATTCACGCTCCGGGAAATGAAATATTAAATATATTCGAATTCGGCGAAAAGTTAGAAACGGAAGTGTCAATAAGAACGGAGTGTCTCAAAACTGGCATGTGGCACCCATGCTACCTCTATCGACCCTGTTACGTACGTGCGGAATAGAGCATGCAGCTAAAAAGTTCTATATAATTTTATATATTTATTTTGGTTACGTATGAAACTAGTGACGCAAAGAGGTTTATGTAATTTAAATTTTAAAGTGACTTATGCATTGTGTATTATATCTACTTTTATTTAAAGTATTTTTTAATTTAAAGGCAAAAATTATTAAAAACATATCTTTTACGCCCGTTTTTATAAACAACTCTCACCTTTGAAATCGTTGTCAGAATCGATCTCAGAATTGATCGTTCAGAATCGTTAGTAGTTTCCAATACCTATGTAATACGTTACCTACGGTCACAGTTACCTCGCGCATTAAGAATGTGATATATGTTATGTATAAATAAATTGCAATTTTGCAAAGGTCTCGTATTGTCTTAAAATAATATTTTACTTTAAGACAAAAGAGTTTTTTACTACTTTTTTTTACGTCAATTGTTATGGATGATAATTACGTAAATAAACGTAAGTGGGTACTTGTTACTTGTAATTGATTTCACTCAAATAAAGTGTTGCTGTAGGTGTATATTAAAAGTTTGAAGAAGTAAAGAAATAAAATAAAATTTGTTTTTAGTGTTAACCAATTCTATCTAATAACTCTTAGTGAATATTGCAGATCTAGGTATACAGCGATATACTTAATTAACAAGCGTAGGTACAACTGTAAATACAACGGTTGTGGGTTCGATTACCATCCGAAGAAGAAGAACGTGCTCAGCTGGCTTGTCACGTGGAACGAATGAGTGATGAAAGAATGGCAAAAAAGATTTATGATGGAAAAGGTCGTGGTAAGATGGTAAGAGCGGTAGGAGAGACCTCGGAGACCTCGGTTGATCTGCGAAAACACAGTATCAAAGATACTGGAGGAAGGTCACGTAAAAAGCATGAGGATACATCACCCGGAGGGCATGTATAAAGAGGTTGATTACTATCTCTACATACCTAGAAAAAGGTACGTAGAGATCGTAGTTCATTTTCTCTGACTACCCCGCTAGGGATGAACCGTGCAGCTAGTATTAGTATTACCATCAAGAGAATGAGGTATTCGTATTTTTAATATTTTCGTTTCCTCGCTCTGGTAACAAGGTAAAGCGCGTCCTTGAGTTCCGCTTCTCAACTCGCTGTGTCGAAGATTCGATGTAAAGTGGTCATGGGATGTGTTAACATTAGGTTTCTTTGGTTTCTTAGGTGTGTTACACTCTCTGCCGTAGGTAATGCTATCTACATTGCCATTAGTAATAGAATATGGAAAATATAAATAATTGAAAATATTTATATAGGTAGATAACCTAAAATAGAGAAGTTAGTTAAAAAATGGCTTTTTTAAAATATTCAAAGTCTGCCTTGTTTGCTGATCGTCTTATCGAAAATCTATATATTAGTAAATAATAACTCATTAAAAAGCCTTTATCTTTTTTTTGTGGGTAGGAGTGAAAGTGACAACACCTGTTCAAATCAGCTGATTTATTTTTATTTAATAATAAATATAATAAAAGGTTTTTTTTCACGAACAAATGTTAATGTGATAACATACCCACCAGCAAGAACAATCCTATATTAATTCACTATTCCACTTTAATTTCTTTGTGTCATCAACATGGAATCTATCAAGGAGTCAATGACTGCACTAAATGATTTATTTACAACAAAAATGAGTGAGTTTCAACACAATTTGCACAAAACAGCTTCCCCAGTCTCTACAACATCATTGGCAGCCGAATTTAATCACTTTAAAAGCCTCATTCTTTCGCTCATGAATACTTTGCAGCGGCAAGTTGAATTTCTTTCTACTGAACTAGATAGGCAGGAGATGAGAAGAAGGCGTAAAATTGTGCTATTTCATGGTGTGCCAGAACAAAAATCTGAAGACATAAAAACTAGCATCACCGGGTTGATAGGAAAACATTTAGTGTTGCCTAATTTCTCTTCCTCAAGCATAAGGACCTCATATCGGTTAGGTAGATCTTCTGATAAGCCCAGGCCTATAGTGGTTAAGTTTACAGATGTGTCAACACGAGACATGGTTTGGTTTGCAAAGGGTAAACTAAAGGGCAGCGGTATCACCCAGTCTGAATTCCTCACAAAAGATCGTCATGATGCCTTTCTCGAGGCAAGACAGAGATTTGGGGTTGGCAAATGTTGGTCTCGTAATGGATGGATTCATATCATAGGACCGGATGGGTCGAGACATCAAGTTGAAACGAAAGCTGAAGTCATTTCTCTTTCGAGTACACATAGTAAGTCTCCAGTTGATAAAGACACTAATATTAAAGCATCCGACAAAGCAGTTCCTCGGGCTAAAAGACTAGTAAAAAAATAATTATTAGCTGTGTGTTCGGTTGTTTTTAATTTTAAACTTGATGTTAATTTACCCTCTTGTGCTAATATCTAACTACTGTACTACTGTTTTTATATTCCATAGTATATTAACTTATATTTGTAATGTTTATTGATTATGCATATATATATATATTTTAAAACTATAAGAAATTTAATACTGTATTCTTTGTTATTAGTATATTTTTTTTCTACGTCATTTCTTATTTGTCATCTTTTGTCAAAACCTATTTCCGATTATATGCATAGATAAGTTATGACAGATATGTAGTTCGGATTCTTGTAACATAGATGTATTGATTATTTGTGGTTAATGTTTTATTCTTTAATTTTTTTTTTTAGTTAGAGCAACAAAATAATATATTTATTATGTTTTGTTTAATTTTCATTATCTTGTAATATTTGTTTTTTGTAATATCACAAATACGTGTTTTTTATTATTTTGAAATTTATTCTTTTTATATGTGTTTGCGTGTGTATATGGGTATATATATGTATGTATATATATATATATATATATATATATATATATATATATACGGTCAGGTAGGGTATGTTTTTTTTTTTTTCCTTTTTAATTTTATTACTAGGTTGGTGCAATTTTTGTATTTCTTAAGTTTTTATTCTGTTTTTAAAGTGATTTTTTTATTTGAGATTTTTTCTTGCAACTGGCGGGTTTGTTGGTCTTAAGGCTATTTTTTATATATTTAGTATTCTTTTTTTTATTTTTTATTATTCTTAGTATATATTATTTATTTATTATATTTGTTTATATAATTTATATAATTATCTTGCACACAATATAATGGCATCTAACGATAATAGTAATAACTCCTTTCTTTCCTTATCTTCCATTTCTGAAGGTTCTGACAGCAGCGAAAGTTTCCATAGCATCCCATCACTTGATGAAAGTATTAATTCTTATTTCTCGGACTTCCCGAAAAATTTTAACGTCATCCACATTAACGCTCAGAGTATTCCAGCACATTATCCTGATCTTTTGTCATCTTTCACTAGTAAGAACATACATGCAGTTTTAGTATCTGAAACATGGCTAAAACCATGCTTACAGTCTATTTCCTACACACTGCCGGGATTTCAATTGATTAGAAATGATCGTATTGGACGAATTGGTGGGGGTGTAGCAATCTACCTGCGTGCTCATATTCCCTTTTCAATTGTGAATACATCACAACCAATGGGCACTGCACATGCTGAACACCTATTCATCGAAGTTATTTTAAACCATACAAAATTTCTTCTTGGGGTTTATTATAGTCCAAATCTTACGGTCGATTACTTCTCTTCATTTGAAGTCCTGGTGGATCAATTTATGCCCTCTTATGAGCATACCTTGATAATGGGAGATTTTAATACTTGTTTACTTAAAAAAGATTATAGAGCGTGTCGTTTGCAAAGTTTGATAGATTCAGTTAATTTACATATTTTACCTTTAGCTCCAACTCATCACTTTCCACATAGCAATCCTTCTCTTCTTGATTTAATTATAGTATCTTCTAAAGTTCATGTTGCGAGGCATGGTCAATGTCCTGCGCTGGCGTTTTCCTATCATGATCTTATTTATATATCCTACAAAATTAGACCCCCCAAGGCAAAATCAAGAATTCTTCTCCAGCGTAACTTTGGAGGTATTGATTTGGAGCGTCTTTACGAAGATGCCAATAATATCGACTGGAGCGTAATAGACGATGCAAATACAGTTGATGAGCAAGTAAATATTTTTAACTCATTTTTAATAAAACTTTATGATACCCATGCACCAGTCCGACCGGTCAGAATGAAACATCTCCCTGCACCTTGGCTCACCGCAGATATTAGAAAACTCCAAGATAAAAAAAACAGTGCTAAATCTAAATATGCTTCTGATTCAAGTGACAGCAACAGAGAAAAATTTGTGAGGGCTCGTAATCGTTGCAACAGGATTTGTAGAGATAGTCAACGACGCCATATCTATAAATCAGTAATCGATGAAGATGATCCAGCTAAAGTCTGGAAATTTCTTAAAACCCTTGGAGTCGGTAAAACAGAACATAATATTCCTCAGAAATCTCTAGATATCAATTCTCTTAATAAACATTTCACTTCTTCTAGTACAATTGATAGTACAAATAAATTGAACACCTTAAACTATATTTCTACTTTATCCACTCCTGAGGTTTCTCCATTCAAATTTAATCAATTTACTATATGTGATGTTAAGAGAAACATTATAGCTGTTAAGTCGGATGCAGTAGGTGTTGACAGCATTAGTCGTAAAATGATCATTCCTATAATAGACCTGTTGGCTCCTGTAATCACATCCATTTTGAATCGCTCAATACTCAATGGTGATTTCCCTTCCGCTTGGAAAGACGCCCAGATCCTCCCACTACCTAAGAAAAATAATCCATCTTCCTATTCTGAGTATCGTCCTATTTCCATTCTTCCTCTGTTATCCAAAGTGCTAGAACGTCTTGTTCACAATCAACTAAGCACATTCCTTTCAAAGCATAATCTCTTAAATCCATTTCAATCCGGCTTTCGCCATGGTCATAGTACGACTACTGCTTTAGTCAAGATCACCGATGACATCAGGCAGGGTATGGATAATCAGAAGATTACGGTGCTGACTTTGTTAGACTTCAGTAACGCTTTCAACACTGTTGATTTTGACATACTACTTGCTGTACTGCGTTCTCTTAACATATCTCCTGAGGTGGTTGATTGGTTTCATTCTTACTTGTACGGACGCCGACAGCGCATTCGAGTAGAAGATTCCTATTCTGAATGGTCCTCAACCAGTGCTGGCGTCCCTCAAGGTGGCGTGTTGTCTCCTCTTCTATTTTCAATTTTTATTAATTCTGTATGTCCTAAAATTTCTTCTCTCTACCACCTGTATGCTGACGACTTACAAATTTACGCACAAGGTACTCTCACTGAGCTACCTAGTACTATCGATAAGATAAACAACGACCTTAATGAAATATCAATTTGGAGTAAATGTTTTGGACTGACGATAAATCCTTCAAAAACTCAGTCTATTTTAATCGGCAGTCCTAGGTTATTGAAAAAAATTGATAAATCACAGATAGCGCCTGTAACAATCAATGGGGTATATATTCCGTTTAGCGAGTCTGTAAGGAACCTAGGTTTAATTTTAGACCAACATCTGTCTTGGGAACCGCAAATAAGAGAGGTAAGTAGAAAGGTTTACGCTGCTTCTGCGTCGCTACGAAGGCTGCGCAATTTCCTACCAATACCGACCAAAATTGCGCTGGCAAACTCGCTCCTATTACCAATTCTTGATTATGCGGATGTATGTTTTCTTGACATTAAAGAGGAGCAATTAAACAAACTTGAGCGGCTCCAAAATCTTTGCATAAGGTTCATATTCGGTGTGCGTAAATATGATCACATTTCCGAGTTCCGAAATAAGCTTAAGTGGCTCCCGATCCGCCTTCGCAGGAATACTCACATACTTCATCTTCTCTATTCTTTGCTGTTCAACCCTTCCACTCCTTCTTACTTGAAGAAACAATTCATGTTTCTGCATGACACCCACCTACGTTCTCTACGCTCCAACAACAATCTATTGTTAGAAATTCCTCTACACTCTTCGTCCTATTTCACTAATTCCTTTACTATTAAAGCTGCCCGTCTATGGAATTCTTTACCTATAGATATCAGACGTGCCAAGAGTCTATATATTTTTAAAAAAAAGCTAAAATATTATTATTTTAATATATAACATTATTAAAACACTCAATTGATTCCCTATTTTAATATTTTTTTTTTTTCTTTATTGTGTTTCATTTTTATATTTTGTGTATACATATAGTATATGTATGTATGTATGTATGTATGATTGAATGTGTGTATGTAATATTTATGTATATATCTTAATAAATATATATATTTATTTGTTTGTATTTTATGTATTTTTATTTATTTATTTTTTATATTTTTTAATATTACATAATTATGTAAATGTTTCATTTAGTGCACCGCCCACTTTTACACAACTCCAACATCCAAAGGTTGCCTGGAAGAGATCGCTTTAAGCGATAAGGCCGCCTTATTGTACTTTTTTGTCTTTTTTAAATTATTTTTTTTTTAAGCTTTTACATTGTGTCATTTTTTTGTTAAGGTGCAATAAAAGAATATTTATCGAATTGTATATCTCAGGCTAGGCCTGGTTATATGAATCAGCACGGGTATGTACCAAGTGCTGAATCAGTTCTGGCTGACATAATTAAAAATTTATTGTAACTGCATCACCATCTGAATTTAACTGTAAGAATTTTCTAACTATTCTACATGTGTTTAGGATAGCTGCTTTTTGAAGAGTTAAGTAAGTAAATTTAGGTAAATCAAGAATATTTAAAGAATTAAACAAAGCTTTCGGAACTACACCTGTTGTTGATATCACTATTGGAACGATTGTAACGTTGTCCATTTTCCATACTCTTTTGATTTCTTGTTGTAATTCTGTATATTTCCGAATCTTTTCACTAATTGTCGATTGTAAATTATTAGTGTTGGGTACTGCAATATCTATTAAGTATGTATGTTTATTATTCTTATCTACGAATGTTATATCTGGTCTGTTATTGTATATAGTGTGATCCGTTAAAATGGTTCGATCATAATATAACGTGTAACTTCGATTTTCTAAAACTGATCGAGGTGTATATTTGTAGTATGGTGTATGTGGATCGGAAGTGAGCTTAAATTTTAAAACTAATTTCTGGTGTATGATGTTAACTAATTGGTTATGTCTATGTGTGTAATCGTTTTGTGTTAATGAAATGCAAGCACCGGTGATGTGTTGTATGGTTTCTGGCTTACTCTGACATTTACGACACAAATCATTATCTAGTGTTTTGTCTTTCACAATATATTTCCTGTAGTTTTTGGTTGTAATAACTTGATCCTGGATCGCTAACATGAAGCCTTCTGTTTCTGGAAATAGTCCACCTAAGCTTAGCCATTTGTTGGACGCGTCTTTATCAACGTATAATTGTTCTAAATCATTCGGATGTCTGCCATGGAGCTCTTTCTTTTTCCAACTGCTATTTTTTTCCTCAATTCTATCTTTTCTATTCATTGATTCAGTGCTTTCTTTTTTAAGGTTTAATGGTGTAAAGTTGTTGTCTATTGCAATTATAGTTTCGTGTAATTTGCTTTCATTTTTTTTGTGATAGAAAAATTGTTTTAAATTAACAAGTTGTTTGTTGTGTAAATACGTAATATCAATTAACCCTCTTCCCCCAACTTCTCTAGCTAAAGTCACCCGTTCTATGGCAGATTTAGGATGATGAAACCGATTCTGTGTAAGAGTCGTCCTAGTTTTACTTTCTAATTGTTTAATATCTGTGTTTGACCATTTAATGATGCCAAATGAATAGGTAAGCACAGGTATAGCGTATGTATTAAGCGCTTTAAATAAATTTTTACTACACAGTTGTCGTTTACTTAATAAATGAATCCTACTAAAATATTCCTTTTTTAATTTATCTTTTATAGACTTGTGGTCTAATAGGCGCGCTTGATTGTACCCTAAGTATTTATATAGTTCGTTATTTTTCATTGCTGTTATACTATCCTGTTCACTAAGTTTATAGTCACCTTCTGTTATTCTACCTTTTACTATATTTAATTTTCTGCACTTGTCTAAACCAAAATTCATTCGGATATCTGCTGAAAAATTTGTTGTTATGTCCAACAGTTTCACCATATTAGCTTCTTTGCTAGAGTACAATTTTAAGTCATCCATATATAATAAATGGCTAAGCCGATGAAGTGTTTTTCTATTACTTTTTATTTCAAAACCTAATTTCGACATATTTAATAGTTTCGAAAGGGGGTTTAGAGCTACACAAAACCAAAGTGGACTTAAGGAGTCACCTTGAAATATTCCTCTACTAATATTTATTATTCTACTACTGATATTCACTAAATTTGATTTTAAATGTAATGTTGTCTTCCAATTTTGCATGGTTTTCTTAAGAAAATTTATAATTATAGGGCTTATTTTGTAAATTTCTAAAATTTCTATAAGCCAGGTATGAGGAATACTGTCAAAAGCCTTATTGTAATCTATATATGATACAAATAGGCTTCGTTGACTTTTCTGAACATGTTTCAATACAGTAGAATCTATAATTAGTTGTTCTTTACAGCCTCTATGTAATTTTTTGCATCCTTTTTGTTCTTCCATAAGTATTTTGTTAGTGTCCAAATGTTTACTGATTTTTTGTGTAATACAGGAAGTTATAATCTTATAAAGTGTCGGTAAACAAGTAATTGGTCTGTATTGAGATGGGTTGTCTGTTTTGTTGCTCTTTGGTATCATGTACGTGACTCCTTTCGTTAAGAATTCTGGTAGAATAGTATTGCCTTTTATGATGTCTGTAATTTGATCTATTAGCTTATAGTGTAAAACGTGTAATTTTTTAAACCAAAAATTTTGAATATAATCTACACCTGGTGCCTTCCAACTATGTGTCTTATTTACTATATTTCTAAATTCATCTATTTCTATATTTTGGAATTCCATTTCAGTAATAGTTTCTGACTGTATTTTCTCATTATTAATCCATTCAGCGTCCTTGTTGTGTTTTATGCTATGCGTCCATATGTTTTCCCAATATTTTTGTAGAGATTCTAAAGACGGCGGCTGTTGCACCTCTGTTTTGCCCTTCAAATTACGATAAAATTGTTTTTCGTTGAAAGTAAATAGCTTGTTATTGTCTTTCCTACTTTGTGCTTTCTTATATCGAGCGAATCTATGACATTTCACTGCAAGTTTTTGTTTTAATGTATCCAGGTATTCAATAACGTGCTTATTGTTATCGTCATATGAGCTGTGCTTTTTTGTTTTTTCTAGGATTTTATTAATCTTTTTCATTAAATGTTTGCCCCTATTTCCATTTTTATATTGTGTCAGTCTTCCAATATCTCTACGTAATTCTTCGATATCTGCTTTTAATCTCATTTGCCACACAGGTTGAGATTTATTGATTCTATTAGTTTTGTTTTTTACTTCTCTATTTAAATATGTTATAATTGTTATACCCGTACAATAAATAAGTGTATGAGTATCGAGTATGCTGTCTAAAGTGCTTAGTTTTTCTTGTAATATAGATTTATTAAAAATATTTATAATATAGGATAATTTATAACTACTTCTTAATTTCGGCAGAGATAGACGTGATGTAGGATCGCTATTTTTGTATTTACTTAAATTTTCTTCTAAAATACTTCTAAGTGTTTTTTCACAACACTCGTCTCTTATATTAGATTCGTTTGTGGTTGTGTTTTGTGAGTAATTATTTGGTGTATTTGCTTCGTCAGAGTGTTGATGGACATTAAAAGATTCAGTATAATTATTGTTTTGACAGTGATTATGTATATTATTAATTAACATGTCACTTGTATTACTATTTTGATCTAGACTATACTTGACTTCTTCGCGAATCACTTTAATCTCGTCTGCGGAGAGAAATTTATTCCTAGTGATAGCTCTTAGTTGGTCTGATAATCTTTGTTCGGAAACGTTATTATTTGAATATTTATTAGTAAAATGTTGATGCAGTTTTTGTCGGTATTGAGTTAAATTAGTTTCTAGATTGGTTATTTTGAAGTATGTGCGCATTATGAATATGTTTATATCTTTATCCCATTTCATGCGTACACGTGGTTTTCCAGCTTTGGTGGTCTCAGGTCTCATTGCCGAAGCTACCGTCGAAACATCCACAGCTGGAGGAGTCAAGGACTCATGGTTCGGATGTATATGTGTTTGGCTAGACGTGACTTCTTCGGGTTTACTCCCGGTAAGGGTCCGTCTGCTTGTGCCCTTACCACCGACGGCTCGTATACTGTAGCACCCAGCGTCGGCTCCAGGTGCGCCCCGGCGGTCATCCCCGGGCAGCGGCATTAATCGTTTAACTCTCTTTCGTAACTCCATTTCTTGCTATTGGGACCGTTGGTTGGGAAATTATGCTAAGATATTGTTGTTTCAAAATTTATAAATTTGTATGATTTTGTCAAGATGGTCAGACTAGCTTAGTATCTATTCCCGTAAGAATATTTATTATTATTATTAGAAGAATATTTATTATTATTATTATTATTATTGTACACTATTATTATATTATTTGTGTACTGTAACGTTATTCCCCTTTTCTTTTGTTTATATTTAGTCCGTTATTTACCAAAGATAAAGTCCGCTAGTAGAAACAGTGTTTGCTCGAAGCAACAAAATCGTCTTTGCGAATATTATATGCTAAATATGTTTGTTTTATTATTGTTCTCTACTTTTCCACCGAATTATAAACATTATTACTAGTTGAGTTGCGGTGCTTAACACCGTGTTTTATCTTGTTTTATAAGTAATATTACTTATTAAGTAGTTACCTATGTCACGATTTACCTTTTCATTTATATCGAAAAACCTGTCTACAGTACATCTAACATCCTGTTCTTTAATACGCTAAAATGAAATAAGGGAAATCCGGTTTTATTATTACAAATTTAGAAGAATAAGAGGAAATTGGATGTCTGACTGTCCTAACCTATACCTAAGTGTTTTAGTAAGTAATTAGATCCATAATTTAGGAATTCTTGGCTTGGGTAATGGTAGACCTAAGTTTTAGTTATTTAGTTAGAGTCAATAGGCAATTGTTTAGTGTAATAGTAAGGTATAAACTATAGGAAAAAAAGAGTGAGTGAGAGAAATGATTTACGTTTTAAACAATTGTAATCATCTTCTCAAGTAGGACTTGATCCCACAACCGTGTCGCTTACAGGCAAACACTCTACCCCACTTGCACTTTAGACACAATGATCTCTATATTTACAATTAAGTCTCTCTTTTTAATAATAAATATGTTAATAAAATACACTGTAAGTTCTTTTGAACTTTCTAATTTATGGTTATAATGTTTACTAAACTCAACAATTTTACTAAAACAACAATGACGCCACGTATAGGTAAATGTTAGTTCGAGTTCCAATTACTTCGTTAGCATATCAAATAGACGACACGACTAAGTAACATTACTTAAATGACTGATCGCCGTACTCACAGATATGAATCAGTATTTAATTGTCTTTAAATTGTTAATATTTCATAGTGTTGTTGGCGTCTGCTTTGCATCTAATTGTAAATGCGACGATTGTGGGTTCGATTCTGACTCTGTAAACTATTGAGCGCGGCTTTGAGATCCACCACTCACCACGCCTTTAGCGAGCGAAATGTTTTAACACTCGATTTATAGTCATATACTGTTTTCTACTATACATCAAAAGAATGTGTTTCAATTCGAACCAGTAAATCCGGAGATTAGCGTTCAATTGTTCAGCTTTATAATATTAGTATAGATATAGATTTTGAAATCAATAAGAAGAATTACTTTAAATAATAAACAAATAATAATCACCTAGTTGTCTTCCACGGGAAATGGATTTAATATAATCTACAATTGTACGTAAAATAATATACAAGTTTACTTTGTAATATAGAGATAGAAGATTAGATATCTAAATCTTTATATATTTTTTACAGCTTTTCCCTTTATTTTTCAATCAGTTAATCACTCCGTTTAGCACTTTCCGCCGAGAGAAATTAGCTGTTGGATGGCAGAACTCAAGGATCTACCTTGTTTATCAGAACGGAGAAACGAAAATAATTTAAAAATAATAATTTCGCTCCAGTGGAAATGGAACTCATCATATAGCTTGTTTATATAAATACGATTATTATTTTTTATCGCAAAATTCGAAATATTTTTTTATATTTCATCATACATATATGCTTTTATTTTGAGCAGTATTCTCGAATTTCGTGACCTCAGCGTCTCCCTTGAGGTCGACGGTGCTATTACCACACCGCAATCCCCCTCTCATAAATTATTCACATTATAGCTCCATCTCGGTCTGTTTTAGTGGATAATAAGGGTCACCTTGTTTTTGTGGGCCATTTTAGAATGTTTTATATACGAATCCTGCCAAGAACCTTGTCTTAAGACTAACCGAGTGGTTAGCACCGAGGTCAGATTCGCATTAAGTATGTTTAAACTCCTTACTGGCTATTAAATAATATAAGCTAGTGTGAAATTGTTTATTTTGTTCGTACTGTCGAGTGTATGACTTGCTGTATATGTTAAAGTGGATTTCAATCGATCTTATTGTTATGAATGGGATTCTAGAAAAGTCTTTTTAACTGAAATTTATGTTATATAGCATTATATAATTTGTGTAGTATATAGATAAGTAATATTTATCGAGTGTTTGAGAGTTTGAACTGACATGTTTATCACATTTGTTACAGCTATCTCGTATCAGGTGACGCGGACGGCAAGTGCTACATATGGGACTGGAAGACTACCAAGCTGTACAAGAAGTGGAAGGCCCACGACGGCGTCTGTATATCTTCGCTGTGGCACCCCCACGAGCCCAGCCGCCTGCTCACCGCCGGCTGGGACGGACTCATCAAGTACTGGGATTAAATGATACTAGCATACACGATACAGCAGTTTTAATTTCCCCTACCGATAACCACAAACCATAAATAACATAATTAAACTTTGCAATGTCAACTTTATAATATTTTGTTATAAGCTTTGTTTTATTTTATCTTATAATTGTATAAGATATATATTATGCGGCGATCATAGGGCACTTGTAGGGCTCCTCGTACGCGATGTCCACCTTGTACTCCATGCTGCACTCGCGACAGGCGCCGTTCACCATGAACTGGTTGAAGCTTATGTTGTTCTCATGGAATGATTCAATGAGGGCAGTGATGAGGCTGTCGATCATCTCGGGCGTGTGGTGCGGCCCCGGGGCGAAGCGGAGGCGCTCCTCTCCGCGCGCCACTGTAGGGTGGTTGATGGCCTGGACGTAGTGACCGCGCTTCATGAGGGACTCCGCGACCAACGCCACCTTGTCCGCACCGGCTATAGGCACAGGCACGATGTGGCTCACAGACGGCAGCTGCGGTAGGCCCGCTATGAGTAGAGACAGCTTTAGGTAGCGAACTATTGCTTGGTGTTTAGCTCGCAGGTTCCGCCCCTCCTCGCTTGCTAACAAGCGGATGGCTGCTATGGAGCCTGCGAGCACGGGCGGCGGCAGTGCAGTAGTGAAGATGAACCCTGGCGCTAGAGACCGGATGGTATCCACAAGTAACGAGGACCCGGCGATGTATCCCCCGACGTTCCCGAAAGCTTTACCAAGCGTCCCAGAAACGATGTCGATCAGGTGCTCGACACCCCTTTCCTCCCCGATACCAGCACCATGTTTCCCATACAGACCCACCGCATGCACTTCATCCACAAAAGTCAAAGCTCCATATTCATGAGCTATATTACACATCTCCTCTAGAGGACAAATAGCACCACTCATAGAGTGGACAGTCTCGAACACGACTAGCTTTGGTACACCCACTGGTGATGATGATAGTAATTCTTTAAGGTGAGTCGGGTCGTTGTGCCTGAATATATGTTTCGGCGCCCGACTGTTCCTGATGCCCTGTATCATGGAGGCGTGGTTGCCCGCGTCCGAGTACACGATGCAGCCTGGCATTATCTTGGCCAGTGTAGAGAGCGTCGCATCGTTTGCAACGAAACAAGAACTAAATATTAAGGCGGCAGGTTTTTTATGAAGTTTTGCAATTTCATATTCGAGTTTCTCAGTCATCTGCGAGTTCCCAGCAATGTTGCGAGTGCCGCCGGCGCCCGTCCCGTACGACTTGATAGAGGAAATAGCAGCGTCCTGCACGCTGGGGTGCCGTGAGGCCCCCAGGTAGTCGTTAGCGCACCACACCGTCACACGGCGGTTGTCGTGACCCTCGAGGGCCTGCGGGTACATACCGTCGGCCGCCAGGCGGGACACCTTCCTGAATATGCGATACGAGTAATCCTTCTTCTTGGCATTGATCTGCTCGCTGAAGAACTTATCATACTGATAACTCGAGTTATCCACGATATCCTCAGTCATCTCCTTCGGGGCCTCGGAGACGATGGAGTTCGACTGAATGAAGGGGCATTTCGTTTCGTCGACGCCGAGAGAGCGGAAGCCCCGAGAAAGTATGGGACAGAAGTTCCCATACTGCTTGAGCAACACACTGCCATAATTTCGTACGAAAGTTTGATTCATCGATCCCAAGAAAGGGCACGGCATTTTATGTAATCGGTGACACTCACTTGTAACACTTACGACACAAGAATAATACAACAGTTTTTGTTTTATATTTCGACGTTTTCCACAACAACGTTGGCTCGCACTGTAGCCGAACGCCTCGCAGATGTACGGGTCGCAACTGGTGGCTCACTGCGCGGCCGTCCTCATTTATAAAGTGTGTGTCGTCATATCGATTGAGCTCCGAAATATGGTTCTGTGCTTCTACTCCACGTACAATTTTTATTTTGATTATAATGAAAGAGTGTTGCCAAAAGGTTTAATCTGTCATTGTGGTGTTGTCAGCTGTACGTCCAAAATTAGAATAATCTTTGGATATTTGAAAAAGAATTGCCATCTTTTATACTTATTTCAATGTTTTTTATTATTATTTTTATCTTTAGTTTTTTTATACAACAAAAAAGTTTTCATAAAAAAAATATTCATTATTTAAACCTTATATTTTTTTAAATATCTGTAGTCATCTCAATAAAATTAAAACAAATATATAAAATATATTGAATAACATAAAAAAAAAATTGTAATATACAGTAATTAAAATATCGACAGTACTTTTCGTATAAAAAAAATACATTTACATGCGGTAATTGCTTTTACTGCAGCTGCCGAGCTGCTGATACAGCCGTACAGCTAAACTTAAATAATTTATAATTTTTCTATAATTGTTTATTTTATTGACTTTCTAAAATATTCCCCTAAAATATATATTTTAATATACATATCGGTTCTGTTAGTTTGACAGTTGACATTTATGATAACTAAAATATAACCTGAAAGTTCTGAAAATCTGTAATATTTCGTTTGATATTTTAATAACACTTTATAAATTTAGAAAGGATAGTTTATTAGTAATTGAAAAATGTTCTCTCTAAATAACCATTTGGAACTTAGAAGAGTTACTATATCTAGTTTAGTGACGTGCATTTATTTACCAATTATTGTGACTGTAATCTCCTACAAAGGTTTACTTTATTCAGTAGGAAATGCGTCGTCTTTTTATATCCTGGTCCTTATATTTATTGCTGAACTACTGAAATCATTCTACTTAAACTCAAGCAATGATCTTCAAGCCAGGAGGAAAGTTAGTAAGAACAGAGCAAGCGATATATTCAAATCAATAATATTCCTTCTTGGAGTTACGTTTAGTTTTTTTGTCGGCATAATATTATTTGGTGCACCATTTTTGGAATATCACGAAGAAACTCTGATGTTATCAAGTTTATTGACATTGTTGACAGTATTTCCATTGATTGCTCATGCGGGAGTGGAATCAGCGGTCCAGCTATTATTTGGAGTTAAGACTTTTTCACGAGACACGATCATAGCAATGTTAGTTAACAATGCATTGTTGACAGTTTGTGGAGCTTGGCTTGGCGCAGTTGTTATTCCATTGGATTGGAACACACCCTGGCAACAGTGGCCTATATCATGCTACCTTGGTGCCTTAGGAGGTTATGTATTATCAAATGTATTAACCATCACCAAAGTTACCCTCATGTCTGGAGCAAACAAACATCCATCATTGAATGTCTTTGTTAATATGATGAACAAATTACATATATCTAAATAAGTTAAACATGCTATTTATATTTTTTTTTTAGTTATTATTACATCTTAAATCAGCTTCATGCTGTATCTCACATTCAGCAGAGTAGGCAGAGGGAAACTAGTGCTAAGACACTCCGTTCCTCACTTTCTGCCTAGTTCTGGAGGCATTGCGTGTTGAGTGGCTCTATTTAAAGATTCGGAACAAAGTAATGAAAATTTAAATGTTATTAAATGTTTTGTTTCCTTAAGTGGCATCGAACCCACAACCAGTCAATTTTACAGTTATACTTATAGCCCCTGTGCTAAGACTAGACTCAATTTCTACACAGTATTAAATTCTTAAAGTATTATTGTGTTCATAATTTTTTTTAATTTTATTATAAGTCATGAATTGTTTTTAGTCATTGTTTTATTATAATAAAATAAATGTATAATAAATAAAACATATGTTTAGTAAATTAATAACTTTATTTTGTGTTTGTTAAATATTTACATAGCCTAATCATTTATAAAATATGAAACTTAACTAATATTACTGCATCACAATTTTTAAATAACTCTCTAAGTTAGCATTACAATACATTATGCCGTTCATACACTACACTCGAGTCAACAACAATATACTTTGCTTAAATCAACAATAGTAACACATCTAAGGCCTGGATTATATTTGTTCCAAAAATCTGTGAAACACTAACATTTTTTAAATATATTTTACAAAAAAGGGTAATTTTAGTACATATTTTCTGGATTATTTTATAATTCTTTAATTTTGATTGGAAAAGTTATTCAATTATAAAATAATTACAAACTTACAATTACAATATTTAACTAAAAATTACAGTAGTAACACATCTAAGGTCTGTTCTGTAAATAACTGAAATATTATAATTTTCTTAACAAATTTTTACAGAACAAATTTGTGAAATGTAAAATAAATGTGGCAAGTTAATTCTTAATTTCAATCGGAACAGCTATACAACTATAATCTATAACATTACAAATAAAACATTTTTAATATAAAACTATTATTTGCCATCAAGAATATAACAGATAAGGCATACAGAATAGACAATGTATAAAATTTTTAATGTAGCAGGCCTCAAGTCACGAATTCAAATCCATGATTTTTTGTATTATGTTTCTGAACATATTCTCTTTAATTTTATCATTAATAATTTTTAATAATAATGACATTTAAGGTAGTCACATTTGTTATTTTTTTGCAATTAACAACTGATTTCAATCATTATCACAATTGCTTAATAACTCTTTAAATTTAAAAGTCTATTAATATATTTGCTGTTCTGTGATAAAATACTAATTATTATACAACAGTACTAAGTTCTATTACTTTCTGGGTATTTTTGTGGCACTTAAAGGGCTTTCATATATAAAAAAATACTTTAAGTATCTCATTATACAACAATAACACAATTGTTTTCTACAAAAATATTTTTTAATATGTATTTAATAATTTCATTATAATATTAAATGTCCTGGTATTAATTGGCATCATTAGTGCTAAGCAGCTAGCTTAATCACAACACCATTGTGGTGTAGGTAAGTGATTGCAAGAAGTTGTGTGAGTTGAAATCCTTTAGCATATTAAAAATATTTCAATATATATATATATATATATATATATATATATATATATATATATATATATATATATATATATATATATATATATATTGAAATATTTTTAAATAATTATTTATTTATAGAATAATATAGGAAAAGACAGAACAGACGTAAATTAGCTTAATTAACATTAAGCTATTACAATTACATTTACTTAATGTCAATTAACCGCTAATTGATGTTCCTGTATGAGACATTATATATTAGAGCATATACTCTTAGAGTTACGTGACTTGTATACTAAAAGTTAGAACAATATAAAGTGACTGTTCACTCTAACACTAAATATCGACAACTAGCAATTTGCGTAATTGGCAGTGTTGCAATTAATTACATATAAATTTACCAAATTATTTTTACCCTTAAACGGGCAGAACCAAAAATTGATTTATGTATGGTTCTAATTATCCAATGTGCTACTAGATAATACTATTTATATTAATAAATAATATTTAATTTTTTATTTGTTATTGTGGGATAATGTTTCTAATTACCGGATTAAAAAGAAAAGTATTTAAATTTACATTTTGTTTGTACTAGCAACATTGTTGTGACCTTGGAGTTTCTATATGCTATACGAACTTTTCTATATCATAGATAATAAATTCATTTTAATCACGTGGCGTGCAAACATTGACGAACATATTTACATTATAATTATTATAGTGATAACGAGAGTTTGTTTTTTACTTTCACACATCTTTTTACCGTTTTACTAATAACAAAGACGTAAAAAACAATGTGTTTAATCACTAAGTATTATAAACATCGCAAGAACAAGCGGGAAGTGTGAAAGTAAAAAAAAAACAAACACCAATCTCTTATTTATAGCTTTCAGCTTTTTTCTACATATTTATTGCGTTGCGATTCTTATTTTAAAACTTTATTTTACATAATTAAAATTTAATCTGATTAAATGGTCGTAAATAGAAGTGACAGATTGTCAATAAAAAAAAACAAGTATTGCCAATTACTATTACTTATATATAGATTAAAATATTAATTAGATCGATATATTAAAAAAAACCTAAGTAATAATGAATTAAGACAATATTATTTTTGAAAATTAAATATTCTTTCTTTAACTGTATCCATTTTTTATTATTTTGTATTTGAAAGACTCAAATAATAAATATTGATTGATTTTTGAAACATATAAATTGATTACATAGTTTTTTTATTAAAGAAAATATATTAAAAAGAACATTATTGATAATTAGTAGAGATGCGCCGAATCGTGTTTACACCGAATAACCGAATACCGAATACTATTCGGTTCAAACTTTACCGAACCGGATATTCGGCCGAATTATTCGGTTTACCATTTTCTCGCTATATAAACAGGTTTTAACATGCCGTCGCTGGCTAGATAACGAACGGGCCCTACCTTACCTCCACCCGAAAGCACGAAATTTCAGAAATTGACCTTATGTGCCAGAAATTCCCTATCAACAATGTTGGACTCGATTTAGAATGAGATTTGCTCCTGAAAAATGCGTATTGGAACTATAAGAAACAGGGAGAGACCTCTACAAAATATTATTATGAATATTATATGGTGTTTTATAACTGTTGTGAAGTACTTGGCTCGACAAATTCTGTCATTGCAGAAGATCCTAAAAGCCCAATCGCTGTGTAATTAGATAGTTATGCAGGTGAAGATCTTCTACCTAGAACCCAGAGCCCTTTTGATTGGTGGGCAAATCATAAGTTTAATTTAGCCAGGGTTTTTTTAAATATCCTCCATATTCTCATTTTTGCGCTTGTGGTTGTGGTGCACCCCAATGTTAGCTCGATCCATTTGATCGCATACAACTCAGAGCCGTTGAGCCTGGAAAGCACGCACGGCTTTTCATATGTTCCCCAATTGTGATTTTCATATGTTCCCCAATTTAAAAAAAGACTTAAGGGGAAGGAAATTTTCCGACGACAATGAGGTGAAGGAGGCAATTTTGGGCCTTTTTGAAGCGAAAGAAAAAAAATATTATTTTGACGTTTTATAGAAATTTTCATAGATCCAATAAACGTATTTAGATTAAATATGTTTATATTGAAAAGGAAGAATAGGTTTGTGTGATTTAATTTAGAACCCTTTCATTCCACGAACTTTTGGACCTCCCCTCGTAGCAAAGCAATGATTAGAAATGTGTATTTTTCTATTTATACCCTCATATAGTGTTATTAACTAAATAATTAGTCTAATTACGAATGTTCTTAGTAAATCATATCCACACTGAATCATTGAATGCTCCTCGTATATTAAATTTCTGCAGTGTTCCTCTATCCTTGTATATGTATGTTATAGTCTCTATTATTGTCAATCTAGTATATTCGTTATAAATTTAATTGTTCATTGAAAGCTTAAAATAAATATTGACTACTATTTAAGAAATACACATGTCGATTTGTGGTTTACATTTAACCTTATTATAATAATAATGTAAATCTTCCATAAGACGTATTATCTTACATTTCTACTGTGTTGTGCAGCCAATTAAATAAAAATAATCGAACCGAATGTATTCGGCACCATACCCGAATAATTCGGCCGAATACGAATATCAAAAAAGATGCCGAATACACCGAATACCGAATAGTAAACGAATATTCGGCGCATCTCTAATAATTAGTATTGTTTAAACATAACACAGTTACCCTGTTGAATGTTGAAAAACAAAAGTAAAATCTGGCACAGATACGTAATTTAAATACTAACACTATGTCTAAAAGGTAAAATTCCTCAAAATAATAACTGAATTAAGAAAAAAATATTCATTAATATAATATACACTTCACTTAATAAGTGTTTTTAACTTTCTAAATGGAAAATAATCATAAAATAAAATAACCATAGATTTTTCATGTTATTATCTACAATGTTGATTTACTGAATTGTAAAATATATTATTAGAAATTATCAAATCAATAAAAACAATAAATTGTTAATGAAAAATATTCTTTTTATAAATTTCAAATGATATTTAAATTATTATTAAAAAAATATGTTAATACAATAAAAAATTACATTTACACTTTTAAAAAATGTAATTTTTCAATGTATATATGCACAATCTATACCAAACACTTTTATTGGAACCTTAGTTTTAATAAGCAAAGCTTAAAAACATTGATATTCACTCATTAATAACATTTAATACAAAAAATGCATATCTAATACTAGTTATTAACGATTTTCAACTCTTCTGAAACTTTCTATACAAGTTAGTTTGACATATTCAAAAGAATAATTGCACTTTAACAATAAAAGTGGCGTAACCTATAATTTTCTGAAACTTTTTATTTAAAAAAAAAACAATTAAAAATCATGTCTTACATTTTTATGATGATTTAATTAAATAAATATTTATCATTTAATTAAATAAATATAAATATGATAAAATTATATTGTTTTTGAGTCACACCACACTTATTCAGAAGATGCATTACTTTGTATGGTATTGTGAATATAGTGAGGAATATACAAATGAAGTGAAATTTTGAATTTAAAGAGATTTGATAAACAGATTTTGATATACAACAAATGTAACATATATTGTATAAATAGAACGTTTATAATTAAAATGTCATAAATGTTCTTTGTATCTGTTATTGAAAAATAGAAAATACAATTCAAAACTGAAACTCACAAGTGATATGTTTCATATCAATTTTCATCTAAAAAGCGTTAATATAAGCGGTAAAATAAATAATATATGAGCGCCGTTATAGTACATACATTTAATAAAAAAAGAAAGCTTTTACATAATTTTAGAAATGCATTGTAATTTAATAGCACATTTATAGAAAACGTATAAACAATTGGACGTAACGAGTTTTGAAATCGTTTTTGTACTCCCGCACTTACCACTAAGTCGTACGTTCTTATCAAGTTACGTTCAAATTTTTATGCGTTTTCTAAAAAACCAGTACTATTCTTTTTTAACTGTGGAATAACACTTTAAAAATGTTATAACTTATTTAGAAACGATAAGATCTTAAAGCTTTAGGATTTCAAATTAAAAATGTGACGACAAATATTACTATTGATATAAGTTGTTTAATTTTTTAACTTCAATTTAAAGAATTTCTTTTATATTTCCGTATATATATAAATTTATATTTGAAGTGAGCTTGTTTTATTGCCTGTCGTCAGTTTCTTACAAACGTAACAATAATTAATAATTAAAGCTGGCCACTGTTACTTCACTACGTTGAATAAATCATCAAGTAAAATGATCTAACTCACATAAAAAACATTTTAGAAATTATTAATCAATGAAAAAAATAATATTTTATGCTCTATTTGCTATTTAAATGTTTTTTAAAATTATTATTATTACTTTTTTTATATTTTCTTTACAATAAAAAAATATATAAGTGAATTACTAATAGTATTCATTATATCACAGTGCTGTCACCATTTTAAGTCATAAAAAAATATGAAACTACTTTTAGTTTTAAGTAACTAAATATAATATTTTTCATCATATTTATGAGTTAGACCATATTACTAAAACTGGCGCTTATACAATACACAAAATAATTATTAAATATATTTTTTAATAAAAAAACATAATAGAGGTTATATTTAAAGATGGCGTCGAGTCTACGTATTGCTGGTGTCGGGCTGGAAGTAATGTAGACCGTTTATCTGTAATAGAAAAAATATAAAGTTATACGAGACGATATATATATAAGGATAAATATAAATTAATAACAGTACAATATACGTATGTATGGATAATTAATGATTTTCGAGGCCGTCGTGTCGCAGGGGTTCAATTGCTACTCTCGCTCTGAGTGTTAAAACATTAGGTTCCCAGATTACCTCGGCCTATCCCACTAAGTGTGGAATACATCACGAGGGTAAAAAGTAAAAGAACATATGCAGCACTCACCGTCATATCGTACTCGGTGACGAAGGCGGGCACCTCGAGCTGGTCGCGCGGCATCACGGAGTAGAGGAACTCCACGCCGGGCAGGTTGTGCACCTTGGCCTTGATGGCCGGCGCCATGAACGTTGTGAACCACCAGGTCATCATCTGTTGAGGGTGTAAAGAAATAAATAAACATTTATTAGTTAACTGACTAATGAATTTTTAATTAAAATAAGATAAAAATTAAATTTTAAAATGCATGATAGGAATTAATCCTTTACTTTAGTGTACTTTTTTGTCATAAGAAAAACAGTTATGTTTAAACTGCTTTCATCAATATTAAGTTTAATAAATCAAATCAGCTTCGGACTGTATCAAGCACACAGCAGGGCACAGGGACCTTGTATGAAGACTGTTCCTACCTTTCCGCTGAATTTTGGAGACCAGAGCGAAGATGTGAAAATATAAAATTAAATTAAATATTTGATTTCCTCGAGTGGGGATCGAACCCACAACCAGCCGATTAACAGTCATACTTTGTGCAACAGCACCACGACTGACCTCAATAAATTAATAAGGTATAAAAATTGTAATCCACTGTTGATTAATTCTTAAATTCATTGTATAAATCTTTATATTAAAATGCTAAAAAATGCTAAAAGGTACTAACAGTCACACTTTAAGAAGCCAATTAACTTTCGACTATAGTTTACACCTATTGCATTTCATATTTATATCGATTTAATGTTAATTTAACGTTAATAGACATCTCTAGGAGTGACAGTCATTCACTTAAACGTGTCAGGAAGTTATTGTCAAGGAAGTTATTATTAAACCTAATGACTCACTTTACATCAACACGGACATAATTATACAAAATTAAAATTGAATTCTTTATAGCAATTGTTTTAAAAGAATATTTTACACAATTTATAATACCAATTAACAACTAAATTAAATATAATAAAAAATATTGTATGTAAAAAACTATCTGATTAAGAAAAATAACAAAACTTACTTTGGTCCAAAACGTCGGATGTACTATATAGAAGGCTTTTAAATTTTTCTTGTATCTGTAAAATAGGGAAAAAAACATTAAATAAATAAATATATTAAATAAATTAGCTTCACGCTATATCCCGCACACAGCAGGGTAGGCAGAGGGTACCTAGTGTTAAAACACTCTGTTCCTCCGTACTCCGTAAAAAAACATTAATATTATAAGTATATAAAAACTATAGTTAAGTTGTCTCATAATATTTTTTTACAAAAACTGGATTTGTATCTCCATTGTTTTTTTAGCTTCACGCTGTATCCCGCATATAGCAGGGTAGTTGGAGAAACTTAAAGTTTGAGAAATTAGTTAACTACCGTCGTTTACGCTGTGCCGCTCCGTTACGACGACCTCTATATCTACTGTTCTTATATTATTACTTTCTTATTGTTTGAAGTCAGTCGCGGCGCACTGGCACAAAGTGTGACTGTAAAGCTGACTGGTTGTGGGTTCGATTCCCATTCGAGGAGATGAAATATTTACTTAAATTTACATTTCCATTTCTTCGCTCTGGTGTCGAAGCTGAGCGCGGCGTTGAATCCTGCCACTCTACACGCAATGTCTCTAGAATTCGGCAGAAAGTGGGGAACGGAGTGTAACACTAGGTTCCCCCTGTCTACCCAGCTGTATGCGGGGTACAGCATGAAGCTATTGTTTTTTTTATTGTTGACGTCTCAAAATCATATCATAGTTTTGAACTAGTGTCTGCTCATTGACATTAAAACGAACTTCACATGTAAAAAAATGCTTTTACATGTGAATGCATCGAAATCGTGAGGTTAGAATAGAAAGCAAAAATATAAATAAGTAATATAGTGTTTTTTACATATGTTTATAAGAATTGATCTATGCGTCATAATTTTATTCTGTGTGTAGGTATATATAACTAAAATAAATAAACATACAGGAAATTTCTATGAGAAAAAATTGTCCAGAACTCAAATATGGTTTCATTCAACATTCGCCTACGACTTGGTTAATTTATTTTATAATAAATTAAAAGCGTCACTCGTGGGTCAGTTAGACTGTTTTGTTTCATATTATAAATGCAATATGAGTCACAGTATTACGAACGTTTGGAAACAATGACGATCGTCTTACGACTCTACGATTCGTGTGTTCTTAGAAAAATTATAATTTTCTCAAGAACTTATTATGTATAAGTACAAATATCTACATTATAACGTCGTTTGGTCACTAAATATATTAAAGTTTAAAAAAATGTACATTTATTTCTGTTTTTTTGTGAATGTAGTGTATTAATACTGTTCATGTAACTGTAGAGGTTTGGGTCTTAGTGAGAGTTTACTATAGTTTATAACAAATATAAATTAACAACAAAAACTATTTATAAAAATAAATTCGATACAAAAAATAATTTTATTTATAATCTATTAAAGGACAGTCGTGCCACAGGGCACAAGCGTGCGATTGTTAACGCAGCAGGTTGTGGATTCGATTCCCAATTGAGGAAATGAAATATTTAATATTGGCTTGCAGTCAAAATGCAATGCATCCAGTGGGAATTCGGGAATTCGGCGTAAAGTGGGGAACTAAAGTATCTTAATTGTACGTAACATTAGATTCCCAGTTACCATCTGCTTATCCTGCTAAATGCGGAATACAGCGTGAAGCTAAACAAAATCACATAATCCCAATATATAACTCACTTATAAGGCAGCACGGTGTAAACCTCCTTCAGCCAGGAGAACGGCGGGTGGTTGTTGGAGGACGCGAGCGTGTGGAAGTACGCGATCACGTAGTCGCCGCGCACGATCGGGTCCAGCAGCTTTATCAGGTACAGGAGAGCCTGGAGAGAAAAGATAAATAAATATAACAAAGTTTTCATTATTTTATATTTTGAATGTATGTATAGTACGGTTGACGAGTCGTGGCAAATCTAAATTCAGGTGTAGATGGCTTATTAGATTTTATTTTAGATTTTTCTTATTTCTGATGATGGCATTCGGATTGTCTCAGCACCAGTTTCTTTCCGCTTACATGCATTTGCATTTTGCCGCTTACGTGCATTATTTTAATGAAAGTTACAACTTAACTGTAGAAGGTGTGAATGTAAGATATTTTTGTAAATTGGAATTATAATTCCTTCATATTGATTTAAATTGTTTTCAACGTTCTATTTACTTCAGCGACAGTGCGCGTTGGGGGTACCGCAACTTGTCTAACCAGATTGAAAATTAAATACCTACATTACAACAAAAAAATCGTTTCGTAAGTGATATACGAGTATGTATCCAACCGTCACGTACACATATTTTTTTTCAGTTTCACGTTGTATCCCGCACATAGCAGGGTACGCGAAGAGAACCAAGTGTTAATACAATCCGCCCCCCGCGGAATTCAATGCCTTGCTTTGCCTGCTTACCAAAGCAAAGAAATAAAAATATTAAATATTTAATTTCCTCGAGCGGGAATCGAATCCACACGCTTGTGTCGTGTCACGACGGTCTCGCTTATATATATACATGTTAATTAACATTTAATTACATAACTATAAAGCTTGAGTAAATAATATTATATTATTAAATTTACACCAATAGTGCCTATAAATGTGCAAGGTAGAGTTAAGCGGTAGGTACACCCACCTGTGGTTATACAATATATTATGTAACAGTATAGGATTACTCTCCGTCGAGTTTGTAACGAGCGAAGTCGGTGAAGCCGCGGCACTTGGGCGGTAAATTATAAACGAGGGTATCTCAAAGTTCATGATAAGTTGAAATAACTTTGGAATTTCTCTTAATATAAATTTGATATATTAAAGCTGTAGCATCACAAGGGATCGGCAGAGGGAGATACATTTTATAAATAATCAGCTTCACGCTGTATCCTGCACACTGCAGGGTAGGCAGAGGGAACCTATTATTAAGACACTGTGTTCCCCACTGCCCCAATGCGTTGCTTCGAGGCATTGCGTGTTGAGTGGCAGAATTCAACTCCTGGCTTTTTGTCTTCGTGCCAGAGTGAACAAATCAAAATATTAATAAGTAATAATGAATTACTCCGAGTCAGAATTGGACGCACAACCGTCGCGTTACACACTTGTGCGTCATGATAGTCTCAAAATATTGTTTAATTTTAAACTTTTAACTTTATTATTTAATTTCCATTTTACTTTAAACTTTCTATAAAATTATAAAAAGTGGATTCAAGTAATTATATTCTACGGTTACCACCATGTACCTTATAGTACAAAGGCGACATGACACTTGGCGGAAATACGATATCTTATTCAACAGAGCTCTTGTAAGCAAAAGGGTAATATTAGTATAAGATGTTATCTAATTTAATTTAAAAAATTCTAAATAGATAAATGAAAAGAAATAAAAACTAACTTCATTTATGGTAATGGAGTAATTTGGAATGATTTTGTCTTGTAGAGGAACCATAATGGAAAATGAATTATGACATATGGTGAAAATTTCACAGAAGATAGGAAGCAGAATATCTCCGCACTAGTTTCCCTTGGCTACCCCGCTATATGTAAAGCTGAGTGTGTAAAAGTAACATTACGTATCTACGAGTACCATCAATTGCTCGTTTCTCAATTTACTACGGACTTTAGAAACCCATACTCGAGTCTCTGTAGTTCTTGTTCCGTTCCGGTATAAGAATTAATCTATTCTATATAACTGTACATTTTTAACACGTCTAAAAGCACAGTCGAAATCACCAAGTAAACTAGCGCGTACTGACCTCGCTACAAAAATATTTAATATATTTTAACGACTTTACCTTAATAGGCGAAAAATACGAGTACGCCAAATATCATATATGTATGTACGTGTACATTTTCCAATTAAAATACCACCACAAATTTATGATTTGTCTGAGACATATGGATTTATTCAAAAATTAACTATATATACACAATACCTATAGATATACACAATACCTATAGTATGACGGAGAATCTAACGTTTAAACAACTCGATGCGTTCCTTGCGTTGCGCTGTATCCCGCATATAGAAGGGTAGGCAGACAGAACCCAGTAGATATCAGGGTAAACGGAAAATCCCCTTCCCGTTCCTCTATACTCACTTTATCCAAGTCGATATCAGATATCGGGAACCACTTCCCAATGAACACGACGACCGGTCTGCCGAGGCGGTCCACGCCGCTCTGGTACAGGCACCCGATGCCCGACACCTCACTGAGGTCCTCCGTGCGCGCGCGGCGGAGGAGGCGTTCATATCTGTTGACAAGAAAAAAATCAGTATTATAATTTTTTAGAAATTAATAGAATGCATTATATTTGTAGGAAACTACTAAACCTTTTCTGTTCATTCATTTATTACATTATATATTTTTAATTACATACATAGGTGGGATTGAACTTATATACATTCTTCTTAATCAGACGCATATAAACCTATAGTAGTTATCAATAGTTCTTTGACTCTATATTTCAGCTTCATGCCGCATTCCGGATTTGGTATCAAGAAATCTCCTTTTTCCGCCGAACAGTGGTACTTAACACCGCGTTATGTCATTCAAGAACGAAAAAAATAATTAATTCAATCCCCGGAGAGAATGAACTAATACGTAATGTATAAAAAAAGTAATAGAATTTTAAATATACACACAATAAATATCTATGCAACTAAAGTTTTGAGTGTATGCAGTATTTACGACAAAATCTCCTTAACCCATTAAACTTAAATTACGATCACTATTTGTTCAGTTTTATAATGACTAATTATAATCACGAATAAATACTACTTAATTACTGAACGGGGAACGAAAATCACGCAATAATAAGCTTTACAACTAGAACAATAAAGGTTCGCGATTCGATAGTGCTGTCTTAAATTGGACTGAAATTTACTTTCACATTTTTAGTTTTAAAATATCTTAGAGCCACTTTAATTTTTATGACATATGGACTGGTTTTTCAAAATTGACTTTTACCCGACGGCTTCAGAAGGACAGTAATGTTTTTTGACCGAATGTATGTATGTACGTCCATTTATTTGACACGCCCTACAGCAAAACAGGATGTATGGTGTTTGACATAACATGAGGTGTCATTGAATTTGCGGCAGTTCAATATACAATATAAACATCTAACGAGGTAAAATATAAAAAAATATGCACTAAAATAAATATACAATTTACACTCTAAGTACAATCGCGTAATATAACTTAAAAAAGGGTGTTAAGTAAATTAGATATAAGTTCGTTAAGTAAATTAAAAATGCGGCGTTATAAGAATAATCTTTTTTTAAAAGTTCTTTTATATATTTTTTTACATAATTCTTGTAACATTTATAATAAATCTCATAATACGATGTAAATAATTCAAGCCACTGGACTGGAGTGAACATGACTAAAAAAAATATATCATTAAAAATAGCACCATGTTAAGCCAGGAGTAAAAGGGTAGATACACTACACTACCCCTTCATTTCTATCGTTTGTAAGCTTAGATTCCCTTGAAATGTAGGACAAGCAACATATATACATATATATAGGGCGTGGTTACCGGGTCAAGGGTGTGAAGTCGTGAGGCAATAAACACGGGAGCGAACGGTTTTATATCCTATAAATACTCTTTCAATAATTCGTTTCGATTCAATAAAAAAAAGTGGGTTATCGGAATTTCGAGACGCCTTTGTAAAGCGGAAATGAAAGAAAAAAAATAATGTTTTGATTAAATGTTTTGACACATTCCAGTATAAAATTGTTTACGTAAGAAACGAGTGAATGTCAAGTCATTAATACACTTCTTATTAACGCGACTCTTGCATCATCTTAAGACAATATATATTTTTCTTTTACTCCGTTCCCTACTTTCCGAAAGATTTTCGGTGATATTGCATGGTCAGTGTCGCATCTCTACGCCGCGGTTTTCTTGTTATCATAGTGAGCAAAGCAATTCATTTCTCCGAGTGGGAATTGAACTCATAACCGTTAAGTTTACAATATCGCTATGACTCGAAGGTCTCGTAATGAATCGGACAAAGGCTAAGATTCATTAATCCTTTTTTATTTTATTAGTGCAGTAAACACGTGATATATTGTACTTTTCTTTCGTGTTGATTGAGGGAATTCAACGCCGGATTTTAATTTACTTCACTAATAAAAATATTTCAGTAAATAAATTATGTTGGGAAAACGGAATTGCTTTACTTATGAATTATAAAAAATATGTAAATAGTCAATTATGTGGTCAGTGAAAGTAACAGTGGATAGTTTAGATCGCAACTACCATATCGGTTGATTTTTATAGTTTAAAAATATTTTTAAAAGTATGTTTACTCATTTTATGATCTCGATTTGACTAAAAAAATGAAGAGCGGCAAAAGGTCTCCGGGGCTGATGAAAAACCTTTTTTGACTTAACAAATATTAACCCATATAGTATGAATAGCAAAAATACTGTGAAATAAAATATTAAAAAATCCCCTTTTTTGTATAATATTTTATGTTTTAGTCTTGATTTTTTTACAGCATACAGGATTTTTCAAATCCTTTCATTTGATACCCACTTTATGTGGGTTGTGCAAAAAAATGATATCCGCCATATTGTTGCGGCGGCCATTTTGGATTAACAACAATATTGATTATATGTAATTTCATTGACATCCGAGGTGAAGTCGTAATTAAAGTTTCAACTCAATCAGACACTGGGAAGTGGGTCAAATTGAAATTGAGATTTCACATACACTAACACACGACAAGACAAAGAAAATAAAAGCTAATAAAAACAATCTAAGATAAGTTATAGACCATTACCCAAGTTAAATAAAAAAAAAATACAAATTTACCTAAAAAAAATAGAATTGCATACAATACGAGCGTGACGGCACACAATTGAACACGTTACTCGTATCTCGCGTCACGCGGGCCGTGGGCCAGTAGCAATGAATGTATGTATTTCCGTTAATCTATTTCGGGTGAGCCTGAAATATTGAAGCGTAAGGTCGCGGCGTGACGTCACACCGCCGTGGATCCGTCCGCTCATACATAACCTATGGAACTGCGTAGGTATCGAAACGCGATCAGTTATTGTATATATGTTTTATTTATCACGATTTCGGTGGATTACGGTAAATTTATTTCTATAAACTCTTATGTAACTCTTTACTAAAATATTTAAGCTTAGTGAAATAAAATGAAATGCAGTGTTTAGTTCCAGCAAACTACAAAATAATAATATATCACCTATTTACTTTACAACTGCAATAAAAAAATAATTTATGACTTAACAAGATGAAACAATCGAAATTTTTTGCGGATAGTAGGGAACGGAGTACCTAAACTGGCTCTAAGTGTGGCTTCGCCCGTTACTCAAAAGAACATTACCAAGGGAGGGTACACAATATAGTGCCAGTCATGATCCGTTCTCGGTCCAATCTCATTTTCTTGTACTAGAAATATTGTTATAATATGCGTAATTGGACCGAATCTTCACCGGAACATTCATATTATATGAATGTTCTTCTTGTTCCTCATATAAGAATATTTTTAGCAAACTGAGAACAATCTCTTCTGGTTTTGCAACACGTTTACTATTCCTTGATAAATAATAATCTATGAAACACAAAAGGATTTTTCAAATCGATCCACTAGGTACTTCCTGATCATTTACCGCGTTCATATAAACGTACTCTTCAGCTTTATATCACTATAGATATATTACTCCAACTGGAATATCAAAATGACTCATCGTTTGTAGTCACGGTGTGGTTATTATGCGATAGTAGTGGGTGCAAATTCCATTATATAAATAAGTTCATATCTCCGCTCTATTTCGATATAGAATGATTTCAGCTTCCAGCATCCACTCCTAATCTAACAACCTATCCAGTGAAACATCGAATTTACTTTATTATATTTATATACGAGTTGACTATAATGTTAACAATTGAGACACTCCAATCCCCATTTTACTTTTAACAGAGTGGGAATCGAATCCACAACCGTCGTCTTTACAGTCAGACGCTCGCTGCGCCAGGACAGTTTTTTTTTTCGGACAGCATATCAATTATGACTATAGTTTTATAATCAAGAAAACACATGTGGGAATGAGGTTATATACGTCAGTTTTATATAAATATCTTATTATGCTCTACATTGTCCTGTCATTTCCTTTTTTCGCAAGAACTACTTTCAAATTCAAAGTTGTCCGTATGACATCGTTTAAAGTAATGAAATACTTTTATAGCACAATCATACTGTATGCAAAGAATTTATATTTTTTTTCTGTATTATTGTTTTTCATTTCATAAAATATGCATAATGATGGAACCTTGTAGTTACTATGAAACGTATCTAGTACTGTGAAAATAGGTTAACGACTTGGGAATGTGTAGAAATGAAGTAAAATTCTACTCTTTTAATTTTGATCGCAATGATTATTTTATATAATTATGTAGTTTTATGTTTATTAGTTAAGTCATGTAAACTAATGTTCTAGTATTTTTGTATTTAAAAAAATTAAGCTTTTCAACTGCTTTTCATTACAATACACTTCTAAAGATTGGGCTCACAATGTGTTCAATAGTCACTATTTGAAACAGGCATAAACTACGCAAAGGGAAACTAGTATAAAGGCACTCCGTCTCCTATTTTCCGTCTAATTTTCGAAAAATTCCGTGTTGGCGCAACTCTACGCCACGCTATGTCTTACCGAGGCGGCCTTTTAAAGGAAATATTTAAAAAATGTCTAAAATACAGAAACATGGGGTATTTACAAATACGTACATATAAAACAAAAAAAAATCGAGAATCTGGAACATTTACCAAGCCACGTACACGGGGCGGGGGTAGTGTTGACATACTACGTACGCCCGAGGAGGATTGATAGAAGGAGTAATGAAATCGTGTTTGTGAACTAAAACTAATGCAAGGAATACAAACGACTGAAACCTATACTCTTTATTTGACATAAAGAAAGGTAGGCATAGGGGATATGGTATAAGACCCTCCGTTCTCCATGTACCGCCCATTTGTTTGTGGGCGGAAAAGAAAATAATTTAAATATAATCACCTCCCCGAATGAAGATTGCAAACGAACTACGACTACTTTAAATACAAAGAAATTCAAAACGGAATATGTGCAGACCTTGATACTTTCTACTCTCTTTAAACAAAACAAATGTAACAAAATAAACATAATATTGTATATTAGCTAAACTATACAATCTAAACATATCTATCTATACAGTACGGTCGTAGAGTCGTGGCCCTTAAACAAGTTGGGGATGGTAGCGCTGATTTGACTTTAGGATTGTTCTTACTTTTAACTATTTCCTCCCGAGTGAACAATGCGCAAAACTTCAGAAATTCTAACTTCAGGACGGCCACTACTCGTCGACCGTATTCATTTATACAATATTTATTTACAAGCAAAACCGCGCCTCCTGGCTTTACGCCAGCTTTCTTTACTTTGCGACGCGTACTCTGTTCTTATTTTCATTACGCTGAAAGTGAACTGTTATAGGAAATTACCATCCGTTTGGAAAACATGAACGTACGTAAATCTTTAACTCTGACCTACTAGAGAGTTTAAAATGCGTCAATTTGATGTGATTAATATATTGTTGTTCGAGAAGTTAAACTGAACAAGTGATTCTTTTTAAAAAATGTTAAAAACTAGCATTTACTTATAAATGTATCGTATTTTTTCTAATACAAAAACAAAGTACAATACAGTAGTATCATCTGGTGATATGCATAATTCTACAATGTAAAATCACCGTGTCACCTTGTCAGCGTTAGATTATATGTAAATATCATTAGATCAGCTCTATGTTGATCATGGGAATAAATTATATAATATAATATATTTAAAAGTTGTTTCGGCCTTACTTAGTTTGAATGCGGTGCTAAGATGCGGAACTCAACGCCGGGCTTTTTGTCTTACTGCCAGAGCGAAGAAATAAAAATATTAAGAAATAATAATTAATTTCCTCGAGTGGGGATCGAATCCACATGCCACATGGTTGTGAGTCTTGTGCCCCTGCGCTACGACGAACGCAATACTAATATCAACTAAATTGACTTATATAAAAAAATCCCTCACACAAAAGTACATACAAATAAATTCTCGAATAGGATTATAAAATTAATATATGATAGACACTCTCAGACAGTGCCTCGGCGGCGTCAATATGTGTGTCACATTAAAAGCTTGCAATGTTGTCATTGATGACGTGACGGTGATGGTTGTCCACCCCCATACAGTTAAACAAGATTATAATGGAGTGATGTGATGAAGGTATACTACGTAGTGACGCAGCCATCTCTTAACTCACTTATTTATAAAGCACCACTAACAGCCGTTATTGTTAATGTACCAGGATAACTTTAAAAAGTTCACCGTTTATAATAGACGAAAATGTATTTACCAAAATTGCAGTGCAGCTGCAAGTAAAAAAAAGCATTAAAACTAAGAAACAAAATATTTTTTTTTGTATACGTGTTTTAACTCATAGAAGAGCAGTCAGGAAGGCAAGACATTCCATAAGTTGAATTTCCTAAAATTTTTAAATATTACCCAAAATATAATTTTAAAAAATACTTAATCGGGTTTATTCAGTGTTGTTCGGTGGATTTAGTGTCGTTATTTATAAGTGCGCGTCTAACACCCGTTATAAAATACCGGCCTTGGTGACGACATTGGTTCCGTAGGAAAATGAAGAACAAAGTGATATATTGAAAAACAAAATATAAAGATACACTGAAAGAACCATTTTATTAAAGTTAGAAAAAAAAAACCGCAATTAATCTTTACTTAGATATACACAATCGACAACTATTCTAGTTAAAGTCTTTGTATTTAACATATAAAATAAATAAATGGCTAATGTGGCGAAACGAACCGCTAAATAGTTTAGTTGCTTAACAAGTGTATTTAAATTCCAAAATTTAGAATAAGACGCCTACTTTTGAAAAAGTATAAAAATGTGAATCGTAGCTGGATTAATTTGCTCAACAAGAGACGAGGGTTCAAATCCCGCTACGTTTCAATTATTAATTTAGTTGCCTTTTATTAAAAAGTAGTAAATTTGAAAGGGAAAATGTGTATATGTAATTGCGTTATACGTACCTACACCTACTACGTTACAGGCCAGTGCTCACATAGCGGCGGAAGTGAGATGTATTCATTTGATAAATATATGAAGACTTTTATAACATATAATTACTTTGTAAAAATTGTATTTGCTCTTAGTTATTTCTCATTATTATTCAGATGATCGAGTATAGAGAATGAAAAAGAAAAAGAATGCGGGTTCGACTCCCACTAGGGTTATTAAATTATAATTTCCTCGTTCTGGTAAAAAGAAACGGATTTAATTTACGTTACTCAATACACGGTTTCGAAAGTTAGATTTTTAATTTTGGAATTTTAACAATACCCTGCGCGATACACAGTAAAAGTAACAAAAAAATATACATAACGTGTTAGGTAGAAAGATTTACGATCTTAAAAAAATCTATTCCTACCTATATAAATAGTACCCGGAAAATTTTAGTTCTTCAATGTATCTTCTGTTTTTATTAACGACAAACTTAAGAACTTTAGCTATTGCAATAAACAATTTATTACATGTGAATACTGCTTCAATGTATTTAAAGTCGTGTGAGCGTTGTCGTGACTGAACTGCATTAAAAGATGGCAATGTTTAGCATAATTTAGTTTCTTAATATATATTTTTAAATTTTTATAATAGGACCGTTTTGCAACTAGAATGTGTTTTATTGATATAATTCTTGTTGTAAATACAAATTCTATTCTGTGAATAATTTCATAAAAATATATATGATTTTCGATTTTTTTACAACGCGTACAACTTTAAAAGGTAACAAAAATCGAAGCGCACTTGTATTTTGAGTGATGTATGACATACCCATAGATATACACTTCTATTGTTATCAAAGATTCATGTCACTGAACTAATTTGATGATGATGATGTTGGAGTCAAGACCCAAATAGTGGAATTACTTAGAGGTTATTAGTAAACTACTGGAGTTAGGGCTCATACAATTTACAGCTTCAAGCACATTCTATTGAGTAAGAGTGTGTTTAAGTTTTTTTTAAGTACATTTATTTATTATATCACATTAAATAAAATTAAGAAGACCAATTCATTATAAATAAATTTTACTTAATTCTCAAAAGCACTTACGCTTATATGTATGCATAAACTATATCGAAAATCTAACAAAAATTGAAAAAAAAAACCCCGAGGTTTTCGAGGATGAAAGTATTTTTTAATTCCAGCACCCAGTCCCAGAGAGAGTAGCATATAATCACAACAGTACCCATGAACACAATCAATACTTGACCCAAATGCCGTGAGACGACGCCATGGTAATGTTCATTAATAGCCGTGACGTGAACGGTTTTTTTCCCGTCCCTTTATATACAGACGTTGGTATAGTCCACTAACTATGTATGTCAGCTTATATATTTTCAATCCCATTTTTGTATACTCCCATATAATTTTGAAAATCTGTTGGAATTTCGTATGTTTGCATAAAGCTTTCCCATTACTAAAGACCCCTAATGTTTTTGTTTCATCGATTTTGTTTAAAGAAACAAAGTTAGTCTTCGTGAACGTTGAATTTCCTATTCCTATATTCATAAAGATTGACTACTAACCCGAGGTAAAAAAAAAATCTCAATTTTTATTCCTACAAAATGATCAATTCAAAGCAAAGTTCAATATCACTAGATGACAAATTAAGAAAATTAAGAACGGATTTATAGTTAAAATGAATTTCCCCACCAATGCAAAATATTAGAGGTTGGTGAAGATAATTGTTAAACGAAAAGTGTAGGTATTTAATTTAATTTGGTGTCTTATTGAACTTTTCATTTTAAATTAAAAAAATAAAAGCACTCTTAAATATTTTATCATTAATTTTTCCTTCCAGCACTCCGCAACCTCGTAACGAAATGCTTTCCAAGAAGCTTAAAAGCTCTAACTTTAAACGAGTATGGGACATGGGTGACCTATTTTTCAACGCAACGTATATTTTCACATAAAACAATATATAAAAATGCAAATAATGAAAAACAAGAGCTAGTCCTCATTTTGACAGGACGAAGAACGTGTTGTTCATTATTATTGTTTTATTTAGCTTCACTGTTTATAAGAAGGGTATGCAGAGAGGAGAATATAACGATAAGAAGGAGCTTCTTGACATTATATTTTGTCCTACGCTGTGCGCTTAAATTCAAGACAGTTTGCGGTGAGTGGCGGAGTTCGACATTGCACTCTATCTTATAAAATTAATTACTCAGAATGGAGATCGATCCCACATGCACGTCATTTCCAGTTATTTTAGTTTTATTGTACTATTCATTTCTATTATTGTTTAAAGTTTTATGAACACTAAAGCAACCAAAGTTTTTGTTTTAGCTTGAGGCCCTTAACTAAAGTTAAAATAGAAGAGAGAAAGAGAATATAGGCAAAACAAAACAAAAAACCAGACTGCATAAATTAAATAAGTGCCACTCGCCCCATCAAAACAAATCCAATGACAAATATTTTATTAAAATCGGTGCAATGGTTTAATAGTTACAAGGGAACAGAAGAATCGACATACACAATATACACGCGCTAAAACATATTGAACTTCGCCAAAGTCGGGTAAAAACATTTTTTGCAATACAATACAATACTCACTTTTCTTCAGGTGTTTCTTCAACCGGCGGCTGCGGAGTGTGAGTGGACAAGTCCGGCAGTTCAACTGCCATAGTGTCCATTGCCATTTTTACACTATTTTATATACAATTATTCACTATGTCCAAAGAACAATCATGGAATTTAAAGTAAGTTTTTCACAATTTTTTGCTCGTTGAAGGAGTATAGCTGTTAATAATCGGAAAGGTATTGTAATATTTTTATAATCTTAACGTGTTTTTCACACATTTAGGTTACACTTAGAAATATGGAAAACGGAGTGTCTTAACACTATATTCCTAAAAAATAACGGTTTAATTGAATTGGATGAAACTTTCATTTTCAATTTATGAATATTTTCCTAAAATAATATTATTTGAACATGTATTAATTTAGATTAGTTAATAATATTAGCAGTTCAAGCGAAGACGAAGCCGTGAGCGGGTCGCTATTGAGTAATGTTTTGCCTTAACAATATACATATATAATATAGTTATGAAGAACGATTGTCACCTCTAACGTACCGTGTAACATGACCTAAGCATTTAACCACATAACGAGATAGACAACCACGCATACACGAATAATGCCCTAGGTACCTACTAGGTATCATTTATACAACATTTTATATGTAAACGTCCATTTTGTTACTTTATAAGGTTTTACCGGGTCAGTAGTGGCGCAGGAGCATAAGCGTGCCATTTTTAACGTGACACGTCATGGGTATGTTCCCAACTCGCGGAAATATTAAACATTTTTATTTTCCTCGCTCTGCTGACAAGGCAAAATGCGGCGTTAAGTTCCGCCACTCAACGCGTAATGCCAGAATGCGAGCGAGGATAGGGAACAGAAGAGTTTTAATAGGAATGGAATGTTTTATACTGGGTTTCAAGGTTCCCCCTGCTTACCATGCAAACTCAACACCGCGCTTTGTCTGTCAACAAAATAAAATGTAACAATTCTCTTCGTGTGGATTGACCATTGCGTTTGCAACCCTTACTGCGCCGCAACGACCGCATAGCGGCACATATAAAATATATGTTTGTATATAATTATAAGGCCATATATACTAATTCTGAGTATGATATTGGTTGTGGCCACATACTCGTGCACCGCAATGTCTCTGAGCAGTACCTACAGAAATTAGAGCACGACGACGCTACTAGTTATTCTCTAACTGAGTTAAGTACCAAAACTAGTAACTTGCTTAACCCAGAGCAAATAAAAAAGTATAATTTTTAATCTGAGAACGAGTGTTATGACACTAGATTCTCTTTGCCTATTATGCTATATGCGGGATAAAATGTTCAGTTAAAAAATTGTACTAAAACAGTATTTGAGGCCAGTCGCGACAAGGAGGCAAGCATGTGATTTTAAACTCGACAGGTTGTGGGCTCCATTCCCACTAGAGGTAATGAAAATTTAATATTGTTATTTCCATCTCCTTCCGAAGCGTTCCCTCTACCTCCACTGCTATATGCGCGACACAAAGTGAAACTAAAAAAAAAAAACAACAAACAGCAAATATTTGAACTCACAAACGTCGCCAAAATTTATTTCCAAATACAAAAAAAAACAGACATGACACTGTTTTTTTATTTAAAATTCAAATCAAGCGCTCGAAGTGAATTCTAAATGCATTTTCAAGCGCAGTTTCACAGAGCATGTTATGTCAACACCGCGATTCACACCGGATCTGACTGGGAGAACCGGAAGGTTGGCGAGACTACTAGGGATTCCATTTAAAAAGATTAAACCCGCCTATAAATGTATTGTGTTGTAGGCTTGGAGGTAATTAAATTGAATTGAATACAATAATTCAATATATTATAAACGCAGTTTGTTTTTGTTTCCTTGCAAGTGAAACGTGACGGTTGTGGGTTACCTTTTTTTTCTGAAGATCACGCAGTATCCGGTATATATAAGAGTGAGCAGCGAACTTAGTGTTAAGACACTATTTCCATTTCCTAGCCCAAATTTAGTGATTTATTAAGTTGTTATCTCATCAAAATGTAAAGTTTTATTTAAAACGAAATTTCCAAAACCTAAAATCGTCATCATTTTATCTTTTACACGTTTAGACTCTTATTGTTCAGTCTTAGACGTCTTATTTTGGTTCGTCTTGAATCGATACAAAGTACAAACAGTTCATTACACCGGATCTCACCGGGTCGGCGGGGAAACATAGTTCGATGACGACTTGTTAGGTTTCTTTGAGGGATTAGCTTTGAACGGAAAACCATGAATCTTTACATAACCTTAACTAAAATAACTTATACCTAAGTATGTATTTTATGGTATGTGCTTTTTTTAAGCAACTTTAAAAAGAAGATTATTAGTTTAATCTACATTCAATATTTTTGATTTCAATATGTTAAAATATTCCAATTTAGAGAACAGTTCAAGTTTCATGAAGACCGGTTCAGTATTTATTGAATATCGATATATCTACATAATAATTTACAGCTATTTGAGGTCGGTTCTTTTTAATTTTCAAAATTGCTAAAAGGGTTTATATAAAATAGTTCTAGCTACAATTTTTTCCTTTTAACTTTTAATGAGGACTTTGTCTTTGTATTGCAAACTCAAATTTCAAAATAAATTCTCATAAAGGTTTAAACTGGTACATCGAAGAGAGATACCTTTTTCAAATTAACAGCATTCGGGTATAGTATAAATTTAATAAAGCCGATTTATATCATTACTAAAAAGTAACGAACATAAACACGAAATCAAAACGGTTAATTATTAACCGAAAATTTGCAAAATTTCACGAAACCGTGGAGTAATGGTACATTTTACTGTAATTGCACTGCATAATTTTCGAGGCAGTACCTACAGGCTTAGTGACGGAACTCAACACCACTCTGTCTTTTTACCAAAACGACGAAAAAATAATAATTCATTTCTCCGAGTAAAACACTTAACATTATTAAAGCATGTTTAATCAATTTACCGTGAAATCTCATTTTCGAGAAGACATCTGTGTTATCATCTGACAGTGAGTGATAAGTGATATTTGATTGACATATTCCATAATTGAAGTGGACTAGATTATCGAAATCTATACCTACTGTACATAAAAGTAGATAGAGACAAATAAAATAATTTAAATGTGCTGTTAATTTAAAAGGATATATGAATTTAGTCTTAATAAGTTAAAAAGTTTATAAAAACTGCAGGTTTTGTAATAAGAGGCAACAAGTTTTAAAACAAAAATGTTATAAATTTAAAGTTAAATAATTATTATACAGAAGTATGAAATTTTCATTTTTTTTTATTGCCTTAATGTAATTAAGAGCAACAAAACGCAAAGGCCGTCGTGACGCAGTGCTCGCAGTGTCTGATTATAAACGCGTTAGTTGCAAATTCGATTGCCACTTCAGAGAAGGAATTGTTTAAATTTTCCTCGATCTAGTAAAAAATAAAGCGCAGCATTAAGTAAGGGTGAAAAATAACTAACGAGTGTCTTAACACTATACTTTCCCTCTGAGAAAAAAAGCGTGAAACTGCCACTACTACTACTATTACTATTATCACTAAAATTTCCCCGCTTGCTATACAATATAGCATATAAGAAATGAGTCTAGACCGAGACATATGTTAGCCGAGAGCGTGTCAATAACACGTCATACAAGCTACCGACATTGAACTGAATAACTGCACTGTGCAAATCTTTCGCGACTTTTCACTTAACTTATCATTATTGAATTGATCGAAATTGAAATTGGACTGTTTACTTGAAAATAAATCAGTATTTGCTTATTTTTTTTTAAGCAGGGTAGGTAAACGGAACCTGGGAAACTTATTTATTTATTTAACCTTGTATTAAGATAAATCCGTTAGCCACATTCCGCCGACATTGCTAAATTAAAGAAGTAAAAATCTTTAAATTATCATAAATTTTATATACATTTTGTTATTATTTTCTCAAATGAATTAAGGTTAAACAGACAAAAAAACAAAGTTATAATTAATTAAATTGTTTAATTTTTCCCCATTTTTATACAAACAATGGGCTTGCGTGATTTGCGGTGTTTAAATTAGTATTTTGTTTAAACGACTAATTAACATCTACGTTAAAAACATCTATGTGCTCCTTATTTAGAATTATAGAATTTCCTAATTAATTATATACTTCATTAATAATTTTCCAGGAGGCGCGGGTTCGAGTCCCGCTGCGTTCAATTTTTTATACGTTTTCTAAATAAGTATTTTTCTTTTCTAAGTGTGGAATAACACTTAAAAAAATGTTTAAAAATATTTAGGTGCTCGATTGTAATGTGAACTAGTAAACTAATGACAGATACCCAACTAGGTCACAGTAGCGTTAATTTCAAAGAGAGAATTTTTATTATTCATATAATTTTAATTGCCTTCTGTGCTTAAAGGGACAGTGGTCTTGAATATTTAATATTAGTTTCAATTTGATACGTCCATTCTATCTCGAGATAAATAATCTTGACAGATGCCAAGACGGATAACAAAGTGATCCTAAAAAGGTTCAAGGAAAAACTAATTAATTACTACAATAAGAAAAAAAAAATAACCTATTAAAGACATAAGGCCAAACGTGGCGCAGGGGCATGAAGTATGCAAATAGCAAAGCGCGGCGTTGAGTTCCGCCACCAGAACTCGACGGAAAGCTTAGGATACCGCTGATTTATCAGACTTAAATATGCAAAACTTCTTGTAATGACTTTTCAAGTCTCAATGCCTTCCGTTAATGTTATTTAAATAGCAATTAAAACTACAGATGCTGTAAATGAGATTTGTTCTAACGACCTCAGTTGTGACGGGGAGTGATAAAATCTAAAACTATGGTAAATTCTTTGTGAGATTACTAAAAAAAATAGAAGCGATAAGAAACAACGTGAGGGTATGACAGACCATTCTTTTGAATTTATACCTTATATACAAATGTCACGTAAAATGTCCAACTAATTTACAGTTTCTATACATTAAAAAAAATAAGTATTTAAATATGTCAATAACAACAAGAAAAAAAATAAAGATTTTAATAAAATTAAAATGAATATACAAAATTCTAAAATAAAAAAAGTTAAGAGAACAAATTATATAGAAAACGAATGCAACAAACAAGACAACGTGAAGCATAAAATCGTGAAAAAAATCGAGCATTTCATAGTATATTGCTAAAAGTTAATAATCCCATTCGTGTGCTAAATGACATGTTACGAGTCGTTCCAAAACATTAACCCTTATACATTTACATATCGGTATTAAATATAGTGGAATAGTACGTTTCTCACTTACTTTAAATTTTAGACGCAATATTTATTGATATCTTAGCAAATTACAATAACTTTCCGATTGATTCCTTATTTGAAAACAAAATACAGACTAAATAGACGCCACAAGACACACGATACACTAGCACTATCTACCGTATATATATTTTTACAGTTTCTGTTTATAGACAATCAATACTGAGCGAGCGTTCGTCCTCTACGACGGTCACGAGTCGACTGAAACTTGAAAGGGCGCAGTGAAATGTGCGCCGCGACGCCCGGCGGGGGTAAAAATTCCCGAGTTGTTTTATAAATGTTCTAAGATTATATAGAAATTGGACGATACCGGAAAAGGAGTCAAACGTTCGATTATCGGTTCGATTTAGCACGTGTAAACATAAAAAATGGTGGGAAAAATCTATTCATTTCTTAAAACAAAATAATAAACTACGCCATAAAAAATACTATGGTCACAAATAAAAACAAAAACAAACAACTCTAATATACAAAAAAAAACAGGATATAATATCAATATTGAGTATATCAAAGTGATTAGCAAAGACGGCCGCCCGCCCACGCTGGGGCGGAATTCGAAGATCGATCTGTCAACTTGTCGCACGATTTGTCGACATAAACATCGTGTTGTATAGCATTTTGACGTCACCGATAATTATATTTGCGTCTGGAGAATTCGCATTTGTGACCTTCAACTTGCGACGAGTACATTTACTTAGAATCGTTAAGAGCAAACCCGCAAAAACCTCAAAACTATTTTTTTATGTAAATACGTAACGCGTCTTTACGATGGCGCCTTTTATTTTATCTTTTGGCTGTCAATACATAAAATAAAAACTAACATTAACAATATAAATGCTAAAATGTTGTTTTTAACTAGTCCGTAACCATGTTAATTATTTATTATATTGTATAATAATAAAAATGACTTTGATATTGTTGGTTTTAATTAAAATGAAACAACAGTAATAAAGTATAAAAATAACGCAAGCAAGCGTCTTGTGTTTATTTGGCCTCGGGTACTACTTTTTCATATCAAGTTTCATAATATAAGAGATTGCCTAATAAACAAGTAATTAATTAGACATTATTATAATAGTAACTTCTTTTAGCTTCACGCTGTATCCCGTAGGTACATAGCAGCCTAGGCAGAGGGAACCTCTCTCATTCTCAAAGTTAGTTAAAAATACAAACTTTTCCCAAAGTTTTTCTTGCAACCCTATGCCTCTTTCTTGTTTTATAAAACGAGCAATGGCAAATTTCCTTGTTGTTTTTTTCAAATCTTTTCTAATCTTATCTAAAATTAGAAAGGTCATCTTTGAGGGGAGGCAAGATTGATTAAAGTGCAAACGTTGATTTTGTGACGCCTATAAAACTGGTCTTTCATCTGATAACACTATAAATAGAAGCCGTAAAAAGAAGACTTTTAAATTAATTTACAATCTTTTTAAGATTTTTTATATCTTCATATCTTTGAATATCTGTAGGTACCTAGTTTTGTATGTATGTGTAAAACATAAAACAGCATAAAATGATGTAAAAACCTTATCAACAAAATGCTTTGAAAGGTAAACAAACGGATCACGTTGATGATCAACGTATTTTAGTCGTTTAATAAATTAAGTTTTTATTTATTTTTATATATTTTTTTACTATCAACCCCAAACCCACTTTATAGGGGTCGAATATCGCAAACACCGGTCTGAGTGAGCGCCTACGTCCTAAAAATAACGCACACACAAAATTCATAACTCCTAACACTTGTAGTTCCTGACATTTCGTGATTAGTGAGTGAGTTACCTTTCTCTTTCATATATATGTATAGACTGTTAAAATGTCATTATTTCATTACAACTCTATACTAAATATACAAATTAAATCAATTGCAATAATACTTATTTAGAAAACGTATAAAAATTTGAACGCAGCGGGACTCGAACCCGCGCCTCCTGGAAACCGACTAGCTAACAACATAAATAAGTTGTAACAAGCGTATAAAAATTTCGACGTAGCTTGGCGAGAACGCATGGCTTAGTGGTCAGAGCGCCTGGTCGGTTTCCAGGAGGCGCGGGTTCGAGTCCCGCTGCGTTCAAATTAAGTATTTTTCTTTCCTAAGTGTGGAATAACACTTTAAAAAATGTTTAAAAATCAATTGCAATAGTTATCATTCCGAGTGCTTAAATGTTCAATTTAAAACGAACTTAGGCACTATTAGTTCTTATAAAGTTCTAGCCTTAGCATTTAACAAAGTAGGACACGGAAATGCTTCGACGGCCTTCGTTCCGTAGAAAAACAGTAGAAAAACTGTCACGACACGTCATTTTTAAAGGTTTTAAGTATGTTTTTTTATAATTTGTGATTTTTCTAGATTCTACAGTCGTTGTATACGAGTCTTTTTTTTTTTTTTAGCTTCACGCTATATCCCGCACACAGCAGGGTAGGCAGAGGGAACCTAGTGTTAAGACACTCCGTTCCCCACTTTCTGCCGAATTTTGGAGGCATTGCGTGTTGAGTGGCAGAACTCAACGCCGCGCTTTGCCTCGACACCAGAGCGAAGAAATGAAAATATAAATGTAAGTAAATATTTCATCTCCTCGAGTGGGGATCGAACCCACAACCAGTCGGTTTTACAGTCACACTTTGTACCACTGCGCCACGACTGGCCTCAGAATATCAATTATTAATATATGAATATACGTTCTATAGACAGTGTGACTCAAGTAAATGAATGAGTACAAACATGTAATTAAAATGATGAAGGTGCATCACAAAATATAATCTTAAGACACTTTCGTTCGCAAATTTTACACCGAATTCTATAGGCATTGCGAATTGCCTTGCGTGGGAGTTGAATCGACAGGCTCTCGCGTTTACTGTAGCACGCTATGTGCCACAGATGGCCTCATAGGCACTGTACTATAGGGACTAAATAAAAAAATATATATATACTAACTACGATTCTACGACTATATGAACTATCTCATACAGTAGGTACCTCAGTTCATCTACAAATATTTGCTTCTATGAAACGCGATAAGTGTGTCGTCACATTGCGGAGCACTCACGTGTCGCACTTGTTCAGATCATATCTCGAGATGATGATTATTTTTAATTTGTTGCGGGCTTTCGAAACATAGCTACCTACTCTAGGTACATTTCAAAATATAACAAGTTTCTCAAGCTATAACGTTGGAAAAAATATGTGCAAGTACTGTGTCATTACCCTGACTGGGAAGCATGGGTGCATAAAGATATTTTCTATGGGGGCCTGGACTACAGAATTGGATAGATGTTATGTTCGTGTAAATGTTGTTTATTTTTAATTTTTGGGGCCAATATTAGCTTCACGCTGTATCCCGCACACAGCAGGGTAGGCAGAGGGAACCTAGTGTTAAGACACTCCGTTCCCCACTTTCTGCCGAATTTTTGGAGGCATTGCGTGTTGAGTGGCAGAACTCAACGCCGCGCTTTGCCTCGACACCAGAGCGAAGAAATGGAAATATAAATTTAAGTAAATATTTCATCTCCAATATTTTTGTTACTAAAATTGCTGGGGAAGACCCCACACCAACCAACCATCGCAATCAAGACTAACTTTGAAATAAAGTCAAAATTAAATTCAATAGTCAAAAATAGATGAACCTCGAAGGCGCCTAAGACATTAAAATTATTTTTAATTGATTTTCTTTATTAAATAAAATAAAACCACTTGTGTAACAATTATCACATACTTTATATTAATTCTTTTTCTGAGTTCGGTTTCTGTTCGTGGAAATTAATTAATTTGGTTTCCCCGTTTTAATAAGAAGACAAAGGCGAAACTCAATCGCTACTCAAAATGTATTGTCTCAAAACTTGACCAGTTTGTGGGGAACGAAGTATCTTAACACTAGGTTCTTTATGCCATCTCTTACTATAGGCAAGATACAGCGTGAATAATAGTATTGGTTTGAGTGAAAAGAGACTCACTCTAAATAATATTAAAAAAAAACTTTTACCAATAACACAGCCACGGCCAGGACAAAGTTGATAATGGAGAAAGTGAGTCCCGTCAAAGTTGTTGGAGGCCGAACAAAATAAGATTATGGCATGTTAACGATAGTTAAATAATTTTTGCTTTTCATTTTAGAAGGCAATTTTGTGTTGAAATGTTCAAATAAACAGGTTTCTATTGTATATTTTTAATTTATATTAAATTTAATGATTATTTTTTATTTATTTAGCCAATTGTTGAATTTTAATTTTGAAATTGAGAATTGAATTGAAAAAACATGTTCATACAATTATTCAATAAATACATCAAAATATACTTAAACTAACACAAAGATGCAACAAAAAAAATTCAATCTCCATATAAAAAGCATCACGAAGATTTTTAGATAGCATTTTAACAGTATAAAATGTTGCTTCAGAGCCATAAAGGCCAATGAAACACGCGAGATCGCAATAAAGGAGGTAGAAAACAAGCTTACGTGATAGTATCAGAAATAGTACAAGGGGCATGCTTAATGCAGGACGTTCATTTGTGGGCACTCCAGCAATACAACTTATATATTATGTATATTATGTCCCCGCCTCCATTAGGTGTCTATCTATGTATATATTATATCGTGACACACAATGCTGTACAAATATCGATATTTCAAATACAATCGATATAATCGAGATATGACAAAACATATTTATAAGAAAGTAGCTGTCCTGAAAGAGTTGCATCTGTAACACAAAGGGCAGGTAGTAGGTTACATCACAATATATTGAGCCTTCCTTCATAAATGTAATGCAAAAGAATTTTTGAATTCGAACCAGTAGTTTCTGAGATTATTGCGTTCAATCCAACAAATATGTCAACAATATTTAGCGTACATTAAAAAAGCAGCATAATTTTGACAGATATAGTATGTTTGTGAATTATTAATTTATAGAAACAATATTTTTCATCTACAAAACAGAACTGCCTACTTGCTTTGTATATACCTACAACAGTTCTTTTTATAACAACTTAAAATTTATGTTCAATTGATTTTATCTACAACACTATTTGAATGTAATGCAATATAAACTATTAATAATATAAATAAAACAGTGTCTGTTCGTTGTAACTCGTAAGCATTTAAATGAAGAACCTTGAATATTTCACGAGACCTTCACTAGTGTTTACTACATGAATGAATCTACTATTGAATGGGTTTATAATTATATCATCATTCGTTCATTTCTATATGTGTATACTGTAGAAATTTGATTTTTAATATTTTTAGGTTAGGTTAGGTTAGTTCCAGTTCCCAGTAGCGAAGTCTTAATAAAAATTGATGAGTAATTAGTCGACGACATAAAATTGTTAAATTTAAAACAATTTCATTTTTTTACTTTGACAAGACGAAGTTTAGCATTGGGTTCCGTCGTTCAAAGCATTGCCAAATGCAACTAACATAACACTAGGTAAATTTTTAATATAGATTAATCACCTCAAAGAATATATATATCTATGTTTAGAATTTTATATGTATGTGGGATTTGAACACTTAACCAAAATTCAAGCCCAAAACTTATCAACAGCGCTATTATAGTAGCTTTTCAATAAACTATTTGTATTTTAGAAAATTTAATATCATGATTACAACAGAGACTATGTATTTTAATAATATACAAACAAGTACCACCCAACAAGAATATTATATTTAGATTATCATTAAAATATGATAAATTTTTTTGCGCAGTTATCATTTTTTGTTTTGCAGATGTATTACAGGATTGCTCATTGTTACATATCTTTTGTGTTTATGTATGGATGTCTGTGTAATTAAATTTGTATGCAAATATTCTATGTACATACTATAAGAAGAGATAAGGAAGAGATAAGGAAGGATGAAAGTGACAATACATGTATTGAATTATATTTTAAAGAGATTTGCGTAAGATTTTTGACACCACAAAAAAAAAACGTAAAAAAATCTGTGAAAGTTCTAAGGATCTAGTGATAAGTTAAATTATTTTCTTTAAATTTAGAAGAGTCACAGTGCAGCGGTATTCATAAATACATATTATATTATTTTTTAAACTCCGTGTTGTATTCATATATAGTATGGGAGGCAGAGTTAAGACACTCCGTTTCCTAGCACCGCCCAATTTTCGAGAAATTTCTTGTTACCAAAGCGAGGAAATAAAAAATAAAGAAAGACCTTGTCTCATCCATTTATATTCCATTACAAACCAAACCACTTCTATTAATAAAACAAATCTGTTGAAGCGGATCTGCTATCTAAATCCAACTCAGTATATTATTAGCCGCGAAAACTGAAAATCCAAAGATTTATTATATTAATAGTAGCCAACTTTAAAGAGCTAATATAAACAGGAAATATCCGAAGAGTTTACGTGTAGGCACATCCTTATTGATTCTCACTTCTCAGTTTAAATATGAATCAAAGAACCTTGCACTATATTCGGTGAGATCGCGAGAATTCCAAACAATGATTTTCCCTCATAGTGATTTTATTAAAATTCTTGTTAAATTTCTTTTGGTATCATTAATAAAATTATCGTCGAGTAAATTGCATAGAAAATTTAATCGGTTTGTTTTCCTGTTATATTACAAGTGGTTGTGGGCCGAAACTTCCTTTACGTAGAGTATAAAACGCAAATTTTCAGTTCTGGTAAGAATTTCGGGAAACCTTTTTTTCGTAAGAATCACGTGTGTGTCTGTCAGTCACTCAGTAACAGAAGAGTTTAATGTATTATATAGATCAATATAAACTAGGGACTAACTTACAATAAAAACCGAATTATCATTTTTTTAGGTTATTATAAGAGTTAAATTATATTATTCAACGCCAAATTCGTCAAATATATCACTCTAGGCTCAAACAGTTAAAAATAAAATACTTATTTAGAAAACTGCTCCGCTCTAGCTCAAAAACCTGTTATTTTATATGAATTTTTATACGTTTCTAAATAACTATTTTTCTGTCCTAAGTGTGGAATAACACTTTAAAAATGTTTAAAATAAATAAAAATAACCTGTACCTACTTATAATATATAGACCGAAAGTGAAATTAAATTTATATCGAGGTTAGTACGCAGTTCAGTAATAAGTTGTTTGTTTTCGTTCGATCTATTTTTGTTACGATTATATATTTAGTTGGTAAGTGTTTAGTGCAAAGTGAATGACGCCCACTAGTGCTCGGAATACTACCTAAAATGAGTGATGGAAGCACTTACAAATTCTTTGAATATTAACAAATACTTATATTTAGTTATTGGATACATTATTGAATCATCAACAATTTAAGCAATAAATTTCTATAACCTAATAAAATTTGCTTTCTTTACAACTCTCTTCCGTATCCTCAAAGTAATACAAATCAATTAGTGACGTTAAAAATTTCTCATAACAACACATGAATTTAGTTACTCAGACCACAATATTTTTCCTTTTTTTATGAAATCTCTCACTAACCGAAGGAGTTATAAAACCGATTTATTTTCATTCAATACCTACACAATATCAAAGACTCGATAAAATATTAAAATTATTCACAATCGTAATATACCTATAACAGAAATTGTTATTATAAGGCAAGACAACCAACTGTCCAAACAGCATTGGTTCTACGAAGTCAGGTCAAATCGGTCATCAGCATTTTGCACACGGTTTTAATTCAAAAACACACAAACATTGACTAATTTCTGAACTAAGCTTTAAGAAAATTATTTTTTACGATAATTAGAAATTAAAAGCGTTGACGGACGGAGAACACATTGTTTTGATCATTTCGAGTAAATATTGATGTACTAGTTTACTTGTTGTTTAGGAATTGTTTGAAAAGTTATTCGAAATTTAGCGCAAGTTTATAAGAAACAAAAGGGTTAATGTATCAAACTGATGATTTCGAATGGAAATCTTTAAAAATGTACGAGTATGTATCAAATTTTTCACAGGGAAGTTATGAAAAAAAAAAATTTTTTGTCATTGTTAGGCAATAAGACACCCAATGTTGAGACCACTTTATTCAAATTTGTGAGTTATTGGGTTTATAGTGAATTTCACTATTGTATTTTAGTAAATTCTGCTCAAGATTTAGAGTTTGTTTTATTGAAATCGGTTCATAAATAAAAAAAAAATGTCAATTTTAAATACTTTGTTCGAGAGAACTGTTAAAATGCAACGGTTTTATTTAATTGGTTGAAATTTGAAATATTCGTTTCTTCGTTTTCAATTTACAGATATTTTGAAAATTAAGATACAAACTAACCGAAAATTTATCAAATTTTTCCGATTTACTTTTCTAATCAGAATCAAGTCTACTCACTAGTACCTACATAATATGTAGATATAAATTAAGCATATATAACATACAATATATGTATCTATTCTATATTAGTAGTTTCGAAAACGCAAATATTTGCGGCCGCGTCTGTTTGCGATCTCCTTCTGACGTGACGTGCCGGTGACATAATGAGAACGACGTGATTTTCGATCAACAATGTTTCAGAAGGTTGTTTATTTATATGGAAAATATTTGAAATAGCGCTTTATTTATCATACTTTTGACTGTAAAGTTATTCTTTTTAAATGTTATAAAATAATCGTTGGTCTCTAGGTAAAGTATCGAAAGCGAAAATTTGTAATGTTTTTACTGCATGCTTCTCTGTCATAGTCGTCGTGTCGCGTCGTGAGCCATCAGGATGATCCTTCATTAAAATGTAATAGTATTTTGCCCTGAACAACCGGAAATGTGTCCAAGTTGACAGATTTCAAAAAATAGAATTACAATATATTTATATTAACCCTTAACTGAGAAATAAAAATATTTTACAACTAATTCTAAATAGTCTGGTACCTAATTATGTATAAATATAACGAAGACGGTAAAACTACGGACTACGCAATAAAGGGTAAATTTGTAATAAAGGGTAAAGTTGTTAATGATCACCCCCATCGACTATTTCAGTTTTTCTTTAATTATACCTTATATTATAAGTTTCGGTTTTAGGCGAGACCGGTACCAAATCCTGTCGGACACTATCGCTGCTTTATACGTAAGAAAAATATATGCAAAATTGTAAATATATGGCGTCACACCGGAATTGCGGAACGCAAAGAAATGTAACCCGCAGTGACAAGATACAAAAGCCCATCAAAAGTCTTATGGGCCCCATACATAAAGAAATAAATAAACAAAATTGAACTCACTGGTCGCAGTCGTAGTGGCGCGGGCGGTGCGGCGCGGGCGCGCTGGCGGGCAGCAGCAGCTGCGTGTCGGGCGAGCAGGCGCGCGCGAACGCGGCCGCCGCCTCCGCCGCCGCTTCCGAGTCGCACGCCGACGTGTCGTCCTCCGCTGTTGGGGGCTCGGGTTACTATTGTGCACTTTATGTATCAGGGTACGGAGAGGGAACCTAGTGTTAACTTAGACACTTCGTGCTCCACTTTCTCAAGGCGTATCGTATTGAGTAGCGGAAATTAACACTGCCCTTTGCCTTTGCGTTACCAGAGCAAAGAAATAAAAATAGAAAAGACTTTATTTCCTCGAGCGAGAAACGAATCCACAATTTGTCTCGTTCCGACTCACTAGCATGTGCCCCTAGTTATTATTAATCTTATTAACTTTTATAACAATAAGGAAGTAGAAGATTTAAAATTGTAAATATTAGAGATTGTTTTAAAAAGTCAGCTTCACGCTGTATCCCGCACACAGCAGGGTAGGCAGAGGGAACCTAGTGTTAAGACACTCCGTTTCCCACGTTCTCTCCAATTCTGGAGGCATTGCGTCTTGAGTGTCTAATTTTAACGCCGCACTTTGCCTCGAGGCCAGAGCGAAGAAACGCAAAATTTTAATTTAAGTAAATATTTCATCTCCTCGAGTGGGGATCGAACCCACAACCACGATTTTAGTCACACTTTGTGCCTCTGATCCACGACTGGCCTCAAACATTGTTTAATTATAGCTTATCGCAACTTTATGCTTGTACCTTATTGTACGTATTAACATAGAATTTAATATAAAAATGTATAAATAAATACACATTATAGACAAATAGTACATTATATAAACTTAAACTAAAACTCCTGTAAATTTAAATTTCTCGCAAAACCGTATATAAAAAACCAGTTTAAATAACATTGGTCATTTCATTAATATATATATATATATATTTAAGTTACGTTCCTTTTTATTCCAAAAACTAAAACGTCATATCTAACAAAATTCTGCAATGCGACAAACGTATCTCTCAAGAGACGCTATCATTATCTTTCGTGGTTTTAATTTTATGATAACTATAAATGAACATTTTATTAATTCTTTTGCAAACTGTCTTATTTACTTTGTAAATTTTGACACGTATACAAGATTTATGAAAAGGAAATATATTATGTAAACGTTTTATTGTATTCATTTGTAGAGATTACTTTATTATTGGAATTAAATGGTGGCAAAATTTGTATATTTTTTTAGGTTGTCATATTTTACAAGAGGAATAGAGAGAACTTAATCACTAATTTCCCTACTCCGCTTTGCAAAAACATAAGATCAGATTTAAGTATAGGATATTCTTTTCTAAAATATCTATTACGGTTTTTATTCTTTAGAAAGTTTTTTTTAATTATTTTACTGACTACAGGGAAGCCTAAGAGGACGGTTATGGTTTAACGTTTATGTATGTATGTATGTACGTTCCAATGTTCCCTTGTAACTATTATACTAGTGAACCGATTTTGATAAATGATACGTCGTTAGATTTGTCTTGATCGCGTTCAATTTCTACTTGATACCTACAGTAGTTTAGTTTATAATTTAATTGTTTTCTTTATAAAGAAAGCACATCTTTCGCTATACAGTCAACTATGAAGAAAATTAAACAATCTACGAATAAGCCCGAAATTAACTAACCAAACAACATATCACTTCCGTGATTGCCGTAATTTTTATCTTACGTTTTTTATTTGCTTTAGTTATTTTTAATCTTATCTCCATCTGAGCTAGAATTGTAACTAGATAATTAAGTGGGTCATAAAAATATTAGGTGCATTGTTTAAATGCGTATGAACAACGTACATTTGTATTAACAAATATTTTAAAATATTGCTTTTTAAACTAAATCTTGTTTGTTAATTCAAGAAAACGTTGCTTATTATATATTTATGGTTATATTATGATATAGTTTCGATGAACTACTTGGTAAACAGAGACATTATTTAATATTATATCTTTAACAAATCATTTTCTAAAATTAAAAATATTATTAATGTAACATTCTTACGTTAAAAAGTTTAACACAAACTCAATATTAACTATTGGTTACGTACAAGTTACGGATTTATTGTAGAACAAAATTGCCGTACACAACATATAATTAAAAACAATCTTTCTTTCTTAATATCAAAAGATTTCTAAAGAAGAGAGGTTTTCTGGCTGTCATGAGTGACATAGCTTTGATTCAAAATTATATAAATAGTTTCTTTGAAGTTAAATGCTTCACATATTTTAACGTGAAATAACTTACTACCGATTCACTAAAATAACTGCATCAGATCTGAAAAAAATCGGTGCGGCACAAGAAACTCAAATTAAAAGTAAATGATTTCTTTTTATTATTTTAATGATTATGTTTAAAGTATAGTTTTATACTCGCTCTTTCTTATTTAAACATAATCATTAAAATAATAAAAAGAAATCATTTACTTTTAATTTGAGTTTCTTGTGCCGCACCGATTTTTTTCAGATCTGATGCAGTTATTTTAGTGAATCGGTAGTAAGTTATTTCACGTTAAAATATGTGAAGCATTTAACTTCAAAGAAACTATTTATATAATTTTGAATCAAAGCTATGTCACTCATGACAGCCAGAAAACCTCTCTTCTTTAGAAATCTTTTGATATTAAGAAAGAAAGATTGTTTTTAATTATATGTTGTGTACGGCAATTTTGTTCTACAATAAATCCGTAACTTGTACGTAACCAATAGTTAATATTGAGTTTGTGTTAAACTTTTTTGATTTATGTTTGGTACAAGATTTATGTTTGGATAATTTGCAAAACAGAAAAACTTTAAATATCTATGTATAAACAACATATAACATTTATAATATATATATATACATATATTTAAATAGTTTCGTTTACTATCACATTATTTATAGTATAAAATAAAGGCTACTTTTAGATCTGTAAGTTTTCCAAAAATATTAATTTGAATAGGTTTTATATTTCTATTTCAATTTTCAAGTGCATTTACTTACGATCGTATTCAAATGCTGGATTAATCATATCCACATATAGTATAGCTTGCAATACACGAACAACACATTTTTCTATAACTAATATAAATTATCAGTTTCACTCAAAAAAAAAACATTTTTACTTTACACACTTTCACTAAACTTTAGCAAGCAACAAAATATAATTTGTTAAAAACGCATATAAGTTATAAAATATTGATTATTTCATACAAAATATGATTAAAATTTAAAGTAACTAATAATAAATCGAAAGTAGGGAAGTAATTTCGGCAATCTGTCAAGTTATGGCGCGGAGACGGCATCGCTTTATCTAATGAAAGACGAGAGAATGTTTACATTTTTTCATAATATTCTTTAGTAATATTATTATATAGGCCAGTCGTGGCGCAGCGGTACAAAGTGTGACTGTAAAACCGACCGGTTGTGGGTTCGATCCCCACTCGAGGAGATGAAATATTTACTTAAATTTATATTTTCATTTCTTTCATTCTCTGGTGTCGAGGCAAAGCGCGGCGTTGAGTTCTGCCACTCAACACGCAATTTTTCCAAAATTCGGCAGAAAGTGGGGAACGGTAGTGTCCTAACACTAGGTTCCCTCTGCCTACCCTGCTGTGTGCGGGATATAGTGTGAAGCTATATAACATTATTATATGTTGGTGAAATGTTATATCATTTTTGTTTATGTTCTATACTAGATAAGTAACTCGGGATGCCTTGCACTTGACAAAGAAATATTAATTTTGTAAAATATTATTTTAAAAAAGTTACTAATTTTTTACTTATTAGAGTTTACTAACTTATTAGAAACACAAAGATGTACTAAAACGACGTCATAATAGTACAAAAGTGATAAAATTCAATACAATAAAAAAAAATATTACAAGAACATAGCAACAAGATTGGCTTGATTAAAGAAAAGGATTGGTAAAACAATCTATATATTTTTAAAGTTTTAATACATGTTTTTCCCTTCCATATTAAATATTTATAAATAAAATATTGAGATATTTGTTAATAAAAATGTCTTCTTCGAAATAGGAAGACTTTAGAAGAAATCATTAGGAAAAAAATATATGGGAAAAGCGAAGATTTAATATCTATATGCGGAAATTTGCATTGAAAATATATTTATGTGCCATCTCATGTTAAAAAATACATAAGGATATTTGGAATATTGGAGGGATATCCGGGAGGGCACACATCTCCCGGATATCCCTGCGAATTTGAATTTTCCTATAAATAAATGTCAAATATTCTTATAATAGTTACCTTTTTAAAATAATAATTTAATCTTTAGTCCCAATTTCTATTATTAAAAACTTACGCATATACATAAATAATACAAGTATTGTTTTAAATAACCTAAAGTAATAACATATAAGCACATACATAAATACATACATATATTGGAAAACAACAGTATATCGATAAATGAATCAATATAAAAGAAACTTTCATATTTTTTAATAGAAACAAGCTTATTGCACACAAACTAATCAACTCTACCTGTGGGTCGCGGCTTCATTTCCAAATGAACACTAGGTACTACATCCATTTCTAACTACTTCAGTTAACTTCCAAACAAGTCCAGTCTCAAACAGTAACTAAATTTCCCACAACTGAACAAATCAAACGGATCGATATAACTAAATGCGTCAATACACGATAGCTAAGGCATTATCTCCGATAAGATTGGAACGTCCTCACAAAATGTATGCCAATTACAATTATATTATAGTACATTAACACTAAATACGAACAAATAGAGATTATATCAATACTTTTAGTGTATTTCGATGACTTCTGTTGTTTAAATGGTCTATACCAGCGGTTCCCAACCTTTTCCTGATCAAGGACCACTTTTATAACATTCTCGGTAGCAATGACCACAATGCATGAAGGTATAATAAAAATTAATCGAACAGAAACTTAGTCTCACCATCTCCAGTCATAATATTAAAATCGTTCGCGGGCCATATTTAGGCTTCCGCGGACCACTGGTATTGGGAACCAGTGGTCTATACCATTTGACACATACTGCTCTAACAATAACGAAATATAAAAAAAATCTAAAAAATATTTATCTTGTTTAGTTTATAGGTAATATATAAAGCAAATTCTTCAAAAATATGGCATTCCATTATTATTTTTTAAATTTAATTAATGTTAACTTTTAAATAATAAAAAAAACATTCAAATTGGTGTAAATAATTTTGTTAGAATTAATCATAACACATATAACAATTAATCATAAAGATCGAGAACAGATTTCTATAAATATATGGATTTTGTTTGTAAATTTAAGAGTCCAAGTCATTCGTTATTTTAATAAGATAATATTTGTGATTAAAAAGATATTTTGTCACTCATTGATAAACAAAATCATTGGTAACCTGAAGTTTTTTTATAATCATAAGAAAGAAAAATCCTAAAACCAAATCTGCGCCGACATCTACAGCCAACTTCAGAGCTACGACTCGTCGACCAAACTCTATAAGAATCACTACAAATTTAATAAATAAAAAAAGTATTACTTACTTAGAACTCTGCCGAAATTCATATTTATTAGTTTATGTTTATATTATTTGAAAAACACTCTATAATATATTTTGAAAAGATGCTACACTCGTCAATAACGATGATTAACTAATATATTTCTTTCAACATGATGAACCATACAAATTTTATTAATGACTTTTTTAATTAATTATTAATTGCATATAATAATTTAATTGATACTATAACATAATAGCACATTTAATAAATTTATATTTTTTGACAAATTTCGGGCTTAGCTAAAGAGTTTCTAGTACGTTTTGCCAAACTCAGAGATGTTCATTAATTAAAATGCATTATAAAATGAATTGGTAATTGAATAATGTGCACTAGTTACATGACTTAATGATATTTAAGTCTGATCGTTTATAATAAATTACAATAATATTTTTTTGTTAAGTACTCTTGTACCTGACAAAAGTTATCTATTTAATAAGATAAATTTAGGTATATGTATTTATATTAAAATTTCCTCAAATAGAATTTTATGTATTAAGCATAATACATAAAATTCAATTTGATGGCAGTTGTGGCGCAGTGGCACATGAATGCGACTGCTGTTCATGGGTTCGATTCTTATTCAGGGTATCGAGGCAAAAGCGAGGCGTTGAGGAGTTCCGCAACTCAAACAACACGCAATTCGTAGATAATTCTGCGGTAAGTAGGACATGTAGTATATTAACACTAAGTTCCCTCTGTCTCCGTTGAAAAAAGCCAACGTGACATGGATATTTGAACTAATTCAGCCTTTCATACTTAAAAATGGTAACTCATATTATTCATATTTCTTAGTGGATTGAGTCATTAGGATGTCTGAGTCTAATAAATTAAAACACTAAAGATGCATAATAATAATATAAAACACATTGTTGATATATTTAAATGTACTCTTGATACAAGCTATCCAATAAGATAAAAAAAACAAACGCTAGATAAAACAAAGGAAATGGGGCGAGCTTATCGAGTGATTTCATACGAACGGTCACTCGTCATTTTGTTAATATAAATGACGCATCATATCGCTTATTTTAGATGATGAGATCTGATATTGACAAAACATATAAAAAATATATGAAACATAATTCTAAAAAATGTTTGATTTGTATTTACAAAAACACCGACTGATGTCTTGGCAGAATTAAAAAATATGTATTTTTAAAGGGGTTTATATATTATATTTTAATTTCAATAAATATATTTTCTTGCATATTTCTATTATTCAGCCAAAGCCAAAAACGTCTCTCGCGATATAAGTACTAAAAACCTACCAGCCCGAACTCTATACACTATAACTCGTACTCTTTGCTCTCGATTGCACTTTTGCCAGTATCATTTATATTATAAATCTTAACGTAATTAATATGGACTAATGAACGAACCTATGAACCGTTATATTAAGTAACCGTCTCTTAAGATCAGGTTCCCGAGACCTCACTGCCGTTCCTTTGCTACGCGAGAAGTTTAACGAGCGAGAGCGAGAGTCGATGTACACTACAATTACCAATGACTAACTCACCAGCTTGAACACCTAACGCTGATCTATCATGCGGGTTGTGTATAATCCGTATCCTCCGCTCGGGGTGGTCAGGTTCCCCGGCGGCACCGCCAGCGTCCTTCAGCCGCCACCGTGCCGCGTCGGCCTCCCTCGTGCTGCGCGGGAAGTACAGCGGCGCGAGCGTCGATATGGGCGCGGTCTCGGGACTCGAACTGCACAGGACGATGAGTGTGGGTTGCGTGTTCTGTTCCAGGTAGCGCCGGATTGTACCTGGTGTTGAAATTGTATTTGTTTTTAGCAATTAATTAAATTATTTCATATTTTAAATTTGTTTATTCTTTATAAGTAAGTTATTCTTTATAATTTTATAATAATATAAAGTTATTCCTTATTTGCGCAAAAACTACTCAACTTTGAACTTTGTACATGCAATTATTAAGAATTTCGACAATAAGTCATACATTTATGAGTTATAGTTAGTTAATTAATGAAGTCCTGTTTCATTAAATACTATTAATATTTTTCTAAATAGATTTCTGTAAATATTATGTATCAGTAGTTTCTAGCCGCCGTTGTATTGTTGTACATAATATATGTAGATATTGTAACAGATCAGCTAAGAAGTTCGTAGCCTGACACAAAGATGGCGTTACTAGAAATCAAATCCATATGATTTCCAGTTAGTTCTAACCTTCAAACGATACGTATATAAATTAGACAGCAAAAATTAGTGAAGCAACTTTTATTTTTGTTAAAACAATGGATAAGCATGAATTTCGAGTGTTGATTAAAGCATTGCTTTTTGATAAAAAAAAAATACTATTGAAGCTAAAGCTTGGCTTGTAAAACATTATTCAGACTCTGCACCGTGGAAATCAACCGTTCAGAAGTGGTTTGCTATGTTAAAACGAGGCGAAATGATTGTCGAGTACGCTGCAATCAGTGGACCTCTAAAAAAGTTGTTATTCACGAAAACACCAAAAAATCAAATCCACAAAAAAAGATTGAGATAGCTTAGACTCTTAACATATCCAAGGAATGGTTATAGCATGTTATTGGACATATATGTGCATTAATATTTGGACATGCGAGAGCTCTGTGCAAAGTGGGTGCCGCGTGAGCTCATAATCGATCAAAAACAACGTGTTGATGATTCGGAGCAATGTTTAGCGATATTTAATCGTAATAAAGTAAAATTTATCCGACGATATATGACAATGGATGTAACATGGTTCCATCACTACATTTTAGAGTCTATTCGATAGTTGAACCAAAGGACTGCGCGTTATGAACCAAATCCAAAGCGTGGAAAGCCGCAACTCGGCCGGCAAGGTTTTGGTATCAGTATTTTGAGATGTGCATGATGTAACATTCATATACTACTTTGAAAAGGGGCCAGAAGTTGTTTTAGCGTTTAAAGGATGTAATCATCAAAAAACGGCCCCGTTTAGAAAAAAAGTCCTGTTTAATCAAGACTATGCATAGAGTTACAAATCAAATAAAGCGATGACAAAGTTGCATGAATTTGGCTACGAATTACTTCCCCATCTACCGTCTTCCCCAGACTATTCTATTTGCAGACCTCAAAAGCAAAAAATTAGCACTATTGAAGATGAAATCGAGGCCTATTTTGAGGCTAAAGAGAAATCGTATTACAAAAATGGTATCGAAAAATTGTAAGGCCGCTATAATCGTTATATCGACCTCGAAGGCAATTATATTGAATATGAAAATCTAATTTTACCAAACTACTGTTACTGTTTCACTATATTACCCTACGAATTTTCCAACCGAACTAATGAATTAATGGCACTGCGCCACCTCAAATATACTCAATATGTATTGTTACATTATTTTTACTTAACTTTTTAATTCTTTTATTAAAAGCATACATTCAAATTGATAAGCTCCTCGTTTCAGAGGTTACACTCACGCAAGGCGACGTGCGCGGCCACGTCGGGCGGGAAGTTCCGGCGCGGCGTGCTCACCACGCACAGCGCCAGCGAGCGCGCGCCCGCCTCGCGCGCGCCGTGCAGCACGTTCCTGCAACACAGTACTACGCTTTATTCGGGGAGCAAGGTGAAGCTAAAAAATGTCTTTTCTTATGTATGTTATTTTTTGGAGAGAGTGGCCAATAATCTCGAGGCGCATGCCTCCACGCCATTGACACGATTAATTAAATTAATTAATGATAAGTAGTCAATATATTTTTCGTTTTCCTTAATTATACAAAAAAAAATCGATCGCACAATCCCATTTTTGTAACAACAAGAAACAAATTAATTCTACCCATATCGCCCTCTCTAACGTGTTTTTGTCATCGCTATTTTAAATGAGCACAGCTTTAACTACTACATAAAAGTCTAATACAATTTAAACAAAAGAGAAAATGAGACAGTGACTTTTACAAACGTAATAAATAATTAAATTATTGTTGATAGTGCCGATGACAACTGGTCGTATAGAAAAATTTAGAAGTAATATAGTAACAAAACTTAAATACCTAAAATATAAAAATAAACCCAATTTACGATATGGGAACTTTTTTAATGTTATTAAAAGTGAGTTCAATGCTATATTTACTCCTAAAACTGTCAATTCCAGGAATTTCTTATCATTTAATGATTGGGCGACTGTGGGGATTCATAAGAGTAGACAAAGGTTATATGAACTTTATAGTCAGAAAACATATAACCATAGTGAATCATTTAATCATTATGTTAGGGTCTATTCTAAATTGTTTAAAAAAGTATGTGCCATGGCAAAATCTTTACACATTAAAAATAAAATTAAAAATTCTTTTGATAAAATTAAAATGACACGGGACATAATAAATTGTGAAACTGGAAAAGGTAAGAATCATAACTCTGAATTTAAATTGAAAATTGACAATGGCTTAACCAGCTCAGATCAAGAAGTTGCATGTATATTTGAAAAATTCTTTGCTGATATTCCAGTTTCAACAACCGATAAACTTATATCCTCCACAACCGTCGCTGAATCATTACTCAAGGAGAACGTACATAAATGTAATGTAGATTTTAAATTTAAATCAGTAAATTCAAGGGACATCATTAACACATTTAAGTCACTTGATATCAAGAAAACGTCAGATCTATGGGGTATTTCTGTCAAATTGATTAGTTATATAATAGACGTTGTTGCTCCTCACCTCGCAACTATATTTAATAATTGTATAGAGTATGGTGTGTTTCCTGACCTAATGAAATTTAGTAAAGTCATACCTATATTTAAATCGGGTAGTACATCTGATCCCAACAATTTTCGACCTGTTTCTATACTACCCTCGTTCAGTAAGATTTTTGAAAAAATTATTCTCAATCAAATATTACTGCATTTTGATCTACACAATCTCATGCACGATAAACAGTATGGTTTTACTAAAGATCGTTCAACCACAGATGCTGGTATAAGTCTTATAAAGAATATATATGAGGCTTGGGAGGGATCGCAGGATGCTCTTGGCATGTTTTGTGATTTGTCCAAGGCTTTTGATTGTGTACAGCATTCAACATTGGTCATGAAGCTACACTACTACGGCATAAGAGGACGTGCACTCAATCTTCTGACCTCCTATTTAGCTGACAGAGTTCAGAGGATTGATGTGAATGGCAAGAAATCTCCTGGTTCGGTAATCAGCATGGGGGTCCCACAAGGGTCTATTCTTGGTCCTTTTCTCTTTTTAATATATATAAATGATTTACCGTACCTAGTTGAAAAGAACCATGAGATAGTATTGTTTGCTGATGACACTTCATTGATTTTCAAAATAAAAAGACGACAAATTGTATATGACGATGTAAACAATGCTCTCTCGAAAGTAGTACATTGGTTTAGTGTTAATAACTTACTATTGAATAGTAAAAAAACTAAATGTATTATTTTTAGAACACCTAACACGAAAGTTGTTAAAGCCGATGTACTCTTGAATGGTGAACCCGTAGATCCAGTCGAGTCTACGGTATTTCTCGGTATCACCATAGACTCTAAATTACAGTGGGGACCCCATATTGATAGATTGGCGAATAGACTTAGCTCTGCAGCTTTCGCGGTCAAAAAAATTAGATTATTAACTGACGTAGAAACGGCTCGACTTGTTTACTTCAGTTACTTCCATAGTATTATGTCCTATGGGATTTTACTTTGGGGTAATGCAGCCGGCATTCAACCAATATTTGTCCTGCAGAAGCGGGCTATTCGTGCAATCTATAACTTAGGTCCTAAAGACTCCTTAAGGCAAAAGTTTAAAGAAATTAATATATTGACAGTTGCATCTCAATATATTTTTGAAAATGTTATGTATGTTAAGAAAAACATTAATAATTTTACCAAAATTGGTGATTTTCATAATATTAACACTAGAAATAGGCATAATCTTGGTGCACCTGTAACTCGGTTGCATCGAATCCGTAATTCTTTTATGGGACAATGTGTACGCTTTTACAATAGGATCCCAGAAAACGTCAGGGAATTTTCTATATCACGATTTAAAAAAATTGTGAAAAGACGTTTGTGTGTTAAAGGTTATTACCAAATTAATGATTTTGTAAATGATAACACGCCTTGGGAATGAAATGCTCGCCCCAGTCTGTTTCAAAGGTATCATTGTCACAGATTATTATATGTGTATGTTTAACATTGATTTAAAAAAAATAAGTCCCGCTGAGTTTCTTGCGCCGGTTCTTCTCAGGTCTGAGGCATTAATTTTAGTGAACTGGTGGTAAATTATTTGACGTTCAAAAAATGAAGCATGTAACTTCTTATTTAGAATAAAATGATTTGAATTTGAATTTGAATTTGAATTTGAATTTGTAAAATAAAACGCCATTTTTTAGAATGACGCACACAGGCACTAATCTATCTATACAACTATTCGTAACTGCGTCACACATAATACAGTTGAATAAAAATAGTGAAATGAAATAAAAACCTATATTATATAATCTATATTGACGAATCTTGATAATTTTTTTTGATATGGGTTTGAAATAGTTTACCCTATTTGCTGCTCCCATAAAAAAAGCGCAGACGCGTCCACTCTGTATATGTATTAAATTACTTATAGGTTAGCCATATTGACCTTCTTGGTTGTCCCCACTCATTCCACTAAAAAAACTATTACGCTATTTTGAAACCAAAAAACTTATACTACTCAATACACACTCACTTATAACAATTGTGCAGTGAGCTCTCCGCCGCCGTGTGGTACTTGGCCACGTACTTGGGGCTCACGGTGTGGATTATGTGACGGCAGCGGAGGTTGTAACCGCTAGTTATTACCACTTCGCCTGTCCTGCATTCTGCAAAAAATATATTCGCTTTGAGAAATAAATAAACATTTCTTAATTAGCGATTTACAATAAAAAACACTCTATAAGACGAGTATTTTTAGAGTTCCGTATCTAAAAAAAAAACAGAAACCAGCACAGGAACCTTTATAACATAATTTTTATTCGTCTAGTCTCATAAGAGTACGTCCGTCAACATTGTTTATATAAAAAATCGTGTTCAGGGATCAAGCGAAAATCGTGACGAATATCCTGAATATTTGTCATGAACTTCCTCTCTTCTGCAGTCTCTTAATCCATAAAAAATTAAGATCAACAAGTCAATATAATCAAAAGACACAAGCATTTATGGATCGTTTTTGCAGCGTTTCGTATGAAATTGAAAAATCTATAGTGTTCTTCCAGAAGATCTATAGTTATGAAAGGAGACGAAAGATTATGGGCCCAAATGTAAAACGTTGGGATATGGTCTAATTACATTTTTTGCAAATTAATTGTCATTTCGGAAGCGGAGAAAAATTATAAGAATTGTAATGGATGATTAATTGGTATTAATACGAAAGTAAAATATTTGTTCATTTTATTTCAGTCTAAGTATCTCAACGCACTTATTAGTGCATATAATTACAGTAAGTATATGTATGTCAATTAAATTTATAAAAAGAAATCGATTAATTTCATATTTTAAATGACATATATGACAGCTCACTGACATTGACATCTTGTCTAATGACTTTTGCAATTTTTGCTTTACTCGTTTCATTCGTTTCGATGCGTTTTGAGTGTTTTTCCGTTGGTTTGATGTTTTCAACGAGTACTGCTTTGCTTTTCACGAATATTTTTTCTAGTAATCACTAATTTTATAGAGGTTGATTATATAGAAGTTATGCTGTTACTTTAACCCCACTTTTACCGAATCTCTAATAATCCAGCTTTCAGATTTTCAAAACTAAAAGAGTTTTCAGAAAGAGAATTACGTACTTGAATCTGTTTAATCATACTATCTTCATCTCATTACATTTTGGGTCCAAGAATGTATGCAATCGATTCAGTTTTCCTTTAGCAAAAAGTAAAAACTTACCATTCAAACAAAGGAAAATACTAAAAAAATAGAAGTTTTAGTTATTTTCATACAAAACGCGTGCAACCGCCAAAGTAGAGAGCAAATTAAAATAAATCATAATCTTTTTAACCATTATATTGGTAGAGAACTCTAGGTGGGCGAGACTCACTCGCAAACAAACGGTTCATTAAATATAGTAAAAATGTGCAAAAAAAAAATACAACTACGATGGAGTCTTAAAACATCTGAAATATTAGCTTATCACCAACTTCAATTATAATATTTATTATTAAAATCCATATTTTATTCAGTGAGAATGAATAAACAAAGATGTAAAAATGTATTAACAATGGCGACACGACGATTAATATGGACATTATATTAAAAATAATTATAAATAGGTTGATAGTATTTTCTTTAAAGCATTGTATTCTACATATATTTAATGTATTATTGAAAATATAAAAAATACCTAAGGCCCTAGTAACAATTTCCTCTTTCAAATCAGGCCCTGCGCCCTGCATGATACGCTCGCTGACCACGTTGCACTCTGTTAGCGTTTCGTCCGTCGTGTTGGTTATAGCGTCCACTTCTAACGTTGTTATGTCGCCTTGCCTGGAATTAAAAAAAAAAAAACTTTAGAATATACCTCTTTCTTTGAGAAATCTTTTAAAAGCGCGCTTATGGAACTCACTTCCTAACACTATAATGGCTGGCAATCCGTCTCTTAATACTTTAAAATCAGATTAAGACACCATTTTCTTAACCTCGATTAGATTTTTTTAGTATTTCGCCATTTCGTCCATTTCTTTATTATTTTAATTTTTCTTTCTAAATTTCTTCATGTTAGTGTTTTTGTATGTTTATATATTTATGTTTGAGTAATATTAAGTATATTTGTATGTAGGTTTATTATTAGGCCTGATTTATTAATAAAAATAATTTATTTTATTAAAGTGATATAATAGAATGATCTGTCTGTTAATAGTGCTAGACAATAGTTTAAAATAACGTTCTAATAATATCATAATCGATATAGAATTCTTTCTGTTGGATTTTTTTTTAGCTTCAAGCTGTATTCTGCACATAGCATGATAGGTATAGGGAACCTGGGAATCTAGTGTTCAAACATACTGTTCCCATTAAAACATATCCGTTCCCCACTTCCCTTATATTTTCCCTATATTTTTATTAAAATCGTAATGGACGGTGATATGGGGGACCTTTATTAACGTACCCAAATCAATGATTTTCCATTTTTTTACAAATTAAAATTCTTAAATTGTGGCAATCCTCTCTTAACATATAGTGTTTGTTTAATTACAATCGATTTGTATTGTTTAGGTTAGTTCGACAAATTTACTATTTGCTACAACAATTATTTTATACAACAGTTTTACTGAATTGGCTAAATCTTTAGCTTTCAATGTCTATAATGATACAAAATACCGAGTTTTTAAGGTTTGCCGTGCACGCGTCTTACCGTCTACCTAATTAAAGTATATTATAAATATAATCAAAATAAAAAATCAGCTTCACTCTGTATCCTGCACTCAGCAGGGTAGGCAGAGGGATCCTAGTGTTAAGACACTCCGCTCCCCACTTTCTGCCGAATACTGGAAGCACTGCTTGTTGAGAGGCAGAACTCAACGCCGTGCTTAGCCTCAACACCAGAGCGAAGAAAATGGAAATATAAATTTAAGTAAATATTTCATCTCCTCGAGAGGGGATCGAATCCACAACCAGTCGGTTTTACAGTCACACTTCTTGCCACTGCGCCACGACTGGACTATAAACCAAATACTCACCAAGCATGATTCGTATACGAAACTGTCGCGATCACTTGACACGTGACAATTATAATACTCGAACTTAACACTTTTTTAATGAACAGAACATGGAGAAACATGCATTTTTAATATAACACACAGAGATCTATGTGTAAGATACATATAATTATAATATAAGTACGTATTCACCTTTCATGGAACAACACGAAGTCACGATATAGCAAATTGATATAAGCACACATTGTACTAAGCAAATAGCAGATTTGTTTGTACGGCATTAACAAGACACTTTAGTGCACTTTACAAGGATAGAAATATAATGGCAACAACCTAAGCAAGAGGCCGTCGAGGCTCGAAGTACAAGTGCGACTATAAACGCGGCGGTTGTGGATTCTATTCCCATTCCAAGAATAAACATTTATTTCTTAATATCGCCTGATAAGACAAAAATTACATATAAACAAACAAAAACAAAATAAATTTGAAAATATATAAATATTTCGAATCTCGCGGGACTTAAGCCCTCTTGGAAAGCAACCTCGCGCTCTAACCAACAAAGCTGCACTATGGATGGCGGTACTATAGATGCCATTTTCTATTGTTTTCATTCTCCTTATTCATAAAACGTAAATTTTCTCTAATATATATACTTATACACAAGTAATCACTTTAATCACATAAGTACATTTACGTGAGGTTACTCGAGGAAATGAGATATTGATTTTTTTTCGTTCTGGTGTAGAGGCAAACCGCGGCGTTAAGTTCCGCCACTGAACACGCAATGCCTCCTTTTAACGCTAGTGTCGCAGTTATAATATAAATAGATGTATTCATACGGTTCTTAGCAACAATAAACATATGACAAATGTATTAGATGTTGTATGTTTCTATTGCTGCTACAGTTGAGCTATCCGATATTCAGTAGAACTAGAACAATGGCGTATAATTTTAGATACTGCAATTGACGTGTAATAGAAAATATGCACAACTGTGAATGCAACTAATTACTTCACCCTATATCCCGCATATAGGACTACATGCAGAGCTGAAAACTGTGTATAAAAATTGAATAGTTATTAATTACCATATAACAAGCCGTTGGTTGATCTGTTCGTCGTAGGGGAACACGGGGTACTGGTGCACCGGCGGCGCCCTCCCCGCGTAGTCGGTGAGCGGCGCGGGCGCAGTCTGCGACCAGCGGCACAGCGACGCCGCCGGCGCTCGCATCACGCTACCCTCTGGAAATTACAAATTATATATTTAATATGTAGAGTTACTTGTAGTAGTACAGTGGACAAGGTGAAAGAGGTATGTAGAGACCGTAGCGTTTGGCGCTCCGTTCTCTCTGACTATCCCCGCTTGGGATACAGCGTGAAGCTAAGTTACTTTAAATAATGATTTTTAATTACAGTACGAGGAGTCGTGACCGCCCTGGAGTTAGCTGCAAATGGCTACGCAGATTTTTTTTTGATACATTTTCTTATTTAGTCGACTTACTTCCTAACATAAGCCTAACTTCAAATAATCAAACGATTAGTTATATTACTACAAGCAAGGTAATTCTTACAGAAATAAAAGGTGAAGGTTCTTTTTTAAATTATTGCTTATAATATTTAGATTCCCGTGAACGTACACAGTTGTGTTGTTGTGTATGCGTCTTCATTGAAAATATATTTTTTTATCCCAATACAATAAACATTTAAATACAAAGCGCGGCGTTGAGTTCCGTCACTCAAAACGTTGTGTAGACAACAACAACACTACATTCCCTACTACAAAACGATTTTTTTTGTAATATTCTCTTCAGTATTCTGGCTTTGAATACAATCTCAATTACACTGAATAACCAATAAGCACAGGTACTCAGCCAGGCTATTGTTACACAAGTACATACAACGGTCATCATGGAAGTAGGCCATGATGGAGTTCCATTTTACTTTTAAATTATTAATTGTTTCCTACTTATCAAAATGACCTCGTACGACAATAAAATTGATATCGATAGTTTTGGCTGCAAGTCCTGAAAATATATATAACATGAAAAACTTTTTCTAGTCATATTAGAAAAAAAATTACGTCGGATTTCGGCACCAGCTTACTACTTAATATCTTAATGTAAAATTCTGCTTCCCTACAAAATATAGTATGATGGATAACACGTTAGTACTTTTTATGTAACAAAGTTAAAAATTATACGTATAATTAAACTAACACTGTCTTTGTATTGGTCACACAAATGTCGCAGGGTAGGCAGAGAGAAGTTAGTGTTAAGACACTCGATTACCCACATTCCGCCCAATTTTCGAAACAAGCAAATTGAGCGATATACCTCAGTTCACTCTTCGTCACTTACTAGAGTGAAGAAATAAACATAATTAATTTCCCCGACTAGGAATCGAATTCACTACGCAGTAGCATTACCCCACGACGACCTCATGTATGATTGTGATAAGGTAAATTACGTCTCAATATTAGTAAACACTTCATTTGTGCATACCAACAAACTGAATTGAAACTATTTAACAAGCAAACTCCTTATCACTGCCGTGAAGTTACGACGTCATAATCAAATATATAATATCGATAGCTGATACCTAGTTATACCAGCAACACCTGAAGTGAAACGGAAATTGATTTTACGCAAATGTAACTAGGACAGGGGTCGGTGACGTTGGGAGGGCCTCTCGTTCGCACTGCACGGAGGGAGGGAGAGGGCAGAGTCATTGAGAGTGCACTTGAAAATAATGTTGTACCATAGAATGAATCGGATGCCATATAACGGAGTTGCGCAGTGCCCGTAGTAACTATCTTGGTAACAAGATGAAGTTATAGCGCAGAAGTCAGTTTGATTGAAGTTTAAATAAAATAATAGTTTAAATATTGCAACATTGTTGAAAATATTACGTAACCTAATGGTTTCGAATATAAAATTGTTGTTTTAAAAATAAGAATAATTGTGATTGAGGCCAAGCAGGGGACGTTAAACACGACAATCGTGGGTTTGATTCCCACTCGAGGGAATAACATATTTAAAATTTTCCTTTTTACTCGCTGTTGTAACGAGAATTAATTAAGGATTCGGTTCGATTCAAAAGTTACTACTATATTTTTTTTTTGTACTTTTACTGAACGGTAAAATACTGAATTTAGCCATTTAAAGTCTTGTTTATATTTACACAAAGTATAATAAATTATCAAAATATTAAAAATATTAAAATAATTAATATATAATATGATTTTTGATACTACAATGTAAAAAGTAAATAATGGTGTTATATAATATTTAATTTCAGTCTTTATAATAGAGGCTTATTAAAAAGAAAAATACTTATTAAGAAAACGTATATAAATTTGAACGTAGCAGGATTTGAATCCACGTCTCTTTGGAAACCGTCCAAGCTACCTTCAATTTTTAATACGTTTTCTGAATTATAAATATTATACAAGATGTTGTAGCGCAGCGGTATGGTGTTTGGACTGTAAGCACAGTGGATTCAATTTCCATTCATGGCAAATTATTTTTTCCTCATTTGATTAATCTGGTGACAAGACAAAGCTCAGCATTGAGTTCCGCCACTAATAATACAATGTTTTAATAATTGGGAAACACAGTGTCTTAACACTACGTTCGCTCTATCTACCCTGCTAGACGAGGGCGACTCAAACATTTTTTTGTAAATATAAGATTTTCCGATCTAGTTAAGCAATGCGTTGCAATTGTCTTTAACATATACTACATAGAACTTTAAAAAAATATAGAAAGATCTATCATGTCTGTCTTCGAATATAAAATGAAGCAAAAAATTAAATTTTAAAAAATATCAAGACGTGGACTATGTTAAGATCTCATAAAATGCACATACATTTAGTGGGTATTGGTTATAATATTATACTTTTATGCATAAGCAAATAAACACAGAATAAAGCTTGAAGGTCACTTTTAACACATTTTTTTAGACAGAGAGAAACTGGGAACCTAGTGTTAAAACCCTCTATCCCCACTTTTCGGCGAACTTTCGAAGAAATTACGCGTTGAGTGGCGGAACTCAACGCCGCGTTTAGCCTCGATAATATTAATTTTACACATTTTTAAATATATTAAGAATGTACACATATTTAGCTTTATTTACATTTCATTAATAATAACATAAGTTTGCAAAGCAAATATACGATACAAATGTATTATATAAAAGAATATAAATTGAACAAACAATGATATTACATAAGAAGTGTAACAATATTTTCGGAACCATTGTATCTTTTCTTTATAATATGTACACACGGTGACATAATACACAAAATACAAAAAAATATATATATTATAATTTATTAACTTACTTTTAAATAATTGAAATGTTCATAAAATAAATACAATTAAAAATTATTATATAATTAATTTAATACAAAATAAACCGAAATTAAATTAAGAAAAAAAAAAACAAAGCAAAATCGTACCTAAAATCGTCATTCCACTCACTAATTGCAACTTATGAAACACTGTAGGCACGTCTATACTGTTGCAAGGCCTGCGTACATGTGACCTAGAGGCCTTCACACCCCCAAGGGGTAAAGTGGGGGCTCGGCGGGGAGGGGGATGGGTGTGCAAGGGGATGAATGCCGTGACGTCACGCGGCCAACGAACCGCAGAAGTGGGTCATGGGATCGCTCGATCTGATCTGGTAACCGTTTTGAAACGTTTTCCTGCTTATCTACGGAGGAGCAACAATGTTGAGTGTCGCACGTACGAGGAAATTGTACTTAAGTAGTTTAAAAATATATATCTATGTATTTCAAATAGTTTTATTTATTTTAAAACCGAATTTATAATGGGATATGTACCTATTATTTTGAATTTTATTTTAGTTTCAAATTCGTTAAGCGCAAAAGGAATTAAAATATATATTTGTTGTAACAAACACATTACATTTTTTTTATTTTTTATAGTACATTTTTTTTATTTTTTATAGTACATTTTTTTTATTTTTTGCAGCCACTCTAGACAAGTTACGACGTAACTGTGCAATGAATTTCCACAGAAAAACTCTCCCCTTTATATTGACGGAGAAAAATTGTTTCTTGAAGGTTTTTTCAGCAGAAACGCCTTCTGAGCCGGTGGTGGTAGCTTTATATCCATTCAATGATTCAAAAGAACTTGCAAAAGTCTGTTTTTATAAAGAACATTACTTACGGTTATGTCGATAGAATATAACTTAGGTATGGATAAATATCCTTATTTTTCTTAAAAATATATTTTATTACTAAATTATTTTTGTATAAAATGTTTTTATTTAAATATCAATGTAGAACTAGACTTTTTATGTTTTTTTTTCTATATCATCTGTAGGTACGTGTAGTAAAGACTTTTTTTGAGTTCAACGTATTAATCAAATTAAATCAAAGTTAACAAATTTAATTAAATTCAGCTTCTGCAGCATAGCAGAATTAACTATAAATTTTGCTTTTCTTTACTCCTTACCGCCTTGACCAGAAAAAAGAACTCCTATCAATTTCACAATTACTAAATGTAAAGAATGGGAAAAAGATAGAAATATATAATAAAGACACAATTGGACCACAACTAAAACCTTTTCATGTAGCTATCCAGAAAACTGGAAGTTTTTTAAACTTTTAAAAGTAAAATAAGAAGTAACACAATGCGTGTCAAGGATAAAGTAGAATACTAGAGTGTTCCTAACGGAGTATATGGCGGAAGTTAGTTTTCCTATCGAAGTTGAAAACATGTCTGAATGCGAATAGTTTGTGGAAATGAAATTGTTAGTACATTTACCGGGTCTTTTGTAGTTCGTTTCGTAGTTTGTACTTTAGGTACTTTAAGTCGAATAAAACGAAAATATTTCTAATAAATCTATGTTCCTCTTATTATTAGTAAATTGCGGCGTTAAGTTCCACCTCTCAACACGCAATGCCTATACTTGGTGGTTGGTTGGTTTGATAGTTGGGCGGCGCGTAGGCAACGTAGTGTCAACGAGTGTCTTAAAAGTTAAAACTAATTTTTCTCTATCTATCTGATACCTCACTTGAACTAGCGGCTTTAAAAGCAATTTCTGCACACTTTTATAGATTTAACCACAAATGCATTGTTTTTAGATTTTCATCCTGAACTAGGCATTATCTGTAGATGCTAGCTGCGTCTTATTAATTTTAATTCGAAATAAAATTTAAGCGTTTAAACGCGTTATTTGCAAAATAAAAGACCATATCTTTAATAATCCTGATCTTAAAAGGGTTCCTTTTTCCTTAATAGAAAACTCAAAAACTATACCGACATTAATATCATTTATATAATCCAAATTAATCCTTTAATACAATCGCTTATTCGAGCTATAGATATGCGCGCGCGCAGATCATACAGACGGAACAATAAAACGCCACTCGTAAACAATATAACAATGGAACTCTAATGAACAGTGCCATTTCGCAATAAATGAAGATCTTATTTGATCAGCCTGTAAACATATTTACATATACCGAGTTAATCTTGGGTTTATGAAATCTATGTAACAAAACATTTCCCTTTATATCATTGAGGCGCAGTGACAGTATTTGATTGTTATAGGGCTATAGGCAGTGGTTATAGGTTCGATCGTCATTAAGCATAATTTAAATTATTTTTATTTTTACAGTTTGCTTAAAAAAACGGCGCAGCGTTGGGTCTCACTAAGCACATCATTTCAAAATGGCAAAGCAGATAGTTAAATTATATTAAAAAAAACATATATTATAACTTGTACGTTGTAGTGCAGCGGCACATGGGCCACTGCAAAAGTAACTATAAATGCAATGGTTGGGGGTTCCATTCCCACTTGGAAGAATTTATTATTGAATTCCGACACTCAACACGCAATGTCTTATTGGGCGGAAAGAGAAAAGAGTGTCTTAACACAAGATCCATTCTTTTCAATAGTATGCGGGATAATACGTGTAGCTATTAATATTTTATAAAAATACAATATGTTTTTGGCGTTATCGAGGTAATCATGAAATGTTCCGAACGAATATGATGATATAAAATAAATGAAATTTATAGGTACCTAATTCAAATGTTCATTAGGTAGGTACTACAAAACGTTTGCGCAAAACCACGTGGGTAACTTTCAAGGGAATATATGTATATGAATACTCATATCGCTAGAACTTATTGAACGCTCCAAGAATATCTAATGAGTCGATATTTTTAAATACTTAACATTTGCACTTTCCATTTGGATTTATTTATATTTTATATTATTTAATAACATATTATAATTATTGCCAACACGCAATGTCTCGAAATTGGGAGGAGAGTGGTGAACGTAATGTTTTAACACTAGTTTGTCTCTGACAAATGTTATTATATGGAGCATGAAGCTAAAAAGATTAATATATTCTATCAATTAATAAATGAATGAATGAAAACTACTTACAATGAGAGTAACCAAAATCGCAATTCCTCTTATTTTAACGTTACCACATTGTACATACAAAACAATATCTACACTTTTTAATCAGACCTGAAAAAATCAGTCATTTACATATAATCGAAACAAACATCAATATAATTTCTATTCCGGGGAACGAACTATTTTGATTTCCTTGCTCTAGAGGCAATACTAAACGTAGCGTTGAGTTTCGCCACTCAACACGTGATCACCTTGGAACTGTCATCAACTGGTGTCACCTTAAAAATTGGACTGTGCGCGGAGTGTCTTAACATTAGGGGTTTTAAATAACCTAAAGAAGAAGAAGCGTTACTATCACCCTTTGTGTGTAAACCTAATAACAAAAAATGTAAAAAAAAAACATAGAAATATTTAAAAGAAAATAGTACATAAATATAAAATATTGTGAACAAAGCACGTATAAGTTATGAGAAATGCTAAACGAAACAAAGCGAGACAGACCGTGAAGCAAAACACTCATTCAGGGGTTAACGACTGCGGGGCATAGAGGTAATATGAAACGTAGTCGTATGGAAATTCTTATCTTCCAAAAGATTTATATTATTGACTTAATTTGCAAATAGTGTTTGTCTAAGAACGATAGGTGTGGATTCGAGTCCTGTTGTGTAATTATTTAAAATTCATATCATACTGGTGGTCGAATTGCTATTTGCAATCTAGTTTTGCAACTTCTCGTGTCAGCGGCGGAGATCGACTCTTCCCTTTATTTTACTACAGCGAAAATATGAAAATAATTTAAATATCCCAATGAGGATCGAATTAAATCAATGCCACTGGACCACTACGGTCTCAATTACGATGGGTAAACAGTATAGAAACGAGTAACTTTTATAAACTACCAATGTAAAAGCAATTAAATATTTTATTAGTGTCCGACATACAAAGGAAATTCCTAGAATTATAAAATCGAAATTTGGCATGTTGATAGGCAGGAGGCTTAGGGAGTGGAATTCGTTAACATTACCATAATTTTTAGGCTAACATAACGAAAGCTGTATAAGAGATAGCCTAAAGCGACTCAATTCCTACACTAAATCACTTCTTTCGGCATATTGCGAAATTCCGTATAAAATAACAATACTAACCTTTGTTTAAAATCAAACATACGTTTATTTATAAAATCAATAAAGTCTTGGTCCACTGAGCAACAACGAGTGGCAGATTCTTTTGTCACAGGTGATAATTATTTGTATAGCCTCGTTTGTAGGACAGCTGAGTTTGTAAATAATTAAACGAGTTGGTTGTCACTCACCGCCGTACGTGTTTGTGCAACTGCACAATCAGTGTGCAAATGCACAATATTTTTCTTTCAAACTTGTATATTATATGTTCCTAAAGTATTGTTTAACAAAAAAAAGGTCTTCACGCTCTTTACCTAGTGTTAAGGTTAAGGCACTCCGTCCCCCATTTTCCGCATTGGAGGCATTTCAAAATTATGAATTATATATTCATTTAGAGATTTATAAAGCGATTATCCATACGTTACTGTAAGCTGTAACGAGGTAAAAGCTTAAAGTTTCATGTATAAAGCACGTTCAACTATCGTTAACCTCAATTGCGGGGACGATCACTTTTCAATACCACACGGAGGGATTTAGAAAAGCTCCATTTTAAAATAGACTTCAGTAAGCCTGATTTTTATAGATCAGTTCAAATTTGTTTAGTTTCTTAAGCATATAGGGATCATATAGCAGGTACAATGCCATTCATACACACACGAGACAGTTGTTCGGAGTTATGGTTCCACAATGCAGCGGAAAATGGGTAACGGTGTGTTTTAAGTCTTAATACTAGGTTCCCTCTGCCCACCCGGTTCTGTGCCAGATACAGCGTGAAGCTAAAAAAAACTCTCTTTTATATACCGCTCATTCCCATTAAAATACTTCCCTCTTTCAGCCGAATTTTGGAGGCATTTCGTGTTGAGTGGCGGAACTCAACGTTATGTCAACTTTAAATACATTTTTAGACTAACATTTAATGAGAAATTTTAGGTTCGATTACAGACTATTATTTCTATTTAGATGTAACTTTATAGTGACAACCATGGCTTACTGAGTAAACACATGTACAAATAGCGTGGGCAAAGGATATAAACAAGAAGCATAATATGTTTATTACGTAAATATGACGCTCCAACGAAACAATTATTTAATTGCAAAATCATAAGTTCCATTGTGTAATACGCGGAGAAAAACATCGTGTATTCATATTCAAAACCCTATGTAAAAAATATTATTTTTTATCTTCACGCTCTATTCGTACGTAGCAGCGTAAGTAGAGGAAACATGGGAACCTAGTTCTATTCCTCACTTTCTGTAAAATTTTTGACATTAGGAGTTGACTGACGGAACCCAACTCAACTCAACGCCACGCTTTGTCTCCTTACCAAAACGAGGAATTGAAAATATTAAATATTTGAACCTGCAATCATCACGTTTACAGTAGCACTTTTGTGCCATTGCGCTACGATCTATCAAAATGTATTGCTAGCATTTTATTAATAAACGATCAATGTCAATTACCAATTAGCAATTAATGTATAGAAAAGAAAAAAATATTTATCGCTTAATATTTATCCCTTTACCGATACAATCATATAAAATACCATTTTTACAAAGACTCTGCAAAACACGAGTACGTACTTACTAGTTAAGCACGCATACACGCTCAAAGTCCGCCATCATTTTCTATATTACTGGAACGCAGCGCTTAACTCTACAGCACTTTAAAGCGGTCGCATGAATAGTTCCATACTTGAATTTTTAAACGAGCTCTTTTCTCGAGCCATTCTCAACCTATTTTTTTATAAAATGGCATTGTCTCTAAAATATCTTTTTAGCTGTATTACGACGGTTTTTCTTTTGTACACCGACGACCCAATACTTTGTGAATATTTTGCAGTATCTTTTGTTTAAGTTGATAGCGGAACTATACTTATTTTCGGCCATCGTGGCGCAGTAGCACAAGAGTGTGACTTTAAACGCGACAGTTGTGGGTCCAATTCTCATTAGGAACTTAATTATTATTTTTTGATATTTTAATTTCTATGCTCTGATAACAAGGCAAAGCGCGGCGTTGAGCTCCACCACTCAACGCAATGCTTCGAAAATTCGGCGGAAAGTGGGCAAAGAAGGGTCTGAACACTAAGTTCCTTTTACCTTCCTACATGCGAGATACAGCGTAAAACTGAAAAAAAAAATTCCAGCTTTACGCTTTACGCCGACAAGTGTGCGGTTTCGGTTCCGTTTATCATCCTCCGCCTGAACCGAGATGTTGCTAGTTGAGAACCGGAACTCAGTAATAACGGAATACGGAAGCTTCAGAAAAGCCAGGCTATAGATAGAAAACCTATTTAGAAAAAAAAGGGAAACCACCTTTTTTCTTTTAATACCATTCTGCCACGCAAGTCGTAAAATAGTTAAATAATACGTAGGTATCTATTTGGAGGATAATGTTCATAATAAATGCTGTTTCACGAGCGAATAGGTAACTGAATGACTAATAATAGATATTAGTCGTGTTGTAATATACAATTTCCTTGTGATTTTACTGAAGATACTCTCTGAAGGTCAGAAAGAGAGTCGCGAATAAATATGTAAAGGATAGAAATAATTTACTTTATATTGTTTTATTACTATGATTATGGTAAATAATTTAATAAAATGTTGAACTTATTATATTATAGAATTTCGTGTCACTTTATTCATTGTATATAAAAATAGGACATACAAAACTCAGATTCCGATCTGGCAAAATAAAAAAAAGACTCTATGAAGTATTGTCCCTTGGAAACCGAACCGCCTAACGCGCGAAATTTCGAATTTGAGTGGAAAATAGAAAACGTAGTTTTAACCGACCTCTAATTTACCTAATAATGATCTCAAACACACTTGTAGAACTCGAACTGCCAAGTTCTGGTACTACAATATATATAGATACTAGGTAAAAGTCAAGAAAAAAACTAAATAGCCTTAATCATATAATAAACGCAGGCGAAACCTCAAACAAAACACTAGTACACTAATACCATAGAGCAAAAAGTAAAAGGCAAAGAACTTAGTAATAATAAAAGGTAAGTTTTAATGAAAATAAGGTAAAAGTAAATCTGAAATACGATCGCAAGTTCAACACGGTGTATTGACTCGCCCGTAGCATTCAACGTTGCGTGTCCAAATACCTTTAGGGCGACGTCTCCTGCTTACTACGGGTAGGGAGTATTGGCAATATCATTATAATATATTTTTATCGATGTCTATTTAAACTTTTATGTTAAACTAATTTGTGTAATATACTTTTAATGCGACATTCGCTAAACTTTTATGGTTGATTAGATAAATATATATAAATAACACAGACTGTTTATATTTTGTAAACTCGATTTTCTTTTGACCGCAAGGTAGGCGATTCCCCACTACTCTCTGTTTTTTTTAACATCGCGTCTTTAAGTGGCAGAACTCAACGCTGTATAATTTGAGATAGCTATGATCATAAATATTTAAAATTAACTTTCAGAAGAAATCTATAATAGCACAGCGATAACATCATTTATAATATTATTTAAAAAAAAAAACAGATAAACACGAGGTCAATATTCTCCTTATCTAAATATGTATATGAGACAACTAAACAGTACGTTACACACATGTTTTATATATTTATTATGTTTTCAGTTTCACGCTATATCCCACAAATAGCAAGGTAGGCTCTTTTAACAGAGTGTTAAGACACTCCACTTGTTACCGCAGCGAGGAAATGAAAATATTACAATCTCTTCAATGGAAATCGAAACTACAGCCGTTGTATTAATAGTCAGTCGTCGGGCCGGTGCAACAGCCTCCATTAACAATTTGACCACAAGATGTCTCGATAAATAGGCGATTCCTAAAAAAAGAACATAATATTTATAGGTTTTTTTTTAATTCTAAGAACTTTCCCCACATTAACTACAAAATAAAGTAAAAATGGTAATTACTTAATGTTTCTTAATGCAATTGTTCTGTAATTACTTACGGAGAGCGTGGGTTAATACAATTAGCGACATCGATCTCGATATATACGAGAGAACCTGTTCCACGGCGGCCGACCTTCGACTGTTTTGCACATATAATTTAACCCTGTAGTGTCTTTACAATTTACAATGTTTAATTTAAAAACCGTTGTGGCTCACTGAAAATTTTATTGATATTTTTATTAGATTTGTGTTTGAGACGCCGGAGTATTTAGGTAGGGGGAGACCTCGGTTGACATTCGAAAAGACAACATCAAAGATACTTGATGTTGTCTTTTCGAATGGTCTCGTAAGGTCACGTAAAAAGCATGAGGGCATGTATGAAGAGGTTGATGACAGTGGACGAGGCGAAAGAGTTATGTAGAGACTAGCCTTTGGCGTTCTCTGACTACCCCGCCAAGGATAACGAGGTAAGGTAAGAGCTGAATTTTATTTTTTACCTTGAACTTATAGCCTTCGCGCATTTCTGCTTACATTAGGATGATTTGAGCATGGAAAGAACATTAAGGATCGATTCTCTATGCTTCGTCAATTCTCATAAAAATCAGGCGTACATCCCCAGCCTGCAGTTCCTTGGAACAGAAAATAAATTAAATTTTTAAGTCAAACTTACATAGTGAAATAAAAAGTAAAATTTCACAGTAGGTATATAGGTATATCATAGAATAATATAATTATTGACTTATATTTGTAATTATTTTTCTGCAAAATAAGTGCATATTATATATAATATAGTATAATTTATATAATTAACAGTCACTTGAGGCCAGTCGTAGCGCAGCGGCACGAAGTGTGACTGTAAAACCGACTGGTTGTGGGTTCGATCCCCACTCGAGGAGATGAAATATTTACTTAAATTTATATTTTCATTTCTTCGCTCTGGTGTCGAGGCAAAAGTGTGGCGTTGAGTTCTGCCACTCAACACGCAATGCCTCCAAAATTCGGCAGAAAGTGGGGAACGGAGTGTCTTAACACTAGGTACCCTCTGCCTACCCTGCTGTGTGCGGGATATAGCGTGAAGCTAATTAAATTTTTTTTTAACAGTCACTCACAGTCCTACTCACACTTGACCGACGTTTTTACTCATATATGTGTATGTATGTCGTAGTAATGATGCAGTTGGTAATGTACCGTATTTTTTTACAATACAGAACCATTGACAGGTTTTCGTTAGTAATAAAAACATTTTATTTAATAGTCCTATATAGACCAAGCTAGTAGTATAAATTACGTATTTTAGTAAAAGCTAAATTCAATTTTTATAATAAAAAAAATTAAAAAAAATTAGCTTCACGCTATATCCCGCACACAGGGTAGGCAGAGGGAACCTAGTGTAAGACACTCCGTTCCCCACTTTCTGCCGAATTTTGGAGGCATTGCGTGTTGAGTGGCAGAACTCAACGCCGCGCTTTGCCTCGACACCAGAGCGAAGAAATGGAAATATAAATTTAAGTAAATATTTCATCTCCTCGAGTGGGGAACCCACAACCAGTCGGTTTTACAATCACACTTTGTACCACTGCGCCACGACTGGACTTTTTATAATAAAGTTATTGAATTTTTATAATAAAGTTTACTTATGCACAATAGTACTATTCAACCAACTGGTTCCAAACCAGTTGGTTGAATAGTCTCAGAGGCGACGGACGTTACGTCAACTACACATCTATAGAACAACACTAACTCAGTAAAATAAATATCGATCCGATCGCTATTACATATGCATGAAATACAAAATAAATACATCATGTCGGTATGGAGTGGGACAGTCGATAAACTCTTTATAAGTTTTAATTTTAAATGACGATGAAATTATTTAGAATGTAAATTATTATTATATTATATTATTTTATTTCACATATTAACCAGTCGTGGCGCAGTGGCACAAAGTGTGACTAATAAACCGACTGGTTGTGGGTTCGATCCCCACTCGAGGAGATGAAATATTTACTTAAATTTATATTGTCATTTCTTCGCTCTGGTGTCGAGGCAAAGCGCGGCGTTGAGTTCTGCCACTCAACACGCAATGCCTCCAAAATTCGGCAGAAAGTGGGGAACAGAGTGTCTTACACTAGGTTTCCCCTGCCTACCCTGCTGTGTGCGGGATATAGCGTGAAGCTATTTTTTTATTTTTTTATGTATTAACTAGAGTTTCAGTTCAACTATTCACATTTGTCGTGGGTTCAATTCTTATTATGGGAACTATAATAAGCGTTGAATTCAATTTAATTAGCAAATCATAACACTATATTCAAGACATTGCGTGTTGTGTAGTGGAACACAACGCCGCGGTTTGCCTGGTATCTTTTGATATAATAAAACAAAGCGTGCGCATAATCTTATCAAAGACAATAAGTATTTTATTAAAATATCCTAAGTAACAAAAAAATAATGTCATTTGTATTAATAAAATGAACATATTTAAATATATTTAGAACTAGCCGCTCTCGGCTTTGCCCGATTGTACAACATAGTAATTATAATTATTGATAATTATCAATTGACTGATCTGTATTGCTTTCGTTTTTTAATAAAAATATCAGTTTAAAAACAATACTAAACTAATACCAATATATATTAAAAAGTAAAGTTTCAGAAATATGAATATCTTATTATTTCAATAAAACAATTAGTAAATATTTCTAGCAATTGTGTCGAATAACATTTTTTTAAAATGATAGATAAAAAATGTATTATTATGTATATACATAACCTACATAAGTGAATTTTAAAAAGTATGTATTATTATTAATTTAAGTCAATTTATTTCATTAATATTATCTTATCACACCAAACGATTAACATTGTATGTAAATGTTTTTTCATATCAATATTTTTCCCATGTTATCTAATAATATTATGTATCTAAAACAATACAATACATTATATATATAAATTACAAAAATGAGGCCAGTCGTGGTGCACGAGCACCAGCGCGCCACTATAAATGCGCCAGGTTATGGGTTCGATGGTTGGTTGTGATGGTTGTGCCATTGCATTCAAGAAAATAAAATATTAAATATTATTAGCATATTTTCATTTCTTCAAAAACACAATGCCTTCGAAATTCTGCGGGCAGTGAACAACGGAAGTGTCTCAATGAGAACGGAGTATCTTACTTATTTAGAAAACGTATAAAAATTTGAACGCAGCGGGACTCGAACCCGCGCCTCCTGGAAACCGACCAGGCGCTCTGACCACTAAGCCATGCGTTCTCGCCAAGCTACGTCGAAATTTTTATACGCTTGTTACAACTTATTTATGTTGTTAGCTTCTCTGTAGGGAAATTTTTACAAATTTCCGCTACCCAAAGATAATTGTCTTGCCAAACGATAATTCTAGTAATTCTAGTATTAAATATTTTTCAAAGTCAGTAGTTCCTGAGATTAGACCATTTAACTAAACAATTTTTTCAGTTTTGTATAGATCTATGAAGGACCTTCTTAATAATAAAATACGAAACATCTAGAATACAATAAATAACAGTAGTTGTAAAACAATTTTCTGAATAAAACTGCTATAAAATAAACATATAAAACGTATTTTAGTATAATTTAGCCTAAAAAGTCAATGACGATAGTGATGTAACATCTTTTGGGTCGTTTTGTAACGAGTAGGTCACGAGTCGGTCATTAAAGAGATGTTCATCGATGTTTTGTTATTTTAGCTACAATTTTGCGTATAATGTTAGAAGTAATATTTATCTTTTATCTGCCTGGGTGAATGAATTATTTTAATTTTCCCGGCGTGGCGTTGAGTTCTGTCACTCAACGAGTACTCTCGAATATAGGAGAAGGTGTAGGGAAATGAAGAACGCCTATCCCGTTTTATGCGAAAGACACCGTGAAAGCAAAGAATACATATATAATATTTTTAATTGAGCGATTTTCATATAGTGTGTCACGAATATGACTGAACTTAGAAAATTGAAATTTAGCAGAGAGCAGTAAGAGAGAAAAAAACCAAGTTCTTTGATTTTCACTTAGGTAGTGTTTTTTTATCTATAAGACGAACATTGTACTAAGCACAACACTAAGAGACTTGACTTCTGGTCGTCATACCATAATATTACCAAAACACCATTAATTTATTAGACTAACAAAGATTAAGCATAACCTTGGTTTAAACATTTCACAATAACATGATGTCATCGCCCTATCTTCGCAGTTGGACTTGGAGCTAAATTAAAGACATTAGTACGTAATATACCTGAGTGACTATTGCAGTTTATGAGCTGCTTGCTTTAATGTTGGTAATAATAATTTACACTTATTTACGACTACTTCAGAATTCGGCGGAAAGTGGGGAGCTGAGTGTCTTAACACTAGGTTCCCTCTGCCTACCGTGCTGTGTGCGGGATACTGCGTGAAGCTGATTTGATTTGATTTTTATTTTGAGACTACCGAGACCATCATGGCGCAGTGGAACAAGATCTTTTCGTTTGTTCTTCATCATTATCGTATCAATTTTTCGAAGCCTATTTTTCTCCTTCAGGGATCTCCATGCCAATCGGCCAGAGCATCCAGTGGATTGATGACCAGATCGTCGGGCCCAGGGCTTGCTCCCAGAACGTAGATTCTCATACATAAAAAATATTTATATTCGTTTCTTCGCTTTGGTAGATAAAGAAAATAATGAAGTTATAATCTATGAAGAACAGAGAGATTTGCGAATAAATTTCCTCCGCCTACTCTATAGCATATGCGGCATAAAGAGTAAAACTGAGACAAAAAATAAGTATTATAGTCTATTTCGAAGACGAAGATTTTTAGTTTTCTACGTGAGAGCCATGGATTCAAAATCTATGGTGTTTTTAGCATTTCCCGATTTAGTAAAGAAAGTGCAATTTGTTTTTGTTTTTAAACTGTAGCCACTTGTCCCAAACAGGATAGGTAGCTTAATGAATATGTTAAATTGTATAATGTCAATGCCTAAATTTGTTTATTAATAAATATAATTAAATTTGAAAAGTAGTATAATATTCACGTCTTAACTATGTTATAAAAGATAGTGAAAAACAATTAACAATTATAAACCCTGACACAAAACGTCCTAAAAAGTTGACAAACAAGTAGAAGAGAGCTGATAATCTTAGAGAATATATCACACTCTTAATAAGAACACTCTCTATTAAGTTACCTATCAAACAAAAACATAATAAAAATGCGTTCATCTGTTTAGGACCTACGATGCCACAGACAAACACACACACAAGTCAAACTTATAAGACGCTAGTTTTCTTCGGGGATTCAAAATGAATGTATGTATGTTATAAAATGAACGAAATGGTTAACGGTATAATATTTAAAAGAAAAAAGAATACGTCCAAAGTGTAAATGGACAGTGTGTTGTTACTAACAGCATTGAAATGTTAATCCATCTCAAGGTCTGAGCAGTCATCGATTGTCTCATGTTATTATTTCAAACAATTATCTATACAAGTTCGAAGAGGAAATATTTGCTGTAATGGAAACATAATTTTATACTTATGACGATTACGTATTGAATAAATGAATAGATAAAAAACAGCTTCCTATTTTTTCTCTCAATGTAAGTTAGGCGGATAGTCGATTCTGATGTCATCGCTTTTCGCTCAAATTCAAGACATAGCGTGTTGAGTGGCGTAGCTTAATGTCGCGCTTTGACAAAGGGCCGGGAAGCTAGAGCCGGTGCAATGATAACAATTCATTCCCTCGAATCTGAATCGAACTCACAACCAGAATAATCAGACGTCGTCCCACAATGCCGCGATTGCTCCCAATGGTTAATTATGTTTTTACTAATATTTAGCATGTTTTTTTTGCAAATGCTCGTGCTCGTTTAAAACACTTTATAATACAATTAACTTTTTGTCTCAATATTTATATGACACAAGAAAAATATGCTTCTAAAAAAACCACACCACACTGTATTCCAAACACAGGGTATGCTTAGGGAACCTAATGTTAAGACATTCCTCACTTTCCGCTGAATTTTTCGAGGCAATGCGTGGTGAGTGGCGGAACTCAACCCCGTGCTTTTGTCTTGGTGTACTATATCTTGGTATACTATAATAATATAGTATAGTATTGCTCATGTTTCTGTCAAAACGAGAAAAAAGAGGAGAATACATGAGAATACAGTGTCACACTAAATAATTTAATAACAATAATAACAATAATTGAAGACATACATTTAGACAACATAGCAAAGTGAAACTGAAATCTAAGATGACCTAGATTTTATCTCCACTCGGGAAAGTGAATAATTTAAATTTTCCCTCTAGTAAGTCAAAAGTTCGGTGTTAAGTTGCACCACACAAAATATAACTTCTGGAATTCCGGCCAATAGTGAGATACGAAGAGTCTCAACACTAGGCTCTATCTAACTACCCTAGGATTTCGGTGGCGTTTTATAGAAAAAAGAACATTTTGCAAAAATATTATAAAAGTTCCTCTCCACACACGTACCGACACAGATTTTCAAAACAAAGCATCTCCAATCAACGAGACGACCTAGTTGCTCCTATACCAACCTAAATCTAAAATCAACATAACGGCGAATACGCTTATACACTGAACACTCTGATATCCCTCGACACGGGTCAGCTACAATTATAAAGTGGACAAAACGACGCTAATTGTAGCGCAATTGGCCGATGTCACGTATTGCCACGGTTCTATTAAAATTTAAATAGGCTACATGCAGTAAAAAAATAACAGTATATGGATAAACACAATAAATCACTTTGTGCCGAAAAAGTGCCCTGGATTATCCTTGGACCTTGTGACCGTAAAAGTAGAGAATGAGTGTCTTAATAATATTTTTTTCCTGCCACCCAATACCGACCATCTGGGTCGTGATGACGATCCGGAGACGTTCGACGGCCATGAATTTGATTCCCACTCATGGGAATCATTTATTTTTATTTCCCTGCTCCGGTAAGAAGACACAAAACGGCTTTGAAGTCCAAAAGTGGGCTGAAGATGAGGAATGTACTGTCTTCTAGGTCATTTAATCCTTCCTATACTTTGAAAATACAATACAATCCTAAAAAAAATACATTTTAGAAATCAAAAAGGCTTCTATAATACGAGAATACCAAATTTTGCCACAAATGGATGGACCATTCTTTGATTTCAATAAATTTCATAAGTGCGTCAGCAGTAAGTTAATTAATTTGATATGCGTGGCCAATACCGGGCACTTCGAGGGCTTCGCTTGTCGCTGACCGAAGCCTGGGGATTTGAGAATATCCTATTTCCAACATTTCTATTTGTTGCCTTATCGGATATCGCTCAAGGTTAAGAACATATGTAGATGCATGACACGTGAACAAATTATTATCTACCGTTTGGAGGTCGAATTGATGCGGTGGGGCTATTGTCTGGCTGTTAGTGGTCCTGGGTTGGATTATCACTTTTTAGCATGTTTATAATAAGAATATTTTCATTTTCTTGCTTTTGTGAGACAATTGATTACCATCACCTAATATATCAAGTGATTTAATACTAATTTGTCTATAATAAGTAATAACTTATTAGCTTCGGGTTTATCTGTTACCAGAGAGCAAGGAAATGAAAATACTTAATTCTTCTTTATCCCTGCTAGGGATAAAGCGTTAAGCTAGTTTAGTTTTTTTTTCTGAATGGAAATCGAATCCACTATTGTTACGCTTACAGCTAGACCACGTTCCGCCATGACTGCGTCTATCTTTAGTTTTTTAAACATAAAATACAAGAAAAAAAAGAGATAAGGAAAAAAAGGGAAATAAGGAAATCAAATATTTACATAAAATCGTACCAACACGGGAAATAAGGTATGTATCGTTTAGTTGACCGAGCGCGTGTACCGTTAGGCATAGCGCAGTGGGTCGCACTAGCACAGTAGTTTCGTGAGAGTAATATCAACGATATAATAATAACATTATGTGGTGGTAAGTTTAGGTATAGAGTTTGTTCATTTTTATGGTCACATGGTCAGTTAGTTAAAAATTCAGACCTGGAAACCTAGTGTTAAGACCCTTTTCCGTTCCCCATTGTCCGCAGAAATTTGGAGTGTGGCGAAATTCATGGCCGCCTCAACTTTAACGTGAACCAGGTGATAATACCAAGCAATTATCTTTGGGTAGCAGATATTTGTAAAAGTCTCCCTCTATAGATGTTAGCACCAAAAGTAAGTTGTAACAAGAGAACGTATGGCTCAGTTGGTCAGAGCTGTTACACGGTTTCCAAGAAGCGCGGGTTTAAATCCCGCTACATTAAAATTTTAATATGTTTTCTAAGGTGTATTATTCTTTCCTAAGTGTGAAATAACATTTTAGGAATGTTAAAAATATCAAATATTTCATTTCCTCGAACCCACAACCTATCGCGTTTAAAATCGCAAGCTTATGCCTAGCTAGCGAAACAATAGATATATATAGCGTAAAATAACGCCGCAGATTTAAAAACCTATTTTAAATAAATTTCCTATAAGTGAAACAGGGGTAGTTTTTTAAATCTGTATAAACCCATTTTTAAATTAAATAACCCCATTTTTTTAATTTACCTATCTAAGTGCGCGCAATGTTGCAAGTAGTTATCAATGTAATCAAACTATATAAAACTACTAACTATGAGTTCTGCCACTCAACACGCAATGCCTCCAAAATTCGGCACTAGGTTCCCTGTGCCTACCCTGCTGTGTGCGGGATATAGCGTGAAGCTAATTTAATTTAATGTTTATATAAAACTATTCCTTCTTAGAATAATCTATGTCTTGTTTTGCTATTTTATACAAATGATTCTTTTCCCATTATTTCTTGTTCTATCATGAGCTGGAAATGAAGGCTAGTGAAATAGAACGGTAATCGATTAAAACCGTAGAAACCCCATAATATATATTTTATAGTTTTGATAAGGACTTGGTCTTCGATTATTTTTTGCTCTACTTACACCAGTTCATTTCTAAAATTTCAATACATGCCTGTACATATAATAATAAGAATATCAAATGTAGAATGTCCGTTACGTATTAATTGATTTAGTTGAAGTTTAACAAAATATATATATCATCATTTTATTTTGTTTTATTAATTAAATAAAGGCAAATACGTTGCTTAAAGCAGGTATCATAATATATAAAATGGAATAGATCATAATAGAAAAGAATATTCTTTAGTTTTTAGAAAATTTATGCAATCGCGGATATAATAAAAAGTATTAAAATGACAATAAAACAATGTATTAAATTATAGTATTAATTATTATTAAAGAATATTTTCAAAAAGTGAGTAATACAATGAATACATAATATCTAGGAAATAGGGCGGAAAGAGGGAAACCGGTGTGTTTTAATACTAGGATTCGGTTGCTTTTCATTTTCCTTATGTGAAGCTGTGCTATGTGTGTGTGTGTAGTGGCAGAACTCAATGCCGCGCTTTTTCACGACACCAGAGCGAAAAAATTAAAGTATTAAATATTTCATTTCCTTAAGTAGGTATCGAATCCACGACCTGTCGCGTTTATAGTATAAGTTTGTTTAATAATAATGAATAGAATACCAACATTTAATGAAATATTCTTTACAGCCTTAAGCCTTCACCGTTAAGCTGGGTTCCATTGAATTGCATTACATGTGAATGAGCGTGTAGCAATTCGCCCTTACAGTGTGCCCACAAACCGCTTTGTGCATTTCACACTCCACTTAGCATGCACTGTTTGTAGTTTGTACCTACATAAGTACGGAACTATGATCGAATAACCAAATCAATTTTAATAATTATTAAAGAAATGAAACCAGTCGTGGCGCAGTGGCACAATGTGTGACTGTACAACCGATTGGTTGTGGGTTCGATCCCCACTCGCGGAGATGAAATATTTACTTAAATTTATATTTCCATTTCTTCGCTATGGTGTCGAGGCAAAGCGCGGCGTTGTGTTCTGCCACTCAACGCGCAATACCTCCAAAATTCGGCAGAATGTGGGGAACGGAGTGTCTTAACACTAGGTTCCCTCTCCCTACCCTGCTGTGTGCAGGATACAGCGTTATTTTTAATTTATAACATTTAATTTAATTTAATTTTTATTATAGAAATATTTGCTAGTAGGTATCGGCGCATCAGAAATGTTCGAATACCATTCGGGAGTAAAGTGTACATTATACATTTGAATTGTTCGTATAAAACTGTATAAACGAATGAATCTCTTATAAATAAATAATATATTATCAAAAACATAAAATCCGACTGCACAAAATAAAAAAAACTAGCTCAATAGATCATTATATCTATGACAACATCTAATCGTTAATGGTTCAAAATATACACAAAAAACGGAGAATGAAGAAATGGCAGGTAACTTTTCTTTACCTGTCTATACAGACTTTATGTAAAGAGAATAATATAATATGCCAAAAATGTAACATTGTAGCAAAACCTTGAAAGTTGGCTTATGAGAGGCCATGGTGATATAAATAGTACATAAAGTAGACAGCTCTATATAAGTATTTAAGAGGATTGTGTCGACAACGAACATAACCCAACACTCATTTCTCAACATTTTCTTTTTATATTTTTTAGATAAACTTAGATATGCATCACTACGTTCTCCATGTTGGGTGGTGGAGCCCAATTGTAAGAGACGAAAGTTAAATTAGACTTCGACGTTAGAACTAGATTATATATTTTTCTAACCAGGCAATAAAAGAATATGAATTTAAAATAGTTTACATTATTATCAAGGTATGTATTTTTCTTTAGACAATGGTTGGTTTATCGTCTACATGAGTCAACTGCAATTAGCCTAATTTCCCGTACCCGTTATGGCAGACCATTAACGTTTACGAAAACTGATAGTGGGTTTAGAGACAATGTACACACAAAGTGCAGACAAAGTCTGTATATGGGCAGTTATATATAAATAGAATAGGTATGGCGCAGTGGGACAGTGTTCGATTGTAAACCGCGTTGTATTGTTGTGGATTCAATCCCAACTGAGGGGAAACTGTTCATTCAACTAAAACAAAAGTGCGTTTGAGGTCCACCAGATCAAAATAATTTCTCGAATTGTCTTTAATGTCTTTTCGTCTTGAAAAGCGCTGAACTCTATTGACACTAGTAGGCTCTAAAGCGCGACGTCGAAAATTATACAAACTCCCTTGTGTTCTCCATACAAAGTGACATTGACGAAATGATTAGTGCCCAACTGGAACGTTCGGACCGTCTTAAATAAAGAACAGAACAGAACAAAAAAGATACATAAAGAGAAAAATATTCTACATATGTAACGTAAACTATTTTAACTTCAATCGTAAAGGTATAGAGACAATTGCATTTTTTTAATTGGAAATAGACAATTTGCAAAATATCTACTTACACGTTTGCAATAGCCCTCCTATAAATAAAAAAAAATAAAAAAATATTTTTAATTTACAAACATTATCGTGATAAAAACCATCAAATTATCAATTGTGTTTGTGATTTATTGTAAAGTAATAAATATTTATAGCTTATTGTTGTTGGAATTAAAAATACCGTCATGATTTGATGAAGTAATAAAATATCATCGGGCTCATAAAAAAGGTGGTGACAATTCAAACAGTACAGAAAAAAAAATTATGATATTAGTAGGAAGACATGCAAATCTCGATAAGTTATTCAAATATCATTTAAAAATATGATAGAATAAGTACATACAGAAATAGATTTGTGGTGGTGAGGGACGTTGGGTATAAAGTTTCCACATTAGACTCCCTTGATCTGCATCGTTTTGCGGGAAAAAAGTGTTAAGCTGTTTTTTTATATACGAAAAACACAACACCAGCTTTTAAGCGGTTCACATGCTATACAAGTCCTATTGAATTTACTTATCAAAATTTAAAGTTAATATAATACAAAAACACACCCACTTTCTTTTATTATAATTTGGTTGAATAATTGAAACTTCTTATCTTTTACAGATAAAAATATTAAAAAAAAATATTAAATTAAGTTACATTTGCATAATTATTTAATTAATAAAGAATCCTATACTTTCGTATGGAGGGTGGGTCTGGTTAAAAAAGTACATCGTTAGGTTCTGCCATCACTAGGGTGATAATAGAAGAATGGAATTGGCTTCTTTTCAGTCCACTGCTGGTCGTAGGCCTCCTTTACAGATCCAACCAAACCATTGATAGCTGATTAACTAACAGTGGGTTATTCACTCAATCTTATTTTAACTTTAATATAAAAATAACTTCGACAATATTTCGATAAAATCACCTAAAAAACGAAAAGCAGGAACTGTTTTTATTAATGAGTTGTACTATACTACAAACAAAGTTCTACCGTGCCTTTTATTCTTGTTTATTGTGATAAAAAGGAGTTAATTCGGTTATAGCACATTTTCAGCTTTAAATATAGATTTAGCTTCACTCTTTAAGAGTAAAACACTCAGTTTCAACGGAGCTCATCGGTCCATTATGTGTTGAGTGGAGGATGGGAATCGAAGCCCACACTAAGCCGTCACATTTTCAAACGCTGTGCGCTGCGCCACGACGGTTACTTATTAATAAAGAGACTTCTAGATCTTATATATAGATATCTATAAAAATATATTTTTCTAGAACGACAGCGCTCCAAACCAGTTGGACCGGGATATGCAAAGTAGCTATAAATTTATCTAAAGTTTAACAGTAATAATAATAAATAACAATCAATACTTATCTCTTAGGCTTGTAATATTGCATAATGTTTATTATATTTTGTAGAGATTTGTTTATATCCTGGTGCTAGTAAATACTATCAGTTCAATGATGTACCCAGTACCTAGTAGGCACTAGGTACATCACCACCACCACCACCAAGTACAGTCAGTAGTTGGCGTATATCAATATTAGAAGTGTAATGCTCCCTGGTAAGAAGACAAAGCGCTGCGTTGAGTTCCGCCACTCAACACGCAATATTTAAAAAACAAGGCAGAAGGTAGGAAGTGAAGGGTATTAATACTAGGTTCCCTCTGCCTTACCCGCTACATGCGGGAAACAGCGTGAAGCTAAAAAAATCGTATACCAATTTTACAATTATTTAAAAAATATAACACTATTATTCAATTACGTTTATAAGACTATCATGTTCACATCGTTGCTTGATATTTATTATCACAGAGTATAATCTCCATATATAATAAAAGGATAGAAAAGTCAATTCTGTACATGAAAGATATAAAAAAAATAAAAATTAGGTCGGTTAATATGTCGATTATAGAACCTAAAAAACCACTCAGCAGAATTCTTGTCTGTCTGTCTGTCTGTCTGTCGGTTTGTTTGTGCGTCAATCACGCAAAAACTACCTGACAGAAATTGATGAATTTTTGCATGGTGTTAGCCTAGAGCCTCAAGGTACATTTTTTTTGGGTATCATTCCGAATTTCATGATAGTTTTCTTTAAAAAAAATAAAAACTGAAAAATATAAATTACCTAAAATACCGATAACTACTGTATGAAATTAAATTAATTTTGGCATGGTAATACTACAAAGCCTTATGTCATTTATAGGATAGTTTTTATCATGGAGTAGTAAAGAATTTTTTGTAGAAAAAAATACATAATTATATTTTTTAATAAAAAAAATCGACTTCTTCAATTTCAACCGGATTTCACACTCTGAACTTAACTAAACTTTCACCAAATTACCCCTTATATGTACCCTTTCTAATAAAAAAAGAATCATTAAAATCGGTTGAATTGATATTGACTTATACGTTCATTTGTCGCGCATATACTTAATGTAAATTTGAGATTTATATGATTTTCTCATAGATACCATTGTTGGATATAAACTAAATTAAAATAAGACTACACGGGAGGCATTAGCTTTCAAATAAAAAAAGAATCATTAAAATCGGTTCATACAATCAAAAGTTCTAAGGTAACAAGGCTAAAAAATACAGCCCAATTGATGACCCCTTTTAAGAAGTCGGTTAATAGTAATCTGACATAATTAAATTACGACTATTTCATTTAACCACATTTTAAAAGAAGAAAGTAAATTGAGGCCGTTCGTTGCACAGGGGCACAAAGTGTAACTGTTGTGGGTACGATGACCACGCAAGGAAACGAAATATTTATTTAAATTTATATTTCCATTTCATCGCTCTGGTGTCGAGGTAAAGTGCGGCGTTGAGTTTCACTACTCAGCACGCAATGCCTACAGAATTCCGAGAAAAGTAGGGAACAGAGTGTCTTAACACTAGGTGTCCTATGCCTGTGTGTATACCCTGCTGTGTGCGGGATACAGCGTTAAGCTAAAAAAAGAAGTATAATCAATATTTGTTCAGTCTACCATAATTATTATTTTAAACGTCAACGTTGGCGATATTAACAAAAATAATAAAGTAGGTATATTTTACGGGATTAGCTCAAATCACGATGTGTAGAATAAAAAGTATATGTATTTGGAAAGTAAATTCTGATTGTGAGTTCATAGTTTATAAAAGTTTATATTGTGTTTAGATGGATCACGTGGTGATGTCAATACGTTTTATGTCATCTTATGTTATCTGTTAAAATAGCGTGAAGCTGATTAAACTTAGTGTTATATTCAAAAGAAATTAATTGTATGTAATACATAATATGTAATTTATTAATACGTTTCAAGTATGAAAAAAAGAAAAAATGCAATATAATTGCATTTGTGTTTCCTTCCTATATTTTGTATTTCTATTATTTATATCGATATATCAGGAACGTAAATGCGGGAACAGAGTTGCATGCCATTTTAGTACAGAGTAACCTCTAAAAAATGTATTTACTAAACTGAATAAAAAGAATGTGTGATTCCTCTATAGAATATATTATTCTATATTATACATAAAACAGGTTAAAACAGTGCATATGAAGGTATCCTCCTGTAGTATAACTATTTTCAATTACGTATTACAATACATTTTGAATATTTTTCCGCCGTTATGATGACATAGACAATTTTTTTAATTTGAAAAAATAATATATTAACTTAAGAACGTTGGTAGTTTTTCAAAAGGTATAAGAATAAAAAATTGCCTAAACTATGGTTCTTCGCAGGTGGTTGTAATAACTATTTTCCAAAAAATCACTAAATATTAAATATGCTCATTTATACAAAGTTTTTTTGTTAGGACCACTTTAAATGAAACCACAGTTTAACTACTCTATAAAAGCCTATTGCATATTAAATTACCCGAAAATAAAAAAGTTATTTTTTCAAACAAAATAAATAATAAAATTATCGTTGTAAAATAAAATACAATTTGTCAAGAACGACGCACGCACACATAAACCTATCAAAGGGAAACCGCCGCATACGCTTCATTGCGAAATCGAGTCGTAGGTATTGGCGGCAAAGTTTAAAGTTCTAAACATTTTAGTACTATTTTTGTAGTAGTATGTGTTTACATTATTGGTACCTATGCGTAACCGCGTCATACGAAATATAGATATGAATAAACATCGTGAAATGAGAAAAAAACCTACGTCTTCACTGTTGATGTATCTTGCTTAAATTCTTTAGGTACGGGTTTAAACTATTATACCCTATATGCCCAATTGTAACTGTAACGCGACGTTGTGGGTCCGATCCACACATGCAGGATTGAATTATAATTTAATAACATTTTCATTTCGCACATCAGTCACACATTATACCCAATATCTTACACTAAGTTGCCCTGCTAAGGGCGGGATAAAGCGTGGATCTGGTTTTAACTTTATGTGAACCGATTAAAATAAAGTCCAGTCCAGTTGAGGCCAGTCGTGGCGCAGCGGCACAAAGTGTGACTGTAAAACCGATTGGTTCTCTGAGTTCGATCCCCACACGAGGAGATGAAATATTTACTTAAACTACTACTAAAATTTCCATTTCTTCGCTCTGGGGTCGAGGTTAAGCACGGCGTTGCGTTCTGCCACTCAACACGCAATGCGTCCGGAATTTGGTAGAAAGTGGGGAACGGAGTGTCTTAACACTAGGTTCCTTCCTCTGACTAGCATGAAGCTGCTTAAAATAAAACTAATACTTAATATTTAAGGGCAGTTTGCCAGAATACAAACAAAAAAAGTAATTAAATCGGTTAAGCCGTTTCTGAGATTATCGTGAAGAAACGCACATATAGTAAGTATCGATAAGTTGTGTTTTTATTTCAAACATTCAATTGAAGGTTCTTATGGGAGGTACGAAAATGCGACCTAAAGTTTTAACAACTTTCTCATAAAAAATCTTCATTACATTGCAAACATACATTATAAGTATATCGAAACACGAACATAATTCAGTGTGTTAAGTAAATAATTCTGTGGTTTAAGCGGGCGAAGCCGCGAGCGGGTCGCTAGTATAATATAAGCCAATGTGGCCAAGTGGCTAGGGCCAGGGGACAAGTGTGTGACTAAATGCGACTTGTCGTGGGTTCGACACCCACTCAAGGAAATGAAATATTTATTTAAATTTATATTTTCATTTTTCGCTCTGGTGTCAAGGCCAAGCGCGACGTTGAGTTCCGCCACGCAATGCCTGCAGACTTCAGCGGAAAATAGGGAACGGAATGTCTTAAAACTAGGTTTCCTCTGCTTACACTGTTGTCTGCGCGATACAGCGTGAAGCAAATTTTTAATATATTTAAGCTTACGATTTATCGTCATATCTAAAACATAACATAGACGCACGTTAGAATTACTTAACCTTTAAAAACATCTTGTTAATTTGCATGGAATGTTATACAATCACAAAAAGTGACTTCATCTTGGTATAATATGTCTATTTAGAAATGAAAATTTATAAATATTTTTTAACGCATCGAAACTTGAACTGGTTCCTCTGGAATCCATCCAAGCGAATCAAACCATAGTATGTTCTCGTCGAGCTACGTCGAATTTCTTATACGGTTGTTACTTATTCATATTGTTAGCAACGCTGTAAGGAGATTTTTATATTTAAAGATAATCTATACATTTTGGAAAACTTTATGTAAGTACGAACAAAACAAAGATTATAATAATTTTATTTCATGCCTTCGTTATGTATCTGGGAGGTGCCTTTTTTCCAATGATAGCCGTAAGATACCTTTTTTCTCAATAAATTAAAAAAAAATGAAAAATATTACTTGCTATTGTTTTTGACTCAGAAGACCTACTGGTAATTATATCTATCTGTTCGCATCTCGAAAATCAGTAGATTCAAAATGGTATTTTCTGTAATATTTAAATATTGAGCAAGTAAATTAAAAGGCCAATAGGCACAAGTGTAGGACTGCCTATAAACGGGTTCGATCCTCACTCCAAAAAATTAAATATTAAAATTTTCTTTTCCTAGCTGTGGCAACACAGCAAATTCGTCACTACACACGCTATACCGCCAAAATTCGCTTTTACTACATATTTACTTTTTTTCTAGCTTGAAACTAAAAAAAAGTAAATAAGTATGAGTCAATATGCGAGTGTCAACTGTTTGGTATTCTAACAAGACTGTAGGCGATATTTGGTTAGGAGCTACCGTTGCGCGACATCCGCCGTACGCTTGGAGCATGCCAAATGCAACACCTTTAGTAATTAATATCTTAACACGTTACCTACAATTTCGTTACCTACTATTTTCTTTTTTTATCGTGGCGTTAAGATCCGCCATTCACCATGCAATGGCTCAAAATTGGGCGGAAAGTGGGTAACGGAGTGTTTTATCACTAGATTCAATCAACGCCTATCTTTCTATTATAATAAATGAAACAAAGTGTCAAGCTGCTCTTTTTTTAAGAATATGTAATTTTTTCTCTATATTCTGCCAGTTTTTAAAATATTGTCATGCAAGAGTTAATTTTGTCCCAACAATCTTGTTTGCTAAAATATCCAGTTATCCAGTTATGCCTATAGCTGGATAACTGGATATTTTATATAATCGGCTAAAATACTTTATCTATACTTAATTATATTTTTTAAACTATAGAGTTCGTTTGGTCGAAAACACTAATCGCAGGAACTATTGATTGATTTAAAACAATGTTAGATGAAATGTTGCGATAGTCAATTTATCCGATAAGGCTATATTAAATTACGTATCGATCAAAGTTAACTCAGACGCGTAGGATATGTGATACACAACTTTTAGATATTTCCATTTAAATTTAAGCAGATTTCTAATTGTCAAAATTTTAAGCAGAAAATAAACGCTTATTTCAATAAATTAGATGCATTTTTGTATAATTTTCCATACAAAATGTTTCAATAACAATAACAAAACATCCACGAGTCGGGGACAGGTCACAGTCATTTGAACATTATCTCAAGACTTAAATATAATATAAATACGATAATAATAGAAATAACGTCATAGATAGTTTTTAAAACACCATTTTAACTATCAGACCGTGTAAAGCGGAGGCGAAAAAAAAATATGCTTTTGTAGTTCACTTTAGAAACAGGAAATAAGATTGACTGGTTGACTTTTTGTATGAGACCATGCTAATTGGATAAGTAATGTTATTCCATAAATGATATTCTATGATATCATGGCTGCTTTAACGTTCTTTATTTATTCAACCACTAAAAGGCATATTTTTATATGGTGACGGTGACAAGGTCATCGTTTTTACGAAATTTATATTGGAAATATCAATATTATTGAATCGACTTACTAAATAGATATTTATGTAGGAACATTTTATGTTTGTAACTGTGTTATAAGTTTATATTATAAATGAAGTGTGACTGTAAAAGCGAATGATTGTGAGTTCGATCTCTACTGGAGGAGATGAAATATTTGGTTAGATTTATATTTCCATTTCTTCGCTTTGGTGTCGAGGCTAAGAGCGACGTTGAGTTCTGCCACTCAACACGCAATACCTTCAGAATTCGGCAGAAAGTGGGGAACGGAGTGTCTCAACACTATGTTCCCTCTGCCTACCTTTTAGATTTATTAAGTTTATAAGCTAACATAAATTTATTAATTATTTTTAATTTTGTTTAATTCTTTTGTGTATGATTGAACAACCCTAACCCACTTTTTATAGATACTTACTATTAGTACAAAGAATAATAAAATACATATTAGAAACAAAAAATGCATTCAAACATTAATCATGAACGAACAAATATTATTTCAATAAGTCATGCAACAACTTAACCAAGTTCAAGATAAATAATTGACTCTAGTTACATTTAAACACAAGCAAAAATTCCAGAAAAAAAAATTACCATCAAATTGGAAATCCAGTGTGAATGCGTTGCGGTCCTCAAAACGAAAACTTCCCAACACACTTAACAATTTATATTACGCAAAAATTATAACTTGGCTCGCGAAACAACACGACCACTCCCGACGACAGTCAGACAACAACTGGTTATAATGATGATCAGTTTGTATGGTATTAACTAGGAAAGTGCATTTTGTTTGAAACTCGCCTGTCCAGTTTCCCCATGCCTATGGAGATGCCATCTCAGATATTACGTGGTAATTAAGTGGAAGATGGGTTTTGTAAATAAAGAATGTTTTCTTTTTAATATTACTTCTCGTATTTAAAAATAAACACCTTTAACCTTTTCTTTTGAAAGATAGAGTTTTGTAGCGGAATCTGTTTACAAATCAAAGAACGGGACCTTATGTTTAACTCCGTTTTCTACTTTTCGCCCGTTTTTAGATTATATTACGTGATGAGTGGTGTTAATATCAAATCATAAAACACAAAGGAAATTGTGCAAATATCTACTATCAACATTTTGATGATGAGACAGTGTGGAGTGAGTATGGTTTGCACCCCATCAATTAAAACAAGAAATTATAAAATGTATGGGGCCAGTAGTGGCGCAGAGGCTAAAAGTGTGTCTGTAAAATCGACTGATTGTGGGTTCAATCCCTACTCGAGGTAATGAAATATTTATTTACAGCGGCGTCCAGGCAAAGTGCGGCGTAGAGTTCCGCCACTCAATACGCAATGCCTCCAGAACACGGAGGAAAGTGGGATATGGAGTATCTTAACACTAGGTTCCCTCTGCCTAGCCTGCCGTGTGATAGAGCGTGAAGCTGATTTGGTTTTTTTTGTAAAATGTATCTACAAAAGCACTAAACTTTAGGATCAGAATTTGAATATCAAAATAATGAAATACCAATGACATAATGATAAATTAATGAAGAATAATGATTTGAATATAACGTAAGAGTGAGAAGTCATTAATAAGTATTAATTAGAGAAAGTCACTTGTCCGCATAATTTATACGTCGATTTCTAAGACTTACAACAACACCGTACTAACAAATTATATATATATATATATATATATATATATATATATATACTACTAATATATATATATATATATATATATATATATATATATATATATATATATACTTTAAATAAACATGAAGACAGGTTATTCTTCGTGTAAAGTTTACTTTTAAGTGTATTCGAGCGTCATATGAGATAAGCTACATGGTAATGTGACGTCACCGGAACGAACGAGACGAAATAAACTGTAACATTTACTTATATAGAGGTAAAAATAAATAAAAATAATGAGATTTTTCTTATGAAATGATCGATAAATATGTGGCAATTATATGAGCTTCTCCTTCCTTGTTCCACGATTCTTTTACAAGTTGAGAGACGAGACGAGAACTTACTGGCCGTTTTCTGTTCTCCTCACATAGCATAAATTTCAATCATTGCGTAGTGAGTTTCAACTCAGCGCTACTTTTTGAGTTGCCAGAGGGGAACCAATCTCGCAACCTGTGTGCTACTGCGGCATGATAGGTATTCATCAAATTTATTGTTTTCAGTAAATATTAGTAAAGTAGATAAAAATTATATATGTACATAAGATTATTATCTATATAATGTATGGTTTTTTGGGATTAATAGTAATAAAAACTAGACAATCGCTTTTGAGACACTTCTTCTTCTTTTAAACTATGGGATGAGAGCTATGACTATGTACCTATTTAAACAAAAGAAAATATAAAAAAAATTAAGTACTATTTCATTATTTTCATATATAACATTATTGGTTGTAAACCAATAATAATAATAAAATAAATATAAAAGTATAAAAAAAATATCTAATACAAGAAAATAAGTGCAATAATCATTCTTATCACAAAAAAAAGGTAAAACACGCGAAAGTGTACATTTAAAATAATTTATTTAAAAATTCTTTGCCACCAACAATTGTTGTAATTACTACAATATGAACATAGAACTAAAGATGGTTTTGAATTATAAATATGTTTAGAATCGATATTATAATTTACTAGTGGTGACCCGCAACTAGGTTTACATAGACTTGAAGTGGGAATATGAAAAATCTTGTTTTTACAATATCAAACCTCTAATGTAAGTTCTTCTGTGCGTTGAAAAGTCATAAACTAACGATGTTTTATATATTGTATTGATTTAATGGCAAAGTGTAGTGATATGTCACTCAATATTCCAAAAAAGATAATTTTAGAATTATAATAAATAACTTTCTTATTATATAAGAATGTATTTTATTTTATTGGTCAACGGTATCGCCATTATTATTTCATATATATTTGGTTTTAAATTATTAACTTCATATAATACTCGTTAGGACCATTATAATAATTTTAAATGAAAGTACAAACGCTCTAGCACATTAACTTATAGTATGTACGCACGCCCACATTCCGCTACGGTAAATTTTGTTACGGTTACAAAATAGTTAACATTCCCTTAATAATAGCTACACAAAATTGTTTAATTGGTGATTTTTTTGGTGCATTTTGGTATAAAAAAACCATAAAAATATAACAATTTTGGATATAATATACACACAAATGGAAGGAAGTTGTGACAAATAATCTTTATACGCTTTATCTTTTTTAATAATCCTGATACGCACTAATCTCTAGTATTATTAGTTCTAATTGAATATGTTGTGTTGAACAGCTCATCTATCGAGGGAGCCTGATTAATTTACAGGCCAGGTCAATCGTGTACATAATATGATGATAGTTTTGATGAAACCCACCGTACCTGGAGTCAGAGTTACTTTCTGCACTTTGTCAGTCATACAGAAGGAGTATTTATTTCCATTTGACCACGGGGACGAAGCCTTCGCTAGGACCAGTTAGGAGAGCAGGAGGAGAAATAAATATCTAAAAAGAACTTACAATGGAATTAGATAACAATATGCATGTAAATATATAAATTTACATACTCTATATATAGCGACTTGAGTGATTTTATTAATAGTGAAATATGACAAAGCCGCCTGGCTATAAGGCTTCTCGGTCCACGCACATGCGCCATATCCACAATGCAATCCTGTTGAATGGAGTTGTGGATCTAAAAATAGATCGGGCAAGCGGGGTTGAATGAGGAACCCCCCTTTAAATGGGTCACTGTGTCAGCTGTGACGTCATGGCGACGTCATACCAGGTGAATCGAACTAGGTCATTAATAAACAGGAGCTTTAATAGATGCTGCAATGTATTGAATTGGTTGTATTTTTCTTTTATTTTGAGATTTTCGCATTTTAAAAAGTTGTAAAATAAGAATAAATAAGAGAATAATTGTATTTGAAGAGTTTAAAGAGAACTTAAAAAAAATCGTTGAAAATATGTTCTTGTTAAAAAATAAATTTTGTCGATTCTGATTATCTTATTCGTAATAGATAAAAATAAATAAATCAGCTTCACGCTGTATCCCGCACACAGCAGGGTAGGCAGAGGGAACCTAGTGTTTTTAGACACTCCGTTCCCCACTTTCTGCCGAATTTTGGAGGCATTGCGTGTTGAGTGGCAGAACTCAACGCCGCGCTTAGCCTCGACACCAGAGCGAAGAAATGGAAATATAAATTTAAGTAAATATTTCATCTCCTCGAGTGGGGATCGAACCCACAACCAGTCGGTTTACAGTCACACGTTGTGCCGCTGCGCCACGACTGGCCTCACATCTAAATAGATAATTATTTATATTTTTTATATAAAAAGTGAAATGAAAAAATCACCGAACAAACATCTCTTAAGACAACACGTCGCCAAACAAACCTATTATATGTAAACTTTTGATTCTTTTATACATATATAAATATAATATAGTATCACAATACGCTTTAACATACTAAATCGTTAATAGTCTTCATTTGAACAATCCAATTAGCCTATAAAAACAGAAATTAGCCCCATTTATGACGAAGACTGTATGATAAAGACATATCGTCGTTGTCATGAGAAGTAGTAGTAGAGATAAAAAAAAGTTAAGTATACAACAATTAAAACAGGCAGTTGTTTGTTTATATGACAAACGGCGGCGTTGAGCTCAGCTACACGCAGAACTTCGTCAGCACTCAATGTCTCGAAAATTAGGCAGTGCGTGGGGAACGGAGTGTCATCACACTAGATTCCCTCTGCATTGATATATGCAGGATATAGTTCGAAACTAAAAAAAACGGGTTAAGTGTAAGTCAGACTCGTTCAGAGTCTGTAACCTTAACGAGGCTTGAGAAAAGGAAGTACAACTTACTCAAGTTAACAAACTTTAACAAGCAGGCATATTACTAATTTTGTAAGAAATGAACAACAAATATAAGGTTATAATGATGTTTTTTTTCTATGAAATATTTAAAAAAAATCTTTTTCGCATTTTCTTCTTTATCTGTGCTGTAATACGTTGCTTCGTACCTACAAAATTTTAAGATTCTGGGTTCACGGGAAGTACCCTGTAGGTTTTGATTCCCTTGCGAGTTTTGAAAATTTCGGAATATCGTGGAATAGACGTCTGTGTTTTTTGAATGTGTTGGGCATAGAAGTTTTTTTTCACAGCTCCAAGGGACAGTAGACCTGAGTATTTGATATAAAATCCTAATACCTTCTTGACCTCCACGAGTTCCTGACAAAAAGGGACTTGACTGACGGACGAATAACAAAGTGAACCTATAAGGGTTCCATTTCTTCCAGAACCCTAAAAAATAAAAAATAAACATCGCATACAAAAAAATACAAAGCGTCCATTATCATAATAAAGGCTAATCTATTCTAAATAACCCGAATGAGTTTTTAAATTATAAACACGCCACAGTAGCAAAATCGTCGTGCAAATAGAAGAAATTACTCAACGATATGGATAACGATATCGCAATTATTTATCGTTTAATTAAAGAAATGCAAATGGACGTTGCGTTTTATAACCGCCGCTTTGTGGATACAACGGAACAAAGAAGGTTCACAAGGGCGTTTACATAATATCGGTGGCGTTTTGCATTAAACATTTAGATCAACCGTTGAGGCCTTGGACGGAAATTATTTTTTATGAATATTGTTAATATTGTTCTCTTTTTCTTAGTTTCACGGTTTCTTTGGTACATGTTAGTGAGAAATAGAGAAAATCTGTTCTCCACTTTAGGAACTCATACGAAACCGTGTATGGTAAGAGGTGGAATACAGCACCGCGCTTTATATTTTCAGAGCAGGATAATAAAAGAATTGACGTTCACGGATGGTGAAAAATAAAAATATAGTAATTTTACATATTAAAATAAAAAAATATATTTAGACAAATATCTTAAAACAGGTAACTAACCAACCAATAAATGGAAAATGTTTTATTTAATAGAATCAGTTATTTTTTATCAATATCAGCATCAAGTCACCTTGGAGCTCTAAGATTAACCCAGATTTTAAGATTTCATATTTTGATAAAAATTTAATAAAAAAAAATAATGATAATAAAATCAATCATACCACAAATACTTTCTCAAATCAAGGTAAAACAACAAACATGTATTCTTCCTAGCCTGAAATATATTTAAAAAAAACAACAATATTTACCTTAATTTTTAAATATTAATATTAGAATATCTTTTATTAATAATAATAAATTAAGATGTCAGCGGCACTATCTGACTGTAAATGTGGCCATTGTGGGTGCCCTGTCTCTCTTGAAGAAGTCAATGATTTTCATTTCCACACTGTCACAAATAATTGCTTTGTGCTTTACATACACACAATGTCTTCAGAACTAAGCAGTACATATGGAGCCTTTGCTCTAAGTAACAGCATTATGCTCCCTTAATCTACATTGCTATTTGCATGATATAATGTGAGAAGGAAATCATGGATTTTTATTTTTTTCTGAGATACAACTTGGGGAGTTTTTCGGTATATTTTAACTAAAAAGAATTATTAAAATATTTTTCATAAAAAGAGACAAGGCTTTTGTCACATACTAGGAAAGACTGTGACTGTAAATGTGATGTTTGTTAAATTTCAACCACTTACAATGAAAAGAATAACAATTTCCTTTATTAAACAGAATAGATTTGAACAACTCAAAATAATAAAAAATGATGTATATAAGATATACATAATGTATGGTATGCAAAGGCTTTCTTATTGCTTTAAGCAATATATTACAGACAAGCTTTTGCAAATAATTGGCAACAGAAATGGGAATAATATTAGTGTATAAATACATAAAATAAAAAAATATAATTCATATGTAATATATAATAATATATTATAAAGTAGTAATTATTAACTCAGATATTTCGTTAAATTTACCGAAAAAGTGGAGAACAGTGTCTTGACACTAGGTTCCATCATACGATTTTATTTTGATCAAGTATTTTATTTACTACACATAGGCAATGAGCAGTATAAGTATCGAAATAATTAATAGGGATTACATTTCTTATTAGAATACGAACCTAGTTATGTAAATTCGTACCGGGATTCAAATAAGAAACTAATAAGTATACGTAATCAAGCTTTTAAAATTTTGTAAAAACTTATTTCTTCAATGAAATAATTGACATTTTTATTTTTATTATTATTCCATATCTTCATAACATAAATATAGTAAGTATAAGTATGCTTTTCTTTCACACACCGTAACATCAGGTTGACATTGGCCTTCTAAGTTCCAACAATCGATACAAATAAGTAAAATAAAACTAAGTTATACTTACATAAAGTATTTAACGGGAAGAAGAAAACACGTTCTTACACTAGCACTGAGGTAGTTTAAGTTACTTAAATATATTTATCACTATAATTGAGCGAAAATTATTAAAAATACGAACAACAGCTTTTTTAACCGACAGCGGCCGCCCATTTGGCAATCCCTTTTGTTGTCATCTGTCATAAGACATGATTGCAAGTATAAAAATGAAATAACTATAAAAACTATATATTAAAATCTTTTAATCCACAATATATCATATAAAATAAATTAAATTAATATTGTATTTTTTTACGTTAAAAAAATATATTTATTATTTGTTTTTATCTGTGTGTAAAAATAATTTGTATATGTCTGAATAGCGCCATCTTTGTCTTAGTATCAAAAACTTTTAATAACAGACACTGACAACAACGTAGTGTTCAAAGTAACTACGGGATGGCGTTACAATAAAAAATACATTAAAAAAAATATTTTTGAATGACATGTACAACAATATTATTAGTCTTATTGAAATTATAGTTCTAGACGACTTTCCAGAAAGTAGTATAAATACATAGACTTGATATAATTTTACTTTTTAAAAATCATAGAATCTGCTAAATATATTTTGTCTCATACCTCTACAGGCTCTATAGCCTTAAATGTGAAATCAATTCAGGCGTAAAAATAAAACCAAATCATACATTTAACAATGTGTTTCCAATACTACAACAACATACCACATTTCTCACGGCAACAATTTTTTAGAAAACCTATTGCTAGGTGACATGCGGTGGCAGAGTACATCATACCGATCGTAGGCTATCTTCGGGCCCAAGAAACATACAGCAAAAATACAAATGAGGCAAAGTGCACAAATCGTCGGGCAAAATATGGCCGTGAGCTTGTGAAACTGTCGCGATCTTATCGATGCTGCTTCCGAGTCCACGTCGCTGTCTATGTCTTTCACCATGGCTGGATAAAATCTAAAAAAAAGAGTATATTTTAATTTAACCTGGAAATAAATTGTTAGATTGATTTTGGATGTAGCTCAATAAGAACTTTTGCGGCTTAATGGCCAGTGCGCTTGGAAGATATCCAAAAAGTGCAGATTCAAATTTTCATCCGTTTTCCAATAAAATAAACATGCATATTGTGTTGTTCTTAGAACCATCGTGGCACAGTGACACAGTGTCTAATTATACACGCGATCGTTGTAGATTCGGTGGTGTTGTAGATTATTAATATATTATTTTTAAATTTGATGAAAAGTAGACAATTTCTTTTTGGCTACCCAGCTATATGCAGATGAATGATGAAACTTAAAAACAATATAGTATAGTCAATATAATCATATCAATTCTTATTGAGATAAACCTAGGCCAGCCTTATATTATGATTACATAATATAAATCGTCGTGGATTGACGCTACGTAAGTATTTTTAAACATTGTTACATTTTGTATGGTTTGATCTTTCGACATGGTGTGATATGACTATTTAATTTTAACTGACGACGAATTGATTTTTTTTATGGTTTTTAATATTAAAATAAACGTATTATCTTTAAGCTTTAAAATTTGATTAATAAAACCAATTTACTATTAGTGATAGTATTAAATGAGTAATTCTTACTTTCTGTTTCATGTGCAAATTGTTTTGTTTTTAAAGAACAAAATATAAAGAACTCATTTTATAAATATTAAATGGTTTTATACCAAATATGAAATATTTCAACAAAGCGTAATTTTACAAACGTCAAATGCAAACAACATTTTTCTTTTAATCTCAAACAGACAATTAATACTATTATAAAACAAACTTTTTTTATTTTATTTTCAACGAAAAAAAAGCATACATATATAATCTTATTTTTAATGAAATAAAATGTCTAAACAACGATTTATTTAAAAAAAAATCATTACTTAATTCAAAACAATGTTTACTTCTAGCACTTAGCATCAGCTTTATTTATAAGAAAAAAAAAACAAAAAGTCATTAGACATCCCGAATTTGTATGGTTTCTTCAATTATATTTTCATTAATTATAGAAGACCTTATAAGCGAAAAATGAAATTAGTTCTTTATTTTCTAATTTCTTCTTGTTTAACTTTGGCTTTGTTTTTGACTTTCATGTACTTGATGACAGTGGTCGATCCGGGTCTCTTGGAACTGTCCGATAAAGCAATAACGTTTCGTGAGAGTGAAGAAAAGATCGAACTTGTAAGTTATATTGTATTATCTTTAAAAAAAAACTTCTAAAAACATTGTTAAAGTACTGGTGTTTGTGTTGGTTTTGAATTTTTTGTGACTATTTTTTATGTTAAATTAAAGAGAAAAAGTTGAAAGTTAAAAGATGCCTGTACTACGGTCTAATAAAGAATTGTCCAGCTATCATGTTTGAGTTGATCTAAAAGTATATATTATACATATATGTATATCTATTAAACAATATAAAGTGGAAAACAAATCTCTGGGGATTCTTCTAAATAAGGAAAGGGATATAAGAGGGCTAGCGTGGGGCAAGTTTGATAATCATTAATATCCCACAACATTAAATATGAGAAAATTTATGTTTACATCAATTTTCTCATATTTAATAGTAAAATCATTTAATTATAGCTTCACGCTGTATCCCGCACATCACAGGGTAAGCAGGCGGACCTGGGAACCTAATATTAAGACCTAGCATTTCCGCCGAATTTTAAAGGCTTTGAATGGTGGAACTCAATGACGTGTTTTACCTCGTCGCCAACCAGAGCGAGGAAATGAAAATAGTAAATATTTCCTTTCCTCGAGTGAGAATCGAACCCAAAATCAGTTGCGTTTAATATTTAATAAATAAGATATAAAGTGCCCATAGCCTATATAATTAATTAATTCACAGCCGCCCGAACTGTACGTCGATGTTGAAAACTTACTTTCAAACGAGTCAAGGCGTAACACGAGTAGATTTAAGTTTTAATGTTTTTACTGCCATTACCTACATGAGGAATATTATTATGTTCTTTTTTTATTTACCGCTATTACTTGGTAATTTATAAAATACCTTGTACTAATTGTTAATTAGTAAAATTGTTTAAAGGAATTCTATCGAGTTTTATTACTATATATACTTAAATGTTATCGACATGGTTTCTATATATGGGTTTTATTTTTATTGTTATAAGCCTCTTATTGAAAGGAAATCGACTATATAAAATAATTTAATACTTACATATGGCAGATTATGAACCAAAACTAGAGGCCAGTCGTAGAACAGGAGCACAGTGCGACTGTAAACGCGACGGGCTGTGGGTTTGATTACCGCACAAGAATTTCATTTCTTCGCTGGTGTTGAGGCAAAACGCGAAGTTAAGATCCGCCACTCAACACGCAATGCCTCCAGAATTCGACGGAACATGGTAAATGGAGAGTGTTTTAATGTTAGGTTCTCTCTGCCTACCATGCAGTGTGCGGGATACAGCGTGAAGTTGAAAAAAATGTTATTTTGAAAGACAAGAAATCATATGATCCATTTGTAATAATAATTAGATATAACACCAAAAAAACTTGGCAGTTTTAAGTGGCATAGATAGCAATAAAATAATATTTTATAGAGAGAGGGTCAGAGGTAACTTACAAGCCACTCGAGTTCAGGATCACATAATTTATAGCACGTTCTATACCACTTGTAACACTTCGTGTAGAAAAGCGGTTTTTTTTATTAACTAGGTATTTTGTTGCTAATATAATTTTACAACATAAAATGACACTGCTGTCTGTATTGCTGAAGGAACATAATATATTAATTTATTCTTTATTTTACACAACTGAAACAGCGAGATTAACGCTAAGCAAATGCTAGTAACCTTAGCTGAATTTGAATGCTCATCCATTTCCCATAAGGTCTCAATAATTTTTTTTCTATTTGTCCGTCTTCTATCCTGAACATAGTGAGGTTGTCAGAGGGAACCTGAGAACCCGTTTTCGTCAACCTACAAAAATGGAATTGTTACGGAGCTCTCGGTGGGCGAATCGAACTGGCACATACTTTTTAATGACAGAAAACCTTTTAGGCATATTGAGACAATTATTACTTGTCGTATATTAAAAAAACTTATTTCGGTTTGGATAGCTTCACGCTGTATCCCGCACACAGCAGGGTAGGCATAGGGAACCTAGTGTTAAGACACTCCGTTCCCCACTTTCTGCCGAATTTTGGAGGCATTGCGTGTTGAGTGGCAGAACTCAACGCCGCGCTTTGCCTCGACACCAAAACGAAGAAATGGAAATATAAATTTGAGTAAATATTCCATCTCCTCGAGTGGGGATCGAACCCACAACCAGTCGATTTTAAAGTCACACTTTGTGCCACTGCGCCACGACTGGTTTCGATAGCGTATTGAAATATATAAAAAATCTCATTATTTAAGAGTCCTTTTTAATTTCTGTACGAATACAGAAAAGTTAAAACTTATGTCACATTATTTTGACAAATACTAGCCTAAAATCTATTTTTTTTGGAACAAAATGCTTTTATATATTACTTAAATAACAATGGGGAAAGGTACAATAATTGTTGTTGTATATTCGCTTGTTTTACTTACTTTATTTGGTATATTCTGCTATTTAATGACTATTGTGAACCCGCCACCTTTTAAACCAGATGCTGGACGCACGAGGAAATTTGATCCAGTCAGTCATGTAAGTAACGTAGTCAGTGAGACTAGTTGTGGCGAAGGAGCAGGAGCGTGCGACTGAATACGCGACAGATTGTGGGTTCGATTCCCAATCTATCAATTTAATATTTCTATTTGCTCGCTCTAGTAACAAGGCAAGGAGTGGCATTGACTTCCACGTAATGCCTGTAGAATTCGGCGTAAAGTGGATAAGTCCTTTACTTGAACGGAGGGTCTTACCACTAGGTTCCCAGGCTTTATGTGCCCACCTTGCTATGTATAGTGTGAATGTGGTAGTAAAAATGAATCAGTGAATGTAAGTACGTTCAGACCAGCCGTGGCGCAGGGGCACAGAGTGTGACTGTAGGTAGAATCGACTGGTTGTGGGTTCGATCCCCGCTCGAGCAGATAAAATATTTACCTACATTTGTATTTTTATTTCTTCGCTCTGATCGAGGCAAAAGGAACGGAGTGTCCTAACATTAGATTCCCTTTGTCTACCCTACTGTGTGCAAGATACAGCGTGAAGCTGAATATAATAAAACGAATCTAATAAATAATAAGTATGATTATTGTAATAGACATCGTGGCAGTTTTAAGTGTCTATTTGTATTCGGGATGGTTGTGAATTTATTTACATTTTGAACATTAGCATTAGACAAAAAATATTTTTCCAAATCTATGATGATAAAATTTGTTAAATTGATAATTTAACGTCATTTATCCTATTTTCAGAAAGAATTGTTGTATCCAAGTGAGATTCTGCAACCAGATGACAATGTCGCGTATGGCCTAGAGAAAGTCGATTATGATGCGATTGAAGTACACGACAAACTGTCGAATCTATCAGCATATAGAATATCTGACTTACCTAAGATTATAAGTGTACAAAAAACTAATATGCGAAACTTTAAATCCATCAGTAACTCTTCTAAAAAAGAAAATCAAAGATATAATACGACAACCACTAAAAGTAAACTTGCAAAAGGTTTCAGAAGATCCATTACAGAAAAACCAAACGTACTGGATAGTAGACTGCTATCGTTACTTCTTACTATAAAATTGTATAACGGCCAACCACGTATTGAAATCAACGTTTTGGATGATAAAAATGAAGAGAAAACAAATCAAAACCAAATTTTCGTTGGAAAATTGAAAATAATGAACATTTCAGACATTGTAAGAGAATTGGTACAAGATGAAACGTTACTAGTCCAATTTGTAGGAAATTTAACAAATTTGAATGAAACTAGTGAATTAAACATTTCGAAAAAAAGTGTTAGTGAAGAAAATTTGGAATCGGTGTCTGAGCTGGTTCATACAATCGTCAACTCTAACGAAACAAGTAATGACCACCACATATTCGACTTACCCAATAATAATGAAACAGGAGTAAACGTTACAGTAAAAAGCGACAAATTTTCAGAACTCAAAGAAAAATATAAAACGAATGTTACATCAGCTACGCGTTCGCAATTAAATAATTTAAAAGTTTCAAAACTGAAAACTAAAGATTATAAAAATATAACGTATGAAACGGGTTAAGTAAAACGTAAAAATTAAAAATAGTTTTTTTATATTAATTTTATTTCTATTTAGAAACTCGTCGGAACTGCGCTAGGATGGAGTAAATGCATCTCCTTATGCTAACTAGTCAGGAACGGAGTGTCTTGGTGTGAATAGGCCTTCTCGGCCTATCCTGCCGTGTGCGGGATACAGCGTGAATCTAAAAAAAAATATAATTTCTAATTAAAATGATGTGTTTAGATATATTGTGATGTGTACGTGATTAGTCGCGCAGTAGTCATTACCCAAGTATATTAGCGTGTACGCAGATGATTTACGAGGCGCACCTCAACCGAGTTAGTAACCTTACATAACGACGGTACCTAGGTAAAGTATCGAAAGTGAAAAAATGCAGTATGTTTTATTTTTGTTTTGGCTACTAACAAGAGTTTCGATTATATACACCAATGTAAAGAAATACCCATTAATAACTATGTTTTTTAAATAAACCAAAAACCAATTGAAATCTTAGTTAAAAAGTTTAAAAGAGCAATAAAAATATTTGCGATTTTTTTAGTTTCGACACTTTACCCAGGGACCATTGATTGAGTTCACTATGCGGTTTTGAGTAACATCTTTACTTATTACATTCTCATACAGCTTACTGGGTATAATGGGTACAGGGAAGGCTAAGTGCTTAAAGTATTGATTTCCGCCTTTCTTAGTCCTTTTCTATTCCTTTGAAATACTGTGTTTTGTAATTATGTGTTGAGTTTGATTTAGGATAGTTTTGACGTCTTCGTAGAGTCGTTGTGATATAATAGTAGTGAGACGGAAGGAATCCTAATATGGCATATATTACCTAATATAGTATAAGTAGTGAATGTAGTGGCATGTCGGCAGTGGGTTCGATTCCCACTTGGAGGAAATTAATTATTTTCATTTCAGGTAACAAGACAAAGGTCGGCATTGCATTCCGCCACTCAACACGCAATACCTTAGAATTCGGCAAAAATGGAGATAGGAAGTGTTTTAACTCTTATTGGGAACAGAGTGTCCAGATACAGCGTGAAGCAAAAAGAAATATTATAGTTTCGTACATATGGCGATTGCATATAACTGTCCTTAGGTCGCCTTTTAAACGCATAATATTATTATATCTTGGTACTTGGTACTTACCGACTATGTGAAAATATTTAAGTCATTAATTTTAACGGTTATCGATACAAATACGTTGTATTTCCTAGTAAACAAGCTAAAGACATACATACGTATAGGCATTTAGTGTTATTATTATCTTATTGTTGAGTTAAGTTGAGTGAGTCGCTTTACGGTAAATTAAATTGTCTTTTAGCAGTAACTCATGGACGTCTGTTTAGGTTTGCCAAGTCTTGGAATTAAAAATATATTATTTTTTTAGTCTCACGCTGTACTCCGCACATGGCAGGGTAGTGGGAACCTGAGAACCTAGTGTTTAAACACTTCGTTTTTAATTCAGACACTTTCGTTACCCGCTTCTCAATTAAATCTTTAGGAATGGCACGTTGTTTGGTGGCGCTTAACGCCGCGCTTTGACTGTATCTATACCAGAGCGAAGGAATGAAAGTATTATAATTTTTTTCATTAATAAAATTAACGTAGCGGGACTCAAATCCGTGACTAAAGGAAACCGTTTTATTTAATTGGTGTTTTGTAAGCCTAAACAACAAACAATGAAATGTCGCATAAGCACTCTCGCAGCGCGTGAAATCAAACGAGGCCGAGAGAACGAAAATATTTGGAAGTTTAGAGTATTTATAGATTTTATAATGCGTTTGAATTTTGCCACTATTTGCTGCTAAATGTTTCTAAGACGAAAAAAATACAGCTTATTTTAATAATTATCCAGGGACATATATATATATATATATATATATATATATATATATATATATATATATATATATATAATGAATATAATGAATAATATATATATATATATATATATATATATATATATATATATATATATATATATATTCATTGAAAGTGGTGCTGAGAAAAACACACTGTATAAGATTTTTAAAAATCACATCCTGTCCTTATTTCATTGGGCACTTGGAGACTACACTCGGTATAGGTTAGGTACGAGTGCCACACCTCACAACTGCATTTAATGTACGTTATAACACACATTTCATATGCCCCGAGGCCGGAGACCCTGAGCGGACCTGTACGTAATAAATATGTAAATACGAAGTAGGTACCTTTAGAGGTATTTTTAGATCTGATTCTTAATCACCTCTCAATTTCGACAAAATGTTATTTTTAACCGATTTAAAAAATATTCAATACACATTCATCGCTCATTAGGTTTAAGTTATCTTGAATAAATGTTGAGAACTGTAAAAAGAACATCTACGACATTTATTTTTATTTATTTCTTTCATTAGCATATTATCCCAGTTATGGTAATGAAAGAAATAAAAAGAAATATTATATTTTCGTTTCAAACAAAATATTTCTATATGTTCTACTTAGTTTTGTCATAAATATAAAAAATAAAAAAAAATCAATAGCAATACATTAATATAAAACCATTAAAAAATAAGCTTATTCGAAATGGGCTCTATTGTCTACAGAACAGTCATTTCAACGTTGAGGCTAGTTATCAATAGTAGCACGCACTTTATGCGAACATTCTTCACTGCACATCGTATGGATTGTTAATTAAGATCTGGATTAGACGACGGCCAGTCTTCAGCTCTGATGAAGGCCGGAACGCTCGCTTCTAACCAAGATTGAGTGAACCGAGCTTAATGACTCGGCGACGAGCCTTGCTAAAACGACCACTTTTGGTTTTGAACATGGTGTTATTAAGGAGCTTAACTACCTTCTCAAGAATCTTGATACACTTGTCCTGATGTTTTGATACCTGTTCACAAAAATATAGCTCAGTCACTCCTTCATAGCTAACATCCCACCAAACCATCACTGAAGTTGGACGATGCCCACGTTGTGCTCTGTTGACTAATAGGCAAACTTCTTTAGAATTTACAGTATAAATATGGTAAATTTTGTTTGTTAAAATATTGCTCAATTGTAAAAAATTCTCGTCTGTAAGCATTTTTTTCTGTGACCTTCCTTAAAACTATCAGTTAAGAAATAACGAAGTCATCTTTTAAAAAAAAAAGAAGAAAAAGTTCTACGTCATCTTTTAAAATACGCGACGTGGCTTTAGATGCTACCCTGATCTTCCGAAATAAATCGGATTTGCTTTTGGACAGAATTTCTACGCAATCTTTCCCTTACTGCTTCGACCGCCTTTGTCGTACGAACACTCCGTGGACGACTGGACGACGGTTTTATTGTACCTATCAATAATCCAATACACAAAAGAATTTACTAATACCAATCATATGAAGTATTTTAAAAGTTCTATTTGGCTCCATACCTACTTTTTATAATGCAATCACAGTGGTTCGATTCCCTTTATTAGCCCACTCCATTTCAATATCACAAAATATTTTACAATATATTTAAGCGAAAATCAGAAAACACAATTAACAATCGCATAAAAATGGCAGATTCCAAATTCAAAAGTAATATTTTGTTTTTTTTTTTAATTATAACAACGTTAGTGGCCAGACTAAGTACATACGGTATTATCTGCAGCCTTCAGATGCGCTCTAATAGGTTCAAAGTATTTATTTAATTAACACGTGCAGTAAAAATATCATACAAATTGTTTCGCAGTTTGAAACTGTAAAAAACTAACAATTATACTTACTTCTTATACTTACTTCCCCAAGGTTATGACAACTTTTATTGAGCAACGATTCTGGTCAAGAACTCGGTTTTTATACAACCAATGTATATCGGTGCAACTCAATGTTGCAGTTGCATTTAGAAACGATAATTCGTTTTGTACGACCAGTCTCACTGTGGACGACTTGCGTGTTCGATGTCTCTGTAATATAAGATGAAATGTAGTATCTGGAAGATAAGAAGAACAGAATGTCTTAACACTACGTGCTCTCCGCCCACCCTGCTAAATGCGAAAGCGTGTGAAGCCAGCGTAAAAATTAGTTAGTAAAAAGAAAGTTTTATTACGATGCTTTATAATAAATACACCAATTTAAAAAAAAATGTTGATTATAATTGATTTTAAATCGACTTTAGAAAAATCGAAGACTGCCAGGCACGGTAAAATATATATAACTATTCAATACACCGATCAAAGACTATAAAATAATAGAAAAAAAAATACTAAATTACTTTAAATATCACGGATTTTAAATAGTAAATAGGTAGGCATATACCTACCTATGTAAGTATAAAAAAAATCATTAATTGTTTTTTCAATTTTCTATATTTTTGTCGTAAATAAAATATTATATTCCACATTTAAGTTTTTGTTTAAGTTGCGCAAAACTTTGACGTAGATTTTTGTTTTTATTCTAAATATATGTTATGTTATGTTCAACAATATGTCAAACGAGGACAGTCGTGGCGCAGTGGCACAAAATGTGACTGTAAAATCGACTGGTTGTGAGTTCGATCCCCACTCGAGGAGATGAAATATTTACTTAAATTTATATTTCCATTTCTTCGCTCTGGTGTCGAGGCAAAGCGTTCTGCCACTCAACACGCAATGCTTCCGAAATTCGGCAGAAAATGGGGAACGCAGAGTCTTAATACTAGGTTCCCTCTGCTTACCCTGCTGTGTGCGGGATGCAGCGTGAAGCTGATTTAATTTAATTTGATTTTAATCATTATGTTTTATGAAATATCCTGCACATGTCCTTTTCTCCATTCGTCTAATTCATGAATCTTTCAAGAACTGAACAACTAATAAATAATTAAAATCAAATATTGGTAACGACATAGCGACACAGCACTGCAGCCTGCACTCGCGTTCCCACGTGCGCGGCGCGACCGGCCTGCCTTGGACGGCCTTGCCGATTTACTTTTGCTTCGTACAAGACGTTCGTTCAGTTCGTGAACAACTATTATATATTAAATATATTTTTAATGCTAGTTGTGTTTGGAAATTTACTAAGTTTTTTTTATATATGTTAGTAATTGTTTATTATTTTGACCACTTTTTTTTGTTTTATTAAGTTAATAATGTTAAATGTCACATATCGTTATGTTGTTTCCGCATTATGAGTACCTATGTACCTAAACTCCGCGTTCGCTTTTCAACCGGTTCAAAAATATTTAACAGGTCAAATAAACGAAATCTATCTTGAACCTAATCTACTTAGGAATAAAACTGTGTTAAAAAAATATCAAATTTCACAGCCAAAATATAAAAATCTGAAACAAAACGCGGGTATCTATTTATTTTAGTTATATAAATATTATTAAGATATATGAGCGTTATGAACGTAAGAGCAAATATTTGTCGTATGAATAAATTGTAGGTTATTATTGTTCGAGAACGTATAGCATCTGTTGGTCGCGAGTAGAGTGTTGGAATGGATGTTGCGATTTTGCGACCCCGTTCTTTATATTTCATTTTTAGATTTGTACCCTACAATAAAAAACGGGAGTCTTATAGCTGCATTGTGTTAAAAGTGTATTTTTCTCAAGATCGTGTGGAGGTGCCAAGCTGAAATTAATATTAAATATCCAGGTCTACACTCATTTAGAGTGGACTAAAGTAAACTTCTAAGTCAACGCAATCAAAAGATACGAACGTTATCACTGTTTTTTTACAGTATTTTATATCTTGTACTCCAATTTACTTCTTCTATAGGTTTTGATTACCAATTTGGTAATCAAAACCTATAGAATCAAGACCCCCGTAAGCCTAAAATTATGAAATTTGACTACAAGTCATAACAGTGGCATCGTGACATTGGTACGAAACCCTCGGTGGAAAAATTCAACTCGTACCGTATACTCAACCGTTTTTTTAATCTTGTTTCATATGATTATAACTTTATTGTGATCAGTGGTGCTATGCTGTACTGATGATAATGGATTCAATCCCTATTTGGGAAAATGACTATTATAAAACTAAACATAAACGCGACGATAAAACACCCGGAGGAATGATATTTAATATTTTTTTTATTTCCTCGCTTTGGATACGAAGCAAACCGCGGTATTGAGTTCTGCTGCTCAACGTGCGGTGCATCAAGAATTCAGCGGAAAGTGGGGAACGCAAGTGTGCTAACACTGGGTTCCCACCTCTGCCTACTTTATTATATGCGGCATACCATATAAAGCATGAAGCTAAAAAATAGTATTTCTATATGTACGTACGTATATTTTAGGTTCGTACCTACTCACTAGCATCGTGTTTACGGAAAGCCGCTATAATAAACATACTAAAGTACAAAAAATCAAGATTTTTTTTTAAATTAAATTTATTTTGAGAAATTTAATTTAAGCCGATATTAATGACGTCCAACTAAAACATCAACGTAGTAAAGAAGTCACTTTATATAATTTAAAATGGTTCTAATAGTCCATAAATTATCAATAAATTAAATATTTTTGTGAATGGTGTACCTTGCAAGTAGCTAAATAAAAAATAGAAAATAATTGAGGTATAAGAGACAAGGTCAACGCAGTTAATAAATATTAAGACCTAATTTATTTTGACATATTGGATTTGTTTAAAATGATTATTTAAAAAATAATTTTTATTTTGCGTTATATCCGTCAATTCTGTCCTATTAAAAATTTTAAGCACTTTTAGAAATTTTAAGGCCGTCTGACTATAATCGTAATGATTGTAAGTTCATTTCCTACACAGGGGAATGTATTATTTTCATTTCCTCACTCTGGTAACAAGATAAGCGGCGTTGAGTTTCGCCACTGAACACGCAATGTAAATAAAAGTTTAAAAAGAAAAACTAAGTAGTCGTTCAATTTAAAAGTAATCTTACAGGTTTCATTGCAACAAGCATCGTGGACATCGAACTGACTACCATCGGTTTTACAGTGAATCGTTATACCACTTCGCCACTATGACGTTAATTTATAATTAATATAACACACTGTTTATGTATATTTAATAAGAAAAACCACTTTACACGTAAAAACGTTGATATAAATAACCTTATATTATTCCTAACACGATTTCTGTGAGTAAATTTAAAAAAAGAGGTTTCTTGTTAAAACTTTTTTCTATATGAAAGTTTGTTACTAAAAGCACTCAGTGACAGACGATCAGAGCTAAGATGGCCGCTATTTACTCAAAGTCCGCATTTTTAACGTTTTTCTTGTGGTGTTTTATGAATATGTAAAAAGATGAATTATCAAAATATTTTCCTTGAGAAATGAAGTGCATACAATTTTGTTAAGTTATAAAAAAAATTGATAGCTGGAAAAAAATAGTTTCAACGTGAAATTTCAAGATACATCAACATATTAAGACAATATTTTTTGTCATAATTTTTTTCTGAACACAGCAGTAAAACACTACATTCTCCATTGAAACTTCCGTTCCTCATTTTCCGCCTAATTCTGGATGCATTGCGTGTTAACGTCGCGTTTTGCCTCGTTACCAGAACGAGGAAATAAAAATATTATAAATATATTACTAACACGATCGGGAATTGAACCCACAATCTTAATTTTACGAACTTTAAAGAAGACTTTCGTATAAAAAAAACATTTTAAGTTAACTCTGACCGCCGGCAGTGTACCTGGGGTAATATCAAAATATAACAACATCGAAATTTTATTATTAATTAACCTGATAAAATACAGCCTTCCTCAATAAATGGACTTATTAAAACAAAAAAAAAATTAAAACCACGAGTTCCCAAGACTAGCACGTTGAACCAAACTAACAGACAGCTCTATAACATTAGTAGGTAATCTTAGTTAACCGCGTCTAAATTTAGCATATATGTAGGTACCCTATATACCTAAATAAGGTTAGCGTTGACTTTCTAATATTTTGCGCACTGTGGTCTAGACTAGACCGCGTAGTGTCGTGTCGGCGGCCTTCAACTTTTTAGCACTAGAGTTGTATGACGCAATTCGATCTCTATAAACATTTTCGGTTTTCTTTTGGGTAAGAATGGATGATTTATATAATTATATTTTACAATGGAGTATTGAGGTAAGTGGGTTCGATTTTTATTTAAAAGTAAATGTGTCAGTATAATAAATACAATAACAATGTACTAATATGAGAAGAGGCATATCTAAGAAATATTCAATATTTTGTGGCCATCCGTCGTCAATGTAAATGTGGCGGTTGTGGGTTTGATTCCCAGTTGGGGGGATGAATTGTTTTTATTTCCTCACTCTGGTTACAATGCAAAGCATGGTGTTGAGTTCTAATATTCAACAAGCGATCCCTCGAAAATTTGGCAAAAATTGGTGTCTTAGCACTAGCTGCTCTATGTCTGCCTTGCTTGTGGGGAAAAAACTCCTTACAAAGCTTACTCGATCCACGTTCAATCAGTGCCAAATCGAGTACGTCACGGTATTAAAGTTAAATTAAGTTCTTTGTTATTCTAGGCGGATGGTTCCAATAAAAAGCTTATATATTTTTTAGTCCCGAGTTCCACGAAACTGAAATATATTAGGTTAAATACGATAGGAATATTTTGTCACCAAATTTTAACACAATAACATTATAATATTATAAAAGTTCTGAACTTCCATATATAAAACTGGATGACTGACAGACAGCCGAAACTACGTGGCGTAGTACTGAAACTTATAATATAGATTTCTTAGGGAGTGTAATAAGAAAGGTAGTAAGAATTCCTACCAAAAAGAGGAAAACAATGTCTCACTTATGAGGTCCACGTTAACAAAGTTGCAGGTGGCAAGTGTTACTAGTAGGCAAGTATTATCTTTTTTTTAGCTTTACACTGTAGAGGGAACCTGGGAACCCATTGTTAATAGAGTTTGTTCCTATTAAGACATTTTCATTCTCCGCTTTCCACCGAATTTTTGAGGCAATGAGTGTAGAGTGGCAGAATTCCACAATACATTTGCCTGGTTCCCAGAGAGAGCAAATAAAAATGTAAAAATTTCTCATTACTTCGAGGGGTATTTGAACCCACAACAGTCGCTTTTACAGTTAACTTAGAGTATCATAATAAAATAAATAAGACAATTTTACAACAATCTAAATAATTATAATTTTCTTCTTATAATTTCTTATAATAGGGGGAGACCTCGGTTGACCTTCGAAAACACAGTATCAAAGATACTGGAGGAAGGTCACGTAAAAAGCGTGAGGAACCCCCGGAGGGCATGTATGAAGAGGTTGATGACAGTGGACAAGGCGTCCGTTCTCTCTGACTACCCCGCTAGGAATAAAGCGTGAAGTTAGATTAGTTTAGTTCTTCTTATAATGTCTGTCTGTTTAAACATTACATCAACATTAATAGGTTTTTTGCATATTTTTGTGAAAATATTTCTCTTATACTCTTTCTATGTAATAAAATAATAAGGTTATATAGCCGTGTAAAGACGGGGAGAGTTAGAGAGTCGGTAGACGCTAATATCTAACGTAAAGGAAAAGACAAACTTTACACAAAATATAATTTACCTAATTCACAAAATTTTACGAACTTTGAAGTAGCGTGAACATTCCAAGAATAAGGGGATTACTTTTTTTAATATAAAAGGTTCGCAAAAGTATCTTCCATCGGTTGTTAGGTAGTTAGGTTAACTCTTTTGTAGCAAGGAAGGAAAGCGCAGAGACCCAAGTGAGCAGACACTATCATCTTATTTCCACACGAATTAAATTGTGAGAGCGGACTCAATTTCGTTTTTGTCCTTTCCAGAGCGGGAAATGAGCATGAGCGTAAATCATTTCCCGATTGGGAAGTGAACTCACAATCAGAAACTGTCTAATTGCACTACGATGACTTCGAAATACGAAGAAAAGTTTATTATAAAAAAAAGATATTATAGATAGATATTATAGTTGAGGCCAGTCGTGGCGCAGCGGCACAACGTGTGACTGTAAAAACCGACTGGTTGTGGGTTCGATTCCCACTCGAGGAGATGAAATATTTACTTAAATTTATATTTCCATTTCTTCGCTCTGGTGTCGAGGCTAAGCGCGGCGTTGAGTTCTGCCACTCAACACGCAATGCCTCCAAAATTCGGCAGAAAGTGGGGAACGGAGTGTCTAAAAACACTAGGTTCCCTCTGCCTACCCTGCTGTGTGCGGGATACAGCGTGAAGCTGATTTATTTATTTAATTTTTTAGATATTATAAAATAAAGAAAAATGTTGGTGGGCCTCGCGACGGAGCAGTAGGAAGCAAGTGATTGTAAACGTATTGGTTGTCGTGTCGATTATCTGTCGGAGGAAATTTATTTATTTATGAACACGACAAAGAAAACTTCTGCCAATCAATGCCCAATCTCTCTAAGCTTGGGTGGTGCTAGATAACGGAGTGTCTTAACACTTAGTTCCTCACCTACCCTGCTATTACCGGAATACATCAGCATAAAAAATAACTACATTAACATACCATTTTACTTTAAAAACCGATCGCTTCAACAATTTCTTCATACATTCTAAACGGCGCGCGAATATTGTAATACATAAGTTATTTTTTATTCATGGCGGTACAACATCGTGTGTTCAGAAACCTCTATAAATAGATGTCAAGTTTTATTACTTTTTAACGCGAATAAGCAGTTCGCGTGGGCGGCTGTAAGTTTTTCAATTTTCCACATAATATTTTTCTCTTAGTAATAAACGATATGTATGCGTAAAGTAAGATTAATGTTGTGTCTATCGGTATCTTCACGCTCTATCCCGCATGTAGAGGAGGCAGAGGGAGACTAGTATTAAGACACTCCGCTCATCACTATCCGTCCAATTCTGGACGCATTGTGTGTTGAGTGGCATAACTCGCAGCAATTTGCCTCGTCACCAGAGTAAAGAATTAAAAATTTCAAATATTTCATTTCTTCTAGTGGGAATCAAACCTACAATGTCGCGTTAACATACTTGTGGCCCTGGGCCGGGCCTGGGAGGGGCCTAAGAGGGACCTGGTCGTATGGTCTTTTGGAAGCGATGATCATTCTTTATATCAATATTAAGTTACTACATAATGTACGGAAAACTTTTTTAAAGCACTCAATGTGAATATCTTTTTTAGCCGGCGCCACACCTGTGGCACGGTGTAATCAAAAAGTAATCAATTACTAATCAGTTGGTGTTTTTGTTATTAAATATAATTAAATTGGATTCCCTGTGTATTTCCACATAAAAAAGGGTAAGCGGGGAACCCACTATTTAGTATTTAAAATATTCCATTCCCAAGTTTCCGTTTATTTTGTCTTATATCAGAACGAAGAAATGAAAATAGCTCATTCCTTCCAGTGGAAATCGAACCTACATTTATAGTTAGACGATGTATCGCTGCGATACGACTGTCTTGTTTTGTGTGTGCCTTACCTAATATAGTGAATGATAATTTTTAATATAATATTATTTTCTTTATAAGGTTAGATAAACTCTTCCATGTTATTCCACTTAACAGGTTATGGACAAATAATAAGGACAGTAATATATACGACAAGATTCTCTATTTTTAATATATATTTGAAAAATATCATCTCACACTTAAAAATGAAGAAAAACATGTAAAGATTTGAATGTAGCGGCGTTTCTTACAAACCGTTCGAGCCAATAAGAGGTTTAATTCCCGCTACATTCTAAGTGTAATGTCGACGTGTACCTACAAAAAAATTGTAGATTCTCCATATTAATTATATCTAACGTTATTAATTTAATAAGTAACAACTATTAATATCAAACCATAGATGACCACGCGCGCCGTGGCGTGGCAAAGGCCAAGTTTCAGTCGTTGCACTTCTATTTTGTTATTGCATATCGCGCTAGTATTACGAGATTATTTTCTCCATATTACACTATATTGGTTATAAAGCGAGGAGTTTATTAGTTTATCAACGCCTCATGTATATATTATAATTGTTTTAAGTCAATAGGTTAGATTAAGTGGAGAGATTTAACGGAGTTACATATATGAGTGAGTGACATTCGATGACTAAATTCGATTCTTATAGTTTATTGTAAAATTTTTATAGATTTTACTCTGTCAATTTATATATTGTTAGGGCTCTGTAGATTTTAAGGAAAAAAGGAACCTTATAAGAACTTTGCCTACTTGAGAAGATAAAATATTTATCAAAACTAGACTAGGTTCATCCATACTATACTATAGCCGGTCACGGTTATATTATTTTTTATATTAGAAACAATAAAAACATTCATATAATTATTTAATATTTTTCATATAAGAATATAAAAATATTTATTAAAATTAGCTTTACGGTGTATCCCGCACACAGCAAGGTAGGCTGAGGGAACCTAGTGTTAAGACACTCCATTTACCACTTTCTGCCGAATTCTGGAGGCATTGCGTGTTGAGTGGACGTGGAGAACTCAACGACGAACTTTGCCTCGAAACCAGAGCGACGAAATGGAAATATAAATTTAAGTAAATATTTCATCTCCTCGACTTGGGATCGAATCCACAACCTGTCTTTTTACAGTCACACTTTGTGCCCCTGTGCTACGACTGGCCTCTCATATTAAAAAAATCCGTATCATTAGCCTTATCGTATCTTTAGCCTTGAAACGTCAAAATCCTTCGAAATACCAATCATTTAACCAAAATCTATATTATTCTTGTAAATTATAATAAATCCCAAACAACAGTATTATGTTAAAACGTACCAGAACGAGTGATATTTTGAAAGGGAACATTGAACCTGAACTGAAAAATTATGTATTTATATATGTATCGAGCGGTGTTTAAGCATACAGCCGCGACTTCGCCCAGGTCGTGACACTTGAGCCGAAATTGGGACGAAACTAGAATTTTTTAAGCAAATTTATTTATATTAAAACTTCCTCGAAGAACTGTTTTGGATTTTCTTGCGTGATGGAAATACTGCTTGATTTTTTGTCTTATTATGTAATAGTTAGAGGATAATCGCAGCGCAGGTATACAAAAGCATGACTGTAAAAGCAACGGGTTGTGGGTTCAAATCGCACTCGAGGAAATTAAATATTTAATGTTTTCATTTCTTCCTGAGGGAACATGGGGACCTAGTTTTAGGATACTTCTCTTCCATTAATACAATTCCGTTCCCCACTTTTCGTTGAATTCTGGAGTCATTGCATGTTGAGTAGCGGAACCCATCGCCGCGCTTTGCCACGACACACGAGCCATTCGACTAGTAATCGAACCCACAACTTGTCCCGTATACAGTCACACACTTGTGCCCTTGTGCCACGGCCGACCACAAAAAACACATTAAAAAATCCCTTTATAACTCATTTCTTTTAAACATCATACGCCTATTACGTATTAACGAAATTATTTTCTACCTAATTATTAATTATTAATAATAATGTACCTAATAAATTATAAGTTAATAATAATTAAAACATTCCACCCATCTAGTGCATGTCGGACACGCGAAATGACCGACTGATGTGTGTATTAATATGAAACTTGTAAAAAACAATTTTAAACGTTTTATATTCGCTTGCAGGGAAGTAGGCAAAGGGAAACTAGTGTTGAGACACTCAGTTCCTCGCTTCGTGCCAAATTTTTAATATATTGCGTGTCAGCTGGTGAAACTCAACGCCGCGAGCCCCGGCGGTAAGAAAAGTATAAAAAAAAACGCAAAGTACTTATTTTTTATATATTTTCTTTGAATACTAATATATGGTTATTGTTATATAGCTAAGTAATTATATATCGAGTGCAAGATGACTGCTATCGAGACGCTCACGCAAATGTAAATTGAAAGAAAATTTTATTAAGGCCGTCGTGGTGCAGAAGCAGCGTTATAAACGAGACGCATGTGAGTTCGTTATTTTCATTTCTTACTTTAGTTCCTTCGACGGACAGCCCTTCAAGACTGGAAGGTTCCTCTGGGTTAAGGGAATACAGCGTGAAAGTAATATACCCAATAGCGTTAGAGAGGATCCAGCATATCATTTTTATAATCATTATACGAAAAATTAATATAATTTGTGATGAAATGATTGAAATTCAATTAATTGTCATTAGGTGTACCAACATATGTATATGTAAATGTAATCGTGTGTTTCTGATTTCAATCAAAATCTAAATTGCCTAAGCAGAGGCCAGTCGCCACGACTGGGTTAGGGGCTAGGCTATTGTGAGTTCGAACAGATGAGTTGGATGGTTTCGATGCAAAATCGCAGCGTTGAGTTACGCCAATCAACACACAATGCTTCCAGAATCCGGCGGAGGATGGGGAAACCGAGTAACTTAACACTCCTGCTCCTTCTGTCTACCCTGCTGTAAGTGGGATGCATTGTGAAACTAAAAAAAAAACGTAATTTTAAAATACATCTAAACTCTAAAAAGAAACAACACAATTATAATAAGAATTTTAAATTCAAATTGAAAGTTAGCAAGAGCATTCACTCTCCAGCGGTGCCGGGGTAGCGGCTAACGCAATCGGTTCCATGATTGTATTTGGAGCGACCGTTACTCTGAATGTGTATATTAAACGCGCTCGCTCACGAGGAGCTGACGTCAGTGCCATTTCCACTGAGGCTTCGCAGTACATGCTTAGGAGCTGATCTAAATGTCAATTTAACGCAATATATTCTCTAGTGGAACGCCCTGGTTTTACTTTCGAGTGTAAATGGGTGTTTTGTCAGATAAATTTAATAATATGCCTCGTGCAGGGTAGGTGGGGAACCTAGCGTTGACATTCAGTTCTGTGGTTTCCACTCGAAGCTGTGGTGTGCTAAGAGGCGGAACTCAACGCCTCAATAAAATGTAATTTTTGCTCTGGATTTTTTATTTCATTTTAAGTGTCCCATTCAAAATTTATCTACTTACTCTTGTAAAAAAATTATTATTATTTGCCATACCAAAAATATTTATGTTTTGTTTACCGTATTACATTTAAGAAAAAAAGAAAGATGGATGGTTTTTTTTTGTATGAAATCATTTGTAATTTTTTTCAGCTTCACGCTGTATTCCACATGTGGCGTGGTAGGCAAAGGGAGCCTAGTGTTAAGATATTTCGGTCTCCATTTTCCGCTGAATTCTGGAAGCGTTGTATTAAGTGGCAACTCAACGGCACCAGAGCGAAGAAATGAAAATATTTAAAAAATCATTTTCTTGTGGAAATCGAACCCACAACCTGACGACGTTAGTCACGCACTTGTCGGGGGCCTCAAATGGCCACGACTGGCCTCAAATTATTAGTTAATTGTGTAATTTTCTGTAATGAAATAAGGAGTTTCTATTACGTTTTTTTTTTATTTTATTAACGAGTACCTTAAATTTTTTTTGTGACAAAGCAGTTTTATCGTCATAAATAATTAAAATTTTAATTTATAATAATACTTATTCATTTATCAATGTCAATTCCAATTTACTTAGAATTAGTGACTCTTAAATGTTTGATAATTTGATTCCGGTCGGTCTTTTGCTAAGTTTAAGAAACTACTGCATTATTATTAGTACATATAATTCAAAAGTAGCTTAACACCTTTTTCAGAAGGAATATGGAACCTGATGCTAACACGCTGCGTTCCCCATTTTCTGCTCCAATTTTCGGGATATTGAATATTAAATGGGGGAACCCAACGCCGCGCTTTGTCTAACAGATCGGAGAAATTAAAATCATTTAAATTTAACTTAAATATTGTATTAACTACTTATTCGTTTGCCATCTTTAATCAGTATTTTATGAATTGTTCATGAAATGTATTAGAACTATTGTAAAAGAATATATAAACTTATGATTTTTTTTTTTGTAAATTTATTTATACATGTATACTACGTATTGCTTTTTGTTTTACACATAATTTTTTTTGTATATTTTGTGTTTCAACTACTAAGTAAATAAAAATATTCATCAAAACATCAAAGTATCTAGATTGAGAATTGAACCCAAAACAACGCTAACCCATCTATGCTATTTGAAAAAGAACTATACTATTAATTATTAAATAATAGTATTATAATAATAATAATTAATATCTTATTAAATAAAGGTCAATAAAATAAAACAAAGAAAAATTCACTGTTTATCACTTTTTTATAATTTATTTTCACAACATTTTTTTATTTAGTTTTCTGTAAAATTTACAATATCTTAAAACTCTTCACAAATATAGTATAGTAATGTAACCAAACACAGCGTATCCACGACACAGGCCACTTGGAAGAGACAAAAAAATAACTATTGATACTGTGTAAATATTAATAAAAACTAATTTTAATAAGCTTATAATATAAACTTAATTTTTTTATGTTATGTACTAGTCCCCTTAATTAGAGAGTCGGGATGTCGCGAAAACGCATTTAACATATGAGCGGATCGCGACATGCGTTGTCGGTACGCGTAGGTACTGTTGCCAGCGAAATTATTTTTTTAATTCAATTTTATATTTATCCATTTCATTGCTGACCCGTACATCGGATTTATTATGAATCAACATTTAGCGATCTAATTATATTATCTTAAGATATATCTCGTGATTTATATAATTAACGGCATTTTGATTCATAATGAATCAAACACGTACCAAAAGGAATCGCAATAGTTCGATATTAATGTGTGAAAGGAAAATTATAAATGTTTTTGTTCTATAAACTTTTTGTTCGATACCGAGATGTTTTACGTCATAGTTGCGTCGTGACGCAGTAACGCGTAATTAATCTTATTTAATATGCTTAAAGCGAAAAGCTATTATTACAAAGAAAATCAATATTTCATTTGATTTTTAACGAATAATTTTATAATTGTTCACTTTTATTTATACTAAAGTTATTCAAAAATTACCGAATCTATTACCTATATAAATCGATGCCTATTCTGATGTTATACGATATTTGAATTATCACACATTAACATCGAACACTTGCAACAACACTCCAACGCTACAATTTAAGGCGCTTGTGGTTTCATTACAAGCGTGAATTTATAAAAATAAAACATATTCTATGTTTACATTTTGCTTATTTTCACATAAAAATTGGCTACTCGCGCCGTTTTTAATTATGATAAGTAAAGAATATGGTGGAGTCAATGCGGTATATATAAAACACACAAGCGCCGTTATCCAATGTATAGAAAAAAATAAAAAAAATATACATAATATATAACATAGTAAGGCTAGCTGAAACTGATGGTAACCTTGGGAAGTAAATCTAAAATATATGCATTTTTTTTAATATCTCTCAGGTGTATAACCGTGAGTGTAAAATGGAAGCCAAGCACCTCCGTATATAACCGGCACTTCGCTTAATGTAAATTCAAAGTAGGCCGAAACGATTTGAGAATAGTTACTTAAGTCGAACAATATCCTCATATATAAAAAATATATTGTATTTATATAATTTTAGGCCATATAGGTAATTCAATTTATCTTAAAGAAGCGGCAAGTCGGAGTACAAGTGATGAAACACAAATGATACAAATATTCATCTTAAAAAAATTAAAAATTAATAGTAATAATGTAAAATTAGGATATATTTTCCCAGCCTAGAATCTAGATAATAAAACGATTTAAAAAAAAAATAAGATTATAGAGTCTCATACAAAATAAGAAAATGGCCAAAAAACTAATATATTTAAGTTCGACATTGTTCGACGAAAGCGCTATTTGCTTGAAAAATCTAAATGACATCTTACAATAAAATAAAAATAGTAAGCTTCGCTCTTTTGTCTTAATAAGTACATGTTAACAGTAAATAGATTACATTCGTAGTTATAACGGAAGTTATCGTTCATATAGGAGGTAGTTTAGATCTAAGCCAATTATCGTTTTAGGTTATAATAATCACAGTTTTTTACAACTTAATTTTACAAAAAAAAATAACTATCGAACATTATAAAAAGTATATTTTTAACAAAATTAGCTCAAGTTTTAGGCAAATTAAATTTTATGAATCGTTTGAGAATATGCGCCGAGAATAATACACTTCTCTAATAGATGTGACAGACATGTAAATAGTATTTTTTTTTTGTAAAACTAAGCATTTAAAAAAGACATAATAAAGATTTTTTTTTCAAAATTTCTATCCAAAACACGAATCACAACTTGAAGCCTGTCGTCTCATTACTATTGATAATATAATAACGTTCACACTCAAATGGAATATATTTATATTTGACACTACTTTTTTTAATTATAACTAAGTACAGCTGTTGAAATAATGACTGGTTTTAATGTTCACAATACAACTGCCACACTCAGAGACCTCGATTAGCAATTAATCGACATTAAACCTCAACAAATGGATATAGACCAGCTTTATGAAAATTAAATGTCAGTTGACGTCTCAAACTTATGTACAACGAGAGTCTTTAAAAAAGTGTACTGTAAGTTGTGTGTTTCTCACAACGCTTTCGCTAGCGAGTATCGAAACGTCGTAGAACGACCAAAAATACAAAAATTTGGAATGCTAATAAAAATGAGATCTCAAATTTTGGTTCAATAGTGAGCAACAATGAAATTCGTTATGTTCCGAAAGACAATACAAACATTGTAGTTTGATTCGAACTGAGGACGAAGAGACTGCGGCAACTGCGCGAATGGCCGGACACTTTCACTCGTAAATTACATTTAAAATACAACAATTTTATATAACTCTATTGAATTTAACTATATAATAATGTAATTTTATATGTATTTATGTATGTATGTATATATTCATCGATAACATTAGGTTTAAGACTAAAACAATTAAATCACATTTTCCGTACTATATACATATAACAGATATTCAAACTACCGCTGAGATGTTAAAACAAAAATAACTTCCTAAGTACTCTGTTACTATATGACTCTAATTGTAAAATCTCTTAAAATATTCATATATGCTGTTTAACATTAACTCTTTAATATTGTACACACCTTAGATTTATAATATGACATTTTTTTTTTGGTTTTTTTTTAAATATATTTTTTTCGTTTATAATTAATTATCTTACTTTGTTAATCACCCAAGCCGTATACAATACTAAAGGCCGAAACAAAGTGTATACATACTTTCACATTAATAAATATGAATAGTAAAATAGAATTTGCTTTCTACACCGAGGAACCATCTTTTGCTCAAGTTCACGCGAATGCGTCGACGGAATACATCGCTCTCGGATACGCCAGAAGTGCCAGATGTGAAAATCGAGCTGCGACCTCCTCCCAACTCCCCTTACATCCTCCAGTACTCCACGTTCACGGAAGAATCTTAAAAATAACTAGTCTTTTCAAAGGCAGACATCGACTTGGGCCTATCTTAACCAGCTCCTAACGCTAAACCAATAATTCCGTACTGCTGACGTATTGAGGGTCAACACGAAAGGAGTACCCGAAATTACTGCGGACCGGCGCGCTCGGAATTGACGCGAATTGAAATGTAAGTTAATGAGCAACATCGAATTGACTGATCCGGTGTGATATATACATGGGTTATATACATTTGGCACGAGGAGGGGCGGCGGGGGCCGGTCACGCGGGGCACAGCGCGCAGTCGGGGCAGGCGGGCGCGCAGGCGGGGCACGCGGCGCAGGCGGGGGGGCAGGCGGGCGGGCAGGCGGGGCACGCCACGCACACGTAGTAGCCGGGCGGGGGCAGCAGCGGCAGCAGCAGCGGCGCGCGCGCGCACAGCTCGCGGCACGCCAGCGCCTCGATGAGCGCTAGCGTCTGCCGTCGCTCGTGCCCCATCAGGCACACCGTGGACTCGCGCACCACGCTGTGCAGCAGTGTCAGGTACCTGGTGGGCCGCAGAGCAACACTTCAGTCAAAAAGATAAAGACCTCCCTTACTAGAACAATTCTGTTTGTATGAAAACTAAATAAATAGTTGACTTTGTACCTTTAATGAATTTGCTTCAACGAACATGACAAGACTATTATACGAAGGTATTGTTTCAATGTTTAAGCTTGTTATTTAATTTAAGAAAATCATGGATTTATAAAAAAAAGCATTAAAATGTAGTGTTATCATATGTGTACCTGTGCTTTAGCGCCTCTTCTTCTCGGCCCACGAAGTGGTTCCGTAAGTACGCCTCGAGCTTGGCGCGCTGCTGGCCGAGTTCAGGGAAGTCTATGAAGAACCTCGAGCACATGTAGCGCTCGAGCGTCTTGATCTTGTCGGGGCGTGCGGGCCGGTAGCCCTTGGCGAGCAGCGCGCAGTATTTGAGCAGGCCGCCGCCGCGGATCTCCTCTGGCTGCCGCGTCGCAATTAGCTTCTCCGCCAAGTGGTGCAGCGCCTCGCCGAAGTCCCCGAAGACGGACTCGCCCACCACTGTGGGGTAGAAATTCTCGCCGATGGGCAGCTCCGCGCACTCGTGGAAGGCGAGCAGAGAGTCCAGCGCGATCTGGAACGAGTCCACGGAGAACTCGAACTGGCGGCGCATGGTGTCCACGAACTTGAGCTCCACGGACTTGTGGCCGCGCGAGTTGCCGAGCGAGATGAGCGACCAGCGGTCCCCGTCGGAGTTGACGCGCACCATCTTGGACACGTAGGCCTCCTTGAGGCCGGCGGGCGAGGCGCGGCGGCGCGGGGGCGGCAGCAGGCCGGCCAGGTGGCCCAGCACGGCCGCCTTCACGCGGTCGCAGTGGCGCGCCGATGGCAGGTCGGCGGCGAAGATGAGGTCGATGTCGGAGTAGGGCTGTGGGCGGTCGGCCAGCACGTGACTGGCGGCGCCCCCGTTGAGGCGCACGGCGCGCACGGCCACGCCCGCGCCGCCCTCGCTGGGGGCCGCCTGCAGGCGCGCGCGCACGCCGGCCACCAGCTCGCGCAGGCGCACGTGCAGCGTGGGGAAGTTGCCGCGTCCGTGGATGGCCACCACCTCGTCCATCACGTCGTTGAGGCGCCGCACCTGCTCGTAGCTGAGCACGGCGTGGCGCTCTCCCCCGCCGCAGCTATCTTCTGAAGAGGTGTAGCTCGACTCGCTCTGTAACAACAAGAGATAAACGTGTTATTACTTGTACATAACAATCACATTCGTGGTTTTTAATTCATGATATACACGAGCGACACTTTTACAGATTTTTACTATCCAGCTACTGCCAGCTGCTTTCGAGTGTTTGACCGTTTGAACTAAATACACAGCAATATTTCTAATATACTTAAGTTACTAGAATTCGTAATTGTCATATTACATTTTATTGTCGACAATGACACTTTTGCTTGGGCACTATTGGAAGCTGTATAGTCTATTTGAGGTGAAGATAATATTAACTTTTAAAATGTTTTGCATATCATAATACAAATAGTATTAACTTTTTATTTGGTTCTTCGTTATTTAATAAAAAAAATCATATGTATAAATAAATAGTTAATTTGCTATTCGCCTATTTCGGAAATATGGAAAACAGAGTCTTTACTAGGTTCCCTCAGCTTACTGCTATATAAACAATAAAAAAAGAATGAACTCGCTATATTATTTAACAAAATCATCAACCTCTTATATTTTAAGTGAAGTGTCAAACAAATTATAACGCAATTCAGAAAGCAGACAGCGGAGACACGAACAAAATTGAATGTCAACAAAAAATTATATATACATATATACTAAGAAATGACGTAATTACATTTGGTAGCCGAATTACCGAATAAAATATTACGCGCGAATCAAGGTCGTTTATATTTAAAAAAATAAGATCGGGCGTGTTGTTTGATCGGACACATTCCGAGATAAATGCATTGTGATATTGACCTTCATATTGAGATTGCGTACTTGAGTATTTTTTTTTTAGCTTCACGCTGTATCCCGCAAATGAGGGGGTAGGTAGAGGGAATCAATAAATTAGTTAGGCAGTTAAGACAGTGCGTTCCCTTAATTTTGAATAATGATGTTTGAGCGAGGATGTGTGTCACTGCACCACGACCGCCTTATTATGTGTGGAAATAGAAACACGTAAGAATACACAAAAAAAAAAAAGAAAATAATTGTTCAAAGTATAGTTTTTATCTTTTATTTTATTAATTTAATTACAACTTTGTACATTTTGTAAAACAAAAAAGTGGTTATAAATTACTTTATTATGTAAATATCTGTTATAACAACTGTTTTTCTTGATTTTAACTTTACGGCTACAGCAGTAGGTATCTGTACATGTACAAATATTTAATAATTAAATGAACTAATAGCAACTCGTCAACCAAAACGAAAAAAACATAATGTAATTGTTCTCTCAAGTGGAATCGAATTTACAACCGATGCGTTTTAATTCAAACTGTACTGCGCCACGACGGCCTCTAGCAACTTTAAATTAAACTTCCTAGAGGCCGTCGTGATTAATAAATCATTATAGAATAGAAAATAATGTATACGGGGACGGAGAGAAAAGGCACTATAAAACGCATAAAAGATCTAAAATAGAAGCAATATGGTTCCTTGGAATAGAATTCGTTTACAGTACAGTAGTAGTGCACTTGTATGGTGCTGCATATAAGGCAATTGAATTGATGATTGAATTATATATTTCTATAGTTGTACCTTAAAAATAAAAAAAATGTAGTTATTAAATTAATAATTTATAAAATAATAGTCGTCGTCCGCAACTTTGTTTACGCGAGATCTTAAGACTTAAAATGAAAAATCCCGTTCTTCTCTCCATTCCAAAAGAACATCCAGAAATTATTTCTTCATTCAGTAATGGAAGTTTTGGTTTTATATGTACTTATATGTATATATAGGTAGGTACAGAGGTCAAAATGTTCCAAAAAAAGTAGTATAAATTTATTTAGTTGTTTTCGCTTATTCAGACAAGATACGCTAACAGTTCATGGTATATGAGCCGTAGTGTCTATTTTATAATTTGGGATGTTATAAGTTATTTTGTCAAATGATCACAACTGAAAAATCACGCACACTTAACATCACTCCATTGTAACATCGAACCCACGACTGTCGTTTTGGCTATAATTTACTACTAAACCATAAACGTAACTCAAAAGTACATTATATTTCAAGGCTTCATCTATAAAGTATATTTACAAAACAAAATTTCAATAACCGCGCGCGTGTCGCTAGAAATATAAGTAACGATAAACGTTTCTATTAAAAGTTATGTGACGTAAATAAAATTTTACAATGTCATGAACAGTGCGACCCCGATCGCTTTGACTTGTATATTAAAGCCTTAAGAAAATATATATTACAACATTGCTATTTTATCAACGTCACGCTGTATCACGCATACAGCTGACAGGCAAAAGAAACCTAGTGTCAAGGCACTTCGTTACCCACGCATAGCTAAATTTAGTGAGTGAGTGTAGAGTGACGAAACCTAACGCTGCGCTTTGTCTTGTTATCAAAGCGTGGAAACGAAAATAATTAATTCCACCTAGAAGGATGCGAAGCCACAATGGCCTTACTTTCTATCGGATGATGTGCCGTTGTACCACGACGGCCTCAATGTAGCTTAGTAATAGTCATCAATGCGCAATAGAACAGCATCCCATTGTAAACGCGATGAATATGAGTTCGATGCCCACTCAGCTAAATTAATTTATTTTCTCCTTTATATACCGAGACATGTCGCGGCGTTGAGTTACCGTCTAACTTAATAATATATATTTTCTTGAGTTGGAATAGAACTCCCTATCATTGAATACAGTCAAACACTTTCCAACTACGGCGTCAACTCACATATCAAGTTTAAATATTTAAATTTACTTAAAAAGTACCTGTTAATTTCGCTTTCATTTTCTTTAGCTTTGGAGAGAGTGATTAAATTATGTTTAATTAAAGAATAATAGAAACTTCGAATAACACTCATTGTACTGTTTTAATTTCTACAAATTCAAAATACAATCTAAATGAACCTAGATTTACTTCTTTTTTAGCTAAGCATATATCAGTAATAAAGGAACCTTCGAACCAGTAGTGTTAAGACACTGTTCTCATCAATACACTTCCGTTATCCATTTTCCGTCGAATTACCGAGGCATAGCGTGCCAATTGGCGGAACTAAACGCCATGCTTTTGCCTCGTTGCCAGAGCGAGAAAGTGCAAATATTAAATATATCAACCCCCGGGGTGAAAAAGCATTCATGTGCCCCTGCGCCACACCTGGCCTCAACTACTTAATAATAATTAATGTTAATATTAAATGATGCATATACCAGTCATATAATACAAGTGTAGCTGCATTTTAGAATTTTGATTACGGCCATTTAAATCCGGCTGTGAATGACAGCGAAGGTTAGCCTATATTACCTATAAGTTTTTAAATTAACTAAATAAAAAAGGTTTAATTTGTTTCTTTTTAAATATACAAGAGGTTGTTTAAGATAAAATAAACCGGAATTTACGCATTTTGTAGGTACTACTGCCTTTTTTTCGGACTAAACGCCGTTCTCCACTCAGTTGAAATTAAGACATCATACTAATATCATATACTTATGTCATAACATATATAACTCGTGACTTTGAATCGGTGATCTATAAACAAATCTGATAAGTATAAAATGGTGGCATTTTTAACATTTATAAATTGTAAGAGAAAAATAAATTACATCGCGGGATTTGAACCGACACCTTTTGAAAACATGTTAAATCATATTTAATAATAATTACATACTAGTTTTCGCTCCGAGCAATATAGCCGAGATACTTGTATGTAGGTTACCAAATGACCTTTAATTAAGCGTGTAATTTATGTTTTTAAAGTGGTAGAAATCCATACAACAAGGCTATTTCGACTGAAGGTATATTATGTTGTTTAATTCTAATAACTACAAATTAAACAGATTTAACATTGTGCTGTTCTATTTGGAAATTATGCTACAGGTGCTTCTTTAGCTGCACTCAGAGACATTGATTAATTAAAGCAAAAACATCCCGACTGCATAAAAACTAAAACTAAAACAAACAAAATTATTTATTTGGATTAACAGTGGTAACTGTTAATATTTTAAAGGACTTCTTAAGAATAGTTAATTAAGGTTAATGTATTATTTTCATGTATTTAGTGACAGTGACACGGATAATATGTATCTCTATTTTGCGTTGCGCAGTTGGTTAAAACGGTCATATCAATTGATTTAATGTCACACAAATACTAACTGACTACCATGGGAGTGGATTTTGTAGCTTACTAACTACAAAATCCACTATTACTTTTATCCGAATTATTTTTATCCGAAAAATCTAAAATAGACGTAAAATACAACTGTATTTCATATAAATTATAATCAAGTAGTAATTAAAATGACTAAAATTACATATGACAAAGAAAACAACGTTACACATACGGAAAATGTAAATACACTAAAAATAGTTGTGTTGAACACGCACCGGTAATTAGTTCGGTTAAGTGACCCGTGTGAGGGATACGTGCATGTAAATATGCAGTTATAGAGTTTATAATCGTATTTGAAATAAGGCAAGACTATTTAGACCTAGAATTAGCCTTTACTCCGCGTTGAGTTCCGCCAGTCAAATCCTAGAAATCGGCAGAAACGGAGATTATAACTTAATAAGAAGTATTTTATGTACTTCTTTATTTACTTCACGTTTTATCAAGCATCTCTTATCTCCTCTTTCCACTGTAATAAGACTCTTTACCAAAGCGAGAAAATGTAAAAAATATATTTTCCCGAGGGGATCGAACCCACAACCATTTTCATAATGGTAATAAACTACACACCTCGTGGGAATATTGCGAAACCGTATCTAAAACGTTATGATTAATTAACACTTTTAAAAAATCGCCGTACATTTTTGACAAGTGCCGACAATTAACGAGCGCCGCTAACGACCGTTACAAGGACTTTTTTTTAATGATCCGAACAGTTCCTAACGAGCAAAGTGCAGACCCGGCGCACCTGTCAGGCCGAGGTCCTTTTGAAGAAATAGAATCTATATTATAAGTGCTGTCGTGGCGCGGGAGCATCATAGATAGCATATTTAATTTTGACATTACTTCGCTCTGCATGCGCTATGCCTGGTTAGCGTTGAGTTTCCCCACCCAAAACCTCAAGAATACAAGAAAGGAGAAGGTTATCAATTTGATTGTATTTTTTTTTGTTTGTCACCTCAGAACTTTTGACTGGGTGAACCGATTTTGATGATTTTTTTTTATTTGAAAGCTGGAATTTTCGATTATCCTTTTTTAATCCTTCAAGGGTAGTTTAATGACAGTTTACTTAGGTTCTGATTATGAGATCCGGTTGAAGTCGGTATTCTTTTGTTATAAATTATATTTTTTTCGTATTTAAAAGATATATGAAATATATATATATATGTAAATGTTCTCAATTATGATATTAAAAGTATAAAATATAATCGCCTACCTAATACTTGGTCAGGATCGAACCCAAGATCCCAATCATGATCCACATAATAATAGTTGTTGAGGAACAACTAGATAAAAATAAGTTAAAGTTAAAATATTCTTGCATTTTTTCTCGTCTCACTGACGTAGAGCTACAAGATTAAACATATGACGCAAGAACAAGATAAGAAGACGAGAATGTGGGCGGAAGTCTTATAAGTGTGGTATAACCGCAAGGAGATTTGTTACGACGACTGTCAGTGATGTAAAGAAACACGTGAGTTCATTCAGAGAGAATGGCAGCCCTTTTAAACATTTTTTACGTATGTTACAGAAATGGCAGGTGAAGGAGACCTTATAATATAAAGTAAGTCAAATGAGAAATATGTTATTAAGCACGCTGCTGCTAGTTCAAGCTGTTTCCTTCACATATTAAGGCAAAGTAAACATAAGTGTTGAGACACTCCATTTTACACTTCCCGTTCAATTTTTGAGACAATACGTGTTGAGTGCCGAAATCCAATGCCGCGCTTTACTTACCAGAACAAGAAAAGAAGGATGGTTAATGTTTAGCGCGCGGAAATCGAGCCCACGTCCCGTTCAAAGTTACTAGTAACTTTAAATTAAAAAAAAAATGGTACATGTAGGTACACACCACTAAACGCAGGTAGCAATGACACCAACCAGTACCGATCGTGAACTTCTCGCTCGTGTGAATCGTACCGTGCGTACGGAACGCTGATTTATTTCCCAACAATGGAGGCTAATGCCCTACGACTATGTTGTAACTTTAATGAAAACGTTTTTTATCGCTTACAACAATGTTTTGTATTACTTTGTTTTTTTTTATCATGTTCATATATGCCTACATACATATCTTTTTGGGAAAGGATTGTATAACACTTCATTCTCAGAGGTACGACACTTCCCACTTTCCGCCGAATTCTGGAGAATATATGGTAACACATTACCAAAGCGAACAAAATGAAAATATCGAGTCGATCAAGTGAGATCGAACACACAATCTGTTGCTTTACTTGACAAGCATGTGCTCCTGCGCCGTAAGTGGTCCTCATTAAATAGATATAATAAAAAATACAGAAATAATTATGAATAATAACTGTATTAAGTTATAAGTAATTGTTTAGTCGACTTCTTATATAAGTTGTTTAACCACAAAATAGATTCGGAATATTTAGTCAGCCAGCTTGAAATACAATTGTGTCAAATAATATATACCTCGTAGACCAAAGCACAGTATAATAAAATAGCCACTGCTATAGAAGATTTGGATGTTGCGTACGACGCCTTTGGAAGTTTTAAATGAAAAATTGGCAAATACTTACAAGGCTCTTGACTCACTCTCTTGTTTTGTTTTGTTTTGTCTCTTGCTTTTTATTTTTATATTATTATTTTATTTGCCATTATCTCGTTCCGTTAATTTGTTGTTCAATTGTAATATTTGTTGTTTTGTGACTATAAAATTTTGTGTAAAAGTAATTTTAAAGATATTATAAAAAAATGTAAACAAAAAGTATACTATTGGTGTATGTTGCCTGTAAAGGGAATAACACTTAGCAATGTATTTTTTTTTTTATTATTATTTATATTCATGTACTGTGTATATCCTCTTGGTGGACCTTATAAATAAATAAATAAATAAATAAATAAATAAATAAAAGGTAAAATACTGGTTTTTCCTTTTCATATGTATTTTAAGAACATAAATTAATTAATTCATCAATTGCTTGAATTATGAGAGGTAAAATTCCTGTTTTCCGTTTCCATGTTACGTATTTTGAGAAATCCTCTTTCAGTGCAATCTATGTAAAAGTATTTTTCTGTGGTGAAATTATGATAACACCATGATAATTTTAAGCAAGTATTTGGTATTTACATTAGCTATAAAAGATCAACTGATTTTTAATAAACTTCTTCTAGACATAGCACTATAACTATAATTGTATCTGTTATAAGTTCTTATATTGGAAATAAAATTGATATGTAATTATATTAACATTTTAACTAAGTGTAGTAACCAACCACTACAGATTTGAAAGTGGAACACCAACCGCCAAAAAATAAACGATATACGATATAAATTATAAGAGCCTAAACTCGAGCGGTTTACTAGTAACATCTGAAAGATTCCAGTTTCATCATCAGACCAGCTCAATGATGCCATATTATTCTATTGTCATTAACCCACGCATCATTGACGAGTCCATGATGAAACAAATCTTATTTCGCAGTTGCAAGTCGAACTAATGTAAGTATTAAAAAAATTGTTATTTTCAACACATCTTGAAAAATATATCTTAAGTTTTAACTTAAAATCCTACTACTGTACATGCGAGTGCATAAGTAACGTTTCTTAGGCAATAAATTTGAACCCTAACACTGACAAGTTTAGCAAATTCACAAGAAACTCGCCTAATTCAGGCTTTCCTTGTATCGCAAGTTAACTTGTGAAATAAGGAACAAAATACTGAAGGAGTGCGTAATTTACGCCGCTTATGTGCGCAAGTAATTTGGTTTTTTTTAAACATTCGCATCTGACTGTAAATACAACGGTTGTAGGTTCGATTTCCACTAAGGGAATAAATCTAAGTCCGCTCTGTTGAGACAAAGCAAGGCTTTGAGTTCCGCCACTCAACACACAATGTCTTAAATTTCAGCAAAACGTGTTAGGACTCTATTTTGAGGTTGCCTAACCTGCAGTGCATAAACATGTAGCGAAAACAATACCGCTCTACGATATTCTCATTTGAGATAAATAAAACATATTCTGAATATAAACACGTCCTCAAACGGAACTCGAACCCACGACCACAGCGACAGTTATTAGAGTATGTGTCTGAATAATTATCACTATATTACCCTTTTTCTGTTTAAATAAAGATAACGCGAAAGCGAAGTATCCAAGAGGTGATCGATGTAAATGACATGGCATTATCAAACATTTTCTATCAATTGTTTAAACTAAAGATAAGAATTTACATCACAGGGTTTCTAAAAAAATTATTAAAGTTTAATTCTTAAGTATTTATATATTTAGATAAGAGACTCGACAGATCCTACAGACTAACTGAATAAACAGTTTCGTAGCAAATTTATTTGTCATGATATTGTATTGTAATAATAAATAATAATAAAAAAATATAAAAAGTGATATTATGTTTTACATTTTCTATATATTTTTCCGTTGCAGCATTTGTCTTATTGAATAAGAAGTGTACAAGTTCGAATTGCTTTAGGAGAAATATTAACACAATGGACAGACTCCCAAGATAAGACTCAAAGACCTCTCAGATTCAGGTTAAAAATGGAGAAATGAGAATCTTGATAATAGGTGGTCTTTAACTGTCTTTCTATATTCAGGATACAACGTGAAGCTGAAAATATATGATGACGATTTTTTTTATATTATAAAATTGGTGAATAACTCTGTAAAGTAAAAAATACCTACTGTCGGTAAATCATGCTAATATGATTTCGATAAAAGAAATTATTTTAATGGTTATATTTTGATGATAAATGTTATCTATCTCTTTAAGTCGTGATAAGAGCGAGTGGAAGACTTTGATGAAAGCATAACAAGAAAGTGAGTGATAAGATATGATAATGGAGTCAAATTTCAATGCCAAATAAAATATACGCAAAATGAATGAAGTCATAAAATTTTCGTTGTTTGGATACATTTTTTTCTCAGATTCACGCTATATCCCCCATATAGCAGGGGGGGCAAAGGGAACCTAATACTAACACTCTGTTCCCCATTTTCCGCGAGGCATTACGTGTTGAGTGGAATTCAACGCTGTGTTACCGAAGAGCGAAAAATTAAAATGTTATTAAATAATAATAGTATTCCCCCGGAATCGAACCTTCAATCATCGTCTGTACAGTCACACACTAGTGCGATTGCGCCACGACGGCCTTAAACTACATATGTAAAAAATCTAGAAATCAAGGTATTTACGTGCAGAAGGCTAACGAACAAGTTTTTTTTGTAACACAGTTAACGTTACGACTTTTCTGAGTATGCTTTTAACCATACACATACAAAAAAATAAAATAGAAAGTTTGCGCGGTGTTGAGTTTCGCCACTCAACACGCAATGCTTCCAGAATTCTGCGGAAAGTGGGAAACGGAAATGTTCCCAGGTTCCCAGGTTCCCTATGCCTAAAAAAGTTTAGCAATATAATTCTTTCAAAAAAAGTGGAATGAAAAATTTAACGTAACTTTTTCAAGAAATTAAAAGTATATTTTTATAACTTATATAAATAAAAAAAACAGTCAAGAGAGCGTTAAATGCAGGAAACACTAAAGTCGTTTCAGTATTGTTCTTATTATCAACATGTAAACAACTGATAGGTAGTGTTCAAGTGAACAGATTAAAGAACTCGTATAAAAGGAAAAAAACAAATCAACTTATTATAAATGAAGACATTGTCTTAGCACTTGGTACCGTTTGTATCCCGCATACAGCACGGTAGGCAGAGGGAACCTGTTTTGTTTGGAGGCAAATGGGCAGCGGAGTGTCTTAACACTCCGTTGCCACAGAATTTTAGAGACATTGCGTGAGTGGCGAAACTCAACGACACGCTTTTGCCTCGACATCAAAGCAAAGAAATGAAAAAATATATATTTTTTATTTTCTTGTACGCGAATGGAACCCACAACCTATCGCGTTCCTGTCAACGTGCGCCTGTTCGCACGTTTGATCCCCTACACCACGACTAGTCTCAAATGAAAAAACAAATGAATAATAAAATATTAACGATATTAGGTTAGACATTGTTATCGTTATATAAACTAGTTATCTAATATCGGCCACGTTGAGAGCGGACAGGTAAACATCACGACATACACACACACACACACACACATAGGTGGCAATGTCAGTACGGTCACGATTTTTTGTGGTGGCTCTACAAAACTGTTTTGCGTAATACTGATGTCACTATTTTGTTATACGAACAAAAGTATTTTGATTCGATTTATTTGTTCTCATTGTAAATTTTCAATAGGTGTACCTATCTATCTATATCTATACTGGTATTATGGAGTTGAAAAGTTTGTTTGAATGAACGCGATAATCTAAGAAACTGCTAGTTAATTGTTTTTAAATAAAACGTAGACAAAATAAAAAAAACGTTACGCTTTTCACTTTCAATTCCGAACTTTAATGTAGAGTGATATAACATTTATTCAAAAATGTGAATATTACAAAACAACCATAAGTCAATTACAACAAGATGTAATGGATTTTTTTCTACATAATTTAATTATTTTTCAACTAAAATCGACATCAATGCTTGGTGGAAGATGCTGCTGAAAACCCAACTGGAAAATGTACGACTGTATACATTTAAATTTTACAGCTCTCTTAAGACAAGACGTGGCGTTCAGTTCCGCAATTTACATGCAACGTATCGAATTTGGTAGGAAATTGATAAACTGAGTTTTTGAAATAAAACATGGAACTGTTAAAACAACTTGGTTTAGATTTTAAGCCTGAAAACTAAATATCCATAAAATAAACACATTACCCTCCTTTACATCGCGCAGACGGTTAAGCAGGCTGAAAATGGAAAACCGGAGTGTTTTAAACTAGATTTTTTTGTTTTGTAAAATGTACTTCCATATAATATTATTATAGAGCGCCACGTTTAAAAAAGAAACTACTACAATAAAATCAAGTAGAACGTGCGTTAGTAGAACATGTTAAACGATCGTCTTACGCTCAGTGCTTCCGAATGTCACTGACAATAAATTCCGATATTTTCTTTTCAATAAACTAGAAAGTCATTTGAAGGACGCCCCATATTATATTATAAATTATAATATTTAAATATATGTTTAATTTCGGTTCTGTTCTTTTCTAATACAGTATCTAATTAAAAAGACATTTTTTTCATCATGTTTTTTTTAACTATCATAATTAAAGCAGTACGTCTATGTACCGAACAGTTTAGGCAAAACACCATTCCTTTGCTGCCCAATACACATCCTACGTATAAACTATTTTAAAAAAAAAAACAAAATTATAAAAAAAAATGCGTGATCATTCAGCGTTAAATGGCCAAGATAACCCAACATTACTATCTATTAGGTAACATTTATGCATCGGATATCCGGAATCGAGGTCGATACTTAGTTACTGTAGTTAAAAAGATGCTTTCGATTTCGACATGGCTATCAATCAGTATGCGCTCGTGACCGACGCCGTCTGGAATGCAGACAAGAGGAGGTCATACCTACCGTCTACCATTCATAAGTTCTAGAGTGGGGTACGCTGTTACAATGGCCACTTTGACTTACAGATGTTTGTAAGAACAATATATGTGGAATTTGTAGCCATCATGACGTAGTAGCGCAAGGTATGGATGTAATGCGATGGTTGTGAGTTCGGTGAGTAACTCAGTGAAATAAATTATCTTTTATGATCTGTTTTGGCACGACAGCGCTGCTTACATTCCTTCACTTACAACGTCTAAAATTCGGTAATGTCTCAAGAATTCGGCGGAAAATGCCGTACGAACGTGTCATAATGGGAAACAGAGTGTCTTAACACTAAGTTCCCTCCCAGGTTCCCTCTGTTTACTTTGCTCCGCCGGGTATACAGCGTGAAGCTAAATAATAATTTTAAAACTAAACAGACATGGTTAGGAGAAATTACATATACTCACATACATACATAAATTACAAATTGCGTTTCTTTACACGCCAACCCATAACTACTTGAATGTAGTGTAGTATGTACTTTCGTTTTCGTGTACGATAATTAGCATGGGTTTGGCGTGCGCCGCGCGACGGGGCGGAACTAGCGGGATGCGGTTGGTGTTTGAGCGAGTCTATTTTCACTTTCTTTTTATTGATTGTCAAATATTAGTAGAGAAAATATATTTATTTATGTTATTTGTCTGTTTAATACTAGTATTTCCACCGTGGATCCGACCGCATTTAATTTTTCAGTTATTTCGCTATAAACGTATAAAATGCAAAGCTTTTTTTATATTAGTAGAATAAATTGGCAATTAGAAACTAAACGCGGATATGTATATGTTGACAATGACACTAAGATTTCATCAATAAGTATAGGTATTTTAAATCTGAAATCATTGAATTTTTGAGGGTACAATTAAGAAATTTAATTCCCAATAAGACATTTCCGTTCCCCACTTCCCGCCGAATTCAGTTTTTCATTTAGTTACTTGAAAATATTAAATATTTTATTTCCCCAAGTTATAATCGAACCCACGACCATCGCGTTTGTTGTGCACAATTATGTCACATTTAAAAATAATACAACACTTACAAAGCCTTATCAAGGTTATGTTAATAAATTTTAAATAAAAGCCGTTTCAGTTCTCACATTCAAAAAAACAAAAGCCAAAATTATCATAAATTAAAAAAGACACGTGTAAATGTCAGTAACCTATGAACTTCGAATAATTCAGCCAGGCGCGATCAAACGACAACATATTATACAGATAATAAAATTAAATGATTGTACAGATATAAAATAGAACAGATTTTTTTAATTATAAATGAGTTTAAAAAAATATTTAAATGATACAAACGTTTCTTTGGGACGTTACATCATATTATTTGCATATAAAATTTTATGTAATTTTTTCGTCATTCGAATTTGAATCGTATCCACTGATTAGTATTCGATAGTAATATCGAAATTTGTATACCTACTAGCCTCTTTACTATGTCGATGTTAGGGACCACATTTTTTTTAAGTTTTAAAAAAATATATAAAATAAATTTTAGGTAGTATGAAATTTAGCATGGCAAGGACGAATAAAGGATATCATTTTTTGACGTTAATAAAACAGTACTGTAGTACTAAACTTTTTGACACATTAAAACCCGAATGTACCAATTTGAATAAAACTTTCACTTTTAATCGCATTACTTAAAATTATAATCTATTAGCTTATCATTATCGGCACTACGTGATACTAAGTAAATATCTAAACAATTAAAAGGTAGATTAACATAAATATTTAGTTCAAGTTCATTTCGTTTAATAATGCTCGTTGCAACGAAATGCCCTTACACTATCAAATCAAGGGTTCCGTCGAGGAAAATCGTGGCGCGCGGGCCGCATACTAACAGCGTCCTAGGCGTCGCCGTGAGGCAACAGCTGGCAGACCAAGCAGTAGGTAAATCTCTTGGACGTTTCAAGTATAAGACGTGCTAGGTTATATTTTACGAAACACTTATCTATGTATATCTAAAATTCAGTAGCCAGGTAGGCATAGGAAACCTGGGAACCTAATGTGACACTCTGTTCACATTAAGCCATTTCCGTTTCACTTTCTTCAGACTTCTGGAGGCGTTGCGTTTGAGTGGCGGAACTCAACGCCGCGCTATTGTCTATTTACAGAACCACAGGATATATTTTTAGAATAGTGTACAAACTACAAGTACATTATCTATAGGAAAGTGACATTTGTTATTTTTATCTGTGAAAATATTACAATTTAAGTGGTTTGCTACATATGTATATGTTAGTATCATAGTTTCGATATACATTCGTAACATGGCAACGTACCAAACCAGACATTTTTTATTATATCTTTGGGTAAACGTATTTTTATCGTGGTATAAATTATTATTAGTTGCGTTCGTTCTCTACTTTCTCTCAAATTTTCCAAATCATCAAATCTGATCGTGCTGAGTGACGGATCTGAAAATAAAAATAATTCTTTCTATCGTGTGGGAATCGAACCCACAGACGCAGCCATTGCACGACGGCGTCAACACAACAAAGAATAAACTGAAAAAATTATCTAGTTCTTAACATTTAGATCCACTACGCAGTTAGTCTAGGCATGACAAAGTATATTCAGATACATTTATTTTTTTATACCTACTCGTATTCTATTTAAAATTAGTTCCCAATTTACAATAGCTTAATAGGAACGAAATCACCTTGAAATTTTTAAGACCGGAAAAATGTTATAGCCAATTAGTTACAAAGCAAGTTAATAATAACTCGATACATGTAAATAAAATAACAATAAAGACCATTATCTATACAATCTATACTAATATTATAAAGCTAGAATTTGTTCAGTTCATCGTGCGAATCTCGGGAACTGTAATTGATAGTATATTTACAGAGAAAACCAATATTACTAATACAAATAAAAAAATGTCAAATCTTTCATCCACTGCACCAAGATCTCAGATTAGGCGTTTCCCACTTTCAGCTCAATTTCGCGACAAACTGAGTGGCGGAACCCAACGCCGCGCACAGCTGGTAAATGCAATTATTTTTTATTAAATACAATAGCCACTTGGGTAACGAATGCACAAAAAGTGATATATTTTTATTACCTTGACCACGAGATATAAGCGACCCACATTCCAAGCGCACAGTACTTAATAGAAAACGCTACATTTTTCTTTAAATAATAGCTTATCTAAACAACCTGCGTTAGAAGGTCGAATTAAGCTGCGATAACGACTTTATATAGATAAGGTTATTTATTTTAAATATTAAAATTTCAATAAATATAAAAAAATATGAAGGTTGTAATTTGTATGAATACTCGTAAATATTAGATAATTCAACATATTTTTTTAGAAATAAAAAGTAAAAAGGTAAAATATATCTTACATTTTTTAACAAAACATATTTTAAATTAATATTACCAAGTAATGGAATATATATAGGTATAATAAGCATATTTCTTTAATATAACATATTATTTCGATTACATTTTGCCTCAATTAATAGCAAAAATATAACTTCGTTCTTACTTTCTTCTAAAAAAAAAACATTATAACTAGTAGATCCAAAAATATTTGAATATACTAACAGCCACCACCTATAACTAGTAATTTATAAAAATTCGGCCTTAGACCTTGCTTCTGGACATTACTTAGCCTACCTTAACTGACTAACTCGAGTAATTTTGATTGTGTGTTGTCTAAGGATTTTATATTTGTAGATTACGAGATCACTTTCCGCCGAATCTGGAAGAAGCTTAACGCCGCGCTTTGCCTCGTTACCAGAGCGAGGAAATAAAAATGCTATCACAGGTGTCACTCATATTTATTTATCAATAATTACAAAAACAATTATCTTTATTATATTGTTACCAAACGATTTATATTACAAATGCATCCTGTATATTAGAAAACTTCACTTGGCATCAAGGATGTCTCGATCACGACTAACCGAGACTCGTAATTTCGTCTCCACCTTAAATATAGCCAAGTAAAGGTCAACTTTGTTGTTATTTTTTGCCATTCTCTCTTATTTAAATGGATTTTATGAAAATCAGTATTATTTGAAACGAATACTATATTAAATTATAAAAAAGAAGAAATAAAATATTCATATTTTGAGCAAACTCTACACGAGTTAGAAAAGAGAAAAAGAGGGTAGATATCTAGGGTAAAAGACTACAAAAGCAATGGAATTGAGTCAATCGAGGCAGTTGCTTCTAGGCAACGGCCCTTTTTGGAAGGAACGCAGGTGAAATATTCTTGGTAAGTGATAACATATTATCACTTATTGCAATTACGTAGAATCTCTTTCCGAATAATACGATATGAAACATATAGATGCTTCCGATTTTTAACAGTATATTTTTTATAACAAATTATTTATACATAGACACAAATCGTCGTTTTTGAAATTAACGCGTATAAATAAGTACTATCAAGAAATAAATATGTATTTACAAAAAATATTATTGCACAATAATATGCAAATACTTAATAATATTTAATATGCAGATACTTGTAACGTCGCATATAACATATTGTTTACAAAACAACATTATATTTAGATAGTGTATGCTATAAATATGAACTAATGAAAGTACGCAATTACCCTTCACCCAGATTTTCATTTTCGTTATCATGAAGCCTGGATTTGTTATCTTATTTTTTTTTGTGAACACTACCCAATACAAAAACAAAACCTTCATATGACCATCAGTTCCCGAGATTAGCGCGTTTAACCAAACTAAAAACAAACTCTTAACCTTAAATTGTATCTCCACTTCTAAACAACATTATAAATGTTAATATAGAGGTAAAGATACCCTCATAAGTTTGCAATGATTATAGACAATACCAAAATAAGGCATAATCTCTATAGAAAACGTATCTATGCACACTTGCATGAATAATTTAAGAATACATTAATATAAAGAATCCTTCATTGGAGCACGAGAATAACGCGTGCTATCATCCAAGTCTGGCGAAAACATTGCGTGAGCCACTTGAATCGTATTAACTTAAAATGCACACACCACTTGAAAATCATTGTTTTAGTTAAGATTTGTTATAAAATTGCTTTATATTGATTGATCTGTAGTAATTTTTTTTTATTACATTTTGTGACGTAAATAAACAAAGTGACAAATATGGTAAATGGAATGTCGATTTAAACACATAATAACTAGTTTCCCAGACAGCTAGGTATTTTATCGGTGGCCATATTAGATTATGGCGTATATGAGCCACGACAAAACAATAACATTACTTGTACTTGTATCGACTAAGTTATGAAGAGAAAAAAAAACGATATTAATTTTCAGTAAAGTGACAACCCTGATCGAAATTTATTATACAGAATGAGGAATTAGCGTCAAATAAAATAAAAACAAAAATAATTATAAATTATGTTGGAAATATTTGTAAGCGGTTGTTAAGAAAAAAAAATATAGATTTTTTTTGGTTTTGTTTTATATCTGTTGATTTAGCCTCTATCAAACACTTAAGATGCTTTTTATTTTAAAACAAATATTTTATTTTCGTCGATTACGGAATGATTGAGTATTGAGTCAATTTTAATTAATTATGATTTGTGGCGGTTGTGGGTTCGATCACCACTCGGGGATGATTATAATTAAATTATTTTTAATTAATAATAACTATTATTCAGGAATATAAAAACAACAAGGCGATCAGTGCCATGTTGTATGAATCATATTTTATTTATATATCGACGTATGCATTTTTAATTTAATTACACTTAACAAACTTCTAGAACTTGTTTATTCCGCGTCATTTACAACAACCTGTCTCGTTATAAACTTGTTTAACTATTTCCGCTAAAACAGAAAGCAGAGAGTGGAGTGATAACAACTTCGTATTGGTTACACTTTGACTTTACTAAAGGAGCATAAAATATTAAAATATAACATCAATAACAACAATCATAAAATACGAATGGAACAAAGCCACATAAAAAACAAGTTTCTTTTATTAAAGTGAGTAGTAATATATTTTTTAATATAAATATATTTTTTTCTATAACAAAATGATTAGACGATATCAGACGAAGGCTCACACGTATTGCTTTTGGTGCAAACAACTGATAAGGGCACCGCATCCGTCGAAATTTCACCGTTAGAAATTGTTCTACATACCTACCGATTGCATTAATGTAAACGGGTTACCTAATAGATACTTTATAATTAGTAAAAATGCTAAATAACTACTGAGAAAGTTTAAAAAGGCAGAGAGAGGGCCTAGTTTTAAAACACTCCGTTCCCAACTTTCCGCGTGTTGAGGGGCGGAACTGAACACCGCGGTTTGTCTCGTTACTATATTAAGGAAGTGCAAATAATTCAGTGGCTGAAACGGAATCAAACCCACGTTGCGTTTACAGTCAACTCTAACGCTGTGTCGCTGCGTCACGACCTCTCGAAGTTAAGCAACTAAGCCAGGTTTGATACATATAAATCAGTTTTACATACATTTAAGTATTATTTTTTATTTTAAATATAACAAATGCAATTAAACGTAATATCATAAAATTTAGTGAAACAATCGCAAGTTGACCTTCGACTGCCATTTTCGGATATCATTTCATTATTTTAATTAAGTAGACATTGTTATAAAAATGTGTTATAAAAAATAATATTTATTACACTATTATAATTAACAGATAATAAAAAAAAAATGCGTAAAATTTATTTTTTGTTTCAATAATGAAAAAAATTGTTTAACGTCTGAATTTAGTTTTCCATTAACACATAAATACCTACATACATGGAAATTGAATTAGTAACCACTCGTTATAATCATAAATGAAATCTTGTTTAAGGAAATATATTTTTTACTTATAACGCGGGCCGCATAGAAAATTCTATAATATATGGACCGAAATGAGCCACATATTATATACATTATGTAGGTACACCATGTAGTTTATTAGTACAATAAAATAATTTTGTATCAAAAAAAAACCAGACTTCAAACAGTAAACTAAAAACTTTTAATTATTCGTCCGTTTGTCGCGCATATATTTAATGCAAATTTAAGATTTATACAATTTAACCACATAGGGGGCACCAGCTTTTACATAAAATCAAAATCGAAATTTCTGAGGTAAACTGATAAAAACATCGAATTTTCGAACGAAGCTTTTTATTTTTTTTAAATACTGACAGTACTTGCGTAAAAGATGCTAAAAAATTGACAGTAATTTATTGTGACAATGACAATTAAACTGTATATACATATAATCTGTGAACTAAATACTTTTCTAAATCATTACGTAGCAAAATCGTATAAAGCTTATCAGTTAACTATCGTGTATAAATAGCAAGTTATCACTAACATTCACTTTTAATAGAATGAAAAAAACATACGTATAAGATTCTAATTTGATAACGCCATTTGACAAAAGATAGTCGGACACGACGAAAGTAAAGGAAAAGTCATAAATTTTCATATGACGCAAGTATAATAATGAATAACGTATTCAACTAATAATATTATATTATATATAGGGATTTTTATTCTAGTCAATATTTTATCGTTATATCAAGACATTTGATCATTTGACACAGTCGTGAGTGAGTGAACTTACGTAGAATATTTACAATTACAATATCCCGTGACGATTCCTCCCACATACTCGAACTCTAATTAAAGAATATGGGTAGGTACCCAACATATTTTTGTAAAGCTGGACACCGGCCATTCTGACATCACATGATATGTTTTCGACTTACCTTCATGTCGTCGAGCATATCGCAGGCCGATATGAGGGAGGCGGTGTCCGGAGTCACTTTGATGACGCCCATCGTGGGAGTTGACACGGAGGACCGAGTGGACCGTTTACGTGACAATAACTCCAACAGTTCAAGACAATGTTACAAATATTCAGTTGTAGCGAGTGGCGCGTGGTTTGTTTTTAGGACAACGCGCGAGACGTGCTCACGCAGTGACCGAGCCGCGCGGACTGACGCCAAACTCTGCAACTTCGCGGGCCGAGTGAAAGGGTCGTGACGTCACGCACCCCCCTCTCTCCACAACCTGTTGCTATATCTTCTATCTCCTTCTCTCCAACGCACCTCCGATATACCTGTCCTTGTCGTAAATGACAGTTGCGTACGTTGTGAGTACGTTAATTATTTATCGTCGTATAAATTTTAGCGCATTTTTTTTGTAATGGCTGAAGGTCACGAAGCAAAAGTAAATGCTGTAGACTGCTTAATAACTCTAAAATTATTACTAATTGCGGTGAACGTCGATGATAGATATGATTACAGATTTTATATAAAATACATTTTAAAACAATTAAAACTCATTTCAAAATAGGCCGTCGTGGCGCAGCAGCACAATAATGTGATTGTAAGCGCCACAGTTGTTAGTTCGATTCCCCACTCGGGGAAAAGTTCCGCCATTCAATACGCAATGCTTTGAGATTTCAGCGGATTGAGTGAAGAATGGAGTGTCTTAACATTAATCACTTTCTGCCTTCCCTGCTACATGCGGAATATAGCTGTACAAACAACTTTTTTTTAAACTTTCATAGTCTGGAATTCGTAATGTTCTATATATATATATATATAAAAGGACATGTACCGGACTGACTGAGGTAAGACGCACGCATAGCCGTGACCGCTGACGGTAGAAACGTGAAATTTGGAAAGATTTTTATTGTTTCCACTAATAGGGGTTTTGAAAATAATTAAACATCCCTTAAAGGGATGAAATAGAGGTTGAAAGTTTGTATGGTTTTTATTTTAAATCAGCATCGATTTTTATAAAATTTGAAATGCACTCTTAAAAATATTAAATTGAACATGGTTTTTTAGAATGGTTCAAATAAGTGGTTGAAAGTTTATATATGGAAAAGTCTTCAAATCGTCACCGATTTTTATAAAAATTAAAATTCAGATGTTAAAAATATTGTTTCGTGTTTTGTTTAGAATTCATCCCTAAGGGTGCAATTAAGCGGGCGAAGCTGCGCGCGCCCTACATCAAAATATTCACATATAACAAAAACATGACAATAAAATATAATAAACACTTCAACAACAATATAAATACAGCCAGATATCAGCATAATACTTTATTAATAAGTACATCAAGTAATTTAATTTAGTCCTTTCAATACAACAGTATTGTTACAGTTGTATTACAAAAGGTTTAAATTATTAAGAAATTCCATTATTTTTATTATAGACGGAAAGAAAGAAGAAAGAAAACGACGTTACTGTGTATTGTATTGAAATTAAGATAAATTCAAAGAAATATCTAATACTTCATTATACTTTATAACTCTGGATTATTGACCAGACACGCGTGTTACTGCAAACGCGACTGATTGGGGGTCGATTCCCACTTGAGGAAATGAAATGTTTTATATTTGATTTTTTTCACTCTGGTGTCGAGGTAAAGTGCGGCGTTGAGATCCGGCCACTTAACACGCAAAGTCTCCAGAATTGGGTAGAAAGTGGGGAAAGGAGATTTCTTAATGGGAACTGAGTGTATTAAGAATAGGTACCCGGGATCCCTCTGCCTACCCTGTTGTATGCAGAATACATCGTGAAACTGAAATAAAATTGTTGACGTAGTACGACGTTGGTTGTGACTGTGACATAAATTCAAAAGTAAAGGAATAATAAAATGAAATCTCTACAACTATGTTAATACTATATGTAATATATATATTGTGAAATGACTGATATGTTCGGAGATCAACGCATAGCCTAAACCGTTGAACTTAGAATTTTATAATTTTGCTAATACTTGTTCTCTGTCGAGCATAAGTGAGCACTATCAAAGAAGTTTAGAAAAATCATTTCCATTTTGTATGAAACACTAGCCATCCAAACGCGGCGGTCATACTTTTAATACTTGTAAAGTATACATAGTGAAAACAACTTCGGCTCTAAAACATAAGTGACGTTCAAGTGAGACTGTTATTATGAACGTCCTTCACCTTTCATCATGTACTCTAAGTTTGAGCTTACACAACACCAGTCGTCACAGTCTAATTTAGTCGAGGGTCGTGGATTCGAAGCCAGTCAAATTGATAAAATGATGCAATTATACCTAAGCGTTTTGAAATATTCACTATCACTATTTTACAAGTAAAACCACAAGTTTGAACTTCAATAAAACATGTTTTACAAAACGAGTTGAGATTACACTTGTATAGGTATAAATGAACCTGACTTTTACACGTAATCGACGTTATTGTTTTAAAAGTCAGTATTATTTACGTGTGGATGACATTTCAGTTTATTTTCGTCAAATAATTATATCAATGATTGATAGGCGCCACTTTCCGACGGCAAGAATTCGGTTTATTTTACATAAGTCTTGTACCAGAATTTTAGTGTTCATTTAATAGTATCGTATACAAATTATACTTTACCTAAATGCAGCATATATGTATGTTTGAGCGAGGTACATTATCTCCATAAATAAGGAACACTTACTGTAGATATCTATATTAAAAAAAATATTAAAAATATAATAAAATTAAATTAGCTTCACGCTGTATCCCGCACACAGCAGGGTAGGCAGAGGGAACCTAGTGTTAAGACACTCCGTTCCCCACTTTCTGCCGAATTTTGGAGGCATTGCGTGTTGAGTGGCAGAACTGAACGCCGCGCTTTGCCTCGACACCAGAGCGAAGAAATGAAAATATAAATTTAAGTAAATATTTCATATCCTCGAGTGGGGATCGAACCCACAAGCAGTCGGTTTACAGTCACACTTTGTACCACTGCGCCACGACTGGCCTCAAAAATATTAAAAAATATTAAATTTACTCTAAAAGTTCCTAAAATAGTTTTTTTTGTTGTTTTTCATGTAAAATGTAAAATTTATACATAATAGTTTCAATGACGGCACAAAAGTACTGATAATGATAATTATTAAAAAAAAATTGGAATAAGAAAATGGAGAGGTAGCGTTATTCATCTAATTTAAAAATAGTAACATTATCGTGATTTTTAAAAATAGATACATATGTAATTATTCAGCATATTGATCGTACTACAATATCTAGTAACCATAATAATCTTATAAGGAAATAATTAACAGTTAAAGATTTATAAGTATAGTTGTCTTCGTTTTTGATAATATTACTAAAAATAAAAATATTAAGACAGTATACTCACTTTATTGACATAAAAACACGTTCGAAACAAATTTATATTTTTTAATAAAAGTTTTTTTTTAACTTTAATGAAAACATTAAAATATTTATTTAGAAAACATAAAAATATGAACCAAGCGCGACTTTCATACGTTTTATAAATAAGTCTTTTTCTTTCCTATGTGTAGAATGACACTATAAAAAATGTTAAAAAACATTAAATATTTTATTTCCCCAGGTGGGAATCGTACCCGCAACCGTTGCGTTTACGATCGCACGCCTGTGCCATGAACTATACTAAATTGTCACCTGTCAAAATCAGCATTTAAAAGGAAGACTTAAGTTAGGATGTGGCCGAATGGTATACAACCTTGGCCCGCGATAAAACGAAAGTACACTGGATTAAAAAGTAGGTCACTGTTGAGTCAAGGTGAGGTGTGTGCTGCGTGACTTATTAATGTTTTTGTTTTGATTTTGTTTATTAAATTGAATCTAATTGTAAGTCAAAATAAACATTTTATAAATGTTACGCTTATGAAACTATATGTCTTGACTTTTAGGGCTCCGTACTCAAATCTAAAAAGAAACGGTATCCCGGTACATATAAAAACTATTAGAATCTTATAATTGCAGTTCAACCCATACACCCGCAAACTTAAGTTTATGAACTTTCAAAAATTGTACTTCCCGTTGACCTACAATCGTCATGGCAGCGAGCCCGACTCACACTTGACGGGTTTACTGTTTCTTTTTTTATGCATATTAATACATCGCAAGACGATATGTATTACCAAAATAAACATTAAAATTATGCTTATCTTTTATCATCTAATAACGTCAAACAATAAATAGAAGATGCCTTGACTTTTCTATAAACATAAAGTTTGAGTATTATTTTGTACAATTCGGACGTATCGATATTTAAAAAATGAATATACTATGGTGTTAGGTAACATATAACTAAATACGAATCGAATTGGTTACCATTTTATTCATCTTCACGCTTTATCCCGCATACAGCAGGGTTAGAGGAGAGTGTGAAGACACTTCGATTTACTCCCGCATTTGGGAATAATGGAAATCGTAGGAGTAAAAAAAATAGGAATAATGTTGGAATTGAATCCAAAACGACCGCGTTGGTGTCGTATAATTTAGTGATATTTAAATCCGGATTGTTATTTCTTTCCTGTACTTTTTGTATTTTTTTTCTCTCTATATAAAACTTAGTTCGAATACTTCACTACGCTAAATCCTGTACACGTGGAACGGTTTAATGGATCACGTCTATTCCGACGTATTTCGCCTCATTTTTTATTCCTTTAGAACACCTAAATACCTTCTAATGGTTGTTAATAGTTGGTAAATTAATATTGATCTACAATCTTTGATATCTGTAATCTGTATTTGTAATCTGTAATTAATATTGGAAAGCTGAAGATTTTGTTTGGCTGTACGCGTCAATCTCAGGAACTACTAGTTCAAATTGATGATAATTCTTTTTGTGTTGTATAGTTCATTAATCGTGGAACGCTAGTTGTCGTTGTATCTGTGCCCTGGACACAGACGTCAAGTTAAGTATGGAATGAAAATACTTAAGTTTTGTTAAGATCTGGCAATCTTTAAACATTTCGGATTATTTTTTTTGGTGCATGCTGTATCCCGCCTATAGCAGGCAGAGGTATTGTATGTAATGTTACCTAGTATTAAGATACTACGTTACCCACTTTTCGCCAGAGGAGCATTGCGTGTTGAGTAAAGTAACTCAATGGTGCGCTTTGCCTTTTTAGTAGAACTAACTAACCAAAAGGAAAATATTAAACAATAATAACTAATTTCCAAGAGAGTGAATCGAACCCACAGCTATCGCGTTTACAGTCACAGGCTTTTGCCATTGCGCCACGATGGAGTCAGGTTAATTTGTCTATTAAATTGAATACCATACGATAAAGTTCAATAATTCCAACCTTTGAAGTGTGATTAGTGTTACAGTAGTTATATTTGTGATATATTTCATCATGCACAAGAATTCTATATATTTCCCAATTTAACGAGTAATGATATGACATTACGTTTACTACTAGCGATAGTACCTACTTCTATCATATTACGCCGCTGTGGCGCAGTGTGTACGACTGAACGTGATGGTCGTGGCTTCAAACACTTGAGGTTATGTTTATATTTTTAAATGTGCAGAGAGTGGAAAAAAGTATAGCTTCACGCTGTATTAAGCAGGGACAGGGTATTTAGTGTTAAGACACTCAAGCAAATGAAATAATTCATTCCCTCAAGTGGGAATCGAATATACAGCTGTCACGTTTACAGTCAGACGTTGTGGTGGCTATAATAGAATAGTGTTATTAATAATTTAGCTCTCTTTGTATTAAATAAAGAGAGAGAGAGAGAGAGAGAGAAAGGAAAATATACAATACGAGAATGGCCAATTCGTACCGTATTCGTATTCGTATAATGTGTCATGTAGATAACTACAGGAAACTTAGTCATAAATTAATTACTGTATTGATTTAACATACACTCCAATTGACTACTTTAAAAAGAATTTACATATCACTGACTGACTAACAAAATAATTATTTTTAGAAAAATATTAAACAAAAAACTAATATATATTCGATAAAAATATGCAAAAATGTAAATTTTAGGATAGTGTCCATTGTATCCGGTTGCAGGTTATATCAGAGTACGACTCAAGGAGAGAACACTCGTAAACTACGCTGTGCACTGTATTATTTATTTTATAGCCTATAATATCAATGTGCTGATGCATTACCAACGTTGACACCAGGTGGTAAGGTTCAAAATCCATCCATCATCGGTATTCCATAGAAAGGTGATGTTTTATAGCGATTTGATCTTTGCTTTAATGACATAAGACGTGTTATAGGATAGACATACGTACATACAAATCGCACGACGTCCTTGGCAGGGCCGGATTGTTATTGTAACGCGGATACGATGTTGCTGGCGTTTCAACGAAAGCTTGGACTTTTGTAAACGGATCTAATTATTGAACAATGAAAATAAAGTTAAAGCAAGTATTTATTTTTAGAAGAGATAAACTAATGTGTCACTTTATTTACTGTCACGCTATGTGATGGAAGTAGCCAGAGGGAACCTAGTATTTTAACACAACCAAACACTCCGTTTCCCACTTTTCACCTAATTTTCGAGAAATTTTGTGTTGACTTGTATAGTGGCACACCTCAATGTTGCGGTTCGTCTTTGTTTCTACAAGTCTAAATAGTTATAGCAAAACTTACAATATCCAACTAAGTTGTAGCATATTACAGGTTATCCGTTTCCGATTCTGTCAATAGCTGACAGAATCGGAAACGGATACGCCGACGCCGAACGAAAGCTTGGACGACTCTTTGCTCAATGCTCAAATCTGATTGTTGAATTTTAATAATTTATGTTTTACGTCTTCCACTTTATGCTGGACCCTCGTCCACGAACCCCGTGTAACACCAAAGGGGCGACCTCTGAACAATTTATGCAAGTATTTCCTCGAATTTTTATTTCTGGTACCAACTGTTTCCTTTCTTATCAATTTGGTTGTTGCCCTGTTAGTTTAGTGGTTAGATATCAATTGTTGGTAGATTGTGGGTTTGTCCCAAAGATATTGTGACATAAAAACATTGAACTGCACTTGGCTACGCGTCTGTAAAGTATCACTTAGGCTTGAACTCCACCAAAGCGGAGAGATGTTTTTAATAACAACTAATAGAATTACGTTATTCGTACATTCTCCTGGAGGCTCCGTTTTGGTGGAGTTCGGACCTTGCTGTATATGAGAAATATACATATGAACACACTTTTTTTAATCAAAGTACTATTTATTATACTAGTTCTATTTGTATATAAATACGCAAAGAATTGTACTAACCCGATATATTCGAGGGTAAAATGTATTTTAATTATAAATTTTATCGGTTTATGTATTTGAGTATGAGAAATTATCTGTTAATCTTTAAAATTATTAAAATTATCATATCATACATCGTAGTCTTATGATGTGTTACAGACTGTATAATATTGTCATGTATATTTGCAATTAATAAAAATATTCAGCTGATGCCAATCGGGGCGCTGAGACACAAGTGTGTGACTGTACACGCAACAGGTTGTGGGTTCGATCCCCACTAGAAGAAATGAAATTATTTATTTAAATGTATATTTTTATTTCTTTGCTCTGATTGTGAGGCGAAGCGCATTCGGCGGAAAATAGGGAATGTAGTGTCTTAGCACTTACTGACCTCTGCCTACTCTACGTACAGGGGGTACGTGGGTATTGTTAAATATTTAATTTTCTCGAGTGGGAATCGAATCCACAACCTGTCGCGTTTAAAGTCACGTTTTGTGTCCCTCCTGAATAAAACCATGTTTAATTTAATGCAATAATATATTGATTGTATATATATATTTTAACTTAATTCGGACTTAAATTACATATTTCCGTCTCATCTCATATGGCTAAGAATGATTTTAATAATTATGACACTGTCCTTCCTCATCTTAGTTAATAGGATGTTATTAAAAATATTTTATATCATTTTATTTTATTAAATTTTAATGTCATAACAATACGATTTATTTCTTTTCTCTTTACGAATTTAGATTTCTTTTAAACTAGAACGGGAACTTTTTGATTTAAATCCGGTACTAACTAACTAACTAATCTAATTTAGAAAAATGTCCAAGATTCGTGATAATCGGTTAAATAGTTTTCGAAATATGAAAAAGAATAAATTCTTTCTGTTCAGTCGAAAGGCGCTAAAAGTCGATTTAATTTTTCAACTAATCTTTTAATCTCCACATCACATTACAATATTAAATTAAAGATATAATTACTAGTAAAATTTATTCATCACAATTTATAGGTCGTTTATCCTCAAACAGGATCTAGATTCTAGGCATAAAGTAACCTTCCAACACAATCTAGGGCAGAAATTATCTAACTGACATAATTTGCAAGCGGAATTTTCGTTCTTGGCATTGTAAACCTGATATGATAATAGACACTGTTAACACTGTTTAATTGATAGTGGCGTTAAATAAAAAAAATGATACTAAACTATTTATTTTTGACTTGTGCTGCTTTTTGATTGTATTAACTTAGTTTTTTTTTTGGATTCACATTGCAGGGTAGGCAGGGGGAACCTGGGAATTTAGTGTTAAGACATTTCATTCCCATTAGAATACTTCCGGTTCTAAGTTTCCATTGAATTCTGGAGGAGTTGAAGAATGTGAAGTAAAAGAAAATATTAAATATTATATTTACTCGAGTAGAAATCGAACACACTACCAGTCGCATTTACAGTTCCTTGGCCTTGTGCTCCTACGCCACGACTGATTTCGAGGTTTTTTTGTATCAAATATCAAAGTTTTGCGTTTTCGTTTGCCTAAATCACGGTTAAAAAATAGCTAAACCGTATACACCGTACGGTACGGTACGGTGTAACCGTATACAGCGTAAAGCTGATTATGATTAAACCCATTTTAATTGTATTTACGCAACTAGAACAAAAACATTCAGTGAACCTTTCTAGATTTAAATCTAGATTTTGAGATATTTTAATTGCGCAAATTGAAAAATGTATTATTACCTTAATACCCGACTGTGTCAGAAGGAGGGTAGACGGAGGGTATTGTTTTTCGAGTATATATTTGTACGTTGGTATGTAGTTCTGTCTAGCGCCCTATCTTATATATAAGATGTCCGTGAATTTACCCGAATTGTGGTAGCGAAATAGTCTATATAAATTAAAATGGTGTCCACAAACGAAATATAAGGAGCCGAATTTTTGTTTTTATAACAATTACGTAGTAAAAACACCAAATAACGTTTCATATCAAAAGACACAAAGAAATGGCAATCTAGCTAGAATAAAACAAGAAAGCCTTTATACTACAAAAAACGGTTTTTATTTGGTGCTTAGAAAAGTATATTTACGTTGTGTACGTATTTTTCCCAAGTATATAAGTGATAATAATGTTGTTGGGTCTGGCTTTATAAAAGAAAAGGTAGTAAGTAGGTTTTACTCTAAGTAAGGCCTCTAAGAGGCCAGTCGCGGCGCAAACTCGACTGCTTGTCGGTTCGATTCCACCTCGGGGAAGTAAAATATTTAATATTTTCATTTCTTTGTTCGCGTCGTTGCACTTCAGTTCCTCCACCTAACACTCAATGTCTTCAGAATTCAGCGGAAAGTAATGAGCGGAGTGTCTTAACACTACCTCTGCCCTGCTAGATGCAGGATACAGCATGAAGCTGAAAACTATTTACTAGATCTGATTTCTTTGACTGAAATCTGTAAATTGTATTATATATTTATGTGTTGATGGATACACAACAAAACAAAAGTCTCATAATAGTCCGCTTACTTATAATAGCCTTAAGATCGATGTAGTGTTAATATTTTAGTATTAAAATTGGACACCACTATAGAACGTTGAATGCTAGCCCAACATATCCGGTTACAAGGTCGGTAACTAGGCCAGATCCGAATCTCGAAACTATTGGGTTACATGAAAAATAAAACTCGCACAAGGAAAAGGTTTCGCTTGAATTTTTTGGTTTTATATATACTTTTATTTTGCGTTATTATTTACTAACTACTCGATCTGGCTCCGCCCGTGTGGCCAATCTTCGACGATTGAACCTAATCTAATCTTCGAACCTATCCATAATTTATATATATACAATTTTCTATTTATATTATTATTAATTAATTGAAAAGACGGAATCTTTCAAGTTCTCCTTTTTTTTTTGAGACACAAATACACATTTATATATACAAAGACTGAGAAACAATTTACAAAAATAAAACTCGACTCGGCTTTTGTTTCCTTTTTAAAATAGGTTACCAATTTTTTTAATTTATACGACAACTTTGAATATTACGTTAACACAGTATCAAGTTAATTTTGTTACATTTGTATATTGTTTTTTAGCGAGGATAGTTTGTCAGGGCACAGTGTCATGAAAATTTATTTTAATTGCGAAGTTGTCGTGCTACGCCACGACAGCTTCGACGTATAGGGTATAAATTATAAAAGTGAACTCGCGATATGGGTTCAAATCCCACTCGGAGGACAGTTTTATTTTCTGTCTCAAAAAATTAGCGGAGCGTAATACCAGGTTATTTCTACCTACCTTGCTAAATGCAAGAAACAGCGTGAAAATAATCTTTTACAATGTTTCTAATAGCCTCAATATAATATCTAACAACAAAATTAGATAAATATATTTATATTTTCTGTCTGTTTGTTTTAGTGATAAAATAATAATATCATCATAAATAAATAAAGAAATAAATTAGCTTCAAGCTTTATCCCGCACACAGCAGGGTAGGCAGAAGGAACCTAGTGTTTAGACACTCCGTTACCCACTTTCTGCCGAGCTCTGGAGGCATTGCGTGTTGAGTGGCAGAACTCAACGCCGCGCTTAGCCTCGACACCAGAGCGAAGAAATGGAAATATAAATTTAAGTAAATATTTCATCTCCTCGAGTGGGCATTGAACCCACAACCAGTCGGTTTTACAGTCACACTTCGTGCCACTGCGCCACGACTGGCCTCTAAAAATAAAAAATAAAACGAAAGTAATGAGAATCGAGCCCGAAGTCTTCGCTAAAATTTATAATATAAGGACATTTTTGTATGTGAAGAAGGCTTTATGCGGAGGAATTTCTTATAATTCCATAGATACATATCCATGCAACAAGGAGCCAGAGTTTTTCTCGTCATAGGTATAGGAATCTACATCGTTCACGCTGTTTTTCAAATTGTAGGGTAGGATAAGACACCACGCGTTAAGACACTCCGTTCCCTCGCTTTCCGCCCAATTTGAAATATCACGGTCATAAAGTGGCGGAACTCTAATAGAGCTAGATCTTTGTCTAATAGAGCATTGAAATTAAAACAAATTTATATTTAATTAATCCCCCGAGTGGGAATCGAGCCCAAAACCGCTTCACCTACAAAATGACTCCTAACCTAACTCCAAACCTATTCCTTGGTATCTACTCAGTTATAACGTAAATAAAACAATTACAAATTAAAATTTATGAGTATATTCCATTTTGTTGTGTAACGCAACAAAGGGGAAAACAAACAGAAAATGCCATTTTTGTTATTAGAATTGACTACGCCCACACCGTCCGGCCGTGACTTCCAAAAGTGTGATATGCGAAATGATTTGATAAGAACTGATTAGCCTCGGTGACTTGGTAAACAAAAGTTGTTACATGTCCAAGGCCACCGAAATATTTTGCTTATATTTTATTTGTTATAAAATGCTTATTGTATTTGAAAGATAAAGTTATTTTTATATATTTTTGTTTATCTCCACGCTGTATAGCTGAAATAAAAGAGTGTCTGTCTACTATTTTATAGAAGCTAGTATTAATGCATTTCGTTTTCTGCTTTATTGAGGCCATCGTGGCGCAGGGGCACAAACGTGCGACTGTAATCGCGATGAAACGCGACGGTTCTGGGTTCATTTCGCTCTCGGGTAAATGTAAATATCTATTCAATATTCACAGCGCGGTTTTAGTTTCCACAACTCAGCACTCTCTCAGCCTATCCTGCTATGTGTGTATGGGACGGACATATTGACAAGTTAAAAAAAACAGAACTTTAATTAAGGCATAATAAAAATAAACTCAAAATATTATTCTTTATCCAATTAGTAATGCATTTTGTTAAATTATTGTTGGAATTGTAAACTCATATATTTTCTTAAGAATTTGTCCACAAAGCCTTTCGAAAATATTTTCTTAAATAAAACAGGTTTACCATTCAATTTCGAAAAATATAAATCTAAAAGGAATTTACGATAGTTAATTAATATCAAAACCACGCCCATATCTTATTGGCGGTATCATTTTCGATGTAAAGAACTTAAACATGAGGGAGCAGATTAAAGGATGAGCAAGGGCGGCTATTAGAATCAAAGATGAGCTAGAGTGACTGCAGTACGTTTAAAACATATAAGTTAACTAGGACTACTGAAAAATTACCTCAATTCTGGTTTGCAACTTTTTTATATATATATATTTTCCGCAGTTTTTGATGTATTTTTTACCCCAGTTGACTTCGTATTAAGCTCACCATATATTATATTTTATTTTGGTTCTACAGTCTCTTTATAGTTTTGTTAAAAAGGCGAAGAAATGGAAATAATTAATTATTCAGAGTACGAGTTGAAGCCACAACCATCACGCTTACAGTCACACGATGTGCCACTGTGCCATGAAAAGTATAATGTTACATGAATTGTTTTTTTTAATATTTAATTATTATTTATTTTATTCTGTATTATTTTTTTGGTTGGACATAGGGGACCGGTGTGTGAAGACACTCCGTCTCTCATATTCCGTCCAATATTTCATATAATGCGTATTATCTGAAAAATTGTATCAGGAGCGAGGAAATGAAAATGATCCATTTCAATTAGTATCGTTTCATCGCGTTAACAGTCAGACACTGCGCCGATTCCAATATTTAAATTATATCAATAACTTAACACAATTAAAAAGGAAAACCTAAAAAAGTGCTTATTCATACATTACATTGGTACCATTTAATTTTGCTGATGCCTCTTACATTGCTTTTAAATTAAACACGTGCATTTGATAACTAATCGCTTTATATGCTTTGTCACTATCCTTTGTAACGGTCAATAGGGTTCCGTACCCAAAGAGTAAAACCCATTTACCACTATCCGCTTGTGATGATGTATTTCTATTGTGGCTGTAACAAAATATACTAAAAAAGAGAAGAAAGTAAATGTTTAAGGGGGCTCCCATACCAGAGATATAATTTTATTGACGTGAATCTGAGTTTTTGTGACGGTCATCTTCAGAACATAGCTCATTCGATACAACAATTATATAGTCATTGTAATATTTTAAAAACATTTTTAATATGACAATGTGCGAAAAGGTTATTTATAAACATTAAGTGCGTGTACAGAATTTTTCAAAAACCGGTAACGAGGTATAACGCGGCGTTGAGTTCCGCCACACAACGTATAGTTGTTCTTGCTATGTGCGAGCTCACGTAGGTTATTGTTAGGGACAACCTAACGTTCTATTTTCTATATACGAGTATAATACAGTTGTAGTTGCACTTTGCGACGATTGAGTTTAAGTTCTGTTCTTTTCTTTCTTTTTTCCAGCTTCGCACACAACGGAATACCTGGGAACCTAGTGTTAAGACACTCTGTTCCTCATTAGGACACTTTCCTTCTCCATTTTCCGCCAAATTCTTGAGGCAATGCATGTTCCTTAATAATTAATTTAAGAGCAAGTTACTTAAAAATTATAGATTTAAGTCAAACTAGAGACTATTATGGCATAAGTTAACGTTTTTTGCTGACTTAATTTCAATTAACGTTATTAAAAATATTGCTACGTCGGATGTACTTTTTGAAAGGGTTTCTAAAAGATCTTAGTGTAATTAAGCTTTAAGGAAAAATCTGTCTGTTAGTTTGTTATAACATTTTATTTCAATTAAAAAGAAATCGAGTTAATAATGAGGCGACTATTAGTACTAGTATTCAAGCCCATACTTTAGTAAGAGATAGCCTATTGTCTCACTCCGTTTTCAATTTCCCGCCTGTGTTCGATACATTGCGTGTTGACTGGCGGAAATCAACGCCGCGTTGTCATAACACACTATCAATAATTGCAAAAAAACTGCTTACGTAATTCTTGAACGGCCCCTTAGCAAAATAAAGTACACCGTGAACTCCGTCAATTATGACAAAAAAGAAGTGACTCCTTTCTTTTTCTACGTTATGAAATGTCATGAATACGAGAATACAAAAGAAAATAATTTTAAAGTATGATAACTTTTAAAAGAATATTTCCAAGTGAGTGCGCTATTTTCACAAGTTTTGTATTTTCTTTATTTCCACTTACGTTGCACTGAAATATAAATGACGTGGAGTTCTACATTTAAATGAATGAATAAAATTTTTATTTTATAATATTTTCTAAAATGTTTATTCAAGCGCTCAGACCAATTATTGTTTGAGTTTTACGCTGTATTCTGAACATTTCAAGGTAGGAAAAGCGAATCTGGGAACCTTATGTTAAGTGACTCCGATGCCTTTGAAACACTTCCGTTTCCCACTATCCGTCGATATATGGAAACATTTCTCCGACAGTAGAACGAACCCACAACCATTGCGTTCACAACCAAACACTGCACCACCACTGCCCCACCATGCCCTCAATTATAGATTGATAATATTAAATAAATCGACATAAGTAATAAAATAAAGTAATTTTACGGTAGATCGCAAACAACGTCAAACAATTATGATGTCAGTAGGTAATAACAGCGCTAATTTTGTTTAATAAAGCGAAAGGCGTTGCCAAGGTCGCAGGTTCATTTTTATGTAAATATTCATACAGAATATTCGAAGGGAAATTGTCTTGACCAACTAGCATTTATTGAGTTATTATAATTAACAAGTTGAAATGTCTGGCTTTCTGCTTTAGAGGTAAAACGTGTCGATTAAATGGTAATCCATTTTAATGAGCCGAGACTGACAATACTGACATTTTCATTTTTATATTAATTGGCGATTGGAAAGAGCTCCCTTGTCCCATACCTATTTACCAAAAAAATTTCTGAAGGAGTCGAAATAAGATAATAAAATTATCTTTCTCTGTTTCCATGAGCAGCTGCATACTTGTCTGTGAATAGATTATGTTGACATAATCTGCCCTCAAAGCTTCCAAACATGTGATAGATTGTTAAATTAGAAATGTAAAGCGGGATTTGAACCTATGCCTCCTGAAAAGTGCTCGACCACGGGTAGAGGTAGCCTATGGTTGAGATACTCCATCTTCCTACTCTCTGACAATTTTTTGGTGCTGAGTGGCATCACTCTACGCCACGCTTCGTGGTAGACACAGATAATTCCATTATAATAAGTGTTTACCTCGGAGTTTTAAATATTAAATTTCTTTAAAGTGTATCTCCGACCCCCCAATGATCGATGATAAAGACGTATCATCTTTGTATCTATCGCCAGATAACCGAGAGTGACATCTTAATTCTTATCATATAAGTATATTTATAGATACATAATATTTGTACTCAAAACAAAACAAAATGTTACTTAATACTAATGACACTACTGACCATAGAGTGATTGTTAATGTTCCTGTACTTCTAAAAAGGATAGAGTATATTTTACCATTTTTATATTATTTACCAGATGGTTTCCAAAAGGTGAGAGAATAGTTTCTCTTTGTGTTCAAATAAAAGTGAATGATTGTGTGGAAAATTTTAGTGCCTTAAAAAAATTGTGTGTCTGTTTGCTTATGCAGACAGTCGGAACTACTGGACATATTTAAAGTCAGTAAGAAACAATGAAATACTCCATTAAAATTTTAGATATAAAAAAATATTAATTTGATCGTATGAAATTTTGTAATATAAAAAATTATGATTTTGAAGCTAAGCTAACAACGAAGTTGTGGGCGACAACTAGTGACTAAATAACATTTCTACATATTTATTTTTGTAACACGGACTGTTTCCTAGATCAATTTGTCAACATCCTTAAATTTGGTTATATCATAAATATTAAACATTTAGATACGAACTATATGTATTTTGAAACATACCGTACAGGATTAACAATTACATTTAAACCTTCACCGAATGTGTAATTTTCTACGAAATCGATACTAAAAATCGATTTAAATATTTTTTTTATATATTACCTATGCAAAAATATGCACACGCCTCGATTATAGCGGGTTATTTTAGGTCTAGATTTACTCATCGACCAACTGTAGGATATTTAGTAATTGGAAGTGGTATTAACAAATTAATTGTTTCACTGAAATAATTAGATACAGCCAATTGAACTTTGTATCGGGCGTCGGTCGGTCGGTCGGTGCCAAGTTGTTTGTAATTCACTTAGAGTTTGCGATGATAGAGAGAATATAAGTTCGTTTGTTATTTGTCGGAACGTCTTAACACTAGGTTAACGCTACTGCTAAAAACATGAAATCATTCATTATTTTTGAATAGCAGAATGCGCAGAGGGAACATAGTGTTAAGACATTTTTGTTCCCCACTTTACACCAAATTCTTGAGACATTGCAACTCTGTTGAATGGCAACTCAAACTCAAACTGAACAAATGGCGTCACCAGAGCGAGGAATTTAAAATATTAAATGTTTCATTCCCCCGAGTGGGATCGAACTCACAACCCTCGCGTTTACAGTCCCACGCTTGAGCTCCCCGCGCCACGACGACCTCATACGCAACTTTTCATGCTTTGTTGTGGACAGTGTAAACAATTTGTACTAACAATTTTTATTTTGCAACTTTCAGGTTAGTATTATCTAGGACCTGAGCGATATTTTAGAAAAATATGCCTTAATTCATTTGATCTCTCTTTTACTATTGGTGATAATTCAATTAACGATGAGCATTTTTATGAGAGGACATTTAGTGAAAAGTTACTCAGTTTTTGCTTATTAAAGTCTATATAAGTGGGTTAAGGTCTGCAACCATGGCTTGTGATTATGTTATAGAGAGGAGAACCGACTGTGGAGGCACTTATAGGTACAAGGCGGAAAACCACCTTGTCTTAACATACCAGTGAAATTAAACAACCCAGAGTTGGGGTCAAACTCGCAATCATCGCGCTTACTATCAGAAATTAACACACAATATCTCGAAAATTGGACGGAATTTGGGGAATGGATTTAACACTAGGTTTCCTCTGCGTATCTTGTTATATGCGGGATACAGTGGGAAGCTATAAAACACACACACATGTAAACATACATATATATATATATATATATATATATATATATATATATATATATATATATATATATATATATATATATATATAATTATCTTTATACATGAATATTTATGATTACAAGAAATTTAACATACTAAAGTTCACACAACGACCAGCTAATAGTGAACGGTAGTAAGAACAAAACAACTTGACACGGCCTTGGTCAAACACTTTCACTTGATTATTGTGCACTGATAAGGACGCGGAAATATGGAATAAACTATTTAATAACTATATGTAATTATTTTAATAAGTATAAAAAAGATATGATAAAATTACGCCATGTTAATTTTTGCCGATATTTTTGAATACAATTCGTAAAGTGGGGAATATTCTTAATTAGATTTTGTTATTATTTAGATTGAAAAACATAGGAAAAATTTATGAAGAAATAAATTCTTATTAAACAACGATTTTCGGCCAACGGGTATGTGTCAAGAACAAAGTATAGACGCTCGTATGTAGGTATGTAGATATATTTTTTTAGTCCTTCAAGTGACTACAGACCGAGACATAGAAATTTGATGTTTTTTTCAGATTGATATACACACGTGGTCATCAAAAAAATATTTTTACAGACAGACAATACTGAGTAAAAACAGTTTTTTTAAGTATATATTTAACTCTAAAAATAGTCTTAATGTAATCGAGTTTTTTCTGAATTGAGGCCCAACTTAGCCAGAGCCCTTTCATCTGATATCTCACTTGAACTAGTGGCTTTAATTCCAAATTTTATCCCCCTTCTAGGGCTATTATTTTATGTTTCTTTTTATAGTGTCGAAATATACGTTTTTAGGCTTCATAAGCGGCCATATTTTTTTAAAAGTACGTTTTTTTTTCAAAAGCTCCTGGGGTCGTAGGTCTAGGTATTTAGTTTGATTTCTACTCGATATCTCCAAGCGATAATGAAATAAAAGCTCTTGACTAAATAACTACTAATAGGCAGACAGACGGACAACAAAGTGATATTAAATAATTGACAACAAAGTGATCTTAATTTAAAGTACGAAGCTCTAAGAATGGCCAAAGAGTGGAGAAATGCTGAACTATAATGTGTTCTAGATCAATGGAATTTTGTAATAAGCAAATGAATCTAAATTGGTGACCAAATGAATCAGGAAATACAGAACTAGTCTTAGTTGCAATAGATTAATAAATACTTTAAATTATATCTAAGATCTACACCGTTGCATATATTTTGAGCAAAAGTAAACATTTCAAGAGTTAAATTAAAGCTTGTATTAAATTAGTTCAACAACTTTTCACTTTTGTTAGTATTTCTATATATACATAACTAATAAATATTAATATTCTGTAATGATATATTTTGGCATTGCACTATATCCTCCGCACAAAGCAGAATAGGCAGAGAGAGGGAAAGTGTAGTCTTACTCCCACAAGTGGGGATCGAATCCACAACCACTGCTTCTAAAGTTAGATGTCATTCTACTGCGCCACATTGACCTCACCAATTTATATAATAAAATTTTATCAAAATGAACGGAAGTCAACGACCTCTTATCATTATCATTTAACGTATTAACTCCTCACACCTATTACGAATAAACAGATTGGTTTTTATCACATTATATGAATGCAGCTATAAAATTTATAATTTTATTTTTGGATATGAACATCTGTTTGTTGTTAATTGGTTGCGCGGTAGGTACAGTAGTTAGAGAAATTGACTGAGAAGCAAAGTTCGGGAATTCAATTCTTATCTATCACTTATAGCAGGGCGATAGTTGTGGGTTCGATGCCACTTGGAGCAAGGAATATTTTCACTTTGCCGCTCTGTTAACAAACACAATGATGAATGTTTCGAAATTTGGTCAGTGCCCAGGGAGCAGGGGGTGGGAGATATATATACAAAAATAGTTAATATATATATTTTATAAGTTAATAACTTTAATTCATTTATAAAACTATTTTTTTATGAAGTTCTTTAAGTATTTTTTAATAACAAAAACTATCTCGAAACAGTCTTTAGAGACCATGTGTATACTTGTTATGGACATATGTGTACACATTTAGAACTAAATTGCTAACTTCCATCGCTCTGTCCACTTGGATAATCCAGTTATAAAATATAAATGTATGTTGAGAGAATTTAACGTTGAAAATATAAATTAAAACGACGTTTATTATTTTTACCAAAATTGAAATATTCTTAATATGTTTAAGAGAGAACTCACTCAATTCAAAAAGTAGAACTAATTAAAAATATTATCCAGAAACGTCTCAACAAATGAAAAAATATCACCCCTAAAATTATTAAACAACAAAACATTAATGTTTATCACAAAAAAAATAAAATAACAAGCAAATCCGAACAAAATTACTAGTGTCCACAAATCACTTATGAAACCTTGAATAAGAGACTGAATTACAACGAAAGTCGACACGAAAGGTACTTTCAAAAGAACGATACAATAGGTAACTGATATCGCACGTTCTTTTTTGTCTGTGCGTCTTCCTCGCGCTGTCACACTGGCCCACCATCAAGGACCGAGTGTATTGTTCACAGTGGATATGGAACTATTTTTGACTTCACTGCGGTTGATTGAAATAGTATTTGTTTTATTATTGTAGAGTACGTAGAGTAAACTTAGACGTATTATTATTTTATATTTTCTGTTTGTATATTGAACTACACGTTGATCGCCCACAAATGTGTGCGGGTGGACTTTCAGACAACTTTAAATAGAAAACTTTATTTGTGTAAAATAGAAAACTTTATTTTTTCGCTCCCGTAGGAATTTCGAGAAATCCTCTCAAAGAGAATAGTAGTGTCTTAATGGGAACGGACTGTCTTAACACTAAAGTCTCTCTCAGTGACCCTCTATACTTCCTAACCTGTCTACATGCTAGATATCAACTTTCTAAGTCCGATTGTTTCCACTATGGGTAGACACCTAATCATTTAGAAACGAAAGAGTTTCACATATTTACAATACACGTATATATAGAAAATATAAAATACATTCATTTGTTTACAAAGATATGTACATAGAACAATTAACCGTGAGATTAAGTTCTGTGGATCAGCAATTTTTGTATATAAATAAATAAAAGAAACATAGCAACAATGTGTTGTTATCACTGAAACAGTGCGACCGGCGACGGTACTCCGTACAATCGCTAACACTTATCTGAGCTTAGCGACTGCTCAAATTTAGCTTTATTTTTTAAATAAATAAATTGGCAAAAACCTAACATTATTTATTAAACTTCTTCAAACTTATTGGGCACGTTTAGAGGATAAGTGACGAAATAAAGCATGAAAGATTTATGAACTGTGACTGATAATAAGCCACAGTGTCAATGATAATGGAGAAAAGTGACGTAAAAAGCATCCCTCAGAGGGTAAATATGACTAAATTGACGACAGAGGTATGCAGAGAAGGGGAACATAAAAAGAAAAAAAAAACTTCTAGATCCTCCATATAACAATGTAGGGAAGGAGAACTTAGTGTTAATACTCTCCACCCTACACTACCTGTACCCTTAAGTAGCAGTCTGAAGCTGTCAGATGGGACAGTTGGTGGAACGGCACCGATATGGTTCGAATTTAATTAGAATAATAAATATGCCTAATTTGTACGTTACCAGTGTGTTTTGTAGCGTAATCAAACATCGAAAGTACCTGTAAAGAAAAGAAATATATGTAGTTAGAAAAATAAAAAGAAAAAGATTATATTTAAAAGTAATCAAGTAGTACAGCAATAAAAACAAACTGAGCGGCGGCGTTGAGTACCACCAAATAACGCGGATCGTTTGAAGTTCGAACGTCACGTAGACAACAGAGTGGGGTATCTACCCTACTATAAAATTCTTTTTATATGTACATTATATGGATTAATTTTAAACTGCAGTTAACGTGTAAAATACAAATATCGATTAAAATACCTTCATAATAATATAATAATAAAAAATATTCTTATACATTTTTAATGTGTTTCCGAAACGCAAAACCGGGAAGGTCCCTTGTAAATAAATGTTATAAATATTATAGTCTGTAATTAAAAACACGCAAGCGGACTCTTAAAATATATTGTCTTAATATAAAACTGCGATGAACCTTGGTTAAACAATAAACTGTTAAAGTATGTAAAAATAATTAAAAAATATACTATATTTTTTAATTTCTGTGTAGTATAATGTATATTGTATATTCATTCTTTAATAAAGATATTTTATAATTTTATGAGATTTCAATGTGGAATAGTGCTTCTTTATCTGGTGGATTGGGAAAGTAATATGATTTTTAGCCTCACGCAGTATCCCGCATACCAGGCATACCAGGTTGAGGCTGAGGGTACCTAGTATTAGAACACTCCATACACCACTTGCCGCCCCATTACCAAGACATTACGCGTGTTAAGTAGCCGGTCTCAACGCTGCGCTTTATCTTGTTACCAGAGCGAGGAAAGGAAGATAATAAATTTCGCCGAGACGTTGTGCCGTTTCACCGCGATGTCCTCATATATAAATGTGGGTATCTATAAAATATTAATTACTACCAGTAAGAGAGGCCAGTCGTAACGCAGTGGGCACAAAATGTGACTGTAAACGCAACTGATTGTGGGTTCGATGAAATGAAATATTTGTTTAAATTTATAATTTCCTTTTTTCGCTCTGGAGTCGCGCGGCGTTCAGTTTCGCTTCGCTTTCGCTCCGCACGCAATTAATTCGGCGGAAAGTGAGGAACGCAGTGTTCTAACACTAGGTTTTCTCTAAAATAGTTGCTTTATATATTTGTATATTACTATAAAATATATTTTTTATTATACAAGTACATTAGAAATTAAATATATTATTGTCCCGATCTGGTCCGACCAAAACAAAATATGGCGTTAAGTTTCGCATCCTAACACGAAACGAAAAAGCTTAAAGCAAAAAAATAATGTTGGCTTCAGTCAAAAAAACACCAAAAACTATATATAACCATCGAGATATATACATATGTATACCTAATACTCCAAATTAAATAAAATACACCAAATCTATTATTATCACAACGTATTACATAAATTAGCTATATTTAGCCTAAAATCGATAGACGGCCGCGCTGCACTACGGTAGGAAGGTCACAGTGCGCATTTGCAGTGACCCTTGACCTTTGACCTTGACCCCGGCATTTCCAACCCCCAAATACCAAAGTTCGACGCCACCCCACAGTACGTGGCACCCTGACACAAATTCTATTCATATTTATAAATACAGTTGTACAGTACCCATTACATTATTTTCTAGTGTTTGTCTTGAAGTTCTTCTTGTACAGTAAACAAGTTTACTTAGAAAATGTAAACAATAAATTGAGAAAGCGCAGTGCCGTATGATTGTAATCGTGATCGTTTTGAGTTGGATACCCGCATTTTCATCTCCTCGCTCTGGTAACAAGGCATAACGCAGCGTTATGCTCTGCAAGTCCACGCGCAATGTCTCGAAAATAGTACAGATAGTAAAGGAAGGAGTGTCTTGTGTGTATGTTCTGTCTGTATATTCTGATATATGCAGGGTATGTATAATATGAAAAAGCCTTGTTTTAATAAGGAAGTGGGTAAGGGAGAATTTCCTCACTAACTTTACTGTCTTTATTACTTGATTACATTTTTTTTGGAAAGGAAAGGAGTAATTAGTGCTATAACATTTAGTGTAACCATTACAAACCAAGTGGGTCCAATGCCATCCATTAGGGATCGAACCCACTACTATCGTATTCCTCTACAGTGCCACATTGGCGTGGGATAAAATAAATAATTACCATATAATGTGTACATAAGAATTAACTGTCTAGTATAATCGATTTTCAATATTTATTACATATCCTATAATGATTAATATTATTCATATATAAAGCACCTGCCACAAATGCGTGTTATTTTGTTTTTTTATAATAGACTAGTTGTTCACTTTGCTTTTCTTTAGAATCTCAATGGCTCCACATCTCAATACGAAAAAATGCAGGAAATTGGATTAATATTCTGGAAATTTGTTATTTTTTTTAGTTTCAAGATGTATTCCGCACATAGCAGGGTAGGTAGAGGTAACCTAGGGTTAAGACACTCCGTTCCCATTAAGACATTTCCATTCCCATTCTCTCAAATTCTGAAAGCATTGTGAGTTGAGAGCCCTTGTTACCAAAGCGACGGAATGAAAATGAACCCGCGTCCCACAGCATCTACAGTTGCGTTACCCAGCGCACCAACTGGTCTCAAATTTAACACGTTCCTAAACATTTTCCTTTCTTTAGCAAAGAATAGCGTTTGCGTGTTTTTTAGAACAAAGCATGAATGTTTCAATACATTCAAGTTAATAGCACTGTATGTCAGTTACAACATTTTGACAGACAAACTATTGTAACATATATTTATATATTTAATTCAAATTATAATAAGCGTACCACATATGAATCAGGATACGTAGTTTCCTCTCTCTGACAGTATAATACAATGTATTTATTATTATATTATTATTTATTTTATTAGAAAAAAACTACATATAGGTATCTAATATGCATGTCAATGGGCAATTATATAAAAGTATCGATATAAAAGTCGAGTAGATAATTGCGTCTTACGATTTTAATAATCTACGAGTACAGGGGAATAAGATGATCTAATAACACTATACATCGTTTTATATATTTTTTATTATTTTTTGTATGGTTTCGATGTAACCTTTTTTTTAGGAGCTTCACGCTGTTTCCCGCATCACAGGGTAAACAGATAGAGCTAGAAGGCTTAATTTTCGAGACATGAGGCATGTGGGAAATTAGAACAGCTTTATCTACAAAACGGAAAAATAAGAATAACGTAGAGGCCAGTCGTGGCGCAGTGGCACAAAGTGTGACTGTATAACTGACTGGTTGTTGGTTCGATCCCCACTCGAGGAGATGAAATATTTACTTAAATTTATATTTCCATTTCTTCGCTCTGGAAATTGAATCCGCAACCATCGCGCGTACAGTCACACGCTTGTACTAAAACGCCACGGCGACCAACGCCGACAAAGGATGAAATTAGGTCGATTTCAATTAACGGCTTAAATCCTTAACGAGTAACCCTGTTTGAAATACGGCGGCCGGCGGACCACCAGATGGGTATATCGTTATAAGAGATTTACATAAACGTAAACATAATGCTGGGCGTTCTGACGCGAAAAAATTTAATTTAATTAGTTTAAGTGACCGTTTTAATTTCAATATTTTTTTCGTATTTTTTCCTACATTACCTAATTGTACATTTACTTTGTTCTCTATTTTATCCTTCACGGTAACGGTAAAATTAATATGTAGGTACTAAAATAAAAAGTTTTAAAATAAAAGCAGTATAGGAAGTTAGAATTTAGTATTGAGACACTCCATTCCCCACTATCTTCCTAAAGTCATCCGAACAACATGGTCTTTGTCTTGTTACCAAAACGAGAAAATAGATATAATTTATTACCACGAACGATTTAACAACGAATAGCCCCGACATAGTCAACTGGTAATATCCAGTATAAAATAACTTTTTACATCTATTTTTATCAGTATATTTATAAAATAAAAAGGTTATGACATTTTATCATCGTTGTTTAATGGCAGTGTAATCAAAAATTAAATACGCAATGAGAAGTCACAAAGTAGCAACAATGTTACCTGAGCGTACTACGTAACGATAAGTATAAGAAAAATAAAACATAAATAAAATCTGTAGGAACCCCAGGTTCTCAGCATCCTCCTGTTGAGACGCTCTGTTTCCATTAAACCACTTCCGTTCCCTACTTTAAACTGAATTCTGGAAGCATTGAGTTTTGAGTGGCAGAATTCAACGCCGCGTTTTGCCTCGGCACCAGAGCAAAGAAATTAAAATATTAAACATTTAATTTCCTCGAGTGTTTGTCTGTTTATTTACCCTCAGTGGAATTTGTTAATGTTTTCATAAGCTGAGCATGTCCTCCTCAATTGCAAGCCCGTGTGTACACACTAAAAGTTTGACCCGAGACTCGGCGCTAGGCTTCAATGTCACCCAATTTGCACATCTAATTTTCTTAACTTGTAGTTAATCCCTTAATTTATTAAAAACTTTAGGAAATTCAGAAGTTTATAATTATTATAATGTTTAAATATGTAAAAGTTGTACATGTAATGTGGTAGTAATTAATAATATATAAAATTATAAAGATATAAAAAAAAATTTTACAATAAAAAATGTTATTTTAGTTACTAATCTAGAGTCAAGATAAATATATGTTTGTCTTCCGTTCGTTTCATTGATACTTCTTATTGGAAGGATCCCTGTAGTGTGGGGAAGCAATTCGCAAATATTGTGTGTAGTGCAAGGCACTACACTACAGCGTTACGATTACGATTCTTAGATTGTAAGTTTTCTCTGATTAATGCTAGTAACTAGGCAAACAGGTTAGTGAGTATAACATTCCAAAAGTACTTTTAGTTTTCCCGCACGCACTATCCCGCATATAGCAGGGAAGGCAAAAAGAACTTAGTGTTAATTAGGTAAACTCTCCTTTTCATTTTTTGCTTAAAGCCGAAGTGGCTTCATCTTTATTTGATGCTTAAATTTCGAGACATTATGTATTGAGTGGCGTAACTCGTTATTGTGCTTTTGCTAGTAATAGCTTTATTCATTAGCATTTCTTTTACATTTTTCTTAATTTTTTGCATAGATATATTCATCCAAACTAGTACATAGATTAGTTTAACAATATGAAAATGCTTTCATAAAAATCGAATACAGAAAAAAAAGGCATTAATAAACCAAAATTACCAATATCAACTATTTTTTATACAAGAAACAGATTAATCGTAGATTTACGTTTAAAACAAAATTTTCAAACAAAAACAAGTAATTGAAAACTGTAAGCCTCTGAATGGGTGTGTGGGAGTGAATGAAAGCGTAGGCGTGGGAGGTGAAGGGGGGCTCGGTGAGGGGGGAGGTACGCCCACTTAAAGAGGAGGAAAGAGGGGAGGGGGCCAAAAGGGGGTACTGAATGGATGACGCAGTTGCTACGTCTACATTTTTATGTATGTAAACATTGCATTATGAATAGGCCTTTGTGCGGATTTTGGATTTCCTCACAAAGAGTGGACAGGATTTGATTTGTCTTCTAAGATTATTATTGGATACTTTATTAAAGTTTCTTGAGTTTTGTCTCTCAATCTCTCTTGTTATAGATTCAAATACAAACTTTGAAATTTGTAAAATATTTTTATTTTCTCGAAATTGAGAAAATTTTAATGTTGTTGTCACTCAATAATTCTAAAAGGGAAATTATGTCAATTAAGTTGGAAAGTAATTTAATAAAAAATATTACTTTTACAAAAGACAACATAATAGAAAAAAAGCAGCTTTACACATTTTCTTGCATAGCAGGTAAGACAGAACTTAATATTAAAACACTCCATTTTCGTCTTTCCGACAAATTTTCAGATATTGACGGTGTGGCGGGGCTGGAACGCCGCACTTTCTGTACGAGATAATGAAAATAAATAAATTATTAGAGTACCCCCGAGTGCAATAGGGATCGAATCCACAGCCATCATGTTTGCGGCGATTTCGCCTTGAATTATAGCCTAAGATCCCATCGCTTAAAATACATACATACATAATACATACATACGTACCTCTCTTTTTATATAAAAAAAGTCTCTCACATTAAGTGTAGAGGAAAAAAATAACTAAGTAATAAATAGAAATTAGTGACCCTATTCTCTTCCCTATATTTTGCTAAAACACACAATCCAGTAAACTGCCGTAGCCCAATGTTCCATGTAGTTGTTTCGCGAAAAAAAGAACTTACTAATGCCTTTAATCTACTTGTTATTCATCAATTCCGTGATAACATTCATTTTCATGTTAATTCCATTGAAAATAAACTTGACGTGTCCTATGAATATTAATAAAAGTTTACTCTGTAAGCGCTACAAAAATATTTTTATATAAAAAAACCGTAAAAAATATTTTAAAATTTTTCCCGTATCTAATGTTACGTTACTTCGTGCTGTTTTTGTCTTTACATATTCATTTCAGAAATATTTAGTGTTGAATAGCATCTAACTATTTATATTTTCACGCTCTATCCCGCTTATAGCAAGGTAAGCAGAGAACATGTAGTGTTAAACCATTTATTCTACCTTTCCGCCCAAATTTAAAACACTATGCCATGAGTGACGGAGCACAACGCCGTATTTTGTCTTACCAGAGTGGAGAAATAATGCATTGTCCTGATATATTTAATAATTTAATTTCCTTACTCTTTTGGTATCGAGACAAAGTTTAATACGAAATGTTAATAGAATTACGAAAAAATTATATGTTTTTCATAGATCTAGTGAAAGTGGTTACGGATTTTAAGGTTCTTTAAAGAAATTAATGAAAAATTTTTTCGTCTTTTCGTGGAATTCTTTTATAAAAAATTTATTTACATATAAAAGACTACGGATCGTACTAAGTGGTTTCCAAGAAAAATAAGCTCAGGCAGACTTAAGTTACATGTGGGACTTTGTTGAACTTTTTAAGGGAATATAAGTAGTAGTGAGTTGTTGAATAAAACTAATTTGAGTTATAGAGAGCCCTAGTTTCGGAAACTTTGTAGGTTTCCAGGCTTATTATATGTGTAAGAAATAAGAAAAGGCCGGCACGTGGTCGTGCAGGTCCATAGCGTATGACTCTATGGAACAGTTGTAGATTCGATCCTCACTGGGGGGAATGAATTGTTTGATATTTTTATTTTCCTCGCGCTGGTAAGCGCAGCGCAGCGCACCGTTACGTTCCGTCACTCTTCTTCATAGAGAACGAAGTATCTTAACACTGGTTCTCTCTGCCTGCCGTGTTATACACGAGATACAAACATGACGCTGATATTATATGATATTATATGACATGAATTTTCTGTCATATAATATCTTTTATAAAACAGTGATTTTTTTTAGTATATTCTTTATGGCACTAAATTCATACATAAAAAAACGAAAAGAATATTTTTTTTTTCACAATATTACTCAGAAATTTCATTTATAACGGTGGCCCTTTTCTAGAAAACATCTCTTCCAGCCAACCTGGGGAAGTGGATAAGTAAAAATACCGGGAAAAGCTAAGCAGTGTAGTAAAATTGAGGGAAAAAATATATATTGGCTTTATAAACAAATATAAAAACGGGCATATATCACATATACAGAAATCATTATTAACCTAACTGTACTACACAAATAGATATAACTACAAACTATGAATATATACATATAAAATTATCTATATAATATAAATATATAAGAAATATACATATGATAAGTATAATTTTATAAATCTTGGCCACTATCGCGGTGTAGTGTGATAGATTTACAATGTAAACACGATGCTAGTGGAATCTCCCGGCGTAATAATTTACCAAAAATATAGAAATAAAAGTCATATTAATAAATATATATTAATATTTACTTAATCATTCCACCATTTCACCACAGTCAATTTCGGACATTGTCTTTTTTATAGTCCACGTCAACTCATTTTTAGCTTTGAATCTACCCCCAACCTAACTTAGTTACGTCGATGCTCTCATTCCGCCCGACTCCTTCGAGCTTTCAACAATTATTCTATGTACGTATGCTTTTTTGAAATACATTTATGTTATTTTATCTGTGATATTTTAAGTGGGATATTTTCTGTGATATTTCACATTTCGGTTGAGAAAATAACTGAGATAAGAAAGAATAAATAAGAGTAAAATAGATAGAATAAATAAGAGTTAAATAACGATACAACCCATCTCCACTTTTCGTCCATTTTAATATGCCTTTTACGTTTAACTTTTCTTTGGCCGAATTAGAGACTTTATATGTTGGGTGGCGGAACTTAACACCGTATTCTATTACTTTATCAAGCATTCGAAAATGAAATAATTTACTCACTCCAACGGGAATATACCCAACACGACTCCGTGTAGAGTGGCTGTTCAATTGCGCCACATTTTTGTTTGTAATTGCATACATTATAAATATATTTATACATTACCACCACCACCACCACGAAGTGTGACTGTAAAACCGACTGGTTCGATCCCCACTCGAAGAGATGAAATATTGACTTAAATTTATATTTCTATTTCTTCGCTCTGGTTTCGAGGCTAAGCGCGGCGTCGAGTTCTGCCACTCAACACGCAATGCCTCCAGAATTCGGCAGAAAGTGGGGAACGGAGTGTCTTAACACTAGGTTCCCTCTGCCTACCCTGCTGTGTGCGGGATACAGCGTGAAGCTGATTATCACTTTTTTTACTTCACGATGTATCCCGCTTGTAGCAGGGTAGGTAGAGGCCTCGTGTTAAGATACTCCCCTCTCCACTTTCCGCCAAATTCTGAAGGCATTGCGTGTTGAGTGGTGTCAGAGGGAGAAAAGGAAAATAATAAATATTATTTTCCTTCCAGGAATCAAACCTACAACTTGTAGCGTTGTCACAGGCTAGTGCCCCTGTACCACGACTGGCCTCACTTTTGTTCCACTACATTCAATAGACTTGCTATTGGCTGCCATCCAATATTTTAAATAAATGTTTTTCGACTGTCCATAACAAAGTGAGCGAAATTTAGTTATCCGGATAAAATGACTAATGACAGAGTTACCTTTAAATATAGATAGGCATTTGGGATTATATGATATATTGTCCATTTGTTGCAACAATGACGTATTTGCACTTTTTGAAATATTGCACGAGACGCAATCCAATCAAGTAACACTTTACGCCGAATTGTGCAGTCCATATTGTCTCGTCAAAATATTAGCCAGAAAATGAATTATAATAGATAATAAATATTTTATATTTCACATTTATAAATGCTATTAAGTAAGTATGACACCACTTATAGTGTCTTTTGTAAATATCCAGGATATGTCCTGGTTGTGGTAACGTCAGTAATTTATGTAAATATAGATACTTATCCAAAATAAATGTGTGAATAAAAAAGTTTAATATACCTATTGTAAACAATTTTAAGGAGGTTTAAAATTAGGACAAAAACAACACCTCTCATATTAAATACAGTTGAAGTAACACAAAAAGTATTGCCACGAGCGAGATTCAGAACGAAGCGCCGAACGCTACGCTCTTAGCATACTACTTTCGCACCGTTCACTTTCATCCACCTCTTCATACATGCCTCCATGTTATTAGGTGACCTTCCTCCAGTATCGTCGATACAGGACAGAGTTCTCTCTCTGCCTCCCCTACCTACATTGTAACTACTAACTCTTACCTCATAAATAAAAATCCTAAGATAATATCTACCTTTAAGATAACATAAGAATAATTTGATAAGTATTTTTATATGGAAATAGAAAATAATCATAACATTTACATATATGCCAAATAAATTACGTCTTGACGAAAATTTTCTCCGACCTAACCTAACCAAGCGTGAACGAATCAAAACACTTCAAAGGATAAACAACTTTAATAATGTAAAAATAAAGTAAATATTTGTTTGTGCTAAAATATTTTCGTCTTACGCACCTACGCTGTACGCAAGTCTGTGACGTCACACGACCCGCCCTCCGCGTCATGAAAGTGCGTCATTTAAGTAAGAAAATATTGTGATAAAATTTCGTATATTTTTTTAAAACACAACAAAATATTATTATTTATTTATATTTTCGCTTATAGGTTAAAAGACACTTCGTTCTGTAATGTCTCTAATTTTTGAGTTATTGCGTGTTGAGTATCTAAACTCAACGCCAACTTGCACTTTTTAATTTTTTTACATTTTTTTATTGTTATTCCACACTTATAAAAAAAGTATTTGTTTAGAAAATCTTTAAATATTGGATAATATCCTGCTACTTTCAAATTTTTATGTTTTCTATAAAAGTATTTCACGCTGAATCCCGCACATGTTACGCAAAGGAAACTTGATAACCTAATATTAATATACTTCGTTCCCCATTAGGACGACGCGTTTTAAGGCACTGCGTGTTGAGTGGCGGTACTAAACGCTGCTCTTTTCTTTGCCATTACGAGAACGAGGAAGTAAATATATTCATTATTTCGTTTCAAGCGGAAATCCAATCCACAATTTATGTTTATGTTTATTTGAAGTGTAACTGTAAAAGCGACGTGTTGTGGGTTTGATTCCCACTGAAATGAAATATTTAATGTTTTCAGTTAACATGCAATGCCTCTAGAAAAGGGCAAAAAGTAGGGAGCGGAGTTTCTTAACTTAGTTAGGCTCCTGAGGGAGAGGGCTACCCTACTACATGTGGGATACAGCGAGAATCTGAAAAGAAAATATGTTAGAAAAACATGACTATTTCATTAGATCCATCCATCTAAAAATAAACCCGAGGGAACCAGGTTTATACGTAATTATTTGTTAAAAAGTCCATCCCGCGGGGTAATCAGGCTGAAAGGCATTGTCTTCGAACAAAGAAGGACAGAACGAGCTGTGGGTGTACGAGCATCGCGTAGCATCTGCGCCGTATTGGATCGGTGATAGCTTCGCTACGGTTGTTAGATATCTATTTTTAGATGAAAATTGATAATCAATTGTGGTGGTTTGAAGCCACTGCAAACGCGACAGGTCGTGGGTTTGATTAACAACTGGGGAAATATATACTTTAAAAAAAAATTGCTTTGATAATGAGGCGGCGCAAAGCGTCGAGTTTCCGCACTCAAAATTGCTTCAAGAATTTGAAGCGGAAAGTGGAGAACGGAAGGGACTTCAAAGGAACGGTGTGTCTTAACATTAGGTTCCTAGGTTCCCTTTGCCTACCCTGCTATGTGTAGGGTAGAAAAAAAATAATTACAGGATCATCAAATCTTCAACTGTCAATTTCAGCATAATCAGTTTTGACCTACCATATTCTTTTCGCTATTTACAATAAGGTTATGAGGCTTAATCTTAAGAACTACTCAAGAAATAGTTAATCATTTCGACTAAACCACGCGAGCAAAGTCACAAACAAACGCTAGTATAAATAAATAAAGCAATATCTATTCAAAAGTCTGTATTGCAAAACCCATGATGAGCTATTACAGTATACTGTATAGTATACGCTTCATAGAGATGGAGGCGTGGGCGGACAGTGCTCGTCACGACACTCGTTAGCATAAATACTTTTTCACCAAATTATATCGCCCAAAACGCGAAGCGAAGCGAAATGTGCCGTGTAATTTGTACAGCGTTACGTACAATGTGCCATTATCATACTTTTGTAGTACCTTTTTTCGCGTTATTTTAGTAATGTGACGGTAATTAATTTAAAGCAAGACCTACTTTATTTTTTTAGGCTTCCAACTATATCCTGCACATAGCAGAGTAGGCAGAGGGACCCTGTGGACCTAGTGTTAAAACCATCCGTTAATACACTTCCGTTTCCCACTTTATAAAGAATTCTGGAGGCATTATATGTTGAGCAGCCGGAACTCAACGCCGCGTTTACAGTCGCACGCTTGTGCCCCTACGCCACGACCGAGCCTCTAATTTTTTTAATTAAATGATAATCTAATCAAATTATCCGGTTTCTCTAAAAAAAATATATTGGATTTCATTGTACTATTTTGTTATCTAAAATAGGTAAAAACCGGAGCCAGAGCACAGCCTCTAACAGCCTCTAACAGCTATAACAGCCTCGTAGAGCGGAAGATGAGAAAAGACAAACGAGAATGTACAACATCCCTCAACATTCGTAGGTGACTCTTTTCTATGAGACCAGTGACATATAGAACATTTGAAGCCGTCGTGGCGCAGGGGCACGATCATGCTGACGACTGTAAGCGCGGCCGTTCGATTCCCATACAAGAAAATTAAATATTTAATGAATTCATTGCCTCGCTCTGCTAACGAGGCGAAGACGGAGCAGCACTGAGTTCCACCATTCAATAGACAATGCCTCAAGAATTCGGTGGCGAGTGGAGTACCGAAGTCTTAATGGGGAACGGAATGTCTTGACATTAGATTCTCCTTGCCTACCCTGCAACCGTGCTAATAATAAATAATTAGCTTCACGCTATACCCCGCACAAAGCAGGGTAGGGAGAATGAACCTAGTGTTAAGACACTCCGTTCCCCACTTTCTGCCGAATTTTGGAGGCATTGCGTGTTGAATGGCAGAACTTAACGCTGCGCTTTGCCTCGACACCAGAGCGAAGAAATGAAAATATAAATTTAAGTAAATATTTCATCTCCTCGAGTGGGGATCGAACCCACAACCAGTCGGTTTTACAGTCACACTTTGTACCACTGCGCCACGACTGGCCTCCGTGTGCAACCGTGCTATTGAACATTAATACAATAGACAAACATATATACAAAAAAATTCGACTACAATAAATTAAGATAACCGACAAAATACAACTTGTATTAACCGAACACTTATAGGAGTCACAATCATTTTTGCAAATAAGGAAACCTTACTATTTACTTGGCTACGTTTATCTTCGTTTAGTGATGGGACTTTTAACATCAATAGTAAAATTAAATAAATGTTTTTATAGCATACCTTTACTTCTTGAATAAAATCGTTGATGCCATTAATGGAAGTAGGTTCAATATTTTTCATTGAAGAGCTCGATTTTTTCTTTTAAAATTGGCTTAAAAATACCTGAATAAAATTTATATTTTTTTCATAAAATTACTGACAGTCAACGCACAACAGAAATTTTGCGGCGATGAACACTGAAATACGTTAAAATGAGTAAGTTTATTCTGGGACGTAGAAAAGAATTCTTAAAATACCTACTAGAACGTGAAGGTAAACGAAGGCGCGGGCGGCAATTAGTTTAATATAAACGTCATATAAATATGATTTAAACATCACATCGGTTTGTCATTTAATAACCACACATTTATTCTACTTTACTAAGCAACATTATTTTAGTTACGAGATTATTTAATTAGTTTATAACATTATTAAAAGTCACCAACCACCACCACCACTTTAGAATTGTTATCGATTCTAAATTGTGTCACATCCCTACGGTAAGGGGGATGAGGTTCTATTTCCAGATCCTCGTTTAAGCTACCCAATGTCTGTTCAACCGTAAAGTCCGCTACTTTAACAAACTAAAAATGTTTAAGACGCAATTTGTTGTAGTGACTTTATTTATGTATTGTTTTAGAAAATCTACTTTAGACGGTTTTTAATTTAGTACTATTAATTAATTTCGTATATTTTATTGTTTTGTTTATGAAATAGGTATTTGTATGATTCCTTATTCTTAATTCGGCAGAAATTGGGGAACGGAGTGTCTTAACACTAGGTTCCCTCTGCCTACCTTGCTGTGTGCGGGATACAGCGTGAAGCTGATATATGTATATATATATATCAGTAAAAAGTATACTTTAGAAGTATGAAAAACATTTTTTTATCTTAATAGTGATGTGACGATTAACATTTATACCTTTAAATGACCGTATATGGAAATTTGTTATAAAGTATACAGCACAGTGTATTTGCCAAAGTTGTGTTGGTAAAGTGATAAAGCAAACAGTAGCGGTACTAGTACGGAGTTCGCAATTACTAATGTTACTTAACTAAGTTTATATTAGAAATTCAAATTCATAATAATTTATGACTCAATAGAGCTGTGCTGGAACTTTTTAGTGGTATACTATTTAGTATATAATATGTTTATTATACGTTATTATATAAAAATGTCAGCTTTGTCAGTCGGTGTGTTAAATTAAGATAATTTTATTCAATAATTTATTTGTGACAATCGTGGTGAATAGAGAGAGTATGTGACGTTGGATCTTACTTACGGCAAAACACAGCGTTAAGTACCGCCATTCCATAAACCATGCCTTAAATTGGGCTAATAAACCTTAAATTGGCCTTAACATTCCCTCTGCCTGTTATATACGGTATGAAGCGTGAAGCTAAAAAATAAACTTCTTTTAAATATAAAAAGTAGAGTTCTATATAATAGTTAAAACAGAAAAATATGTATCAAAAACAGGTATTGAATTAAAAATAACCTTTTGCATAAATAAAAATGGGCAGTGTTGGTGTGAGGCGCTATTTTAAGCCGCGTGGGTCGACCGGCGCAGCTATTTTATATACGAGTACCACCGGAATGAAAGAAGATATGAAAATACTATGTTTTAACAGAAAAAAAAGTTTTCTAATGCTGAGTGTTGGTGTGTGTGTGTGTGTGTGTGTGTGTGTGTGTGTGTTTTGTTTTTGCGATCTACAAAACAAGCGGGAGTGACCACGGGTGACATTGAATAACATAGTACCAATGATACTGGAGGAAGGTCATGTAAAAAGCATTAGGGTTTCCGGAGGGCATGTACGAAGAACCGTAGCAATATCGTAGGTACCGTAGCGATTGGCATTACGTTCGATCCGACAACCGACGACCACGATATTGATTGACTCTTTACCAAAACAAAAAATGTTTTGATGAAGTAAAAATATATAAATTTTAAGTGAAACTCTTTAAATCGGATTAATCGCGTATATTTAAGATTATACATTTTGGAAACCCGACGTTTCGAACACTTTGCAGTAGTCCGTGTCACGTTTAAATACGCGATTAATCCGGTTAAAACAGTTTCACTTAAAATTCATATTTTTTAGCTTCACACTGTATTCTGAACATAGCATATTAAGTCTTTTTATACTTACATATACATATGCGGTACGTAAGACAATAACTCTCTACATAATTTAAAAACAGTGGTAGCAATTTTATTTGTTACAGAAAATTGCAAATTGAAAGTGATGAATATTCCTTTGAAAGATTTAAATATAAAGAAGTAATGCGAGAAAGTAGGTTAATCTTTGGCAATAATGGTCCCGGAAAATGTTTAGTACCGAAAAGCAGTCATCGCCTTAATATTGTTGGAACACTTGGTTGGTCAAATTGAGGAAAGATTATTAATCACGTTCTATTTAAAATGTGATGGCGTTGCGGTTTATTAAATTATCGTTGATTCCTTTGTCTTCTTTTTATTGTAACTTATCACATTTTAATAGAGAATTCTTTTAGAGAATTGAGGTAATCTAGTGATAAGACACTTCGTTCTCAACTTTCAGTCGAATTTTCGAAACATTGCGTGTTTAGTGGTGGAGCTCAACGTCGTGTGATATAATGTCTTAAAAAAGTATATATCACAAGACTATAGTTTATGTTTCTACATACGATTCATTGTCAAGTATAATTTAAGTAGAGTCTTGTATGACTGAAACTTGAAGTTAAAAAAACTAGTAATAATGATTCAAGTATAAATTGAACCCACAACCACCGTGTTCCGCTACTTACAATTAAAAAATAAATAAATACATTTACAAGCACTTTTGAATTCGAGTTACATGATAATGTCAGTAGTGTCAGTTCTACAGATATAGCTTCCAAGATGAAGAAATAAAATATGCGTTTTGTTCTTTATATTAATAATACAGGATAAGCACAAAAGACGACGTGCGACCATGTCGGGATGACAAATTTCGTAGCAGCAAAATCTCGTAGACACTCTACGGCGATGTTTTAATAACGTAGCGTGGGCGCTACGTTCAAACTGTGTAAGCTTAGTCATTTTGTAGAGTGCTTTATTGTGTAGGTGGTCACACGTTCAAAGTGGAATATAGCGAATATCAGGAAATAGGTTACCTATGTATATTCTCAGCTATATACATATATTATATATAATCTTGCGGTTCCGATTGACAGACAAGGCGAAGACGAAAACGCTTAAATTTGGCATTTAGGTTCCTTGAGACTGTAAGGGTGCACTAAAATAGGATATTTTAAAACATATTAACAAAGTTAAAGTGAGTAACAAAGAGGGCTATGACTCATTTTACGTAATTTTGGTGCTATACGAGTATATGGTTTGACACACATTTCTCTATAGAGTAAACCTCACTTAAACTAAACATAAATTGCCTTACCCCTTCAATTGCATCACGTACATATGATATCAAAATTAGGTTGCTTGGTTAGAGTAAATACTTGCATACATAATTGAGGGAAATACTTAGTGTTGAGATATTCCTCTCTCTGCTTCAATTGTGTACTTAAAATAAAATAACAGTGGGTGCCGTTTTGTGGTTTTGTTTCCCAGTTGGGGAAATATATTATTTTATTTTGTAGCTCTGGTTGCTAGGCAAAGCGCGACGTTGGGTTTCGTCACTCAAATTTCTCGATAATTGGCCGAAAAATGGGTAACAGTGTGTCTTAACATTAGTTTTCCTCCGCCTATTTTCAAATACGTGAATTATATCGTGAAGCTATATAAACAAACCGATTATATTTAAAATAATTCTAGGATCAATGTTTATATCAAATATTTACTTACAAAACTGACAACTTTCCCAAAAAATATTATGTATGTAGTAAAACCAATCGGCCCCCAATACGAAGTTTAAGATAAATCAAAGTCACTTTTTGGAGCTACACAACTCTATAAAGTAAGCTTCCACCAAATAAAACAAGGCGAAGTGCACTTAAGGAACAAAAGCTGGTTTTTTATCCTCCCAGAGGGAAATGCAACGGCTTTTCCGCTAAATCAACTCGGTTTGCGGATGTCGTTCCAGACACTTATTAATTTAATTTCCACACGATACTCTGTGATCAAGTTGAACCGGAACTGTTGGAATCGGATATTTTGTTGGAATATAGCGTTGAAATATTCATTTTTCAGAGGCCAGTCGTGGCGCAGTGGCACGAAGTGTGACTGTAAAACCGACTGGTTGTGGGTTCGATCCCCACTCGAGGAGATGAAATATTTACTTAAATTTATATTTCCATTTCTTCGCTCTGGTGTCGAGGCGAAGCGCGGCGTTAAGTTCTGCCACTCAACACGCAATGCCTCCAGAATTCGGCAGAAAGTGGGGAATGGAGTGTCTTAACACTAGGTTCCCTCTGCCTATCCCGCTGTGTGCGGGATACAGCGTGAAGCTGATTTATTTATTTTTATAAATATTCATTTTTGATATTGCCGTATCAGCAATTAAATAGTTTTGTGTCTCATAGAAATATATTTTTTATATTAATCTTTCCATTCGTAAGTTTAATTTGTCCAACTAGTGCGTGAAAATGAGAATAATATAAATAGATATCGAACTCATAACCACTGCGTTCACAGTCCGTCTGTAACCGCCTCATTAAAGCATTTATTCTTTTTAAAATTTCTTTTCGAATGTCAAATAAATATTAAACAACGACTGCTTTTAAACAAAAACTCTATATACACTAAACATATGACAGTGATATTATTAAAAAATATTTATATATACATTTTTGTCCTAAAAAGTTTAGAAATATTGATTTTTTAGCTTCACACTGTATCTCATATGTGTCAGGATTGGCAGGTGGAACTCAATGTTAAGATCAACTACATGCTTCGTTTTGCCCTCTCGTCAGAACAGGGAAACAAAATATACTTAATTCTTCCGATTGGGAAACAAATCCACATCAAAACTTTAAACCACCGCTTCAATTAAGTTTTTACGTATACCTAAAAACTTAAAGAACGAGGTCTAAAAGCATTTCTATACACAAAACAGAATCGAGTACAGACAGTAATAAAATATTAATATATATTTTTGCTAAGTAAAGTTCGGCTACTATTAAATATAGATTGTTGTTTTGTTTTTGTTGTTTTATTTGGAGAGCTGGAAATCAACCGTCGAGTTAGCGCTGAGTAATTCAATTTTGCAGTAGAAATAACGTTATAGTTCGAGACAAGTCATTTCAAAACAACGCCGGGATCTTCGAGTGCACTTGACCTAAATAGGTATACCTACTGGCCTATAGGTGTCTATATGACTTAAATCATCACGCCGGAGGTTGTAGGTTGGATATTTTGTTTATCTATTTAAAATTGACTTCAAATAAAGAGGTTATCAGTTTGACCAAGACGATTAATTAAATGTATTACGACTTACGGAACAGTCTAAGATTCATTAAAATCTGTAATCGGTAATCCACGTATACCTTATATGTAATAGTAGGTAATTGATAAGTATTTAAATTATTTTAAAATATACTTTTCATTACTTTACACATTTTTCATATTTTAAGGGAACTTTCGTATAAGGTGAGGTAAAATAGCTCCCGGCTTAGTCTCCACAAGACTAGAAATCCAAAATAAATAAAAATATTCTTTAGATTGGTAAAACAGCTTAAAAATATCGGGTCTGGTAAATTCTATTTGAGTTATAATAGCCAAAATTTGTTATTGTGTTCGTAATCATTTAAGTATATTACGAAAAATGTTATATAATTTTTTTCATTATATGAGGCCGTCGTAGTGCAGTGCATAAGCTTGTGACTGTAATGCGACGGTTGTCGGTTCGATATCCAAAGTGGGAAGAAAGAATTATTATTTGTTAATGTTTTCATTTTTTTCTGCCGAATTTTGGAGGTAATACGTGTTGAGTGGCAGAACTCAACGCCGCACTTTTGCCTCGACACCAGAGCGAAGAAATGAAAATATAAATTTAAGTAAATATTTCATGTCCTCGAGTGGGGATCGAACCCACAACCAGTCGGTTTTACAGTCACACTTCGTGCCGCTGCGCTACGACTGGCCTCGGCCAAAATTTGGCAGAAAGTGGGGAACGGAGGGTTTTAACACTGGGGTTCCCTCTGCCTACCCTGCTGTGTGCGGGATATAGCGTGAAGCTAATTTTATTTTATTTTATGTTTTCATTTCACCAAAGTGAAAACTCGGCATTAAGTTCCGCCACTCAACACGCAAAAAAAATTCGACTGAAGGGGAGCAACGGAGTTTCTTAACATTAGATTCCCTCTGCCAATCATGCTACACGTGGGATACAGGGGGAACCTGAAAAAAAATACCTGCGCACAACATTGAATCTACTACCTAACGTTCATCTGTGTCATTACTTCGAATATTTTAATGAAAGTTTAATAATAGTAGTACGTATTTGTGAAGGGGGTATGAGATCCATCGAAATTAACTTATGTCAGCAGCTTCATGATATAAAGTGACGAGGGTAGATGGAATTTGATCTCATATTAACTATCTTATCATGTTGTATAATATAAAATTTGGAATTACTATAGATAATTTATTTGTAATAAATATAGTCTATTACTATAGAGACTGGAGCCTGGAGTCGTGGTGCAGTGTACGGCGTGTGACTAACGCAACTGTTGTGGGTTCAATGTGGAGTGGAGTAACTTGTTTTTTAATTTATCCGATTTAGCATGACAAGCCGAGGCGTTGAGTACCGCTAGTGAACACGCAATGTCTCAAATTGAGGCGGAATCAAAATGGCTTGATACAAGTTTATACTCTGTTATGCGGAAGAAAGGTTCTTGTATATCAGACTAGAATCTTAAAATGTAGTACCTAGTGTAACTTAACGATGTATTTTGTATATTGAGACCAAAATATATATATTTCAAATACAAATATTCGAGAATAGAAGGAAATCTCTAAATATCTCGAAGTAATATTAGTTATAAATAACAAATGCGCCAAGATAGGTTTTATACTTTGCCAATATCACATTTTTCTACAATTTCGTGAAGCTCCAACAAACATTTTTAATTAAACTTAAATGAAAAAAGAAATGTCTTAATGCGAGTCGGACTTACCGAGGAAGGGTTCCTTAGCGATTTCAGGTTTGTATGTAGGTCAACGTATAACGTATAAAAGCTTACAAACTTAAGTTTGCAGGCGTATTGATTAGTTTTATATAAAATTAATTATCAATATAAGTTTGTCATGGTTTATTTTCTGCGATATCCTTGTAAATTATCGGGGTTTTCTATTTATTTTATATCAGTTATTTGGTCTTGCGAAATGTCATAATTTAGGTTAACGGGTAGAGTATTTAGTATATAAATTTTTATTAAGTGAATTAAAACTTGAAGCACGAACGTTCGGAGTCTTGGACTGTTTTAATTTAAAATTAAAATCCCCTTTATACCTCCAAGCAAGCTTCGACCAAACTATAAACCGAGAACATCTTCAGAAAAATGATTTTGACGGTCAAACTAACGGGCAACAAGTGATATTATAAGGATCCCCGTTTTTCTTTCACGCTGAGGAACCCCAAAAGGTAAAATATTCAGATGCATCTCCATTATTTATTATTTTTCAAATGTCGTCCAAGCTCAAAAGCAATGTAAATATATTAAAATTACACCAAGAAAGTTGCTAAGGATTCGCTTCAAGTCACATAAATTACTTAGAAGTTAGAAACTTGGTTTATTTTTAGCCATAATGAATATTTAACGTCGCGTCGTCTTAGCTACTTTTTTATCGGCGTTGCTACTTCTGGGACAACATTTAATAATGATAATCTAAATTTATTTTGTAGTGCTTCTTTAAATAGTTTTCAATTAAAAATTAGCTTTACGCTGTATCCCGCACACAGCAGGGTAGGCAGAGGGAACCTAGTGTTTTAAACTAAACTAAACGCCTTAACACCAGAACGAAGAAATGGAAATATAAATTTAAGTAAATATTTCATCTCCTCGAGTGGGGATCGAACCTACAACCAGTCGGCTTACAGTCACACTTTGTGCCACACGACTGGCCTCAAGTAGTTTTCAATTAAAGTACACTTATACCTTTTTGTAACTTAAAGCTTATATTCCGTATATATACGTAGCTCCAAACCCAGACGCTGTCTGTTGTTTTTTTAGGGTTCCGTATCTTTCAAGAAAAAAAGGAACCCTTATGTGATCACTTTATTGTGTGTTTGTCGGTCTGTCTGTCTGCCTTTATCTCAGGAACGCTTGTATATATAGAGTTGAAATTCAAACTATAAACTCAAATTTACGGCGCCGTAATTTCTTGAAAAAGACATTTATTTCTAAATTGACTTCAAAAAAAGGTATGACCGATTATATCGCAAAAACACGTATTTCGACACTATAAAGGGAATCAAAATTAATAGGGTACTTCCGGTTAACCTAGAATTATGAAATTTGGTAACTAATCTACAAGTAGTACTTGTTCAGGAAAAAAATCTAAAATCTATACATTTGTGGTCAACTGCTGAAAAATAATAGTTAAGGCTATTAAAGTTGAGGGGGACAAAATTTGGTATCAAAACCGCTAGTTCAAGTGAGGTATCCCACGAAAAGTCTTCGGCTAAGCTAAGCCTGAATTTTAGACGAATCTCCAATTTTTTACGGAATCCTAATAGGCAAAGAAAACCTGGAAACCTAGTTATAAGATATTCCGTCCCCATTAATCTACTTCCGCTCCATCGAACCCAGAACCTTTGCATGGAAAATTAAGCACTGTACCGGCGCCACAGACACTTCTAGTATATATATTACTGAAATTAACAGTAAAACGCGGAACGAGGTGCAAAAAAGCTTCCCATTCTCGGGCTTACGCAATTAACTAAAAGCCAGAGCTTATCTAAGGAAGGTAGAATTAGAAACTATGTTACGATTGCTTAATAAAAAAGATATTATTTGAAATTAATGTGTAAGAAACAGTATTTAACAACAAGAGAGAAAATGCTGAAGATTTTTGTTGTGTTATTTTTTAAAATGAGTGTTACAAATGAGTATTTTACTAGATAAGTTATTATTTTATTTGTTTTTCACTTTTGTCATAAGTTCAGGGTATTTTGTCATAAGTTCCTAAGTTCAAAATGGCGTGGTTTTGAAAGTTTGCCTTATGTATCGTTTGTGGCTTCGTCATTCGTGATTTTGTACACAATTATAAAGCAAACTATCTTTATACTTTTGAGCCTGGGGTAGTTCAGTCAGAACTTAGCGACCCTTTTAAATGTGGAAAAATATTCAGGAGGAGATTACAATGCATTACACTCGTCTTCACAGCTCTAGATAAATACTAGATATATAGCTTAACAAATATAACTTCATCAAATATTTACCTTTTATACATTTTATTTACTTAAGCTTTATGTACGATCCACGAGTCGTAAGCTGAGCTTTACATTTGTATGAGTGGTCACCCCAAGTAAAGCCGGAAAATAAACTTTTAACATTAAATTAATTTAATTAAGTGTTACTTATCAATAAATACATAAACGAAGGACGGTGATTTTAGGGGAAAGCGAGGAATAAAGTGTCTTAACACTCCTCCAGAGTTTTCCACTATATACGGAAAATACCGAAAAGCTAAAAAAAACATATTTTTATATAGTAATGTCTAAATTTAATAAGAAACCAGTATCTAGTGGTTAATCCAATTATGTTTAATATCATGGTTATCCGCGTGTAATATTATAAGACGATCAATTATTATAATTTTAACTTGGAGTACTCCATAAATTAGAACCGTATTACCATTTATAATTTCACGCAAAATATGCTTCCTTTAATAGATGATTTTAATGAAATTTCTAGAAATGTACTTCTATTAAAAAAAAATATTATATCGTAAATTATAAGGAGGATTAACCAATTATTATTTTTTTATCAAATATTAAGGTCGTCATTGCACAGCGGCACAGGATCTGACTGTCGTGTCGCGTCATGGGTTCAGTGTTCTCTCTACTGTTAACAAGAAAAGACAGAAGGGAGTAAAATGAGAAACGAAGCGTCTTTACACTTATTTCCTCTGCGTACCCTGCTATATACGGGATATACCATGAAACTATACAAAAAATTCCCATGAAATTGCTATACAGAAACGGTTTTACAGAAATAAGTTAGTTTTCACGGCATTTTTGCTATAAATTACATGTTTTCTTAGAACAATTCATTATGTATGTGAACCAGTGTCCATTGTTGCCGTTTTTTGCTTTGAACTAAATTATATTGTTATAGAGTTTTTGAAGAGACGATTATTATTATAATTATGATTATGATTACGAATGATTACCATGTCGAGATAATCGATTTGTAAATTATTAAAGGCATTTTACTTAACTATGGTTTATTAGTGGAAGAAATTAATAACGGAGCGACCGTCGCGGCGCAATGTCGCTGTTTGACTTTAAACGTGACAGTTGTGGGTTCGATGACTTCTCAGAGTGTTAAGATTTATTTCCTCGCTCTGATAACAAGAAAAAGGGCGGCGTTGTGTTTCGCCGCTCGACAGACAATGTCTCAGAAATTCCGTGACGAGTAAGGAACGGATTAATAATTATAAGTACTTTCCCACTGTGGACTACAGCGTAGAATAAAAAAAATACAAAAAAAAAACATTTTTTGGTGGAAGTAGGTATATTTTTTTAAATTTGATATTTTGTGTAGATTTGAGTATCGGAATAAAAAACTAAAAGATAATAAAATGAAGGTTGGATAATTAGATACAAAGTCGCGCCTATACTATTAGACTTTGGACAACGCACAGACGAATCAATTGCGTTCATGAAAATTAGGGAGTGTGAGGGTAAGATAGGATTTCTCGAAATTCCCAAAGACACGGAAAATAACGAGAATTTAAATTTTATAAAAGTATTATATTATTAAAAGGTATTTGAAAAATACTTTCTTTGCCGGTTTAATTTGATTTTATTTAATCAACTACAGAGTTGGATAATAAAACGTAATATTGCATGCTAATATAGTAAAGCTGCTCTATCCAATCATTTTACTTGTATAATACAGTCTAAATATTTACTTATTTAAGTCTCTCGCTGTTTCCTACACATACCTGCTATGTGTGGGTAGGTAGGGAATCCTGGGAACCTTGAGTCAAGACGCTCACGGAGTCTGGTTACGAAGTCATACTTTGCGCAACTAAAAATTTGAAATTTCAACTAAAAATAATAAATTTTTAGAAGTAGGAATCGAACAGCGCTTAACATTACTAATTTTGCCACACACTGTTTCTTAAATAAGAGAAATTTAATTCTAATTTCCAAGGAAATTTGTTCTGTTATTAATATAAACTTTGGCTTTCGAAGTACAGAGAGATCCGAGACTGCTAATAAACACGATTGTCATCGGTTCCATCTCCGTACTTTTTTATTTTCCGTTTATTTAACACACGAAAAATCGTCGCAGCGCAGGAGCAAAAATGTGTGACTGTAATATAAGTGACGGCTGTGAGTTCGAGTCCTGTCGGGGGAAACGCACGGCATTGAGTTCCTCAATTCAACACGCATGCCTCGGGAATTCGGAGGGAAGTGCGGACCGAAAACGACTTAAGGGGCAACGGAGTATCTTAAGGCTAGGTTCCAAAATTTCCCTCTGCTATGCGCAGAATACTGCTTGAGACTAAAAAAAACATATTTCCTTAAAATTTTTTACCAGTTAACATGCAATGTCCTGCAAATTGGGTTGAAAAAATAGAACGGAGTGTCCTAGAATTGGATTTCTACTTACACCTTCTTTCTACCTTTAATAATATAACAAAATAGTATAACAAACTCAAAGAAATTATAAAGAAAAAAACGTATTGTTTATATGAAGTTATACATTAGCTACTCGTTTATACACATGTCCGACTGGACGTGGACTTAAATGTCACTTGGCTTTGTTCTCAACCCGGATACGAAAACATTGCAATATTGATCAAAATTAAACCCTATTACAATACTCATAAGGTCCAACAGAAAAATGGTCTATATTACTCTACTAAAGTACATAGTAAAAACTTCAAGATAAAATTAGAAGAAAAGTCGACTTTGTTTCCAATAAATTATGGAATATTTTCGATTGTATTTATAAATGAAGTTATTATGTTTCAAAATTAAAGGTATGCCATCAATGAATGTCAAGGCTAGAAGCCTACGCTATAGTAATTTTGTTTGTCGTTTTGTACGTATATGTTTACATTGTGATGATTATAGGGTTTATTGTTTTTTTTTTTACTTTCACGCTTTATCCCGCATATCGAGGAGCAGATAGAGAAAGCGTAGCGTTAAAACACTCCGGTCTAAAAAACGCTATTTTATTTAAATTCTCTCATCTAAAAGTGCAAGTGCTTCTATTCATGTCCTAATAATGTAAATATTTTAAAACTATATAATAAGCTCATTATATGGCAGAGTAGGCAGAGGAAAACCGAGTGTTGAAACACTTCGTTCCTCCTTTGCCTTGTTACTACAGTAAAGAAATGAAAACAATAATAATTTATTGCGCCGAGTGGAAATCCAACACCCAACCTACCATCACGATAAGTGTGGCACACTCCTGCTCCTGTGCCACTTGTCCTGTACATGTTTTATCTTTCTATATAGTATTTTTAATAAAATAATAAAAAAATACATTAAAAAAACGTTACATCGATTAAATACCTATAAATAAATACAGAAACAACATCATAACAACTAAGTAATTACATCTAAAGCAATTATTTACGTTGACAAGGCGTGTGAGAATCACCTTCTGTGTCACTCACTGGTGCATTTAATATATATATGTATGTATATATAGTTGTAACCTGCAGCTTCGTTTGTAGACCTTCTATTGTAGAAGCTGTCGTGGCATAGTGTGTTCGGGCCCCACTTGGGGAAATCTCTGTCTCTCTCACCTTCACGCTGTAACACGCACGGGCACGTACGAGTATATAGCAGAGTGGTACAGAGAAAACATTTTTGTTGTTCAATGAAAACTACTTTTTAGGTAACTTATAAAAAAACCACGTAGTGGGATAAGAACCCTTAATTTACTAAGTGTATAACAATCACTATTTAAAAATGATAAAGTATTAAGACACTTCGTTACCCACCATCCAAAGCTTTTCGAAGCATTGCATGTTGAGTGGCGGAACTCAACGCCACGCTTATGCCTTCCTACCAGAGCGAAGATATGAAAATATTAATAAACAACAATTCTTTGTTGTATTTTAAAATAAGATTCTCTCTGCTCTCTGCGGGAAACAGTATGACTTAAAAGAAATAAGATAACGCAAAATCATAATCTTAGAATTCACTATTTAATGGAGCTCAACCTTATGTATCCACATATTATATTTCTAATACATAAGCAATTTTCTAAGTCATTTAGCTAAAATATTCCCTGTTATTACATATAATAAACGTTCTAAAGACAGCAAATTGAATATCAGTATTTATGAACTGACCATTCTCTATAAAGTAAGTGTTTTGATCCACTTATTGGTACTAGTGTTGCTGTATGGAGCAATAGCTATATCCATATTGCATATATTATAGTTGAATTAGGTATTTTCTTATATATACTAACCGCCCGACAAAAATTTATTTAATTTTGCTCTCAACCCTCGGCGTGACTAAATTTTGCCTGAACGTCGTCTGTAACTTTAAAACGAAAGTTTTATATAAAAAATGTAATAATACTTTTTTAAAACATTTTAAAATTGTTATTCCACATTTAGGTAAGGAATTTATATATTTACTTTAAAGACCTATCGTTGCGCAGAGGCACAAGTGTGCGAATATTAGCGCGCCAGGTTGTGGGTTCAACGTGATTCAAGATCAACGTGATGTTATATAGCCCAAAACACAATTTTTTTTTTCTATTGGAACCAGTGGTTTCTGAGATCAAAGCGTTCAACCATACAAACTCTTCTGCATAATATAAATATATATACATTGTACATGTATATGTATGTAAGTACCAATATATCCACAAACTCGGTTCCTTATCAGTTGCGTTAGTATTTTATCAAACCAGTTCGAGCAAAATCGACTAGACCGTAACGATCAGATAACAGTATAGAAAAAGACATTAAAAAATATTATATGCCTCTTTACTATGTGAAATTTTGTAATTGAAATTTAAAAAAAAAAATTCAAATCCATGCTGTTACTATAAAAATAAAAAATTTAATCGAACGTGACTACTATTTTGAATTGTAAAACTTTTTTCGTGTTGGATATTGGCGAAGGCATTATATTATATAGTGTCCAGTTTTCGAAACGTAGCGTGTTAAGTGGTGGAACATAACGCCGCGCTTTCTCTTATTATCAGAAAGGGAAAATGGAAATAATGTATTATACTGAGAGGAAATAGAACCTACATCCGTCACGTTAGCATCGAGAACTGTGCCGCACGAAACAAGGGCATTGTATATTTGGCATAAATAGACAATAGTATATACCAATATACATTATACGTATATATATATATATATTCTACTTCTGCATTTAGAAATTAATTAAGTTAACTCTTTATCAGTATAGACACTTACATTAATTATCTCGAAAGTGATTATCACAATCGATTTGTAGAGTGTTCTCAAAACAAATTGTTAATTATATCCATATCAATATTTTAAATCTTATCAGTGACTTATGTGCTTGGCGATGTGATAAGAGATAAGAGAAGCACATTTTGTTTTTATTATACTGAATATTGTAATTTTTTGTCTCAATTTCATACATTCATTCAAACTTAAAATAACAATAAAAAAGAAACATATTTTTCCTATTACTGATAGAATACCCACCACTTTAACACATAAATACAAAAAAAAAAGAAAAAATGTCACAAAGGTAAGAAGACCTTTAAGTCAGCTATGACTGAAAGCGTTATACGATTGACTATTTCCGAGCACTAATGACGTATTGAGATTGTGAAAGCTCAGATTTTTCCAGAACTCTTTCGATATTTGTGGGAGGCAAAGTCCCGAATAGTAAATATTACTTTTTTAATAAAAAAAACAGCTTGTCGCCTTTTCCCGTATATTTCACTCAATTTTCGAGACATTGCGTGTTGATTGTATTGTAATGTAAAAAATTGCTCTGACTGGGGATAGAACCCTCAACCACAGCGCATATAATCCGACGATGGCTCACTTAGCTACGACTGTTTCATAACGTATTAGTTTTATAGACTTACATAGACGAGATATATTAGAATGGATCTCTAAAAATTATATTGGGTTTAAAAAGAACCTAGTTTTTTAAAATAAACGTTTTGGACATAACATGCAACGCCTCCTGTATTCGTCGGGAAACGGTGAGTTTTAACACTTAATTTTTTTTTGAGGAAGAAAAAAAAAATGATGGATATTTTGAACCATTTTACGATAGTAAAAATATATTTTGGCGCTGATCCTTTCTCCTTTGAATTTGATATTTATCATATCGTCTCACTTATAGCGTAGTACTCCAAGGAAACCCAGTGTTAAGAGTCTTAACTTAAGACTCCGCCAATTTTTCGAGTTTTAAAGCTCAACGTTGCGCTATCTTGTTTATTGGATTTTTAATGGTTTTACGCTTCATCCCGCACATAGCAGATAAAGAATTTATAGACACCTAAAATAAAAAATTTGGTACAATTAAAGTATGTTTAGCTAAAAGCATATTATGTATTCGAGAATACGGCCAGCCATAATACCTGTACCACATAGCGGCGCAGGGCGTGGCAAGGCCAGTCCCCGCTCTATGCGTTATGCAACTCCGATATCATACGATCCTGCGCTTGCGCAGGACATTTATAAATTTTTATATGGGATATATATCATTTATCACTTTAATCTGTGGATAAAAATATTTTTTATATTTGATGTGTTTCTCACTAGTGGAGTAGGGAGTTTTATTAAAGGTTCAACTTTCACTCAACATGTCTCGAAATCGGACAATGGAAATTGAAATATGAAAGGCGGTCTTTCTGTCGACACTGCTTCATGGAGAAGCTAAAAATCCCAATAATATATACATAATTTGTTACTATTTGAAACATGTAATTTACGTAGAAATATAAGTTACATATGAATATTTACTTTTAGGAATTCGAAACGTTTTAGAAAGATTGTACCATCAGTCGGTCCAATCCATCCAGCTTAGTAGTTGGTTAAGTTAAGTTAAACATATAAAACGACCACTATTCTTTCCACATATACCGTGGCCTATTGATATTATTGAGGCCAGTCGTGGTGGAGGGCCTGTAAGACCGACTGGTTGTGGGTTCGATCCCCACTCGAGGACATGAAATATTTACTTAAATTTATATTTCCATTTCTTAGCTCTGGTGTCGAGGACAAGCGCGGCGTTGAGTTCTTCCACTCAACACGCAATGCCTCCAGAATTCGGCAGAAAATGGGCAACGGAGTGTCTTAGCACTAAATTCCCTCTGTCTACCCTGCAGTGTGCGGGATACAGCCTGAAGCTGATTTGATTTGATTCTATTGATAATGTTGTTGTAACTACAATTTTTTTCCATTACTTAATTGACTTCAGATCAAAAACACAACACTGAATGAAACTGAAATTTCAAAATGTCTTATTATCTTTTTTTTTTGGCCGATGCGTGGCTTCAAATAACTATTGTGGATTACTTAGAAGAGGTTATAGCAACAAAAGCATATTTTTTTGTTTAGTCGAACTATTTTCAAAATATTATCGGACTATCTGTATACATACAAAAAAGAAAAAAAATAATTTTCAATAAAGAATGCAGCTTAATATCTATCGGCGCCAGGAAGAGTTCATTCAGTCGTTGCGTCTTTTCTCTGACCTCGGAATGATCTTTGAAGAAAAAAGGAGCAAAGTGCTTCCTCACAATGCAAAAAAGTCTATACGTAACCCTACGTTTTTAAACTGATAATATGAGAATTTACATTCATACGAAAAGAATTCAGTTTCTTAATTATGTCCGAGTGGTGACTTCGTAAGACACTTAGAAAGACACTGCGTTTTCTACTTTTCGTCGAATTTTCGTATTTTGCCTTGGTACCAGAGCTGAGAAATTAAAATATTAATAAATAATAATTCATTCCCCCAAGTGGATATCGAATCCGCAACCGTCGCTTTCAGTTGCTTGCGCTACTGTTCCACGATGGAATTTAAAAGGAATAAAACTAATTATCTTACTTAAACAAATATTTAAATTTATTTTTAAATATACGATATGGAAAAAAAGGTGTCCAAATATTAATCAAGCAAATATTATAAAAGTGGCCGAACACTGAATATCGTCGCAAACTTAAAAAAAAATCCAATCAGCTTCACGCTCGTATCTCGCATACAGCAGAGTAGGTAGAGCCACTTTCCGCTGATTTCTGGAGGCATTGCGTATTGAATGGCGGAACTCAACGTCGCGCTTTGCCTCAACACCAGAGCCAAGAAACGAAAATAAATATATAATTTCCTCGAGTGAGGATCGAACCCACAACTCGCCGTCGCAGTCGCGTTTACAGTCACACTTTGTGCTACTGCGCTAAGATTGGCCTCGTTGCAAGTCTCCTATATATAAAGAAAATAAATTTGCTACTATCTTACTTATGGAGTAAATTTATTTTGAAACAATGAAGTAGCTTGGATTAAGAATCTGAAAAGGTCGCCACATTTAAGTGACATTAGTTTGACCTTTGAACCCGCCTTTGATAAATAACAAAACTGCATACAAATTAAACTCAGACAAACGGTAATTTTATGTAAAACTGACCGCAAGTTGGTATCGAAATTATCATAAATTAATAAAAGTTTACATCTTGTTTGTTTTACACATACGATTGTTAGACTTAAAATGGTATTGCTATATGTACGTAGATGTACATATATGTAGGTAGTCGTGGTGTGGGTTCGATTGCCACTCGAAGTAAATCATTATTTTGGTTTCTTCGCTCTGGCAATAAAAAACGAATGTCTTAGCACTGGTCTCACTGAGCTCACAGCACGGTAAAACAAGAAACAACATATACGCATTTATATTATACAATACCGATGGGACGTTATTCTTTTTTTTTCATTCTATTATTATTTGCTTTTCTTCCATAATGTTTTGCTTAAAAATTAAGTAAATAATAATATGTGTTTTTTACAATAATACAGCTTTATTAAAAAATACCGAAATTATATATTATTTGACATAATAAAGTAATTAGAAGAGGCAACACTTACCTATATTATTTCGAAGGGACTCCCCCTAATTATTATCACGATTGCTATCAATTAATGTACATAATTGCCATACTTGTTTTCTAATAAGCGTGAAAGTAATTTAAGGGGACTTGTAAAGTAAATGTGACATAATTTTGTTTATCTATATAAACTTTTTTATAGAAGGGAAAACAGAAATTTAATCATCAATAAGTCGAAAGACCATATCAAAAAAAACACTTACGTTTGAATGAATCAATGTAAAAAAAACTTCGTAAATACCTGAAACAAAAAATATATATTAGTGATATATTTTGTTTTCTTAATTTCCTTAGTTAAATAAAGGGGGAACCTGGTAACCTAGTGTTAAAACATTCCATTCCCCATCCAATATTTTATCGCGTATTCACTCAGCTCGATACTAAAGCGAGGAAATGAAAATATTAAATATTTATCATAAGAATCGAACCTGCACCCATCGCGGTTACAGACGCACCTTAATATATATTAATAACCATATTTTACAAAGCACTTAACACTTTAAAATAATAACAATAACCCGTAAATTACAGCTTAGATTTCATGGTAGCATCTAATAGCTTCTTTCATTTTCTCTTACCGCAGCTAGCATCGTAAATATTGATATTTTATTTTACTTCCAACGCGGACATTATGTGGTATTGGTATAGACCGCGGTTTTGTCGATTTAGTTTTAACGTTATTCATAACAAGTACCTAGGTGAATAATGAGAAAATAGTGCCTTAGCACTCCTTATTTTCTACTCAGCAAAAAAGTAAGGATAACTTTTTTGCCCTCACGCCGTATTCTGTACTTAGCAGTAGGCAGAAGTTAATTATATAAGTTAGTCACGATTTCTGTCCCCCATTTTCTGCCAATATTTTTGGACATCACGTGGGGAGTGGCGGAACTGAACGCCGTATTTTGTTATTGTCAGAGCACGAGAAGAAAATTATTCATTGTCTCATCACCCGAGTGAGCATCGAACCTAAACTTTGTCCAAGGGCTAACTAATTAAATACATGTTTAGATCAAATAATAGAAAAACAAAAATATCAAAATAATTCGTAATGTTATATATAACACAGACTCAAGCCTCTTTTGAGTCGAAAATAGATAAAAAAAAATTGAAACTGGATATGAAATATGAGGCGAGCAATTTACGGAACCACCGACGACGTGTAATATGGGAGATTTTGCACTGGATAGATTTATGGTGACTTTTATAGGAACGAGCTGAGAGCGTGGCTGTAATATAGATATCTCTTTAAGTACTGGTATGCAGGTTTTTTTTTATACATACGCGTATATATATTTTTTTCAGTTTCACGCTGTATTCTCCAAGTAGCAGTGTAGACAGAAAGAGGCTAGTAACATTTCGCTTCCTATTTGCTGAATTCAGGAGGCATCGCGTATTGAATGGCGGAACTCCTAGCTGCGCTTTGCCTCGATACCAGAGCGAAGAAATGAAAATTATTATATTTCATTTCCTGTCTTCATCGGAAATAAGTTATTTTCGTTACCTCCTTCTTATAAGAGAAGGGTGCGAAGCTAAATAAATTTCCACGTGCTTATCGAACTCACAATTATTATATTTATAGCTAAGCACTGTTCCGCTGTGCCACTACGGCTTATATAATTCACATGGGATTGAAATCTGTCCAAAATATTCAGTTGTCGAATATACGACGTATTTATGGGTAAAATGAAACGTCTCCCAATTTGCGGGACCGCTGGGAGGCGGCTGTAATATTACTCCGAAGAGATTTACAGTTACACTGATTGATGACAGCGTCATACGATTTGTGCTGTCCTTTTCCTATTGACACTTGTTGGATATTCTTTTTTCATTGGCCACTCTTAGGTAAAGGTTCTGTTCAGTTTTCGCCACATTGCCTGTTGATTGGCGGACCTTAACGCCGCCGTTTATCGTGTTTCCAGAGCGAAAAAAATATTTATTTTAATTTTTAATTTCACCCATAATCGTCTATATAAAAAGTAAATAGACTATATATTGAATATTAGTCTATTTACTTTTTTTCTCTACTCACATTATTCTCGACGTGTCTGTTTGAACAGCTGCACTGTATTCGATTGTCTTGATAAGATGTAGGTTTGTAAGCCACACATAGAGACTTTAATTAGCGTTTAATTTATTATTAAGATTCAATGCTAAAGTTATTTTTTTTATAAAAAAAAGTTATATTGTCTCTCTTAGTATTATATAAATCAAAATAATAAATAAACCTACTCAGCACATTTTGGTTGGATCATTCATAATCATTAACAAATAATAAGATTTAAAACAGCGTATGCCCCAATAAATTGATAACCAGAAATAGTTAGGACCTTCCTCTCTAAGCCTGTATGTAGTTCACCGATAAGAGGGCACGGAGGAAACTAGTTTTATAATCCATTGAACAATATCATTATATTTGTAGTGTCAGGAAGATAAACGCAGTATGGGCAACTTATATATTTTCTTTTTTCTTGGCTTCACGCTATATCTCACATACAGCAGAGTAGGCAGAGGGAACTCAGTATTAAGACACTGCGGTCCCCGTTTCCCGCTGAATTTTCGAATATTGAACGGAGGAATTCAACGCCGCACTTTGTCTTGTTAGAGATATCCCATCGCGTTTACAATCATAGATTGTCCCGCTGCTCCACTACTCACAATCAATCGAAGCTTATATCTCTTAATACTTTTAGTGTAATTGTTTGTGTTGTTGTGAAAAATAAAATAAACCTCTACTTTTGTTAAAACTAACAATTCATATTTTTTTTTGATATTTTCAATTTCTCAGCTAAGTCAATAATGTATTATTGAACAATATGAATATAAATCATTTCGCTACGGTAAATATTTAATTCAGTATGCTAAAATACATATGGCGGCAAAAATAAGTCTTAGTCTGTTCCTGGATTCGCTATTGTTAAAATTAATTTAAATTATTATTATTTTTCCCTTTTGAATTTTTCTAAGTATGCAAACGCAGTGGTAGACTATAGCGGGTTCGATCCAAGTTTTGGGAAATTAATATTTTCATATCTCACTGTGGTGGGATGACGTTTTTCGTTGAGATCCGGCACTCAATATACAAGTATCCAAATGTGGAGTAGAGTAGAGAACGTACTCTCATCGAATCGTCCGATGTTATTAGTAGTTTTGGTTCCAAGGTTTCATTCCATATGGTTTGATACATAATTCTCGATTCTCATAAGAGCTCGCCCAACGAGGGTTCCGTACCAAAATTGGAATTGGAATTGGAAAGCTTAGCTTAGCCGGAGCCCTTTCATTTGATACCTCACTTGAATTAGCGGCTTTAATACCAAATTTTGCACCCTTTTAAGGCAATTTTTCTTTTGGATTTAACCACAAACGTATAGTTTTTCTGAACTACCTGTAGATGCTAGCTGCCAAATTTAACAATTCTAGGTCAACCGGAAGCACCCTATTAATTTTGATTTCCCTTATAGTTTCAAAATACGCGTTTTTTTGCGATATTAACGGCCATATCTTCTTAAAATATCACCACTAGTCATGGTATATAAATATTTATCCGGATATTCTATTAATTTTTATTATAAACCTCTTGAAATTAAACTAGCTTGCTGTCACACCAATAACGGACTCTAATTCAAGTTAATGTATCTTGTGTAAGTTAGTATTGTTCTCATCTGCGTACTTTGCAGTAAATTACGATTGTAACTGCTACCGCTGCGGACTGTGGATTACCTACCTACATTAATTTTGTCGTTTTATGTCAAGTTGTTCTTTAAACGTCTATTTATATGTTAATATTAATAAAACATATTTTCTATAGGTTATTTTTATTGCAAAATATGATAAAACTGTCACGAAATTAATTGTATGTTGTTTTTGAGCTTGAACGATTTTTCGGAATGTTTCGGGATTTTTTAGGAAAGGGGGGTGTGCAATGTCTTGACGCTTTGCATGAAGCTAAAAAAAGGCTTTTTTGGGATGAGCAGAGGTAAGTGTCAGAATCCTCCGTTTTTCGCTTCCTGTCCAGTTTGCTGAAACTGAGGAGAGTAGCGTAACTCACTACTGGACTTTTGTTCACCGAAAAAGGGAAAAAAATCAAGTAGAAAGAGTGTTGCGTAGCATTAAAAAAGGATTTTCCAAAATGCCAACGGAAAGGGAAGAAATACTTAATTAATTATCCATTTTCCATTTTAAAATGAATAAATGACACTGGACGAGGCGAAGGAGGTATGTAGAGACCGTACCGTTCGGCGCTCTATTCTCTCTGACTACCCCGCTAGGGATAAAGCGTGAAGCTCAGTTAAGTTCCATTTTAAAGTCCGCGCAAACTAAGGTTGCAGGCGACGACTGGTATTTGAAATAACAGCAATTTGCAACTGTGAAGGCAATAAATTTAATTTTTAGGTCTCAAATACCAGCGCAGGTCTATATGGAGGTATGAATTATTCATTTATTAGGTTAATTAGGTTGCTTACGAGATACTCCAAATGCCTACATGGTGTTACTTGGGTGTCATTTATTTTTATAACTAACGTCACCTTCGTTTTTTATTATTGTTCTTATAGTTTATTTTTTGACTGTAGGTTTGGTCGCAAAAAAAAAGTTGTGTGCATAAATATATACTAACAGATAATCTATTCGACCTACACACACTTTTGATATTTGATATTTGGCAGGTTAAAGGAGTGCTGAGGGAGAATTTCTTGAAGTTACGGTAAAGGAGGTTAGGTTTTACGTTACAAACTCCATGAAGGACATAATAAGTAAATTAAATCGCTAGTACATTATCAGAATTTTACCGCCGTATCAAATGACAGCGTGCTGATAGCGTCTGACTATAAACGTGAAGGTTGTGTGTCTCGAAATTGGGCCAAAAGCGAAGGGACTCTGACACTAGCCTCCCTCCGTCTCTCTGCCTACTAATAGTCCAAAATTAAAGTAAATAGAAAATTTAATAAAATTAAACATATATAAAAGAACTACAGTGTACATTCGTTCCATGTCAGTAATATTAGTAAACCAGTGAGATGTAGTCCATAAATTTGTATGTACATGCGTTGCATCACACTCGTATGATGAATGTATGAAAAATAAACTTATACGCTTTCAGTTTCATATGAGCTTTGAAAAATGAGCTCTTTGTGTTTTTATGTATATATATATATATATATATATATACATATATATATATATATATATATATATATATATATATATATATATATATATGTGTATATATATATATATACATAAAAACACGAACATAAATATATATATGTATATATATACTATATTTAGAGCCTCTGACTGTAAAGGCGACGGTTGTGAGTTTGATTCCCACTCGGGAGAGAGAACTCATCTCTTTATCTCGCATTACGATAAAGAATGGCGTTGCATCTCTTCAATACGCAACGTTGCCAAAATTGAGTGGTTCACCAAGTTCCCTCTGCCTTACTATATTCGGGATATAGCGTAAACCTAAAAAACAACCTAATTAAATTCCATTTAATAACCGGTACCGTCAGTTAAATAAATAAGCTAACAATAACATTTGGAATACTAACTTTGATTTGTTTATATTGAACTTGAGCGGGTTCAGAAGCGAGGAACTTTGGGAGTCCGTCTCTGTTGCGCAATTTCTTATTGCATACATTAATAATAATTTAACTCGCGATTTACTGACCATTTATTTTAAATTTGATACATTTCATTTATTTATTTTTTTAAGAAAAAGGAGTTAACTCTTGAAGCCAGTTGTAGCTACAGGTTGTGGGTTCGGTTCCTATTCCAGCAAATGAAATATTTAATGTTTTCATTTTTAGCGAGAAGACATCAGACATGCACACTTCTTAATTTGCATAGAACTATTCACACGCGGCTCCATCCGCTTAACATTCTCTTCGTTTCCGTTTTCCCGTTCAGCAGTCAAAGTCAAAGTCAAATAAAGTCAAATAATTTTATTCAAAATAAGAAGTTACATTCTTCATCTTTTGAACGTCAAATAATTTACCACCAGTTCACTAAAGTTAGTGCCTCAGACCTGAGAAGAAGTGACGCAAGAAACTCAGCGGGACTTATTTTTTTAAATCACAGACAATCACATTTTAGGTTTCTTACAATGATACTTTGAAACAGACTGGTGTTTTCCAGTTTCATGCTCTGTCCCACAGGCCTAGAGCTAAGACACACTCCTCATTTTCCGTCTAATTCTGAATTGCGTATTGACTGGCGGAACTCAACGCCGCGCTTTACTACACAAACCCAAAATGTATACACCGGTTAGTCGACGTCTCATTCATTATTTATTGAGTAATTATTATGTTTGTCAAACGTAATAGTGTATTTGCAACAAGTGATAACTTCGTCATGTTTATATGTACTCGTGTTTGGATGCCATTTAAACTTCTACTTTACTTTTATAATAAATAACAATTCATTATTGGTACAGTTACTTATGGATTGGCCTCAAGTATTTAATGATATTTTTTTTTAGTAAACTTACCAACAAATGTTTTAGAGGTGATTCGTAAGTATTACAGCAAAATCTCTATATTCTTCGAAGGTGGTGGTGGGACTGGTGGTGGATGTGGTTAGGAGAGGACCTCAGACATTGAAGGTGAACGTAAATGTGCAATTTTAAATCTTAACTTATATTAAGAAATATAGAAAACCCCTTTTTATTAATAGTAAGAATTGATGCTATGAAGGTGGTCTCGGTTTCCCTTTGATGGGTGTATACCTGCGTGCGTCGTTCTTGACAAATGGCGGTTTATTTTACAACAATCATTTTATTATTTATTTTTTTTGAATAATCACTTCATTTCATTTTTGGAATATGTGTATATTTTTTAAATTATATTAGGCTTTTATAGCGCAGTTTAAATTGTGGTTTCATCTAAGGTGGTGCTGATAAAAATATTCTGTATAATTTGAGTTACTTGGACTTTTGGCTTCTGAGATACACGTGTTCAAATGGATCTATTTGATACACATACATATATTTTATAAATGCATGTTGCATATAAATAAAAAATGTTATTTAAATAAAATCGTTTCACGAGTTTGAATCGAATCCACAACCACCGCGATTACAGCCAGATCAAACATGTCGCTTGATCGATTGTCAATCCAAGATTCTTCTAGTCCTTGTCTCCAAGTCTGTCTGTGCTCTCCAAGTCAAGCAAATACCTAAACGCGATCTGAAATCACGTAGTATGGATAATGATGTCGTTTGTCTGTATTGTGATACATACAATGGGTTTTCCCTAATAACGTGTTGACTAATACGATTATCTCAGCGGATGTGACATTCATTAAGGCAATTCATAATAAGATAAAGGTGTAAATATTGTTATCTAGTATGGAGGAATATTGATATTTAACATAAGCATCTTATTAAATAACAAACAACTTGCTTTTAGGTAAAATGGAAGAACGTATAAGTTGGGAATGACACATGGTAGGTGTCCCGGTTGATTCTGGTTGTACGGTGGTGGTAAAAAATACAATATATATATAAGTTATATATATTAAAAATTGCATATACTTGCATTTTAGCAGTTTCGATTTCTAGATTTAATTTGAACTCACACTCATCCCAAATAAAAAAAAATACATGACTTTAACATAAAAACCTTAAGGAAAACAATCTTTGTTCTACATTTTGTACCTAAGAATTTTTAGTATTTCCTTGATAAATAGAAAACTTTCGGCAATCGAATGACTCTCGAAAAATTAAATTACCTCTTGAAAGTATAAAGTTTTCTTAGAAACTGAAGGAATGAAAAGTTGTGAATATGTCCCAGAGGACGCAATGTATTTTATGAACGTACGGTTTTTTATTTTAATCGTCACGTTTTATTTTGCACATAGCAGGGTAGGCAAAGGGAACCTGGGAACCTGCTGTTAAGACACTTTGTTCAATCAATTATTATTTTAATTGCAAATGGACAGGTGAATTTCATTATAAAAATAGTCAAAACAAAATTTCCGCAAATTTTCACCCCATATCCAATCCAATAGGAATATATATTACATATCAAACCGACAAACAAAAAGGTAACCGACCTTTATATTAGTGAATGTAAATCAAGGGCCCTTACGTCTCCTTTCTTTAAATTCTTTTGATGTGAAATTTCCTGATGTAGGCTTAAAATAACATGTGTATGCGACAAGTTTCATGCCACCGTTGTTGCACAGTTGTTACATGGTTGGCCACGGTGTTGATACAAATCTTTTCTAAAAAATTATAATTTTTTATAATTGAAGACAGCTAAAATTTTGTAACAATTTACTTTTCAACTTTATACGTTTGCATTCTAGATGGAGCAACTAAGCATCGCGTTTTGTATAACTAGACATCGAGGTGATAATGAAATGGAAATCAAACCCAAAACCTCCATATTTACAGTCCGACGTTGTGCCGTGTTGTGACATACTGCGCCACAACCAGTTATTTTCCATTAAAACTTGTTATTTTTCCATTAAAGCTTAAAAAAACATAAGAAAGTATAATTAGTAAGTAACTTATAATTTAAAAATACTTCACAAATTCTAGTCACGCATATCCAAATCCTCGCAACCATTAGTCGATAGTCGGGACTCGGGAGTCGGTGCTCGGGATGCTGTATGCAGATCACGCGAGGCAATAAACAGACGTTCATCTCATTACGTGCCGTCAATGCTGCTCTTATTAGAGATACGAAGTAACTAGTTGAACTGAAATCGTTGGAAAACAATTCTGGTGTGAGATGAGGTTTTTGAACTGCCTAAAGTAGGTTGATGGTGGAATATTTACTATTTCAATACAAAATGGGACGTTTTTTAGCTTCACGTTGTATCTCGCAAATGACAGAGTAGGCAGAAGGAACCTAGTCAATTAATATCAAGAAACTGCCGTTCTTCTTTAAGATACTTCCATTGCTCACTTTTGCCGAATTATAGAGGCATTGCGTGCTGATTTGCGGAACTTAACAACGCGTTTTGCCTCATTACCAGAGCGAGGAAATGAAAATGTTAATAATAAAAGTTGAAAAATAAATTATCACCAGATATTAACTGTCTTTCTAAAAAAACCATTTATTTTCCTTTATAATAAAAATAAATATATATTTCCATATACACTTTCATATATACATATATATAATTAAAATCCTTTAAGTATTTAAAGTTTGGCTTCGCGCTACGTCAAGACTGGAGTTGCATGTTCACTAGTAATCAGATGAAGCCTACGGGTTAACGTGATTAGTTTGTAAATACGTTTCACGTCAATACTGATTATTACACTATACACACATATTTATTTATGTAATATATTATATTATAGAGGGAGAGCCAGTAGAAGAACAGAAGGGCCGGACCTTCGTTATTTTATAAAGCCTGAAAGTTTCTGTGCCCATACACCCAGCACTGGTAATGTGGAGACGGGACTAACGGGGTATGTGGAGTTTGGGCGGTGGTCACTTTGGCCAGCTGCCAAGGGGTAAATAAGATGCAATAGTACGTAACTTTTGTTAAATTATAAAGCTCAATTTTTTATTAATACCTTGGTAATTTATATTAGACATTACGTTGTCCATTGCTAGACATTCAGCGTGGTTATAACTCCCTGCCAGGCACCCTTAAATCCTATAAGCTTAGGCGTACTTTTTTTTTGAGAAATATTTACTTGAATTTAAAGGCAAAGTGTGGAATTGAGTTCCGCCACTCAACAAGTGGCCGTAGAATTTTGCGGAAAGTGAGGAACGGAGTGTGTTAACACACGCAGTATCGTGAATCTGATTTTAATTGATGAACACCACGTTATTATTTATTTATAATAGCAGAAATATTATTAAAAAAAAACTATATTATTAAAACCTAGACAGACATTTTAGATCATAGTAGTTTGTTTTAACACTAGGTTCCCTCTGTAATTTTTTCAAGCATCGTTTCACAATATGCGAAAAAAGAACTTAACTTAAATATACATTTTCTATGTACAGATTTATCCAATAACCATTTATTAAGCAACATATTGCTACCGGCTGCAGTCGGTTATTACCTTCAAGATTTACTTTAGACGCCATATCATATTTCACACTACGTACGTATTAACAACTTTCAATACTTCACATTTATCTCGTATTTAAAGGAATAATTTTCTCGCAATCCGTTTTGTAATCGAATCTGTGAGTCGCGACGCCAGCGGTACTAGTATATAGTATATTATTTGCGTATACTGTGTTTACTTATTATATTTTACGTTTTTATGGGGAAGCCGGAGATATGTTAGTGGTATAACTTTTAGTTTTACTACATGTTTCGTCGATAAATTAATTTTAGGTTCACACTGTATCATCCGTTTTCATTAAGACACTTCCGTTCTCTATACTCCGCCGAAAGGCAGAAGGTTGAGTTGCAAAACTAAACGCCGCGCTATGCCGATCGATACGTACAATTTAGTCAATTATTATTTATTTTGCTGTACACAGGATATCAGGTTGTCATGGCATATACAGTTGCTTGGTTGTTTTACTGCCCCATTGTGACAAAGGCCTCTTTTAATCAAATTTTGAGAAATTTTTACAAAACTATTAATTTATGAGGCCAGTCGTGGCGCAGCGACACAAAGTGTAAATGTAAAACCGATTAGTTGTGGGTTCGATCCCCACTCGAGGAGATGAAATATTTACTTAAATTTATATTTCCATTTTCTTCGCTCTGGTGTCGAGGAGAAGGGCGGCGTTGAATTCTGCCACTCAATACGCAATGCCTTTAGAATTCGGCAGGAAGTGGGAAACGGAGTGTCTTATGACACTAGGTTTCCTCTGCATACCCTGCTGTGTGCGTGAAGATAATTTTCATTAATATATCATCATCATCTACAGACAGAAATGAAAACTCTAATATCAAATATGTATAAATTCCAACGCCTTCCAACGGTTAGCATAGCATTACCATATTGCGTATTATCAAGTAAGAATCAAATTAACAAATCGGCGCTTTACAAGAGAAAGGAAAACGCATATATGGCGGTGGTTACACGTTAACTATTTAACTAATGTATGCTTAATTGATTTATTGTAAATTTGGGAATTTTGCGTTTAATTCTGATAACTAAATGCGACTGTCGTTGGTTCGATTCCCATTTAGAGGAGTCAATTACTTTTATTTGCCCGCCCCCCAAGGAAAAGTGCGGCGTTCAGTTCTACCAGTCAATACGCATCGTATGTAATTCGAGTGGAAGTGGAAAACGGAGTGTTTTATCACTAGGGTCTCTTTGCCATTCTGATGACGCCAGATTATTGCGACATTCGTTGTGGTTTCGATTCCCACACGAGGAAATGAAATCTTTAGCTTCACGTTGTATCCCGCTTACTACAGGGTAGGCAGAGGGAACCTAGAGTTAAGACACTCCGTTCTCCACTTTCTGCCGAATTTTGGAGGCATTGCGTGTTGAGTGGCAGACGCCGCGCTTTACCTCGACACCAGAGCGAAGAAATGGAAATATAAATTTAAGTAAATATTTCATATCCTCGAACCCACTACCAGTCGATTTTACAATCACACTTTATGGTCTGGTCTCAATATTTATTATTTAATTTTTCTGTGGTATTGAGGAAAAGCGCGGCGTAGAGATCCGCCATTAAATCCAGAATTCAGCACTTCCGGTGAAAAGAAGGCAACTTAAGTGTCTTTATGGCAACAGAGTGTCCTAACGCTAGATCCCAAACTACTTTCTGCTTACCCAGCTACGTGCGGTATACAGCATAAAGCTTAAAAAAGACAGGTTATACTAAAGGGAGTTTTGAATTTTCGTTATAAATCTCTGTTTATGATTTCCACTTAAACCAAACATATTTCCAAGTGTCACGTCGAAGCTCGATGCACGTTATTTTCTCATAACTACATATTACAATTCTCATGTAATTTATGTTTCGTTTCCCATTACTTGCAGGAAAATGAATGTGTACATAAAAATATATGTGTATATGCAATTAACATTATGTCACTGTGATGTTGAATTTAAAATTTTATAAAAAAACATATAGGTATATTATATATATTTTTTGGTTTATACAAAAATAAATTTTCTCAATATTTGAACTTCACAAATATAACTGGGTTGTCGTGGCGGAACTCACCTTCTCTTGTTGCTATATCGAGGAAATTAAATGAAATATTCGTACCCCGAGTGGAAATGGAATCTAGAACCGTAGGGCTTACAGTCAGACGATGTGTCTTTTCATTTTGATGTCTATTTTAAAGAAACTGACACTGACGCGTATGCGGCGGAACTATAATATTCATGTTAGCTCTATATGTCCATCAATGACTTCCGGTTTTAAAAATAATGCATTTTAATCACACGCATAGCTGAAGGTAGACAAGGAAACCTTATGTCAAGACACTCTGTCCTTCAGATATATAAGCATCCAATTACTGAAGCTTCGTTGCTATGGTTGATTACTAGCAGAAAGTGGAGAAAGGACGGGTATCACGTTGGGCAAGATCTTAACTCGCAATGAGTTTATATTACTCTTCTTAAAACATCACTTATTGCGACCACCATTAATTAAAATTAAAAGAAGCCCAAAATATTAAATAATTTAAGTTTTTCTAGTATCGCCTAAAAAGTTTTTTTCTAAATATGTGCAACTTAAAGAAAAATGTTTCACCATAAATTTCTTTATTCTTGGGATACGAATAAAAATATTAAATAAAGATGCATTCTTTGTTATTAGGAAATATAGTCTATACAGTGTACCCTAAGATACTTTCAAACCGTTGTTTCAAGGCTCGTCGCTTGCGCAAGCGCTGGTATGCTCACGATACTGATTTATCTCTTCATACACAATTACTGCCACGATTTGGATGCAGCTCTTACAATTGATGGACTCAATGCGAAACGATTATTACCCTAAATCATTCTAATAAAATTGTTGAAATTTGAAAGTTACTTTACGTATATTATGTATAATGTTTGATCCAAGGAAATATAATGTTTGATCTTCTAAATTTCCCTTGCTCTTCTTAGCAACTTGATTTAAAGAAAGATAAACAACAATAATATGAACATATTATTGAAAAGTCAATTTCTCTACGATGTATAAATAGCTTTGAAATAGATTGATAGAAAAACTTCTAAATAAATAATAATAAAAACAATCTAAGAATATAGAGTCAGAAAAATTTGTTATTTCTTTCTTACTTCCCGTACGAGAAATTAACAACAATTACCAAATATAATCCAACTAAAAGTCAAGGTAGACTAAACAAAAACAAAAATTTCTAATTTAGAAACGTAACATAACAAAAGAGCATGCTGTGAAACAACAAAACGAAATACTGGTTTCGACAACCCATTGTCACCGTCACGGCGAGTGTGCTGTCAACACTATATCGAATTGGTAAAATTACACCCTGTACTATCTAAGACTGTGCCGTAGCGTAAAGGAAGTTTATTTTGATATATTTTTTATTATATTTGCAAAGTTTATTTACAAAAGACTTATTTATGTTTTTTTCAGTAACAAATTCCGTTGTAACTTACATACGGCAGAATCTCTTACAATACTAAGTTTTACATATTTTGAGTTTAAGCCTCTTTTACAGTCAAATTCTGACATACTCTTTTTCTGTATTCGACTGTTTTTAGTACTAAATCGTAAAGTATTTTATTCTGCAAATAAAATAAAATATATATTATGTCTTTCAGTGTAACACAGTCGCAGAAATGCGATCTCCTTGCAACATCACAAGGCCACACTTGCACACGCCGCGGAATTTACATCCGGTTGAGCAGTTTCGGTTTAAGATGTTAATATTACCACTTGAATTCCTAAATATCGCCTGAGCGGAACCATTTATTGTGCAATTTTGTGGATTTAATAATATTTCGTTTGCTTATTTTTATCTTAAACAAAATGTTTATACTATAAAATGATATTTAAACGTTAAGAAAAGAAAAATAATCGAAATGTAAAAATATTTAAAAAGAGACCGTCGTGGCTCAGGGGCAGTAGTGGGTTCGATTTTCTTTCGGGGAAATGTTATATTTAATATTTTCGTTTTCTCGCTTTGCCAACGAGGCGGTCGGTCCCACCGTTCAACATGCAATGCCGAGATTGCGACGGAAAACAGAGAACGAAGTTAACAGGTATATAATAATTTCGATATAACTTAATAAGGATTTATGGTTGGTTCGACTGCTAGGACGGGCGCGGGCGGCTTCTAAGCGGCGGCGGCTTGAGAGTACTACGTTCAAATAAAATTAACTACCTTTATAAATAATTCAGTAATAATTAAAGACTGTATTGGTACAAGTCCCTCTTTTTCACCAAAAGAAACTGCGTTTTGGGAAATGAGAATAACGCTACACTTTGTCTATTTAGATTGAGAAGACATTCATATTTATAAACAAAAACTAGTCTCGAAGTGAAACTTGAACCCACACACACCAATCACTGTTCAGATATCTTATTACTACCATCCATTATTCGATTCTCAGTCAACGGAAATTAAGAGCGACGCTGAGATCCACCACTCAATACGCAATATTTTTGAAAAGTGGAGAACGGAGGGTCTTAACACTAGTATGCGTGAAGCTACTAGTTTATTAATGGAACTTACCATACAGACAGACCGGCAGACACCGACACCGAGGAATGTTGGCATTTTGCATTCCAAGACGGCCGTAGCTATGCAGCTATGTAATTATGGTAAACCTCTAAAAAACAGCCTACTGCGGAATAGCATCTTTAAAATGTAAATTAGTATTTTTTTTTCCTCACCATGATATTTGTCCCATTTTAAGGGTTCCGTACTTTTTAAGGGAAAAAGGAACCCTTATAAGAACACTGTTGTCCATCTGTCTGTCAAGAGGCTTTATCGCAGGAACGCTTGGAATAGTTGAAATTCATATCATAAAAGTGATAAAAAAAATATTTCTACAATTATTTAAAAATAAGATATGGCCATTTATATCACAAAAACACGACACTATCAAGGAAGTCTAAGTTAATGATCAAGGGATTCATAGGCTACTTCCGGTGGACTTAGAATTAAGAAATTTGGCAGCTAGGTGCTAGCTTCAGGTAGTAAGTACTATTTCAGGAAAAACCTGAAAATTCGACATTTGTGGTTAAATCTCAAAAAATAATAAATAGCCTTAAAAAGAGGGCAAAATTTGGTATGAAGCCGCTATTTATGTAAGGTATCAGATAAAGAGCTCCGGCTAAGCTAAGCTTGAATATTAGAAAAAGCTCGAGACTTACACCCTTGTCCTGTTTTTAATTCGTATTAGTGCAAATTACAAAATAAATAAGACAAGTAAATAATAAAAACTCAGTAAAATTTCCACAAATTACTTATTTTTAGAGAAAACAAAGAAAAGATAGCAGATTAAAATTTGTTGAATACTCCTTTAGGACAAAGTAAACATGTAATCAAATTTACAGGTTAGTGGCATAAATGGCGACGAAAAAATTTGATTATTAAAAGGTTCCTATTTCTTGAATACATGGAAAAAAAAATATGATTGAAATTTGATCATATATTATGTATTATATACTAGATAGGGAGATACTAGAAAAAATCGTCCGGTCCCAGAGTAAAAAAACTTGAAACTTTTATTAGTATTGATAGAGACATCGACGTTCTACAAAGTTTCATCACCCAAACATATCGTGTGATGTGATTGAGTGATCTCTTCTCTAATCTCTTCAAGTATGAACAACAACTTGAACAATACAATTTTTCTCTTCACATCATACAACACGGCAGATATATGAACCGAAAGTAAAATTTATAGAACATTTTTCAGGCCACATAAAGGACGGTACTGTACCGAATTATATCATAAATCCATATTAGCAAAATAATCCAAATCTTGGCGACGTGAGAGGTCACGAGTGTACGCGAGCGTTAAATTGTGTAGCCAAGGGAAATCACAGCCACGTGCTCCTCGGACGTCGGGGTCACTCTTGGTGATACATATCATGTTTGTGGCAGCCGTGGGGCAGAGGCACAGCGGCAGTGTGACTGTAAGCGAGACGGTTATGAGTTTGATTAACACACATGAAAGATGAATTATTTTCGTTTACTACCAGAACGATCTGGTAGTAAGACAAAGCGCTACGTTAATTTCCGCCACACAACAAGCTATGTTTCGAAGATTGAGTAAAAAGCGGGAAATGGAGTGTTTACTAGGTTTCCTTTATGCGAGGTACGTCAAGAAAATGAAGCTAAATATTTGATAAGCAGGTTGTGGGTTCGACTGCCACTTGAGAAAAACAGCGAGACACAAAAAACTTATGGATAAGTTTGTATTAAGTTAGCAAAAGATTTCTAATTTTTAAGTCGTCGTGGGTGCGGTCGGTCGTTTGGTAATAAATAAAGTTTAAATTGTATAGATAGCAATGAAGATGCATTTGCTTCAAACTATTTGGCCTTTCCAAATGTCGAAGCTGGTTCGCTTACCTGGAACAAAAGAGAAACAATTTAAAATATTTTATATGTATACCTACCAAGTTGCATAATTATCATTTTCTTGCTTTGGAAGACAAACTGCGCTGTTAAGTTCCGCCACTCAATACTCAATGTCTCAAAAATTGGACGGAGAATGGGGATGGAGTGTCTTAATAAAATTATGAATACTTAAGCTAATGCGTATTTATTACTTTATATTTTCTATGTTATTAATAACACTTGTGGCACACTTGTGGCACAGTCACCAAAGACAACTTGGGACCGACTAACAGTGGATATTTATGAGTTCGAATCCGACTTATGGAAAATCTTTTCTTTATAAAAGTATGTTTACATTACCACAAATGCTCATTTTGGGTAAAAAAAATAGGACAAGTATAATAATATATTTTTTTTGTGCGGAAAATTCAATAATAAATAATTATAAAAAATACAACAAAAACAATAAATTCATAGTTAGTTAACACGCGTTGCTAGATGTACAGAAAATGTTTTTTTTTATATTTTTTACTTAATTTTTTTGCGGAAATATTCAATATAAATTATAATAAAAATATAATTTAAAAAAAGCAATAAATTTAAATTTAACACGTGCATTAGCTGTACGAGTGTTTGTTCAGCTTAACGCGATCTGTTCTGTGGACAGACGGTCACGTAGCCTTTTCAAAACATATTATTTCATTATTTCAATTTATATTATTATATTGTTTTAGCGTTATTTTAAAATTTTCATTTTCATGTCTACACGTGACTGTATAATTGAACGAAAAATTCAGGTAGTACCTGTGTCTGTCCACCTTCTGCCGAATTTCTGAGGCATTACGTGTTCAGTGGCGTGGTCGCAGTGTATCAACCAGATCAAAGAAATGAAAATATTAAATATTTCATTTCCACGAGTGGGAATCAAACCAACAACCACCGCGTTTACAGTCGCACGCTTGTGCCCCTGTTATAAATGTTAAATGCATGTAAAATATCAAAAGATTCTTAAAACTATGAATTTGCAATAAGCGACGTCTCTATTTTATAGGGAACAGAGAAGAAACCAAGTGTTAAAACTCTCCGTGCCTCAGTTTTAGCCTAAATTCGAGACATTGCTTGTTGAGTGGCGGAAATTAAAACTGCCCTTTGTCTTGCTTGTAGAGCAAGGACAACAAAATAATTTAAATAATATAATTTCCCAAATTGAGAATCAAACTTACAACCAACGCACTCAGTGAGTGTTGTTTCATAAAGAACTATAATCAAAATAAAGTATTACGAACAACTTCTAACAACTTAACGTAGAATTTTTCCACTAAAACATTATTAGTTTTCCCGCCACGTCTGCCACTGTGGCAATAAAATGGCATGCGGGTTGAAAAAACATAGGCCCGCTTTACGTTTGTATTATACGAACTAAAAAATCTATCTATGTAAGGTAACCTCATATTTTTTGTGCTCAATTTATATTTTTACTGAAGGTCAAATTAATTTGATTCACATATTCTATCATCGTAGTTGTACAGGAAGACTGCAAAAAAATGTTTTTTCCTTTACACCTTTGCTTACACCTACCACGTACGCCTGCCCTCTAGTATTACTTATTATAGCGGCAATAGATTCTTATTGTCTCTCTAAAATCTATTATTAATAATATTGTACAATTCTATGGAAAGAGTCCACTAAAATATATTTTTAATTTTTTTGTGTTTGTTGTTATGGCGGGAAAAGAATTACCAACAATTACCAAATTATAACGGTTCATGAGATATAGATGGGCAGAGACAGACAGCGAACTCTTAGTAAAAGCTTAACATTTTAGCCTTTGGCATACCCAGAACATGATATTGCTTCATAGAAAGACATTTGACGCTATTTAGTATATTTATTAACTTAAACCGCGAGTAACAAGGGACGCAGAAGGTTAAGAAGCGCACTCCGTTTCCCGCTTTCCACCAATTTTCGAAACATTCCGTGTGAAACTCAACATTGTGCTTTGCTTTCTTATATCATAGATCGAATCCATAGTTGTCGCCTTTTGCAAACAGCGACGAAATAAACAGAAAAGAAATGAAGAACAGAGAAAAAGTAAAGTGGTTTGTCATTAGGTTCTCTCTGACACCATATTATAAGGACATAATTCAAATTTTCTACAATTTTACCGGAAAAAGCAATAAATAAGCGAAAATTACAGTTAAGCCACAATAATTTAACGAGTGTTAATAATGTAATATTTATAGACTGTATTTGTACAGCTTGTAGCGGTCTATTTTGTGGACCGACGCACATGTAGCAGTTTGCAAATATATTATTTTGTTCCTTAAATTCACGTACAAATAAAATGTATGTCATTTGTCTCGTTTACAAAGAGATTGACGACAGTGGACGAGGCGAAAGAGGCATGCAGAGACCGTGGCCTTTGGCGCTCCGTTCTCTCTGGTTTCTCTACTAGAAAAAAAGCGTTAAAAAATGTACTTTCAAAAGTATTTGGACCAATATTCTAACCTACATTTCATTTCCACCGTTTTCTGAGATATACTATTATAACTCAACGTCACGATTTGCCTTGTTACCAGATCGAGGAAATGGTAATATTAAATAATTCATTACCCCGAAATCGAAGCCAAAACTGTCGCGTTAACAGTCAAACATATGTGCCAATGCACTACGACGGCCTCACTATAGTATAGTGCTAATAGTTATATAATAAAACGCTGTTTATTTATATAAGATGGCTGAATGTGGGTGTAGTTCGTTGACCGGATATACGGGTGGTAATTTAGTCGACGTCCTGGAGTGAAAAAGGAATGTGATAAAAACTATCGATATCGATTTTTTTTTTAATTTAATTTGTGCTGTTATGTTAAGATTTAACTAAAATATTTCTAATATAGATAAAATGTGGAGAAAAGAGCTTTTCCACTAGATCACATTTATATAATATATGTGCACAAAAAGTTGAAAAAAAAATTTTTTTTTAGTAAAATAAGCAGCGTCACGGTTGTCCCTTATAACAGGAAGAGCATAGAAAACAAGTGTCAAGCACAAACAACTCTGCACTATTCGGCCATGGACATGTGTGTGTTGAATTGCAGAACTCAACGCCACGCCTTATCCACTGGAGAGTGGAAATAAACAAAATACCGCTATCGAAAACCGTACTCACAGCCGTCGTGTTTACATACAGACAGGCTCTAATAATGGTTAATTATATTGTACACACGTGCAGTGTCACCTAGAACGTATCTTGAATAGCAAAACAAAGCGTTAATCTTATCGTCGTTAATCGTTACATCTGAGCAACGAGCGCATCGCTAGTTATACGCAATTGGTTGGAAAACATCCCACTAGGTCGCCGTGGACTGTGGTGTTATAAGGAAAATGTTGACAACCTGTTCTTGTTTAACTAAAGTATGGTAATTAATATAAAAGTTAAGTTATTTGTCCGATTTTATGTGAAGGTTGTGGGTTCAAACTCGTTCGAGGATTTTTTTAATTTCATATGCTATCCCGTATAGTATGATAGGCAGAGAGAATTTAGTGTCCATATATGTTCCACTGTTTTGCACTTTTTTCCTTTTCTGGTACCTCGTAACGAGGCAATTTGCGGCAATGAGTTTTGTCATTCAACATGCAATATCTCAAGAACTCAATGAAAAATGGGGAACGGAAGTATTTGAATCGGACCGGAGTGCCTTAACATTAGGTTCTCAGGTTCTTTCTGCCTTCCTTTACTACTATTTGCAGGATACAGCGTGAAGTTAAAAAAATACCTATTTTCAAACACTTTATTAACTGAGAAATTTCTGATTCATGAATATACAAAAAAAAGCAATCTTACGAATAATAATTTCAGAAGTCACAAAGTAATTTTCCTCTATTAGAAGCGTAACATTACGTCGGAGACCCGACGCCGCATTCCCCTGGCGTAATCGCAAAATGGTTTTTTCAATGTGTTCGAAAAATGGAAAAATAATAGGGCAAGTACATACATGTAAAGCTGAAGACGTGCGGTTTCTACCATTTATAAATTATGTATATTATAAATAATTAAGATAAAATATATATTTTTTTTAATATTAAGAACTTACAAATTATACATTTCTTTTTTAATATTCGCATTTGAAGTTTAATTAAAAGGCAAATTTAATTAAAAGGCAAATTTTACTTAACCAAGAAATACTTAGCTTACAATATTTTATTCTATCAGGCGAGAATAAAATCTATGACCATCGAGTAAGTATATTATACTTCCCAAATGCACGACAATACCATTGTTTTGTCTCTTATTACCTACGTACCAAAATACAGAGATATAGTGATTGTTTTGACCCTAACAATGCCCTTGGTTTTTTTTATTCTTCTTCACGCTTTATCACGCATTGGTAGGAAGTGCGATTAATTTTAATGACTAGAAAAGAAGAAAAAAGTTCACCTACTCCACCCAAACTGGAGAGATTATGTTGAGTAGCGGAACTCAACGCCACGATTTCTTCGGAGTGTTAATCAAACCCACAACCGCGCCACGATGTTAAAATACATTTTCATTTACAAAGACGTATTGTAAGTGCAAAAACAAACTAATTATTGTTGCCATTTGAAGATCGTAAAAGTTATCGCGTCCCCAATTGCTGTCACCGATACTGATAGCATGATATCTTTTAATTTTACGTCTTTTTTATTACGTACATTTGGCGTAACGCACTGGCAACACTGAACAGATAAAATTTACTAAGAACTAATAAATTTTTAGTTAAAGTAAATAGTTCGTGTTTTGACACATTACTCTGTTCTTCATTTTCTAATAATATATGGAAAATACAAGCTTGATAATAATTAACCCTAAATTGACATCACATTGATACAACAAATCGTGGTGAAGCGGCACAGCGTCTCATAAATGCAACGATTTTCGGTTTGATTCCCACTAGGGTCAATGAAGCTGTCGATCTTCTTTCTTTTGATCTCAGTTCTTGTCTCCTTAATTACGAATAATATGTGGAATTATAATAATAAGTTACTTCAAATATGGACCAACTGTGTTGGTAACATGATGTGGTAGAAGTGAGTAATATAGTACGAGACAGTTTAATTCCTTAGATATATTGTAAAAGGTAACGTACATACAACGTACATGTTTTACATACTTAATAGAAAAAGCCGGTAAAGAGCGAGATGGATTCGTCCACTGAGGCAACCTTATCAATTTCACGATTGTAAGTCAACGGGAAGTAAAACTAATAAAAGTTGACAAAAATAAATTTGCGGGCATTTCACTTATTTTGTACGATACGGACACACACTAATATATGTTTGTAATGAGAAAAAAGTTTTCACTAAGAAATAGCTATACCCGCGGCAGTGTTTCCAGGTCGATATGACATGGGTACCTTCAAAAAGCGCGTCTATCTCCACCTTAAAGGCCGGCAACGCCCCTGTAGCTTCTCTGGTGTTGCAAGGGGTCCTGGGCGTCGGTAATCACTTACCATGAGGTGACCCGAACGCTCGTTTGCCTTGTCCTTTTCCATAAAAAAACTTTACATGGAATTTCTTACTTCGTGCCAAATTTCATGACTATATATGGACCATTGGACGTTACGAATTTCATACAAAATACAGTTCTATCTTTTGATTGCGTTTACTTAGAAGCTCGATTTTTGATTCTGTGGCTTAAGAGACCATAGAGCTAAATATTTGACATTAATTTCAGCTCGATACTCTCTACATACTATCTATTGATCGCGACGAACAGACAGACAAGCAACAAAGTGTTCATTTACCTTTTGAGGCACGGACCTCTAAACATATACTTTTACTTTCTCTTTCGTACAATTCAATCAAATTGTATTTCTACAGCCTTCATCCCACCAGCCAGCGGTTATGAAGCGTAAATAGTAAAGCAAATTTACACAATAGGTACCTACTAAGTGACTGTCTTCACACATTCACTCTTGCGAAAAGTTAGTACGATTCGAGGACGTCTGTTAATTTCATTTCATAATTTATCGACGTTAGTTTATTTTAGTCTGGATCTAGACTGGCGTGTTTTTTTTTGAGTTTTACCCTGTATCACGTATATAGTTGTGTAGGCAGATAGAATTAAATGTTAAGACATAAGTAATATGAGGCCAGTCGTGGCGCAGTGGCACGAAGTGTGACTGTAAAACCTACTGGTTGTGGGTTCGATCCCCACTCGAGGAGATGAAATATTTACTTAAATTTAAGTAAATATTTCCATTTCTTCGCTCTGGTGTCGAGGCTAAGCGCGGCGTTGAGTTCTGCCACTCAACACGCAATGCCTCCAGAATTCGGCAGAAAGTGGGGAATGGAGTGTCTTAACACTAGGTTCCCTCTGCCCACCCTGCTGTGTGCGGGATACAGCGTGAAGCTGATTTATTTATTTGTTAAGACATACCTTTCCCCATTTCACCATCAACGCCGAGCTTCATGTAATAGAGCAAACAAATGAAAATAAATTTAATAAAATTCTTACCAAACAAGAGTTTGTATTTTGTAATAACTTCGCTACTCTCCCTAGAACTGAGCGAGCTAATTTCAACTCATTCTGCTCGCTCGATTCTTCCCGTGCGACTATTTATTGGTGGAAATACAAGTATACATACTCGCGCGAGTACATCCTAATGCTTAATGGACCCGCTCTAACTATCTAAACTATCTAAACTAATCCCAGAAAACAACGAGAAACTAGATAAATATTATTTGTATGATATACTAGAAAAACAACTGGCACCAAAATTCAAAATACTACAAAAAATATTAAAAATATTATACGTTATAAACATAAAAAGTGTCCGACATACGAGACTACTATGGAAAGTTAATATTTAGAGAATTTTATTTAAAGCTTATAAAAAAGTCTGTAGGCGATAATATTATGCTTTTGACGGCCGCCTACATAAAGTAGTTGGATTTTGTACAAAATAAATAGAAAAAAACTATAAAACATTTGAAACTCTTACGTAAATTCTATTTTTACTTTGTAAAATATGTTGTTAGTGACTCTATTGTCTTTTTTAAGGATCACGCTGGATCTCTTAGATGATTATTTATTTAATTTATTTGAACAGAGACGGAGAAGGAAAAGAAAATTATTTGCGTATCCAGGGATTGCGAAGTCGATTTGCACACGCACATGAATTATTTCATTTTCATTTCTCCGCTTATGAAAGACGAAGCCCGGCGTTAGTTAATGCATTCAGTGGAGATCATTTAATAAAAAGTATCTTCAAAAATATAGAAAAAAAGAGAAACATTCGTTAAGGTCATATCTAAATGGAGCATCCAGTAAAATTGTACAACGTCATAAATAACCAAAAAAATCCATATCGTTTTCACGTCTAAGTGCTTTACAAAATTTTTGCAACGTTTTATTTTCTGGAAGTGTCATGTTAAAAACTATAGAGTAAAGCTTAATTTATTTATAGTTTCTTAATTAAAGATAAATGTTACCAGGATTTGCTTAGAGATCCCAACACGCGGCGGTCATCTCAATTCACTTTTACACACCTTTATAGATAATATAGGTTGTGTAACAACAAAATATTAGACTTTATGATAGAGTGCTATATTCACTCTGTATAATGTTAAGATACTCCGATCCCCGCGCGTCGAATTTGAAATATGCGGTAATTGGCGAAATTTAACGCCGGTGATATTCAATCCGCGGCGTTAAATTTAGAGCGGGGAAATGTGACAAATCATTTATTTGAGTGAGAATCGCCATATTTGGCGGTACATGTAGTGATGGTAAATTCGAAATTTTAAAAGTAAATCGTAATTGTAAAAGTAAAAATCCGCTATTAATGGCGTATAATTCTCCTTCACTATAAAGTAAAGGAGAATTATACAGGGTTAATTCGTATATATTTTACTTTGTTTAGTTGTACAAAATGCGGCGTAGTGTTACGCCAAACTTATCGGAGATCTTTAAAATAATATAGCTTTCTTTTACTTGAAGTGCATAATACTATAACTATATACATCAATTTTAAGATTTTTCATAGAAGCACAATTCATTTTATATAATGAAAATATATAATTTTGCTTGTTTTATTACATTTATTCAAGATTCAATGTTCCAATTTGTTTTCAATTCCTTCTACTCCGGCGTGTATCACATGGGAAATAAGTGAATAGTTTCATAAAACCGTTTAAGTTATACTGCTATTGTCTCGATCGATGCAAGCAACGCGATGTTAAGTGACTTTTATGTCGCATAGTAAAACAAAATAAATTGGAAACGCGGCGTTGAGTTCCGCCACTTAACACGCAATACTTTTGGAAAAGTGGAAAACAGAGTGTGTTCGAGATTTGGAAATTTTATATTTACAGACGGACATTGTCCTAGTGCGCTGCGATGGCCACATATTTTTCTTTTTTTTAACTTCATGGTGCAACCTGCACATAGACGGAGAACCTGTGAACCTATTGTTAAGACACTTCCATACCCGACTTTCCGCCGAAATATTAAGGCATTGCGTATTAAGTGACGGCACTCAGCACCGCGTTGTGCCCCGTTACCAAAGCAAAGAAATGAAACTATTAATTATTCACTCCAGGGGAGTGAATTATTTAATATGGGAATCAAACCCACAACCGTCACGAAGACCTCATATATGCTATCTACATTACGACACACAATTATAAAACTATAAGCCTATCTATATAAAACTTTGAACACATTTCAATGCAAATTGAAAACCCAATCCGCCATTAAAAGGCAATAATGGGAGAAGTTGAAATAGTTGGTAACCACACATCGCTTCAATCACGAACTAACCTTGGTATTTGGTATTTTGTCGCGGCTCTAAGATGCCGCACGTATCTTGACTTGTGGGAACTCAAGGCTTGTACTTATCTAAAGCTATAATAAAATATTTGGAAATATATATTTCGCTTCGCATTTTTTTTTAGCTTGACGGTGTATCCCGTTTTTAATAGGGTAGGTCGGGGCAACAGCGTCACGCAACGCTTTATTTTGACATCGCGCCTTGTTTTTATTTATTTCTGTTTAAGTATTAAAAAGGTAAAACCATATAAGATAAAAAAAAGACACAAAATATTGAAATAAAGACAGTTCGTCTAATTTCGTTCGGACAAGACATTGCGTGGTGTGGCGAAACACAACACCGCGGTTTGTCACTGTTATCAGAGCATTTAATAAAAAAAATGCCATTTCACAGTAAAATTTAAGTCTCGGTATCCTTCGCTTCTCTTGCAATAAGTCAAAAACTTTATACAAACTAATTATAACTAAATATTTACATTCAAGATTATGCTGTAATTGGAGCACTCCATTATATTAGCGTCGTTAACGTACACAGATCCAACTAAAGTAAATACAAATAAGATGTGGATTCATCTAGCAAATATGTGCTAGAGATGAAGGATAAATAAAGAATTGTGGGCAGTTAGTGAGAATTAAGACTATTACATCTACTTGTTTAGAAAGGGACTCGAACCCCGAACCGCGCCTCCTGGAAACCGACCAGGTTATGTTACGACTATACGTTTACTAAATAAGTAATTTTCTTTTCTTTTCTAAGTGTGGAATAACACTTTAAAACTGTAAGAAATTATTACATTTATTTTTAATTTTAGCTTCACAGTGTATCAAGCACATGGCGGGTTGGCAGAGGGAACTTGGTAATATAGCGTTAAGACACTCCGTTCCCACTGACACACTTCAGTTCTCCACTTTCCGCAGAATTCTAAAGGCATCGTGGGTTGTGTGACAGAACGGAATGTACGTAGAAATGAAAATATTAAATATTTCATTTTTTCAAGTGGGAATCAAACCCATTGCCATTTAGCTTACAATTAGACATATTCATTATGCCATTGACTGTTAATTCAAATCCCACTTGAAATAATATGATATTTATTAACTTTACTAATAAATAATTTTACTTATTGGTTAAATAGAATACCGTATTTAGTTCTAATACCACGTGTTTTTAAATGGCCCTAAGTGAAGAGTGAAGGATTGTAAGAAAACGTGTTGATTGGCGGAACTCAACGGCGCATCATGAAACCAGAGCGAAGCAATGAAAATTTAATTTTTAATACATTTTTAATTTTATCGAGTGGGATTCGAACCCAAAACCAGTTCTCAACCACTTTTGATGGTTGCTTGTTGTAGTCAATATTTTATAAGTTAAAGTGAAGTATTTACGCAACTATGAAGCATTTTTTAGCTTCATACAAGAAATGAAGCAAAACGAGTATAATAGCGTTCTGAACGTTCTAAGCAGACTCATAGCGAAAATGAATGACAGGCAATCGAGATTATATTGGAATTTTTATTTAAAATATAAAATAATTTTAAATAAAAACTTATAACGATATTTAATCATTATATATCTATAAAATTATACTATTATATTTAATTGTAATTTACCTATTTGATTTTAAGAGGATTTAGTTATAAATTGTTCCTTTTAACCTTCCCCACACTCTACGATTAAGAGCGGGAAAGTGAAGCGGGAGAGCGGGAAACAAATTTCATCGAGTTGGGATCGTATCCATAGTCAATTTATAATCAAATGCCAAAGCATTGCGCCTGGCATTCTGACAATCAAAATTAGAATATGCAACTGACGATTAAATAGATTACCCACTGAGCCACAGCGACCAATCTAATGTACAATCCATTTGGAGAGTGGACGTAAAAACTAAGAAACTATTGATATCAATTAGCGCCGCGGAAACGACCCGCGGTAATGGGTCATTGATACCTACTGTTATATCGTTTATCGTTTCGCATTGCGGTCGTAAACTTACCTTATTGACCTGTTGTAAGGAAATTTCATTTGAATTCTTTGAATATGTGGGACACACCTAAATACCTACTGCTTTTGTGTTCTTGTAAGGAATTTTGAAATGTCAATGCTAGTTTATTGCTTTATTCAAAAGCAATATATGTATGTATTTTTTTATGTTTATATTGCGACGTTGAGTTCCGCCACTTAATCCATAATGCCATTAGAAATCAGTGGAAAATGGAGAGCGGAGTGTCTTAACATTAAGTTCCCATTATCAATTTCAGAGATATTTTGAATTGTGAAAAGCAAAGACAATATCAAATAGTTTAAAAAAATAAGAATTTAACGAAATATAAAGCGTTCTTTATGCGTAAAATCAACTTTTTTTTTTAGCTTCACGCTATATCCCGCACACAGCAGGGTAGGCAGAGGGAACCTAGTGTTAAGGAACTCCGTTCCCCACTTTCTGCCGAATTTTGGAGGCATTGCGTGTTGAGTGGCAGAACTCAACGCCGCGCTTTTGCCTCGGCACCAGAGCGAAGAAATAAAAATATTAATTTAAGTAAATATTTCATCTCCTCGAGTGGGGATCGAACCCACAACCAGTCGGTTTTACAGTCACACTATGTACCACTGCGCCACGACTGGAAATCAACATTTAATTATAAAAAGCTTCATCCACATTGGTTCAGCCATTTCTACAAACAACAAAAGTATGAATATAAAAACTTTCATAATAATATTATTAACAAGATAAGGCTAAACTAAAAACAATACTACCAATTCAATATTAAAGACGAAGTTCGCAAAGTTCGTACGGTGCACAGCCTTGGAAGTTGGTGTCGATCACTTCCGTTTGATCTTCCGCATGTACAGGGACGGAACAGTATAACGACTAATGAAATTGTAGGAGAAACTTATATACAAATTGTTGTACTGAAGACTGTAAAAGGTGGTCCTAGATTCAAATCCAACTGAGGGTAGTATTAAATTTAATATTTTAATATAGATTTTTTTTTGAGGAACGCTTTAGTCTCGGAAATAACTGGTTCGAATTGACAAATGCTAAATATTCCATTGCAGTTTTAGCGGCGTAGCAAAGTGGTCCAAGCATGTGATCGTGGCGTTATGGGTTCGCGGGAAGGAATTATTATTTATTAATATATTTTTTCTTTTGGAATTAAGAATTATTATTTATTTATATTCTCGCTTTGGTTACAAGCAAAAGCGCGGCGTTGAGTTCCGCCACTCAATACTTAATACGTCAAAAAATGGCAGAGAGTGGAAAACGGAATGTAAAGCTTAAAAAAACATTAAAATATCAGCTAAAATCTCATTAGGTTTCCCCTTTGCAAGATGTATTTTGATGATAATGTTATAACATACCGCAAACTGCTGCCTGTCCCGCAAATATTACACATATTGACATTCTATACTGTAATGTAACCGACGAAGTTATTAAGAGATCATCTAATTTAATTTATATAATATGTGATAATTGATTCAACCACACCGCTACTAATAGAATCTAATTGATCGGATTGTTTTATACATACATCATATCATGTAATTTGGTCGGTAGTCAGAAATTAATATACGTAAGTCACTCCGTTCTACACTCTCTGCCGAAATAGAGGTAAATACATAAAATTAATAATTATATCTATAGGGGAATGGAGTGTCTTAACACTAGGTTCCCTCTGCTTACCATGCTGTGTGCGGGATACAGCGTGAAGCGTGATGATATCTATATCTATATGGTAACATTTAATAACATAATAGAACCAAAAATATATATATTTTTAATTCTGTCTGCTTGTCTGTGCGCATTTGCAGTACACGCCAGTCTCGAAAACAGCTTAACCGATTTCACCAAAGTTCACTATTGTATTTTGGCAAGAATCCCTTAACAGAGTTTGTTGTATATAATTTTTTTTATAAATACTGAATTAGCTGTTTTACTGAATTAGCTGAAACGTTATTTGAAAAAGAATGTAATGCAGATGAATAATTAATAATTATGTATATTACTTCAAGCGGGCGAAGCCGCGAGTCGGTCGGTAGTTCTAAACATAATCATTTCATCTACTGTATATATAATAGTTTCAGCTTGGCTCAGTAAAACAGCATTCAATGCAATGGCTGTGGATTAGATTGCCTTTCGAACAAATAAATATATATTACTAGCAAACCCGGCGAACTCCGCTTCGCCACCAGATGGCTTCGTTTTTTTGTAACATTTCGTTTAGGGATTAAAAGATAAACCAAATAATATATTTTTTTTAGTTTATATTTGCAAACGAAAAGTTTTATTTTATGTCACAACAGTAATGAATTCATTCCGATTACAAAAATGAAGTGCAATTTAGTTGAACTTGTCTAAGTAAAAAATGAAAGTGAATCCAAAGTAAATACTGAATCGAAGCGTTATACGTGTCCGCAAATCATCCGTTTCATTGAAGTGCTCTTTGGTAAACCACATTTTTTGTTTTTTGGTCTGAAGTTAACACAGTAAAGTGGATGGTTTCCCAACTCGTGAACACGACTCGTGAACACGCAACGTATAGCTGCCCATGTGAAAAACAATGTTTTTCTAAATTCATCCCGCAAACACTAAGCGATTGGCCTTGTGACCTGTTAATTGTCATTGCGAGCGCAAGGCGAACCAGAAATTGCAATCCTTTGAAGTCAAACGGAAGATCAGTCGGAAGCATTGGTATTTGAGTAATACATACATTTTCCTGCGTACTTTCCGTTAATAATGGTTGCCTCAATCAAATTCGGCATAAGTATTTTCACCGCAAGTCGATTACCGTTGCAAAGTCGCGGTGGATTCAAATTACGCAATATTATAATAACTTTGAGTGTCAAGTTATGTGTTGGAAATCCTGGTAACTCCAGAGAGTTCAAAAACTCCGTCGGATAATTTACTAAATCATCGGGATTTGTTATGGAATCAACAGATTTGTATGTCACCAAATCGCCATCGATTTTTGATTGAATGGTGAAATTCAGTGCGTGTACATCATTATTCTTTGCGCCGAGGAATTGGTTGTTGGCTTAACCAAGCATAATTGTGATAATTCTCACGAATGTTTGGGAAAACATTTTCAATAAGAGCTAATTGAGAGTCTACAAATCGGCAAAAGTCGTTGGTAAGAGTAATTAATCCAGTTGTCGCATCAACTGGGACTTTTCCATTTCCAACAGCTAAAAATTGTTTGGAAAATTGTGCAGCACTTTGATCATTTTGAAATTGAACTCTCATATCAGTGGTAAGCGATAGTGTTTTTATGTTATTCCACAAAGGTGATGCCTTCAGGCAAGCATTCAATTCATCTGCAAGAATCTGGATCTGCATCTGGAATTTCAGCTGATATGATGTCATCCACTTCATTTGAATGCAATTTGTTCAGCAACCAAATTAGGATATGAGAATGCGGTAGTCCACGCTTCTGCCATTCCACCGAGTACATATAACAACGTGTGTCACCAAAAACTCGATACTTAGTAAGTACATCCATCATAACTTTGAGTTTTTGCTGAAACACTCTGGTGATTATGTCATGGCGATCTAGCGATTTTTGGCCCGGGTCCAACTAACCAATTCAATTTCCATCCATTTCGGATTACATGTAAACGTAATAAATAAATCCGGGGTTCCATAATTTCGCACGTATGTCATAGCATCCTGAGCGTATTCGTGCATGTGGCGTGGGCTTCCGATATAAGATGATCGTCAGGCGTCCAATATTCTGAACATTACCGTCTGAATAAATATCATCACGCAAGTGTTCTAGTCTTGTCGTAGCTTTGCCTGATTAAATCGTATGAACGCTAAACGTTCGGTCTCGACTTTGATATACATGTCGACAGCGAATTGCTAGAATAGCCGACGGCACTGCAGAATGACATTCTCCTCATGCGAAAGAAGCATCATACGATACGCATAGTAATTAATTGCGCTTAGATTTTTGTTCGTTGATACGCCTGAAAATGCAAAATTAAATGGATTTGTTAATGGGAACCAACAATAGCAACAATACCAATAATTAGTATGTGAATATTGTACCTGTAATTGGATCGACCATCTTCAACGTGATATCGTATCAGTCTTGCCCTTGCTAATAAATTATTGGATATTGTAACGCATCGTACAAACGATGTGTCTCGTTTACACGATGTATGATATTGCTTCTTCTCTGAACGATAATGTCTCGTGATATAGTTGGATCGCCAACAATAATTGCAGCAATATCATCAACGATGCGTGCATTGAATCTTCGCACATGTTCACCTGTTGGGCTACGATCCGCTTTTATGACAAATTGCGTATCCGATGGCATTCATTCCAATGCTGGTTTGAACATATTAACAACAGCGTTATTAGCGTGAAAAATGCTTGCAACTGTCCAATAATTCGTCTCTTTAACTGTTCCTCGTGTTCCCTGTATATTGCACTGCACATTCAGCTGATCCACCATCGACGAAATGAAATATATTTGCAGAAATTGATGCAGTTCATCTGGTGTTGGCACCATTGAACCATGCAAATGATATATTTGTCCTTGTATCTGTGATGGCAAATAATTAAGATTATTAATTAGATAAATTTATTTTTGAAGAATACGGTGTGACTTCTGATAATGAGGTGGTGTAGTGTAAGGTGTGTGGTGTATGAGTAGTTGTTATGTGTTGCAATTAATTGTGTTGGTGTGATTGATTGGTATAAGTGATTGGTTGTGTGTGTTGTATCTTTTACCTTGCAAGTCGGCATGAAGTCGCCGTCTCGAATGATATTAGCTCCAAAGGAAGTCATGCGAAAGCAGTTATTGCAATCAAGGATGTGTTGAAGAAAATGGTTGTAATCGGGATCAGTTCCATCGAACAATGGTTTCAGTGGCTGTAGTGGTGTAAGTAATGGATCCAGTTTGACTTTTCCACGTGCGCAGCACAATACAGCCGTTTTTCTCTTGAACTTTAACGCATTGCAATATCGGCATACAGTCGTCATTGGTCCAATATCTAAATTGTCATCATCACTGTAGTTCGTAGTGGGATCATATTGGAATGCCAAGCGATTGTATGATGCCAATGATCTTCGTGTGCTCACGCGTTGTCTCAATCGGGCATTTTCTCTTATTATATTTTGTCTTTCTTCGCTTAAGTTCTGTGAATACACTTGTTGCTGGCTTGCAAGTCTTGTGCGGTGGCCGATGTTCACACGTCGTGCTGTCGGCATTTTGGATTCTCACAATTTCACAGTGAACACAATACCGGTTTAATGTATGCGTTTGAAAGAACGTGCGCATAATGAATGTCACATGAAATTAACTGAGCAGAGTACAATGAATAGCTGTCAAATAATTTATCACGCACTGGCGCCATCTATTTAAAATGAAACGTACATATTTTCGTGAGAGATACTCACACACCACGTACTGTCGCCGTTGTATCAGAGATGGCGCTGTATGTAATGAAAATGATTTTTCCTAATTTCTTGCTTTTCTCGTGATTTTTTTCTAAATTTTCTTTACTATAAACCTTACGGAGTCCGAGACCTTTCCAACGAATGCAAAATCGTGGAAATCGGTTCGTGCGTTCTGGAGTTATAGCGTCAGGAAGGAAAACCCGACTTATTTTTATATATATTATTTCAGGGCTCTAGTAATTCACAACGTTCTTAACTCTCACCACTTATCACGTATGCGAATCCCTCGAATTCGAGCAGAAAGCGGAGAACGACAATATAACCTAGAGGTTCTCTCTCCCTTTACTACCATGCGGGGAAAAAATGGCCAATTTGAACCACAACTAGCATCATCGCGTTCAATCTGGCACAGCCCACTGCGCTACTATGGTAACAACCTAAATAATATAATAATTGATTTATTAATCACTTACCTCACTTAGTAATTAACATTCCGCTTTTAATGGATATAAAAAATTAACACTTAAAAACTTTAAACGTACTAATAAATTATAGTAGAATTCCATTTATTTTAAAAATCCGTCGGCATCGATGTCGGCATTTCGTTAGTTATAAAAATTAAAAGCTTTTTTTTTCTATTAAATCTGTCATAAATAATGATTATTTCCTGTAATTAGTTACGCGGTAGGTACGTAATTTGATTCACTTATATCGATATAATAAAAAATAAAATTAAGTAAGGTTGTTTTGATATCGTTGTTAAAAAAAACTTGTCGGCCTTTAGTACGTAAAATTACAATATTTTCTTATTGTTTTATGTATTTATCATTCTGTTCTCCACTTGAGCTCTCTGTCATATAGAAATTTGATTTAAAAGGGCCGGTTAGATCTAGCTGAAAAGTTTATTACATTAAATGAAGAAATAATAATAGATTAAAGTTATTTGTTAGACTTAAATATTGATCGAGGCCAGTCGTAGCGCGCGACACAAAGTGTGACTGTAAAACCGACTGGTTGTGGGTTCGGTTCCCACTCGAGGAGATGAAATATTTACTTAAATTTATATTTCCATTTCTTCGCTCTGGTGTCGTCGAGGCAAAGCGCGGCTTTGAGCTCTGCCACTCAACACACAATACCTCCAGAATTCAGCAGAAAGTGTGGAACGGAGTGTCTTAACACTAGGTTCCCCCTGCCTACCCTGCTGTGTGCGGGATACAGCGTGAAGCTAGTTAAATATTGATATTTATGAACAGAATAAAATAATATACCAGAGTCTAAGGGTCGTAGAGTCAAAAAAGTGGCGCGACTAATAATAGTATTATCTTTAATTTCACGCTATATCGCACACTTATCATGGTATACTCGTAGTGTACAGAGGGAACCTCGCATTAGGCATCTTGTTCTTCACGAAGCAAGGCAATGGAAATAATTTATTCCCTAAAGTGGAAATCGAAACTACAATCGTCGCGTTTATAATCAGACGATTGAACCGCTCCGCCACAACAGTTTCTGTTCTTTGTCAGTCGGTTATTTGTAAAAGGCCTATTAGCATTTTATATCCTTATTGAAATCAAACCTACGACCACCGTATGTAATTTTGTTCACCTTCACTATTTATACCACGTAGACATCTATTATAATAACAATCTAGAACAAAAAATTTCAGAAGCGAAAGCCCCCTCAACCAAGTTATTATATAACGATATCAGGCAGACGTGCGTTCATTAATTTGAATTACATACCTTGTACCGATCACTAATTATTAGGTTAATTTTAGTTTTAATGTTATGATATTTTAGTTATTTTTGTTCTTTGTTCTATTTTCTGATAAAACCGTCGTTCGAGGCCGTCGTGGCGCAGGGGCACAAGAATGTGCCTGTAAACGCGACGGCTATACGAGTTTGATTCTCACTCGGGGCAATGTAATATTGAATATTTTACCTCCTATCTCTGGTAACGAGACAAAGCGCGGCGTTGACTTCTGCCAACATCAACAGCGCGCGAAGAAATGGGCATTAGAGTGTCTTAATTCAAAGTTTCCTCTACCTTTTAATTTGAAGCTGTTTTTTTTATTTTTTAGTGGGATCGAAGAAATATTGTATGACCACACCCATTGCAAATACAGTAAAATTTTTACCCACTGTACTACATCTTAAAAAGAAAACTCTAAGTTAAACCTTTACTTATAAAATAAACTTTGCTGAAATTAACTTTTCACCCCACCCCGTTTCAGAGGTCGTATAACAAAATACTCTACTATTACCGGTTGTTACTCACATCATAAATCAACGCCAACCAGCGATTTAGATATGAAATATTGTAATTATGAAAATTTGGAGACGAACACGACACCAAGGCTGTTGGATCCAGGGTTGAAAGTTATTAAAATTGTTTATTATCAAAGATATAAAATAGATAAATAAATCAGCTTTACCCGGTATCTCGCATACAGCAGGGAAGGCAGAGGAAACCTTGTGTTAAGACACTCCCTTCTCCATTTTCCGCCGAATTCTGGAGGTATTGCGTGTTTAGTGGCGGAACTTAACATTGCGCTTTGCCTTTTTATCACTAAAATTAATATATAAATAAAATTTCCGTAACTTACCTTATCACATACAATTTCACTGCAAAACAGTAGAAAATAGTGACTTTTTCCTAGATTCTTTTGGTCCATAAAATAAAAAAAAACAATAACAAATACCAGTAATTGTTATATATTAAGATGGCCTAGTTACAGCCCTAGGTGGTTTAATCGACAGGCTGTAATCAGTCGTGGCGCCGCCGAGACGCCTGTTGAGTCTCACCCTTTACTCTGGTAGGTATAGGACATACAAGTATTTTAGTGTCACTCTTAATATATTATATCTATTTATGGATGATATTGAAAGTGTAAACAGGACGGTCTTAGGTTCGATTTCACTCGGGGTAAATTATTGTTATTTTTATATAATGGCTCGGAAAAGACAAATCGTTGTCACTCAACACGAAACGATATTGTCTCGAAAATTGGCAGAACTGTAAAAGACGGAGTGTCTTGACCGTAGCCTCTGCCTACTGATTACTACCCAGTAAGCGGCGAAATGAAGTTAATCATTTTTTATGTATAGATATCTCACCTACGGCTTCGACCGCGTGGTTGAAAGGAAATGACTATGAATTGTGTAAATGTAGGACATGATTCATTATTAAGTGGGAGGTAACGCTGACCTCTGGTTCAGTAAGTTACATCGAAAGTTAAATCATATTAATACAAGATGCCATTAAACCTGTAACCTTCGTATATTAATGAACTATCCAATCAAACAAACTCTTTATCTTTATGACTGTGGAAAAAAAATATTTTTATTACGTTAGTTGTTAGAGTGACCAACTAACATAAAAACGTACTTACCTATGTACTTAATAAATCTATTATAAAAAAAGGACAATTTGAAGCAAAATACGTCGTAAATAATAATAAAAGACAACTAAATAATTTTTGACGTATATTTAAAATGACCTCTCATAACTTGTGTCCTTCACGCTTTAGGAAATAGATATAAAGAGATAAACGATAAACAAATTATTGTTCTACATCCGTTGTTAATCGTACCTAAAACCAGAGTTTTCATGAGCTGTTCAATTTTTTTTTAAATAGTTTCTTGCTGTATTTTGTACAGGCAGAGCGAACGAAGACATAAGGTTCGACACCGAAACCCCGATCCCAGGCGCCACTCAAGTTTTGAGTCATCACCGAGTTCAGTGGTGGAACTAAACGCCGGGCTTTCTCTCGTTAGCGCAGCGATTTAATTACGCATGTCGCTACGATGACCTCAGTAATAATCAAAATGAAAACGTTGAGTCGACCGAACTAAATGCAAATTTCCAAAATTTTTGCACCGAAATTGATAAGGACGTAAAATGTGCTAGCAATAATATAAAACTTTAAATTTAATATTTATTATTTTGGAGAACATATTCAAAACTGTAGTAGGTAATTAAAGTAAAGAGAATATCTATAACAAAATTTCTTCAGAAAAAAAAATAGTTATTCCTACAAACCCTTAAAACAAATTCGAATCTACATCTCAAAGTTTAACACGTAGACTAACAGTACAACATACACCATAAGAAGGCTACGTGACACATTCGTTTTACTTAATTCCATACAATTTTATTGTGTCGTGGGCGACTCGAGTGAAATTGATGGTTTTATCGAAATGACGTCAGCCGACCACTTACTTGACTGTGGTGACGTCGTTTATGTACTCTTATATACGCAGATTGTGCTATGCGTACGAATAAAACCCTACTTTTTGTATAGTTAGTTGTACTAGCGTTGCCAGATATCCCAATTTTGGTGGGACGTACCAATTTTGAGCCCAAAAATTAAACAACCCAATCTTTTTTTATTACTATAAGAACTAAAATAGTTATTAAACACTTCAAAGAAATACAAATAAGTATATTTGTAAGTTACGTATAATACTTAAGACTTAATTGCTTTACATATGATAAATCAAAACAATGTTATTTGGAAAACACTTTAGAAAGAGACCTCAGTTGATTTTCGAAAACACAGTACAAAAGATACTGGGGGAAGTTCACGTAAAAGGCACGACGAGGTCATATATGAAGAGTATGTAGTTGAAGCGAAAGAAGTATGTAGATAAAGTATGTGGAGCTAGCTTTAAATCATCATTGTTAAAAAAAAATTGTCCCCCTTTTGGCGAAAGAATCCCGCTTTTTTATTGAAAAAAATCATTTTTCACTGAGTGAAAATTTTCAACGCTGAGTTGAATGTATATATTGATATTCAATTTCCTATCAACAAGTGGTTAATTCAAAAGAAAAAACGAAACCTTTATAGGATTACTTTTGTCCATATGTCTGTCAAAATGATTCTTCTCAGTACCACGTGGAGATAGCGAGCTGAAATAATTATCAAATATCCAGGCTCAGCAGTGGAGGAGGACGGATTAATGACGGTAGTGATGACAATTTATACTGACTTTTCAATTATTGTGTAATAATGTAGTTAACCTAACTATTCAGATGAGAACTAGCTTTTACATTGTCCCTATACAAAGATATCACGTAGCAACGCCAACATATGTGCTTCAAAATGATGCCTCACTAAATCGTTTGACAAACACCAATTGATTGATATTTATGGCTATATTACTTATGATTTATCTCACAATGTATCGCGGGCTACAATTTTGTTTTGTCAATTCATGTGGGCATACATTCTACTGCATTTCAAGTTCCATAGCATTCAAAGCAGAAAACTATCTTGTAAATTGTGATTCATAAAAACAAATAAAAATCGAAAAAATAAACTTAAAACCGCATTTGTAAACGAGGGGAACCTAATGTTAAGTCACTTCGTTTCCCACTTTCCATCCAATTTTTGAGATATTGGATGTTGAGTGACGGAAATCAACATCGCGCTATTTTGTTACCGAACGACGTTATAAAATAATTCATTTCTCTAAGACGGAATGGAACCTACCCTACAACTGACCTACAACTGTACCACTACAACATGACGGTCTCAAAGGAAATACTTGAACATGATTTTGACAAAGTTATTCAAAATTTTCAAAATTAAAAACAAACACACAAAATATAACGAAAAATTACGCTCCAACAAAAGAATGCTTTAAAATAGTAAGCAATTCAAATAAACCTTTCAAATTAAGAAGTAGGGTGTTTAATGACGAATCGACGACTCGAGTCCGTCTGAGTGGCTGCTCGGTTGAGGACACTCCTCTGTTCGATTTGTTTATTGTTTACTGATACGCGGCAAACGTGGTCAAATGACAATAACTTAAGCTATCTTAATTTAAACTATTTGTTTGATGAAAACATAAGTATCTTCTTTAGCTTCGCACCGCATCTCGCTGTATTCCGTTTTCCCACAATTCAACTCCGCCTAATGGTATTCGAAACTCGTGGCAGATTTCAATGTCATAGTTTGCATTTTTACTAGGACTTGAAAATAATTCATTCCCTCAAGTGAGAATCGAACACACAACTTTTGTGTTTACAGGCAGGCGATGTGCCGCTGCCCTTCCCAATTTAATAAAACGTTTTAAATTTAATTATTTTTCAAATAATTCTGAATTCCACCATCATTCTTTACGTAAATATTTGACTCTATGACGGTTCTTTTCAAGGGTATTTGGACAAGTGCTCTGTCCGTCCTCGCTTGTCAAAAGATCGAGGTATAAAAGAGGGAGCATTTATTTCGGATTATTATTATTTATGATTGTCCCCAGTACGTGTTCCTTTCTGTTGTTTGCTAAAGATAGATTGTTGCTGCTCAAAATATTTACCTATTAAAAAAATTATACGAAATGGTGCTAAATTTTAATTAATATACTTAGTCATTTCTATCTAAAAGCTAGTAGCTAGTGAAATTGTAATTTGAAATGAATACACCAATTAAATATAAAACGCGACGATGATTTTGGAACCACAAAACATTATTTAGCGTTCACAGAGATTGAAATGAAAATGGTTTTTGTATTGTATAACAATTTTTTAGCAATTTCGATTTGTACAATAATCCATCAATTGGACGACGTGATGGAGTAATTTAAAAACAATATAGATGTTCATATGTTTGAACGAATTTAATTTATTTATAGAAGCAAAGCTGACTAAATGGATTGTTATTTTTAGTTGTTTTTGATTATTTTTATTCATTATCAATAACATTTTGTAATATTTTAATTATTATTAGCTTCACGCTGTATCCCGCACACAGCAGGGTAGGCAGAGGGGACCTAGTGTTAAGACACTCCGTTCCCCACTTTCTGCCGAATTTTTGGAGGCATTGCGTGTTGAGTGGCAGAACTCAACGCCGCGCTTTGCCTCGATACCAGAGCGAAGAAGTGGAAATATAAATTTAAGTAAATATTTCATCTCCTCGAGTGGGGATCGAACCCACAACCAGTCGGTTTTACAGTCACACTTTGTGCCACTGCGCCACGACTGGCCTCAATTCAAAATTTGGCCTCAATTTTGTAATATTTAGTATGTTTTTATGGGTGTTCTCCGCTTCTTTATTGATCATTGATGTCGAATCATTAATAGAATAAGATGAGGGGCTTCGCTCGCCAACCTCCTTTATCTTAGCTAACCTAAAGAAAAAATACTTTGAAATTCATTTAGTTAAGGCAAAGTAGTGCCTTAACACTAATTTCCTTTATATAGGCATTTTTTATTTTTTTACTTTTAAAGTAGAGCATTTAGTTCCGGGTATAACTTTTTTATGATAAAATTCAAAACATTTATGAGTTTGATCTATATTGTTATTTATTATAATATAATACATCACAATCGATATATCAATGTTATCAATTCTTAATCAGAATGTCAAGGCGTTGGCCATTTTCCCTATTATTCTCATTAATATTGTATAAGGCCTAAAATGATTAACATATCTGTTCTCCGTAGTCTATATCTATATCTATACTTCTATACTTAATATTATAAAGAAGTAAGATTTGTATTTTTGTATGTATGTTTGTAATGTTTTCACACAAAAACTACCGGACCGATTTCAAAAATTCTTTTACTATTAGAAAGCTGCATCTTCACTGACCAGCATAGGCTATATTACATTTTCAAAAAAAATAGAGATCCCTAATAAAAATGCAATAATGTAACCCAAGGTGTGAAGAAATTGATCTTAACAATTCTATCATCGCGTGCGCTGCGAAAACTATTGATGATAGAACAAAATAATGTTCTATAATATTATAGAACGCATCAATATCTATAAAAAAGTCTGCGATACTACTGCTACTGTAGTTATGACAATATAACAACTTTTTTATATTTTATAAGTTGATGAAAGTGCCGACAATAATCAAACCATATTATTCATACCTCTGCACTAATCCTTATCCTATTAAATTACATTTTATTAAAAATAATTTCAATATGTGTCAAGTACTTTTTAAATTAATAAAATCGGACATTTCATTCAAAAGATATAACGAATTTAAAAGTATCACGTAATAATAAAAAATGCGGAGTGTGTGTGAAACCTTATATCGCGCACGCGGTGGAGATTATTGACATTAGAGCAAAGTGATGTACTACAATTTTATAGAAGAAGAAGACATCAATATCTACAAAAAAGTTTACGATAGTATGTGTAACTTAGAATTAGGCCACTAATTTTCAAAGGAAAAAAGGCACAAAGTGGGACTGTAAAATCGACTGGTTGAGGGTTCGATCCACTCGAGGAAGTAAAATATTTATTTATATTTATATTTTCATTTCTTCGCTCTGGTGTCGAGGCTAAAGCGCGGCGTTGAGTTCCGCCACTCAGTACGCAATGCCTCCAGAATTTGGCGGAAAGTGGGGAAAGGAGTATCTTAACACTAAGTTCCCTCTGCCCCCCTTTTCTGTGTGGGATACAGCGTGAAGCTGATTTTTTTATCAATATTTATTTAAAAAGTCCGCGATACCATATGTCCAACTACCATAGTTATGCCAATATAACTACTTTTTTATATTTTAAAAGTCGATAAAAGTGCCGACAATATTCAAAACATATTATTTATACCCGTGTATTAACTTTCATTGGCTGTGTTCTAGAGCAATAGCGTCACCTCGGAATGAGACGTTCGACGAAATAAATAATACTATTATACAAAAAGTTCTCGGCCAGGTTAAGCATTACAAATCAATAGATACAGTTTCTAATACATAAGACGCAGTTCATTACCCACAGGAATTTATAAATTCACTTAACCCTGCAGGGTAGTCCTGCATCATTATCTTTATCTATCATTGAAAATTGGGACCCCAATTATGCTTTTGAGAAACTTAAGCCCTCCAAATATGTGTAACGGGACAAGACTACTTATAAAAGAACTGAAAGACAATTTAATTGTAGCGACTATTTTAACTGGGCCTGCAACTCTGAGTTAGCTCATATTCCAAGGATACCAATGATACCCACGGATATACCCATACCTTTTCAAAGAGTTCAATTTCCAGTAAAAACTTCTTTTGCCTTAACTATAAATAAGGCCCAGGGCCGGACTTTCGATTTAGTAGGTATTGACCTGCGTAAAGAATGTTTTACCCATGGGCAATTGCATGTTAGCCTATCCCGAGTTGGAACTCCAGAAAATCAAATTATTTTGCTGCCACAAAACAAAATAACGTCAAATGTGGTTTATAGGGAAATTCTGCGACACTAAAGTTAATTAAATAAAATAAATTTCTGCTCTAATTTCTTCCTAATATTTTATTTAACCGCTATTTAAAAGAGGAAATTACAATTAATAACAATAATAAAAATATTATTTTAAACGATAACATTTGCGAAAGTAAAATATGAGGCAGCTGCCATCTTAGTACAGACTAACCTCTAAAGAATATAACCATGTATTATTGTGAAAGAATATACAGATTGTGTGATTCCTCTATAGAATATATTATTTTTTATTGTGTCACAGAAACAAAATAGCTTTAAATATGTGATAAGTGATATAACTATTTTTCAATTACTAACAACAATATAAAATGTGATTGTGATTTTATCTTAAAATTAATCATTTTTTATTAAATTAACTATGTATCGTCATATCATATCCCTGTGAGGATATAAATGAATATATCATTGCATAGCAGTAAATTAATTCATTGATTCAAATTGACGAATGTTATATACAAGACAAAAGTTAAATCAACCGATTTTAGAAAGCGATGCTTAATGTTACATCATTTATATAAACACTAGCGACCCAAGCCACTCATGTCTTCACTCACTTGAATAACAGAATTATTTATTTACTAAACTGGATTACTTACGTGTTTTAACAACATTATCAATTTATTTAAGCCGTTTCCAAGATTAACTTGAACAAACGAACAGACAAAATAAATGTCCCCATAACAATTTTTCATATATATCTTCCACGTACAAATACCGATAAGTTACGATTTTATTATAAGTATAGATAAGTTGTTTTTATTTTAAAAAAATGATTGCCCTTATGGGAATTACGAAAATGCAAAGTAAATTTTAATTATTTTTACATTACAAATCTGCGAATATAAGTGCATTATATATATTAAAATAGGAATGTAATTCTATCTATTAAGTAAATAATTTAGTAGTTTAAGCGGGCGAAGCCGCGAACGGGTCGCTAGTCGTATTATAAAGCTGAAGAGTTTTGGATAAACGTGTTAATCTCAGAAACTCCTGGTTTAAATTACAAAATCATTTTTGTGTTCAATAGTCAATTTACCTAAGAATGCTATAAGACATTGCACACAACCCTTAATATCTTCCATTTGTCTTTTAATCTAATGACGAGTTCGTCTTGCTATTGGGAGGTGTTTGAATGTAAACGAGTGGTTTTAGCTTCTTATAATACTCGAAGAATTTTTTTATCGTTTTCTTTGTATATTTATTTATATATTATAAATGTGACCTGAAGCTAAAATCGAACACAAAATCATTAATCACAATGAAATAAGTATAAATTACGCCATAATGATTTTTAATATTATATATTTTTCCTCTTCACGCTGTATCCCAACATACTAAGATGTATATATAGATGTATATATAGCAGGACGAAGAGGGCGAACTTTGTGTTAAGACACTTCGTTCAGCACTTACCGCCGAATTCTGAAACCATTGTGTGTTGAGTTGCGGAACTCAAAGCCGCGCTTTGCCTCGTTATCAGAACAAGAAAATAAAAATATTAAATATTTCATTTACTCGAGTGGGAATCGAACTCACAGACTATCAAATTCACAGTCGTAGGCTTGTGCTACGACTGGGCTTAAATGTAATATAATAAATATTCCACAATATAGAAACAGTGTATTCCATCGTCTTGTCTGCAAGTTCTGATACAGGGCGGGGGCGGGCGTGAGTCGGCGCCTAACTAATCAAACCCGAAATCGTGGGCTCAATAATTACATTATTAGAATTTATTGTTGTTTCTTGACAGCACGGTAGTTCAATTAATGGAGTAAAATCGTATTTATCTTTAAAACTATATAAATAATATAATATTGATGTTTAAATATTATAAATTATTAATAATTTTTTTTCTTTTTTGTAAGCTATACATTTTTTTTAACTTGTAACCTGGTGATATTTGCAATGCAACGTATTCTCCATAGCAAAGAGAATTGTGGCGCAGTCGAACAGTATTTTACTATAAACACGATAGTTACACTTTAGTACTCAAATTCAGGCGGAGAGTAGAGAATAAAATTTATTGACACTCCTTGTCTGCCATATGCGATACAAAACTAACTTTATTAAGTACGATATAAAGACACTGTGCATAGAAATACTTATTTTCATATTTCAAAAATTTAAAAGCCAAATTAAACGTCAGAGGAACCCCTTTCAACCATTTTTTAGTACGTGAGCAGAATGAGTTAGCCGACCAGCACAAGAGGTCATAATAACATAAATTAATTAATTAAAAAATAAAAAAAACTTACTTGAATATGCTTTACTTAACTAACCTAAAATAATTAACCTAGTATCTAAAAGGTAATATTAGCCTCTTAAGTAAATGTATGTAGACATATTGCAAATGTCGTGCGTTAAGATTAAATGATATTTAAATTCCAACAAATTAATGAAATGTTTCTTTTTTAGCAAAAAGACATCTAATAAAGCAAAAAATAAGCAGACTTAACTGTATTTATAAACTAGCAAAATTAACACGCAAAGGGAACCTAGTGTTAAGACACTCTGATTTCTATTTGGTTTCTACTCAACTTTCGTTCGTTCGTTCTGGTGACAAGTGAAAGCGCGGAACTCAACTCCGCGCTTTATCTTGTCACCAAAACGAAGAAATGAAAGTATTTATTTCTATTGAATTGAAATGAAATCAGGGTTACCAAACTTTTCCATTTTGGTGGGACGCGTCCCGTCACGGTTTGAACCTAAAATTAGATGTCCCGATAGGAAATAACATCTTCCGTTATTCCACATACTCTTTTTAAACTAATCACTGACAATTTCATAGAATTGTAAATAAGTGTTTTCTTAAGTTACGTAATAACCACTCTGAGGACTGAATCGCCTTGCAGGGTAAACCATAACGTTTAAATATATTGAAGTTTTTCGTTAATAAACATTTAAATTGATACCTATCTATCAATATTGGAAACTCAAATAAATGGATAAATAATAAATTACATACTTTTTTTTGTCGTGCTTTTGGCAAAAGAATCCCGCTTTTTACTTAAAACAATTAAAAATCTCACATTTCTTCCGAGATAAAAACGGTGAATAGAATCCACAATTATCGCGATCACACTTGACAATGTTCCACTGCGACACGATGGCCTTCACACAACGTCAAAAAAAAAGTTAATTATAGAAGTAATTGTTTTCCCTCCTTGTAACGCCCACACGATATTGGTTACGTCGAGTAAAACAAACGATTCGATTTTTTTTGTCTTTATAAAGGAATGTTCTTCCTTCAGTGCCGTCACTGATACGGGGATAACATTTTGACTACTAATGAAAAATGTTCCACCGTTTAATATTGGTATTTCGTATGATTTGCTGTAAAATATTAAATACCTTTATAAACTTGTATGTTAAGAAAACAGGGATTCCCCATTACCTGGAACAAAGTAAAATATAAATTTTATATGTATATGGAATTTAGTACTAAAGTCGAGCCGTAGTTTCACAACGACATAAAGGCTTCCGTTCGTCTTTAAATGTGACTGGTGTTGGGTTTGATTTCCTCTCGGAGTAATTAATTGTTATTATTTCCACACTCTATACATAAAACAAAGCACGGCGTTGATTTTCACTATTTAACATGCAAAATTTTCACGTACGAAAAATTAATTTGGAGAATATGGAGAAAAGAATGTCATAATATTAGATTCCTTCTGCCTACCCTGCTAAGTGGAAAAAAAAAGTGATTTTGTTAATATAAAACATTGCGCCGTTAAGTTCCGCCATTCAATACGCAATGCCTCCAGAATTCGTCGGAAAGTGGGGAACGGAATGTCTTATCACTAGGTTCCCTCTGCCTACCCTGCTGTGTGCGGGATACAGCGTGAAGTTGATTTATTTTTATTCATAAAACAATTCTTGCGCATATTCAACAACAATATAATGTAATATGTGAAAAGTCAAGAAACAAAGTACTCGGTTGTCTTCGTTTTATAAATAGCCATTTCAGGTGTGGGACAACCGAAATCTTACCTAACTTTTGTGGTCACTGTTACACTACACTGACGCGGTTAACCAAAATAAAACAAAGGGAAAAGGTATTTGATTTTATTATGATTAATATTACAAATTAGTTAGTAGTTGTTAATTAATGTAGTTTGGCAGTTAGAAAGCTTTCGGGTGGAGAGTGTAGGTTCAAAATCTGGCATAAAAAATATACAAGTTTTTAATAATTAAGGCATGTGAATCACACTACAGTATATTTGATGAATTTTCAATTTCTAATAATAAATTCGATTAAACAATTAAAAAAATATCTTTTAGTTTTTAGCTTTACGCTATATTTCGCACATTAGCTATCAGAGTAGGCAAAACAAATTAAGACATTCCACTACCCATACACCGTCCAATTTTCGACACATTCCGTGTTGAGTAGCGCAACTCAACGTAATTTGTTTTTATTACTAGAGCATGAAAATAAAATTAATTAATTGCCCCAAATGAAAATCGAACCTGCAACCGCCATATTATCAGTTAGATGCCGGCACTTCACTTCTCTATGACGACACTTACTAAAATTAAAAAAAACATATCCAACCAATAATTTTAATAAGCACATTCAATTCTACACAACGACTAAAACTTAAATCCCATTCTCCTTGCCAGCCGTCCTGTGAAGTGACCTAAATAATCGAGAGACCTAAACCTGACGTTGAAGGTTCTATCGCACCAATTATTTATCCATTTTACCTCAACAAAGTCTTTATAACAATTGTATATTATATTTTGAATATCATTCTCTGTTGTTATATAATGGATAAGTAGCGTCACGCTTTTAGTAGAGGCATAGATTAGTTAAAGTCTAGACACTACATTCTCCACTTTCCGTCTAATTACGAGACATGCGTGTTAAATGGCAGCAATCAACGTCGCGATTTTTTTTCTTAGAGCTAAGAAATAGTTCGACGTTAAATTCCGCGACTCCATACGCCTTGTTTCTAAAATTGTGTAGACTGGGGAACTGAGGGTCTAGAAATAATTCGTATTTGAAATTAACATTATTATTAAATCTATAATTTCTCCGGTAGTCGTTGATTCATTTCCTTTTTTGACCTACATTTAGGTAAAGAGTAAAATAATAAATAAAATAAATAAATCAGCTTCACGCTGTATCCCGCACACAGCAGAGTACAGAGAGGCAGAGGGAATCTAATGTTAAGACACTCCGTTCCCCACTTTTCGCAGAAATCCGAAGAACGAAGAAACAAATATATAAATTAAAATAAATATTTCATTTCTTCGAGTGGGGATCGAACCTACAACCAGTCGCGTTTATAATCACACTTTGTGTTCCTACCCCACGCACTACTGGTCTCTACGATAAATAATAATAATATATAAAAATACTATATTTATTTATATTATTATAGCTTTCTTTAGTATTTTAATATATTCGATAAATACACACAATGCTTACTACAATAGCACTACAACACGAAGCTACCCATTTAGCTAAGAGAACTGGAATGGCCCAACCCTTATTAAAGTATCGGTATTCTCGACCGAACACAAAAGTAAATATTCCACTTAGAAGGACATAAAATCAGATTTTACCAACAGTGTGTAGGGCGACGGTCTTGAAGCAAAAATCATATAATGATAATTTTTTTTTAACATCACATTTCGTAGGTAAAAAGCGTTGTACGCTTACACTACCAAAAAATTAAAGTTAGCTTCCGTAATTTCAACATAAAATTTCTTTAAAATAGGCAAAAATAAAGAACAAAATGACATATCATTTACCTCATCTAAATCGAATCTAGGACATCTGACATAGGGGCACTATCACGTTAATAATATTATGTAGCATAGAATGCTGGTAGAAAACTCCCTTTTATAATTTTCTATTTTTAATATTGCATAGCAGAAAGCAGAATTTTTAATAACTGTCAAAGGTAATAAGATAATACAATTAATATCATTTTAATCAATCTCTCCAAAGGAAACATTTTTATTACATAGTTTAGTAGTAAAGAGTTCAAATAAAGTATGAATAACATTAGTTTTAAATTCAATATTTTGTTTCCCGAATCCTTTGTTAAAATCAGTGTAGTTTTACGTTTTCTCCTACATACATAAAAATCCTAGTGTTAAAACATTCCATTCAATAATTTACGCCTAATTTAGACGAAACACAACGCCGCACTTTCTCTACTGGAGCGTAGAAATTAAAATTTAAATATTATTAAGCCTTGTCTTAATACCATCGCGCTTAAATATTTAATTTCCTCGAGTGAGTGAGAGAGTATCGAACCTATAACCTACCGCGTTTGCAGTCGCACGCTTGTGCCGCTACGCCGCTGGTTCCACGATGATCATATAAGACAAATTTAGGTTGAATCTCACAATTTCTTTATTATAAACCAGTTTATATTATTCAAAGAGATCTTTTTATAGATCGTATAATTTTCTTTGAAAGGAAAATGCTTAATACAATTTTGCTACTCTCATATTTTTCTAACTTACTGGTTATACTAAAATGAACTCTGAATGTGAGATGAGGCATTTTTGCTACACGATCATTATATTTTTAAGACACGAAGCTGTAACTGAGTAAATATATAACCTGAAGTAGTTATATAAATTTTAGCTTTACGCTATCTCACATATAGCGCGGGTAAGCAGAGGGAAACCAGTGTTAACACACTTCATTCTTCACTCTACCACAAAATTTTCGAGACGTTATGTAGCCATAGCGCCGTTAAGTGAAGTGATCGTGAAGATGTGAAAGACAAAGCGAGCGGACAAGTTCCGTCACTCGTTTTGATAAGAACAAAAACTAGGAAATTAATGCTGTTTTTAGACATCAGTTTCTTTATGCGCCTACTTTGCTATAACTAGGATAAAGTGAAATTGAAAAATTACCGTATTTATATTATTAAATAAAAACTTGAATATAAAAACGCGTAATTCATGACTAAGTACACATAAAAAATATAAATAAATGAACAAAATAACAAATATTCACAACGAAACCACTCGATTTAAAAAGTTGAGACTTGGCTATTAATTGGGTTAAGTAATCTAAAGAAGCACTAGAAGAGAAAAGAGGATAGCTCGAAATCCTAAACTCCTCGCAACCAGAGTAACTACTAGTGCACTATAGCTACACTGAAAATCTCCCACCGTCCACCACCACCACCACCACCGTATGTAGGCTATTTGGTCTATGTCCCATTCTATTGTGGTGTCCACGCTCCCGAGCACACATAATGCAGGCGCTGGCGCCACACCGCCACACTACCCGCCTGTGTCCAGTTACATGGCTTCATGACTGACTGACTTCAATACTTGTTTTCTAAGTAACCCGTTTTTGTATTTATATTTAGTTCTGTGTATGTATATATGCTTTAATAACTTCGAATTAACTTTTATAATTTGAAAACGTATAAAAAATTAACCCCTTCTTTAACGGTTGCCATTTTATAGTGTTACACACTTAGGCAGTGTGCATATTTTTATAGATTAGTAATTTGGGCTATAATTTATGAATTTGTAATGTTCGTGTCAGTTGTAGCGCAGAGGCACAACGTCGGACTGACTGGTGGGTCCGATTGCCACGAATTAATTATTCTCATTTCTGTGCTCTGGTAAGCAGACAAAACGCGAAGTTGAGCTACGCCACTCAAAAAAGTACGGCTCGAAAATTGGGTAGTGCGTGAGGAACAGAGTGTCTTACAACTAGGTTCCCTCTGATTACTCCTTAAAATATTACTTCCGCAAAAAAAAACAAAAAAATGGATTCAGCACAAGAAATATATGTAGACAATGTATAAAATTACAATAAAATTCAAAATTATAACAAAAAATATCCTTGAATTTTATTGATCACACCACCGCAAATGATCTACTTGTGTCGAAAGCTCTTTGGAATTCCGTAAATAAATGCAAAAATATTGATAAAAAGTTTGAACTTGGTAGAATTCGTTTTTAGTTTATATATAATTTTAGGCCAATTAAACTATCTATATCGTATTTTTTTAGTATTTTCATGTAATTGCTCACGAATTAAAAAAAAATAAGCAGCAGTTAGTATTTTTTTATAATTAATAATCACATTATAAATTTCATAGCTGTATCAATCAGTACGGTAAACAAGGATAGAAAGCAACGCCTCGCTTTGATTTGATTTCATTGCCAGAGCGAGGAAATAAAAATAATTTAATCCCTGAGAGGAAATCGAACCCAAAGCCAACGCGCTTACAATTAAACGGGGTGCGACAAGAGTCTCGAAAGATATTATTAAAAATAATATGCACATACAGAACACTTTTGCTCGATTGATTCGCGCTTTAACACCACCTAAAGTTTTTGTTTAAATTAAAGAACAGGTTAGCGCCACACATCGAACGATTAAGATATAAAAATCGATTAATAAAATGTTAATTAAAAATGAAACGTGACTTATTTATTTGAATAAATGAATTTAAAACAACAATAATAGATATTCTAATGCAATTAAATGATTTCTTTATTATTATATAACGTAACTATAACGTAAAATCGTTAAATATTTATACCTAAAATCTATGATGGAGGTTGTCTGAATCGGAAAAAATATTATATTTAAATTATTTTCATTTGTTCTTTCTGGTAGGTTTTCCTCAGAGCCACGTTGAGTTCTGCCACTCAAAACACAATCTGAATGCTGGCGTAAAGAGGAGAACGGAGTGTTTCGAATTCCTATTTTTGCTTTCCAGTAAAGCACAGGGAACCTAGGATTAAGATCCTAGATTTCCTGTGCTATATGCAAAATGACGCGGGATTCTTGAAATATCTTTATTTCAACATACGACGCCACAACATCCAGGATTAGAATCCACAACACCGTTACCATAAAGCAGTATTATATAGACATTTACACATTAACTCCGCATTGGGCTTACTTGAGTACGAAGTGTAATTGCAACTGGTTCACAGCCGTTGTAAATAGATGCAAAACTCATTGACGTATTGTACTTGTGTATTTCCACACTATTGCTTAATCTTCTAGATCACATCTAAGTATAGGACTTGAACTTTTGGAACGGCTGAATTGATAGAAATGGTTAAGTTTTGATAGAATCACTTAAGAATATCATTGTCACTATATCACTATCACCATCTGTGATAGTGATATACGACATATACATATTATATGTAAAATATATGGAGACGCGTGAAAATCAATGAAAAAAAATACTTAGACTATTCCAAGACAGTGAATAATTAAGCAAAGTAATAAATCAAAAGCTTTAATTAGACGAAATATGTAAATGTAAATAAAAAAGAAGGCCATCTTGCCTCAGCGACACAAACGTTTGGCTGCGAACGTGGTGGATATTGGTTCGATTCCTACTTGAAGTAAAGAATTATATACATTTCTTTGCTTTGGTAACAATGCAAAGTTCAACTTTTTTATTAATTCCTCTGTTAAATTCCACTGCCACTTAATACACAATATCTCGAAAGTTAGGCGGAAATTGCTGAACGGAGTGTCTTAGCACTAGTTTCCTTCTGTCTCTTAGACAGCGTGAATCAAAAAATAATAATTTCAAACGTCACAAAAACATACTATATTAAAAGTGCCTGTACATTCAGAATCTTGTAAATCATCGTCATTTCATATTTCTAATAAGCAACATTACATCGTTTGTACAAAGCGTTTCGAAACGAAATGCAACAACATAAATCAATACGAACCAGCAACTAACATAACATTACACCGACATGAAGGATGGGCCGTTGGAAAATTAACTTTGTAAATTCATTTTGTGATTTAGATGACTGTTACGGATAGAGTTGGCAAATGTCTGAATTCGATGGTTGTGAAATCGATTCTTACTCTTGACATTTTTTATTATTTTTCCACTTTATTTTAAATTGGATTGCAGAAAGGACGAAACTACTTAGCATTCCGTGGTTTCACCAGGTCACCAGACCCGTTGAAGCGTGAGGAACATAGAACAAAGCTTGGAACATGTCAAGGTTCAAGAGGCCAGTAAAAATTAGTGGTTGCAAGTCCGAAAAGTCGAAAGAAAAGAGAAGTCTTGTTAAAGTTAGTCAATACTAAAATTTACTTGTTACAACTAAAAATACACAGAACGTGAAAATAAGAACACATACATTACCTATTATAGACTGTAAGCTATTTTGTATCTAATAAAAAATTACAATTTTATCGTCAAAAATAGATAAAAGTAGGTAAATACAGGATATGTATGTTTAATTGCCGCTTTGTTTAGTTCAGGACCTCGTCCTAATTGATAAGCGTTCATAACGATAGTGCATATATTCGTGCATTACATGCTTCAAATTTACATGAGGACTCGTAATTTTTGAACTACTACATACTACTGTAGTGGAATTAAGAGATCCTCGTGGCGCAGTGGCACAGCTTTTGACTTTCTTGACGCATTGCTTATAGATTTTGTCTCATCTTGAGGAAATCATTTATATTCATTTTCTCGCTCTGATAAGAAGGAAAAGTACGGCGTTGAGTTGCGCCACTTAACACGCAGTGCGCCGAAACATAGTTGGAAATCGAGGAACCTAATGCTTCCTGTTCTTATTTGGGGTATACAACTTGAAAGTAAAAAACAAAAGGGTTCTTAACCGTTAAAGTCGGTATTTTTCATTTATCATTCCATTCTATATCTGGAAAGAAACTCTGGTATAGCCTATAGTGATAGATAGTGTTCCATCAGTCCATTCCCAATGGACACTATTATCAACTCAAACGAAAATACACGTAAAAAACCCCCATTTTTCCGCAAAATAACCCATTATTTTTTAAATAATCATCAATTTACGACCTTTGCACGGCGCGTATTAAGTGATATGAGCATGTCAAAATGTCTGTCATCGATCATTTCAACTGCTAATGGGTTTGTGATAGGTTAACAAGGCACATTGCAATTGCCTCGTTTTGTCTTACCTGCGGCCCCAACCCGTGTGTTGCTTAATACGTAATGAAAAAATTATAGTACAGGTGTAGTCATTATAATTCACTTAAGAAAACAAATAAAGTTTCTTGTTAGAAATTACTATGTCATTGAAGAGCTGGTGGTGTGGAGTATTGGAATGAAGGCGATGGTTGTGGGTTCATAATTTCAAATGAAAAATCAAAAGTATTTTTAGCCTGGTTGAGTGAACTCGGCGTTGAGTATCACCACCAAGTATGAAACGTCTCTAAAAGCCAAATTTAGGAGATTAATTAGAGATCTCTATGGTCGACCCAAAAGTGCCTAAAAATTACTAACCCTGTGGATCTATTTAGTAGGGCATGGTTGGTTCTTTCGTGCCTACCCTAGAATTTTCGGCAACAAGAAAATAAACCCGAAAAATAAAACAAAAATCTTTACACAAAAAGATTACACCGAAACTAAAGTCAAGTCAATACCAAATGACTTTTTCCACCAGTAGTTTCTGAGATTAGTGCGTCCAACCCAACAAAACTTGAGTTAATATTAATATGAATTGAAAAACAAAATAAACATATCCACTAACTTAAACTAGTTAAGCTAATGCAGATCGAAGGATAGCCCGACTCATTTGAGAGGAATGCGCTGGCGTAACACTAGCACTGTTGCAAGCACTGCACTGTTGAGAATGTTAAATATACGAACGAGTACCTACGATAGGCTCATCTCTCATGTTAACATACCTATGTAAGGCATCTTAATAAATTTCTAATGCCTATTTGTTATCATATTAATATTTAGTTTCTAGTATTATTATTATAATTTTTTTTGTGGTGGTAGATTTGCCATTTTTCTTTACATTAAATTACACCAGCATCAGTTACAGCAGAGTGTTCAGAAGAATCGTGTTAAACAATTCGTTGCCCAATTTCAGCTAAATTTTTTAAGGCATTTCGTGTTGATTGGCGGAAATGAGCACCGGCCTTTTAATAATCTTTTAAAAGGTTGAATTCACAACGGTCGCGTAACAGTCAAACCTTTGTGCCCCTGAGCCACGAAAAATTCAAGTTTGTTTTTTTTTTAAGTGGAAAATATGGTAAGAGTGTATGTATGTAATAATGATCTTGGTTCAATCTCTATACGGGAAAATGAATTGTTTTTGTTTCTTCGCTCTGGTATAAAAGCGTTCAAAGTTTTATATATATAGAAAGATGTCTTGCATCTTTCTATATATATAAAACTTTGAAGTGACTGATATTACCGGAAATTGGAAAATTCACTCCCCACAAAGTTAAATAGGATGTTGAAAGATTGCTTAAAATATCGAAATATTAAAAATGGCAACGTGTAATATAAAATTTAAAGTCTTAGTTAATAAAAAATAGTCAATTCTCTTTAGAATCTCACACAGCAAATAATTATTTTTGAGATAGTATAATTTGCTATATGTCCTATTTTTTTAAGCTTCACGCTGTATCCTGAGCGCACCGTGATAGTCCGAGGTAACCAGGAAATCAAGTTAATACTCTCCGTTCCCATGAAAACAATTCCGTTCCCTACTTTCCGCCAAATTCTTAAGGCATTGCACGCTAAATGGCAGAACTCACCGCAGCAACGCTATATTTCCTATTTAGCACAAAAAAAATATATGAAGAAACATACAAAACATAATTTTACATAATCGAATAATTTAAATACACAATCGATGCATTCACTTGCCTCGGCTCACCGTATTACAATAACAAATTGTTATTTAAGCACAACGATAAGATAATCCAGATTTGCATAATGTAGAGAGTGGCGTAAGCTGTGAGTAGCATCGTTGATCTTACATAATACCTTTAATACAAAGAGTATGACTCATTAACTTATGTATGTATGTAAAAGATAGAGTTTGAATTGATTCAACGCGGTAATCTCAGGAACTGTTGATTTTAATTGAAAAGTGCATTTGTGTTAGGTGACTTAAAGGATATTTATAAATTTCGTTAAATAGTTTTATAGGAAAGTCAGTCATAGGAACAAATGTTAGCAATAAGTTAGATAAAGATATGGATAATTTGTAGAAATTCACAGAATACTTGTCCTGAATTAATTAACAAGGACTCTAAAAAATATTTGGAAGTGATATATTACTAACTTCTCTCTTTAATTCACTTGACTTTTGACTTTGACTCTCTTTATTTTCCATTAAAGTACAGAACAACTTGAAAGTAAAAAAAAAACAATCAAGTGCATGTTATACTCTCCCACCGAGGCTTCCGTACCTATTTCAGGACTATAGGTCAACGGGAAGCACACTTTATAAAAGTTGACAAACTTAAGGTCGTGGGCATATGCACTAATTTTCTATAAAATGAACTACAAATATAAATGTATAATGAGTTATTTCTATGAAGATTTCGGACGATGCATAAATGCTCGTATATTATGATTGAGGTAACATAAAAGCTTGATTTTTTCTGTGCTTCAACATATAAATGTCGGCTTAATACCATCAAGTATCTCAACATAAATGATTTTGACAGGCGGACAGACAGTCAACTAAGTGATCCTATACAGGTTCTTTTTGAAGTACGAAGGCTTAAAAAAAACTTTTTCACAGTTAATTTGAAAAAAAAAAAACGAATACAACGTAGACTTAACTGGCAATATAATAGAAACTAACAATAATATAATGCATTTAACAACAGGCACCTGACCTTACATCTCTTGAACTTTGCCCGCAAAGTGTTTGTATGTCCGACGAGCATGCAAATAGTTATTGTATCTACTGACACCTGCTACTTGGTGAATACTTGTTCAGCGGCTCTCGTAGAGTAATTGGTTGTTTAGATAATTCAATATTTGAAAAATATATATTGTTAAGAATACCGTAAAATAATATTAGGCGACTTTTTAGGCAAATTGTAGAGCTACATGTTTTTCAGCTTTCCGTATCTAGCCGGGTAGACAGAGATAGTCTAGTGTTAAGACACTCCGTTGCTATAAAAGCACTTCCGTTCCCCACTTTCCACCGAATTCTGGAAGCATTTCATATTGAGTGATGGAGTTCAACGCCACGACAGCAGCGCAAGGAAATGAAAATATAGAACAATTCATTTCTTTGATGGGAAATCGAACTCACAACCTGTCGCGTTTACAGTCCCACGACTGACCTTATAAAGATAAGAAGGTATATCTTAAAAGAGAGTTCATGGAGTAAGATTTCATTTTCACACATCCAATTCCACCGTCACCGCCGTCCCAAGTTCCACTCCAGCACATTTGTTATGTCATTATTTGCTTAGAAGTTTAAATGTTATGTTAAGCTATTGACTAAAAGGGTCAACCGTTTTCCGAGCTCGCTACCTGTTTGTTTTGTATATTGAAATATATAATACGTACGGTTCAGTGGGTTTCCTGTTTTGTATATATTCTTGTTGTATTTTGCATTTTTTATAATTTTGGATGTTACTAGCCGATATTTAGGGCAGTATATTACTTTTTTAACTGTACAAATTAATTCATTCATAATTAGACTTATGATTGCGGTGTTGAGTTCCGCCTCTCGGCCACAATTGTTTGAAAATGGTGTTTTACGTGGGGAACGGAGTAAAATTAACTTCTGTCTGTCTGCTATTTACAGGATACAACGTGAAGCTAAATTTATTTTTAAAATGACAAATCACATGGTTTTCTCCAAGATTGTGCAATAACAATTAATATTCCACTTTAAGTCCTTACTAGAGCGCTTAAATGAAGATAATATATATAAACATTCCCCCTAGTGAGAATCGAACCCACTTTCACAGTCAGAAACTGTGGAGTTTCTGACTGCATAGCGATGTTCTCTTTCATTTCTATCACATATTATCTTATTCTAGGACAAATCGATTCATCTAATGTCTCGTGTTATATTTACATTTAACGTGGGCGTCGCGAATAAATAACATATGCACATTCAGTGTAATTTAAATTTATAGATTCTTCTATATATGGATTTATGTTGAAAATTTATGTTAAACATAATATTATGTCTTATAATTGCTTATTACTTAAATGTCATATTTCTAATATGTTATTTCTGGTCACGTGAAAGTGAATTTTATTCGCAAGTATTAGCTTTTTGTATTTCAAGGTTGCGAATAAAATTGAGGCCGTCGTGGTGCAGTGAAATAGCATCTCACTGTCGACGATATGGATATGGGTTTGATTCTTACTCGAAGCCCTGATAAGATACATTCGCCAACTTATTTCGTCTTAGTAAAAAAATGAACAGAAATTGTGGGAAACAGGATACAGTATGAACCAGAAATAAGAGACTTGACCTATAATTCGATTGCGCCATTCCTAAAAAGGAACCATTATATTCATATAATACACGAAGAACGACATAACGTTAAATATATCAGATCATCTCCATTATATGTGCCAACAAAAAGCGACGCCGACATGTGAAAACTCTACACAATACATACATGCATTTAAAATATGGGGATTAATGAGCGCGTTCTAGTGAGAAAATGTGTTGGAACATGAGATTACTGATATACGAACTAAGTATGTGTCAAGTGGTATTTTTTTTTAAATATGAACGTTTTTAAATAAGCATTTTAAATCCTGTAAAGGTGGGCGGCGTTGAATTCCGCAGCTCAATATGTAGGTTTCCCTAAAAACGCAGAAACTTACGAATAGTGTGACCTGTTTCCTCTTTTTTTCAGTTACACACTGTATCCCGCATATAGTAGGGTAGGCAAAGGGTACCTAGTAATAAGACACTGTTCCCCACCTTTCGAGGCACCAAATTTCCGAGGCATTGCGGGTTTAATAGCGGAGTACAACGCTGCGCTTTGCCTTGTTACCAGAGCGAAGAAATTATAATATTAATCCCCCACAACCGCACTTACAGTCACACGCTTGTGTCACTCCGCCACGACGGCCTCGTTGGTTCGGCCTTATTTCCTCTTCTTTATGTTACATAAAAATTAAAAAATATTCTTCAACACGCATTCTCTTAAAAATTAGACAAAGGGTTAAGTATGTAGTGTCTTAAAATTATATAAAAATCAATTTTCTCTTTAATATTTACCTACAAATTATTTAGACATGTACCCTAATTTTGTAGACTAAATTTATATTAATATTTAACACTATCGCGACAAAAACTTTCGCAGCGACACGATTGAAAATTACTGGGAGACCCTAAATTCTGAACCTAGTTTCTAATTATTAAATTCCGTATATCATTAAAATTTGGTCGCCTTTTTGTCTGTACGCAACGACAGGCGTGGCTTAGTTATTATTATAAAATTATATATGAAGTATATATTTTACATGAATTTTTAACTAAAATATTAGTAGTAAGACACCCTGTTTCCTATTTTCCGCCCAAATTCCGTCTTACCCAATGTCTTGAAAAAACAATTTTCGGGACATTGTGTATAAGCAGCGGCACTCAACGCCGTGCTTTTTACTAGCAAACGGAGAAAATGGTCTAGTCTTTTTTGATTAGTTGGAAGGTGATCGATGTTAAAATAAAAAATATTTAGTAAGTGAGTTGTTAAAATTATAACTATATTTTACGGTTAATACCAAATGATACAATTTTATTTTATAGCATGGATACTTTTATTCGGTCGTTACCAAAAAAGAGTAAAAAAATTGATAATATTACTAAGATATTGTTTTATAATGGATATCTCAGATATAAAAGTATTGAGTTCCGATACTTAACACGGAATTGCTCTAGAATTCGGCGAAAAGTGTGAAAGGAAGTGTGTTAAATGTAGTGGAGTGTCTTGACACTGGGATCTCAGGTTCTCTCTGCTTACCCTGCTATATATATAATACAGCGTGTAGCTAAAAATAATGATAAATCCGTGAACTATTCACATAAACGAAGTTTTGAGTAACCATTTTTGAAACTAAAAAAAAAGACTAAATACATTGTAATCATATAAACAAAGTAAACTAAATAAAAACATAATTTTGAACGCTACACGAACACTAATCCATCGGCGTTACACTGCGACAATAACGCAACGCGACCTTGGCCGTGCCGTGCCACTGCCCGCTGTAATGACACGCCGTGCTCGGTGAAAATTACAAAAACAAATATTTAGATTTCCCTCTTCACTTATTTATGGTTTTTGTTTTCTCAACTTCAGGCTGTATCCCGCATGGAGCAGGACAGGCAGAGGGAGCCTAGCTCTCCACTTTTTGCCGCATAGAACAGCAGAGCAAAGAATTGAAAATATTAAATATTTCATTTTCGCGAGTAGGAATTGGTTCAAACCCATAACCTGTCGCGATTACAGTCGCTCTCATTATTTATATATTTTCATTATTTAGTTCCACTGAACTTCTCGAACTTAGTAATCTATTAGACTAAGATCCCAGAGCCACCAGACCTACGTAATTTTAGGAAAGCTAAAATTTTGAGGATTAATAGGTACACGTTCACCTACAATAAAGTATCTCGCTCGCTCGTATTTAACTATATTATTAAGAATAATGTACAAAATGTATATTTCTTGTTACCAAACCCTTAACGTGGGCCCTACCTCTCGCCGAACGTCGTAAATTTTTTTTCTGCGTTGTTTAAAATTGGTGCAGACTACGTCATAATATCAATCTTTAATTTTACATATATTATTTACGTACAATTTCATGGGGTCTTGGGCTATTATAATTAACAATTTACAAAGACAAATCTTTTTTCATAGTCCCTATTAGAAGTTTTTAAGTTAACCATGTGTGGGTTTTGATTTCTACATTTTACTACTGTCTGCAAATTGTAATCAAATTAAACTGACAATAACTGTGCAACTCCATAAGTTTCATGGCTGTTGCATATTAGTTTGTAACTAAACCCAAATATATGCTAAATTAGAGCATGTTCTGTTTTTATATGGACGTTCATATACTGCCTTTATAATGTATTTTTAAAATTAAAAAATAATGGTATTAGATAAAAAAAAGCCGTAGTGGCCCAGCGGCATAGCATCTGAATGTAAACGCGATGGTTGTGGATTCACAGATTTCAGGAAAAGATCCCTATTCTAGCCCTCAACGCCAAATTTCGTCCATCAAAGCAGGAAAAAAAATAATGATAAATTACCACGTGTGGGAACCGAGCGGACTATCACATTTTCAAACAGAGGCTCCCCACTGCACCACGATATCCTCAACTCAATTATAAAAGCAAAAACAAGAAGAACAAGTAAGAAGTCAATACAACACATAATTATGGAAACAAGACATATAAAATGAATAAAAGAATAGCCAATTAGCCTGTAGCTTCACTCAACCTTTAACCTAGGCAGGAATTTCAATATCTGGTAAGTTTCGCCCACGTCAGAGCTGCACACGTGTACCTGCCCTAAGAGCTCTCTGTGCATTTCATATAATAAATTGTTATAATATTTGAAAATTCAATATGTAATATGTTGGTGATATGAAAAATCATTGCATTCCAAGCCAGAATGTATGTATGTATTAGCGTCAGTCCGTATCCTTAATGTGGTAGTCTCGGTTCCCTCTGTCTACCTCTGTAGACAGAGGGAACTTAATGTTAAGACGTTTCCCACTTTTCACACAATTTACAAAGCAATGGGGGCTTAGTGGCGGAATTCAATGCCGTGCTTTTTGCCTCAGGAACAGAGCAAAGAGACGAAAATATTAAAATATAAACACTAATTCCCCAGAGAGGGTCTGGAACCCACAACCATCGCGTTACACCCATTCACTTGTGAGGCTGCGCCACGACGGCCTCTATTAGTTGGCTATATGAAAAACCATTGCATTCCAACTGATAAAGGATGTATACATATATTAGTGCTACTACCTCTACACCGTGACTGCCTCTACATAATATTTAATACATAAAAAATATTCTTCCATATACAAATATAAGGAAAAATTAGAAACAAAAAAAGAATAATGCTCTCGACACGACGTACTTATGTCCTTGTCAATTGCATCTAACGTCACGTCCGGTTGCAATCAACCGCTCATTGGAGTCTAAAGATGGTTGACCAATTACCAACAATTACAATAACATTGTAATAAAAACGAACGAAATATAGAAAGGCTAACACTTTGTTCGATTTACGTAAGTATCGATGTTCCGAGGTCGGAATTTAGTTTCTTTTTGAGGCTATCGTGGTGTGATACAGCGTCTCACCTACGTTCTCTCTCACTACGTTCTTCTCCGAAAAGAGAAGAACGTAGTGTCTTGACACTAGGTTGTCTTTGATTAGCATAAGCTAAATAAAGTATAATGCATTTTTAACATTCATTTTTAAGGTGTTATTCCACACTTAAAAAAGAAAAATATTTATTTAAAAAATGTTTAAAAATTTGAACAGCACCTATATGTAGCTTAGGTGACAATATAATATGATGGTATCAATGCTCATTGATACCATCATATGAAGGTATATGGTGTGATGATGAAGCCAGGAAGAAATTAATATTGATATTCTTCAGAGTTTATTACAAAACCATTAGAGTTTTGGGCTCATACAATTTATAGCTCCGACCACATTATATAACACTTTTATGTGACTTGATGTAGAAAAGCGTCTTTTCTTTTTAACTATATATTAATTTAAAAAACCTACAACTACGACATTGCGGTACCTAAATGAGAGATATATAGCTTTCAGTGAATCACAAAGCTAACTATGATTATGATTTGCATTCCTACACGTGATCTATTTGTCCGCTCGTACCGCCAATATGTGGTTTACTTCATAAATATACAATTTTTACAGTTTTCCTGAAATTCAATACAAATTTACGTACATTATTCAATTGAGATCTTGGAAATAATTAATAGTTAGTGAGAAAAGAATAAAAAAAACACATGTGGTAAAAAATATCAATTCACTTTTCATTTTCCCTGTATGACGCTAGTAGTTGTTTACTTCAGTTGTTGTTATGTTGCTAGTTTATAATAATATGTTGATAATAATATATTTTTTTTGCGTCACGCATATTAAACATTACATTTCGCCGAGTAGGAATCGAACTCAAAACCTGTAACGTTTACAGTCACACATTGTGCCCGTGCACCACGACTGGTCTCAAATGTACTATGTTAAGATTTTTAAGATTTTTTTTACTTCCCCATTCAATACCGCATTTAACAGGTAACCAGAGAAACCAGTGTTAAGACACTCCGTTACTCATTTATTAATATAACTGTTTTCTGAGTTTTTTTTTTTGCTAAAATAAATATTTTTGTTAGATTTTACAAAGTCATTAGTCTCTCTCTCAGCTTCACGCTGTATCCCGCATACAGCAAGGTAGGCAGAGGGATCCTAGTGTTAAGACACTCTGATCCCCACTTTCCGCCGAGTGTCATCTTGTACAAGTTCGTGTACGAGTGGTACCTTTTATATGATTATGTAATAGCGCTTGTATAAACAATATGTCATAGAGTTAGTTTAATATTTATAGATAGTACCAATATAAATACCTAGTGTAAATAATACCAATAATATTAATGAGCTATTTTTTAATGAACTTTTAGACGTTTTTTTAGTACAAGTGGTTGTTAAGTGGATAAGATGGTTGTGGGTTCTAATATAATTTTAGATTTATGATGCAAGTAGTAAGCGATACAAATTAAGGCATCGGTTGAACTTTGAGAAAGAGAAGAAAGAAAGACCTATGAAGAATGTCACGTAAAAAACTAGAACATCATTTTATTAATTAATTATTAACATTCCCTTAAAGTACTAACAGTTTTCTACATTTATAAGAAGACTTGCGACCAACACGCTCGCGGCTTCGCCTGCTTGAACTACCTAATAATTAATTTACTTATCTATATTACTTTCGTTTTCTAATATCATTTCAAAAATTATATCTATACCTATATTGAAAAGTAAAGTTTGGGCCAATTCAATAAAACGGGTATTAATAGCATTTTTTCTAATAACATTCTTTAAAATGATATATTTGCCGAATGATTTATAAGTCGATTGAAATAAAATAAAGACCTAATGCTACGGGGAGCTTGCCAAAATACAATATTGCAGCTGCAATTAAATCGTTTAAGCCGTTTCCAAGATCAGAGTGAGCAAACGAATGGACAAACACACAATGAATTTGAAAATAATTGTTTTTCGTGCTTTCACGTTTTTAAATACCACCAATTGTTGTATGTTTTTAGAGTTACGTACCTATTAAGGAAAAAGGAACCTTTATAAAATCACTTTGTTGCCCTTCCGATCATCTGTCTGTCGCTCTGTCTATCTGTGAAGAGCCTTTATCTCAGGAACGCTTGGAGATATCGAGTTCGAAAAGTTCGAGAAGTTTAAACCAATATACTCACATCCACTGTCCCTTAATTTCCTGAATCGTATCATATAGAAATATATTTACTTTAAAAAAAGCTATGGCCGTTTATATTACTAACAACGCTTATTTTCACACTATAAAAGGAATCAAAATTAATGGGGTACTTCTGGTTGACATAGAATTATAAAAATTGGCAGCATTTACAGGTAGTACTAGTTTGAGAAAAAATCTAAAAACTATACATTGGTGGCTACATCCTTAAAAATAATAGCCATAAAAAGGGCCAAGATTTGTTATTAAGGCCGTTAGTTCAAGGAAGGTATGAGATGAAAGGGTTTGATGTGCATATGTATTGGAATAGACATTTTATTCACTCGCGATTTTGCTTACGTATCGTCTAGTTTTTGCTTATATATCGTCCATACACAGACACCAATCCGTTGAGATTTTTGTTTCGCGACAGATTTCATTGAAATCAGGGAAAAAATATTGAACTATATCTATTTACCTTTCTACATATATCGAGACGATTTTCTTCATTAATATCGAAAAGTTAAAAGTGACATATATATTATCTTTAACTTGAAAATACCTAACACCTAGTTGTTTAACAATAGAACATCCATTTAGTTTATTCATCTTTTATACTCGTTCATTAGAAGATTGTATCAGTTACCTACATCAATAACTCTCGAGTAGTAAGTACTGGGCATATAAAACATTCGAAGTCAGTAATTAAACAACCATATAACATTTTTAAATTATACGAGTATATGTCTATGAAGTAGTTATGCCATACGAGAAAATAAATATATAAAAGATTTTATTTTAACCTCAGTCGTTTTTATTTACTAACATGCTCCTAAACTGATAACATAAAATCTATTTGACTCGTTTGGCCAGTCGTGGCGCAGGGGCACAAGCGTGCAACTGTAGACGCTACAGGTTATGGATTCGATTTCCACATGATAAAATGAAATATTTAATATATTAATTTTGTCGCTCTGTTAACGAGCAGAACGCAGCGTTAAGTATTAAAAATAACGGATTGCCTAGGTTCCCAGGTTCCCTACCTTGCCATGTGCGGGATACAGCGTAAAACTAAATATATATTCTAATCTTTCTATGACATCCTACACTTATATCTAAATAACAGCTAGAATATAACCCACATTCCATTATATAGGTGACGAACTTTGCAAGAAAAATATTATAAGTTACATTTCGCAAGGTAGCCTCTTCAAATCGTAATGTCGAAATGTATTAAATGTATGTATATTTAAAATTGACGAGCTTATTGTGAGTGGGTCAAGGAAAAATTTTAAATTGATATGTATTATAATTGATTTTTTTAATACCTTTTAAATTAGATGTATTATATCCCAATTGATATATGATTGCAGAACACGGTTTAGTTAGCTATAACTTTGGCAAAAGTGTTTCTCGTCATTGTTTTACTCTTTATAGAGTGTTTGTGTGGGCCAGTCGGTTGTGGAGTTAGCTTCACGCTGTATCACGCACACAGGGAACCTAGTGTTAACCCACTTTCCGCCGAATTGGTGATCTTGTTCGTACTTGTTGTTTCAGTATACAATCAGGTACAGATCCTGTAGATATTGGAGACCTGGCGTCATAGAAATAGTACTAACGAAATGTCTAATGCAATAAAAAATTATACCAAAAGCGTGATATTAAAGAGATGGGTAAATATTTTACGTCACGCCTTTTTTTTTCAGCTTCACGCTGTATCCCGATGGAAGCAGGCAAATAGAACGTAGTGTAAAGACACTATTCCTCACTTTCCGCCGAATTCTAGAGGCATTTGGTGTTAAGTCAGCCTAAAGTATTGCATACGGAGAGTGTAGAAGAGAGTCATTTATTATTAGATTCTATACACATATGAGGTGTTTCTCATAACTAAATTGAAGTATTATCAAGCGGTTACGAAGTTGCATCTACTTATTGATATTATCGATTTTTAGATAATCTTTAATCAACGGCTGATTCATATTGTATACTTCTTTTGTTATTGACAACAGTGACTTAATTAACGGTTTTAGCAAATATTTAGTCTATAAAAAATGCAATAAATTAACTTTTTTAACAACTATGAGAATTAATTCGATTCATATTTCTATTCCACAATATTCTGAAGCTGACGAAAACTTTTTTTCAATCTCTGTTGACTGTTCAAATATTATTTAGCTTTTTCAACCACAAAAACTGTTCATTTACAAAGAATTCCTACAAAAGGACCTCTTCTGGTCAATAGCTTTTCTCAAAAGCAAACAAATGGAAATGTAAATTCAAGGAAATATTTTAATTTCTCGAATGGGAATCGAATCCACAACCAATCGCCTTTACAGTCACACTTTGTGACTGCGCCACGACTGGTCTCCTGGTTACATATAGTATAAATTATAGTTATATTTTTAATATATTATTACCTAAAACAAACAAAATAGTACTATGCCATTAGGCAAGAGTCTATTGGCTTAAATATGAACTAGCATCTTGCACTGCAGAGAAATAGAAATAAATTGAGCAATACATAAATCTACATAACTGAAATTAAAGTCTATATATTTACCATTTTGCCGCACATATTATATTTATTTAAGTCATAGAACGGTCTCGACCGCCTTGTTATTTCGATCATCTTGCGGTAGGTCACGCGTATCTTTGGCTACAACACAAATAGGACTTTATCTCATTAATATAAGATATAAATTCATTTGAATTTTCATAATGAATTGTCACGGAACGACGACATCCGCCTGCCATATTGAAAAAAGATCTGGATGATGGCCAAACAATGACAGTGTTACAATGATGCTATGATGTCTGTTAGTTTAATAAATGTATGTACATTGTACGTATAAAGATATTCATTTTTTTTTCACGCTGGATCCCGCATATACCTGGTGGTCAGGCGGAGGAAACCTAGTGTTAAGACACTTCGTTCTTCACGCAACGTCGAATTTTGATTTCATTTTATCTATTTGTGTATAATCACGTGTAATAATTGTTTATTATTACAAAACAGTATTTTTTTGTTATCTTCATCGTATTTTCCTTTTAGCTCATCTCAGCTTTAAGTAAGACAAGCTGAGTGATCTTTCCACATTATGCTTTCAAGTTACTCATAAAAATCCTCGACTCCTAAATATCGGTAAATATATTTTAAATAAAACTATTTTAACCGGATTAATCGCGTATATTTAGTTTAGCGCGTATATTTATTTAGTCCGTGGTCACGGGTAGACTCAGTCTACCCGTGACTACTGCAAAGTGTTCGAAACGTCGGGTTTCCAAAAATGTAAAAACTAAATATACGCGATTAAAATAGTTAAATAGTCCGGTTAAAATAGTTTTATTTAAAATGTATAATAATCGTGAAAATCAAAGAACTTATTATCGGTAAATATATCCAAAATATAGCAAAATTATTGATATATTTAACAATTTTACAGAACCCCATTCTAAATTAATATATTTATTAACAATAAAATAAAATAATCCATAGTTATATTTCATAAATAACAACCAATTATTAATAGAAATTAATAGTACGACGCTGCTTACGAAATGCCATATCTTATGCATATAGAACAAAATCGTGTACCACAAAGTGCTACCTTGCCTTGCCTTACAAAATGTCGAAACCAAAACCAAAGCCAGATCGCTTTAAGCCAATACCTTAATTACTTTTGCAAAATATTTTAATAAAACGTTAGATTTTATTGCCTAGAATGGTTAGTGGAAGTTACTCCCGCGAATGGTACACAACGACACGTACATTTACTGTACGCTTGAGGCTATATTTCTAATAGGTTCAAAATATAACTAAAGTTGAAATATGTTTTATATTTTACTAGCTTTTGACTGCGGCTTTTCCTTGTGTTCAAACGGATAATATAATAATATGTATTGGTAGTCTTCCTTGACATATATAATTAACCTCCGATTTTTTTTAATTCAAACTACCAGTTCCTGAGATTGGCGCGCTCAGCCAAACAAATTTTTCGGCTTTATAATTTTAAAAGATTTCATACTAATGTTCTCTGAAGCGTTCCTCGAGGCACTCTTTGCTTACTCATATGTACAGAGAAAAAATCTTCTAAAACTATTACTTTCAATAAGCGTAAGTCATACAGAATCTACGATACTATAAGTTTTGTATAAAGTAAAATTACCACAGCTTTGTAAATTTCCCTTTTAACGTCAAATCCATGAGTTCAGAAGTATTAAGTTCAAATACATAAACGATAACTAAATAGATAGTAAAATTTATTTAAGCATACAGACAAAAAACTTTAAAAGCTGTTCCTAATGGTTACTTTAATAATTCTCTACTATAAAATCTAAGTGACATGAAATATCTTATTTTTCTCTGGCTGAAAAAAAAAGGGGAATGAATTATTTTATTTCCACTTAATTGTTACAAGACAAGGTGCGGCGTTGAGTTTTGCTATTCAATACGTAATGTTTTAAAAACTGAACAAAAGTAAATAGTGTATTTATATTAGGTTGACTCTACTTATTAACAAAAAATTGAACTTGGCAGGATTCGAACCCGCGTCTCTTGGAAAGCTCTCTGACCTCTAAGCTATACGTTATACGTATGCTTGTTACAATTTATATATGTCGTTAGCGTGAAGGTGATTTTTTATTTCTTTAGGGAGATTACCAAAGATAATTGCTTACATTGATCTGGTGGTTTCCAAGAGCGCGGGTTCATTCCCCGCTGGCGCTTAAATATTTTCTAAATGATTAAGTACGAATATGCTAAGAAAGAAATCCTTAATACTAAAACATATAATTTTGCTATGTATATTTAGTGATCTAGGTTACTATACTGCCTGCTACCTATATACTACATATATATAACACGGGGGTGTTGTTTACTAACCCAACCTACACGAGCACTCTTGTTTAAACGTAGTGTGAAATATTCAAATGTGTTCTAACTGAAACTCAATTTTGCAATGAAAATATTATAAAACGAAACTTTGTATTTTATTTCATTAGTAACCTAATTGTGGTTCAAGTTCCCAATCGCGGGAGTTATTATTTATTAAAAAAAATTTTTTTTTCGCTCTTCGCGGCGTTGAGTTCCTCCATTCAACATGCCTCGAACATTCTAGGTTCCCTCTGCCTACCCTGCAATAAAGCCGATGCAGCCGGGACACAATATAAAGCCAATTTGATTTTTCTTTTTTTCGAAAATGTATAAGAGTAAGAGCGTTGTCCTGAGTTCTAAAAACAATAGATCCATCGTTTTAATAAATCACATTTTAAAATTTTACTATAATATACGAAAAATCCATAAGATAAAGAGCACACAGTAGTAGACCACAGAGCACAGTGTAAAAACATTACTTTTTTCTCTGCCCGTTTCACTAGACATATAAAAAACGATACACGTGTAAAGTTTAAAAAAGTACGTTTACATAGATAACAGAAAAAAAATAAGTTTTAAAATTCTTCAAGCATTTTAAAAGACAGGAAAATTGTAGAAAACAATATTATGAATTGTGAAGCGCGAGCGTTCAATTAAAGTCACATTGCAGTACAAAGGCCGACGTTTTAATGGGAAAAATAGCGGAGTAATCAACCTCCAACGGCGCAACTCAGTATATAATCTAAGCTGTTTAGTTGTAAGTAAATATTTTTTCTATGCGTTACTAAAAACTGCGTATAAAAAAACTAGACAAGCACGAGTTGGTATCGCCCACCGAGAGTTCTGTGCAAAAAATGGAGATTTCGAGCTTTTTCTGTACCCTTTCCAGAGCCCTTTCATCTGACACCTCACTTACGAACTCGTGGTTTTAATTCGAAATTCCTGCCCACATTTCAGGGCAATTATTTTTTTAAGATTTAACCACAAATATATAATTTTCAGAATTTGTTCTATAGTAGTACTAGTACTACTATAGATATCTATCTACTCTGACAAATTTCATAATCCTAGGTCAACCGCAAGTACCCTATGAATTTTGATTCTCTTTACAGTTTTTTGAGTAAATGTAGAATATCTTTTTTTTTTAAATATCACGAGGCCGTAGAGTTAGGTACCTACGAGTAGTTTAAACTTCAAGTCCATATCTCCAGGTGTTCCTGAGAGAAACCCTCTTGACAGACAGACAGACGGACAACAAAGTGATCTTTTAAGGGTTCTTTTTCTCCTTAAAAGATATGAACCCTAAAAATAAGTTTATTATATAATCTTTGATAAATTATATTATATTATACTCAAGTAGAAAGAAAGCTGATAAAAAAATTATTGGCTTCTTGCTGTATGTCGCATATAATATAAACAAGTTATCAAGACACTCCGTTATATGCAATCCACCCGAATTTGAGACATTGCGTGTTGATTGGCGCAACTTAACGCCGCATTCTTTCTTAATCAGTCCAGAGTGATAATACCTAGTAATATTTTCTATACTGCGAGTAACTTTCAGCTTTTGTGTGGATTTTAGATATACACACTTCAGCTGCGCCAAAGACGTGGCAGTTGTTAGTAATTTATGCAAATCGAGTTACTCTACTGTCAGTTAATCGATAGCCAGGCTTTGAAGAATTAAATGGAATTTGTGACCTGTAATTATCATCTTATGGCCTCAATACATGGACTGTAATGATTCAACAAATCAAAATATTTACTTTCGACACTAAATATACAGTTTCTTATTATAAGAAGGAGAAAAAATAATTAGCTCTTGACTTAGGAAAAATGAGTTCAAAAATTTGTCTTAGTAAGTAGTTGTTAGACAAAGTGCAACATTTTTAAAACTGCAGTTGTATAGAACAGTCAGTATATTGAAATAAAATCAAGTAAGTACAAAAAATCACAAAAAACAAAAGAAAAAGAGCAGGGTGTATTTTATTTAATAATATAAAAAAAATACCTAAGGTATAAGAACATAACTTTCTAACGTTTTAATCGATAATACTTCATCTTGTAATTTGCTAACAAAAAACCACTTGTCGGACCGTGAAGATCAGATTTTCGTACATATATGTTAAACTAAGTTACATTCGCATTTCGCTTTTTACCTAAGATTTATGAAATGTGAGATTACGCAAAAAAATCATTGTAATTTTACTTTAAGGATATATTCGAAATATTTCAAAAATCGTAATATATTTTTAAAGGTAAAGAAACTCTTGGATACTATCCAAGCGCTCTGACAAATTAAACCATAGTCCTTTCGGGTCATATCAATATTTATCTTTCCTTCATGTGGAATAAATAACTCTTTAAAAAAGTGATAAAATAAGTATATATGACTTTCAAACAATTATATAAGAGGAAATTCGTCATGAAACATGACCATAGGCGAGTGTAAACACAAAAGGTTAAGTTCCGCTATTCAAGACGCAATGCCTCCAGACTTTGGCGGAAAATGGAGAACGAGTTTAAATGGGAACGTAATGTCCTAACACAAGGTTCCCAAGTTTCCTCTGCCTGCGGCGTACAGCGTGGAGCTAAAAAAACAACGATTACACATCATTCAAATCATTATTTAGCAGAACACTTCACCCCACATCGAGTGCCACATCACGAATTTTGATATAATGCAAAAATCGTGATCAAAATCGATATTTGCACACGCTCGGTTTATTATTTTAATAAGTTGACATTAAAATACTGTCGTACCTTCGATAATGGATTTTAATTATGGGTCTTAAGAACGTTATATTCTTGACAGTGAGGCTATAAAAATAGATTTTTATGTGACATGCAAAAAGATCGTTTTTAGCGTAAAAAATATATATATTGTTTGTACTTGGTGTTTTGTGCGATGTAACTAATATATCGACAGTGATATTGGTGTAAATAATTATTACTGCAAATAAGACGATTGTGGGTTTGATTCTCACTCAGGGAAATGGAATATTTTTACTTTCTCATTCTGGTAACGAGGTAAAATTCGTCGTTGAGCTATGTCACTATACTCTACCACATCATCTTGTCAGAGATTGGAAAGTGAATCCATGACCCTCGTGGTTGCAGTTAGTTACCACTAAACCTTAGTGGCCCTAATACATAAATATATACGTAATATAAATAGAAATATATACTATAAGGACAATCAGGGTACTTTCCCTACCGATAGGCCTCACACTAAGTACTGACCACGTCCACTATGAAAGTCATTGAACCTGTCTCCAGCTCGTGTAAGCCAGGAACTGGTCCTAGGACAACGAAACGGGATTCTATTTGCAGGTCGTTTGCATTAGAAATGGACTATATTACACTGTTATATTTTATACTAGTGTTCCGCACACGGTTTCGCCCGTAGACTATTTATATATATTTAGTTTTATTCCGTTTGACGAATAAATCTGTTTTTTCATAAAAATATCTACAATATTCTGGCGTTTACTATAAGGTTGTTTATTGCCAAAAACGTTATCCGCCTTGTATAGCGTCATACATTCTGTAAACAAAAAACAATCAATCAAATCTGTATGTCACTCGTGGCCTGGTGTAACGTGGTGTTTTTAGATACTTAGCATTTTGTATTACAATAAATTTTCCATTCAATTTACTAAGAAACAGTTTACATATAGCAGGATATTTAAGGAACCTAGTGTTAAGTAATTCCATTTCACCATTTTTGTGATGTTGCGTTTTTGAGCGACGAAACTCAACGCCTCGATTTATATAAAAAATGAAAATAATATAAATCCGCTCATTCCGTCGAGTTAGGGTCGAACCCACTACCGTTTGCAGGTGGAAACTATCTCACTGCGCCCCGACGACCGTTAATAAATAAAAGGCAAATAAAAAAATATTTTATTCAAATTCTGGCTTGGTCTAAAAATTATATTACAAAGCCAACTATAAAGTACTATACGTTATGCGATAACAATAATTACTATATTTTCATATAAACGAGTATATGTCAATTGTCATAACTTATTTTAAAAATTTATAATATTGTGCTTGTTTATATTATGTATATATGTCAAACATTTGTTTACTATTTCTATAGCATAGACAATCTAAACTGGTAAACTAATATGGCCGACAGCGTTTTCGTATAAAATAAAGATTTTTTAATTTAAATTTATCTTGTAATTAAAAAAAAAAGTTTAGTTTTTAAAATATAGTCCTTTTTGTTTTTTAAAATATTGTGATATTTGTTCACTACTTATAAAAAGCCTATTTAATTACTAACACTGAGTAAAATTTTTACTTGTTATTGCGATCTAGTACGTCTTAATAGCGTTGTACATACAAATATAATCGATATTACCTATAATTGAGTAGAACAGAAATAAAAAACTAAATTATCACATGCTATAGATTAAAACTATTATTATCTATAAATAAATTGAAGGAAAATATTTTAATAATCAACTTCCAATAGACGCTAGCAAAACCACAAAATAAATGCATTTATTATGAGAAAATTCTTGGAAGATCTTAAGATGTATACTTAGAATTGATATGTTAAGAAATAACAAAAAACAACAAGAAAAATATCGTAAGTAGACGTTTATATGCTCACCGATATTTGCGTGTCGTGGCGCAGTGGTACGCCACGATTGCTCGCAAATTGGGCGGAAAATGGGCAGCCGCGTGGCTTAGGACTAGGTTCCCTTTTTTGCTATATGTAGGATACAGTAAGTTCAAAAACTACTTAAAATGGGGCAAAATCAAAAGCCTACCTAGTTCTAAACTCACTGAAACCAAAGAAAAAATTAATATTCTCCTATTCTAAACTTCAAATGCATACCTACATAGGAGCAAATTTAAAAAAAAAAACTATTTACGCCTGTATTTGTATATCGTTTTTCGATTGATCGATTGATATGCCATTTTTATTGAAAAAATCAGTAAGTAGGGAATGAAAACAGCATCTCAAGTTCGATCTCGGACTTGAGATTGATTTATAACTATCGACCTTAGATACACTACGTGTTACTGGAGCGTGTTTATTATTATTACAACATATTCAAATATTATGCAAAAGTGAATAATAACAACTAAACACAAATACTAGAAGATTACCGAAACCACTAATTTGATTATTCCGAACACGTGTGCGGAGCGGTGCTACGTCAGTGTCGGGCTTCATTTTGTATTACTAGAAGTAGTATAGAATAGAAGGAATAAAGGAATATTTTAGCGATTTTTAAGTGTTGTTGTTTCGCACAAGAAAAGGAATTAAGAAACGTATAACAAAAATAACATAATACTCGAGGGATTTCAGCGCTCTTTCCTGCAAGCAGAGTAGACAAAGGGAGGTTAATATTAAGATATTCCGATTACCACTTTCCATCGAATTTTGGAGGCATTGCATGTTGAGTGGCGAAATTAAACTCGAGACCAAAGAAAATATTAAATGTTATAAAAATAATAATCGAACCCACGAACCTTCACGCTTACAGCTACACGCCTATGACCGCACACCACGACTGCCCTTAACCACAGTATACGCTAGCCAAACGTACCCAAAGTAATTTATGAATGATTTTAATTTTTTAAATGATACACGATTAAGGTTTTTGTTTTAATTTTAATCGTTAAACAAATTGTACACAAGAAAAACAGCCATGAATTTTAAACTCAGATAAAACAACGTCATGATCGATAACGATAAAAAAATCTCAATCTCAATCCTCTACACGTGTATCTCCTCTTATTGAAACGTAGTTTTATAACATCAAATCAGTTCCACGCTGTATCCCGCATTTGGTAGACAAATGGGACACCCCGTTTCCCACCCACCGCTCAATTTCCGAGATATTGCTTGAAGAGTGGTGGAATTCCACGTCGTGTTTTTTTTTTCGTCTACCATAGCACGTTCTTTTACCTTTTACTCAACAAATAAAACCACAATTTTACCCTAAAGAAGATAATACTTTTAAAAGATTTTCGTGAATCTCGATCAATGAATGCGTGACAAATTAATTTAAAAATAAATAATTCATGAAAATCATGTTTTATTAAGATAAATGAGTCAATGTGATTTGATTTAGACCCACTTAATCCTAGACTCAGTCGGGTTTGTAATTTCAAAAATAGGATATTTTTAATAATTACCAAACTTTCACCTATTAGACACCTAAGGTATCTAATGTTTTATCTTCTTTCTTGCGTTTGGTACTCTTAAAGGTCATTGTGAAAAGTAATTGTTACAAATATCCGATTTTCAGAGTTACCCGAAAGCACCTCACCAGTAAACTAACATTGGCAGATTTAACGGACCTGAAGCCGATGATGCATATTGAATTTATCCAGTACAAACTGATAAACGACAGTCTAGGATAATTTGTAATGGCTTTAGATTTGAAGACTACTAAATCTGATTCTGTAACATTGTATTTAAATAAAATATAGAAGGCGCGATATTTATATGGGGTATATAAAGAATATTTTGATTTAATTGTTCTTTTAAATAAAAGAAAAAATATTTGTTGTATAAAGCGCTTACACGGTAACCAAGAAGAGCGGGTTCGAATCCCGCTACGTTAATTTTTTATACGCTTTCTAAATATTTCACAAACTCAACGAAATAATAGAAAAATAACGAACACTATTCACGATTTTTTATTTTTACTTTACCCATATTTTTAAATAATAAATTCGTAAGAGAGCCCACTAACTAGAGTGCTAAGCAAACATCAGATGCCCTTGAGCGTATCCGCCTACGCAGGTATCGATTTTACAAGAATCGACTACAATACGGCTTCATGCGTGCATCGTTACACTAACGTAACAATTAAATATTTTTCACACAAAAGTAAACCTTAATTGTGTAGAATAAATAATATAATTGTATAAACAGATTCATATTTACAACTTTTTAAACGGGGAAGTACCGGTAATTGCATAGAGGTATTATAGCTCAGTTCAGACCGACCTTGGTGGAGATTCGTATCTTAGTGTCACTTTGATGTCATCTTAAACGGATAGTTTCTTTTAGATACATAATAGTATGTATATATTAATATTTAGAAATATATAAAACATTTAATTTTAAATATTATTTTTTAAAATCCTTAATTTAATGCTTATAGTTGTCATATCTATGCTAATATTATTAATCTGAAGAGATTGTTTGGTTTGATCCTTTTATCAAGAGCTACTGATTCGAAAGGAAACATTATTTTGTTATAGTATAGTCCACTTATTAAGGAAGGCTATGGGTTGTGTAATGTCACGTTAATTGTTTCTATTTAGTAGCCACGGTAAGAATAACGTGACGTGACATATGTCAAATACAACTATCGAGTTGTTTATTTCCGATCATGCGGGGAAACCGTAGATAAAAGGGAATTTTAAATAATGATCATAAACTGTGGATTTGAGTTCCGCCACTCCGTTTCAAAAATTTGTAAAACGAAGTGTCTTAACACTAAATTAAAATAAACATCAAAGATTAATTTCGAATTCTACATAAATTAAAGCTAAACTGTTTGACACTACTCTAACTATACTAAAACTATTATATATCGATATCTACAACATCGATTTTGCAAATGGAAATGAGAACAAATTAGTTTTTGTATAGATTCGCGTATTAAAAGGGCATTAGGTTCGTTTGTAGGTCTCTACGTTACTCTCGTAATACCGTCTTTCTAATTTACTTGTGACATAACAGTCATTCGAGCACGTCTAAAGGTATAATTGCATATATATCATTCGTAATACAACTTCCTCGGTACGGTCAGAAATAATTATAATTTAGAATGGCATCTTAAAATTGTTGTGGCAAAACTAATAAGTTGTAGTATGCTAAGGATTTTAAATTCCTATGAAGAGAAAATGAAATATTACTTTTACAATTCTGGTCGTCCTTGGAACTTTGTTTAAGCTTTAAGACGTTAAATGAAAAATACCGGGGGATACCCTAACCTACATATATGCAAAATTTCAACTTGCTTATTTAATTTTTCGCGTTGTCCCTTAGTCACGGAGTAATGGAAGAGTTTTGGGAGTTGAACCCACTACGTTTAATAACGTTGTAGGTATATAAATATAATATATGATCGATGACCTATTCTGTGTTTCATAACGACGCAGAATAAAAGCCTTTCCGTTGCAAGAAACTGAATTGAATCAACAAGACCATAACCATTGTTTCTCAAGTGTTATTATATTCCATCTATTTCTCGTTATATAATAAAAAATATTATTATAAAGAATTCAAAACCCATAAAAAATGGTCTAAATATTATATTTATAATTTTTTGAGCTAGAGCTACTTATAATATCTAGTCATCATGGCACATTCGACACCTACTTGACTAAAAAAAATATTTTTATTTCCACATCAGTCAAGACACGGAGCGGCGCTAATTTACGCGACTTAATACGCATCGTCCTCAATTAGCACGGAAAGTGTCTTGACTTCAGATTTTTTGTTGCCTGAAATATATTTGATAAATTTCAAATAAAATTGGACTTAAAACCATTCCTTTTACTCTTATATAAAATACTCGTACATAACAAAATATTTTTCTTTAAAGATTTTTTTAAGCTCCCCGTAGCATGTATATCCTGCATGTAGAATGTGTCAAGTTAGACAGATGGAATCTACTGCTAAGACACCTCGATCCTAACTTTTGAGGTGTTGCTTGTTAAGTGGCGGAACTGAACGCCGTGCCTTGTGTCATTGCGAGAGCATATACTACATATGCAATTTTTCAATGTACCGTTCACATTAAGGATATATTCCTAGAATGATCCGCGAGGCTATTGAAATACAAAAACATCCAAATTTTAATAGAGACGCGGGCGGTTGGAATCATTCACCTGGGCAGTACGCGAAACAATTAAGAAATCGTTGGCGGTAGTTTGACATAAAGATTCTATTAACTGACAGACGAGTGCCACCTCAGTCTAACACCACGAGTAACCATGGACTACTGCAAAGTGTTCCAAATGTAGAATTTCAAAAAAATTATAATACTCAATATACGCGATTAACCCGGTTAAATAGTTTAATTTAAAATTAAAGTATTTTTAACAGAAAAATAAAAACAAATCTACCATATAAAGTAGAACAATCAGATGTACCAACACAGAGTAATGTTTATTACATTCTAAATTAGCATATTAAATTCACTTTGTTATTAGGCAACGTATGTTCTGTTACGACGCGCGGTGCGGTGCTTGTTTACGTAACGTATCTCAAATCGCGATGTATCAGTTATAGATTGTATTTTTTTATGACCTTTCCTCTTTTGCAATTTTTTCATGTCAATCATATAATTTGAAATGTACTTTTGTATATTTTGAAAGGTATGGCCGATTAATTCTTCTTATTTTTTAGCTTCACGTTGTATCCGTTATCCGTATTACCAAGGTAGGCAGAGGAAGCCTGGAAATTTAGTGTTAGGACACTCCTTTACCATTAAAAACGTTAACGGTAACGGTTCTCCACTTTTCACTGAATTCTAGAACGTAACTCAACGCCGAGCTTTGCGTCGTTACTAGAGCGAGGAGAAAATATTAAATATTTATTTCCCCGAATGAGAATCGAAGCCATAAGCCTGCCTCTCTAACATAAATATACTTGTAACACCATTGGTAAATATTATAACATTATTATTACAATAAACTTCACACGCACATTTAAAAAACTACAAAAATATCTAAAACTCGCGTACTTTTAAATAACGTTTTGCTTAACGTAAAGTTAATTTGACTAACTATTTTACCATATAACCATAAAGGATTCAAATGGAATCGATATTTGGGTAAAACATAATTTTTTCCATGTCTCGGTCTAATGAGATAAAAAACGGCGTTGTGTTCCGTCACCCAATGTCTCTAAGTGCAGGTCTTATTCTTTTTACTGTGTTAAGTGACGCATATACATGATTAATAAGTAATAGATATTAGTTAGTATAAAAAAATGTATCCGTATATAGTAAAGTTATTTATTTATATGATTTTTTTTTTCAATTTTGAAATAATTTAACGGGTTTCAAACCCACGACTAATGTCACTAAAATACAATTAAGCAAAACATTGATAATAAAACGACATAACATGATGGAAATTAACAAATACACATATTAGGTCTCGCGTGAATTATACATATTGATACGTAAGAAAGTTCTTAAAATAGAATCGCGAGAATTAAAGTACACGACTGAGTTTAAATTAATTAATTAATAATATTGAAGGCCGTTGTAGCGCAGTGGCCGTTTCACTGTAAGCGCGAGGGTTGTGGGTTTGATTCTCAGACGGTAGGTCGTTTAAAACTCAAAGCGCGGGGTTCAGTTGCGCTAGTATTAGCAATAAATTAAACGATATTGGTGTATCGAAATATTTAATCGCTACTATTGTAGATTTCACTTTTTTTTATTTTTACTACATTGAGTTGAAGATTTTAGAATTTTTTGTGTATGACATTTTTGGTTAAAGTCTCTATAATAAGCAAAACATAGTATAAATTGTCAGTGGTCAAAGTAAAAGTAACATTGAAGAATTTTCATTGAACAACCTTAATTTCTTTTGCCCTTTATTTCAGCTGTTTTCCGTTTATAGCAGTAAATTCAGCTTTTGCTGTATTAGTTCTTTAAATTAATTTCAATTTTCGATATATTGCGAAGACATCCGATATATATATATATATATATATATATATATATATATATATATATATATAATTTTCGATATATTGCGAAGAAGAAGAAGACAATTTAATGAAGGTAAAAATCTCTTACTAGAAGCAGCTGCACTTGCAGCTTCTAGTGTTGTTACCAAAAAATACATCAACTGACGAAACTCAAATTGTTACTTCAAAAATGTAAAACGGACTCTTTTGAATATAACACGAAAAAAGGAGTGATCTCTTACTAAATTCTTTACCATTCTTATTCCATTTGGTTTTATAACATAAACGCTTGATAGAAATATTTCTATTAAGACATCTATCTAGTTTTAATAGATTATAGAAAGATTTTAACATTAACTGAAACCAGTCGTGCCACATGCGTATGGCTGTATACGCGACAGTTTGTGGGTTCAATTCCCTCTCGAGAAAATGAAATATTTTATCTTTACATTGCTTCGCTCTGTTGTCGAGGCAAAGCACGGCGTTGAATTCCGACACTAGACATGCAATGCTTCCAAAATCAATGCGGACAATGCATAACGGAGTGTCTTAACACTAGGTTCCCGTTACCCTGCTAAAACAGATATAACACTGAATACGTATATCATATATATACACATATATATATTGTACGTATGTATATGTGTATGTATCCACTTATAGAACATAAGCCATGCATACTGGAGGCTTCATCTTGGTTGCAAATACTAATTACATATTATGTCGTAAACATTATGAATAGAAAATGATAATGATTTTCTGTATTAGATAAATATTGTTTATATGAGTTTGTGGATGATTTTATAATCTGTCATAGAGTAATTGGGATTTGCGTGTGTGAGCTTAACCCCTCAGACCCGTACTGGCGCATGGCACTAACGTGTGACTACTACAGGTTGTGGGTTCGATTCCTACTTGAGGAAATAAAATATTTATCAATATTTTAATTTCTTCACAACACACAATGGCTCCTCAATCGGCGGAAAGAGTGCGTACGTGTAACGAGCAAATACGTATCTACATATCTTAAGACATTTTAATATAGGATCTGAAGAATTTCTCATTAAAATTTAAATCGTATCACTTAAAATTCAACATAGACATTCAAAAAACTAAAATCTCAGACATACATATTTGGTAAATTAGTTCACAAGTAAAAACAATTAACTTTTTCGTTTCATCTACATTAAGTAAAGCATGTACTAAGCCTAAAAACTTTTATGAGAGATGTACATCTCTATCCATCTATCTCCACCTTCCGCCTATCATAGAGACATTACCGATGATAGAACCCAACGCCGCCCTTTGTCTTGCCAAAAAACAAAACTGTCAATATTTAAAAAAAATAAAAAAAACCAACTATCATCTTTAAAATAAGACATTATCCTATAATACTGCAATAAAATATATTTCACAAAAGAAATTCAAAGAAACTTAAAATCTGCAATTTGAAAGCTCACCATCATTAGCATAATGATATAACTTACATCAATTCAAATGATCAGACAGTCCGTTCACCGTTCAGGTCAAATTAAGAGCAAAAATTGCAGTTCTATATTGGATTTAAACGTCGATAGAATCATGATGGCGAAGAGAAAGGCAGACCAACGTACGCTGGCTCGAATAAAGCGTTTTGTAACAAAGTTCTCGTTTACGTAACATTCGTTCTAATAACTTTCAAAGTAACCTCGTCTGTATAGAAAACTAAGTCCTGGGCAGTCGACGGCTATCTTTGAACGATTTGGTTTAGTAATAGTTTCTTTGTAATGTAAATGTTTATTTTAATATTGAACGTATTAGTTATTTTCCCGCTGCTATTATTCTCTAGCTGATACACAGGATTAAAATTTTAAAGTCTTCCTTTTTTTGTATCACATTGTATCCTCATAATCTGCATACAACAAAATAGACAGTAGACTACATAGCCTACCTACCTAGTGCTAGATGCTTCATTCCTCACTTTCCACCCAATTTAAGATATATTGCGTGGTGAATGTGCGGAGCTCAACGTCGCATTTTGCCTTGTTACCAGAGGGAGAAAATAAAAATAATATACCCTCTGAGCGGGAAAGTGGGGATATAGGATAACAAAAATATACTATATATGAATAGTAGCAATACATTTTTCATATTCCCCGGCTTCTTATATTCAAACACCTCATGTGCAATCTCGTTATTCTTATTCTACAACGGATATTTACGTTATTTGAGGAAAGCCTTATAAGTCCGTTTAAATGTTACACTAAAATCGAAGTAGCGTAAGTATTACCTACTTATCGTTACCTAACATAATGTAACGCATTTTCTTTATGTATATTCTATATATTAGAACAAATGATGTATAATTTTGTTCTCCACCTTTTTTTTTAAATCATTTAAAATTAATACATACACTTTAAAAAAAACAACGCGCAATTCAGCGGAAAATTAAGAAGGGAAGTCTTAATGGGGACGGAGTATTTAATCAATCATCAAATCAATTGGTAAGTAACTATATGTAATATATTTTAAAAATCTTTGTCACCGGCTTCTTATTCCTTTCTCATCATGAAAATTATACGTAGATGACCACTATTGAGGTGATTTTATGTTAACGCCCGAAAGTAGGAGGAGAGGCCCTCACATGTATATTAGTAAAATTATGGAATTTAGCCTTCTTAGACGTACGTCTGGATATGTTCTTGTTGATTTTTTTAGGATTCCGGCCGAACTGAAAGAAAGCAATTGGAATTTTAAGCTTTTTATCTAGTTTTTTACCTAATATATTAGCATTACCCGGTATAAATATTATTATACATTAACAAACATCGCGATTTACACGCATCGAAATAATCGGATTAGGTTCAATATAATTTAATGTTGTTATGATGAGTCTATTGCATTTTGACACCGCGTTTACACGTGACTGAGCGTTACAACATGTTTATTAAAACGTAAAAAAGATATGTTGCTTATTTTTTTTTATTTATTAAAATCTATACCAAATAACTACTTATTCAAAATGTAAACAGATTCAGTAACAAAATTTTATTCAATTTTTCACTTTTAGCCCGATACTTGGGATATGTGTTAAATGGCAGAACGTAAAGTTGCAAATAAATTTTAATTTCTCATAAGAGAAGAAGAAGAATGTACCGTGCCCATTGCGTTGCTGAGTGAGGAGCAGTACCTGGGACTTGTGTCCATAGTTAAGTTGAGCTACCCTAGTTGACTGCGACGCGCAGTAACGCTCATGTCCACTGTTCAAACTTTTTGGTCTACCTTACTAAAATATCAATTTGCAAAGTTCCAATTTACAACCATTCCTTTTTTTTATGACAATTCCATCACGGTGACGTCAACTCGCCATTAAGTTAAACATTATGAAATAATGAACCTTTCAGCAATATAGAGGCTAACCTTTTTAATGTCAGTTATGTTTCCTGTTTCACACTAATCATCATTTATGTTAAGCGATAGATAGTAATTATTTATGGTACGTATATAATTATATTGCCTTGTTTGTACTACAGTGCATAAATCATTTGAACACTAGCTGATGTTAACAAATAATCACGATGGTAATCGCTAAAATTAATTATTTTGCATATAATATTAATTGTGTAGCATCTAACAGCGTATGTAGTAGTTTGGATGTCATTTTCGACTTATACGTATTTTTTTTAGTTAAATGAACTGTATTGCCACAATGTGATTAATTGTATTCCACGCACAATCCCAAAACAACTGTTTTGGGATACTGGATACTAAAAAAAAACAAACTTACCTGAGCAACAGCGTCCAAAGCCATCCTCTCGATATCAACATGATAGAAATTAAGTTGTGGCACATGCCGTCGTCTCGGGCGGATGTCATCGTAATATGCGACCACGTCGTTGATAGACACCACGGGGCAGTCGTCGACGGTGCTGCAGCCACTGCTCACCCCGTCCACTCCACTATCGGAATCTCCTTCACATAACTCCTTAGAGTCCCGCCTATCTCCAAAACTTGTCTCCGAACCCTCTTGATAACCAGATTCGTTCATATCATCAGTTATAATTTCTGGTATCTTGGATTCGAACTCGTAACCGATCTCTTCGTCGATATTCATTTCGTCAATGTCGGCCATTTTGCAAATAAACACTTTTGTTATCGAACTACCACTACATGGTATATCCCCGTTCACACTAATGGAACCCTGTGGAGGAAAAATTGGTATTAATTTATGTATTAAAGTCCAATTCATATGTTTTTTATCCACGATAGCTTGGCTCTACACTTACAAATATTACAATATCAATTGAAATTTCTTTTTAAATAGGTTCAATTTTACATAGATTATAAATATTATAACATTTCACAGTTGCTTCACAAGCGACATCAGGAGGCATCGCTTGTTCCGAACATATCGCATAACGTGATAAATCAGACACGATTAATACTTGCGTGCGCAAATAATGGCAAGAGATCTTTAAACCGATTTAGTTGTGGATATAAAAAGGTGTTATAAAAACGCGTCATTTTTTTGTATAGAAGGCGAATGAACGGCAGTCTCGTAGAAGTTGAGGATAGGTAACTTTCGATCTCTACCGACACAGTGACCTCGTGGTGTCGGCCCGGGGTACAATACTGGTTTTCCACTAATAAACATGAATTCTTTACAAATTGGAAGTATTTTATAACGACCGGTTTTAGTGAAGCAGGTGTAAGTTGCTATTAAAACGTCGGCCTGTACTTACTAAATATGGCTTCGTTGACTATGAAACATATAAATAGAAAATATACGCTGACGTTCTAATGATTTGTAAGAGTTCCATGCACTGTGGATTTTTCACAGTTATTAATGATTTTGAATGTTTCGAATTATATTCAATTGAAATAGGTATTTTTGAAAGTAAATTGACAAAACTGACGGCGATGCAGTTCGTAACAGTCTCTTAATTTGTATTGTCTGGAACGAGCAGAAAGTTTGGAACTAGTGACACTAGGTTCTCTTTTACTACCATGCTATATGTTATGTATTCCACGTAAAACTAAAATAAAATTAAAATTAAGATAAAAAAATATCAATTGTCAGGAAACCACTTCAGAAATCTTAGAACAAAAACTCCAGAGACATTTATTTTATAATATAATTATATTATCTTTTAAAAATAGTAAAATAGTTTACTCTACAATATTTTTGTAAACTAAATCTTAAATAGTTGAAGAGGCAAATCTAAAAACAATTACGGAATAAATATGTGTATAGTATTATAGTATACATTAACTCACATTAAGTGCGATCTATTCTAGGAACAGGTCTGAAAAAGCAGTGAGTCACCAACAAGAATAAAAACAACTTCCGTATTAATAATACTGTTGACTATTTCTTACAAACAAATGTTTTTCATTTGTTTTTTGTAGTAAACCACGTGCAATCCACATACTTTTTATGTGGCAACCCAAAGACTCCCTCCGATTTTCGTTCTAATTATATTCTTCCGTTCCTATCCAAAATCCTTGAAAAATGAATCCACTATCAATAGAGCCGATATTTCAGTTCTAATTCCCTTCTTAGTACATTTCAATTTATCTTTCGGACAAGTCATACTACGAGTTTTGCTTTAGTTAAGGTTATTGATGACATTCAATTTGATATGGATACTACAAAATATACTACCTTAACACTTTTGGATTGTAGCAACGCTTTTAAGAACGTTGATCACCATATATTGCTAACACTTATATATTTTTTCAAAATATCTCTATCAGTAAATTATTGGTTTCTAGTTAAATCAATGGGCAGCGGTAACGCATCCGTATAGATGATTAGAAATCATATTGGTGCAACGTCGTCGCCGGGGTACCTCAAGGTGAAGTGCCTCCCCTTTGCTCTTTGCGATTTTCATTAACTTAATTAGTCAGAATATTTCTTCTCTTTATCATATGTATGCAGACGACTTACAAATCTACCGAGTAACAGTGTAAGTCAGAAGACCTGTCAAGTGCAATTAACAATCTCAACAATGACCTAGTTGCGATCCTCAGATGAAGTAACTTTTATGGTATTCATTTAAACTCAGATAAATCGCAGGTAATCAATCGTACTTGGTAGCCAAGGTTTGGTTAGACTTAAAAAGCAGCAATATGTCGAAAAACATGGTCAGTTTGCTCAAATTATATGCAAAATGATGTAATGCTTCCTAATTCTATGTATATAATATAAATTGTATTTTATCTATCCTCTTGAAAGGATAACAGACTTTTGCAAGCACTTTTGTCCAACGTCCTTTGGTCCAATCGACCAAAGAACATAGATAGAGCTACCACCGGCTCGAAAGGCAGTTCTGCTATTCGGCGCCAAACTCAACAGTAGATGTTTTCTATATAACAGTTACAATTATAAATTTTATACAATAATACATTGGTAGCTGCTACTAAAATTAAAATAATCTGAATTTCATATATTTTTATGGTTTAAGTATTCTTGGCCCTCGATCCATAAAGCATAATGAGCTTTCCTAATTAGTGGTATTTTTACATGCTTCACGCTTTGTACCACTTTTTTGTAACCAGAAAGAACAAAACACCAAACACTACGATCTGTGCATACCTTGTTCGCATCATCTACTGTCATACAAATTTACATGCCAGTCAGGGCTCCTCATGCTCTTTACGTGACCTTCCTCCAGTACCTTTGGTATTGAGCTTTTCAAAGTGCAACCGAGATCACCTTTTAAATTTCTACAGTAGCAAATTAAAAAACTTATTAAAAAACGAAATAAATAAGAGTTCCAACGCACATTCTAAATGCAGGTAAAAGTATTTTGAGACTTCCATTATCTTAAAAGCAGGAAGAGCATTCTACTTTCTGGTGGACAGCTGATTATTATCTCGATCATATCATGTAATCGATATTGTTATCTAACAATAGATTAAGTGGAAAGGCAAATGGTCTAAAATAAATTACTTCTGGGATATAATGCGAAGATAACATTTATGGCTTTGTTGATGTATGTGCGTAGTGAAAATTTGTTACAGAGATATGAGAAAAATGTTATCTCCTTACTGATTTTAGTGATTGCTAATTACATAAATAAGTTGCAACTACAAATTAATAACTTAGATTTTTTTGGAATTTTCTTTTAATGAATTTTATAAATGTGTCCGAAAAGAAGAAATAACAAAGTATGATATTAATTTACCGTGCCCATCGCATTTCAGAGTGAGAAGCAGTGCCTGGAACTGGCGACTAAAATGTAGATTTTTTAATTTCTGGAAGTATTTTAAGATCTTTACATTTCTATTTTTTAATTCTGATGTTGAGGAAAGTGCAGCTTTGAGATCCGCCACTCAACACGCAATACCTCCAAATTTAGGCGGAAAGTGGGGAACGGAGTATGTTAACACTAGGTTCCCTGCTGTGCGGGATACAGTGAAGCTGACATTTATTTTTATTTTAAGATCAATATATCCAGAAAAGGATATTATAATATACTTTCGATATTTTTGTCCTGTCACTCCTCAATTTGCATAATAATTGACAATATCTAATAAACAAGTTCTTATTATTATTAGTAGGTATTTATTATACGTCTATACTCGTATATGATTTGCAAGGTACAATCAGTTTTCTCTGATCTCACGTTTGTGCCATCGGGTCATTTGACGTGATAGAAAATTACCTATAATAATCGATAACCATGTCTGAACTATGAAGATGAAATCTAATATGCTAAATAACGCGGAAATATCAGCCTGTCCTTTAAAATGTCCTCATAGTCTAAGGTTTATATAAATGAACCTCATAATAATATGTTAAGCTTTTGTTTTAACTTCACGCTGTATCCTGCTGGGCTTCTAGCTGTATCCCCTGCACTTAGTATATAGAAAGAAGTGAGCGTAGGTACACATTGTTCTCTGATTTTTGTCGAAATTCAAGACATTATGTGTTGAGCAGCGAAACCTGACAATGACGTTGCGCTTCTTTAAATTAATTATTTTCCCTGAGTTGTAATCGAACCCACCACAATCAGTCAGTGTATGGCGCACAAGATTATTTTAAAAGTATTATTTATAATAAATTCCCCCTTTTTTATTATTTAAATTCTTTTTCCATTTTTTTTGCTTACTATTTCCCATACGCCGCATAAAGCAGACTAGTCAGAGGCCTAGCAGAGGCCAGAGATTCCCAGGTTGCCTAGTGTTAAAACAATCCTTTACTATTCAGAAACTTTCGTTCCCTAATTTCTGAAGAATTTTCAAGGTATTTTTTTTTACTTTCACTCATTACGGGAACTATAAAATAAAAATATTAAATAGAATGAGTGAGAATCGATCCTACAACCGACTGTAAACGCGATACAATCGCATGTTTGCGTTCCAATACTTTTACAATAGAGATATTTCCTCATTTAGGAATATAAAAATTTTCAAGTTTCGTTCAAAAATTTCGTAAAACGTAGCAATTGCAATTGGAAAAAGTGTCACTGAAAGATATTTCAATATTTGTTTTAAATTATTGAATAGAATCCAGATGAAAAATATATATTTAGTCATAAAATAACGTATGCAAAGTAAAACAAAATAGTTTTAACCTCTTTCCTCCCAATTTTCGAGACGACTCGACTCGACGTCGACGGCGTTGAGTCAACGTCGTGTTTTGTGTACCACAGCGAGGAAATTAAAATAATTGACATAATCACAATTTTTTCTAAAACGTTTTAAAGAAACTTGTATTTTATTAATACATTTTGATTTATTAATATATTTTACTAATACATTGAACTCAAGATTGTGTAATATATATTATTTTTTATATTCCACATACGTTTTTACTCCCCCATTAAACAATATTTGATGCGAGAACAAGGTAGCTTGTTACCCATAAGCTATATTTCTTAAAGCATCATATACTGCGCCCGTTCCTTCCCATTCTTATTCATATACACATACACGAAGATATATTAAATGTAATCCACTTTTGTATTATACTCTTAGTAACAGATTTTGGTTGGATTTTCATATAACAAGGATATAATGTGATACGACATTGATGAAGCTTGCCTGTATTTTTGTACACGCGTGTTAGAATAGCTTTTAAATGTGGCGAACGCGTCCTCAGATGGTGGTAGCTAAGTCTCAACTTTGAGATCGATCTTGATATGCCGTTTTTATAATCTATGAATCAAAAAGTCGCTCTCAAGACCAATCTCTGAGTTAAAAGCGATTTATAAATATTGTAAGTGATGTACAAAAGAGAATTGTAAATTAATTTAATAAATAATATGAACAAGGAAGTATTATTTAGAAATTTGAGTTTCGCGACGTTGAGTTTCGCTGATCAGTCTCTTAATGAGAAAGGAATAATAATAAAGGAAAAATATTCATTTAAGCCTTGTTATGCGGAATGGTATACGCAAGGTGGCTGGCGACTTTTGAAATCAAACGCAGGCTGATAATGATAATGATGATCAACTCCTCGAAATTTGTAATTCAAATTCAAAATTTCTTTATTCAAATTAGATTTTTGCAAGCACTTTTGAAGTGTGAATAAACATAGCCACCACCGTCGAAAGGCAGTATCTGGTCCTGTATAAAATAATATATATTAAAAAGTAAATGAGGCCAGTCGTGTGGCAGGGGTACAAGCAACAGTGTGACTATAAGCGCAACAGGTTATGGGATTCGATTTCATTCGAAAAAAAAATATTTCATATTTTCATTGTATCGCTATGGTAATGAGGCAAAGCGCGGCGTTGAGTTGCGTTAAGGCCACTCAACACGAAATATCTGCAGAGTTTAACATATAGTGGGGTACGGAATTGTCTTGACGGAAATGAAGTATCTCAACAATAGGTTCCTAGTATCTCTCGCCTAAAAGGAAAATAAAGATAAAATATAAAAAAAATATATATTTTTTTATCTTTACTTTCCTATAGTTATTAAAGAATATCATTAACACAGAACCCTTGATAGTAACCCGTCGAAACCATCCAGTGTATAAACTAGGACACGATGTGATATGAATGAATACGTTTACATTACAACTTTTCATTTTCACGCATCGCTGTACACGTCGATGCGTATCAGTGAGTGATTTTGTCTTTCCATAAACAATATATTAAAATTTCCATTTTTTTAGGCTTCACGCTGATTCTCTTATATGTAGAGAGAGAGAATCTAAACACTCGGTTCTCCGCTTTCCGTACCATTCTATACATTGATTATATATATTGTACGGTTAAAGTTACTTTAACAGTTAATTTCCTAACAGGAATCGAGCCCACAACTATTGGATTAACAATTATCTCACTGTTTCACGACAGAGCGTTAAAGGTTCTTCATTCTTATTAAAATATATTATGTATTTTTGGAGACTACAAGGAAATTGCGTTTTAGAAACGTTGAATAGGATTTCCATTTTCATTAAGCCCGATGTGGATTTAAGCTTGTATAAGCGAACATTTTAAATATTGTATGAGAAATATATTTTGCGAAGCAAAACTGAGAATTTGTTTACCTAATGTTCACGCTTCATACATAGATGTAGCTTAGATAGTTAACAAACCTTAGTGGTGCAATGGGATATCGTCTGATCAACCAAGATGGTAGTGGGTTCGGTGGCCACTCGGGGAAATTCGTTGTTTTCATTTCCCACCATTGAGGACGTAATATTTGCTAATCCCACTACATTCGAAATACAGTATGAAGATAAAAAAATATAGAATAATTCAATTTTGTATATAGCATATATATATGATTCAATAAAAATATAATAAATAAAAAAACGATTGATTTTAAACGTGACAGTTATAAGTTCCATTCCCGATGTGTAAAAAAGTGGAATTGAATCAATTTCAATTCCTCGCTCTAGTAACAAGACAACGCGCGCCGTTGTGTTCCGCCACACTACACTCTTTGCTACACCACAACCTGTTGCGTTTACATTCGTCAAATGAAATGACTCCAAAAAAGCGAGACAATAAAAAAAATAGACGCTTGTACTAAGCGATGTTTATGTGAGACACGAGTGTTAAATAAAAGACTCCTCTCCAATACGGCAACAGGTCGCCCCGTCAACCCAGAAACTGTGTCAAGGTTGTGCAACAAGTGCTTTATTATTATATCTCTGTCATTTCACCAAAGAAAAAAAGAGAGAAAAGAGATTAATAAAATTTAATGAGGGACGGTGTTTATGACATTTCGTTTAATTTTTCCCCTAACTTTATTATATACATGTTTATTGAGTTTTCGTGAGTTATCCTTTTTAAATAATTCAATTGTATTTGTAACCAATTGGAGATGTTTTTGGTATTGAGTTAAATTGCGTTTTCGCTTGTGTTAAAGATTTTTTTTGCTTAAAATTTATATTCTGTATAGCTTTTACTGTAATCTCGTGCGACCAGAATTTCCGAGAGCAATGTAATTAAAGCTGGCTGTTATTTCGTTTTCTTTGTGGCCTTTACATGGATTTGCCTTTAGGTGGATTTAAGTTGGAAAGTAATCACAACCCATTTTGGATTGTGATTATCGCATATAGAGATCGTGGTGGCGCAGCGTACAGCGTCCGAGTGGAAACGAGACCGTTTTGAGCTCGATTCTTACCCGATGGAGTAAATAGTTTTCATTTCCTCGCTTACAGTGTTCAGTTCCGTCATTTACGCAATATTTTGAAAATTGTCTTAGAACTACTTTTCCTCCTACCCTATCCAAGAAAAAGCGTACATATGCTTATCTACACTCAATATATCCGTGTTTTAATTCACAACGTAGTGACATAACACTACCATCTTGTAGAATACGGACAGAGGTACAACATTAGTTTGACTCTTATATCTGCATTTTGTATATATGTACGTACGACATCTGTGTAAAAAGGGTCTTATCACCTGGATCAGACACTATATCACAAAATTACGACACTAGCTCATTTTAATCTTTATGACATGATCGTAAAGTGCTTTATTTAGTTAAAATTTCTCGCGATATTTGGCATTTCGCCACAAGTGAAGACCGCGTGAGAAGATTTTGATTCTCACTCTGATATAACAAGCATGACGACAACCGACGGTCTTTATGTAGAATAGTTAATGAAAGTTGATTCAAAATGAAGCTAAACATTATAAAATTTAATAAAATTATTTATTGTTTCTCACAAATCAATAAATGTTATATGCGGAAGAAGAAGAAGAAGTTATATCCCTATGTTATATGCGGAAAACAGTGTAAAAAAAGTGACTTTACATATCCATATATTATTTTGTAATTAAAATGTTTGGGCATCCTTCTGTTTAAAATTCTAAGTAAAAAGTGTAGCTATATTTAGTCTTGTATCTCTTAAATAGCAGGTATATAGAATAACCTTTTAATTTAACTTAAAATCCTCACAATATTTCGGTAAAAAAGAACAGAAATTAAATTGAAATTATATATTAGTTTCAATCAAATCAATTTTGTCTTACAAAGCATCTCAATAAAGCACGCAGAAAGAACCTAATGTCAAAACACTCCGCTCTCTGACAGCTTCCTTCCATTATATCTCTCTATAGCGCTATCCAAACAGTGGAAAACAATCCGCGGCAAGATATAACAAGCTACAGAAATGTGTTTCACATACAGAGGAGATGAAGTCACTTGATATTCCTCATGAAAATACATTTTATTACTAAAATACGATCGTCGCTGCTGATTTTTAAACGGCTTATGCAACTGAAGCTGCAAAGGATTTTTACATAAATTTAACGTGAGGCAAAATATTGCATTTCAAAGGTCATATTATTTAAGTGACAATGCTATGTCTTGAAGACGCACAATATATGGGAGTGAAAGTTTTGAATAAAACAAACAGTGTCCTTTGAAATTATGCAAGATTTTATCAATTTCTTTTTTTGGTCTCCCATTGTATCTTGCATATAAAGGTAAATATATAGGAGAATAAGAAAGAAATATATATTATAAATACATATTTTAAAAACTTAATTTGCCCCAGAGGAGAACTTTAACCCTATAGGAAAGCTTATATTGTAAGAATAAGGGCCAGTTTCACCACTTGCCGCTATAACTTTTGGTTTTACAAATCTCGAATAGCAATTATATAGTAAATACACATTTGACACAAGCATTTTATTTTTGCATACCTATTTGCAATTTAAAAATGTAACAAATCATATACATAAAGAACACATCGTACATTAATGATAAAATTATTTTTTAAAAAATTAAGAAATAGTTATTTCGTATTTTGATAGTCTGTCTGTGAGATAGCATTATTTATTAGATTACTATCTGAAATATAATTTGTAACCGATGAAAATGGCTCTAAAAATACACAAACTAACTTGTAGGCCGCCTCGCTCAATTGATCAAATGGGAACAAATGTTATAACAAATTTTTAGATCCCACAGTAACTTGAAAGAAACGTACCTATACTGTATAAGTAGGTTACATCAAAACGATGTATATTTATTTCAATGGGCTGTCCAACATCAAAATTTATTTTTCAATATACGCCACTAAATTCCCGAGATAAGCGCGTACAACCAAACAAAACATTCACATTTATAATATTAATAGAGATATAAATACAGTGACAAGTTCAATACACCTCAACGTTACATAATAGCGAACTTGAACTGCTAGTGAACCCAACCTGTTGCATATGGCGACGCGCCAGAACCACTTGCTAATATACATTCATTCATCCCGGCATTCTTGCGAGATGGAAATGGAGTTTTATTTTAAGGAAAGCACGTATTTTTCTGATATCTGAGTTGATGGTGATGGTCGTAAATTCAAATTTGGTTTATATGAGTGTTTTATATTAAAAAAAAATCAGCTTCATGCTGTATCACGCACACAGCAGGGTAGGCAGAGGGAACCTTGTGTTACGACACTCCGTTCCCCACTTTCTGCCGAACTTTGAAGGCATTGCGTGTTGAGTGACAGAACTCAACGCCGCGCTTAGCCTCGACACCAGAGCGAAGAAATGGAAATATAAATGTAAGTAAATATTTCATCTCCTCGAGTGGAGATCGAACCCACAACCAGTCGATTTTACAGTCACACTTCATGCACGCAATGCCTCCAGAATTCGGCGGAACGTGGGGAACGGAGTGTTTTAACACTAGATTCCTTCTGCCTAGTGTAAAGCTTACTTTGACTATAGTTTAACTAACAAGCACATCGTTATCGTATCGCAATGGTTTTCCCAACCTTAATCTTTCAAAGGGATCTAGAAGGAAAAGAGCACCAAGAATTTATTTTAAGCCGTCTATTAGCTAAGCTGAAAGTAATTAATATGCAAATTCTCCGTATAAGGTCGACAAACTTGACGGATAATATCTGGATTATTTCAGACGGATTATTTATAAATGGATATAAGGATATCCTTTCGAAAATGATTTATAACTCGGAATATTATAACATTACATTGTGAATGATATAAATACGGAAATTGGTTAATTAATAGACGCAATCATGGCTCAATGTTTGTGTTTCCCAAACTCATAAGACAAGTACGGCGTTGTGTTCCGCAAACTATAAAATGTTTCAAAAAAACGCATAATGTATTGAAATTTGGGGAATAGCGGAAACGGCTAGCTATTCTATTATATGAGGAAGATTTATAATGCGAAAAAAATATATATTCCATTTTACTGACTTATTTTTACCAATTAAATGTGTATCTAATAAAATAAAATTCATTACTTTATAATAAAATAAAAGCAAATAAAATTGTCGCCGTGTCGTTGAAAATATCCTCGAGGGACGAACAAGCGCTATCTCCCAGCGAATTTTCCTTAAAAATACTCTTAAGTAATTGAACTAAAATATCACAAACAAAGAAAGGTAGGCCTATACAAATTTACAATATAACTTTTGTAAGCATTTGTAAACATAATTTAGTTTTAATAGTGTTGAATTTAGTGAACGCCGTTGTGACGCAGTGATGAATAAATCAAATAATAAATAGGTGGTTGTTCCAAGTTCAAGACTGATTGATTTAAATAATTAATAATGCAAACAGATATTCGTATCTTATTGCAGTTGGATATAGGACATTTATTACGAAAATTCGAAATTAGAGTAGCTTATGACTTAGTAGTATTTCTTAGAAAAGAAAATAAAAGATAAGTGTAAAGAAGTAAATTACATTTCGAGTTTTACAAATTATTTCACCAAGTTTCACATTGATAAAAGAAATAGAAGTAATAAATAAATAAATAATTAGTTAACTGAAGATCGAACTAATTAAAGCGCAAAAAAAATATTAGCCCTTTCATAGCGTCTCTATATATTTATTGACAAGGAAACTCTCACCTCTATTCAAAAGCAAAAGCTAGAGAATGCAGAGTTGATTGAAAAAGTCTGTCATAAGCGAGGTAGGCAAAGCAAACATGGGAACTTCCACTTCCTTTTCCCACTTTTCGCTAAATTCATGAACAACTGCGTGTTAAATAACGGAACCTAACGCCCCTAGAGCATTAATGGCAAAATCTGAAATATGTCAACACAAATAGAAACCCCTTAACGTGTAACACGAAACCAAAATTAACATAATTCTCAAGATATCCTCAGTTTGAAGTTCAACCTCCTACTAGTGTAAGATAATCTGATAGAAGAGAAACAATCCGCAAATAGTATTAAGTGAATATCAAACAAAGGCTTTGTTTACATAACATATTATATGGGAGCAAGTACGAATTTGTATACTTTACATACATAATATGTAGGGAGTTGTATAAGTATTTTAGTCGAGAAATTATTTAAAAAACATATAGTAGTGCAGTAGTGTAGTAGAGAGTCAGATATTGTCGACACTCTCCATTCGTCATTTTTTTACCAACTATTAACTTGAGGTCGTGTTTTATGTTACCCGAAAAACTCAACGTCAATAATTTAAATGTCATCATTTCCTTCAGTGTAGATTGGTATATTTTTTCCCATCTTATAAGATAGTTAGCAAATGGCAAAACATCCTTACATTTCCACTTTCCACAATTTAAAGAGTAGAATGTCAGAAATTCAGAGATACATATAACTATACAAAGCGGAATATAGATCAGCATCGGTCCATTTAAGTAAAAATATAACACTTTCTCAAGTGAAATTGAATGTATAATACGTTCAATGCATTCTTACTTAAAAATTAATTCATAGTGCCACAACGACAAGAGCCAGCTGAGCAAAAATAGCATAACTATTTAATAATATCAAGCAAAATCAATGTGAGCAGAACGAATATATTGATACACTGTGAAAACCATATTATTTAAAATTGATTTAAAAAACTTAATATAGTTAACTATTTCACTGTTACATTTTTAAAGTCTTATTCCACACTTAGGAAAGAGAAATGATTTTTAGAAAACACAAAAAAATGAAGCGGGATTTGAACATGCGCCTCTTTGGAAACCGTCCAAGCGCTCTGACAAACTAAGCCATACGTTCAGTTAAATTAGTATTAATAGTTTAAATATCTTATATTTTAAATGTTGCTCTAAAAATATGTCATTGTATCCTTCAACCCTACAGTTGTAACGCTAGGTTGCTTATTCTATGGAGTGCGTTATTATTTCTTTTAATTAAATATAACCTAATATCATGCCAGCGCAACATCTGAACGAAGTAGTAGAAGTTTCCTTTCCCGTTTCCTTCCTCTGATATCATAACAAAACCGTCTGTCACTTAACACGCAATACTTCGAAAATTTTGCGGGATGTGGGAAACGGAGAGTTTTAACCCTAGGATCCCCCTACCCATCCTTCTTTACATATATACACTTTAGCTTGAAGCTAAAAAAAATCAAAGCAACTTACACAAAAGTAAAGCTGAAGCTTTACAATACATTTTTCATACACAATTTACACGCTAGTAGAGACAATGTGGAGTTTTCCGAGATTATCGGCTCTATAATACACTGATCCGCTTTGAAAAGTTTCAAACAGCCAACAGATTATGCGACGTTTAAGATGGGAAATTTGTAATATTCGCTAATATATTGTAATTTATGATCAGGAAAATGTTTATGTTTGTTAAGCTCGAACAAAAAAATCACTAAACCGCCGTGTCGCAACGTCAGGGTCCGATTGTAAACGTGCAGAGTTGGCAGTTACGCCACTTAATACGTAATGTTTTAAAAATTGGGGAACCTAGTGTTAAAACACTCCGTTTCCGTTAAGACATTACCTCCCCCCACTGGCTGCCGAATTCTGAATGCACTGCGCGTTGAATATCGGGACTAAACGTGCCTTGCCTTGTTACCAGAGCGGAGAAATGAAATATTAATTATTTAATTTCGCATGGGAATCAAACCCACAACCTGTCGCGTATACAGTCGCACGTTTTCACCCTTGCCTCTAAAGAAGAAATTATAATATGCTTAAATGTGAAAAATATGTAAGGATCAAAATTATTTTTATATACACAGACATAAATCAAAAGTTGTTTTAATATTACAGAAACATTTTTTTTTCGCTATTCAAACATGTGTTATACTTATAAGTGCCGTATCATTCACGTGTCGATTTTACACGCATCACGGTAAAGCAAATTTCACTATATTTAATCAGCAGTCATTTTACAAACACAATTATCATAGACATGAGATATATCAATAAAATATATTTCTCATCCACAATTAAAACAGAAACAATATAATTTTTTATTCCTTTGTTTTTAATTCGGCAGCGGATTTGAACGCGGCACTTTGTGGTAGTGTAAAAATAACGATATTTAAGTTAACAATGTGCCTCAAAATGACATTGAACTTATAATTATCTATACATGCATATGATACATATTTATATATATTGTTATATAAATAAATCAAACCATACTTTCATCGTAAAACCTGCCCAGGGGTCATAAAAAATACTTTTTATTTTTGCTAGCTTTACGCTGTATTCCGCACCTATATATATAGCTCAACCTGGGTGAAAAATATCAATTATTTCATTTCCTGGAGTGGGATCGAATACATAACCTGTCGTGTTTACAGTTGAAATTGAACACCACATCATTATAAATAAATAAAAATCAAATCAAATCAGTTTCACGATGATGCACGCACCCCGCACACAGCTGTGTAGGCAGAGGCAACCTAGTGTTGACACTAGGTTCACACCCCGTTACCCACTTTCCGCCGAAATCTAAAGACATTACGTGTTAAGAGGAACTCAAACGCTGCGCTCTGCCTCGACACCACACCGAAGCAATGAAAATACCAAGTGAGAATTGAACTCCCAAGTCAAAATCCCCACTCGAGGAGATGAAATATTTACTTAAATTTATATTTCCACTTCTTCGCTCTGGTGTCGAGGCAAAGCGCGGCGTTGAGTTCTGCCACTCAGCACGCAATGCCTCCAGAATTCAGCAGAAAGTGGGGAACGGAGTGTCTTAACACTAAGTTCCCTCTGCCTACCCCGCTGTGTGCGGGATACAGCATGAAGCTGATTTATTTATTTTATTTTCTTGAGTACTGGCTGACTCGATACCTTTATTAAATAAAACGTCTCTGATCATTACAAGTAATACAGTATCATCAAAAGGAAATAGCTTAACTGCTTGCAATTAAAATTTCAATATATGAAAGTCATTAAATACATACAAACAAAATGATATACTATACATCTAGCCGTCTTGCAATCTACTTAATACTTGGTTATTAGTTGCAAATATCTTTATATACCTTAATTACTTATTCTGTAGTAGTGGGTGTATTCGTTTAAGTTGTAATTTGTAATAATCGTCTCTGTACCATACTTTGGAGATTCAATAACAGATGTGCACAGAGTTGTCTATTAACGTTTAAATGCAGTTATGACGAATAGGTTCGGTCGCTGTGTGATTTTAACCGCGGCAGTCGTGGTTTTGATGCCTACTCGGGAATAATTTTCATTTTTGTAGATCTTGTGTTACAAGATCTAAATAGGATGTTGAGTTTCACCACTCAACACGTAATATCTCGAAAATTGGGCTGTTGCGAACAAAATTTCTTTACACTAGGTTCCCTCTGATTACCTATGATGCATATACATAATGTTTATTGATCAGTTCCCTATTTTAAGTTTATTTTAGAATTAAAAACAATAAATATCATGACTACCCCGCTAGGGATAAAGCGTGAAGTTAAGTTAAGTTAAGTTAAATATCATGTCGAACGAAGGAGAAGTTACAATATTCGAAATATGCAATTTGAAAAGAATCAAAGTCCATAGAAATATTCAAAATAATAAATTTAATAGGTAAACTTGATAGAATACACAAATAATAAAATCAATGTCAGCTAAAACGTAATCGCTTATATTACCTAAACAGCTAAAAACCGTGGCGCGACCAACGGCCACGTGTAACTAACGTAATCAAGATTTAATCAACATATTCGACTATTAAATATGTATCTGACTTTAGTCGTTTCAAATTAAATTATTTTACAATTATGTACCTACTAACATTGTTCTATTGTATGGGTTATAAGTGTAAAAAAAAATGTAGGCTTCACGTTCTATCCCGAATATAGAGTAGCCGGACAGATTTAAAACATTCCGTGCTATTGCGTTATGAGAGACGGAACCTAACGCCGTTTGCTCGTGTTATTTATAGCCCGACAAGATCTTTATTAATTATCGGGTGAACTTGCGGTCAACCTTAATATTTTATTTTATTGCGTTTACAGCCAGAAGCTGAGCACCATGATAGCCTATTACATATTATAAGAAATAAGAAATTAAGATATTCCCTCGATTGAAAATTGAACCCACACTATAATATAACTATTAAATACATACAGTAATACTTTTCAATACACACAAATCCTATACAATACCGTGACGGGAGTCACGCGTCCACAGAAACGACAAATTTCTTTAGTCTTTATCAAACCATGGCTAATACACGGTCACATATTAATTAATCTACTAGCTAATACGATATCAATTTTTCCACGTTACATTACAAATAGTATAAGTTGTTATGAAAAACACTTTGGTTTTTTTTTATATTTCACGTTTCTGCAGATAGCAGGATAGGCAGAGGAAACCAAGTGTTAAGACACTCCGTTCCTTACTTATCATCGGAATTTCATGACATTGTGTGTTTTTGATTGGAACTTAACCGAAAGTTAGAACCGTTTAAAAAAAAAGGCTCGATTTTTTTTTTCGATTACGAATAAAATATATATTTGAAGTCGAGTTGATTGTCGAGCGGTGGAGTTCAACGACGCGTTTTTTTCCCGGAAATCCAACCTGCACCCGTAGTGTTTACTGTGACTTAAACTGTGCCGTTGTGCAACGACAGCCTCCAATTAATTGATTTTAATGCTTAGTATATTCAAAACAAATATAGCATTAATGCATTTAAACTGACTCTTTCTTTTGTATACTCTATCTACTGTACACATTTAAATATATAATTTTATGTATATAATATGGAAATGTCCGTTGGCTTGTCTGTTTATCCAAATTAATCTTAAAAGCGGCTCATCTAAGAGTTTGTCGATTAGAAACAAGATTTTGTAAACCTTACGCTTTATAGAGCCGTCGCGGAGTAGCGCTACCGTCGACTTGCATATTAAATAGTATGGAACTTACAGGTGTATACCACACCATAACAATGTATAGGTTTTTATTCTAGTCTTTTTTCTTTTTCATCGCGGTTAAGTTTTGCAACTGAACCCACAATGTCACGAAAACTCATCAATAAATATCTCTACTTTTACGGAGTGTCTTAACACTAGATTCCGGGACGCCTTAAGTCGTTGGTCTTTAAAAATCAAATCTCGTTATTTCAGTTTTTATAGTAGTATATATATAGTATTATTTTCTACTTCTATAACATTAAAGCCTTAACTTGAATTTATAATGATAGTTTCAAGTGTATGTGTGTTACCTTAAGCTTATAGGTGCCCATTATGTTCTTGAAGACTCGGTTACATATTCCTTTTAAATGTCACATAAGCTCACATACTAACTGTTCCTACCTTTAATCGAATAGAATTTCAATGAAAATAAGTTTTAAATATCAACAAGTGATATTTATATAAGAATTTGAAGTTAAAATAGAAATCAATTAGTTAATTTGTCGAGGTTTCTCATTAACATTATACCGACCTAAAAACCGTTTTAAATGAAAAGAAACACTGCCTTTTCATTGATGTTAATAAAATAAGGGTGAGATTGGATTCTCTTGTGGAATGAATGAATTGGTCTTAAAATATATATATAACATCACTTTACACACAGTTAATTCTTTTTGTATAAAAAAACCACATACAAATTAAATCTAGATAGACATCCCTTTCTCAAGTTGCCTCCCAAATAGATCAGACATTGTATATTGAATATCAATACTTAACGCCGCGTTTTGTATTGCCACATTGAAAAAATATATATATTGCTCCATGTTCCATGGAGAAAAAAAGAATTTATTGCTCCGATTTTCGTATCGAACCCACAAACATTGCATTTACGGTCAAATTTAAGGGCCACCGCGCCACGATCCTGATTTAATTTGTACTACCGCCTACTTACATAATCAGTAAACTATACATTCACATTTCTTATCTATACAATTATCAACTGTTAAACATATTTTCTGGTAAAATAATAATATGGGTTTTTTTAATGGAATTCGAACTGACATTAAAGACAATTCAATATATTATATTATATTGATAAAATGACTTACCTACCTCAACATAAATACTTAAGTAAAATATTTTAAAACGGTGTTTGTATGTATAATTTATATTATTATGATAACGATAATTCTGTTAAAAATGCCAAGGCGAAGTGTTTAATACTTCAATTATAGCACATATGTGCATTTATATGAATATATTATTTATTTACTTGTATCTTGTATATGTAAAACTAAACATAAATTATAGCCTATAAGTATTAACAGATTTACATTTGTATATTAACAAGGATTGAACCCTAGTAAGGCCGATTGGGCGCGCGTGTAAACTTTGCCTGTGGATTCGATTCCCACTCGAGGGTGTGCAATATTTCATATTATTATTTCCTGGATTTATTTATTCTTTGGTAACTAAGATAAATAAAATTAAACTCCTGATAACAAGAACCGCACTAAAGTGTCTTAATGCTGAACGGAGCGTTTTAACACTAGGTTTCCGAGGTTCCCTCTCCTACCTTGCTATACACGAGATACAGCGTAAAATTAAAAGAAAAACTTGTTATTTTGATAAAAACAGATTCATGCTGCATATATATTTTCCTGCATATCGGTGGAGGGAAGGGAAGTATCGGGAAGGTGTAGGCAGAGGGAATTAACCGCTTCGTTCCTCACTTTCCGAAGGTTGTGAGTTTGATTTCTTCTCGGAGAAATGAATTCAAGCACCAAAGCTGTGGCCAAAGCGCGGCATTAAGGACCGCCTCTCTACTCGCAATATCTGGAAAAATAAGCGGCAGATGGGAAGTGGAATTTTTAAGGCTCAATCCAGTTATATAAGGCAAAAAGCGTACCGCAAAAAAAACTTTAAATATCTCAAAATTAGAAACATGAAGGTAATTTTAATATAAAATATAAACATTTTTCCACATCTTTTAGATTAAAAGTGATCCTTGACCTTGCCTAAATCTGTCCTCTACGGAACGGCCTCGTCTTGAAAAGGTTTCTGCTAAATTATACTATAAGTAAATACTGTTATGACGCCACAGTAGCTAAGTCGTCGTGTGCTTGACTGAATGCGACAATTAAGAATTCGATTTTTACTTAAAGAAAAAATTATGTCTGTTTAGAGATTTTCTTCGTTCAGAAGAAAATAGGGCGATGTGTTGTGAGAACGTTATCTAACACGAAATATGGGTGGAAAATTTCGAAATGACTTTATACATTACTATATAGTAAGCTTTAGCGTACCCGGGAAATCTGTATAAAGTTTTCGTTCATTCCATTACAGAGTGACTCGCTGATAAAACTACTGGACGTTTAAATACGAAATTTGTCATTACGGTAGGCTACAAAAGTGTAGGGACGAAATAAAAGAGAATTTCTCGAACTTAGTCATTTACGCAAGCAAAGTTGCTGGCGACGTCCAATGGAATAGAAATGGGCAGGCCGTGTGGGACGTGCCCACCCCAGAATAGTTTTGGGCTAACCCAGAAATTGTAGTAACAAAAATTTATTTCAAAAACGAAAACAAAAATATATAAGTTCAAAGCTAAAATTCAGGCAATCCCAGAAAATATAACTATATAAATACACCCATGGCGACAACTAGTAAAAAAATTATCCAAATATATATACGTCTACGTGTTTCTAACCAAACGTTTTAAACTAATTAATTAAATATAACAGACACGTACAAAGTTTTAGAGTTAAGCACATTTATCTACAAGTATGCCAACGTCGGCGTCATTTGAGTTATCAATCTAGGTCCGATCAAATAGATCATACGGTTCAATAAATTCCGATATAAAACACCAGCAAGGAAACCCACTTCCATATAAGGGCATACAGTTAAAAAAAGACCACTAAAACTCATATTAGAACCTAATTGGTCAATTATAAAGTTCATTTTGGACTACAGATCTGTAATGAAATGTTAAAAAAAACGGCAAATTAAGATCGTATAGATTATTTTACTCGTATAGAGAATGTTTCACTTTGGTTCTAATTCGCGGCAGTACTTGTCAGCCTTGGAACACTCACTTCTGTAGCTAAGGGCTCCCACACGAGAGCAACTTTGTTGCATATTTTAATGATAAAAACTAACCTAAATAATTGAATGCACTTTTTGGCAGTGGCATACAGTTTAACAAATATTCGAATGTAGGTGATTGAAATTATTACGGTACACATGTGTTATATGTCAAAATTTGTTACTTTTTTTTATTTGATTGATATATGATATTTATTTGGTGGCAGCGTGGTAAAGTTGGACACAGTCTGGCTAAATGAGATCGTTGTGACTACAATTTCTGCTCGGGGAATTTATATTTATACAATGGACATTTTCAAAACCTCGTTGTCGTTATTAGTATAACCTCCAGGTAGTCCTGGGGTTGATTGAAAAACTACTACAAATACTTCGGCAGAACTGGCGAAACTCAAAGAGGTTATGGCACTAGCACATAGAGGAAGCCTCTTCTGCGAGCCTTATGTCTCTAATGAGGATTAGAACAAGCAAGTTTCTCCACCAAGACAAAAGAGTGTTCGGTTAGCAAATTGAAATAAAAGAAAAAAAAATGAATAGGAAAAAGACTAGACTAGAAGATGATATGAAGCCATTGTGGATGCAGAGGCAAACTGTTTGACCGTAAACACAGCTATAACAGCTTCGATTCCCTCTCAGGGATGGAATGGATTACTTTCAAACAAATACCGGTATTGAGTTCCACTACTCAACAACTCATATTTGAAAATTGAGTGAAAAGCAAGCAGAATAATTTTAACACGAGGTTCCTTTAGCTCACACTTCTATATACAGGAAACAGCGTGAAAATATTTTTGTGTTAAAAATTACACACAAAATATCAAAATGTATAAAGAAAAATATTCTCGACGAATGTGCATACACAGGAGGCCCTAAAACTCGGCTATGACCGCGTTACAACAAACGGTTATTTATGTAATCCATAGGCTTTATTACCATTTCATAAGAGCTAGAATTATATTCACACGTCAAGAGAGATATATCTGAACGTAATTGCTGACATTTTAAATTCTATTATAATTTGTACTTAGTACAAAATAACAAGTCGCCTCTACGTGGCGTGGCGTAACGTGTCGTACAATTTTTATCGTACTTTTGTTTTATTTCTATCTTTTTCACCTTTACGTTGTATCCCGGAGATTGTAGGATTCTGCGTTCTGCGCCACGGTACAGGGGAACAAGGGTGTGACTATGAGCCCGACAAATGGTGAATTCAATTTCCACTCGAGTAAATGAAATTTTAAATATTTTCATTTCTTCGTTCTGGTATCAAAGTAAAAGGTGGGGTTGAGTTTCACTCATCACGCAATGCTTCCACAATACGGCGGTAATTCGGGAGCTAATTTCTTTACACTAGGCTCCCTCTGCCTACCCGGCTACATGGGGGATACAGCGTGAAGCTAAAAAAAAAGTTATTAAATACCTAATTTAAAGAGAAAAAAAATACTACACATACTCCATTAGTTTTTACTGACTTGACCATAGTTACGCGTGAAAAAAATGCCAAAACTATTTATTTTAATTTATAACTATGAAATGTATGTAACTAAACGCTTTATAAACCATGTTTATATCGTGAGGAATGGTAATAAAATGTTATTGCTGTAAATATTTAAAAATGATTCCGGGAGCGCATAAAATTATTGTGATAGGTATTCATATTTACATATATGAATGCCAGCGAGGCGATAACAGGAAATGTATGACATAGGTTTGGGTTTGATTCTCGCTTGATGTAATGTTTTTATTATAAAGTATTTTTTTATATGTATCAAGTAATACAGGTCCATTCTTTTTTTATCAAATTATTAAACGTAATATTTATATGTATTATTGGATCGATTTCTTTATAGTTAAAAAACCGCAAAAATAATTACATGCTATTTCGCCCTCGTGATTTTGAGTATTTACAAACCACTGCGTTATGCGCTTCGACATTATAATATTAAGTGAAGACGTATGTATAAAAAACTTACCAATAAAATGATATTATACATTGATTGAGTCGTAGAAGCACTTATCTTAATGGGCTCAAAAAGTACAAGAAATTTTAAATTTTCCAATTTATGCTTTAATTTGTCTTGAATATTTTAAATTTAGAACATTTTGAATTTATAAAAATGTTATATTATGAACAATGAGCGTCTGCCTTTTAATATGACGCACCCGCCATTTGTTTTCTTTTTTTTTTTTGTATTTCGACTGCCAGTGCCAGGAACTCATACAGCCAGTATTATATTTTACAAAAATAAAAAGTTTTATATTTGTTTAATTATTGCTTAAAATATTATTTAATATTTCTATTAAAGCAGATATATATCTCTATTTAAAACCTTTAAAAAACATATTTATATTTTATAAATGGCATGTATCATACAATAGTACCAAAACTTTTCCACAGGAATCTACTTCATAAATCCTAATAAGCACGTCACTACTACTGTACCACTACTGTACCGGATATCAAAAATCTAGATCACTTACATAACCGATCTAAAAAGCAGATTTTACTTATCCAATATAAATGTGTTAGAAATTGTATCTATTACGTTATGAGGCGTCTTAAGATGCGTCACAAGTTCTTATAGTACGGTCGGCGAGTTGTGGCCGCCTTGAAGTATTTTTTTATGAATACATTGTTTACTCTGGGAGAAAATAAATGAGAATAATAAAAATTTTAAAATGAAATCTGCGCAGCCATTTACAGCTAACATGAGGGCCATAGCTCGTCGATCGCACTGTACTAACGTCTATCGCATACTGATCCTTTATGCTCTGGTTATTATGGAATTTGAGATACAGACCGACAAACGATTGAGAAACGTTAAAAAATATTTCGATTTTAATTGATTTGAGTACCAATTAAAGAAAGTGAGATACGTAAAGGACAATTTGCACGTTGAATCGTTCTTTTTCATTTTATACCGAAATGAAACACTTACCATTAACTAGTACAAAAACTTTCTCTAAAAATATCCCTCTCTCTCTCTAACCTAACCTATTCCCATTGAGTTCAACTAGTTATAAAAAAATATAAACAAAATCATTTATTTTGCTTCTAAAAATTATTAATTATTTTTATTTAGCAACTTTTCATATAGCATGGCAGGCAGAGGGAACTCGGTGTTAAGAAAGTCCATTCCCATTAAGACACTTCCGTATCAAACTTTCCGCGCAATTCTTGAGGCATAGCTTGCTGAGTGGAAGAACTCAACGCCGTGCTTTGCCTCGAAAATGAAAATACCTATTAAATATTTCATTAATTCAGTGAGAATCGAATCCACAACCATCACGTTATTCTTTACTTAAAATTATAATCATAGAAAATTTTGTACTCAATAAAAATATACGGTATATTTTAATCGGTTTATATATACACACACATAAAATATACGCAAATCCTTTAGAAACATATACGATTGTTGGAACGAACAAAAACGTGAATAGCCGCCGTTGCGTCACAGCGAAAGTGAGATCTAAGCGGAGTAGCAGCATCCTTTATGACAGGTGGAATAAATGCATACTATTATTTATATAGAATTGTATTTTATAGAATTGTGGTGCCACAGTACTCGTATAGTGTAGAATAGAATAGAATGTAGTATAGAATTTGTGATTGTTGTTATTTAACTGGACTGTGCCCTGTTGGACTGATGATGCTGGTGTTTTTTTTTTGTTATTGAAAGAAATATTTGTAAAAGCTTCTTTCATTTAGTACTTTGTGAAAGGCTAAATTGAGTCCAACTTAGCGCAGTGGGCCAACATCTAAAAACGATGTTCGATTCTCACTCCGAGAATCTTAACAGAGAATTAATTTGTATTAGAAGGCGTGAAAATAGTCAAAAAATAAGTGTTCTTACAATACACAAATAAAATAGTTGTGGGTAAGTTGTAATAGTTCTATTACATCGCTTTATATTAATGTTTGTAAATGTTAAAAAAAAGAAAAGTCTTTTTTTAACCTTTTTTCTTTTGCAATTATGTCATGAACAAAATATATCGTATTTTAATATATACAAAAGGGTATGCGAGTCCGATTCGCTCTTGGCCGGTCGTTTGTTGCTGTATAGATATGAGAATGTCAAAGTCGTTGTAACTTTTTTTTTATATAATAAGAGATGTAGGTGTAGTAAAAATGATATTTAAATAACCCTGTTTTGTAAATTTGAATAAATAATTGCATTAGTAGCTTTTATTTTATAATTTAAAAATATATTTTCTTTATCTTTGCAATAAAAGAACTAGAAACTAGCTTATTCGCTTTTCGACATATTTATTGATAAATTCTAAATTTACTAATCTGTTTTTAATATACGCTTATACCCTCCTTGTCTCTTGCCTAAGTATGTTAGAAAAAGGGAAAAAAAAATGTAAAATAGATTTTTTTTTACTCAAACCTTGCCGTAATAGTGGCCGGTCGTGGCGCAGCGGCACAAAGTGTGACTGTAAACCGACTGGTTGAGGGTTCGATCCCCACTCGAGGAGATGAAATATTTACTTAAATTTATATTTCCATTTTCTTCGCTCTGGTGCCGAGGCTAAGCGCGGCGTTGAGTTCTGCCACTCAACACGCAATGCCTCCAGAATCGGCAGAAAGTAGGGAACGGAGTATCTAAAAAAACACTAGGTTCCCTCTGCCTACCCTGCTGTGTGCGGGATACAGCGTGAAGCTGATTTACTTGCCGTAATAAGTAAAATCATAAAAAAAACTCTATCTGGTGAAGTTATTTAGTGTTCACACATTTTGGCGATTTGACATATTTTGATTATATTTTTTTACATAACGTGAGAGATGGAAGTGTCGTAACACTAGGTTCCCAAGGTCTCTCTTCCCTGGGATGCAGCACGAAGTTAATAATAGGCAATACAGGAATTAAGCATAAACCTATAATTAAGTATATACCCAATACGATACTATATGTAATACGCATTTAGCTATATTATGTATAAAAATGTCCCAATTTTTTATCAGATTAAACCTTGATATTCAGATTATTTGATGGACTTTATTACACCAAGGGAGGTAGCGTAGGCGTAGAGATAGCCTATCTGTAAATATACTAACCTTGTTTTTTACATGAAAAATAATATGATTGTATGAAATTTATGTATCTATACATCGTACATATATTATTCTGTATCAAAACTAATATTACTAAATATTATTCCCTGATTAGATATCGAACACATAACTATCGCGTTTACAGTGGACGCTGCACCACTGCGTTACACCGTTTTGTAAAAAAAAGATGGAGCTTAAAAAAAACAAATATTTCCAATGCAAAACGGCACGCCTAGATAGAATTCCCATTTACTTTCAAAATCACATCCGATCATTTCGGTTACGTTGAAAGGTCAGTTCTAAAATTTCTAATAATAAAAACTATCAGATTTTACAACAATAAAATGAATATTCAAATCAAATAATTAAATTATGCATTGCGGAGATCGAGTTTCTTCGTGTATTAAACATACATACATATGTATTACGTCACACAATATATAAAATGTTATGTTTAGAAAAATAAAAATTTTAATGGACACTCCTCGTTAGTTATGCATATTAATAATTCTTATCGCTTTCGAGCTGAATATTTTTATTGCTTTATTAAAAGCTAGAAATAATTTGTTGTTGCGAGGTTGTGGGTTAGGGACCATTTTTATTTTTGTTTTACACTGTATCCCGCCCATAGCAGGACAGTAAACAGTTAGTTGTAGGTTCGATACCCACTCGTGGGATCAAATTACTTTTATTTCCTCACTATGCTAGATAAAAACGGCGTTGACATCCGCCACCCAACAGGCAGTGTTTTGAATTCGGAAGGAAAGCGGGGGACAGTGTCTCATCACTAGGTTTTATCAGCTTACTCTAATAAAACAAGACTAATTTTTACATATTCAAGATAAGAAGTGACGACAAAAAAAGAACACAAAGAAATAATAACCTATATCTCTATAATTCTCTATAAAGTGTACTAACTAATGCGATATGCTCACATTGTATGACGAAAAAGCAAACCTATTTTATTTAATACGATCAACAATGGATAAAAACAGATTTCCACTAACTTAGTTTACAACGTAATCTTATATGGGGCAAATAAAACAGTAAGTAAATTGTTACTTTATATTGTTTAACCATAATAACGTTATTTCTATAGTAATAAATTGTAAGAAAAATATAGATAAAGGCATTCAATATTTTTTTATAGTATATTGCATAACAACAATATTTATCACAAATCTTTCAGGCGAGTATTTATATGTTAGATAGTTATGGATTCGATCTCTATTTAAGGAAATGAGTTATTATTTTTCATTTCAATTCTGGAAAAATCAACACTCATTGTCTCGAATTCGGAGAGTAATGGCTTAACTTGATAAATGCTCTACAAAAAATATCTTATGTTTCCCCTAAAAGGATTTGAATCCACATCAACAACTCCTAACTCCACACTTATAAACTACGCCACGACGTATCTTCATAAATGGATTGGAAAATTTTACAACAGGGAATAAAATCTATATAGCCAACTACCGTGACTACTAAACCCTGTAAAGGTCATCAAAGAAAACGAACTCCATTACCCAAGTTATAATTATATCTCGAACTAATCAAGCCTCCGTCTGTAATTGCAGTGATTTTGAAATTTTGATGGTCCAATTCATTGGCTGTTTTAATTTAGCGCCTTTGAGAGTTTAAAATACGAGAGAGCGGCACAGCGTGTGATATTATAATAAGAGCGACGGTGGTGGGGACGGTTCCAACTCGAGGAATGAATAATTTTCATTACCTCGCTCTAGTACAAAACAAACCACGGCGGTGAGTTTCGCCACTGCACTAGTAATGTCTCAAAAATATAAGTATATTTTAAAAATAAAATTATTTTTCCTTTTTTTAAGTCACTCCGCATTTCTCATACATCATGATAAGGAGCGTATTACGCAAACACTTAGTTCCCCAAGCACCGCGCAGCATTCGAAACATTACTTTTTGAGTAGTGAAAGTCAACACCGTCATTTTCTTGTTACCATATCAGAACGATGAAATGAAAAAAAACATTCTCCCTATTGAGTATCGAACCCACAATCTTCACGCTTACTGTCAACCACTGTGCCGTTGCCCCTCTAAAGCAGATAACATAAATCTTAATATTTCGATACAGAATTCTACATATCAGTTATAGCGTATAGTGTCGACGCCACTTAATTACAAAGTCAATTGTTATGATCTCACGAAGACCGTAATGACTACTGATAACTCCATACATACATAAATACAACTAGTATCTAATGTACTATTAATAGCGAATTAAGATGGATGATTATTTTTCCTGACCTCAACGTCTACATTAATTTGTTAAGTTCATGTTATATATAAATCTAGCGACAAATAAGTGGTAAGACTCTCCACTCTCCGCCAGTTTTCTTTTTTTTTCCACTAGTGCAATAGCAATAGCTCGGTCCAATGATCGAGACATTAAAGCAGATAACATTCGATTTTTGCGATTCAACACTTATTATTCGATGAATTTCGGGAAATTTCTTTAATACTAAATCCAAGTATAGACAACAAAATATTTACATAAACCCAAGCAAATATAATAATAAATTTTCATCTCACTTTTTAAGGCTTCTAAAATAATTTCCTCAAAAAATAGAAGACCGTCAATGAAAAGGTCAAGAACATATATTTTTTAACAAAATTTCTGGGGAAAAGTGAAAATATTGTTAAATTAACAAATTTAAAAGATTTACAGTATTTTTTTACAGTTAAGAGGATAGTTCACATTCGTTTAAGATTAATTCGGCATAGTGACTGGTCACTAAGGTAAGTCATAACGACTTAAAATATCGGCAACAATTGCATAGGTGCCTTTACCAATTTTATATATTTATCAATCAATATCGGATTAGTACTTATCAGAGTATTCTTATAACTACTAAATCGAAATTGATGAAACTTAATCTATCCCTAATTTGCAATATGGTTTATTAAAATCAAAAACTATCATCTCTAAACGACTTTTAGTTTTCTAAAAAATTACGAACTCATACATAATGTTATTAAATTTATCACATATTTTAGAAGGCAGATTATAAATAAATTAAATAAATTAACTTATAGAGTTTTGTCCACTCTCTCCCCAAGGCTTTATCTAACCAAGAACCTGTCCAATGGAGAATAAAACGCTGAAAGTTAAAAACGTACCAATGTTCAAACAGTTTCTGAACGGTCTCACCGCATTCCTTGTAATAGGATTATAGACTCAGGAATACTAGCGGCGTAGAATACTCTGTGGATGAACAATGCTGTTTGTTTGTTATATAAATAGTTGTTACGTCTTTCTTTAATGTAGGTATATTGGTTTTTTTCAGGTTCAAAATGTATTCTATTTATGGCTAGGTTGGTGAACGGAGGGTCAAGGAGAGCCTTGACCCTTGAACGGAGAGCCGTTCTCCACATACCACCAGAATCCATGATATTACACATTGAGGCACGGCATTATATCTCATAAAAAATGGAAAACTGATAATAACTCGTCGGCCCTTGTAGTCGTTCTAAAACATACAAATATTTTAGAAAAAATGTCAGCTATAGCAACTGTAATTATACAGTTTTTAAGTTTAAAAAGAAAGCAAACATTTCTCGTTACGTGACGGAACTCAACGCCCCTTTTTGTTTAATTACAACTCTATGCCGCTGCGCTTAAATGACATTGAAAATAAGAAAAATCATAATAACATATACTTTTCCCAACCTCATAAGTATATAAGTTGTCAATAGACATAAGTGTAGAGAGCGTGAACTAATTAAAACATTAGAAATACATAAAATATACATATAATATGTATGTATGAATGTATGTATGTGTATGTATGTATGTGTATGTATGTATGTGTATGTATGTATGTTTGTATTAATGTGTATACGAACGTGTTAAAGATGATCGTTTCGTTCGAATGACGTTAAACGTAAAATCTTCATTGGTTTAATTATCCGTAAATAATTTACGAATGAGTGCAACAGTCCTATGTTTATATGAAAACTCAAACAAACGATTGTTCAAAAAAAATAAAATCTCAAGAGAATGCTTATATTTAAATTATTGTTTTCCTTTCTTCTGTAATAGACGAAACGCAGCGTTGGGTACCATCAAACAACACGAGATGTCTCCAAAGAAACGGAATGCAGGGCATTTTATATGTGTATGCTCTCACAAATCCATGACAGTAGCGTTTGGCGCTCCGTTCTTTCTAACTACCCTGCTAGGGATAAAGCATGAAGTTAAGTTAAGTTAAGTTCACAAATTCACTGACGTAAACAAAAATATATGCCAGTAACTTTCTACTTAAAAAGCAACAACAATTAGACTCGTTCTGAACAACAATCTCAACACAAAAACACAATATTAAGTAATAAAATATACATCTTGCACTAATTCAATATGGTGACGTAAGTTTTAAAATGCACGGCCGTTACATTATATTACATTACATCGGTTCCGCTTTCGTAAGTCTATCTTAATTTGTAAAATCGTTTATATATTTTGCTTATTTATATATGCTGGGGTGCTGGTGGCACGGCGTCACAAGTGACGGTTGCAAGTTCCATTTTCCTTCGAGGGAGTGAAATATGTAATATATTTTTCCTCACTTTGGTAACGATGCAAAGCTGAGTTGAGTTCGGCCATTCAAGATATACTGCGTCAAAAATTTTGTAGAAAATGGGGAACGGCCTACTCTGCGAACGATTATCCTTGACGATATTTGAGGATTTTGATTCTAAAAGTATTTAAGAACATCGTGGCCATTGACCACTTAAAATATCTCATATTATTATTTTTATTTGACCACAATGGCGAAGCCGCAAACAAAGCCTACTTGCATGAAAAAATGCATCTAAATATAATAATCATTAACATAACTAAAATAATAATTAATTCCATTTTTTAAATAAAAAAAAACTATAAAATTTTTAAATTCCATTTATAAATAGCGTAACTTCCTTATTTCTTAAAAAATATTTGTATATAAAATAAAAAGTAATTAAAAATGTACTAACAATAACCACGAATAGTAACGAAATGGATATTGCTCAAGCGTCCCGCATTCGAGTGGACTTTTGCATAAAATAATTGAGTGATCCGCAGTGTTCAAACTAAACTTATATATTTTTTAATATTCCTCAATTAATTAATTTTACACATTTAACACATTTTGTTCATTTGTTTAAATCTATTGAACAAAATTGTATTTTTTTTTATTTTGCCTAAGTCGGAAAGGTCAGCCTAAGTAAAGTACATGGTTGTGGGCTCGAATCCTACTCGAAAGTATGTTTTTAACATAAAAAAAAATATTACCCTTAATCAAAAGTGAAAATGTATTTAATTTTATGCTAAGTTGCTGGATAAGAACGTTTTTATGACTTAGTGATCAGAGTGCTTTAATGGTTTTCAAGAGGCGCAGGTTCGCGTCCTGCGACGTTCAAGTTTAAAACCTACGTTTTCTAAATATAATTTGTTTTACATAGCATATAAAAATTACATTGTGTGTAAGTTGGCTGAACAAGTTATTGTTAATAAATAATCAGTCTTACAATTTTGTTATATTGACCTACGAGAATCAATAGAGTTAGAAAAAAAGAAAATAAATTAAACTTACTTAATCGAACCCACAATGGGTTCGATTCCCTGTCGAGGAAATTAAATATTAAATATTTACGGTGCCATGTGCGAAATACAGGTGAAGCTTAAAAAAAAAAACGAGCTTACATTTTTAATCGCCCCTCAAACTATGTCTTGTATATTACAAAACAGTCTTGAACAAGCTAAGATTTTATCATAATACAAAATCACAATATAAATATTTAACGACGAACAAACAGATTTACTCCACGTAAATTAGCTGCCACGTATATAAATATTGGTTACAATGAGCTCTCGGCAACACGTTAGCCAGAGACGGTGTTTAGTACACGCTTGTGCATTTAAATGTTTTATTAATATTTTAATACAAGCGACCCACACGCGGCTTCGCCTGCTTAAACTTGTTGTTATATTATATACAATATATATATATTTTTACAAAAAATGAAGCTTATGTGTTATTCCAATGTATAAGCTATATTAGTAAAAAAATTAAGTTTCATCTAAATCCGTTACGTAGTTTTTGCATGAAACGGAATTAATATTTATCCTCGCAAAATTTTACATTTGTAATATTAGTAGGATCGTAGGTATATGCTGTTTTTTTAGCTTCAAACTGCTTCCCGCATGTTATAGGGTAGGCAGAGGGAACCTAGTGTTAAGACACTCTGCTCCCCACACACCGTTCAATTTACCAAACACCGCATTTTGTCATTACCAGAACGGGGAAATTAAAATAATTCATTTCCCCAAGTGGGAATTAAACTTACGTCCACCACGGTTACAATCACACGTTGTTCTAGGATGGCCTAAGGTATAAGAATGTAACGCAACAGAACATACAGTATCTCACAGTGTCTTAACGCTAGTAAAGAAACTTCGTTCCCGCCTTCTGCTTTACCTTTGCTTACCTAGTTAGCTATATATAGAACTGTATTCTATATATAGCAACTTAAAGCTAAAAAATATATATATAAAAAAGATAAAATTTTTCTTCTTAATAGCAGTTTCTTAAAATAAACATTAAATTAGATATCAAATATTGATTTCCACATATTTCCCGGGAGTAACCATTCAGATCCGTTCCAAGGGTGAGCAAGGTAAGAACAATTTTATTTGCATACTTTGCGATCTTTTTCTAGGTATTTCATTTCTATTTTTGATATAATTCAAAATATTTTAAATATACCTATTTATTTTATGTAAATTTCATTTATATACTATATATTAAAGTAAAGTAAAGTTAAATGATTACAAATTTTTGTTTCCATTAATTTAACAGCGCACAGCCGAATCCGATATTACGCGGCGCAGAACGCTGTTTGGCTGGGAAAGCTTGGAAAGTGTAGGTGACTACTAGAGTACTATAAGAGGATTTCCCGATTAATTCTAACAGTCTAGTGGTTTTATTATTATCTCTCTCTCTCTTTCTCTCATAAATAAGTGAAAAACACATTCTTCAAGCAGTTTATTAAATGATTTGTCACGTTTTGTAAATACATGAAAAATAGTCCCGACATTTAGTTCGGTGGTGTCGACATTTTTGTGGGTGTTTCGCGTCACCTCTCGTTAGCCTATCAGTATTACGTCAGAACGTGGGCTGGACTTTCATTACTGAACATTTTCATGGTAAAAATGATTTTCTGTGAAAAACTTTGTATGAATAGTTTAAGCCAAGAGATTTATTACCGGTAGTGGTAGTGTAGTGATTTCTGGTTTAAATATAGCAGTGTCTTTATGGCGTCTTTAACAGAATGTCTTAACATTAGGTTCCCAGGTTATATGCAGCTATGCGCGGGAAACAGCGTGAAGCCAAAACTATAAAATTAATAATATCGTCTCTAACTTAAGGAAATGTTTGAAGCAGTGTTGTAGCGTGTATTAAATTATTATTTATTTTTAACGCTATAAAAATTTAGTACTTTTTAATCGAACCGGTGTTTTTGAATTCGTTTCTCATATCGTACATGATATGTGCGTTCCTCATATAAATATACAGTGTGCTTTTTAAATTTTCAATTAATGGAACGTCACAAGCTTTTACCATAAATCTTGGGAGATAATAAATAATGTACTTGATTCAACAAAATGGACGTCTTCTTGAGATTCATTGCGACACTCTAACTTAGTGATTAAAGTAACTGCATTAACGTATTAGGTTGCAGCTTCGCGGCTTGTTCGAAGTAAATATTTTATTAGCATTAGTCTTAATGGTGTTTAAATTGTTAGAACGAATTAAAAATAAATAATGTAAAGCCGTCATGGCGCAGCGACATTGTGTCTGATTTAGTCTACCGGCGGATAGATACATCGCAGCGTTAGGTTCCGCCACTCACGACGCAATAGCTCGAGAATTTGGTGACCTATTCTGCTATATGTGTGATAAAGCTTTTTTATTTTTTTTTAACTTTTGTGCAATGGTAGGCAAAACGACACTAGTGTTAAGACACTCTGTTCTCCATTTTCACATTGCGTCCACCTGTCCTATCGAAATTGAACCCACAGCCATCGCCTAAAAACTCAAGTGACGAGTCACGACGTTACGAGAACGTCAAAGCATTACAATAATTTTAAAAAATATTCCTGTATTTTATCCGTACATTCATCAACTTCGACTGGTTATATTATTTATATATTGCACAGATTATCCTAATTTATAACCTTTGTTGCTTTATAAAAAAAACTTGGCTCGACTCGGTTCGCATTGCCTTTTTTGGTTAAATTTAAAGCAGGTTTGTATTTTCATTGTTTTGTAACATTCTGTAACTGTGTTATACAGTCATAATACTGCGGATATACGTATAGAATGTTCTTTATAAATATACTTCTTATGTTTAATTGTGCGGCGTTGAGTTCCGTTACTCAACAGCCAATGTCTCAAAAAATAAACGTAAAATAAGAAATGGAGTATCTTGAATGTAGGAAACTGATTTTTTTTTTATTTTATTTCTTAAGTACAAGTACTTTGTTATGAGATATTACGTGTTTACTTTTCACTTGCCTGTTCTGATCTGCGGGAAAGGCTATAAGAGCGTGAAACTAATTCTCAGGTTCCCTCAGATGGACATCTATTAAACTAGTATGAAATAATTATTAATTGGGGTAATCTCAAACTCCTGACTATTTAAGTTACTAGGCAGAAATAGACCGAAGACGGCCTCAGTGATCTTAACGCGTCTATACATACATACGTACTAACTATCTACATATATTATTTAAACAAAGATCACCTGAATAGATTTGCTTTATAAATATCCTAACGTTTAATGTTACATAATAAGTGAAATTAAACTTTGTTACATAGAAATAATTTGTTAAAAAGATATCTTTTTGTTTTGGCTTCGCGCTGTATTGCCCACACAGCAGAGTAGGCAGAGGGAACCTAGGATCCTGTATTTTAAAACACTTAATTTCTATTAAAACATATCCGTTCCTCACTTTCCGCCGGATTCTGGATTACGTTGGTTAGTTGGCAGAACTCAACGCCGCGCTTTATACCAGAGCAAGGAAATAAAAATAATAAATATTCGATATCTTCGAGTGGGAATCGAACCCACAATCTGTCGCGTGTATAGTCGCACGATTTTGCTTCTGCGTTACGACTGATCTCAATAGGCAAATCCAAGTAATATTCAATTTCAATTTACATATTACAAATATATAATAGCTATAAGTACTTATTGGTACAGGAAGTAAAACACATAAACAAGAGGTTTACGGATTACAGTGGAATTTAAATATTTTTAGATATAAATATTCCCATTTATAATTTTTTCTTGGTAAGAAAAAATAATAAATAGGAAGTGTACCTCACTTTACTCCTAAGTGTATCAAATTAGACAAAGGGAACCAAGTAGTGTCAATATATTTTGATGACATTCAATAAATAATACCTGATAGGCAATCAAACGTACAACTACCATCCGATACTCCTACTGCGCCTCGATAGCGTCAAATATTGCCAAAACGGAAATTAACCGACAGCCATCTCTATTCAACTTCAATTTTCTTACACTGTTACTTAAGGCAAATTGTTGAAACATCAAATTAGCATATTACAAAATATATAATACACTTATTGGTACAGCAAGGAGATTGAAATTGAACGTCAATACATTTACTCATAAACAACGAGACTTACGGATTATAGTGTGAAGGGGAACAAAGGTTACCTACGGCTTGGACGAGAAATTATATGTCAAAGGTCGGTTTTACAATAAAAAAATGCTTATATTTGACATTTTCTATACTAATTTATGCAAAAACTTGTGTTTTGTATAGCATCATATGCATACGTAAGTGTAAAATAAGGTTTCCATTTTATTAATAATGGGTGAAATATTTTTAGTTTATTATATAACTATTTTTTGTTTAAAATATTAATATAAGCAATTTTCTAAGTACCAGCGGAACGGGGAGAACGGGATGCCTTAACACTAAGTGAGATAAGACCTCGTGGCGCAGTGGCACAAGGGTGAGTAAAAATGCGAGTAGTTGTGGGTTCGATGCAGGAAATGATATATATAATATTTTCATTTCTTCGCTCTGGTATCGAAACATAACGCGGCGTTGAGTTCCGCCACTCAACACGCAACACCTCCATGATTTAAGGGAAAATCTAGAACGGAGTGTTTTAATAATAGGTTCCCTCTGCCTACCCTACTGTGTGCAATTTACAACGTGAAACTGATTTGTTTGTGTGTGTGTGTGTGTGTGTGTGTGTAATATGTGAATGAACTACTCTTTGAATACTGCTACTGCGCTTAACCGATTTAAATTACTGTGTCATATGTTCACATCTTGCTATTGCGAAACCTTCTAATTTGTAATTTTAATTTATTTCTTCAAAATTGCTTTAAGTTTTTTTTTCATTTCACCACTCAAAGAACTTGACAAGAAAGGATGCTATTTACTTTTCACCCACTCATAATCTATTAATTATTTAAAATTTGACATCTATTTGAATAACATCAATTATAATTTATCTTAAATTACACAAAGATAAAAAATAAAAGAGCTCTTGTAATATTGAACAAGAAAATAAAAAAAAAAAAACAGATTATATACATATATGGCCATTACATGAATATCCCTTCGAAAAAGAATCGAGCCCTCTTAGAATTTTTAGCTCCACACTGTATGCCGCACATAACAACAGGCAAGTGGTAAGCAGAAGCAACTTGGGAACCTAGTATTGATACAATCTGTTCTTTAGGACACTTCCATTTTTTGCCAAATGATTAAGGGATTGGGTATTGAGTGGCGACAAAGCTGTGAGAAAATGAAAATATAAAATATTTAATTCTCAATCAAACTTACAACCGTTGCGTTTACACTTGCTCGTTTGCGCCCAAGTGAAAAGAAGTAGAAAAAGGGCTCAAAGAAATAAAAGCCTTTCAGTTTTGCTTCTTATCATTCATAGGCATTTGGCAGCCGAGTAGGGAGGGAGAGCCAAGACACTTTCCTGCTCTCGCTTCTCGCGCTTGAATCGTCGAAAGGTTGCGTATTGTGTACTCTACATTCTACCTAAAAGCTATATTAATCCTTTCTTTAAAATTGCCATAGACGACCGTATCTCCAAAACAAAATATGAAAAAATAAATTCCCTAGGTCATAGTAAGGTACAATCGTGTACTTAGTATTTTTATCAAGAGAGTAGAGACGCTTTGACCAATCTTGCCTGACGAGCCATGTCCGTTCCAACTCTGTATTGACTCATATCAAAATCTTTTAGAGGTAACGAGAGTGTGATTAAAATTTTATTAGCCAAGTTTATTTGTGTCATAAATTGCTTTGAAAATTGATTTTATTTATGTATTTAACTGCGTTCAAGTAATTAAATATGTTATTCAAAATTTAAAGCCGTTGTAGCGCAGTTAAAATTCCTTTAAATGAACAAAGTTGTGAGTTTAAGCCCTGTTAAATCTCGAATTTTCAAAAAAAATTATGTCAAGAGACGAAATTCAAAGCCGCGTTTTGTCTGCCGAAACGGATAAATAAAAAAAATATCTTTAATCATTCCAAGTAGGTATCGAAGTCACAACCCTTGTGCTTACAGTTAAACGCTGTAACATTATGCCACATTGGACTCAATAGCAATGTCTTTAAAGTAAGCGGAAAGTAGAGAACAAAGCAATGTAACACGTTTCTTTCTTTCCCCAAAAAATATAATATATACCTACATCATAACCACAAAAAATCTTATAAAGCAATATTTTCAACAAGAAAAAATGATGTAATTTACATCAAGTGTCATAAAGTTGAGAGATGAGAGCTCATTTCGCTGACATCAGCGAAACCTCTGGTGCGGATGCAATTAAACTTTGTTTAATCGTAATAATTAAAATTTCTGAAGATGTTTGTATACGACTTATGATAAGGTATCGGCTTATCGACAGGCTTCTAATATAATATACATTGTAATAACTGCCACGTTCCTTTTGCGTACTAAGATGGTAGAATCGCAAACATATGTTTCGGGGCTTCCCGCGATTCTGATAAGGAAACTGTTGAATCTGTGAGTGTTAATAGTCACGTTCACAAAAAGACAACTTCAAACTTTTAATTAGGAAAATATTTTTTTTTTAAATCAATCATTGCCCCTGTAATTTTTATTGACTTAAAAAAATCAAACGGTTTAATAGGCATTGTGCTATAGCTGAAAAATAAACGGAAAGGAAAAATTCATTTATTTTAAATTAATAATAAATTGTTATTTTCGTCACACAAAAAGCAAGTGATTTCATAAATATTTAGTCTCAATAATAATAATCAGAAATACTAAATGTACTCACAGTCCAATTTCTCCTTTTGTATTATATACATTAGAGTGAATTGTTCGTCTCTATAAAAGTATGTTAAAGCGAGAAAATGTCCGCACCTACAATTAATATTAAAATATTGGCAAAAAAACCACTTTTTCGATCGTAATAAATTTAAATTTTCCTTCATCATAGCCCAGAAATTGATTGAAACTGACATTTATTGTGTTCATTTAGCTTGTTTACGTTTTTTTTTTTACTGTATACCGTATTGATTTTTATAATAAAATCTGTTTTTGAAAACGCATCGCCATATTTACTAAATAAAAGTAGTGAAAAAGTAAAATCCGAGTCGGTTACCTTTTTAAAACTTGAACAAGTATGCGCGAAAGAATAAGGAGAGAGCGTGGTTCAAGGAAATACAACGCTTAGTGAAGTATCTATGCGTTGGAAAACGAATTTTAATTTTATTTATTAATAATACATTTCTTAAGCACTTTTCTTTTCTTAAGCACTTTACTACTACTATAAAAAATATATAACGGTGAATTAAATAATCGTTGAAACGTTCGTGCCAGAGCATTAAATACAAGAAAAATTACGTTAATCTCTAACACCACGGCGTTTTCCATCAAACATCCATTCCAAATGAAACAAACGACCATTTCACACAAAATCTTTATATATATAAAAAAAAAAAACAAAAAATATATTAAAAAAAAACAAAACCTAACCCAACCAAAAGTAATCTAACAAAGCAACTAGTGGAATTTTAAGATTATTAATAGTAGAGCCAAACCGTCGTGAAAACTGGGCCGGACATGTGAGACACGGCCGTGACCACGTTACAATCACTTTTCAATTAACCACCTGCATGCAACTGTCACACGAAGATATACTTGTGTGGTACACAAAATTACACAAAATGTGAGTACCGGCGCACGTACGGTCCGCTGGGCGGTCGACGCGAAACTACCGCGGCGGACGTACGGTGTGGCGGTGTACACACTCTCGCTTCGCGTTGTGTATAGTTGAGTACGGTATTATATGTAGATAGATGGTGGTTGTTCGTAACTCGTTACTGCCAACGCAACTTAACTCCACAGTGTCTTTTGTTATGTTACTTTGATTATCACATATATTTGACATGTATATATATATTTTGTTTGTACTAAGTGGTTATTGGAAAATAATCTTTAAATAGAGCTGTCTCTTGATTTATGTAAGTGTTATGTCACAAAATAATTGTTTACTTATTATTTTTTTTTGTGATATAAACACATATTAATAATTTCTATACATAAATAAAAATAAACAAATGATGGAAAATAACTAGAGAGAACACGCACAAATTACGCAATCTATGTTTTTTTTTATATATAAAAATATATATTATATTTCTTGGTAAAAACCTAATTGAACTTATAACCATCGCTGTCAAAGTCTCCAAGTTGTTAAGATAATGTATTAAGGTTGCAACATATGAGTTCCCATGTAGACTAGAGCTCTAAAACGTGAACTGGTGTACTAGAAAGGCATATCTTGCTGCTTTGGTATTTTCATCACACCGTATTTGGTAAAGTTTCTCCATAAATGTCGTTATATATTATTTTTTCTTTTAGATTTTAAAGAAATAAAGTGTTTATTTTTACAATTATAACAGTATAAATGAACTATAATTTTTTATAACACAATCTAAGGCTATATTTTTATATTTTATGTTTTAGCTTCGCGCGCTAGGGTAGGCAGAGGAAACCTAATATAAAGACGCTCCGTTCTCCACTTTCCGTCTAATTTTAGATATATACGCAATATCTTGTGGAGTGACGGAACTCAACGCCACTCTTTGTCTATCTACCAATTTGCACTTACAATCAGACGTGGGGAGCGGAAGTTTCTTAATGGGAACAGAGTGTAATACTAACTAGATTGGCTCTGCTTACCCTGCTATATGTGGGATACAACGTGAAGCTAAAAACTATTGTTAAGAAAATATATCAAAATTTACTTGTAAATTTTGTGAGCGACAGGTTGTTGATTCGATACCACCTCGAGGAAATGTATATAAAATATATTTATTTTCTCGAGAACGGAGAGTCTTAACACTAGGTTTCCAGGTTCCCTCTCCAAACCTATAAAAATAAACAGTGTGAAAGCTAATATATAAATTTGAAGCTTAATCTCTACATCCATATTATTTTAATATTTTACCTAATTAGCAATTACTATTTATTATTGAGGCCAGTCGTGGCGCAGCGGCACAAAGTGTGACTGTAAACCGACTGGTTGTGGGTTCGATCCCCACTCGAGGAGATGAAATATTTACTTAAATTTATATTTCCATTTCTTCGCTCTGGTGTCAAGCTAAGCGCGGCGTTGAGTTCTGCCACTCAACATGCAATGCCTGCAGAATTCGGCAGAAAGTGGGGAACGGAGTGTCTTAGCACAAGGGTTCCCTTGCCTACCCTGCTGTGTGCGGTATACAGCGTGAAGCTGATTTATTTTATTTTTACTATTTATTATATTAGTTTCCATAGAAGAACGCGACGTTCGTGGGTTCGATTCCTACAACTTAGTTAGGTTTTTACTTTTTAAATTAAACTTAACCACTAATATATTGTTGGTCATAGGTTCAGAAAACATTATAGTTTCCTAAATAGAGCAAAGATATTAGGAGAACTCACTGTTATGTAGGGCGATGAGCGTCGCACGACGTCGCGCTATGAATATTCAAGTTCACTGTAATTAAAAGATGTTCCATATTTCTCCTGTCGCACCGAATTATGCCTTGGTCCTTCAAAAATGAATTGACTTTTATTTTATTTCACGGCTTATCCTGCAAGAGCAAGCCTAGTGTTAATTAGGACAATCCGTTCCCCAGCCACTGCCCATTTCTTGGGACATTTCATGTTGAGCGGCGGAACTCAACGCCGCGATTTGTCTTACCGCCCAAATATTTGCGATATTGGGTGTCGATAGCAGTGCAATTATAATATTTTAATTTCAACTTCACACTGTTTCCCGCACACAGCAGGGTAGGCAAGGGAACCCTTGTGCTAAGACACTCCGTTGCCCACTTTCCGCCAAAAGCATGCGTGTTGAGTGGCGGAGCGGACGGTAAGTGGAGAATAGAGTCTCTCGACACTAGATTAGACAAATAAACAAAACAATATATAAAAAAAACCAAACCAAATTGAATCTGACTACCAGCTAACATATAAACGCTGCTATTACATCATTAAAAAAAATGTATCTTTTAACTTTTTCTGACAATTGAAACTGACAAGTAGTTAAACTTGCCTTTCAAGATGTTTTTTTTTTATTATCAGGAAAAAGAAGATGAGCTTTAAGATAACTCATACATACTTAACTATATATGTTTGGCTGAAATATTTCCTGTTGTACGAACGGGGGCATAAAATGTTATGACATTATGACGCCAAAATTGAGTAAGATTTTTGTAGAAGTGTCATCTATCTTTCTATCAAAATAAAAGTACGTTTGTATCCATTTAAAAGAGAATTATTATGAAGTTACTTTTAGGGTCGTCGTGAGGCAACACGACCGTTGCGAGTTTGATTACAAAACGACAGAATTCATTATTTTTATTTAGTGGCTCTTCTAATAAGCTGAAGAGCTGTGGACCGACCGGTGGTTCTACCACTTAACACGCAGTGTTCCATATAATTATTGGTCGATGAGAAGAGAATAAAGGGCCATAACGTAGTGTTATGTCCCTTAATTCTCTCTCTCCCTCTGCCTAACCTCCTTGTATGGAATACTATGTGAAGTTATAGTTAAACTATTTTTATACCCCTATTTCTAAGTAAAAAACCTACTTGTTGATCACACAGACATGCCACATCTTTCCGTAAAGAATTATTTAAATTTACCACTTCTAGAAAACGTTCTGGGGGACAATATCAAGGCTTTGTTTATATGATAATGGCTCGACGCAACAGTTTTGGCAGTACGACCAAATTGAGATGACTTTAAGTTAACCTTCATTTCCGTTTTTATTTATTTGTCGAATGATAATAATTTATTTTTTGGTTTCACGTTGTATCCTGCTTATAGAAAAGTAGACAGAAGGAAACTAGTGTGAAGACACTCTGATCTCTACATTCTCCAATTTTCGAGATTTTGGTGTGTTGAGTGGCGGAAATCAACGACGCACTTTGTCTTGTTACTGGACGAGGGAAAAAAATTACTCTTCCGCTTTGGAATCAACTTCAAAATCTTTGAATTTTCAAGCTGAGTGATTGTTGTGTACCATGACGGATTAATCTAATACCATTATAAATTGAAATAAAAAAGGTTTTACATAAATAATTATAGAAAATGTGACAAATTTCTACGTTCTCTATTTTTTCTTTATGATTATAAAAGGGACGATCAATTACAATTTAAAATTCGTTGTATTTGATATAAGATTGCCTGCGAGTATATCTATCCTTGAATTTATTTATCTATAAAATCTTATGTAAGGAAATAGAAAAATATGCCTATATTTTTCTAGGATGCAGCGATGCGTTCATTTTGCATGGAATAGAGCACATATTATTTTTTATAATCCAAACATTATTTACGTTGTTTAACAAATATCATAAATGGTGAAATATTCAAATACCTGGAAAAAAACGTAAAATAGCCGTAACTCGCTTTGCTGGATAGACAAAAAGAACTCGAGACATTCCGTGTAAGGAGAAGGAGAGCGAGCGGAACTTAACGTCGTGCATTGATTTACTAGTAATCAATATAATCATTTCTCCGAGTAGGTATATAAACATAGCATTAAGTTGCCTTATTCTCTAACTTGCGTGGGCTCAAAGATTATAATAAATAATAAACAAAAGATTTAAAATACCTCACGGCCATCAGTATTTACTTCTATATATACATACACAATATATACATAGCTATATATTTAAACCTAAGAAACCTTATCAATAAGAGATGCATGTATTTACTTCCAAACTACCCGCTTATGTAAGGTAAGCCTTGTTACGTTTTCATATTACGCAGCGCTGGTTGCTAGTAAGTCAAAGGTGATAGTTAAGCTCAAACTCAATTAATATTTTGTTTATATGTATGTACTGGCAGCTCACGCGCGGCTTCGCCCGCTGTGACTATTTTTTATATTACATTTAAATAATACAAAAATGTTACATTAATAATAGCGTGTGTGTAATTCTGATTTATAAGTATTATTTACTGTAAAGTTTCATAAATAAATCCGTTTAGTAGTTTTTGCATAAAAGTCGAACAAACATTCGTCCTCGCAAACTTACATATTTATAATATTAGTAGGATTCGATTTTTTTTTTAAATATTACGTAGTAGTACAGTTCATTATATTGAACGTACGTACGATGTAAAGCTGAATAATTTGTTTCGTTAAACGCTTTAATCTCAAAAAGTACTGCTTCGAATCTATGTTTTTTATATTGTATTGTATATTTCTCTATAGTAATCAATTTATAGAGAAAGGCTATAGTAAAGCTATATTAATGCCTCAGATTAATAATTTCGTTGTAACTCGGGCTCTTAGAAAATGTCATACTTTTTTATTTTTTCAGTTATTATAACTAGACCACGCTGGCGAAGCCGCAAGGTACTAATTAAAGCAACTTAAAACGAAGTTGGCTTTGACCGGAAAGCAACATATACCTTTTTTTTTTTTTTTTTGTCGCTGGGAAATGCATTTACGCAGACTGCTCATACGGAAGGCGTGCCTTACCGATGAGCGGTACTGTGGGACTCAACGGTGTGAAACCGTTCCTACCCACTAAAACCCAGCGGAAACCCTCTCCACCAAGATGAAACGCCGCAGGATCGCTCGCGCATACTACTGCGACGCCTCGGTGGAAGGCCCGCCTAATTGCGGGCCACCGTCGCCTTCAGGGTGCCCTGGGGTTTCTCCTAGGGCACCCGCAGCCTCGATGACTTGCAGGAGGATCACCATGACCCTCCCACAGTAGCTCCTCTAAGGTAGGGGGAGTTGAAGATGCGCATACCGCCTTCTTCGACCCCCTGGTCTACGGCGGCGGAGCGAGTTTGCATTAGCGCTGGACTCACGCACCCGCTCCGCGGTCTCCTTCAGTGCGATAACCGATTCGCAGAAGGAGACCATTGCAGACCAGTTCCTCTCGCAGTCCAGCATAGCCCCTACCACACTGGTCAGTGAGAGGTCCCTACCCACTACAGCCATCAAGGCATGGCGTTGTGGGGCCCAAGCGGGACATTCAGCCAGAGTGTGATGCGCCGAATCGACAGAGGCATCACACTCATGGCACACCGGCGACATCTCCCGACGTGCAATCTGGTGCAGGTATTTGCCGAAGCAACCGTGCCCCGTCAGTACCTGCACCAGCCTGAACGTCAGAACCCCAAAGCCTCTTCTAACCCAGCGCTCTAGGCGGGGACGGACTGCCTCCACCGTCACTAGGCCTGCCGCCGGTGAAACCAGGTCCTCTCTCCATCGCCGGATCAGGGCTTCGTCCGCTCTTCTCCTGATCCGCGCGATAACCTCTGTCGATGGTTGCTCACCTCGCGACCGCTCACTTGCACGAAAAGCGTAAACTTTTGCAAGCACTTCCGCCTGCAACTCCCATGGCGGATCACCTGCCAAGAGTGTAGCCGCCGTCCACGATACTGTACGGTATCCTCGAATTGCTCTCACCGCTATAACCCGCTGCGCTTTCCGCAAGTGGGTTTTATTGTGAGCGGTGAGAGAGTCAGCCCACACTGGTGCACCGTACAGTGCCATGGACCTCAACACACCGACATAAAGCCGTCGGCATGGAGAACCCGGCCCTCCGATATTCGGCAATAACCTGCCAAGGGCTCCGGCGGCGTTCATAAGCTTTGGTGCAAGCAGAGCGAAGTGCGATTTGAACGACCATCGACCGTCCAGGGTCAGACCCAGATACTTCATCTGGGTCCGTACCTCCACCTCCTGACCCTGGATGTGCAGAGTAGCCCTACGTGGGGGACCCCTGCGAAGGCCATGGATAAGGAGGGCCTCAGTCTTGGGCATCGAGACCCTCAGACCCAGCGCTTTGATGCGGTCAACGACAAGGCGGGTTCCGACTTCTGCCAAGCGTGCCACCTCTTGATATGACCGTCCTCGGGCCGTAACCAGAGTGTCATCAGCATAACAGATGATACTCATCCCACTAGGAAGACGACCCCGGAGGAGCCAGTCATAACCGATGTTCCACAGTAACGGGCCCAACACCGATCCCTGTGGAACACCGCAACCAACGCTTCGTCGACCGATCTGACCATTTTTCCCAATCCATAGGACTACTCTGTCTTGGAGGTAGTCGTCTAACAGTCGCCGGAGATAGAGAGGCACTCCATGGTACCGGAGTGCGTTTTTTAACGTCTCAAACGGCAGACTGTTAAAGGCATTGACCACATCCAACGAGACAGCGAGAAGAACATCTCCGTCTGTTGTCGCGGCCAACGACCGAGTCTTCAGGGCGTTCAGGGCATCGATGGTTGACCGATTGGCCCTAAACCCGAACTGAGCCTCTGAAAGACCCGGCCCTACCTCCTCTAGGTGCTGAATAAGACGGGAAGCAATGATCTTCTCCAAAAGTTTACCCGTCTCATTCAGCAGCACTATTGGCCTGTATGCTGTAGGAGAGTCCAGAGGACGACCCTCCTTGCGCAGCAGGCACAGACGTCCTTCTTTCCAAATCTTCGGGTATTGTCCAGTTACAAGGCACTGATCAAACAGTCCCCGAAGTTCCCCGCCTAGGTATTCCAGGGCGAGACTTAAAACCCTTCCTGGAATACCGTCTGGTCCCGGAGCCGTCTTCTTGGCCCGCAGTCTCCTGAACGCCATATCCATCTCCCCTTCAGTTATGGGGGGTACCACCAACTCTTCCTCTTGCACTGAGGAAGTGGCCATACTAGGGGGAACATGTCTAGGTGACTCTGGAAACAATTCAGTTAAGAGACGCTGCAGGAAATCCGTCGACAGGGTTTCTATCAGTGGAGCGGACTGCACATGTAGTTTATTCCTGGCAGCAAGGTAAGGGCGACCCCAAGGATCCCTGTTTAGGCTTGCTAGAAGCTCCTGATGGCCCTGATCCTTTGCCAACCTAATAGCGAGCTGAAGAGCCTTAAGCAACATATACCTATATTAAGTTACATACATTCAAATCTAACATGAAATATTTTATGTGTACATACATTCAAATGTAACATGAAATATTTTGTGTGTAATGTAGACACCAGCAATTTAAACGACATTGTAGTAAAAACTATGTTATATTGGAGTGCCAATAAACATGTATCTATAAGGAGTACGAGCTGGAGCTGAGTGAATTTTGAAGTAAAGCCTATTATTAATAATATTCTGTCGAGAAAGATTGTTATTTTGACGATTTATGTGTAATAAATAGATCCGAATGTTTTATTGTGTGTCAACTTCAGACAATCAGTCAATATTTTTTGTGTATGTATTTAGTTTTGTATACAAGTATATTTTTTTTACTTATTTAGAAAACGTATAAAAATTTTGAACGCAGCGGGACTCGAACCCGCGCCTCCTGGAAACCGACCAGGCGCTCTGACCACTAAGCCATACGTTCTCATCAACTACGTCGAAATTTTTATACTTGCTTGTTACAACTTATTTATGTTGTTAGTATCTCTGTAGGGAGATTTTTACAAATTTCCGCTACCCAAAGATAATTACTAAGAATTATCGTTTGGCAAGAGAGAAACTATTTTTAAATATTTTTAAACATTTTTTAAAGTGTTATTCCACACGGTTAGCGGAAATTTGTAAAAATCTCCCTACAGAGATACTAACAACATAAATAAGTTGTAACAAGCGTATAAAAATTTCGACGTAGCTTGGCGAGAACGCATGGCTTAGTGGTCAAAGCGCCTGGTCGGTTTCCAGGAGGCGCGGGTTCGAGTCCCGCTGCGTTCAAAATGTTTATACGTTTTCTAAATAAGTATTTGTCTTTCCTAAGTGTGGAATAACACTTTAAAAAATTTTTAAATACATTTTTTTTGTTTTTACGCTATGTCATACCGGTTGTGGGTTTGATTCCTATTCGAGAGGATGAAGTATTTTCATATCCTTAAGCCCTTATAACAAAACGAAGCGTAGTATTGAGTTTCGCTCAATGTCTCGAAAATTGAACGGGAAGGTGCAAATGTATCAATACGTACCTCTGCCTATTCTGTGATATACGGAATACAGCGTGAATGATTCGACCGAGTGGGAATCGACCACACAATCGTCGGGCTTACAGTCAAACGCTGTGCCGCTGCGCCAATACGGCCTGAATAATTTAAAACTTTTAAACATGGAATAATATAATAACGTATTGTGATATTTGTATATATTCCTAATATAATATATTTTCTAAAATCTAAATTGAAATTTTACACAAAAAATAAGGAAGAAACACGTACACAATAGGGTAATCTTATGATAAGAAACAAGTGGTCCAAATGGATTAATTATTTTTGAATTTAATAGACAATTATTTGAGGAATGGGAAATATTATTAAGTGGCAAACGTTCATGGGTCACAACTCTAGGTTCCCAGGTTCCCTCTGACCCTGCTATATACGGAAACAGCGTGAATGTATACAAAAAAAAATGTGTTACTGGCTACTATTTTATATATATTTCTATGTTATATATTTTTTCTGTTGTACAATAAAGAGTATTTTACTTTACTCCCACGTAGCTGAGACCGGAGTCTATTTTCATCCCGTATCCTAGTTTCCGTGGCCTAACAGCGTCGCGACGGGTGTCAATTTGCATATGGGCTTACCATGTAGACGTCTCTGACATGGTTTTCCAATAAAACACCATGACATCCGACGTTCTGTGGGTGTCGGACTGTCTGTTGCTATGATCCACGATGTATTCACAAGTAGATGTTTACGTAAGGAATTAATAATAGTTTATAATTTTGTTTGATGATCGCTTGTTTATTTATTATAACTACTTTTTTTAGCTTCACGGATTATCCTGCACATAACAGGTTAGAAAGAGGGGACGTGGGGAACCTAGTATTAAGGCGTCCCCATTGAGACATTTCCGTTCCTCACTTTCCGCAGAATTTTGGAGTCATGGCGTGTCCGTGTAAATGAAATTTTCATTTCCTCGAGTGAGAATCGAACTCACAACCTGTCGCCTTTATAGTCGCACGCTTTTGTCCCTTCGCAACGATTGGTCTCATAACTATTCGGTTTTTATATGTTTTAAAAATATCTTAAATTCTAAAGATAGCGTCGATACCAACATTGGCCAAATACCAAAAGAAATCATTAATACAACCAAACCCAGGGGACAAATGATTTTTTTTATCGACAGCAATACGTCTTTCCACATACATTTTTTTACCTGTCGTCTCTACTAAGCATACTCCACTCGCTCCACTTCACTTTTTCTCATATTTTTCCGTTTACGCTAATCTCACACTTTGTTCTTCTTTCATCTCTTTCAAAGAACCAAAATTCCATCCACCACGAGCACCATACAGGCTCATGACGCTGAGGTGACCCTGACGACGCGCATCAGTGCGTCCCTACTGGTGTGGTAAGTGGCGACGAGTGGCGTCGGACCGCCACCCAGCACGACATGTCCGGAACGGCAGGAAGTGAAAGACGGAACTAAAAATTAAAATTAAATGCATTTTTCAAATTTTTATTTCTTTAATTCATATAATACCGTTTTAAATTTATGTTTTATTGTATACATTTACCCTTATTTCATATTTTTTTGTGTTATTTTGATAAGCTCTTAATTTCACGCTTATAAGACATCTCATTTTATTATTTATGTATTGTTTATATATTATTTAAGTAATTAAATAATGTATAGACTATATTAATATAAGCTAAACGTATTTCTACTGTGAAAGCCGAGAAATCTCTTTAATCTAAACTTTTCTACCAAACCACGCGGAATTGGTGGTTTCTTTGTAATTTTCAAAGTTCATTATTCAGAGTAATTTAATTTTAATATATATTAAACCAATGCTAAATGTTTTTCAAAGATACGGTGGGGCTTACTATTAATAAAATTACTGGTATACGTATGTTTCTTTACTTCAAGAGAATGTCATATTTACGGAATAGACAAAAAGAAGCTAGTAAGTATAATAATTTTCAATATTGTTATCTTTGAAGCGATTGTAAAGGTTTACTTGTATTAAAAAAAACTTCACGCTGTATCCCGCACACAGCAGGGTAGGCAGAGGGAACCTAGTGCTAAGACGCTCCGTTCCCCACTTTCTGCCGAATTCTGGAGGTATCGCGTGTTGAGTGGCAGAACTCAAAGCCGCGCTTTGCCTCGACACCACAGCGAAGAAATGGAAATATAAATTTAAGTAAATATTTTATCTCCTCGAGTGGGGATCGAACCCACAACCAGTCGGTTTTACAGTCACACTTTGTACCACTGCGCCACGACTGGCCTCAACATTTACTCTTACATAGATTGTTTAATTATTGCTATGAAAAGACTTGCTTAACACAAACATGTTAGAAGGCCATTTAAAAAAGTAATAGAACATCAAAAACTAAACTAAATATATTTGATTTTCAACCAATCAAAAACTAAATCTTAAACAATAAGGCTATTATCGAAACTCACTTCCTACATACATTTTAGGTGAAAAAAAAAATCGCGAGTCATTAATATTGATTCTGACATAATTATAAAGCCTATTTGCTCAGTTGTTTAACTATGGAAGCAATGAATACAGTGTTGACCCGCTGAACTTATTTAGTATAAACGAAAATTTATGGCCCGATGGGAGATGAACGAGCTATAAATAGATATTTTTTTATCACGCACAGACAAAGGAGAACCTGGAAACTTAGTGTCCTTTTCCACCGACATCTGAAGGCATTCCGTATTGAATGGCGGAACTCAACTCGGGCTTTGACTCGTTATCAGAACAAGAAAAAATAAATTATATAGTAAATATAGAATTTTCCCAAGTAGGGATTGAATACACAACCATCACGTTTTTAGTCACACCTTTATGCCAATGGGCCACGAGAGCTTTAATAATTACAATTACATTATTTTTAAATTGTAATTGTTGGTAATTGAAATAGTTAATTCTGTTACAACGCAGTGGGAGGACATCAGATTATAAATGTGGTGAATGTGGGTTTGATCTCCTCTTGGGGGAATAATTAATTAATTATATAACTTTCATTTCCCTATTCGAATGATGATTGTGTTTATTTTCTTTCTCTGGCTCTGGTAGACATAACGCGGCGTTTAGCATAGCGTTTAGTAACTCAACACGCAATGGTAACACACCCACGATAGTTGAACCTAGTATAAAACTAATATCTAATACTAGGTTCTGGGTACTCTGCTATACGGATAAAAAAATCGATGGCCGGGTGAGATTCGAATATTTAAGAATAACCGCAAAAAAAAATATATTTATAAAAAATCAGCTTCACGCTGTATCCCGCACACAGCAGGGTAGGCAGAGGGAACCTAGTGTTAAGTCACTCCGTTCCCCACTTTCTGCCGAATTCTGGAGGCATTGCGTGTTGAGGGGCAGAACTCAACGCCGCGCTTAGCCTCGAATATAAATATAAATTTAAGTAAATATTTCATCTCCTCGAGTGGGGATCGAACCCACAACCCGTCGGTTTTACAGTCACACTTTGTACATTTTGTTTGTTTTTAGTATATCAACAAATTCAATTTATTTTTAGCTAAGGAAAAGTTAGCTTAAATTCAAATATCACATCTTATACCTAACAAAAAATACCCATAGGTAGATACCTAATAACCGTATATTCATGATTACAGTACGATACAAGATTGCTCACGCGATTAATGACGATTATTAAGTTAAATCGATAATAAATCATATTTTATTATGGACTCTGAGTATCGATCATATTGACCTCGTCATAAAAGTACAGTCTGTTGAGTGCGAAATTGTAACTGATATATTCTGGAACTTATTTATGACGCTTAAATTGAGGAGCATTTAATGTTTATCCTTAAGGTGTCGTAAAAACTCCATTTTCATATTATATAAGTAATGTTTTACTGTCATCTTCACTTTTTTAGGGTACCTTTTAAGGAAAAAAGAAACCTTTATAAGATCACAATGATATAAACCATATACTCAGATCTACGGCCGAATGACTTCCTAAAAAAAATATATTTCTACATTTACTTAAAAAAAATTATAGCCGTTTAATTAAAAAATATTAGTATTTTGACACTAAAAAGGAAATCAAAATTAATAAGCTACTTACTGTTGACATAGAATTATGAAATTTGGCAGCAACCATTTACAGGTAGCGTACTGCTACCTATTTAAGGAAAAAAATTGAATATTTTACATATATGCCTTTAAAAAAGGGCAAAATTTAGTATTAAAGCCGCTAGTTCAAGGAAAGTATCACATGAAAGAACTCTGGCTAAGCTAAGCTTGAAAATCAGAAAAAGCTCGAGACCTCCAATTTTCGGACGGAACCCTCCGTGGGCGAGCCGAGTCCGATTTTTTTTTCGCATCGCGATCATTGTGGCGTAACGAGACGGTGTCTAACTGTAATCATGAATGGTGTGGGTTCGATTCTCTCTCGTGGTTCTTCATTTTCCTGCTGGTTACAGATTACGTGGCCTTGAATTCCAACACTCATCACGCAATGTTTCGAAAAGTGTCGGTGCATGCGGCATGTTTTTTGAATAGAGATAAAAAAAATATATAGAATGGAATAAAAAACAAATATTTACAAAAAGTTTAAAAAACCAAGAACTTTGTTTAAAAAAGAAATATTTGATGTTCCTACATTCTGTAATCTTTGAGAATTTTTAAATATCAATATTTTTTTATTTTCAATTCAAAGTTTCCTTTACAAGTTACAACCCAACGATATAAGGAAATAAGGTAAAATCGCAGAAAAAATTAAATGGTCATAATACAATGAAGATTATAATACATACGAGTATTTTTAATTTCCAATAATTATCGCCAAAATAACGCCATCGTGGCGCGTTTAACATATATTTTACAGAACATGGAAGATTTAAAGTATATCTGGCTAATATAAAGGATTGATTTGAAAAAGGGCCATTGTAGCGCAGTGAGGCAACCTCTGACAGCAAGAGCGAGGCACCGTTTCGGTTTCCATATCCACTCGGAGAATGCTTACCTTTTAATTATTTTTTTTCTGATACCAGTACCAGTAAGATAAACCACGGCGTTAACTTCCGCCACGCAACACACAAGATGTCCAACTATTCTAAAATCGCCAGCTATGTGTAAAATGATGATGATCATCATCATAGTTTGTCAATTGGCTAAAATATGGTACATGTGTAATATATACGAAATTCAATATATTTCGTCACTATAATCTCGCCATCCAACATTCCATTTTCTCTGTCTGAAGCTAGAAGCATTTAACAACAAAGTGTCCCAACACTATTCTCTCCGCAACCCTAATAATTAGTGCCAATAATTACAAAGCACACAGAAACCGGGTCGAGCTGTGTTTCGCTTCGAATATGTAATATAATGCATGTTTGTCTGATCGCTACTCGCTAGACCGACTTTTACTTTCAGTCACGACTCACGACGAACGGCCGATGACTTTGCGCGGTTAGTGCTGGCACAGACGGTGCTACCACTGCTGTGTTTTTGTGTAATATTATGTTATGTTATGTTACGTGACAGTCGATTTTGTTTTAGTTTAATAAAAAGATATCGTGAATTTCTGGTTTTCCCTATGCTTAATGTAGATTAAGTAAATGTTTATTGGTATTTTAGTAATGGTTATTGGTTCGGTTGCTCGATGAAATGATTTTAATTTTCTTGTTCTGACAGATAAGGCGCGGCGGTGAGCTCCGCCGCTGCATAACACGAAAAGTTTTGAAAATTAAACAAAAAGGAAAGAATGGCGTATCTTAACATTAGCTACTATTGGTGCATCTAGATATCATATATTAAAGGATTTGTTTTTATTTTTTCCGGCTTAGTTTTTTGATAATAAGAACACTTACGTAAATGTTAAATGGTAACACTTGAGCTTGAAGCTTTATCTTTTCTCTGTATCCCGCTCACAGCAGATTAGGTAAAATGAACATGGGAACCTAATGTTATTAAGCCACTTCCATCAGAGTAGAGGAATGAAAATATCAAATATTTCATTTACTCGTTTAAAAATATTCTAAATTAAAATTAAATTAAATTAGCTTCACGCTATATCCCGCACACAGCAGGGTAGGCAGAGGAAACCTAGTGTTAAGACACTCTGTTCCCCACTTTCTGCCGAATTTTTGGAGTCATTGCGTGTTGAGTGGCAGAACTCAACGCCGCGCTTTGCCTCGACACCAGAGCGAAGAAATGAAAATATAAATTTAAGTAAATATTTCATCTCCTCGAGTGGAGATCGAACCCACAACCAGTCGGTTTTACAGTCACACTTTGTACCACTGCGCCACGACTGGCCTCTAATATTCAAAATACATTTATTTTTAAACTTTTTTATTGAATACACTTTTTTGTATTAACTTCTGTAAGTAAGTATTAGATATTCTCACGCAACTTAGCTTCCTAGTATGTAGATATTATTATTTATTATTTATAAAAAAAACTAGAACTGGCCGTTTTGTAATTATAAACAAATGATTAAATCGTTTTGACATTAAATAATTATAAATTCATGTAAGATAAAAGTAATAAAAGTTAAATGTTATTTAAAAGTTATGCAAAATCATTTATAAAGAACCTGTTACAAAATTATAGCTATAAAAATTTATTATTAAACAATTTACAGTCGAAAGTCAGGATGTAGCGAGTATGATAATAATTTAGTGGACATTTTTTTATCTTTATTGAATGGCATAGGCTACTAGCATTTATTTTTGAAATTTTCTTAAAGTGTTATTCCACACTCCCTTGATCAAATAAAAATAACTTTCAAATAAATATAAATGACACCTGACACATTCTATTTGCCCGAGACAACTTTGGCCACATATAAGTACTTTTTGATGTACAAAATGTAAATATATATATTCAAACCAGTAGCTATCTATTTTTTGAGATAATCGCGTTCACCATACAAACTTCACCTTTATAAGATTAACAATAAAATATTTAATTTTAGCTAAATATGATGATTTCGTTTAAGATTTACAAAAAAAAATCAAGTAGCGTTTTTATTTCTCATTTTCCGAATTAAGTATTATGTGGTATGAAAACCAAACTATTGTCCTCAGTTAGGCAAGTTGCAACGATGGTGTAATTTTTACACAATCACTAGCTCCTCGACAAATATAGGTACCTAGGACCTACTATATTTATTATACACACAAAAATATTTATTCGATGCTAATAAAAAGTACCTAAGATCAGTACGTTAATCTAAACAAACTGTTCACTTTTTACCTAATATATTATAGGTAGGTATAATAGGTAGATTCAAAAATTTTAAATTCTGCTCATTATCTTCAGCTTATTTTAAAAACGGAGCTCGACTCAATTTTTATAATAGAACTTAACCTCGGCGAGTAAAAGAAACTAACATCTATATGTTAGTCAAACTACAATATAATTGGTAAATGATAACCAACTGGTTTAAAATTTGGTTGCGAGATGTGACCCATACATTCTAAGTAATATGGCAAGTTAAATTAAATACGACCTTGGAAATATTACTTTCATCTGATGCAAAGTATCTATCTATTTTAATTAGTCTTTTTCGTGAAATTATATAAATATTGACATTTTTTATATACGCTTGTCACAACCAGTATAAGTCTCTCTCAAGCTATGTTTGGTGAAAAAAGGGCTTTTTTAAATAAAAATTTAAACTTGTATTTCATGGCACAATTGCGTAACGTCTGAACGTAAATGCGATGGCTGGGATTTGATTCCAACTCTGGGAAGAACTAATCATATTCATTTGCTCTCTCTGGTACAGACACAAAGTTCCGCCAATCGACACGATATGTCTCGTATATTCGACGGAAACTATGGAACGGAGTGTCTTAAGCTAATAACGCTAGCCTTCCTCTGTTTACTGGATGCAGAGATAAATCCTTGCAATAAATTTATAAAAATCTAACAATTATTGGTTATATATCATGACAGAGATAAATTGTAAATTTTTCATCTTTGATATATAAGGTGATTAAGCAAATTAATGGCTGTATAATTAATTTTCCTACAGTTACCCCGTTGTAAAAACCATATCATATATTATAGTAATAGTAGTCTTCATTTAATATTACAAAAATATTCGTAATAGGATATGATATTAACCTCTATATCTCTATCTCTGTATATAATAAAAGGATAGAAAAGTCAATTATGTACGTGAAAGATATAAAAAAAAGTAAAGTAATAAAATTTTCAATTACTAAAATCAAGTCTCAGACAACTATCGAAATCGAAATATATGATGATTTAATATTTAAACGCTTCACAAATTACTTATGTCCTAATAGCGTTTCTGAAATTTGAAAATTACTAAAATAACTAATTTAAAAATTATTTTTTCTTCAATAACTTAACATCTTTATTTTTCAAATATTTTTTTTATATAGATTAAATAAGAACACAATTTATGAATTGTAACATTGACGTTTATGTTTAATCTGTGATCAATGCATGTACGAACTAGCTTGTATAGACTATTAACTAAAAACTTGTTTACATATTTTAAATGACCTCCAATTTAAATTTTCGAGACAAAAATTTATTCATGACATAGAAAGTATATATATATGTATATAAAATTAAAAAGAAAACCAAAATTTGTTATTTATTTACCGCTTAAACCTAAACCAACAAATGCAATCTAAAACAAATTCTTTCATCATGCATTATCAGTGTTTATCAAACTCACTAATTAACATGTAGATAACATGTATTATTATTTAAATTATTCTTTACAACAACACTACTCTACATCGACATCGTATATTACATAGCACAATGACTAGTTTTATAACCAAAAAAGTTTTAAATCTCACAAAAATAGTTAATAATGTCAATAATTCATCAAAAAGATTGTCTTCACACTTTATTTATCATCCTGATAATGATAAACCAGTGGAAGGTATGTTTTAGTATTAAAAAAGAGAAATATAACCAAAATTGTAATAATGGACTCTATTACATGAATTAAAAATAAAAAAACAAGTAATAAATGTTTATTATTTTCTAGTTTTATGACTGATTGTGTTTTTTCTTAATAAATATATTAGTGTATTTTGTATATTTAAGGTGAAAGTACGAAAATGAACATGATGCAAGCTATAAATAATGCCATGGATATAACACTAAAGAATGATCCTACAGCTGTTCTTTTTGGTGAAGACGTAGGTTTTGGGGGAGTGTTTAGATGTGCTCTCGGTTTACAGGTACATTTGATTTAGTATTAGTTTTATAAGCTCAATTTATTTTTAAGGAAGTTACTTACTTTCTCACAAAATTAATATGTTTCACACAGTACCCTACATACAACAAGCACATAGACAGAATCTAGAATCAAGTTCTTGTTTTCTTTTCATTCTACATATTGTGTGCTGATTGTCAAAACTTGTAACTGACCTTTATTTTGTTAAACCCACAATCATTGCCTTTATAGTCAGACCATTACTGCAGTCTGCATATAGTGGCAAAAAGCATAAAGCTAAAAAAATATATAGTAATCATTCCTTAAACTATGTTTCAGGATAAATATGGTAAAGACAGGGTATTCAATACACCATTATGTGAACAAGGCATTGCCGGGTTTGGCATCGGTATGGCTACTGCGGGTGCTACAGCCATTGCTGAAATACAATTTGCTGATTATATATTCCCAGCTTTTGATCAGGTAAATGTAATACTAAAATTCTATGTAAAAAATTAAAAAAGGTCATCATGGCACTGTGGCACAGCAGCAAGTACAATAATTTTGTAACCTCGAATTGGTTATTGAATTATTTCAATGTTAACTATTATTTAAGGTTAATAACTATTATTGTATATAATAATAGAATAGTATATATATACTTTGAACATTTGTTTAACTTTTTGTATAAGTCATAAATTGAATGGATAATTCAATAATACATTATTTGTGACACTTTATGTCCTCCTGAAAAAGCTAATTAAAATTAATATACATAAAAATGTATAAGATTAAGATGTTATAAGACATATCAGGTTTATATGTGAATATTATATATAATTGCTTGCAGTCATAGAATTAACATGAATTAAAATATATATAATATATTTTATACTTAATAAGTTAAAAATGTTTTTATTTATATGTGTTATTTGTATTTTTTTGTGTGCATGCAATAAAATATGAGTATAACATTCATTTATGACTATCTACAATTTGTTTATGGTTCTTAATGACTTTAACAATGAAACTAACTTATGGAATATTTTTTAGTTAGCAAATGAGCCAACAAAAGTGTAGTGTATCAGGGTGTCAGCTCATGCAACATGCAATTTCTTAGACTACTTTTTTTTCAATTTAAATGAGTGTTCATGATATTATTAATAATACTCAACAATGATTTTATTAGTGAACACAAACCACACCCAGCCAAAGTGTGGTACAGATCATGTGTTTAGTACTTGTGGAGCACATTCATAAACACTACTTTTTTATGACTTATTGACTTTTTGTTACTTTAATAATGACTGTTAATTCACAATAACTGAAACTGAAGAATGTATAAAGCTAAACCATTAACATGCAGTATGGGGTGGTAAATTCTTTTGAGTGCGTAGATGCATTAAAAATCTATAACTGTACTATTTGTTTATTAACAACTCTTAATGACTACCTTTGATTTGATGATTTTTAATTAAGTTCATTTTTTTTATTTATGATTATTACTGACTTTATTGACTATTGTCAATGGCTAATAACAATGAAACTCAATAACTAAATACTTTTTAGTTAGTAAACGAAGCAGCCAAAGTGCGGTACAGATCTGGCGGTCAGTTCTCATGTGGTGCTCTCACAGTGCGGACGCCGTGCGGTGCGGTAGGTCATGGTGGGTTGTATCACTCTCAAAGTCCGGAGGCTTTCTTTGCTCATGCGCCGGGAATTAAGGTATTTTTTTTAATTTCATTTAATTAGTACTCATACACTCTTAGTTAGTAAATTGTAATTTGTGGCCAGTCGTGGTGCAGGGGCACAAAGTGTATCTGTAAATGTGACTGATTGCAAGTTCAATCCCCACTCGAGGAGTTGAAATGTTTATTTATATTTTCATTTCTTTGCTCTGGTGTCGAGAAAAGCGTGGCTTTGAGTTCTGCCACTCAACATACAATGCTTTTTGAAAACTCGTCGGAAAGAAGGGAGCTGGAGAACAGTGTCTTAACACCAGGTTCCCTCTGCCTACTCTTCTATGTGCGGGATACAGCGTGAAGCTATTTTAATATGATATTTTTTTTTAGTTAGTAAATAAATAATTGCCACCTAACACAATATCACTAAATAATGACATTTAAAGAAAATAAATAATTGACCTCAAAACTAAACCTACATATGTATGTATAAATTTAGACAAAAAGTATAAAGCAAGAAAATAATACTTTAAGTACTTTATAATAAAGAACATTTTGATTGAAAATTGATATTTTTAAATATGTAATAAATAATTAATATGACGGGTGTTGCACAGGTACTAACAATAATGGACTAAATATATGTATTTTTCATAGATAGTAGTACCAAGAGGTCCGATTACAGCCAAAGGTCTACTCCTGTCGTGCATAGAAGACAAAGATCCTTGTTTATTCTTAGAACCTAAAATATTATACCGCTCTGCAGCTGAAGAAGTGCCAGTCGACAGTTACACTATACCTATTGGTAAAGCGCAGGTTTTGAGAGAAGGTGAGTGGTGAGTGTAGTGACTGGATAGTTTGTAGTATTTTCCGATTTGACCAATATGTTAACATTTACAAATCAGGCAACCCACCTGCCTTTAGTGTTAAAACACTCTTTACATTTTGAAGATATGGAGTGTTGAGTGGCGGAACACAACGCCGCGCTTTGTCTTGTTACCGGAGAAAGGAGATCAAAATAATTCATTCTCCTAAATGGGAATTGAACCAACAACTGTCACATTATTACAGTCCGATGCTGTACCACTGCCCCATGACGTCCTCTATATATTATTTATTATTAAGGGTGATATTAAATTATATTTTTTTAAGTAAGAAGCAAGCCATATTAAATACAGTAAAAATGTAAAGCTGGTTTTTTTTAAATACAGTATAAATTGGAGAAACTGGTTGAAAGATTTGAACCCACTATCTTCCGTTCAGGTGACGCGGCAACTTTACTAGCGTGGGGGACTCAAATCCACGTGCTATTAGAAGTCGCAGAAATAGCCAAAGAAAAATTGGGAGTGCAATGTGAAGTGATTGACCTGATGTCCATCGCGCCGTGGGACGTCGATACTGTTTGTAATGTTGGTATATGTTTTTATTTTATTTTTTGTTGTACCTCAAATGTTCAGTTGGAACAACTTGGTGTTAAGACCCCATGGTCTGCTAAATTTTTGAAACATTGTGTGTTGAATGGCGGATCACAGCGTCGCGTTTTGCCTTTGTGACCAAAGCGAGAAGAATGAAAATATTAAATATTTTTTTGCCCCCATTGGAACACTCAACCGTCGGGCTTACAATCACTCGCTTATGCCATTACGCCATCATGATCTCGCAGTTTACTTATACTCTGATATTGATATACGGATAAAAAAATTAAAAACACATCCACCCATTGACTTCTACTTACTGACTAGTACATGACCTACTAATAAAGTAGAATCTCACCGATCCAAAATAAAAAAGATATAAAAAATATTTTTTTTATGCCTTAGAGCACAATTCTATTCTTTAAAATAATGTATTTTCAAATTTTATAAAGTTAATTTATACTATTTTTGGATTATTATTGTGTTCAGATCAGTGGAATACACATTTAAATATTTATATTTTCAGTCAGTAAAGAAAACAGGTAGACTACTGATATCTCACGAGGCTCCACTGACATCAGGATTTGGAGCGGAAATAGCAGCTACCGTACAGGTAATCGTTAAATATAAAATTATGTTAATTTTAAATAATAATAAAAACGTTATTAAGATTTCACAGCAGTTTTTAGGTACAATTTTATAAAGAACCACTTAGAGGGCGCGCGCATCTTCGCCTGCATATTTGCACCCTTAGTGGTTCTTTAATTTAGTGGTACGTTAATTCTAATAAACCCACGAAACACGTGTTCAATCAAGTATTTTTAACATTCTGAATTATTTTTTTTATAAAAATCTGTGGCGTTTTAAAGATTTTTCCATATAAACTTTCAACCCCTTATTTGAACCCTTAGAGGGTAAATTCTAAAAAACCATGAAACACGTGTTCAATGAAATATTTTAAAGAATCTGAATTTCAAATTTTATAAACTTTAAACCCCTTTTTCATCCCTTTAGGGTTAAAATTTTTCAAAATCCCTTTTTAGTGGATGTCCAGATTATGAAAATAAACATCTGTCCGTTTTTGTCTGTTTCACATTTCTACGCACAGCGGTTACGGCTATGCGTGCGTCTTACCTCAGTCAGTCAGGTACATGTCCTTTTATATATATAGAACACAAATTACAAGATGATCTCTGTATCCAAACTAGTTGCTTATATTCCGGTATACATATTATTGAAATGTAAGGCAAAGGGCGGCGTTGTATTGCGTACTAAAACCAACATTTTCTGATTATTTATTACTTTACCTGTCTTGATTATACATTATTGGATTTTTTCATATAGTTATAGACAGTAAACTTACCTACTGCAAAATATATATTAATGATATTTTTCTCGCAATTTAAACTCACTGAAAGTAAAATAGTTTATTGCAAGAAAGGAGAAATTATTACAGTGTATAATAGAAAAATATTATTTTTTTGTTTTTATTTTATGAACTATAACTAACTTTTTCTCTTATGTAATATTACTATTTCGCTATTTCAATACATATTTGAAGTTTTTTTTATGTGATAACAGGAGGAGTGTTTCCTGCACCTCGAGGCGCCGGTGTCCCGCGTGACGGGCTGGGACTCCCCCTTCCCGCACGTGTTCGAGCCCTTCTACTTGCCCGACAAGTGGCGCTGTCTTGAAGCACTCGCCCAGCTCATCAAATATTGACCTAATCTTGATCGAATTTTTGTTGTGTAAATAAATAAATATATATATTCTTAAATTGTGTATTTATTGTTCCTTTTTCTTACAATGTAGTCTTATATATTTATCTATCAGTATATGTATTAAAGACATGTCCAATGTGTCACCATCTGACTAAGTAAGAAGGTGAAAAAAAATATTTGAAGCATTGTTGGGCATTGCTCTCCCGGCCTCTCCTATTCCTATTCCCTTGGTTAACTTAACTTTTGTCATCAAAGAAAAGAAAAAATAATACAACAAATATTTTCCTAAATTATTTATTAAAAGTGAAAATCAATCCATAAAAAATAACACTAGAAGATAAATGTAGTTAGTAAAGTACTTAAATTAAAATATTAATGTCAAAAATCAAAGAAAACAACACACTAATAAACAGTGCCGTTGCGACAGAAGTGGGAGCTCGGAGACCTACATACATACTTATAACCTAAACATTTTATTTATTTTAAATATTTTGTTCTAAAACCAGTAAATTCAAGTAACAAATGCAAATTATGTATCTAGCAACTTATGAAATATGATAAAAATTACATTTTTCTTGTGATGTCCAATATTTACAATGTCAAAACTATTTTTTTAATAATTAATTACAAGACCAGAGTGCAATTTGGTTGAGGTGGATGATGAATTCATATTTTTTTTATTTGATACTAATTTATGTATCTTTTTTCATTTGAAATTACTCCATTCAGTGAAAAAATTTAGAAAATTCTCACAATGAATTCCAGATCATAGACCTCAGCTTGCTATAACAGTTGACTTCAAACACTATTATGCAAACCATTTATTAATCAAAGGACCGCTTCTAACTTAAGACCATTTTGAAAAAATTGTAACAATAAAAAAAGTAGTCTAATTCTTTAAGTCCTCTAATTAGAACCAATCCTTTGGGGAACACAAAATTATAAATCAAAAATTTTGTACGCAATAAATATAGCTTTGTTAGTTTTATTCATCCCAGGATCGTTTCGAGCGGGACGATTTAAGATATGCTCCTGAAGAAGGTGAATTGGGGAATCTTTGCATATATCTTTCAAGGCGTAAGTATTTTACTGTGATAAGACGGCCTTCGTACCACCAGCCGTGTAGGCTCTTGTATACGACTCCTGCGTCGGCTGGCGTAGCGCATTTTACATACACACAACACGACGTCCTCTCTATATCTATATGCAGAATGTTGCAGCGATCGCATTTCTCCAAAATAACGTCTTGGATAACAGTTCTTAAGTTGGGGTTTGTATCATTCTTTTCAAACATATGACGGATTTTTAAACATGGCGTCGGTGATACTGTTAGATTGTTTACTGAACCCTCCTGAGTTTCAAAAGCTTGGCCCTGCCATGATGTGCTTCTTTTGGGGCTGCTATGTGATGCCACCCACCTCCATACTCTACAGTCTTCACCATCAACTGATTGAACTTCCATCCTTACTCGGCTTTCATTTTTCTGAATGAATTTGACGGCAGAATCCCAAGTGGAACTCATTTTTTCCCTATTCTGGGGAGATATCAATGCATCCCTCACATGGTCGATGGATATGTATGGCACACCGCTGTCTTCAGTCTCTTGAGAAATCACATCTATTATCTGCTCTACCATCGAGTAAATCTCATCGCTTTTTCTCTTTTGGTAGCTTACATAGTACTTGTAAAATCTTTGCAACCCTAATATTAGTACTGATAAAATTCCTACAACAATAAAAGTCGAACCAGCCGAATATAAAGTGTTTACAAAAAGACAAGATATAGGTGTAGAGGGATCAGATAATGCTAAAGCAACTGTGCCTTTATTCCTTTGTTGAACCACCACATCAGTTGTAGAAAGTGGGATATACTCAGCATCTTTTGTATACAAATTCTTAAGTTGAACCACATTCAAGCCCCATCTTGGATTGTGTACAAGTAACACTTGTAAGTTATTTAAATCGGTCCTACATTGACTGACATCTGCCGTGTCAGCTCGTGCACTTGCTAACTCAATTATTTCTCTTTCAGTAAGATAGGGTAAAGCACCAGGCTTTCCACACTTGTATGCTGCTGACCGGGCAGTTAGTTCAGGATGTATAACTTTAAGTAAATCTTTAGCGTAACTGACATGCTCTTTTGGGACACAATTTATCCCTGGTCTGTTCCCAGGTATGTTTAATTGACATATTGGTATTAAGCTATTCTGATCATCAACGACTGAGGTGATGTCGTTTTTTTTAACTATATACATAAAAAATAGGCAAAAAAAAAAAAGTGCAACTAAAGCAACTAGAGCTAGCGAAACAAGATTGTTTTTAAGAAATTTCTTATCATTGGCGGCTTTATAGTCAATTATGTCAGATCTAGCTACTCCTGTCACATATGACCTTCTGGAGAGCAATGTGCTACCGTTGGTTGTATCTCTGTCTAAGTAACTTGGTTTCTGAACTTCTGGTTTAAGTGCAGATAGCCGTCTTGTGAAATTGCTCAAGTACGGAGATTCTACTTCATCGATAGTAGATGTTGAGGGCTGGTATGCACTAGTTGTGTAGCTTGGTGTGTAACTACTAAGAGATGGCCTGTCAGCCAGAGATGAAGTTAGGCCGAGTCTAGATCTTATAGAATTCAATTGGTCTGAAGATGATAGAGATGAATAGTTTGACTGAGATAAAGATGGGCGGGAAAAAATAGAAGTTTTGGGTGGGCTTGTTGACGCGTCATTAGTAGGTAGAGTGCTAGAAATGTAATCACTAGACCTAGAGCTACTTCTAAATGGACTGGAGGTTTTCTTATCATTGTCAACATCACTATCAGAACCAGTTTCATAGTCATCTTGGTCATTTGTTGCATAGGTGTGTGTTATTCTTCTTGTTGTAACAGTTTCAACTTCTTCATGAGTGCGGACTGGCGATTTTTCATCCTCGGACTCGGAGCCTTTATCAGCATCACGTTTGATAGGTGAATCCTTTTTGATTGGGGTTCGTCTAGCTTTGTTGGTTACAGGAGGTAGCATAGCCCCGCCAGTTGTAACTCGCCGACCTCGCCTTTCTTTCGCATTATTAGATTCTAAATCAGATTCTTCACCACTGGAATACCTGGCTAAAGAACGTCTACTTTCGACTTTGGCGTCCACACTGTTCCTGGGTTTGGTTTTGTTGTCCAATACCATTTTTAACTTTTTCACTAACAATTTTCTTGTAGACGCTGTAATTGGCATAACAGGGAACCCATGCTCGGCCAGTTTAGTGCGGAGCTCCGCGTCTGACATTGAATCTACTTGATCGGCCATTGTGAAATCTGCAATAGAATTATACATTTTTAGTACACTTTCACCTAATATTTCATTAGAGACAACATTTAAATTGTAAATAATAAAAGAATTCACCTTATAAATATAGCGTACACAGTATAATGACGTCAATTTCTAAAATACAAAATTCACCGGCGCGTCATCTCGCACGCGCTGCGAACGTTACATTTAGAACTTTGTATTGCCATTATTTTAAAATAATTATTATATTTAAAAATATACTGCTTAACTAAATATAATTATTTAATTGAATGCTAACATTCAATAAATATGCATTTTTTATTAATATTTAATATTATAGCATGTTCTTAAACTGCGGAATTTGAATAATTAAGCTGTGAAATAGGTAAAAATAAAATGTCATTAAGTGACAATATATATTATATTTGTTTTAATTAATCAAAGTGCGGTGATAATTTTATTTTAACGATAATTATTATAGTCCTAATTAGTTCTGAGAATTTTTCATTAACCAATTTTTCGAAAATGAAAAGACTATTTTTAAAATATAAACCATTTTACCATTCTGGTTAACAATATGCGAAATTTTGAAAATTGGGAGGAATATACGGAAAAAGCGTAAAGCTATTTGCTGCTGTTTTGGGGGTAAAATTATTTTATTAAAAAGAATATATAAATGTATATTATATATTTACATAAAGAAAAATGTTTGTAAAATCCATTTGTATGAAATAATTATTAACTCCGCGTATAGTTTTTTATTTACATATAGAATATGCCCAGCCCGTTAATTCGAGATCACATCGATTTATAATTTTAAAAAGATGCACAAATATTTTTAAAAAAAACATGTAATTTTTTGATTGGACGATCTCCAAGAAGTGTATTAAACTCCTGATATGCTAAAAAAATATTTAAACGCATTTCAGCTCGTTTTAAAATTTATTTATAAAAATGAAGTCAGCTTCACGCTGCATCCCACACTCAGCGGGATAGATAAGGAACCTTAAGACAACAAAGACAACAAGACACTCCATTCCCCACTTTCCGCCGAGTTCTGGACTTCTGGAGGCATTGCGTGTTGAATGGTGGAGCTCAACACCGCGCTTTGCCTCGACAAATTTATTTATGGAAACATAAAACATTCGATAGTAGACTTATCAAATCGATTACTACATGCAAATGGAACGAATAACGATTAATCAAAGACATTTTAATTTTGCCGCCAATTTTAAATTTATGATGCAGTATTTTAATTGAGTTGGTATAAGTTTATAGAATTCAATATTAAAGAAAGTGAATAAGTAAATTATGTCTAGTGATAAAGTTTGTGACTTATGTTTATTGTATTTGAGTGTAATGTGTACACAATTTTTTAATTTTTTTTGTTATTTTAAACTCCTGTCGCGTCGAACTGGTATAACGGTAAGTACTAATGAAATTATATTTCAATCAAATATTATAGTCATAGGTATTTAAATATGGATTTTTCTTTCAACTTAACGTTGTACCCACATATAAGCAGAGGGAAGCCTAGTGTTAAGATAAGACAGTCCGCACCGAATTTCTTCCCTTTCTCCACTCCGAATTGTGGAGGCATTGCGTGGTTAGAGAAGTGGAACTCAATTCCGCGCTTTGCCTCAACACCAAAACGAAGAAATTAAACTATTAAATATTTCATTTCCTCGAGTGGCAATCGAACCCACATCCGTTTCGCGTTCACAGTCAATTTTTATTAATGTAGAATTTGACGCATATTATGGGAAGTTAATATACTAAATATTAATTTGTTTAAATGTACATTTTTAATTTTCTATTTGTTAATTCGATTACTTTCTACAATCATGATTTTGTGTAAGTGTCCAAATGAAAATGTTGTGATAAAAGAAATAAAAAAACAAAATCGAAATTAAAATATCTTTATTCACAAGTAAATTTCAGTTTAAAGAACATGTATTACAAATATGTTTCAAAACAATTAGTATATATTTCACAGCACATTCAGATTGAAGAGTCAAAAATATTATATTCCATTATAAAAAGTCTTAAACAATAACAATTAACAATAACACTAAGAAGAATATGTACAGTTATTTATTTATTTACATTTCATTGCACATCATTTAATTTTAAACTATATGAAATAAAAAAAAACAATACACAATGGGAGGTTTCTAATCACCAATTTCATTAATATAGTTTGTATAACAGTAATATGAGGAAAAATAATGAGTGGTGTATATATATATATATATATATATATATATATACATATATATATATATATATATATATATATATATATATATATATATATATATATATATATATATATATATATATATATATATATATATATATATATATATCTATATATACATACTTCTAACTCTGGTAAGAAGACAGGTTTGCAATGGAGGTTGCATGCAGCATGTGCAATAGAGAGTCTTAACACTAGGTTCCCCATGCCTACCTTGCTGTAGTTATGTGGTATACAGAACTTAAAAAAGTAACACATTTTATACATTAATAACACATCTATTAAAACATACTTATCATATAATTATGCCATTTAAATTAGGAATTGTTTATATTGTGTTTATATATATGTAAAGAGAATATACTTTCTTTAAATATAGAGCGCTTCTATGACACTAGTCAGATGTCTCAAATTAATCGACAGCCACATAGAAGATATAAAAGGGTGAACCCGTGCTAAGAGAAAGCAAAGCAAGAAAAGAATAATTAATTGTTATAAAAGCAGAGTGGATAAAGATCAAAGATAAAGGAGAGAAACAAATAATTAACTGTAATTGTTGTTTCTCTAATTTCTCTCTAATCTCTCTAGGTAACTTGCAATGCTTGTACATATTGTAATTATGTTTATAATAATATTTATTAAAATATAATCTCTAATTTACAGAGAAACAAATTTAGTTAATTTATTGTAATAACCCAAACCTAATATAAATCACATTATATATAGTTAATATGTTATACTTAAGTTTTGTTTTAAAAACTTTTTTTATCGTTTTTGGTGCTTAATGTTATTAGTTACATTAAAACAGTAGACATATGTTGTAACACCAATTGTATTTGCTTATTTAAGTTCTAATTCACATTACAAAGTAGGCTAGTCCTACCTATATTATATGTCAAAATTTGTGAAGGTAGATGTTTGTTTGAAAACTCTTGACAGGATTTTTAATTAGGAAATTTTGTAATAATGTATCTTATATAAGAATAAAAATAGGCTTATAAAATTAACATGAGGCGGCCGAAGCCGCGTTTAGGCCACAAGTTAAAAATATTAGTGTTTATCCCATTTAAAAAAAAGGATTACCTGTATTTAATTAGATAAAATAATTTTCTTGTTTTTTTTTCAAACAAAAGTGCTCAAATTGCAACAAATACAAGTAAGTATTTGTATGTAATTATTATATTTCTTATATTTCTTAAAATGTCAATGTCCCCAGAATTCGGCAAAAAATAGGGAATGGAGTGCCTTAACACTAGGTTCCTTCTGTCTACCCTGTCTGTGTGTAAAACGGATTTAAAGATCATATTAAATGTTAAGTTTTAAAAAAAATCAAATGAGGCAAATTTCAACTAAGTCATAGTCCAAGTTTATCTAAATTGGTTAACTAGTTTTTCTATATTAGATATTAATATATTTTTAAAGTGTACAATATGGGTAGCTACATAGTTGATGATTATATGAAGATGCTTTAATTTCTTAAAATACTTTAGTACTTTTTTAGTCTCAAGTATTTTTTGTTCCAAAATAAAAGTATTTTAATTTACAGGCAATGTTATATTTAACATTTTTAATAAATAAAAAAGAAGATCTATTGGAGTTTTAAAAACTCAGTATTTATATTGCATTTAATAATTTTATTTAGTAAAATATATAAATATTAAAATTAAAATAAAACTAATATTTTAAGGGGTTCCCATACAATAAACACGGCATTTTTCGGCAGTTTTTATAGATAATGATACAGGACTCTTCGTGCGCCGAGTACGACTTGCACTTGGTATATGTATAAGTAATTTATGTATAGCATAGTTATGTTTTGTTATTATAACTAATAGTTAACTTAATATAAATATAGATATAGGTACTACATTCAAATATCGAATCACACCGGCTGCCAGCCCCCGAAGTGCGTCTCGAGCTCGCGCGCCACCGCCAGACACAGGCGGTCCTGGTGCGGCGCCGCCACCACCTGCACGGCCAGCGGCAGGCCGCCGCGCGCGCGCCCGGCCGGCACGGCGGCGGCGGGCAGGCCCAGCACGTTGTAGAGCATGGCGTAGGCCACGCCCGAGGCGCGCGCGAACACGGCGCCGTGCGCGTGCGCGGGGCTGGCGTGCGCGGGCGCCAGCAGCACGCCGCGCGCGCCCAGCGCGGCCGCGAGGCGCGCGCGCAGTGCGGCGGCGGCGGCGCGGTAGTGCGCGCGCACGTCCGCGCCGAGGCACAGCGGGCGGCGCGCCAGCAGCGCGAAGCCCAGCGCCTGCAGTGAGCGCGAGCCGCCGCCGCACGCCAGCTTGGCCGCTTCCACCACCAGGCTGCGCTCGTGCTGCGCAGTACAGCATAAAGCTTGCTTTTAATATATTATTCCTTTGTTTTTTATAACAACTATTTATTTTAGCTGTAAGAACACATAAAGTATATATATTTCACGCGTGTACCAATATAGAGACGACAATTAAAATTAGTATAGTATCGTTCACATATGTATTTATAAAAATAAATTACCTTAGGGTTAGCTGGATCTTGCAACATATTTGGAATATCTTTCATTGAGAAAAACACCGAAACTGACATCTCCACTGAGTCTTCTAATTCTTCGAATTTGTCCTGAAATTTAAAAATTTTAATATTTTTAATTTTTTTATATATACCTTAAGATTCACAATTTTACAGGTTACCTTGGTCGCATGATGAAAATTTTTATCTGTAAAATTTATATTTCCTTTAAATTATTTGCTTTTATTTTATTTCTATTTTTTTACTGCAAAAATGCTAATTGTAAGTTATTATGCGAACGACTAAACACACACATTCTCGTTGTATCCCGCACACAGCAGGTTAGGTAGAGGGAACCTAGTGTTACGAGACTCCATTCCCCCCTTTCTGCCGAATTCTGGATTGATTGCGCCACACTGGCCTCTAACAATATTTATTATACGCGAAAATCAATATCTCCCGAATATCTCCTGAAAAGCAAGCTTGAGTGCTCGTCTTTAAATGACCTTCCTCCAGTATATTTGATGCTATGCTTTCGAAGGTCAACCGAGGTCTCCCACTACCTCTCATACCGCTCACTTTACCTACATAAATATTTTTTACCATTCTTTCATCACTCATTTTTTCGACATGGCCAACAGTGGCTAACTTACCAGTTTTACCTTACCAGCTTTTAAATGTTTACATACATACTTTTTTGTTCTTTAATTTCTGTGATATACTTATTGTCTCGTCTCATCAATTGAGAGAGATATGTAATTTGATGTCTTCGCGAAGTCATTAGTTCGACTGATACAAAGTTCGGGCCGACATTTAGAATCAACTACTTACTGCTTGCAGTTCAGCTCCCTGTCGTTCGAGGTGTTTCGCTGCGGCGAGCACTGCCGCCTGTACTCCCGCATGAACTCGTAGTAAAGCCGGTGATGAGGACGCCTCGGTTAGGTAGAAAACCTGTTAAGAATGTCTTTTATTACTCGATACTTAGTCTGACCATTAATACTTTTAAAATTAAATAGAAACAAAATATTACTTTTGAATTTGGAATCTGTCATTTCATACAATTGTTATTCGTGTGTATTATTTTCGCGCCTGTATATTGTAAAATTTTTTGTGATATTAAAATGGAGTGGGGTGATAAAGAGAACCGAATGGCCGTGATTGCAATGCACCTTGAGCTGCGACACGTCGACGGGCTCGTCGAGGCGCAGCTGCGGCGCGGCGGGGCCCGCCATGGCGCGCAGCAGCGGCGCCAGGTCGGCGGCGTGGCGCGCCATGGGGCCCACCGTCAGCAGGCGCGGGTAGTTCTCGTCCGCCAGCGTGGGGATGTGGCCCGAGATCGGGATTATACCTGGCGGAAATATCGATCTCAAATTGGAGATCAATCTTGAGATGTCGTTTTTATTCATATAATCAGCTTCACGCTGGATCCCGCACACAGCAGGGTAGGCAGAGGGAACCTAGTTCCCCACTTTCTGCCGAATTCTGGAGGCATTGCGTGTTGAGTGGCAGAACTCAACGCCGCGCTTAGCCTCGACACCAGAGCGAAGAAATGGAAATATAAATTTAAGTAAATATTTAATCTCCTCGAGTGGGGATCGAACCCACAACCAGTCGGTTTACAGTCACACGTTGTGCCGCTGCGCCACGACTGGCCTCACTCATATCTAGATTATAATTTATGACTCCACTAAAACTAATGAAACGGCATCTCAAGATCGAATTTAGAATTGAGATTATTGTATAGATTACGGCACAGTACAGTATTTCGGCAATCAAATTCCACAAGATGATATCTGTCATAACAATGTGTCAAGAAACATTGTTACGTTTATTATGTATTCTCATAATACTCACATACCATTTAATATTTTTCATTATACATTTTTTTATTTTTTATACATTTTAAATGAAACTATTTTAACCGAATTAATTGCGTATATTTTGTGTTTTTATATATTTTTGGAAACCCGTCGTTTCGAACACTTTACAGTAGTCCGTGGTCACGGGTAGACTGAGATGAGGCATTCATCTGTCATAAAAAAATACCTATCGAGCAAAAAATAACAAACGTTGAGGACTGTTTATATAAAAACCAGATTTTGAAGGAAGATTCTGAAACTATTCGCCAAGACCACCTAAATCAAATCTTTCTCGTCACGTACCTGGGGCTCTTAGTAAATTACGGAAAAGCGAGGATATAACAGTTCTTAAAGCCGATAAAGGTAACGCGACGGTTATACTAGACACCGAAGAGTATATTCAAAAAATGTCATCATTGCTATCGAATAAAAAAAAACTTATAAAATTGTTGATAAAGACCCTACAACAAAAATACTTAAAAAGACATCCGATTTAATCAAAAAACACGCGAAATTATTACATCTTACGTACCTCTTAGACCAATAGTCAGCCAAATCGATACACCAACGTATAAGCTGGCTCAACATGTCGCTAAAGTACTTTCTCCACTGCGTGGCCACACAACATCTTATGTCAGGGATTCTTACCATTTTGTTAGCGAGCTGAAAGACCTTAAGCTAGCTGACAATGAAACCATGGTCAGTTTAGATGTCCAGTCGCTGTTCATCAGTATACCCATTGAGGACTGCATCATCATCATCACTCTGTCAAGCTGTATGTCAAGCCGTCAAGCTGCTGTCAAGGAAACTAGAGGAAAACAATATGCCTATGGAATATCTTGAACGTTTAGAACATTGCCTCACATCTGGATATCTAATGTTCAATCAAGAATTTTATTTACAATTAATGGCATTGCTATGGGTTCGCCTGTGTCCTCGGTAATAGCAGATATATACATGGAGGACTTTGGGGAGATGGCTCTTAGCTCTGCGCCTTGTCTACCTAGGATATATAAGCGGTACGTAGATGACACTTACAATTTTACCTACGGACAATATTTATATATACTTAAACCATCTTTATTCTATTAATAACAATATTCAATTCACAATAGAATTACAGGCTTATAATTCCCTAGCTTTCCTCGATGTGTTGGTCATAAGAAATCCCAATGGCACAATAGGCCACACAGTATATAGGAAACCCACGCATACCAACAGATTCCTCAATGGTGAATCGCACCATCACCCTACACAGTTATCTACCGTTGGCAAATCTTTGTTTCAGAGAGCCCACCACCTCTGTGACGCTGAACATCTAGGGAACAAGCATCGCCAGGTGAAGAATTCCCTTCGTCAGAATAAGCTGCCAGTTTCCCGTCAGCGTTGTCAGAAGACCAACAAGCCACCCACAGTAGAGAGACAGCCGGCACTTCTACCATATGTGAAGGGTGTAACAGACAGGATTGGCAACATCTTAAGAAGAGCTTTCATAAAAACTATATATATACAAGAAAGTGAGCCAATGCTTGAGACCAGTGAAAAGTAACATCCTTTACAGTGTGCAGGTGTATACAAACTAGATTGTGACTGTGGCTTGTCATACGGGTGAAGGAGGCATTAGGGTGAGGAACACATCTCCGATATTGAGAATGGGCATGTATCAAAGTCAGCTGTATGTGAGCTCCGCGAGGCTATTGAAATACAAAAACATTCTAATTTCAATACCTGGGACCCACTCATAAAATCTTTGAAGTCTCAAACCCACCATACCAGAGGGCAAGATACAGTTAGCTCATTCTGCAAGAATCCAGGGCAGTTCGCGAGGAAATGAAGAAATCGTTGGCGGTACTTTGATATAATAATTATATCAAGTGACAGACAAATGCCACCTCAGTCTACCCGTGACCACGGACTACTGTAAAGTGTTCGAAACGTCGGGTTTCCAAAAATGTACAAAATATACGCGATTAATAATAGTTTCATTTAAAAAATATTATTCATATTCGCGAAGCCATCAAATTACATATAATTTAGTTTCCACTTTCATTTTAAACATTCTTAAAACTTAATTTAATTAAACTCACTACAATACTTGATCTAAGTGTAAAATAACATTGGATCCTATAACTATCATATAACGCAACGCTACCTACCCGGTGTGGGCTTGTGTCCGTAGACGCCGCAGAAGGCAGCGGGGATGCGGATAGAGCCCGCGATGTCCGACGCCACGGAAAATGGCGACGCGCCGCACGCTAGTAATGCTGCCTGGAGAGGAAAGTCATTATTTTGTTTAATTGTCTACTTTTTACATCTCACAGGAGGAAAAGTTAAATAAACATAATGTCATAAGATGCATACCAATAACAAATATAAAATACCAACGAACGAACCAACGCTTATCATTTTTGTTCTTCAAAACGTGAGCCATTCTAAATAAAGAAATCGATACAAATAGAGTACTTAAGGATTCTAGCCATATTCGTACCCAAAAATAACATTAAGATTATTTATATACATGAATCACTTCCTAACCTTGACTCGAACGATGTTTATTAATTTTTATTGTCCTCGCCGCAAAGGACATAGGTACATATACAGTTACGGATAATGTAGTTAGTGTATTATTTTAATTATTTTAAACGCAGTAAATATAGTAGCGAAATGAGCACAGTTCTTTCCCCCCTGTATGCGTCATCCTTAAAAAATAGTGTTTTATTTTACAATTTTAATATTTATTTAAAAAAAACCACTTATTCATTTTTGGTAAAACCTCTTTCGTTTTAATTGTATTAGGCTTTAATAGAGTAATGAAACTGTGCTTTCATTTTGTGCTGTGCTGTGCTGAACCTCTGTATATGACATTAAGCCGTGACTTCACGCTGCATCCGGCATATAGCAGTGTAGACAGAAGGAGAGGAAGAAGTGTTAACACTAAGTGTCCTAACTTAGTGTTAAGACTTTCTGTTCCCAAAAAGAGACTTCTGTTCCCCATTTCAATACTTAAATTTAGTATGTAGACCTTTTTTTCCATATAATTTTCTTTGATATTTCCAAATATTTACTTTAATCCTCAACAATGTCTGTACTACTTTTTTTGTAGTTTGTAGACGTTAAAACACCAACAACATCGCATGCTCTACATATATACACTTAACTATTAATTTCTGTGAAAATATTATATACTTATTTACACATTAAAGATTGAAATTGCGTATGAAAATTTTAACACATCAGTTTTTAACGTACGAACAGGTTCGATTACGGTTTAAATGAGGATCAGACATTTCTAACTGTAGGATGATAGCCATATTTTATAATATATATCTACAAACCACCTTTCAACAGAGGTAAAGTCCGTGAGATGAAAAATATTAACGGGATTAAATATAGCGTATAGCCTCTGCAAATGGATTATCCAACACAGAAAGAATTTCTCAATTCGGGCTAGATCCCTAGATTATTGCGTTTAACCAAAGAAACTCTTCTGCTTTATCTTATACCTAGACATATAAGCACATACCTCGCCACCCGATGATCCACCAGGTGTCTTGGTAAGACAATACGGATTATTCGTAGTGCCCCTCAGCAAGTTCGTAGTTTCCCATCCAAGGCACAACTCTGGTGTATTCGACACTAGCAGTGGAATAGCTCCCGCTTGTTTTACTAGTTTGACTGCCTCACCATCCTCTGTGGCCCTACGTCCCGCGTGCTCTAGACATCCTACAGCGTTTGATAGCCCTGTTTGAAAAAAATAAATATATTTTACTTTCGTAGCTTACTAGAGAATATTTACTATCTTAGAAGAGAATATTTTTAACAAGAACTGAACCAAATTAAAATAAGACCACACGGGAAGCACCAGCTTTTAAATAAAAAAAAAGAATTATTGGTCAACCCAGATGAAAACTCAGAGGTAATATACATAATTATTACAGCCATACCTCTTTAACCGACTTCTAGAAAAAAAGGAGGTTATTATAATTCGACTGTTTAATTTTTTTGTTTGTTACCTCGTAACTATTGACTGGTTGAACAGATATTGACGTTTCTTTGAATTACTTAGCCATTTTTTGACGACATCATCAAAAAAATTACTACACATAGTAATAGTATAACATATAATAAAATCACCAGCCAGAGAACAGCTCTCTTTCACAGTAAACGGTATTCCCAACAGCGGTTTCTCACTAAACAACTTTTCGATTTCCCCATTGACCCTCGCTTCAGAGATCATTCTGTCGACCTCCCTCGCATCATCTAAGGCCGCACGATAGCGTTCGTCAACCACTGCGTTTATATAGGGATTCACTTCTTGTATCCGTGATATGTAGCGTGATACTACGTCTTCGCTTGTTATCTAAAAAAATATTATAATTTCATAAAATAGTAATAAACAAAAACAATAAAACGTTGAATGTATTTCCTGCTACACCTAGAAATGTTATTGCATCGTTGCCTCTAGTTTAAGAAAAGACAAATAAATTCATTCGTAGTTGTTTGTTAGTTACGAAAAGCTCCTAAACGAGATATCGAAACACTTGAGACGACAAATCTTTACTTATTTATATCTCAATCAACAATTTATTATGTTTTGTACAATAACGTTTTATCTAAATCTACAATACTCAGGACAAAGTGAAGATAACGGTGAATCAAAACAATTAAAATCATTTATTCGTGTGCAGCAATATGCTAATGTCAGTTGCGGCGAATTGTGCGACGGTTGCCAATACCTCGTTCTGTAAGCCTGTAGCGTACTAATGGTAGAGCTTAGAACACATATATACTTAATTGATAAGAATAAAGCTTAAAGCACGCAATGGTGTTATTAACGGATTATATTATTTTACTTGAGCCTTAGTGGGGAACGGAGTGTCAAACCACTAGGTTTTTCTGCCTACCCTGCTGTGTGCGGGATACAGCGTGAAGTTGTTTTTTTTGAGCCCTAAATATTTTAAGTATGTTCACGGATGAAAAACCTTAGAGAAAGACGATTCATACAATATGATGTGTTTCCCCATTTCTTACCGTTTATGCCTCTGCATGTCGAGAGGCAGTAATAAAATCTTCTGTTTTACCCAGACAAGAGAAACAAAATATAATTTTCTTATATTAATAAGGAACAAAAGAAGAATTAGGCTATTAGCTAGCTGTGTTTATAAATAGTAGTGTTCTATAAATAGTAAACATCTTGTGACATAATAAGATCTCCTGCATTAAAGCAGAAACTGCATACATAAATTATTTACAGGATAAGGCGTCTAATTTAGAAGCGGTAATCACATATTTTTCTTGCATAATGACTAAGTTGATTAAAACCACGCCAGCCAGTCTCAAGTAAACTAATAATTTCTAATAATATAATTTGTAGCATATGAGCTTGGATGTGATATGATATGAGTATAAGTGTATACTACTCCTTCGCTCTAATAACTCGATCAGGAGATAATTCGATGAAACTAAATACTTTAGACGTTTAGGTCTTGGAGCTAGATAACTTAGAAATTTTCAGACTGTTGATTTATTAATATAATAACTACATTTTTGTAATCAACAATACTTTGACTCTGAGTCCAACCCAGGATTAATGATCCTACGGCATTTTTATTAAACGAGTCAGTTTTTTTGTTCTTTTTCTAAATGTCGTATCTATATGACCTACATTTTTGTATGGGATTTATTCGTTATTTTTAAGTAACCAGAATTATAGAATTTACCTAAGTCAAACAAAATGTAAACAATTCTGTTCCAAGGCAAAAGGCCGGCGTTGAGTTCCGTCTACCCTACTGTATGCGTTATACAGCGTGAAGCTGTTTCATTTTTTTTAATAAAAAATAAAATTGAATGGGGATGAATAAGGGCTTAGAAATAAATTTCACGAAATTATATTGACATTTAATCTAAAAGTACTTACTTGGCCATCTTTTATACATTTGATGATGTCTGTAGCGCTTTGCAGTAGAAACTTGTCCGTTAGCGGCGGTACTTTCTGATTGTTTTGTAACGAGCGCAGCCAGAAGATCGGTGTTAATATGAAATTCAGTATCCGAAGGCAAATGCCTATTATCCACACTCCTACCTCCATTCTAAAAGCAGAAAATGTGTTTTTTTTATTCTATTATTATGCATAGAGATAAACAATCTGGTGAACCACTGCCCCCACGTTTATGTTTTAAAATCCAATTGAGGGATGTATATATTCATATATTAATTTTAGCTGTCTCTGATGTCATACAAAGTGAGATGTCGGTTTAAGTACATTAGCCATTACAATTTTGTAGGTAAAATTGGTAAAAATGCAGAACGAAATGTCTTAAGTCTCTTAACTCATTTCAACTTTTTTCTTGTTAGAAAAAAAATGAGTGGCAGATGAGCGAATTTATGGCAAAATATTCGTGAGAACAGTATGTTCTATATAACCTAAAAAATAAATAATATAAAATACCAAGTATTAGGTATGTTACATAATAAAAATGACGTCAGAAACAACCGAGCTAATGGACCGCAGAACAAACCTCAATCAAGTTTATTGTTTACGTGAACAAAGTCGATAACAAATAAGATTGAACGACAAATAAGAAATGAGATAACTTTTTATAATTTTGTTTTTTGTTAAAGAAATATCAAATTTCTTTAAATACTTTAACAATACAACCATATCGGTTTTCAAATTATAATAATGATCGTCATTTAGATACTTATATTATTTGAACTATTTAATGTCAATTAAACATTAATTAGAGGCCGCCGTGGTGCAATGACACCGTGTGCCTGTAATCGTGACGGCTGTGAATTCAATATTTTTTTTCATTTCCTCGCTATAGATACAAGACAAAGCGCGGCGTTAAGTTGCGAGTTCCGCCAATCAACACACAATGTCTATTTTAACATTAGGTCCTCCTTGCATAACCTGCTGTATGCGGGATAAAGCGTGAAGTATAACAAAATAACTATCAGAGTGCATCTTTAATAATAATAATAAACCAAGTAATATTTACATTTAAGTTTACATTTAATTGTGAAATTTAAATTCTGTTAAGTGACACTGTAACTCAGAGCGAAGGCTACACGAGGTACCGAGTACGTGTGGAGAGGTTTTAATACTGAAATTACCCTAAAGAGTTGCTCCATGCAACGAGTGACTGACGAATTTACATAACCTTTTAACTTTTCACTTTATTAATGCAAGAAATTGGGCAAGATGATTTTCTCTAACAGTTTCATTTGTTATTTTCTGGAGGAGATTTTTATAGGAGAATTTACTAAAACATATATATTTTTGTTTTCATCCATGTACCATGTCTAAGAAGAGTTTCCTTTTATACTCAATAATTAGGTGTTGAAACTTTTCTCATAATTGTGATCAATCCCAACAAAATAAGGGGAAATAAAAGTATTTTTCCCAAATAATAGTCATTTACCTGACTTAGATTAGAATTCGTAATCATCGCATACAGAAGATCCCAGTAACAGGATTGCCCCCGCGCGTTGATAACAGTTTTTTATATTCGGCCGAAAGCATATTTTTATACAATTTAATAACTTCATAATTTCACGCTTTATCCCGCACATAGTAGGGTAGGCAGAGATAACCTAGGAAGATAGTGTTGAGGTATTCACTTTCCATTAAACCACTTTCGTTCCCCATCTTTGCCGAATTTTGGAGACATTGCGTGTAATTCTTGTACGTTGTTTTTATAAACGTAAAAACATTATCAGAAGCAGTGAAGTATTGTACTTGTTCTCATTAGATCAACAATTATAGGAACTGCGTAAAAGATATTGATTTAACATGAATCTTTAGAGGCAACAGTTCAACCACCTCTATAATGTCCAATTTATTAAAAGAGTTATGGGCACTTCCGTGCTTCCTGTTATCGGCTGTTATAGCATCGTAAATTGCCTCGGAAATTGGTCGAAAATTGATATTCGAATGTTCATTCAATATTACAAATATTTCTATTCGTAAATGATTCTTTTAGAGGATGTCGTGTCTCGGGGAACGTGTACTTAAAGCCGATTACACACAATGGTTCTATATTACTTACGAAAAATGTTAAAAATATAAGCATATAAGTACCTACAGTGGAAAACAAAAATGCCACTTTAAAATGTACCAATCTATTTAAAAAATAAATGTATTTTAAATAGCTATATATAAATAAATAGATATCACAATTAAACAAGATTAACGTTGATATTTTGTTATTAAACTACCAGTTAGAAACTAAGTCACGAGCTGACTAAACTTTTGTGTCTAACTTAGTTAACAGTTGTTATTTGATTCTATCTTAGATCAAAGTATAATCTAATAAGCAATCTCAGATTCAAATTTGAAATGAAATTTACTTTTACACTAGCGACCCACACGCGGCTTCGTTCATTTTAATGTATTGTTATAATATAGGCAAATTATATAAAATCTTTATATAAATTGTATCCTATATGTTGTGTGTATTTTGTTGTATAAGCTATATTACTCTAGAGTTTCATCTAAATCTGTTCAGTACTCTTTGTGAAAAGTGGAGCAAGAAATTAAGAATAGTCGGTTTGTTAAGAGTGGTCTACTGCATAAAGTTATTGGTTTTCATCGAATTAATTATCGGAGGGCATGTAAGAAGAGGTTGATAACAGTGGACGAGGCGAAAACTTATGTAGAGACCGTAGCGTTTAGCGTTCCGTTCTGTCTGACCACCCCGCTAGGGATACAACGTAAAATTAATATAATATAATTTCTTCGAATAGCAATCGCACCTACAATCTGTCGCGTTTGCAGTTGCCCCTGCCCCACGACTGGCCTCAAGTATTTTATCAAGACATGAGACCTCAACTAATGGGTCAGATAGACTGACAACACTATAAATGCTTGTTGCATTTCAAAAGAAACATAATATAGTTACTAAAGTTAAACCTGATCATTCTTAACTCAGATCAATGAAGCCGTAAACGAATAAATATACTTGGTAGGTTATTTGTACTTCATTCAAATCTGACTATAAGTTGGTAGAACATGCAATGTACGTATATTGTGCAATATCTATGGAAAGTTGCACGACAGAGTTGCAATTTATAGAAGCAACCGTATTTTCCTAACTTCCTAACAATCCCAAAGTAGGAGTTCTGTTTCCCAACTGTTTAAGTCAGCATAAATGTAATATAAATCGTTTCTTCATCTCTACCTTTTTTGTGGTCTCTAAAATAGGAAATATAATATAATTGACAAATTCTTATAACTTTAAGCTCATTTAAAAGTTAAAGGTTCTCGAAAAATGCCCAGTATGGATATGGAGCACTTCCTTGCCTCTCCTTACGACTACACAAAGCGCGGCGTTGAGTTCTGCCACTCAACACGCAATGCCTCCAAAATTCAGCAGAAAGTGGGGAACAGAGTGTCTTATCACTAGGTTCCCTCTGCCTACCCTGCTGTGTGCGGGATATAGCGTGAAGCTAATTAAATTTTAATTTAATAGACATATAAAATTAACATATAAAAATATTTAAAAAAACATGAATTAGAAAGGTAAATTAAGGTAAATATTTGCTCTGGTCTAAGGAAACGTAAGCTAATAATAGTTAATCGCTTCATCTAATAGAACGGATTAATTAAACCTAACACTGCACTAGCTAGGAGCTCATAAAATTCACGAATAGCATTTTATTAACGTACTAGAGACCCAAACGCGGCCTCGCTCGCTTAAACTTACCATTTTATTATTGGCTATAATATATGTATATATATTATTCTGGTGCATAAGCTATATATATATATAACTGTATGGTTCATCCAAATCTATACAGCAATTTTAGCGTAAACGTGGAACAAACACGGTTGTGAGTGTGAGTTTGAGTGAGAATAAATTACTTTACATTTCCTCGCTCTGGTAATAAGAAGCGTGGCGTTGAGTTTCGCCATAAACGCATTGTCCCCAAAATTGAAAGGAGTGTCTTAGCACTAGGTACCCTCTGCCGACCTAGCTATATTTAGGATACAGCGTGAAGCTAATTAAGTTACTGTAAATTTTAAGCAACATTTCAGTACAGTAGGTATGTGCACCCTGGTTATGGATTCGTATCAGATAAGGTGCCAAGTTCAGCTACAAATGGACAAAAAAATGAAGAACGGAATCGCTAATAATTTCGTTATATCTGAAAAACAAGTAAATAGGTTCTTTATCGCTTAAAAATATATATAGGTAATATTGATAAATGAAGATTTCAAGTAGAGCAGATTGCGATGTCACTTGTAATTAAAATTATAAAAGGTTCAATTTTAAATGTAGTAGGGTGATTAAAAAAAGTTACGATCAAGGAACCTAAATTAGGAAAGAGGAAATTACCCAACAAATATTTTGTTTTATGTACGAAAAGTACTACACAATATATACAATACAATACAATGACAAAAGTAAGTGTAATTTAAGTGCGCCTTTAAAGTAGGCTTTACATCAAAGGCAGTTTTCTCTACAGTACACTTGCTCTCGCAACGTTTATTGGGAGATGATTGCATATTGTTTGGCTGCGATATTGCCATGTTATATGTGTGTATATATATATACGTAACTATATATTGTATTCAAAAGTCTATTAAGTATTTTATTTATTTTAGTAGCATATTTTTGGTTTCAGCTTCACGCTTTATCCCGTTTATATCAGGGTAGGTAGTGACACCATAGTGATGAGACACTCTATTCTTCGCATTTCCACACCAATAATATTTCTCGAGTGAGGATCAAACTCGCCACTATTGTTTTTACCGTGACACGTCCCCTACACTGGCCCTAATGTGAACTTCCAAAATAAATAAAAAAAAAACAAATATCTGAAATTAAATTGTCCACACAAAAGAAGTTGCGAGTTACAATTACTTTTTAATTAATAGAAGGAAAAAAATCAAGGGGATTAAGTTTTATTGTTAATCGAGCATTAAACAGCTATAATATTTTAGATTTATAATTTTTTGGGTTTTAATTTCGTATTGGGTTTAATAAAGAACAACATTTTTATTGCGAAGTTGAGTTCCAGCACTGAACATGCAATACCTCAAGAATTCGGCGAAAAAGAAAACTCAGTTCCTCACTTACAACCGAATATTTTTTCCCTCTACCTACCCTACTTTGTACGAGATACAGCGTGAAAAAAAATAGATTTAAAGTACGATACAAGCATGTGGTTGTAGAAATAAAGAATAGAATGATTTATCACACGTTCTCTTTCAGTAAATAAAAAAAAAACTGAAATCTTATTAGTGCTACAGATGTCGTGTCGCCATATACATATTAGGATATAGCCATCCACTAAAGTTTTCCAGCCAATTATCCAAATACATTCAACTTTTTATTCAATAGGAATGAATAATACATTATTTATATTGTTTACAAATATTATATATTACTTTAAACAACAAATATGTACAGTAAACAGTGTATGTAACGCGTGCAGACTGTAGGTACTCGTACCTGCAGTTTGGAGGACGTCGACGAGAGCATTTAGTACCTATCCTGCTTTTAATTAACAAATCTGTATATGAGCTGGCCTATACAAATAAATCAACCCGTAGGTTAAAAGGGTGGTGGTGGGAAATATGAAGAGTTTATCCTCCCTTAAATTCGGGGTAGGTACAGGATTCAGTTATAACTTGCCTGACGAGTACTTCTGTTGACTACTCAGTCTCTTTTCATAAATGACGTATGACTTTTTGTATAGAAATAGAAAAGAGAAACATATTTTTCTTATGATATTGTTACAAAAACATTGTGTTAAGATACGTAGAATCTCACTTCTCCATTATGATAATGTATGAAATGTCTGTAAAATATATATATTTTTAGCATTGTGCTAAACACCTAATACAAGATAACTTATGTTCGACAAATATTTCTCACTAGTGGAGCCATCGTGGCTAAGTTCGGAAGTATCTCATTTTATCCAAGAATGACAAATTCAATTAAAAACCTACCTCTAGCTATCCTACTCAGAAAAAGAAGTAAGGAAGGAAAGTACGTGAAAACGCACTCATGCATTTTTATTTTTATTTATATTGTCGATGACTATAGAATTCCAATATAATAGTATAACCTGAAGGCTTAGTTTACTTTATATGTTTACATATAATCAGCTGGAAGCCTTACCTACGATCACAGCCTTGAACAATATCATCCTATAGACACAATATTGCAATATATGGAACTGTTGAATAAAAGAATACATATTCATTACATTGTATATAGTTTTAATATTGTTGATTTTCTACAGTAATGAGGTCAATTGACATTTATAGAATAAAATATACCTACTATATTTTTATAAAGTAATAACATCGCTTTTATTAGATTTGTTATTTGATGGAAGTACATATTGAATCATTAAATTGGATTACATAAAACAAATAATGTATAAAAAAAATTATTCCGTTTTTTTCAGCTTCACGCTGTAGGTATCCCGCATATATCAGGCTAATGGAGCTTAGTGTTAAGACACTCCGTTCCCCACTTTTCGCTGAATTCAGTAGCCATGGCGTGTTGAGTCGCCACTGAACACGCAATGGCTCCTGAAGAAATGAAAATATAATATAAATTTAAATAAATATTTCATTTGCTCGAGTAGGGATCGAGCCTACGACTATTCGCGTTTACAGTCACACATTTGTCTCCCTGCGCCACGACTGGCATTACGGTGAAATAGAGGATATATAATTGTATCCTCTATTTTCTGTTAATTTTCCAGCAACACACTTTACCTAACACTACCAAAAAACAAGAAAAAAATTAAAATAAATATCTTGTAAGGGAATCGATTCCACAATTTTTAGAGTTCTGTACCATAAATGCCTAACGGGACAAATACGCCGATGTTTGGCTGTCCGTTCGTCTGTCACCAGCCTGGATCTCATGAACCGTGATAGCTGTTAGATGAAATTTTTACAAATTTACGATGCCGATGTAATAACACATACTAAAAACAATAAAATAAATGCTTCAGGGGGCTCCCATACTTCATAACTGTTTGTTATATATAGATAATGGTACGGAACGATTCGTGTTACCGCAAGACTCGCACTTGGCCGATTTAATCTATATTACTATATAATAATATCTTCTTATCTATAATAATTCTAGGCCAGTCGTGGCGCAGCGGCACAAAGTGTGACTGTAAACCGACTGGTTGTGGGTTCGATCCCCACTCGAGGAGATGAAATATTTACTTAAATTTATATTTCCATTTCTTCGCTTTGGTGTCGAGGCTAAGCGCGACGTTGAGTTCTGCCACTCAACACGCAATGCCTCCAGAATTCGGCAGAAAGTGGGGAACGGAGTGTCTAAAAAACTAGGATCCCTCTGCCTACCCTGCTGTGTGCGGGATACAGCGTGAAGCTGATTTATTTATTTATTTATTTTATTAATATCTTTAAACTTACTTCAAAACTTCGTAAAAATCTGACTTAAAGCTGAAAGTATTCCCAACACTGTATAAATACAGATGTTATATTCCTTTTCCTTATTCGATTAAACGCGCGCAAATGATGACAGATCGCGGCGGTTACAACGAGTTGTCTTGTCGATGTCGCGGCAAAGACTAACCTCCGAGCAGCCTATCGGAGTACCTTAAATTTCAATTTCATTGTAATAGTGAGTGTATCTTACCGGCTATAAATATTGTTAATTGTTTTAGTACGAAAGTTATTATAACACAACTATATAAGCTTTTTAAGTTTTTCTTTAAATTATATAGACCTAAGTAAGCAAATATATCTATACTTGAAACGTATGGTTTAACCCTTCAATAAATATAGTTTGTTATCATTTGCGAATGGTATCAGTAGACTTTTCTTTCAAAAAAGGTAGGTAGTTTAGTTCAATTATGCAGCTTGGAATCTTTACGTAAGACACAAAATTGAGTTATCAATAAAAGGTCGGTCCTAAAGGTCGGTACGTGTATAGATAAAAAAATTATTGTTTTTCTTTCTTTCAGGGCAGGCAGAAGGAACCTGGGAACCTATTGTTAAGGTACCTCCCATTACAATACTTCTTTTCCCTACTGTCCCCCGAATTTTGGAGGTATTATATTGAGTTGTGGAACTCAACGCCGCGCTTTACCTTGTCACTAGAGCGAAGAAATGAAAATATTAAATATTTCATTCCTTCGAGTGAGAATCGAACCCACAACCGTCGTGTTTGTCACCATGACTTCAGTATGTTCCATAGTAAAGAAATTATTTGGTGATCATAAAAATGTCCTTTTAATACGGCTTAAAATACTTATTTTGTACTCAAAAATAAATCATTGAGCTTCGCAATTATTTGAATCTATTTGAAACTTTCGGAATTTCACTTCAAGCTTATAAAATTGTTCGACTGCTTTGTAACTTTATAAACCGTTCCAAACACTCAAGAATGATCTTTAGAGCAGTCTTGAGATGCCATTTTCACTTATAGATTATTAAAACGACCTCTCAGAATCCATCGGGCCTCAGTAAAACAACAACTACACATACACATTTCTTTGTAACTCATTAAATTGTATTTAAATGTGTAGATAAACGATATTTACCTGATTGGTATAATAAAGACCTATTTCGTTGACACGACCGAAAAAACATTTTGATATTTATAAATATAGTTATTTTTATGATTACTACACAATTAAAAATATGAGAACTTTAATTGATAACGACTATAAGCTCAATTTTTTTGATAACAAATGTTTAAAAAAAAAAAATTATATTATCTTTGCAAAGTAAATTTTTAATAATATTTTTTTTTATAATATAATAAATAATATAAAATAATATTTTTCCTATGAATGTTAAAATAAAGTAGGCTAAACTAACGTCTTAACACTAGGTTCCTTCTGTCTGTGTGTGGGATATAGCGTGAAGCTGATAAAATTTGTCTGTCTGTGATTTCAATATACCTAAACTAGTTTTTTTAAGTGTATATTATAGTGATTTACATGTAAAACCACCTGTTTTTGACATATTAACCCTTTTTTATTTTTCATGCCTTCGTGAATAGAGTATAGTTACGAGTACTCGTATATTAATTGAGCTATAAGAATCGGCAATTGATCATTGTTTGTGACATTTATTTTGTTAAAAAAGGTACGTAAAATTTTAGTAATTAAAAAGTATAAATTAAATCCGTTATTATATAACTAAAAATATGCCTATAGATATATGTAGAATAAATAGCTAATGAAAGATATTAAAATTATGAGGCTGTCGTGGGTGGATTGTCCTATTGTGAAGCCATCGTGGCGCAGGGGCATAAGCGTGCGACTGTAAACACAATGGCTGGAGGTTCGATTCCCACTCGAGGCAATGAAATATTTAATATTTTCATTCAATCGCTCTGGTTTACTACCAGGCCCAGCGTGACGTTGAGTTTCACCATCCAAAACGCAATATCAAATTGATCTTGCTTGCTACACAAAGTAACGCGGGATTACTTATTTAAACACTTGTAAAAGTAGTGAAGGATGTACTATAATAAGAACAAGAATTAAAGATAAGCTTATAACACCGAATCTCCTCCAAGAAGTAGTGAATGTGTAGTAGTTATTCACAAAATATCTTTAGAACGTATGGTTTGAGCCTGCGACACGGCGCCCGTTTGAACTCCATCGTAATCGTGGATTTGACTCCCAACTGAAGGAAATGAATAATTTTTATTTTCTCCCTCAGATAAGAAGACAAAGTACGGCGTTGATTTGTCAACACGCACTGTCTCGAAAATCGGGCGGAAGTGGCCGGGAACGGGAACTTGTTCAGAGAACATCAAAATCGATCTCTATAGGTTCACGTTAATAGCGGTGTTTGATTATTTGGACCGGCTGGTGGACTTACCAGCAGACTTAGTTGGCCTTTGGGCAGGATATTTGCAAGATCGCTTTGTAATACGATGCCAGTCGTGGCGCAGCGGCACAAAGTGTCACTGTAAACCGACTGGTTGTGGGTTCGATCCCCACTCGAGGAGATGAAATATTTATTTAAATTTATATTTCCATTTCTTCGCTCTGGTGTCGAGGCTAAGCGCGGCGTTGAGTTCTGCCACTCAACACACAATGCCTCCAGAATTCGGCAGAAAGTGGGGAACGGAGTGTCTAAAAAGCACTAGGTTCCCTCTGCCTACCCTGCTGTGTGCGGTATACAGCGTGAAGCTTTGTAATCCTATTTATTTTGGCCTATAAATGTTTGAAGCCACTAGTAGTGCAAGGGCACAGCGTGCGAATGTAAACGCGACAGGCTGTGGGTTCGATTCCCGATTTTATTTTCCTTGCTTTGGTAACGAGACAAAGTAAGGTGTTGAGTTCCGCTATTCAACAATGCCTCCAGCATTTGGAAAGCATTTGGAAGAGAAAGTCTCGATGGAAACGAAGTGTTTTAACACTAAGTTCCCAGGTTCCCTCTGCCTAACCCGCTATGTGCGGGATAGAGCGTAAATGAAAAATAAAAAAGTTGAATTACCTTATGAACGTGTAATCAATAAATCCACAAATGATTTGGTTTAATACTCGAAAATAACGAACCAACCAATTTTAATAATTGCGCAAAATCTCGTATTGAAACATTTATAGCGAAAATATATAGGTAAACAAATATAAATACGCTGGAACAACACCGAAAAGAAGGAAGTGGATCAGACAATAATACCTATTTTAATTTTTGTAATAAAAATTAAAATATTAAGCCATTTTCTTTATATGGCTATTAAAATATCGTTCATAGAGGAAAATAAACTCAACTTATAACTTGACTTATTGACATTTGTAGTTATTAATAAAATCTATAAATATAATAAAATTGTAATTGATCGCCGTCTTTACATGGAACACATATAAGAAAAATTATTATTGGAGGCATTTAATTACATAAGTAATAATTTTCAAAATTGTCTGTTTGTCTGTGCGTTTGTTCAAGCTAATCTGCGAAATGGCTAAACCGATTTAAGTGAAAGTGTATATAGACTTTGTAATATATTATTATTAGAAAATAAATATAATGCAGATTGGTAAATTAATAATTATGTAGTTTAAGCGGGCGAGTAGGTGCTAGTATGTAGTATGTTAGTAATAAAAAAAATCGACTTAAAGCGGTGTAACTAGCTAGTAGTATACATAATATTTTTATTACTGAATCCAAAAAAAATTATGGCACAATGTGGAGAACTGAGTTTATGTGCCATGAAAAACGAAATTAATGTTTTTTTGTATCGGATAGCGCATTTATTAAGAGAAGTCTATAGGCTATATAACATTACTAATCGTTCCGTTACACCCACGGTCCTGGCGGTTCGAGTTCACTCCAGCCTCTATCGTACACAATTCTTAATTATTTCCGTTGGACCGGATTAATCAGAGTCACTGGTAAAAGGTAGTGTTCTATAATTTCATCTTAATAAAGCCTTAATATAAAGATTATTTTGTTAAACAAAGGAATCGAAAGCGAGGCCATTCATGGTGCAGTTGTACAAGCGTGTGACTGTAAACGTTTGCGGGTTCGATTCCCTTTCAAGGAAATATTTATTTTTCATTTCTTCGCTCTGGTATTGTGGCATAGCGGTGTGTAGAGTTACGCCACTTAACACGCAATGTATCCAGAATTTGGCGGAAGATGGGGAACTCTACTATGTGCGACATGAAGCGTAAATCTAAAAACTAGAATACAAAGCATCATAAGTAAAATATTGTTGGGCTTTATTAAAAAAAAAAATACTTACGAATTTCCGTTGATCCATGGCACAGCAGTCCATCCTGTCTGTATAATGAGAATATAAATCATATAAACAAAAAAAATTATAAGCGAAACTACAATCCTATATTTTTATTGAATTATATTAAAAATATAAGTGATATATATTAAACTAATTCTATTTTAGTGTTACTATGCAAATGGAAACAAAACGATTTTAATGGACTAGCATGTATTATGTAGTCAAAACAACATGAAGTCTAATAAAAATAAACAAAGAAACTTACTTACGTTTCATAGAGTAGGTTTCAATATCTGAAAATTATTATAAGACAGAAGGAATCTAATTTCTAAATAAATATTATTTGTTAATAAAAAATATTAAATTTTTGGGCTTAATTAAAAAAACACTACGTTACCTCGTTACGTGTTTCTGTTACTACAAAATAGAATCTATCGGTAAACACTAATATAACACAACAGAGAATAACTGTTAGTACTGTTAGTAGTATTTTACAGAAAAACTATATATTTAGGTAAAATTTACAGGCGAAATTAATTTTCAAAACAATCCAGCGGTCGATGTTCACAATATCGCGAAAGTGAATTGCAAATTATCAAAGGGTCATCGAACCTGAAGGTAAATCGATTATCCCCGGTGTCGCCGGACGCTGCGCAATGATGCACTAATGCACAGAATAACACTTGTAACTTATAAAAATGCAATTTAATTGCAATCCATCATTTTTGCGGTTATCTTTACTGAAAATCAAAACAAATGAGGCTGTTCGCGAAATATCTTGAACTTGAACAGTGACATTGGCGTTTGACACTGAAACTGAACTGTGATACAGATTAAAAATATAATAATTGATATTGAATCAAAATTTGAATAAAATACGTCAAAAATATTTTTATTTGTGTATCTTTATGTGGAATTTTTATATATTAAGTTACTTCTTCAAAAGGCAAATTCAAGAACTTTGAAAATATAAAGTAAACAGTAGACTATTACTGCGACTAATGTTATTGTTGATATTATAAATATGAAAAAAATGTATTTACCTTTAACGTAACGTAAATAACAACTCGATCGATACAACAAGTTATCTATTTGTTTGACTTTTGTCAACAACTAGTATGCAATTCATAAAAAGAAAACTAGTATTTGTTGTCTTGTTTTTAAAGATTTTTTTCTTTCTTAATTTATTTAAACAGGTATCAGCCGAAGAAAATAAAAGCCATGTTTTGTCAGAAACATTTTATTTGCAGTTGTAAAAACTGTACAAATCTTAACAAACTTATAAATTATCATCTATTATGGACCTTCCATGGCACTGCTGATGAAAAAAGCCACAACACACGAGACTACATATTCAATTCCTACATTTTAACATCAGTCATTTCATTTATTTTTTATTAACTTGACCAAGTAGTCTAAGAAACATGGTATTATGGCTTTTTACTTCATATTGCTTTAAGAACTTTCACACTTCTATTAAAACTGTTACAATTGCGAAACCTATTACAATGTTCAATTAAAAAATTACATATAAATTAACAAAAAAAAATTGGGAAATTCTGATTATATTCAGTTAATAATAATATTAACCAACTTTTCTTATGACTAAATGTGGTATATTATGTGAACATGATTATGTATATACAGATACACATCAAAAAAGCACCATTTTTGACACTCGTTTAAATAATTTCGCATACATCATTATTACAATATAATAATATGTCAATATATAAATTTCATATAATTTAAAATTTGTTAAACACATTATGTTTTATTGTCTAATATTGTATTGTAAATATACTATAAACTATAATAGATAGAGAAACTAAACAATCGTTTTTTGTTAAATAAGCATATTAAATAAATATTAGTATTCAGTTCGCTATATCGATTAAAAGGGAAATGAAATAAATAATTCTAAACAACGAAGCCAGTTTAAACGTAAAATATAATTTGTATTATTAAATTACACGCTATGTTAAAATAATGTTTAACAATAAAAGGGTCAACAATAAAAATTGGTTTATTTACATTAAAACTAAATTATTGGTAAACAAACATATACATGGGATTTAAAATCAAACACCATTGAAACATTTTGTTCGAATTGACATATTATCTACATAATTATATATGTATATGCATAGTGTATGTAAAAATTATATATATTATAATAAAATAGTTCAAAATGCAACCCGACATATTCAATCAAGTAAATAAAATGCACAATTGTATGTAAATAATATATTAAATCAATATACATATATATACATATATATATCTTACATAATCTCATTTTTTTAATATAAATATCAAATATATGTTGTACAAATTGTTCATTTGTTTCATTCTTAGTACATATTATTAAATATTTTAAAAGTTAAACTTTTGGAAGAATTAATTTTCTCTTTGATATATCAATCGATACATTGTAAGGTCACTTTCGTCTAAAATCTACAATATTTAAACACGAATGAGCAATTTGAATTATTTAATTACGATATTATTAAAAAAATCTTGAAAAATTTAAATAAAATCCACAATTCCACGATATGTGTTCGATCAATTTCAAACAGATTATTAAAAGTTAAGTCAAAATAATGTTGCCACATAAAAATAATGTCAAACAAAGGGGAGTTTTCGTTGTAGTACAAAACAGATAATAAATAATATATATCTAATAACGCTCAACAACTAAACTAAAAATCATGAACAATACGCAAATTGTTATATTGAGTCGAGGTGTTACACTTTGGGGAGGTACATGACGATTTTTAAACACATTTTTTTTGTATATAATATTATAAGTATAGACAGAAATAGGTATAGCATAATATGATATCATTTTAATTTTGACCTGTATTAGAAAGAGACTGTTAAACAACGATTAAGAGTTAAATATTAACATTTTCATATATTAAAGGTAATTACATAAATGTATATAATAATAATAAATATGAATATATCTTTGGGTGTAACATTAACTTGCATTTATAAACCGTCATGTATCTATTGGAGACGTGCGCTATGCCGCGTATAGCGCGCCTCATATCGGCCGCGTGAAGTTGGCGGGGAACATGCCTTTCTCGTTCGTCGTTTCCTTTATACCCATTAGCCAGCCTTCCTCCTGAATAATTACAAATTATAAATATTTTTAGAGTACGCTATTATTTAAAATGATCTTTAAAGATGAATGATGAGGCCAGTCGTGGCGCTGGGACACTATGCGTGTCTGTAAAACCGACTGGTTGTGGGTTCGATCCCGATCGATCCGATGAAGCATTTACTTAAATTTATATTTGGTGTCAAGGCAAAGCGCGGCGTTGAGTTCTACCACTTAACACGCAATGTCTGCAGAATTCGGCAGAAAGTGGGGAACGGAGTGCCTTAGTACTAGGTTCCCTCTGCCGCGTGTGGTCTAACCTGCTGTGTACGTGACGGGGTGGGACGCAGCGTGAAGCTGGTTTTTTGTTTTTAAAGACGTGATGTTTCGTGCGGCGGCGCCCGCTCACCTGCTCGTCGGGGTCGTCGTACTCCACGACGCGTATGACGTCGCCGACGTCGAAGGACAGCTCGTCGCTGTCCTCGCGCGTGTAGCGGTACGTGGCGCGCACGCGGTACAGCGTGCCCGCGGGGAGCCCGGCCAGGGTCGCTCCTGGGAACATTTATTTTTATAACTTCTACGCGTTATCAGGTGACTCTAAGCAAAGGTTACTTAGAGATGGATCCATCCCCCAGCCAATGCGTTACAGTCGAACAATCTTATATTCTCTATCGGACTTGCACGTGTCGGAACTGTGTCCTTACGCAGGCCTTCCAATGGACTGAGTTGTTTTGAGCCCAAGAATTGTGAAACAAAAACCTAAAATATTTATGTATTTGAAACCATTATAATGTACAATTATTTTATTTGTATACAAATAAGGCAAGTGTATGGACTTAACACAAATATTTATTGATGAAAATTAGCGGATGGGAAAAAATTAAAATAAAACTTTTAGATAATCCATATGGATGTTGAAAATTGAACTGACTCAATAAATAGCTGCAGTGCGATTATATTAAATTACCGGTTTTTGTCCAACAACTTGGCATAGAGATGCCGTAGTACTATGATTAAATAAATTTCGCCACATGTATCCAGGTGTTATAATATATATACCATAGTTGAATTGAGTTTTAAATTTTTTTTTACAACCTGTGGTCGTTTTATCAATTGATCATAGCACATCACCAATATAAGTATAAAGTTTTACAATGGCACATTACTACTTTTAACATTAATAGATATGTGAATTTCTTTATAGCCATTTGTTCTTAATATACTGTTATAGTAACTACATTAATTATAAAATAATTGTTCAAAATAATTTTTACCCCACAAACTCAATATAAAATAGAAAATTTATGATAATTAATTACTAAATTTCTGGGACTTAATATAATCTGTCATCACCATATATATATTATCTGTATAATGTTAATAAACAATAAAACTTCGCATAAAAAACTGTAAATTAGACAAGTTAGTATCAAATATAAATACACTAAAGCAAAGCTAAGTGCGTCAAGCCATTCAAAGTATTTACACAAAAAGATACCGGCGCCTGCAAACAGATTAACAATAATATAATGTAGTATAATATATAATACATAGATAAATAATGAAGATAATAAAAATATCATAAACATATGAGTATAAGACCTATATTTTAATTAAGGACCTTTTAATGTGTACATTTACTTAAATAAATATTAAACTAGAGGTCGACGTGGCGCACTGACATAGTGGCCGATTGTAAGCACGATGGTTATGAATTTGTTTCTGACATAAAAAAAAAAATTATATATTATTTTCATTTTATCGCTCTGACAAGAAGACAAAGCGCAGCGTTGAGTACTGCTATCCACCCACGCAACGTCAACGATTTGGAGTTTGGACTGTAAAAACAATTGGTTCCCATGGGAAAACAGAAAAAACCTAAAAGATTTAAAATATTTTTACTTTTTTTATTACTTTGTTTTCTCTCTGTGTATCATTAAACTTTAATTTAATGTATATAATATTATTAATGCGTGAATATGAAAAAATGTGCTATTGGATTAATGTGAACTATGTACTATATACAAGAATAATAAACAAATAATTTATGATCAATTTTAATTTCAGATTTTTATTCTCAGTGATTTTCCAACTGTGTTACATAAGCGTTTCATAAATTATTATCCAAAATATTTTATAATTTTTAATTAAATTTATTTAGTAACATAATCCTTCACCATTAAATTATCAACGAAAATAAATATATAATAAGTATGTATAAATAATTAAGAACAATAAAACAAATAGACATACTTACACACCTATCTATAGTATGTACCTCTATACAAATAACTCACCAACAGGGATATCGTATACTTCTTCATTTTTCAATCGATTGTCCATCTCTTTCTTCTCCACGTGGTTCTCTATTTCCTTCTCTTTCTCACTTTCTTTTTCTTTCTCAGGCTCTTCTTTTTTCTCTTCTACATTATTGTTGAGCTTTTCCGCTGTTTCCGGTGACCCTGCAGGATTGTCTAAAGCCTACTTACTACGAACTAGCTATTTTGTATTTACACTATTTTTTATTGTGTAATTAAAACAAATATTTTTTTTATATTACTCTAGCTCATTAAAGGTGTTTGATTATTTAATGAATATAAAAATATCGTATGACTGGAAGGGTTCAGCTTGGATAAAAAGTGTATGATGTAAGTCATTTGGATTAAATACTTTAAAGAGGTATTTTATCTATATAAAAATTCTATAATTGTTTACGAAATTAGAGTGAGGGGCAATATGCAGATGCATTTTAATTCACATTTTCGTGCCATGAAAGGTAATTTTTTTTCATGGCTCTTGAAATTTCTAATATTCTAACCTTACACTAAAAATTAAAAACTACACAACTTACTCGGTGACGCCAGTACTTTAACTAAAAATAAATAATATCGGGTAGCTGCAATTTACAGGTAAGGTAAAAAATAAAATCATCACCAATCATCATAGTCACACCAAAAAAAACTAACTACAATACTATAACTAAACGACTACCTCTGTAACCTGCTGTACTCACCAACTGGTATATCATACAGCTCCTCCACCTTCTTCTCGGCTACGTCACTATCTCCGTCTCTTTCCCTCTCAGGGGGCGAGTCCATCTCCCTCTCTTTATCTCTCAGGGGTGTTTCTATTTCTCTCTCTTTCTCTCTTAGTGGCGTATCTAAGTCTCTCTCTTTCTCTCTCAGGGGCGTGTCGGGAGGCGGGGAGTCCCCGTTGAGTGCAGGCGAGCGCGGGGGAGGGGCTATATGCGTACACACACATTCATACATAACACACACATGTACATACATATATGCATGCGTTTGTGAACATTTTGTATTTGTTATTCACTTTATGTCTGTAATTTTCAATTTTATCGTTTTTATTGCGATGTTGAAATATTTAGTATATAGTTATTAATGTTATTTATTATACGGGATGATTAGTAGATTGATTGTATCATTCCAACAACCATAAAACATGGCCCGAAATTTTACCATTTCATGCTTGTAATACAAGTGCTCTATAAAATGCTCGAAAATAAAATTAGTGTTTTTCCACGGTTGTTGGTATTCTATCGATTTATCAATTATTGCCCACCAATAATTATGACATGTTCTGTAAGATAATTAATTCAACTAAGAAAACTCTGCAAGAATTAAAATAAAATAACAAATAAGTATATAATGTTTTATAAATTTAAATATATAAATATTTTTAACCGCTTTTGTACATGTCAACATCGCAATTGTTGATAAAATGAATAACAATTTCAATAATTAGTATTACTGTTATGAAATTATTAAGATGCATATCAAATATATAAAATTCAATTTAATATTGCTAAGTTATTAAGGAAGATAATCTTTATTATGATCCAATTTGCCTCAAACTTTTTTATTTTAACATAATGAATTAATTTTACTGTTATAACCAACATATATAAATTAGTTTTTTTAATAAACAGACAGATTGTAATGTGATTTTCAAATATATTTATAAAATTTTCAATTTAAATAATAACTATATCCGAGAAAAACGCCACCAGTGGCGCAAGAGGGGAAGCGACTGGATATGCGTCAGGTTGTGGGTTCGAGTCCCACTAGAGGCAATGAATTTTAAGGCAATTTTCATTTATTTGTTTTGGTAACGAGGCCAATCGCAGCGTTGCGTACCGTCCCAGAATAATCCGGAAAGTAGGGAACAGAAGCATTTTAATGAGAATTGGGGGTACTTAACACTAGGTTTCACAGACTACTTAAGATTTGTATGGACTATTTTTTATTTATGTAATTTGGTATATGTTAAAAAAAACAAGAATATACACTCACACATGCAAACGTGAACAAACACACGCACATACACACAACCACGTACAATCAAATTAAAAAATCATGTATGAATTTTGGTTGCATTCAATTTAAAATCCATATTCATATTAGAAAACACATTGAGTTCTAACAAATAATAAAATAGGAAGTATATTATTACTTATTAGTAATTATGCAATAATGGGAAATAAATTTGTATGAAAATATATTTATTTTTTAATTTTTTAGCTACATGCTGTATTCCGCATATTAAATCGGTGCAGGCGGAGAAAACCTAGTGTTCTAATATTGTAGATAATCAAAATGCATTTTATTCTATTTAATGCAACCAAAATCAAATCTATATTAGTCTTGGCACTTGTCTAAGACACACTAAAATCCTCCAAAATCTATCAAAACCCTTACTTTGCAGCGTAGCGGGTTGTACGGGCGAGGCGGGGGAGGGCGTCGCGTTGCCGTTGTGCGTCTTCGAGGCGGGCTTTTTGTATGAACCACGTTGACTTTCCATAGCTAGTTTGTCTGTTATCGCTTCTAATTCCGCGAATACCTGTTTTATAGGGAGAATGGAATTTTATTAATATTTTCGCTTAATTAATTTATTTAAAATAATATATTTATTAGTTATTGAATATTTTTTGCAAAAAATTATGTGAAGAGATTTTTTTTAGGGCTATCAATCTATATTACCACAAAAAATCATGATATTTTAACATTTTCATGCTGTATCATTCACTAGGAGAGGGAGAATTTAGTGTCAAAACACTTAAATTATAGAATTCTAATAATACACATATCAAGAACAAGATAACAGCCCAGTAAAGTGTTAAAAGAAATAAAAAAAGCCTATAAACTAATACGAAAAGAAAGAATAGAAGGAAAAAGAAGGAAGATGAGAAAGAAAAGATATTAAATCATAAATAAATAGATATGTCAAAATACAGTCTTTTCGATTATTTTTATTTTTTTATTTTAAAAATCTACGTACCTTAGAGCTCTCCGAGTGGAACAGTTGTTCAGATGAGAACAGTGTCTGCAGATTGTTGACATAGAAGAGCACGCGCGAGTCGTACAGCGCGGGCAGCTCGTCGTGCAACTCCGAGTTCAGCACCTCGTACGTACGCTTCGCTTCCTCCAGCTGCTCACGGCCTTTGGTTATCTGGAAATTGTGTTTACAATTACGAAAATTGAATTGAAATAATAAAAGGCTGTCTCGTTTATGTGTATGAGATGAAGGTTCAGATTTGTCCGTCTGTTACATTGAAATATTTATATATATAAATACAATAAAGGTAAAAAGGTTACCTTTTCTGCTTTTAAGGTTTATACAAACAAAACTTAAGTTAATAGAAAAGACCCAGTGCAATAAGTTAAATCAATTATAGGCCATAAGTTAAAATTTGATATAATTTCAAGAGTATTATAAGGCGTAAGTTTATTTCAATTTAATATATTTAGAGACTACTTTTTTATTTATATTTATAATCGTAAGCTACACTTTACTTGTCCTATTTGGTTATTAACTATTCTTCCTTAGTCATTATAACAATTAAAAGAAGGAAAAATGACTGTTTTTTTATCTATACATATAATAAAAGAGGATCCAAAACTATGATATTTAAAAATTTTGTCTGTCTGTGCGCACTAATACCAGAAATGGCTTAATCGAATAAGCGCAGTTGTGACTACTCTATTTTGATAGATTTTCCGTAACATTTTTTTTATGTTATTCGTTTTATGAATAAAAAATATTATAATTAACTTTTCAATCTAGACGTCGAAACGACGTAAAAAAGTCATATAACTTATAGCTAACCTTAACGTCATCCCTTCTCTTGGCAGCGTTGGCTTGCAGGTTTTGGAAGCTGTGCCTTTGACTGTCGTAGTCAACTAATTTCCTGCCACGTTTTTCAACCTTTTTCTGAAATCAACGTTATACAACAATAAACGTATATGTCTTGTGGTAAATTATAAAAATTGTAATATATAAAATAAATGGGTTTTAGCTTATACAATTTTAAATTGTTTTGTAATGTTATATGGATAGAAATACAAGGATTAATATCCATGTATTTCTATCCATATAACATTATTTCCTTGTTTTAATATCAATGGCTCCGATCTTACATTTCTATCAGTTTTTCGCAGGCGGAGAAAATCTAGTGTAAAGAAATTACGTTTTAATTTCCATCTATGTAATCAAAATTCTAATTTGGGTGACAGGACTTGAATGATAAGGAAAATATATTTCCTAGAGCGAGATTCCCATCTAGAACCATCTTCGATACTCAAGACACAGTACTATTGTAACATTTAGCTTCACGCTTTATCCAACATACCTCTTCCTCACTTTCTGTTCCCCATTTTCTGTCCAATTTTAGAGACATTGCGCGGGCAATGTGCGGCGGCGGAACTCGACGCTGCACTTTATCTTGTTTTCAGAACGAAACATTAATTCACCCAAATGGGAATCAATCGATTATGTATATTTTCATCCCGAGCGATCAATGTGCAAAAGTTCAGAGAGCCTAACCTTAGAGACGCCATACGACTTGTCGACCGTATTATACCAAAACTTACCCTAACTTCCGGAAACTGATTAGTATACGTATTGATAGGTATAAGCACTTGATCGCCGAGTTTGTGAGAGAAATCCTGCCACAGCATCTCCATGTTTTGAGCTTGTACGTACAACAGATCGTGGCCCGACCAACTGCTCTCGTACACTTCTGTGATCGCCTCCATTAGGGATTTTGATGCTGTTTGTACGGCTGAAATGTAAAGAAATGCAATGGATAAAATTTACAATCAAAATTTAAAAAATTAAATAAAAAATATATTTTGTTATATGTATATAGCGTTATCTATTTTTTTAAATCTCGTTTTTCAACGCCCTTTTGCAATTATTATTATTAAATAATAAAAAATATCAAATATAACGCAAAGCACATTATAATATATACACCATACCATACAAAAACAGTAAAAAAAGTACATAAATATTCAGTAATTGTATTACTGAATCAAAATGTGTTAATTATAATTAACCTTGTTACTTTGGCAGCTTGTTGACAATTCGTTTAAATTAGTTTAAACGATTCATGTCATTAATTATAATTTTGGACGGTACAGAGAATTTTTCGAAGAGGATGATGCTACTCTACCACATTTACAGTTCATGTTTGAAAATACGACAAAATATATCTATCTAGTGATAAGTTTCTCCGTTCTTAATTTCTTAATTAAATTATAAAAATGGTGTCAGTTAGGTAGAGCCGTGCTAGAATTGAATAATCAATCTTTTTAAAATTTAATGTAAAAGTAAGGGAAAACATAATATATATATATTTTTTAAATGTTATTCACAAACCAAGGAAAGTTATGGGGAAAAGTGTTTCCTAGAAAAAGATTTCAACACTTAGTCATAACCTGCGTGTTCAATAAGGTATATACGAACTGCACCCAAAGCCACTGTCCAGTAAAAACACATAATAATAAGACTGACGTATGAGACTGAAGAAAAACGTGCCAGAAATGCAAAAACAAAAAATAAACAAAAACATAGGTAGTGTCATGTTTTTTTTTCAAAATAACAATAACATATAACCAACAATATCCAAGCAGTTTTAGTATAAACTTTAATGAACCTATAAAAGCTTATAATTTACAATATAAATGTTTCTTCTTAATTCAATATGTGAAAAAGAAGTTAACACTACCTACCTCGTATGCATCGTATATAATTATTGAATTCCTTCTGCAACCGTGTGGCCTGCTGATGCTGTCGGTTGAAATTCTGGAGGTGATCTTCGAATATGTCGTCTAACGTCCGATCCACTTTGCCTAAGTTTTGGAGCAACTGAAACAGAAAATACGGCATTATGTAACACTTTTTGTTGCGTTTTTATAGAACAGGCCTAGAGAACTTAGTGGGAAGAGACGTGGGTTCAAGTTCCGCTACGTACCAATTTTATAGGTTACCTAACGTTTTTTTTGTTTATATGTAAATCATTTTAAAAATGTTTAAATACTTTGTACCCAAAGTGTAGCTTATTTATTAATCGGGAACCTTTGTATCAAAATTATTTGACGCGGTATCGTCATGGAAAACTTATTAGATTCATCAATACAATACTACTATAATCTACTGTTTGTACAGCAATTTTCAAGGAAACGTAGAATTATGGTATTTATATATGCACATCAAGATCTAAGGCAAACAACTCCTTTAAAGAACATGTCGCTTTCATACGTCGGCTACGTATATGTATGTTTGTAAAGTATATGAATTAATTACACCCACGCGTGCGGTGTAAAGTGAGTAGTGGCTAAATTAGCAGATTATTTGTTTTATTAGGGCTGTCGGGAACGAAAATTGTCATATATTTTGTATATAATTTGAGATGTAGAGAATGAAGACAAGAGGCTAAATAAGGATATGTTATATTATTCTAATTTATATATTTTTTCTTTAATACGACACTAAATATGTAAATGTTTCGGGCACCAAATACATAAACATAGCCTTGTACATTTTACAATAGATGAGGTGACGAAACTTACGTGACAAAACTTATTACGAAAGATTACATACAAATTCTTATTTTGTTGTACTTTATCAAGTAATTTACTGTAAATTGTTCAAAAGACAACACACAGCTGTAATTATCTTACAGTTTATTAAAGACGCCATAAATAATAAAACTATTTAGCATAAGAAGTGAGTCTCCGCACAAATGATTACTCCATAATAGAGATCATTAGTTTAATATATTAAAATATCAGCTTCACGCTGTATCCCGCACACAGCAGGGTAGGCAGAGGGAACCTAGAGTTTTTAGAGACTCCGTTCCCCACTTTCTGCCGAATTCTGGAGGCATTGCGTGTTGAGTGGCAGAACTCAACGCCGCGCTTAGCCTCGACACCAGAGCGAAGAATATAGATTTAGGTAAGTATTTCATCTCCTCGAGTGGGGATCGAACCCACAACCAGTCGGTTTACAGTCACACTTTGTGCCACTGTGCCACGACTGGCCTCAATTTAAATATAATAAACAATATACGAACATCGACAATAATTTCAATATTCATCACCTAAAGTGAATGGGATTCGGTCAGAGATGGGATAGAATAGGTACAATGCTGACAAGCCCATGCTGTCATGACCTTTGTATATTTGTAAGCTATTTAATCACTTAACAGATTTCAATGAACGCCACCAGTAATATGTTTAGTTATTCCAACTACTAAAGTTATTAAAAAAATATATTTCGATTTTTATTGCGTAGGGATAATATAAAAATTCTATGTCAACCCGTGACCACAGACGCAAAAACTATGGGGAAGAACCTAAAAAATAATCAGCAGTTCTTATTACGGAATATAAAAAAAGTAACCAGACAGCACAGTTTAAATAAAATATTACAAAGAACCAAAACTCTATAACCATTAAGTACCTATGTATAACTTTAATTACTTTTATCTCTGGCCAAATTTTTAGGGTTGGCAACCCTAATTCCTAGTGAACACCTGAAATTATATGATTATATAATTAAAACACTATCACACACAACCATACACAAACACACACACACACACACACTATCACTTATATATGGTACGTCTGTTTGTGTTTTCCGAAATGTGAGACACTTGCTGAAACTGGAGACTCTTGTCACACCCACTTGACATAATGGTATTTGACGCAATTACGTACATTTCATTTGCATAAGAGAACTTGTTTGAATTGACATTGATGATAGATTTTTTATTGTATAAAAAATTAAGTAGGTTATGTAGCGGGACATTGTAAATAATAATAGCTGCATTGTTTATTAAATATGTATATATCTATCTATATATATAAAAGGACATGTACCTGACTGATTGAGGTAAGACGCACACAGCCGTAACCGCTGTGCGTAAACGTACGTAACGTAACCGTAAAATTTGGGCAGATGTTTATTTTTATAATCTAGACATCCACTAAGAAGGGATTTTAAAATTTTCTAACAATAAAGGGGTTAAAAGTTTGTTTGAAAAAAATTTTTTATCGCCACAGTTTTTTATAAAAATTTAAATTCAGACTTTTAAAAATATTTTATTGAACACGTGTTTCGTGGTTTTTTTAGAATTTAGTTATATATAAACCACATTGATTGAGTTTAATACAATATTTAGCATGTATACACAAAAAATATCACAAATTTATGGTAAAACTTCACTTTAATCGTATTTAATGCGAAATGGAAATAGCGAACATTAAAATATACACACAAAATAAGTTATTATTAGAGATGTTTATCATCATGTTTAAAAAAGTGAAATTGAAAAATATCCTAATCAATTTCGCTAGAAACTTGATAAAATTACTATATTCCAACTTTCCAAAATTCAGTATGTGTGTATGCTTACACTCTATATAATGATGTATATCATTTGTTTTCTACAAAATATATTCAAGGCGTGGCGTTTTGTTACAAATATCAGAATTTCGATGGAGATATTATCGTAACTTGATGAGAGCATATGGCCTAGAGGTTATAGAGCTTGGACGGTTTTTTTATACTTTCTTAATAAATATTTTCCTTAGAGTGGAATAATCCTATAAAAAATTGTAAAGACCTCTATCTGGACGTAGTGATCTTTCAATAGTTTTCCCTGCCAACCCCACAGGAGAAGATGACAGTCGACGACAACACGAATATTATAAGACGCAACGGATATTGAAATAGGAATGTATATAATGTCATTATAATAATCTATATTAGCATTCGGATCACACCACGTTCATAGTATAAATGTGTCTTGAACGAAACCAAGAAAGGGTGAATGACATGGCGTATTATTATGTTTTTAATTTTTCATACATATCCCTCATGTAGTTAGGCAGATAGAACCTACTGTAAAGACTCTTCGTTCTTTACTTTCCACCCAGGTCGTGTGCTATTGTGTTTTGAGTGGCGGAACTCAACGCCGCACTTTGTCAAAACAAAACTTTAACAGAGAAGTTAATTTCACATAAGTATATAAGTACTAAGTCAATATTAATGTCAACATTAGAGGCCAGCAGAGGCGCAGAGGTACACGCGTGACTGTATACCCGACAGATTGTGGGTTTGATTCCCACTGGAGGAAATAGAAGTGTCTTAACGGGAACGGAGTGCTTAACACTAATTTCTCCAGTTCCCTCTGTCTACGTTGTTATGTGCGGGATACAGCGTAAAGCTAAACAAAATATTATAAAAATATTCTGATATTCTCGTGATATCCAAAGCTGTGTTCAAACAACGTGACTACAAGGTCGTCGAGATGATAGATCACATTCTAGCGGAGGTCAGGACTGGTTGTTCGCTACTTGTACTGCATAGAAATGTATGCAATCTCTGTAGGCCTAAACTATGCGGAATTAACAATTTTGTTTTATATATACATATTTAATGTGGGCGGAAGGGACGTACATGTCTGTCTGATAAATATGTATTTCTTTACTAAATGAGTGAATAACTTTCACTTATCTTAGTGTGACGGAATGTCTTAATTCCTTTAGGGAACCATAAAGGAAATATAGTGTTAGTGAAGGGTACGTATTCCCAAATGAAAATGGAGAACAAATCAAGCCTCTCATAATAGTAATATAATATATTTTTTTAATATATATTTCGCAAATAGATACCATTATCTACTTAATCACGTGAGGAATGTCGCTATTCCTTTGTGAAGTAAGACCGAAGTCCAATTTTTATTGCCCACATCCTCTTCTACATCTTCAGTTATGATCGTGACCTTCAAAAGGAATTTTGTATAATTAGGTTCCTATTATTAGATAGCTATGAGTTAGAGGTCGTCGTGGGACATACTGCGCTGTAAGCTTCTCGCTCTGGTAAGAAGACAAAGCGCAGCGTTCAGTTTCACCCGTTGGGTGTACTGTGCTTGGCAAGTACTGTGGTTTAAGTTATTTATAAAAACAAAAGTCTTATTTTAATATCTACACAAAGTATCAACAATTCCTAGGCCATTAAACCTAAATAATATTAAATTTCTTTGCGACACACAATCTTATTACAACGTAAGAATTATCTGTGACACTAATTTAAAAAAAGACAACATCGCAAGCGAACTCCATAATGTAGTAGTATGTAATCCGATGTAGGTATTATGCTAACACAATATTGTGTCATCGACCGTTGGCCATTCCTACGGACCGTGAACTCAGTCACTAGCTAGCCTATAATTCTCTATATATTATTTTACAGGACGATCGACGTACTCGTATCTTCACCCTAGAGATTTTCTGAACTTTTGGTAGAAAATAATCAATACAATAAATAAAAATTAGCTTCACGCTAAATCCCGCACACAGCAGGGTAGGCAGAGGGAACCTAGTGTTAAGACACTTCGTTCCCCACTTTCTGCCGAATTTTGGAGGCATTGCGTGTTGAGTGGCAGAACTCAACGCCGCGCTTTGCCTCGACAACTCAACACAATAAAAAATAATAAAATAAAATAAGCAAAATCCTAAAATAAAATGTGCCCAATCTTCTAGGTACTTCAGTTTCAGTTGTAAGGCTGAAGCTTTTTTACCGCAACCGTTTGGTTTTCCCTTGTACTCAGTTCCCGGCGCTTAGCAGCTTGGAAGACGATTATATCAAATATATTTTTTTTAATATAATCATCCCCCAAGTGGCAATCGAACCCCTATCCATTGCGGTTATAGTCCGACGCTAACGTAATGGCCTCAATGTCTAATATAATAAATCGGTTGTGGTGTCATTTTCCATTCCAAAACAGGCTAGGTTATTTCTGCCTTTATTAGAGACCGAAAATTATAGAGTACCAAAAAATATTTATTACAATGAAGCCAGTCGTGGGACACAACAACAATGGGTGCCTGTAAACGCGACAGGTTGTAGGTTCAATTCCCACTTGAGAAATGAAATATTTAATATATTCATTTCGTCGCTCTGGTGACAAGGAAAAGACCGGCGTTGAGTTCACACAACACGCAATGTCTCCGAAAATCTGTGGTGATAAACCTAAATATCACAATGAGAAAAAAATATTTTACCACTAGGTTCCCTCTACGTGTGAGATACATTGTGAAGGTAAAAAAATCAATATAATCGGATTTAAAACTATAATCATCTCAAGCGATCAAAATATTTAGAAATATTAAGATTTCAATATTGTGAATTAAAAAAGAAAACCTTTGTTTACAATTTTTTTATTTATCAGTCAACAGTCATATCTACATTCTTCGATTAGTTATCATATTCAGTACAGATAAACTATTTTTATTTTGAAAACAATAAAAATACCAAATATTTAGGTACATTTCGATTAGATCACAGATAAAATAAATAAAGCCCAGATCAATGATCGACAGAATCATCAGAAGCTATAAATAATATTGTTTTAAAAACAAATTTTACATCGAATTAAATGAATACAAACTTAAAATAATAATATACATAAAGTACTATAATGGTATGATGATACAATATTTACATGTATTAGATGAGGTAACTCTACATATTGCTTTAAATAATTAGCTTCACGCTATATCCCGCACACAGCAGGGTAGGCAGAGGGAACCTAGTGTTAAGACACTCCGTTCCCTACTTTCTGCCGAATTTTGGAGGCATTGCGTGTTGAGTGGCAGAACTACGCCGCGCTTTGCCTCGACACCAGAGCGAAGAAATGGAAATATAAATTTAAGTAAATATTTCATCTCCTCGAGTAGGGATCGAACCCACAACCAGTCGGTTGTACAGTCACACTTTGTACCACTGCGCCACGACTGGCCTCGCTTTAAATAATACACATATCTAAATGAATGAATGAAACTGAACGAATTATTAAGGAAACAAACAAGACAAAAATTTGAAAAACATACCTACGAAATATGCGTATACGTATCACGATGTTTATATCTATATATTATAATTCATATTTATATTGAGGCCAACCCGGCGTAGTGGCACAGCGTCAGACTGTAAAGTCAACGGTGGTGGGTTAGATTCTCATTCGGGGAATGAATTGAAAACGTACGCTTCGCTATGATAACAAGATAAAACGCGGCGTTCGGCGGCACTACTAAACACGCAATGTCTTGTAATTTGAACAGTGACTTTATATATATATATATTTTTTTTTGCAACATTACAAACATTATGAATGTTAGGATATTGAACATTATTTCAATAATAAAACACATCCTCTAACACTGTTTTGCTAATTATGCCGGAAAGTTGTGAAAATAATCAGGATATATACTGTGCAGTATCGTTAAAAATTGATATTAAAACACTTGATTAATTGAACCAATGCAATATATCGAAACATGTATGTATATTAGAGATATTGATCTAATACAAAAATTTTTTTATCATCACTTGTACGTAGTGTTAAGACATTCTCCGTTAATTTTTTTAAATTTAATTTCCTCGACTTTGAGTCGGCAGAGGAGGAGTCAAATCCGCAACCAGTCGCGTTTACTGTCATATTTTGTGCCCCTGCGCCACGGCAGGAGTCACTAAATTACTAAATTAATGAAAATATAAAATTAAATAGACGATGAAACTATTTACGTGATGTAATATAGTAAGTAGTTGTAGCGCTCTTCGAAAGATAGACAGACTATAAAAAACAAAAAGAATTGCTTAATTTGAACCAGTAAGTTCTGATATTAGCGCGTTCAACCCAAAAACCCTCCGACTTGTAATATATTTCGAGACTGTATAGATATACTAAATCAGCTCTTCTTCTTTAAAAGAGCTGATTTACAGAAAGAAATTATATTTTTAATTATTGCCATAAAGCGCGGCGTTGTGTTCCGCCACTCAACACGGAATTTCACACGAATTCGGCGGTAAGTTGGGAGCGGAGTGTCTTAAGACTAGGCTCCCTTTGCCTATATATATTTATGAAACGTGCTTATTTAAACTATTTTTAAATAACTTCATAAATACCTAAAATGGTTAATAAAAACTTATCACTCACATTCTAGAAATCGAACCCACAACCTTCCATTTATATAGTGACTTATGAGGTACTAAATCAATAGGCGAAACAAATTCAAATTCACTTTTATTACCGGCACCATTACTTAACAGTTTCGTGTAACAAATCACCCTTTATGGTCAATTACCCGCGGGTAATTCACGATTATAAATCTTTTGACTATAGCAATTTATTTGTAGCAATCATATCAATGACAGTAACATTTTCTTCAGAGTTCTGGATGCCTTTCGTAAAAAAAATATAAGGAAAAAAAGGTGAATATTATTTTGAAAATCCAAAAAATACCTGTATATTATGCAACATATAACTTAGCTTATGATGTAGTAAAATTCTATAAGTATCACGCTACATCTGGGCATATAGCAGGATAGGCAGAGGGAAACTATTGAGACATTGAATTTCCCACTTTCCGACAATTTTTCGAGACATTGATTGCGTGTTGAGTAGTGAAAGTCAACGCCGCGCTTTGTCTTGTAAATAGAAGAGATGAAATAATTAATTATTCCGAGTGGGAATCGTCACGAACTCATGTCGCGTTTGCAATCAGACGTTTTGCCACTGCGTCAAGATGGCCTGAAATTATTCGTTTCGTTGATTCGCAAAAAGTTGAGTGGCAAAAAGACGCAGTAGAACATAAGATGTCCTCATCCCAATTCAAATAAACTAATACAAAACGTTCTTAAAGGGAAAGCTTACGTGGAAGATCATAAAAACAAGTAAATACTTGTAAACTGGTTAGATGTTCCCAATGTATGACGAGAAAGTGTTTCCATTACTTATCTAGAGTAAAGATCAAATATTACACATAGCTTTAGCGGCAACGCCTCTACACCTCGGCTGATAAGTACTTAAATGACTGTTGACTAGCCAATCGACTATTTTAAGCCATCGTGGCGCATTGATACAGTGGTGGTGGCTGTGGGTTCGATACCCACTTGGGGTAATCACTGAATTTCGCTACTCAATACGTAATGCCACAATAAAATCAACAGTCACTGGCTGCTCTTTTCTTAACATAGAGGAGAAATGAGAAGAACAACAGTGTTTTTTTTAAAAAAACATCTATTTTGTAAAACAAATATAATCAAACCTATAGTCAACATTAATAAAAAATTTCAACTATATACATATACATAATAAATAAAATACTTTTTTCTAAAAAGGCATTGGCGGTGAACGGATACGATGAGACGTCCGAATGACAGATACATGACAGCGAACATGTTACACGCGAGTGTGCGACGAGACCCGACACTTAAGACCTACTTGGCTAATTAGATAATTGTCTTTTTACAATTAATTACTTTTTTATTTTCCCATCTCTGACAATTTGGGCGGTTTACCCTTTTATGTATGTATATTTCAGTTTCCCACTCTCCGACTAATTTTCGGATATACTCTATGTTTGAAGCTATTGTGCCATAGTCGGGATAGTGTATTTTTAGCTTAGCGGGTTAGCCAGAGAGAATGGAGTGTTAAACTGTACGGTCGGGATAGCAAGTAGATTTATATTAAATTCTCTCTTCAAGGAATTCTTCTAGCGAGGTAAAACACAACACGGTTTTCTTCCCCGTAATTTATAAAGCATGTCTCTAAAGAAAAATCTCTTTTTCCTAAAAAAAAACTACTTGCTTCAGGTGAGGTTTCGTCATTCAAAACACAATACCGTTTTAACGGCCGAATCTAGAATTTGGACACCCAAGTTCTCTCTGCCTACCTCGATAAATGGGAGAGGTGCGTTAAAAAATAAAGAATATATCTACGTAATACATATATTTTTTTACTTTCCACCAGCTCACTAACGTAAAATTATCTTTATTATTTTACGACTACTATACTATTTATTTTAAAACGCCACCACATTCCTTGAAGCGAGTAAAATAATCTATTATTTATTTATTACGTTTTACTGCCGACGAACGATTCATAACAAATTGTTGCAAAAGTAATAAACCCGACATATAAATTGGTTAACTTCAATTGCTACATGGACGTGAAACGATGCAATTACACAAATGCGTATATGATTATAATATCTACAATACAATATCACATTACGAAATTACAACACCGTCGTGGTACAGTTGGGAACTTTATAGCTTGTAGGTTCGATTCCCAATCGAGAAAAGGAAATATTTAATATTCTTATTTCTTCGCTCTGGCCTTAAGACAAAGCGCGGCGTTGAGTTTCGCAATTCAACACGCAATACCTCCAGAATTCGGAGGAAAGTAGAGAGCGAAGTGTTTTAACACTAGGCTCACTCTCTGTCTACCCTGCACCATGCGGGATATAGCGTGAAACTGAAAGGAAAGTGATGTAACCTGAAGAATAACCCTGACTCTATACATTTAAAACTTTTCATCTTGCTATATTGATGAAATGAAAGATCACTTTATTTCAAGACTAGCTGTATAAATAGCATGATTGACAAATGATGATGGAGCCAACGTCATCTATCTAAATGTGACTGTCAAGTCATATCTATTATAAATTAGCATCAAAAGATATAGATTTCGTATTCAACGATTATTAACATAATAGTATAGGTATCTTATCTTATCTTACAGAATAATTAGAACAAAAAAATGTGTGGACTTTTAGGCAGGATGGAGGATGGAAGCTTCCATTTTTTCGCTGTAAAAAAATAATATTGTAACTTTTATATTAAAAAGAGTTAGCTGCAATTTTAGCAATTCGGTGCCGGTGGTAGCTGTGTGTTCATTAAACCAGTGCTTGCTACAATCTATCTAAATAAAGAATACCTATTTACTTTGAAAATGGAGCGGAAAGTAGGGAACAGTGTCTTAATCTTAACATTAACACTAACTTCCCTCGCAGCCCGCAGTATGCTCGGTACTTAACTTAACAAAATAATAATAATAATATCGTTGTATTAATATTATATATAGTAAAATAAGCAGTGACTATTACGAGATATAGATTAACTGCATGCAACGTAACGGTCTAAAGATCACGGTAATTCTCGTTTAGAATCTGCCTGTCAACAGTCAACATGAAATGTTACGTAACGCTATACATTAGTTAATAATAATAATAACATATAAGCACAAACTCCGTTTCAGTGCGTATTATAGGGAACAAAATGTACTATGTTTAAAGTTGATCATTGGAAGATGTAGTATCTTCCAATGATCAACATTTAAATACTGACTTTTCATTTTGAAATTATGTACTAAAATGTTTTTTATTTAAACCCATGTCCTCTTCTGTTATAGATACATGCATGTGTTATTCTAAATTTCAATAATCATTTTATGAATAGCTCTTTCGTTGCCAAGCAACTGTAAGACAACGCAGAGCTGAAACGAAAGAGAGAGTATATCAGAAACATAATAATAATTTAAAAATTAAAAATACGCTATTTTCAATAGGACATATTAATTAGACGAATGTAATAAAAACGAAAAGCACAAACTCAATGTTTATTAATAGGCAATCCAAGGGTCTCTCAGCCATCTTCCAATTCCATCATCACATGGTAATTCAGTTACTTAGATTTTATTATATAGTTCAACTTAGTATAGCTTCATATAGCGTCCCAATAAAAACTTGTTAAAATAGTGACCTGTCACTATATCTTCCTTGTCTACTTCGTCACAAAAGAAGTACCCTTACTATGTTTATATAATACTTCCCTATAATAACTCACGCATAGAACAAAATCCTCGTAGACTACGAGTGGGGGACGCGTGTAATTGATATAGTCTGTTACACCTAGACTTGTCGAGCTGCAAGGGGCTGATATTTGTATTACGATGTGAGGGTGGAGTGTATTCTATATCTACCTACCGACAGACATGTATAGATTTTTATATTGCTTCAAGTACTCAATCTCGTACATTTTTTTTACTTTACGCTGTATTATCACGCATATAGCAGTCTTCAGTGCGTGAGGAGGGAATCTAGTGATATGACACTTCGTACCACAAACTGCCAAATTTTCAATCAAAATCATTTTGTAAAATTCCCGCACACAGCAGACAGAAAGAACCTAGTGTCAAGACTTTTTGTACCCCAATTTCCGACAATTTTGGAGGCATTGTGTGTTGAATGGCGAAATCTCGTGGTGTTTTCTTTATGTGTCCACTCTTTGCATTGAATGTATTAAAAAAACACCCCGCTTATAATATAAAACTGATACAGATTTCTTAACTAAACAACAAACAAACTCCCAATACTGCCGTTCTCATTAATTTCATTATAACCAACTTGTATTCACAAATGTATTCGAACCTGTTGCATTACATTACCTTGCACAAATAATAGAACGAACAGTGAACGTGACCAGTGCGGCGCGGCGGTTGTGTTTCACAACAAAAGGCTATTTCTAGTTCAGGACGTATGACCGCAAGTTATTATGAGAATCGTATGTCATATATCAAAAATCATATTGCATAATTATTATTACTAAAGAACTGAACTGAGGACAGTCGTGGAGTAGAAATACAAAGGGTAAACGCGACAGGTTGTGGAGACAGTTTCCAACTCGAGGAATTGAAATATTTTCACATCTTTGCTCTGGTGTCTAAGCATGGAGTTTCCCACTAAGCACGCAATGCCCCAGAATACGGCGGAAAATGGAGAACACAGTGTATCAACAATAAGTTTTCAATGCCTACTCCGCTGTGTGGAAGATGCAGCGCAAAGTGAAGTACATTCCCATACATTCAAGTTTGTTTAAAAAAATAGAAAACAGATCTCAGGTAGCCTACAGAACAGAAAGTAGCACCTGACAAGTATTTAAAGAGTAGAACCATGTTGAACGTGTAGGATGTAAAAGTACCTACCGTATACAGCTCAACTAAATACATACTCGATTTCAAAGACGACTACGGACACCTCGGCTATTGTTAAGATTACAATACATACATCTATCAAGAATCATTTCGTCGCATTAAGTTATTATATACTTACATATTATAAAGGCAGTCTAGGGATATTGTGCCATAGTTATCGTATATTTAACTAAATTAACCAAATATTATTGTTTTAGGTCCAAATACATTCATTTTCGTTCATTTACTGTTTGTATCTTCTTGTTGAAACTTCGATCCTTGTTCGGTCTCGGTTTAGTCTGTGTTTCAATTTATTTACGTTGCAAGACAAAGCGTGGCGTTGAATTCCGCCACTAATGTTTTGTTATTTTAATGTTTATTTTTTGTTTAAAATAAGTTGTAACAAGCGACTAAGAATTTCGGCGTAGCTTGATGAGAACCTATGACTTAGTAGTCAGTGCGCTTGGACTGTTTCCAAGAGGCGCGTGTTCTAATCACGCTAAGTTTAAATTATTTATGATCTTCCTAAAAAATTAACACTGTCTTAACACTAGGTTCCCCTTGCCTACCCTGCTGTGTGTGGGATACAGCGTGAAGCTGATAATATTTTTATTAATATTAAATATAATAATTTTATAAAAGCCAACGTGTGTAAATATTAAATTTTACGTTACGTTACGAAATAAATAAACTACAAGCATATATAGGATCCACGGCCAAATTTAAGTCGAGAGGCGAATTAGGTCATTGGCATATGAGCTAATATGTTTCCATGGTACCGTTACAAAACATTAAATAGGATGTAGTTTTAACAAAAAAAAAAAAACAAATTGCTACACAAGTAGTTAGTAGTGATGTTCGACAAATTGTTTCTTATTATTTTTACACTAACTTAAGAAATTATGTTGATTTATTTTCTCTTTATCTACATATATATGTGATAAATAATATATATCCCAATAACATACATTATACGAGGCCAGTCAAAAAAAAAAACTGTATCCAATATAATTTTGTAACATTATAAGTAAGTATATACTATATTTTAACTGATTACATTAAAATTTTATTCATAAAATCTAAAGCATTTAAAGCTTTAACATCTAAACTAAATCAAAGAGGAATATGTTTAAATAATACAGAGAACGATAAACTTTTGTAGAGTAGGTACTACAGAAGAGTTATTTCAAAGAGAAAATCGAGGCTTGGCAAGTTTCCGAGTCGCACACATCTCGATGGCGTTCTTCGGCGAATGTCAAGAGATATTTCGACGAATTCGAATAATTCAGGACTGGAAAGCAATTAGGGTTAAGAATTGAAATTTCAGCCAGACGTTCATAATACGCAAAATCGATTATAAGTCGATGTTATGGAATGTTATGTTTAACTTTCGATGAACATAGAAAAGTAAAGTACAGTGTTAAGTTCCGCTTTCAATTAAGCAGTATACAGAAAATGTAATGTACGAATTACTATTTACATCAAATATTATCAAAAATATAAAAGATAAATGTGCTTTGAAGTTGTAATCAGGCTTATTTCGGTATTGGTCTAATAAATTAGTATCATTCAATCTCTCTTAATTTAATATTTACTTAAATTTATATTTCCATTTCTTCGCTCTGGTGTCGAGGCAAAGCGCGGCGTTGAGTTCTGCCACTCAACACGCAATGCCTCCAAAAATTCGGCAGAAAGTGGGGAACGGAGTGTCTTAACACTAGGTTCCCTCTGTCTACCCCGCTGTGTGCGGGATACAGCGTGAAGCTAATTTAATTTAATTTTAATTTAATTTTTAATTTAATTCAATCTCTCAAATTAATAAGTTTACTTTCGCAGTTACACTTTTTGCCTCTGAGCCACGTCTGGCCTCCCCAAATTGAGACAATGGCTAATAATACTTTAATGAGAAAACCAAGAAAAAATTGAGTCAGCCTATCAAATTACTAATATACATACATGCGTTGCATTTTCCTGCATCCTGATGCATGAAAATAATAATAATCGAGCGCGTTCTCCGTACAAGTGTTCAGATACTGACGTCAATAATGTCGGAAGTGGCATGCTGCACTCTAAACAGCCCGCGCGTACGCTGTGTTTAAACGTTCATACGTGAAATTAGTAATCCACGATTGCCGATACGTAAGTACTTCAAAAGATATTTTTTTTTGTTTGCAATAGATAATGAAGCTAGTTAAATATTGCGGTATTTGTGGTGGACTTACCTTGAGTGTTTATTACTTGAACAGAAATGTCAGAACTGTTAGTATATTAATTAGTCTAGCAGGTAACTTTTTTTTTATATAATATGAATATATGCTTAGACGTGGTTGTATCATGTAAAAAAGCCTAACGATGTCATGGTAAAAGGTTTGAACTCCATTCTTTTGGTTTTGAACACGAAAACACACGAACAATTTTATCGGAACATCTCTAAGGAAACATTTACACATCACTAGCCTCGCTGACTACACCTCGGTAACGGAGACATGGCAACATCCCAAAGAGGCAAAAAATAATCTAATCCAGTTAACTTGCTCTATAAAGCACGTGAAACGTAGTACTTTACCGACGACCTTGTAGTAGGTAAGTACTGTGGAAGTGCTAATTATGCGTGACTCGCGTAAACACAGCGCCCAGCTCACTTCAAACAGATACGACGGAGACATGCAAACATAGTGATTATACAATCATTTTATGTAAGAACCCATTTAATATTATGAGAAAAAAAAAATATATTGTTTCTTATGAAAATTTCATACGAGTACACAAAATATTTATAACATGAGAAAATATTTTGAACAGAACAAGCATTTAGAAGCAAAATTTACACGTAAAAGCTTATTATGCAATGTAAATTTTAAAATAAAAATAGAGTTTGTTTATTTTTTAGCAATGCATATAAAATTTAGCAATTTATATTGTTTTATATTCGTATACAGACGGTACGAATAAATTGATCATAGCTTCAAGTTGGTAGTAATTGGATGAAAGGCTTTGATTTAAGATATTATATTTTTTTAATTATAATTAAATTTTTAATTACTACTTAGTATAAAAATTTTATTTTATCATAGCGCCAATGAAACTGAAATTATTATTGAAATTCTACATCAAAAAATATTCTATAAATCATACACAGATTCCTCCACAACGAATCAATAAACAACAACTCATGAACTAAAATTAAATAAATAAATAATGCTGAAAGTAATAAAATAGATTCAGCAATCGGAACATTTGGGTCACTTCGTAAAATCAAATAAACGTCAAAATTAAACTGCTTTGGACCGCCCATGACCCATTTCATTTTAGACAGATAGGTATTTGTTGCCGTGGAATTTTCTTATTTGTATAATGAGATTAGATATTATCATTTTGTACATTTTGAGGCTAGCCGAGGCGCAGATGCACAAACGGTTGGTTGTTGGCGCGACAGGTTTTGTGTTCGATTCCCACTCGAGGAAATGATTTTTTTAAACAGAAACGTCTCAATGGAAAAGTAGGACTCAACATTACGCAACATAAGGTTCCCTCTGCTGATCCTGCTATATAAACCATATTGGTAATTAAGGTAGACGGTCAGTTACTATTACTAAGTTTCAATTCAGTAGTTCCATTGCAGTTAGCGCATTTCTACGGGTGCTCTAGCCTTACCCCAACGTAAACACGAGGGTGATTATCGGGTAGTTTGTTAGTTATACACCTTGTATTGAATATTTGGAGCTAGAAATTTAGATTTTTTTAGCAAAGAAACGGAAATAATAATAAATAATAATTCATTACTCCGAGGTTGAACCTCCGCGTTTAGAATCGCACACATGGGCTCCTGCACCACGACGGCTTTAAACAAATATATTTTTTAATTTATATTGTAATTAAGGCCGTTACATCATAGGCGAATTTATGTTCTCCACCTACATATCAAATATGTTTGATTGGTTCAAGGAAATTAATGATATATTTTGCAGTGATATATTTTGCAATGATTAATTGATAGTGAAACAAAGAGAAGAGAGTCTTTTAGTTCTACGTTCTACCTAAATCTTGTGTTAAAACACTTTGTTCTCTATATTTCGTCACCATTTATAAACGGAAAATGCGTCACTAGATTTTCTAACTAAAGTATTTAAGTTGTAAAGATCTATATCTGTAAACTATACATTAGATTGTTTGGTTATAGCAACCTATTGTTGACCACTAAGAGCTGGACAATGGATATCTATTATGATTTCATCCACCCTTATTACTTACTGGATAAAGATTAAAATGCTTTACTTTAAATTTGATGCTCATTTCAAGGCTTAAATGTTAACTAACAACAATGTCACGTAAATGATTCAACAGAGCAAATGTATTGACAAACTAACTTGTATGCAGTGTAATGAAAAATGTATGGAACTAATATTGCCCAAAAAGTAAAAATTATAAAAAAATAATTCATTTGGTTATTTTTTTTTTATTATTTATTTTGGCGAGGATACTGTGCCAATTTCAAAATTATAACTCAAGAGGAATCGACGGATACAGACGGACAAAGATCCCATAAGGGCATAAACCTATAAGGGTTACTATAAGACCTGATCCTATAAGAGTTTAAACTCTACAAACAAAAATATATATGAGTAAATATGATTTTAAGTTTATAATTTTCGCAATTAATATAAACTTCGCCTTCATGATATTAGGATGGTGTCTCTAAGGGTTAAAGTCAAACGAAATTAAAAGAATGATAATGACATTTCCGATTTACTTGACGTGGTCACGTGATCTTGTTGTGTCAATCCGTTATTGATATTATTATGCATACAAAGCACAGCACCTCGTGGCTGAGCTCCAAGTCTGCAAGTGCGAATTGCAGATAGTAAAGCCCAAGTGACAGCCCTGGGTCATTTATATAGTGTCTATGAGGCCTAAACATGCTTATACAAAATTAAGAATAAATATGGAATTTAAAAGTAATAAAGAAGTTTCATATTCTTCTGTTTAATATACATCACTAACTTCGTGTAAAAAAAAGAGCTATTGCAAAATAAAAGTACAATGTATTCAAATTTTAACCTAGTAACGCTTGTTGCTCTTCTCAAAAAATGGCAGTGATCTGTTGACATCAAAAGAAATCTTAAAAACTAAGGTAAAACTTTAGTTGTAAAACCTTATATTAATATTGTTTCTATATTTTCCTAGCTCTATACTCTGGAACCTACTACCGGCGCTTTTACAGATAAACGTTGTGCCGCTGCGCCATGACGGCCTTAAATTTTAATACAAATAAATTCAAAGCCAGTCGTGGCGCAGGGGCACAAGCAATTGTAAACGCGACAGATTGTAGGTTCGATTTCCACTCGAGGTAATGAAAAAATATATATATTTCCATTTCCTCATTCTGGCAAAGAGGCAAAAGAGCGGCGTTGATTACCGCCACTTAACACGCAATGCCTCCAGAATTTAGTAGAAAGTGAGGAAAGAAAGTGCCCTATTGAGAACGGAGTGTCTTAAACATACGTTCCTAGGTTCCCTATGGCCAACCATGCTCTGTACGCGATATAGTGAGAACTGAACAGAAACAAATAAATTCCAGCAATAAATCATAACGTTAACCACATTCATTCAAAACAATAAAAATTCACTTTCAATTAAAGCTATATATAAAAGTTTCATAATATTACATTAAACGTATTTCCTAACAAAATGGTAACGGTCTCACGCGATTTGTGCGAATTGTTATTATATTCATATGTTAAAGATTTAATATTATTTATTTAAAATAAAAGTTAGTTGCGTGCAGTATCGGAGAGATAAATAGCTATTATTTTCTCGTTCTGGCAATAAGTAAAAGCGCGGCGTTGAGTTTCACCATTCAACACACAACGCAACTCTTAATTATTTTTATTTGACCACAAGTCGCGGGTAATGCGTGTATGGAATAAATATTAGAGAAAAACCGGTTAAGTGGGAGTTACACTCGCCCACCGAGGCTTCCGTACCTAATTAAGGGTTGTAGGTGAACGGGAAGAACAACTTATAAAAGTTGACAAATTTGAGTTAGTGGGCATGTGCACTCATTTTGTATAAAATGAATTACAAATATAAGTTTGTATTGATTTTTCCTATGATATACGTATAAATTCTCACATTTTGAGTTTTTTCTTTGTTTGTATTGTAATTTCGTGCCAAAGTTCATAAATTTAGGGTACTTCCAGTGGCCTTTCCCATTTTGATTTGCGGCAAATTTCATTTAATGTATCTTTTGCATGCCTTGACTTAATTTTTTTTTCTGTGCTTCAAGTAACTAAAGACTTTAAAATTTCATGTTAATTTTAAATTGATGAACAAAGTGATCCTATAGGGGTTCCGTCGTTATGCTTTGAGGTACGAAACTCTTCAGGAAAACTATTAATAAACTAATTTTAGCCAAACAGAGAACAACCAACCAACCAAACCAACAGAGAACAACAATATGGCGGGTGATTAAACACAACGTGACAATACATATTTCCTTGTATCATTAAGTGAGACTATAATTTAGTAGTTTTTAATGTTTTTTGCCCTAATCACACATTTATTTATTAATTTTAGTGTTTCTAATCTCCTTTGTTATGTTGATATTTTATTCATATTTTTGTATTTTTTTTCTTTACAAGGAGAACTAAGCAACTCTGGCCTTCATATTACTATTATAAATGGTATTTTTTTTTCAGCTTCATCTATATCCTGTATATAACAGGTTAGGAAGAGGGAACCTAGTGTTAAGACATTTTGTTCCCCACTTTCCGCCGATTTTTTTGAGACATTGCGTGTTAAGTGGCGGAACTCAACACCCGCCTTTTTTTAAATGAAATCATAATAATAAGTCATTCCACCGAGTGAGAATGGAACCCACAATCTGTCGCATTGTCGCATGTTATATGCAGAATATTTATATATTATATAGTACGATGTAATAGCGTAGAAATGTTCCTATCAGCTGTATCAAATGCAGGAATGCGGCGAGTGAACTCGAGACGGAGGCGTCCGCAAATGTCAGTACGACAAAAGCGTGAACCAGCCTATGATGAAATTATATACAATACAAACCGCTCTTGCGGCTTTGTGGCTTTAAATTTTGCTAATTTGCCTCGTTGCCATAACTAGAAAATTAAAATTTGCCCCTGTTGGTACAGGGGCAAATTTAAAAAAAAGCCTTAAAAAATTGTAAAAATGTTAGTTTTTCAACTTTATGCTGTAGAGAAACGGAGGCTTGTGTTCCTGTCTGTTTCCCATTTTCCACCCAATATCCGACACATTGTGTCTTGAGTTGCGAGACTCAATATTGCGCTTTATCTTGTTTTAAAAAAAAAGAAATAAACAAAGCCATTCCCTTAAGTGGCAATCGAACCCACAACCTTCGTATTTACATTCACGCGGCGTACCTTCCGTTTACATAGTACACAATCAACAACAAGTTGACCAACATAGTAAAGTAAAAACATCAATATCAGGTTCCTCAATGAGGCCATACGTCTCTCTAGTTTCTTGGAAAACGAGAAGTTCCACGTTAGACACATGCCTATCCCTTTTCTTAATTCACTTCGTTATGGGTCCAGGGTTTACTTGTAAATAAAAAAATAAATTGTGTCTATAGTATAATTAAGATATTTTTTTTGTATTATTTACTATTCTTTAACAATGTTTTAATTAATTTAATGTTTTTTTTTAAGTAAAAAGTTATATGTAGTTTTTATAATATCGACGACGACGATGCGCGACGACGGCCTTAACGATCGTCGCGCAGTGGTACGGCGGTTGTGAGTTCAATTCCCAATTGGGCAATGTTTCGAAATTTACCACTAACCTCCCTCTGCCTACTCCGCTATTTATAGCGAATTACAGCGGCGAAGCTAAAAAAAACTGATTTTCTATTAAAAACGTACAGACATCAAGAGGCGTCGATAATATACATATTCGGTTCGGTTCCGGCTATCGTTGTCCTCTCTCGCTTTCCCCCCAGACCCACCTGCGTGTGACACACATCCATAGATGGATGCTTTCTATTTGCAATCTTTGTAGTTTCACACGATCATTATTTTTATTTTGTGTAATATATATTTTTTTGATTGTACGGCCATTTTGCGACGCCTATTTTTTAATTGTTCACACTTTTCTTTTAAAGTATTGTTTGTTTTGAAGGTAAAAATAACTTCAGTTTTTTTTTAATGATTTGATTAATGATAATTATGTAGATTAATAACGTTGAACGTGATGGTATCATATACGTGTATTAATGGACGCAATAGTTATAGATTCTAATCCTTTCTGTGGAGTTTTGTCAGTAATATAAGTGATTTCTCGGATTAGTTAGGAGAAGTGCGGCGTTAGTTTCCGCAATATTAAATAAGCAATATATTTACAGAATTAATTCAAATTTGCGCGTTATTCACACTTCAAAAAATATGTAAACCATATTATATGATTTTGAATTTTTAAAGTAATCAATTGGAAAGTTTTTTCATTAAAAAAGTATCTTAATATTTGGGTCAATTTAAATTATAATTGTCAATTTAAACATAACTTTCAGTATTTTAATGAGCCAATGACAAGTTTGCTGTTTGGTCGAGTTCTTTTTTTCACAAAATTAACGATTTCTAAGTTAACCTAGTCGTGACCTACAAATTGATGTCGTTAATTAATTCATTTTAATTGGATACAACGAATGCGTATCGTGTCAAGTTTACGGTCGTGCGTTGTACTTGAATTTTTTATTATCACATATAATGACATAAAAATAGATACCATTGAGACCTCGAGGTCTCTCTGCCTATCTTGCTATATGCGGGATACAGCCATTTTTTTCAAAAGTCAGTATAAAATCCAATCCAATGTAGTTTTTCAGATTCATAAATAAAACAATATTAAGCTTTTTATGATTTTTATAGCTTCCATTTTATTTTCACAGAAATCTCTCAAATAATAGATGCTTAATAATACATTTTCAAATTAACGAATGGATTTGTAATATACTTATAGTTTTCTCCATCCACTTCTCATATTTTGCAGGCTTGGCTAAGATATCCAATTTCGTTAGTCATTTTCTTTTAAATGATAGAAAGAACTTGACTTTTTATATAGCGGAAGAGGAGCGGAAGAGGAGGAAAAAGACTTTTTATACACCGGAACTCAACGTCGCAACTAAAATCGAACAGTATTTTATTTACATCACACATTTCTTTTGCACCACAACGGCGTCTTTAATGTATGTCATTACGTATTCTACAAATTTCTTTATTTTTTTCATTTCCACAAAAAAACAAGCTAAAACAGTAACAAAAGAAGCACTTACAAAATATAAAGACAAAAAAATGATGGTAAAGAACAATGGGACTATATTACTACAGCGTAAATTAAATTATTAATTAATTAACCGTCACAGTCAGGTAAGTCATTGTGTAATAAAGAAAGAACCTGACTTTAAGCTAACAATACGGCTATTAGAGACCTGACCGACTTTTAAGACGAATTTGTGCGAGATTAAAATATTTGAGGCCACTGTGGCGAAGCGGCTCGACGTCAGACTACACAGTGACACAGGCACAGTTCTGAGATCGATTACTTACTCAGGAGAATGTATGAATGAATTACATTGGCTTTACTCTGTTAAACGGATAAAGCGCGGTGTTTAATTATGTCGCTTAACATGCAATGTAAAAAATTGGATATGGAGTGTTTAAACACAAGGATCCCTTTGCATATTCTGCTCAGCGAAAAAAAGATTGAAGCTGCCATTGCTGTGAAGTGAATCACTGTAATCACGACGGTTGTGGGTTCAACACCTACTCGAAATAAGAATTAAATGACTTCTATTTCCCCAATGTGGTAAGGAAAAGCAGGGCATTAGCTTTCAGCATTCACCACTTAATATTTTACATTCGAAGAATGTGGAGAACTGTGTATAGACAGTCTAACGAGCCACGGTTGTGGGTTCGATACCCACTCATGGAAATAAAGTAGCAAAATTTTAATCATATAACAAGATGAAGCATGGCGTTGACTACCGCGGCTCAACATGCAACATCTCGAAAACACCTTCCCATCGTTGGTTACCGCGTTAAGCTTTTTTTTGTCTAAAGATCAGAACAATCGCTGTACCGATAACCCAAATATTCAAGTCGGCATCGACCTTGTTTTCGTTTTCGTTCAGCCGTCGTCGTCGTCGAGCGTCGCGGACCGTTTCGCAGCCGCGTGGAGGACGACCGATAAGTGACATAATACGACTTAAAAATAATGCCCGTCTCTCGGGTATAAGTGAGTCATGCATTAATTGTATTTTTTTACAACTATTTATAATATTATCATATAATTTATGTTTTAGTTTTTACAACCTTTAATTTTTTGTCACAAGGAATTGATAGAAAGATCCTAATGCTAAGACTTGAGAGCTATGGTATAGAGTCCGACTCTACCAAACTAAAAAATTGATATGTACTATCTTCTCTTACACTCTGTTTTTCCGTTTTTCGCCCATAACCAAGACACTCTTGAATTGGGAAATATTTACATATTTCTATAATTAAATTATATAAAATAAATTCAAATAAATTATCTAATTTTGTGTAAATCTTAAATATTTTAAATATAATAATTACAATATTATGAAAGCAAATTGCTCGAAAGAATTACAGCGCGTTACTAAACTCATCTAGTTTCAACACTAATGGGTTAAGAAGTGCTATAAAATTAAATAACCGTCTGCAAATCGTTTTAATTCTTTATTAAAACATATTATTATATTACTACTTTTCTTTATTAAATAACTAATGAAAGTTACCATTTTTATTTCAATGCTTATTACATAAATATATATATTTCACAAAATTAGCCAGATTAAATGCGTATTTTTCAAATTTTTTGCTTGACGCTGTATCCCGCACATAGTAGGGTAGGCAGGGGGAACCTATGTTGAGGCACTTCGTTATCCATTAAGGCACTTTCGTAGCCCACTTTCTGTCAAATTCTGGAGACATTTCGTGTTGAGTTGAGTTCCGCAACTCACCGCGCTTTACCTTGTTACCAGAGCGAACAGTCTTACGCTGTTTTCCATGCGCTTTGACGGGCCTCAAAAGCAGCTTAATATAACTATATATTAACTTTGACAAAAATATTTTATACCTGCGGCTTCTTTCTGATCGCAGATACAGTGAGTGAGTGAGTGATTAACGTAACGTAACCTATAGCCTAATTGAATAAATGAAATCCAACATAAAAATATTTTTTCAATCCGAACCAACAGTTCACCTTTATAATATTAAGTATAAATTTGGACAAATTATTAAAATATAAAATATTATACTCTCGATACGATCGTGTCAAAGTAATAAATACTAACAAACAATCTTTCATCAATTTTATAAGAATTAACTAACACAGTAGAGCTAACCAAATTAAAAAAAAAGAAAACACCAAATTGAAGTGAAATGTGCCGGATTCCTCAAAGGCAATCAGGTAGAATGCTGTATACGCAAGTGCCTACATACATTTATACGTAGGTAGGTATAAAATAACTGACAAAACCCGTTTGGTTAGATCAAGTTACCGTTGTATTGACTTTGGTCAAGCGAAGAACTAGACGATCGTAATATTTTTTGGAAATTTTGACGAGATGTTATTATATACAATTTAAGGATAAATAAATTTGAGTAGAATTTTTATTGAAAACACTTTTAGAGCTTTTACTATAGATATACATGTCGTTCTATTGACGCATCAATGACTTAACTGCAATTAAAAAAAAAAAAGAAACAAGTTTATATGTCAATTTATGGGGATAGCCTATTCACAAATTTTGATTACATCTTCTGCAATAATTTATAAAGTATGCCGCTGTTGCACCAAATTAGCGACATACAGATAACATAAAAATATTTATATACTTTTTCAGGGAAATTTTAATAGCAATATATAAAAGTGTCAGACTAAAAAGTGATGGTGTTCTGTTCATGTTTTTATAACGGATATATTTATTATTTATATTTGGAATATTTTATGTTGGCTCAGATAAATTGGTTAACGTACAAAACACATATAATATGAAAAAAGTAATAAAGTATTTAATAGATTCAAATCACGATCGTAATCGATATGTACAACGTATTACATCACCGTCGCTATCAATCTTGGTAAAGAACAATAAATGTTAGTGCCAAAATTAAAACATAATTAAAATCCAAATAGAGTGTGGTCGAACTATAGACGCCATGCCAAATTTAATACTAGTTATGACGCACACGTTTTTTAAAAACAACGTTAGTTTAAAAACATCACGCTGTATCCCGTAGTCCCCTGTACCCCTGTATAGGCAGGGAACGTGGTAAAAAGACACTTAGTTACCCACGTTCTAATTTCGGGACATTAGTTTTTGCGTGGCGGAAATCAACGCCGTATGGCTTGCTATCAGAGTGAAAAAAATCATTACCTTTGATTCCCATCGAACCCACAACAGTCTTTACAGTCACACAGCATGGCCGTTGCGCTAAAACGGCAATAATATCTTATCTGTGGTTTGGCGACTGGTTTCTGCCGAAAAGAGCCGGCAACAAATTCAACAGTTGCTCTTTTGAATAGAAATAACGAATCACATTAAATAAAACAAATCGATTACAAAAGATTTATATACTAAAAATATCAAATTATACACAATATTAATGTATGTATGTATGTGTGTGTGTTCGGTTGACGGTCTGATTTAGAGCATATCATTTAGACTATATTTAAATATATTTCTTAGATGTTCTCTTCTATGTATTGTTTACGAGTTATCGACTTTCTCTGATTGAGAGAAGTGGGCTATAACAATACTGTGATATTATGACATGAGTTATCGATGTTTTTAAATCAGAAATTAGGTGTTGAGGTTTTTGTTAAAAGCTCGATGTTAATGATTTATCTATTCTATTTTATGTAATAACTTTTCAAGCCCCAAAAATAAAAATAAATTATCTGACATTTTCATCAACAATTAAATTATTTTTTAAGCTGCACGCTGTGTCAAGACACTCCCCTACACTTAGCGACCGAATTAGAGACATTGCGTGTTGAACGATAGAACTGAACGCTCTTCTTTCACTTGCCAGATCTGAAAATTTAAAGAAATTCCCCCCGAGCGGAAATCCAACCCACAATCATCGTATTTCCAACTACGTTGTACCACTGCACCATGGCCATCTTAGCTAGACATCTTAATAAAAACGTATGTTACATAACATCATCAGCACATTTTCACAAAATAAAACATATCAAACAGTACGACCGACCGTAAAAGTTTTTCGACATCGGATACAGTGCGCGACGGGAATAGTCACATCCCTGGCCTGGCCGCCGTCCATACTGTTGGTACCACAGTGCAAAATGGCACATATACATGCAATCCTCCTACGATTATCGGTCTTAGACTGTCGTATTTAGGCCGACTTTCGTTTATATGTTATAGGTTTGAATTTACGTAATTTAAGATGCGCTCTCGAAACGTCACTTCTGTTCGCATGAAAACACTTCCGGATGACGGATTGGTTTCGCGAAACTTATTGTAGTGCTAAGGGGTGCAAGGTTAGTTCAACACCGGGGTGTGAACTACAGGAAAGTTCATTTACTACTGTAAAATTTGCGAAAAAAAATTAGCTGTAAGGGGAAATTGTAAACTCACTTTGTTCAATGACAGAATAATTTAAGAACTGACGTCTGGCCTATCTAATTATCTGACCGTTTAAATAGTAGCCTTTAAGTAATAAAATCTAAAGCGATTACATAAAAGTCGCGTGCATACACCTGGTATTGCTTTCACATATCTCACGTGAATCTTTTTTATAATAATTTTAATTCGTTTAAAGATAATAAATATGTCATTAAAAAACGAAAATCTAATTTGTCTTATTGATGAATATAGTCATTTCATAAAAAAAATAAAATGCTACCATTATTTTAAAGCTAAAGAGTTTGTTTGGTCAAACGCACTAATCTAAGAAACTATTAGTTTGAATTAAATTCTTTTTCTGTTGAATAGTCCATTATCGTGGAAGGCTGCAGGATATATTACGACAAACTAACCGTTGTACCAAATCGTATACCTGTTCCAAATGTAAATGTGACTGAGGTTCAAAATAATAATAGATAGTTAACTGAAGGTTATGGAAGAAAATAGTTTTGTAATATTTTTAACCACCTTATAATATCAAAAGAAAATATACTTACTATTTAAATATAAAAGATTATTAATTTTAGTAACACACTAAAATTTACTGAAAGCTTAAATATATTTATTTAAACAAAACTGTAAATTTCAACAGGATATGAGAACGATAAATATGGCTAAAGATAACTGTCATCATCGTTTCATTTCGGATGGAAGAAATGATTAGGTATTTTACTTTTTAAATAAATCATTCATAAAAATAAAGTATATTTTTTCAATAAATAAAAATATTTATTATCAATATTTCTAGCTGCTTCGCATCCACATATAGCAGGGTAGACAGAGAGAACAAAGTGTTAACACTCTACGTTCCTCACTCTTGGTCATTGCGTGTTGAGTAGTGGAACTCAGCGCCGCGCTCTATCTCGTTACCAGAGCAGGGACAATACAAAAAGTAGGAATCGGGAGCCCACAAACGTGACTAGTACTTTATAGTCAGACACAACGACGGCCTATTTGTGTATTCTTGCATTATATTTAACGGTTAGTAGAATAGAGGCAATAGAGCGCCTGTAGAACGTGTGAGTAATGTAAGAGAGCGTGGCTTCAAATTCCAACAATTCTATGAAATGATCAATAAATCTATCACAATCTGGAAGACATAAATAACGTTAAACAATTTTTATCACAATTTTCATACAAAACCGACTTACATAATATCCATCACGCGATAAAAAAACTTTTACTTCATACGTTTCGCAATAATGAACGAAAACTACTGTAAGAGATTACAGATGACATTAGCGTGTCGGTGACCATTTTGGTTTCATATTTTCGTGCTAACTAAATTAGGAAGTCTAACTCACTTTGCACTCGGTTTCATTTGTCACTGTGACATGCCGAAATTATCATATGATATTTATTATGTGGATATGTTGGCAGTATTGAGTTTGTACATCGAGAACATAGCATTTAGTGTATTTTTTCATTTGTATTTTTTTATCTCTTCCTTGTATGGGATAAAACATGTCATCCTGCTGAATCTATTCTTTTGTCACAAATGCTTTAAATTACTGTAAATAATTTTAAAACAATTTTAATAAGTAATTTTATATTCTTAATATGGCAAACGTTTCTTTTCCCTTCCAATCATGTTTTCTGTGATCCATATATAGTAGGTACACTGAATTAATATTTCACGTGGGTTTGGCCGTTCACCCTAAGGCCTGACTAATGCAGGCTTGGACCTATTCCAAATTTAGAAGACTTTATTATACAGGTTTTTTCATTGAAAATTATATGAATATTAACTATATAATCTGAATTTGGAAAAACAAAAAAATCTTTCTGATGTTGGATATTTCACTCATCGAGCAAGTACTGTTAACTTGGATTATTAGTCTGTCATGACTCTCGATCCATATAAAATTACTTTTTATAATTTTTATATGATCAGTAAGAAACTACAGGTAAACGCTAGTAAGAGGTATCTATATGAGCTCTTATATTAACAGAAACACACCATCGTTACATAACCGATGTGGCATCCGATACACAGTAATATGAAACGTTATCAAACACATGTATCAACAATCCGTTGTTAGATAAGGCGTGAAAAATTAAAACAAAGGCACTGAAACAGATCAATACCGGACAGATAGCGCTATCGGTGTTATTCCACGAATGCTTTAATGAGAGAATTAATTGTGTGTTACGTTTCATGCATGAAAGTACATGTTGCTTTAGATAATTATATTGTTTGGATTGATGGATTTCTTACTTGAGCTTATGAAATGGTGATATGTTACAATGTTAGTGAGATAAGTGATTTGCCTTGATTTTATCTAAAAAAAAAAAAAAATTGTGGAGTAAGCACGTGATCGACATAGCTAGATTGATTAAATCGAACTCTCAATCATGGCTTTTGAAGTCAGACGCTGGACCGCCGCCACGATGGCTTCATCTTTTTCATTGTAATAATAACAATAGTATTTTTTTATTTATATTTTATATCGAATGGAATTATTATTTCAGTTAGAGGAAAGGAAATTCATTTATACAAAGGAAATTAAAATACATTGCGTACAAATTATTACACGACACGAGATAAATTACGATAGTAGCATGAGTTATTCTTTACAGTAAGTAATTGTCTTGGTGCATCGTAAGCATTTGATTCTTGTCTTCATCATTTTTGATTTTGTTTTTTAGCTTCTCGGTGTATTCTGCATATAGGATCTTAGAGCTAAGACACTCCATTCTCCAATTTCCATCCAATTTTTAATACATTGCGTATTGAGAGTGATGGAAGTTAATACTGCGTTTTGTATCGTTACTGGGTTAAAAAAAATATATATTAATTCCTCGAGTGGAAACTACATCTACAACCGTCGCAAATCAGATAGTGACCTGCTGTGCCACGACGGCTTCAAGTAATCACGCAATATATTAAAAAATACATATTTTGCTTACATGGTTATTCATAGTTCGAATCCAGAACCACAGTTTGAAACGTCACCATTAAACAACGAATGTCCAATATATTATTGTACATTCATGTATCTATACGATACCCCATGATTTGTATCTGTCACATACTTCACATGTGTCAATCAAAGATGTGGCCACCTTGTCTCTGATATTGAGGATAACTCACTAGGTTAACTGTATAACATAATTTTAACGTATTGTTAGTATATTTATTTTATTTCTCTTTCCTGGTCTTGGGAAACACGCTGACCCATATAAATATTACATAAGCGCGGAAACTGTTTACTGTAAAAATAGTTTGTAGATTTTTATCTTTTTTCTCGGTTAACTGAGATCTTTCGCTGGCGTAATCGTTGTATGAAATATAATAAAATAATACACGGCACGGTATATTGGTATAGAAAATAATATATTTGTATATTTATAAAAATATCTATAGTGGATTTTTTGTGGATTCCATGCCCCAGGAGGAAATTAAATATTTATATTTCCATTTCTTTGCACTGGTGCCGAGGAAGTGTGGCGTTGAGTTCCGCCACACAATACGCAATGCCTTCAGCATTCGACGGAAAGTGGTCGTAATACTAGGTTCCTTCTGCCTAACATGCTGTGTGCGGCATACTGAAGAGATTTTCATTAAAAGTGTAGCTGATATTTAGAAAAAATGTTTCTACTTATAATATTCGTGATGTCGTTTATTTAAAAGACCTGTCAATGTTATATTTGCTCTGTATTATTCACATTATAGAACGACCAAATATATGAAATCTAATAATACATTCGTTTCCTCAACTAATACATCATATATCAAAGTAATGCAGTCATAGGGAATGTACTTAAATGAAAACCCTTTATTTGAAGTAGTGACCTTGTACACAAGTTATGCACTAATCTATTGTAATTTAGTTCTAAGCTGTAGTATAGAAACTATGTGCAGTGGGAGACTGTAAAGTACCGGAGATTCATCATTGAGATGTCACGACGACGTTATCTGATAAAGGCACAAGGTTAAGTTGTACATACGTTTAATATAAGATATGAGACGTTGTAGAGACAAAACAAAGTAAAACTGAAAATTAAATTGTTCAATGTGATTACTATTTCGGCAGCGCGCCGTTAAGTTCCGCCATTTAACATGTAATGTCTCGAAAATGATGTTGTATAAGAATATTTTTGTTTATGAATTCGAATAAATATTAGGTACGATTAGATTTTTAAAATCTTCATAGGCAGCGTCATGGTGATAAGGCTTACTTAAATAAATCTTATATAATATGTTAAAACGATAAAAAAAAGCTTTACATAATAATTAGTTAATATCTCAGTTATATGTAGGACTAAATATATATAAGTATAAAAAAACACCGACTTCAACCGGATCCCATCATCATTACCTAAACAAACTCTCATCAAACTACCCTTGAAGTATCGTTTCCAATAAAAAAAATAATCGAAATCCGTTAGTATGATATTGAGTTATTCGTGAATTTGTCGCGCACATACCTAATGAAAATTTAAGACAAAAAAAATGCGACCACACGTGAAGCACCAGCTTTGAAATTAAAAAAAGGATCATCAAAATCTGTTCACTCAGTCAAAAGTTCTGATATATAGAATTGATAACCTCCTCCTTTTACAAAAATCCGTTAAAAAGTACTAAGAAATTAACTATTAAAATGACATTTTTTTCTTAATAGTACTCCTGTAATTAATAGTATTTGAAATCTAATATCTTTAATTAAGTCACTATTAATTAGTACTTATACACAAGTCTGTACTATATATCGTATATACTACTACTATATACGCTATTTAACCTACTCATATGAAACCGCTTTATAAAGATAACAAGGAACACCAAATACCTGAAAATAGAAAATTATTATTATATTAACTATGTATGATATATGATATCAGTCAAACCTTTAAAATAATGAATGTTATAATTTAAAGAAATATATATTATTGATTTCTGTTTTATATATATTAATTTATTTATTCTACTTCCGTTTCACACTTTCCACCGAATTCTTGAGGCATTGCGAGTTGAGAGGCGGATCTCAACGCCGAGGTTTGCTTTGTTACCAGAGTGAGAAAATGAAAATAATAAATATTCCACTCCACGAGTGTAAACCAAACCCACAATCACAAGGCCTCAACGTAAAATATAAAATGTATTACCTAAGTTATATTTTAAATATAGGTATGAAGTATTTCTATCAATTTTTATAATGAAAAATGAAAAAGGGAGTGTCTTAACACTAGAATCTCTAACTTGCTAAATACCTAAGATCAAAAAAAGAAAACTAAATAAGATTTCATATCATCCAAAGCGGAAACAAAATACAACATGGTCAAGGCAACTCAACAAGTGGTTAAGTTGAAGGCCAGTTGAGAAAGTAACAAGAGAAGAAAGTGCGTGAGCAAAAACAAGCCTCCATCGGAATGCTACCCGGTGACAAATATAAAGACATTATTGCGATTTAAGTCTATAATACTAGCTTTATACATTTTTAAAATAAAATTCTGTTTGTCAGGTTGTTGTTGTTTGTTCAGGCTAATATCAGAAACGGCTTAAATGATTTAAATGCAGTATTAACTATACTATTTTGGCAAACTTCCATTAATATTTAGCATTTTATTTCAATCTGTTTACAAAATAACATCAAATCAGCTTCACGGTGTATCCCGCACACAGCATGGTAAGCAGAGGGAACCTAGAGAAAGATACTCCGTTCCCCACTTTCTGCCGAATTCTTCACTTAACACGCAATTCCTCCAGCATTGCGTGTTAAGTGGCAGAACTCAAAAGAGCAAAGAAATGGAAATATAAATTTAAGTAAATATTTCAACTCCTCGAGTGGGGATCGAACCCACAACCAGTCGGTTTTACAGTCACACTTAGTGCTGCTGCGCCACGACTGGCCTCACAAAAAACATGTTCATTTAGCTATCAATGTATGGATATTACCTTTAAAATGATAATTTTATTAGAACAAAAAAGTAATTGAGATGAGAATATAAATAATTGCGTAGTACAAGCGGTGACCACTAATGCATGATATATAAGTTTCTTATCTATTTAATATTAAGGTAAAAAAAAAACAAGAAACCAATTGCTTCAACCAAAGGTGGGGATATTTCATAGGTTTATTTATGACTGTTTACATACGAGGAAGGTCTATCAACGTATAACCTATAGTCAGCCTTCTTCGATAAATTCGATAAATATTTATCTAATATAAAAAAAAAACAAAATCTAGAAACAGAAGTTCCTGAGATAAGCGTGTTCAGCCAAAGAAATTCTTCAATTTTATAAGTATAAATAAACAGAATCAAACTAGTTTTTGGCATGATCAAAAATATATACCTTTTGAGCTATTGCTGCACCTCTATTTTTAGTTGTATTTGTTGACTACAAAGTACTTCACGTTCACACGTGCTGTTATTTATTAGGATTGAAATAAAATTTTATACAACGATTTAAAAATAGATGAGTGTAAAATATATGAAGTGGAGGTTAACGTGGCCCAACGGCACGGGCGCCTGACTGTAAATGTTGACGTAGGTTCGGATCCCATTAGGGTACTATGTTCATTTTCTCCCTCAAGTCACAAGTTCACAAGACAAATGCTTCTTAGATCCGCCACTGAACACACAATGACTTGAAAATTCGGAAGGAAAGTAGAGCACGGAGTGTCTTAACGTTAGGTTTGCTATCTTACACTACTGCTACATGAGGGATACAGTGTTAAAATAAAATCGTAACAGAAAAACGGTAAAATTTATAAGAAGTATTAGTAAATTATTATAAATTTTATTTGTAATCTTAGACAAATAACAGTTACAAAATATGTACATATTATAAAAATACTTATTTTATAAAGAGTCAGTAGAGAACCTTCTCTAATTTTTCAATTTTTTTTAATATTTTAGCCAAAATAAAATAATTGTGTACATTTTTAAATCCTATAAACATTGAGTAGTTGTAAAATGCCGTCGTGGCGCATCGTTACATTGTCTTACTGTAATCACGACGGTTATAAGTTCGATTTCCAATAGTAGGAAATTATTATTTTCATTTCTCCGCCCTGGTAAGAAGACATATCGTAAGTTCTGTCACTCAGGACACCTCAAATGTAAGGTGGGTAACGAAAGGTTTGGGGAACAAGGATCTCTCTGCCTATGCTTCTAAGCGGAATAAAATTTAGAACTGCCTTTTTTCTATAAAAAATACTAAAAAAACCAAAATCTTTTTTTTTATTTTTTTATTATTATTAAAATAAATATTCTAAAAATACTTTTATAAAGTGTGTCACACATTTTTGCATTCTTTTTCTATCTACGTTTGAGACAGTTTCATTCCACATCATGTAACACCTCGATACAAAACGTTTGTATCACTTGGCAAGCGCCACAGGAAGTGGGCGAATGGTTACGATACATTTTTTAATATTTGGTATATCTATCTATTTAGTAGGTATAAATAGGGAGATTTACATTTTAACCAATCTACATTTTAATATGTAAAAAAAACAGCGTTTGATAAATTTTTGGGTTAACTAATGTAAGCAGTAGTAAGCAGGGTTCAACATAGAAAATGTAGTGTCAAGACATTCTGTTCTCCACTTTCGACCCGAATTCATTAGGTGGTGAGTGGCGAAACTCAACGCCGAGCTTTGCTTTTTAGAGCGACGAAGTGCAAACAATTACAATCTTTTTGAAAAAAAAAATGTTGTTTTACTTCCCCCAAGTTCTACTCTGTTCTATGCAAAATAAAAACTGATGAAAGAAAGAAAATTCTGCATCTTCATTATGTACACAGTAAAATCGCATTAAAAGTTACGTATTGGTCTCAATGCCTTCTGAGGTATGCAAAGACTTAAGTTAAACCACTTATACTAGAAATGCATACAATAAATGCAATCGTCAATAGATTTTGTGGCTTATCTGCACTCTACATAAATATTTTTAAAAGATAGGTTAATAGGCTTGTTAAATTTAGGTTAATGTATTTTAAAAAAAAATTGAACAACTAAGATAATGCTTGAGGTCAGCCGTGGCGCAGGAGTTTGTAAACGTAAATTTGTGGGTTCGATTCCTACTCGAAGAAAAGAAATATTTTAATATTTTCATTTCTTTGCTCTTGTATCAAGCCAAAGCGGCGTTTTCCAGAATTCAATGGAAAATGAAGAGTGCAAAAAAAAAACTTTATTTCAATAGAAATGAAAAGAATATAATAAGAATAATAATTCTCTTATCATCATGCTACAATATTTAGATAGTAATTTACTTTGTACACTCCTCCCAATCTCATCCATTCACTCCTATACTCAAAGAGTGCTGGGAGATATATAGCTCATTTAGCGATAAGGCCGCTTTTTAAAAAAAATTAAATTAAATTAGCTTCACGCTATATCCCGCACACAGCAGGGTAGGCAGAGGGAACCTAGTGTAAGACACTCCGTTCCCCACTTTCTGCCGAATTTTGGAGGCATTGCGTGTTGAGTGGCAGAACTCAACGCCGCGCTTTGCCTCGACACCAGAGCGAAGAAATGGAAATATAAATTTAAGTAAATATTTCATCTCCTCGAGTGGGGATCGAACCCACAACCAGTCGTTTTTCAGTCACACCTTGTGCCACTGCGCCACGTACAATAAAAAGCATTTTCCTTTATTTTACTCTCTTCTATCAGGAAATGGAATCAAATTCATATCCAGCTTTCACTTAAACTGGAATACAAAAAGAAAAACATTCTCATCAACTTTTAAATAGGCATATAATAAAGTAAAACGAATAGTTTTCTCTACACAAATCCACGTATTAAGCAATATATCCGACGAAAGTGTAAAGAGTGGGTGAGGCGTGGGATAGTTGTACCGTGGGTGCGCAAGGACAGTGCCTACACAATGGAAGTGGAACCTTAGCTGTCACATTTTTTAATTTTTATTATATTTATTTTAAAGTTCAATCTAATTATAATAGATAGAAAATACAATCCTTTGGTTCATATTTACCAGCGAAAGGAATAAAATATTAAAAAAATATGCCACTCTCTGCTTTTACTTGTTTCGTAATTTGTAATAGGATTTTTTTTGTATTAATCTGAAAATATACATCTTCTTGGCGTCTGTAAGCGATTTGGCTTCGAATCTCACTAACGGGAATATTTTATATAATTTATTTGCTAGCTCTGATAACAAGGTAACGGGCGGCGTTGAGTTCCGCCAATCAACTAACTAAAATTGGACTATACTTATACTATAACTCACATACTTAAGATATAAAAGTATCTAAAGATGAGGAACGCAATGTATTGATACTCGGATCCCTCAGCCTACCCTGCTACATGCGGGTTACAGCGTGAAGTTAATAAGTATAATACTAAACTTATTTTTTTTTCTCATTGGGTCATCTGACTCGTAAGTCAGATTAGTCAGACAAGAGTCACATCGCGTTGGGAACTTTAACGCTGTATTTTGTCAGCACAGTAAAGAAAAAAAAACTCTATTAAAGAATTTTGTAGACACTAAATACACGTACTAGGTGGCCTCACGACATTTCATTCTTTAAAATGAAATCAATTGTAACAATTCTATAGAACTACATTTAAAATATTTCAATAAAATGTTAAAGACTAACCGTCGGTGTCTGATAGCGATATCATCGGTCAAAGACCCTGCATCCTGCAGCCTAGACGACTTTACCTTCTTTGTACATTATGGGTAAACATTGTATTTATATGTATATACAGGTATACGCATTGTCTTTATGGCCACCGTAGTGGTCAAATACAGAAAGAAAAACAGAAGTTATACCTACTGTTAAAAATATTCAGAAAGAACATATAAGTAAAAATATTCAAAAATTCCTCGAGTGGGAATCGAATCCAAAACTTTTTGGGTTTACAGTCGCACGCTTGTGCCCTTGCGCGACGGCTGGTCTCTGTACAAGAATATGTTAAAAAATAAGAAATACGTTCGTGTGTAAGAATTTCGACGTAACTTGGTAAGACGTTAAGAACGTAAAGCTTAGTTAACTACTCGGAGCGCTTGGACCGTTTCCAAGAGGCGCAGGATCGAGTTCCGCTATGTTATTTTTTTTGTATAAACACAACGTTCAATGGAAAGTGTTTCTTTGTGCGACGGAGTTTGTGTATGCGTGTTTTCTTAAAACGTTTAAACTGAATGTTTTTTAAAACTTTATTACATTATTAAAGCGCGGGAACGGAGTGTCTTATAATTAGGTTCCCACTGCCTACCTACTTATAAGCTATTACATCTTAGTGCTGTGTAAGTGTCAATTCACTGTCCCGTACTGTTCCCTGTTAAGACATTTCCGTTCCTTCAGACGAATTCTTGAGAAATTGTGAGTTGCGGGAGAACTCAACGCCCGCTGTGACTCGTTACCAGAACGAGGAAATGAAAAAAAAATTGATCTCCGAGTGGGAATCGAACCTACAACAACACTCTGCGTCACGACGGACTCTAAGTCTTTTTAATGTTTCTAAAGATGTCTTTTAAAGCGAAATCAATATTCAATTGAAATCACAAGTACATTTAAGTTGGATGGTAATGAGTCAGTGTTAACGTGTGATAGATCCGTTTATAACACAAATAGAAGGCAAATTGTGTTCATATTATTTGTTTTGTTTTATATAGGTTCTTAATTCTTATTATACTACTATACAAAGTAAGATTTGGTATTTAAAGCGTTATTTTATATGCCCATTAAGCAGCTTCATACTTTCACACTTGTACCTGTCACCTGCGTATCAAAAACTACCGATTTTCAACTTTTTGCTAACTTTCTGCAGAATTCCTGAGGCATTGCGTGTTGATTGACGGATCTCAACGCTCAAAAATATTGAATACTGCCACTAAGAACACTATTAGGTATACAAAAAAAAATAGAGAACGGAGTGTCTTAACACTACATTCCTACTACTGCATGTGGGTAAAAGGCAAGAGGATATTTATAATAAATAGAACAAGCGCGTCGATTGTCACAAATTGGGTCAGGCCAACAACACTTGTTCCACGGCTATAATCGTTTACCGAACACCTGTCTTATATAATTAGCGCTCGCACTCGTCATACTGCGTAACTGTGATACGTAGAGTCGATAAGGAATAGTCGTTTTATCTCGCGATTTAATGTAGGATTGGACAAAAATAGAGATTGAGAAGTTGGCCAAAGCTGGCCTTCAGGACTCAATCTTACAGGGTGACCAGTTTCTCATCCAAAAAAGAAGAAGAAGAATTGTGATATTTACGTTACGTTTATAATATTCTATAAATAAGACACAATTAACTAAATGCGTATAAAAAAGATAATTAATATGTAAAAAGCACATCTAGATAGTAGGAAAGACACCGACAAAAGTTTTTTTTATATAAAATTAAATAAATATATCCGATCCGAGAAATGAAAATTCGGCGTTAGTCCCCACCAGTTAACACGTAAAAACGGAGTGTTTCAACACTAGGTTCTTTCTTGATAACCTTCTATTTGAGAAATATAGGTAGTCTCGTAGAACAAATAATGTTGGAACAAATTGAAAATCTATTCTCGTCTCTAAGGGGGCCATAGAAAGTGTTATCTTTCTTAACAAAGCTAAAAATGACCATACTGGGTGAAGATTTGCATTGTAACAATGCGAGGTCGCTTTCAAATCTTACTGGACAGTTTGACGGAGCTTCTGTAAATATAAAGTTTCTTAAAATTGTGAAGACGTATGAAGTTAGTTGAGGTGTGGGATCGATTTCCTCGCTCTGGTTAAGAGGCAGAGCGCGGTGTTGTGTTCCGTCACACGCAATGCCTCGAGGTTTTGGCGGAAAATGAGGAACGGAGGTGTCTTAAATGGGTCAAGTTTTTAGCCTGAAGTTAAAAAAAATGTGACCCACATGAATGATGAATTATTTACAAAGCTGAAATTATTTCATGTGAAAATTATAATTAATTTATAGACAATATGTATACAATGAAAATGAAAGTTTTACCCAATGCATGTTCGGTTAGGCCGTTTTTGAGATTAGCGTGCACGTTAAAAAATCACTGTTTAGGGTTCCATTACATTTATAAATGCCCCCTATATTAACAATATTATTTATCATAGCCTTTTAATAAATACTCTCCAAACAGACAGCGATCAGTTACTTTTTTATTTTTTTAATGACGCATACAGCGCGAAGGAATGGTATTATCTACCAATACAACATAATATGCATATTATACTATAGTATGGGGAGATCTCGGTGAACCTTCGAAAACACATTATCATTAATGCTGGGAGATGGTATCGTATACGGTGGATGGATCAAGTAACAATATTAGAACACTTCGTTAGGTTATGGAGAGGTTGATGACAGTGGTTAAGGTGAATGAGGTGTGTCGAGACAGTAGAGCTTTGACGTTCTCGATCTATAGGATTTCGGCTCGACATTCCTGCCAGGGAAACCTAATGCGAAGTACTATAGTCAATTTTTGCATTTAACAATATGTAGAGGCCGTCGTGGAACAGAATGCCTTAACACTAGGTTCCCCCTACCTACTCCGTTATGCCTGTGCGGAATCGACAAAAAAAAACAAACAGATGATAAATAAAGCATACTTGTAATTACTTTATTAAGTTATTCTGATATAATTAAATATCATTAACGAGAGTTAACTATCGAAGTTAAACATAAAAAGTATGGGAGTTCCCATGACATAAACAGTTAATTCAACTGTAATCCTCTTTGTGTATCACTTATACTTTAATACGGAGACTAAGGCAGTTCACGCTTTTTCCCGCAGCGTAGGTTGAGGAAACACTCAGTCAAAACTTAACGCCATGGTGTTTCTACAAGAGCAGGGAAGTCAAAATAATTAGCTATATAAGAGAAATATTTTTTTCATTTTCCAATCATTTTACAAGTTAAATCAAATAGTTTTTATGAATTTTAGAGTATATACATTTATGAAAGTATATAGTGTACAATATTTATGTATTTACAATTTGCATGAAAAAATTAAATAAAATAAGTCTCGTATATTCGATTCTAAGGTTAATTATTATTAAACCGTTAATTATGTAATATAAACAATTAAGTTTATTCTACAAAAGAAATGGTTAAAAAAATTAGAAATAAGAAATCACCTTAATAAAAGAAATAACTATAATATTAACTGCGGAGCGTGATTCGCAATAATGACTTTAAATGATAAAAAGCGGGAATTCTCGATTCAGTCTTCGTGTTTTTGCAAGAAACGGATATAATATCGAGATTCTTAATACCGTTCAAGCAACCTCATTTTATTTCAAATACATATATTATTACAATTTGCTATGATGAGAAATCTCAAGATTGTTTTTTTTCATGCTTCACGTTTTGCCCCGTATACAAAGCGTGTAGGTGAAACAAATAGGGCAAGCAAGGGAGTGTTAACGACTGCATTCTCAGCTTTGCTTTACCCAATTTGAGACGTAGCGTATTGAGTGGCGAAACTCAACACCGAACTAGACTAGATAACTAGTCTTGTTAGAGCGGGGAAACGGCGAAAATTATTGATTCAGTTTCTAATCGCATGCTGCTACGCTGCGGCATAATTAAACTCAACTTACCCTAAAACATTTAAACTCAACTTAGCCTAACGCTGTATCCCTAGCGGGGTAGTCCGAGAGAAAAAAGCTCCAAACGGTACGGTCTCTTCATACCTCTTTTGTCTGGTCCACTGTCATTAACCTCTTCATACATACCCCCGAGGGGTCTTCAGGCTTTTTACGTGACCTTCCGGCAGTATCTTTGATACTGAGTTATCGAAGATCAAACGAGGCCTCCTCCTATATCTCTCCTCCCGCTCACTCTTCTACCATAAATCTTTTTTGCTATTTTTCATATTTCATTCGTTCGACGTCCCTAAATCAGTTGACCACGTTCTTCTTCATTCTCACCGTGATATCCTTGCTAGAACTTGCCGTTTTGTGTATCTCTTAATTGCGGATTCGGTTAGCTAAGCTGACTCCACATATCCTACGAAGAGATCACTTCTCGATAGACAGACATTCATCTTTCTTTAATTCTTCTTTTGTAATACCCACGTTTCGTTGCCACAGCGTCGGTACCAACACTGCATTGGGTACAGCCAAACGTGCGGCTGTGCCGACCGGCAACAATACGCCGCCTTTCCACATCAATCTCGTATCTTCCATCTCTATTGAACATACTTCCCAAATATACTACTTAATTGATGTTCTCATATCTTACCATTTACATTGATATTGCATTAAGTTCTTTCTTCATTTCTTTCAATTACGGGAACCTTGTATAATTCGCATTCAGGCTTAAACTATTATTTTCACGCCCTTCTTTCAGAGTAATGCCTGCTAATACGGCGTACATCAGGATATGTTACGAGTACTTTCGACTTCAAACACCATTTAATAAAAAAATCAGGGTCGTCAGTATCACAAACACCACTGGCTGACAACGTGGTCGACTACCAGCCTCGACAATGACACGGAGGAGAGGAGTAGTATTATCAAACCCAGGAAATGACCTGACGTAGTCAATTTACTAGAGGACGATTCACTTCACTTTATTTCATACAAACTAATAATCTAATTACACAGCAACAATTCACAATGTGCACATATAAAAAAATTCAAAATGAAAAGACATATATTTGGCTAAATATTAAGATTAGTACCTCAGTTAGAGGTTAAGAAAAAAATATTTTATTAGTGCATTAAGTCATGCTAAAATAGCTAGAGCCATATTACAATGTACAAATATTTCAGAGTATTACATTGTTTTTAATGATAAAGTAATTGTAACAATTTGTTAAGGATTTTTTTTTAGAAAAAAGAACAATTATGTAAATATATTAAAAGATTACTTAAAAAATACTTGTAATGATAATGATTACAAAAAATAAATAAATGACATATATATATATATTTTAATAAACACAGCCGTCGTGGCGTCGGAGCACAAGTGTGCGACTGTAATTGCGACGGTTGTAGGTTCATTTACACTTCGGGAGATTAAAATTTACTTGATATTTTTAATTGAAATATTTAATTTTTTTGAAATTTTTAATGAAAATATTGAATGTCTTAACACCAGGTTTTTATGTATGGGATACAGTGTATAAAAATAAAAATGTAATCTCAAATTAATACAATATAAAGTGCAAGGTTCAAGATTATTTATCCACACAAACAATCACAAAATGAAGTCATCACTACATAATGCATATTGTATTGCTTATTGTTAACATGCAATACTTTATTTATGTTGTGCATAAATTATTACTTAGATTTGACTCTTGATTATAAATCTTGATAGAATATCTTTCAAAAACCAGTTTCTATGAAAATTAATTTGTGAATATATTTATTCAAGTATAATAAATTACTTTATACAGTTATAAAAATGTTGCCTTATATTCATTATGTTTTTTGTTTCAATTTAATATATGTAGGAGTACTAAAAATTAAAGTAGGTTTGTAGAAAAGTAAAAGTTGTTAAAGAAAATAATGTGTTTTAACACAATTTATGAAGAAAATCTCATTTTTAATATAAAGTAAATGTTGAAGAGACTATAACTGCTTAATAATATTTTAAGAAACACACTCCTTTTTGTTATATTATAGTTTATACAATTATTTCATAGAATACTATGAATGCTTCTATAAATTAATCATTTATTAATGAATTGATTCTCACATAAGGGAAAAAAAATAATTTCTCTGCTCTGATAGAAAAAGTGCAGAGTTGAGTTTTTTTTACTTAATGTGCAGTGAATCAAAATCAGTCAGCAAGAGTGATAATGGAGTATCCTAAAATTAGGTTCCTTTTGCAGTAAAAAATATAAAATTCAGTAAATAAATACTGAAACTATTGATCTTTACCCTATTTTTATTATTATATACTTATATTATGGGAAACCGGGCCGCTTGCCAATTGAGGTCATTATCCTACAGAATATATAATACCATGCAAATTTGTCATAAATTATAAAGAATTAATTTAAATTTAAAATTTATATTTATAAAATATATATATGCATTAAGAACAGATTTTGTACTAGTTATAAAATAAAAAAGTGACCTACATTAAAATTTTTCATAATGAATGGATTAAATATATATGACTTATGTATCTGTGCACAAAAATAGAAACAGAAATAATGATTTCACAGACAGCGACTGTCTCCGATCGTCTTGGCGGTTGCCACCTACAGTGTTATTTATAAAATTGAATTGGGCACACTTCCCTCAGATATGCTCATTGCCTAACTAAACTAATAATTAACATATAATAACTTTTTTTCGTGTAATAAGTGCATTCCTTACATATTGATGGGCTTGTTTTTCTTTTGTCATGCCAAATTTAACTCATCTATTAGAGACTATTAATAGGCATAGAGATTACCCTGGAAACGATAAGGTTAGTAGCGGACGATCGCGTAAACTAGTCACGAGTCAGCTGAGTCGGTAAACAAGAATTACGGAAATATTATAAAGTATATTCTACAGGTTAAACTCAACAGGTGAAAACTGTAATATTCGGCGACCACACTTGAGCCCTACATTAAGTTACGGAGCCTGCCCGGCCCTCACATCTACTTTCACGGCACTTGCATAGAATTTGAGCACAAACTGAGAGACTTTCAAATATGTTAATAAAACTATAAATACCTTCTCCTTGGCGCGTCCGGCATGTTTTTGCACTGATTTCGCGATTAACGCACCTTTACTTTCTGCCATTATCACTGTTTCATTACCGAGTGTCTTATATTTTAAGAACAGAAACGAACTGCTGTGTTTTAATTGTGGTTGTCACACGTCAAAATCCAAGTGCCGTGGGATAGTACTGCGCGAGACGACACGATCTCGGTGTTAACGCTCAAGCAGCTGAAGGCGAATTGACTAGATGTCATTTGTCAAATCTTTACAATTAGTTTATTATAACGTATAATAGATGGCGCTAATGATAATTGCACAAATAAATTTTATTTCTTTTATAATTGAATATTAAGTTTGTTGAATTTTATAGTTAATTATTAATTAAATAATATGTGTCGGCTTTTTTTTCACTATATTGATTGCCGAACGTTATTCCAAATTCGTTGACTGACTTTGACAGCGCTTTATTCTTGTTCTGTTTACGAAATTCAAAAATTTTGTTCGTATTTTTTTGTCTACGTACGTTTAACTTAATTTTTGAGATAAAAAGAATATTATAACATCGATATATTTATAAATTATACTATATTTACATAAATATTTAACATGGTACTAAAATTGTTTCCCCCTTTGCGTAAAATAGACTTTAATTTATAAGGTATAATTATTTTATTATATTTTTAAGGAGCCAAAAACCGAGCTTCAGAAGAATGCTATTGCTGAAGCACGCCGCAAGGAGTTAGAAACATACCAAAGAGCGTTGGATATACAATGGCTAAACAGTCGAATGGAAGATGGAAGGATGGGAAGATCTTTAGCTCTTATACAAAAGGAGGCTGAAATGGAAAAAGATTTTCAAGAAGTAATGTCATCACTGTTTTTTTTATTATTTAGCTTCACACTGCATCCCGCATTAAGCTGGTTAAGCAGAAGGAATATTAAGACAATGTTTATCTCCAATTTTCGAGATATTGTGTGTTGAGTTTACAGCTATTGTGTTTACAGTCAGACTGTGTCCCTGTGCCTATCTATCTTATCTAAATAAAAAATATGCATTTTAGTTTATTCAAGTAAACTAAAAGTATATATTTGAAATTGGGTGTTTCAGAGAACTGATCATGCAGCAATAGTCAATGAAAGGGCTAGAAAAGAAACAGATTTAGGTATTGAAATAGCAAAAGTAAAAAATGAGGAAGCATCTCAACTTCTTAGAAGACATTATTTAAGGGAACGAGATCCAAGTTTGAGGGAATTAATAAAGAAATTGCAAGCTGGATATGTCTGTAGAGATCTTCAACAACAAATTTTACATAATCAATACAAAAAAATACAGGATAAGGTATTTAAATAATGTTTATAATTCTTTTTATAAAGTTACTTATTTACTTAGCGTCACTCTGTACTCCTAGCGCGGTAGTCAGAGAGAATGGAGTGCCATACTCTATGGTCTCTTATATAGCTATTTACAGCTCCATCCTCCACCTCCCACTGTTCACTTAGAAAATTAAAATTTTATTTACTTTTCCTTTTTGTATGGCATTTTATATACATGGTATTTTTACAAAAATTTGAATGGTGCAACAGAATTGGAGTTCACACTATATAGGTATTAAGGTTCCCTCTGACACAACTAAATAGGATATATACTCTTTATTGCATTTTGTGACTTACATTAATACCATAAAATTGTTACATTTAAAATATTTATACATAATATACATAAATACATATAAAATTGTTGGTAAAGATGGACTTATTTCTAATAGAGATTTCTTCCAGTCAACCTATGGGTATGAGAAAAGGTAAAAATAATTTGCAGGTCTAAAAGTGCAAGTGCAACATATACTTATATATATAACTTTACATATATACACATATACATACATACATACATAGATTTTATGTGGGGTTATAAAATTTGATAATATTATCTTCATATATATATATAGAAATATATATAAGAATGTACTATTGTGAACCATTATTATTATATTAATAATATGATGGTTCATAGTAATTAATATATACTTCTGTATCATATGTAATAAGAGTGGTTTTGTTTTGTAATGCCGACAACATTGCATACTAGAATACGTACAGTGAAGTGTTGTCAATTAATATAAAACTATAAATTGTAAAGTATTTATCAGTAATGATGAATAAACTTTGGAAATTAACTGAAAATATCTTGACTATGTCAACTGCAATATTATAGATACAGGTAATATGTAAAAGAAATATTCCAAAATTCCAGGTTGAAGAGGACCTAGCAAATAGAGTCCTACTAAACTCAATATACAGCGACAAAGAAGCCAGAATAAAGGAGGAAAGAACTAAAATAGATAAAAATAGGAAATATTGTATGGAATTACAACAACAGTTAGTAAATAAACAGTTGCAAAAACAATGTGAGTATGAAGATACATTGATTGAGAAGAAGATGCTGGATGAAGTCATGAGGACTATAGCTGATGAGGATCAGAGGTAAGAAAAACTACATATATTGTTCACTTCTATAGTAGTGAAAATATTTTGGGGATTTTAAAAGTGTTTTTACAGAGAGCTGAACCAAAAACATGAACAAACAAACAAAATGCGCAACGAAATGTTCACATTTAAGAAGGCACAAGAAGCATGGAAGTTAAAGCAAAAGGAAATGCTTGTACTAGAAGAGAGGAAGATAGAGGAACAACTGAAGGCTGCTTCAGATAGAAGTACTTCTATGTATGTATACCTTTTCTTTTCTTTTTTTGGGCTTTAAATTGTAGCCCACATATAGCAGGGTAGGCAGAGGGAACAAAGTGAAGAGACACTCCACTGTCCCTTTTTCGCCCAATTTTCGAGGTAATGCGTGTTGAATGGCGGAACTCAACGCCGCGGTTTTTGTGTTGGTACCAAGCAAAAAAATAAAAATAATAACCATTCCCCTGAGTGGGGATTGCATCCACCAGAATTGCATTACATTCACACACTTATGCACCTGTGTCTCAACATATTAGTTATGTCAACCTTCTTAGGTTTTCTAGTATCTAATCTTAAACTCAGTATATTAATAATAAATAATGTTTAAAATATTCAGTATTGCAGAAAGGGAAAGAAAAGTTAAGGAAAAGGAAGAAATAAATCAGAAAATTGCTGCTAAGATTTTGGCTGATGAGGTATTTTGTTTTAAAATAACTTTATTATATACTAGCGACCCGCTCGCGGCTTCGCCCGCTTAAACCACAGAATTATTTATTTAACACACTGAATTATGTTCGTGTTTTGATATACTTATAATGTATGTTTGCAATGTAATGAAGTTTTTTATGAGAAAGTTGTTAAAACTTTAGGTCGCATTTTCGTACCTCCCATAAGAATCTTCAATTGAATGTTTGAAATAAAAACACAACTTATCGATACTTACTATATGTGCGATAATCTCAGAAACGGCTTAACCGATTTAAATACTTTTTTTGTTTGTATTCTGGCAAACTGCCCTTAAATATTAAGTATTAGTTTTATTTTAAGCAGCTTCATGCTAGTCAGAGGGAGGAACCTAGTATTAAGACGCTCCGTTCCCCACTTTCTACCGAATTCGGGACGCATTGCGTGTTGAGTGGCAGAACGCAACGCCGTGCTTAACCTCGACCCCAGAGCGAAGAAATGGAAATATAAATTTAAGTAAATATTTCATCTCCTCGTGTGGGGATCGAACTCAGAGAACCAGTCGGTTTTACAGTCACACTTTGTGCCGCTGCGCCACGACTGGCCTCAACTGGATTGGACTTTATTTTAATCGGTTCACATAAAGTTAAAACCAGATCCACGCTTTATCCCGCCCTTAGTAGGGCAACTTAGTGTAAGATATTGGGTATAATGTGTGACTGATGTGCGAAATGAAAATATTATTAAATTATAATTCAATCCTGCATGTGTGGATCGGACCCACAACGTCGCGTTACAGTTACAATTGGGCATATAGGGTAAAATAGTTTAAACCCGTACCTAAAGAATTTAAGCAAGATACATCAACAGTGAAGACGTAGGTTTTTTTCTCATTTCACAATGTTTATTCATATCTATATTTCGTATGACGCGGCTACGCATAGGTACCAATAATGTAAACACATACTACTACAAAAATAGTACTAAAATGTTTAGAACTTTAAACTTTGCCGCCAATACCTACGACTCGATTTCGCAATGAAGCGTATGCGGCGGTTTCCCTTTGATAGGTTTATGTGTGCGTGCGTCGTTCTTGACAAATTGTATTTTATTTTACAACGATAATTTTATTATTTATTTTGTTTGAAAAAATAACTTTTTTATTTTCGGGTTTTTAATTTAATATGTAATAGGCTTTTATAGAGTAGTTAAACTGTGGTTTCATTTAAAGTGGTCCTAACAAAAAAACTCTGTATAATTGAGCATATTTAATATTTATAGTGATTTTTTGGTGAAAAGATACCAATAGTTATTACAACCACTTGCGAAAAAGCATAGTTTAGGCAATTTTTTATTCTTATACCTTTTGAAAAACTACCAACGTTCTTAAGTTAATATATTATTTTTTCAAATTGAAAAAATTGTCTATGTCATCCTAATGGCGGAAAAATATTCAAAATGTATTGTAATACCACATTAGTATCGACAATGTAGTGTTGATAGTAATTAAAAATAGATATACTACAGGAGGATATCTTCATATGCACTGTTTTAACCTGTTTTATGTATAATATAGAATAATATATTCTATAGAGGAATCACACATTCTTTTTATTCAGTTTAGTAAATACATTTTTTAGAGGTTACTCTGTACTAAAATGGCATGCAACTCTGTTCCCGCATTTACGTTCCTGATATATCGATATAAATAATAGAAATACAAAATATAGGAAGGAAACACAAATGCAATTATATTGCATTTTTTCTTTTTTTCATACTTGAAACGTATTAATAAATTACATATCCATCGTTTCTAATTCAGTAGCTTAGAGAAATAGCTGTCTCCATAGCTGACTTGGAGCCTGCGAATGAGGCTAAGGATGAAGGACCTTGTCTCTCAACGCAATAGGTCATCACTGACACACACACTGGTCCTCCTAGTTTTCCCATTTAACTACACTTCAGATAGGAGACAGCCTACATAAAAAATAAACTTTTTTAAATTATAAAATTTTATTGAAGTTTATTCGTGTAGTAAAAAATTTTTTATGTGAATGTGTAGTCACATATATAGATCACATGTGTGAATATGTAGTCACATATGTGGACCACATGTGTGAATATGTAGTCACATATGTGGACCACATGTGTCAATATGTGCTCACGTATGTGGACCACATGTGTGAATATGTGGTCTTTCATGTGGACCACATGTGAGAATGTGTGGTCACATATGTGGACCACATGTGTGAATACGTGGTCGCGTATGTGGACCACATGTGGGAAAATGTGGTCACATATGTGGACCACATGTGAGAATTTGTGGTCACATATGTGGATCACATGTGTAAATATATGGTCCCATATGTGGACCACATGTGTGAATATGTGATCTTTCATGTGGACCACATGTGAGAATTTTTGGACACATATGTGGACCACATGTGTGAATATGTGGTCGCGTATGTGGATTACATGTGGGAAAATGTGGTCACATATGTGGACCACATGTGTGATATGTAGTCACATATGAAGATTACATGGGTGATCCTGTGGTCACATATGTGGACCACATGTGTGAATATGTGGTCTTTCATGTGGACCACACGTGAGAATTTGTGGTCACATATGTGGACCACATGTGTGAATATGTGGTCGCGTATGTGGACCACATGTGGGAAAATGTGGTCACATATGTGGACCACATGTGTGATATGTAGTCACATATGAAGATTACATGGGTGATCATGTGGTCACATATGTGGACCACATGTGTGAATACGTGGTCGCGTATGTGGACCACAAGTGGGAAAATGTGGTCACATATGTGGACCACATGTGAGAATTTGTGGTCACATATGTGGACCACATGTGTAAATATATGGTCCCATATGTGGACCACATGTGTGAATATGTGGTCTTTCATGTGGATTACATGTGAGAATTTTTGGACACATATGTGGACCACATGTGTGAATATGTGGCCGCGTATGTGGATTACATGTGGGAAAATGTGGTCACATATGTGGACCACATGTGTGATATGTAGTCACATATGAAGATTACATGGGTGATCCTGTGGTCACATATGTGGACCACATGTGTGAATATGTGGTCTTTCATGTGGACCACACGTGAGAATTTGTGGTCATATATGTGGACCACATGTGGCATCGTGTGGTCATATATGTGAACCACATGTGTGAGTAAGTATTCACATGTGCAGATCGCGTGTGTGATATGTTGTCACATATGTAGACCACATGTGTGATATGTAGTCACATATGAAGATTACATGTGTGATCATGTGGTCACATATGTGGACCACATGTGTGAATATGTGGTCACGTGTGTGGACCACATGTGTGAATATGTGGTCACGTGTGTGGACCACATGTGTGTTTATGTGCTCACATATGTGGACCACATATGTGATCATGTGGTCACATATGTGGACCACATGTGGCATCGTGTGGTCATATATGTGTACCACATGTGTGAATAAGTATTCACATGGGCATATCACATGTGTGATATGTAGTCACATATGTAGACCACATGTGTGATATGTAGTCACATATGAAGATTACATGTGTGATCATGTGGTCACATATGTGGACCACATGTGTGAATATGTGGTCACGTGTGTGGACCACATGTGTGAATATGTGGTCACATATGTGGATCACATGTGTGAACATGTTATCACATATGTGAACCTTTTATAAAATATATTTAATTCATTAAATGTAATATGTATATAAATAAATAAACGTAAAGAAACGCTACGTAACATCATACATAATAACAATTAAAACGTAAACTGCAGGCTAATTGATCATCCGGTAGACATTTTAATTAAATTATCAGCTGAAGCAGAATGTCTTTGTATCATCAGAGTTGTAAACCATTTGTTCGATAATTAACTTTAACAGTTATGAACATATACTATTGTTCAAAGACGTCACTATTACATTTCAATCCTATGAAAATTTATAATGGAGAGAAGAAAGAATTTCAAATAAGATAGTGGTGCACTTACTCAATTTTGCACTTTCCAATTTCTTTACATAGTATAGCGGAACACAAGGCTTCGCTTCGTTTGTTTTTACGGGCAGAAAAATAAATATATTCTTCCACTTAGTGGGAATTTAACCTAATTAAAATACAACTAGTGCTACAACCAGAAATCTCAGTTCTCTCAATTGTACCGTCATAGCGTCAAGTTTTAGTCGACATATTAACTTTAAACATATTAATTTTTTATCGACATATTAACCGACCTAATTTTTATTTTTTTTATATCTTTCATGTACAGAATTGACTTTTCTATCCTTTTATTATATATGGAGATTTTGTTTGAAAAAATAACTTTTTTATTTTCGGGTTTTTAATTTAATATGTAATAGGCTTTTATAGAGTAGTTAAACTGTGGTTTCATTTAAAGTGGTCCTAACAAAAAAACTCTGTATAATTGAGCATATTTAATATTTATAGTGATTTTTTGGTGAAAAGATACCAATAGTTATTACAACCACTTGCGAAGAAGCATAGTTTAGGCAATTTTTTATTCTTATACCTTTTGAAAAACTACCAACGTTCTTAAGTTAATATATTATTTTTTCAAATTAAAAAAATTGTCTATGTCATCCTAATGGCGGAAAAATATTCAAAATGTATTGTAATACCACATTAGTATCGACAATGTAGTGTTGATAGTAATTAAAAATAGATATACTACAGGAGGATATCTTCATATGCACTGTTTTAACCTGTTTTATGTATAATATAGAATAATATATTCTATAGAGGAATCACACATTCTTTTTATTCAGTTTAGTAAATACATTTTTTAGAGGTTACTCTGTACTAAAATGGCATGCAACTCTGTTCCCGCATTTACGTTCCTGATATATCGATATAAATAATAGAAATACAAAATATAGGAAGGAAACACAAATGCAATTATATTGCATTTTTTCTTTTTTTCATACTTGAAACGTATTAATAAATTACATATTATGTATTACATACAATTAATTTCTTTTGAATATAACACTAAGTTTAATCAGCTTCACGCTATTTTAACAGATAACATAAGATGACATTAAAACGTATTGACATCACCACGTGATCCATCTAAACACAATATAAATTTTTATAAACAATGAACTCACAAACAGAATTTACTTTCCAAATACTTTTTATTCTACATATCGCCATATGAGCTAATCCCAAAAAATATACTTACTTTATTATTTTTGTTAATATCACCAACGTTGACGTTTAAAATAATAGTTCTGGTAGACTGAACAAATATTGATTATACGTCTTTTTTTAGCTTCACGTTGTATCCCGCACACAGCAGGGTAGGCATAGGACAGCTAGTGTTAAGACACTCTGTTCCCTACTTTCCTCGGAATTCTGTAGGCATTGCGTGCTGAGTAATGAAACTCAACGCCGCACTTTACCTCGACACCAGAGCGATGAAATGGAAATATAAATTTAAATAAATATTTCGTTTCCTTGCGTGGTCATCGAACCCACAACAGTTACACTTTGTGCTCCTGTGCAACGAACGGCCTCAATTTACTTTCTTCTTTTAAAATGTGGTTAAATGAAATAGTCGTAATTTAATTATGTCGGATTACTATTAACCGACTTCTTAAAAGTTCTTGTTCTTGTTACCTTAGAACTTTTGATTGTATGAACCGATTTTAATGATTCTTTTTTTATTTGAAAGCTAATGTCTCCCGTGTAGTCTTATTTTAATTTAGTTTATATCCAACAATGGTATCTATGAGAAAATCATATAAATCTCAAATTTACATTAAGTATATGCGCGACAAATGAACGTTTAAGTCGATATCAATTCAACTGATTTTAATGATTCTTTTTTTATTAGAAAGGGTACATATAAGGGGTAGTTTAGTGAAAGTTTAGTTAAGTTCAGAGTGTGAAATCTGGTTGAAATTGAAGAAGTCGATTTTTTTTATTAAAAAATATAATTATGTAATTTTTTCTACAAAAAATTCTTTATACTCCATAATAATAACTATCCTATAAGTGACATTAGGGTTTGAACTATTACCATGCCAAAATTAATTTAATTTCATACAGTAGTTATCGGTATTTTAGGTAATTTATATTTTTCAGTTTTTATTTTTTTTTAAGAAAACTATCATGAAACTCGGAATGAAACCCAAAAAAAATGTACCTTGAGGCCCTTTTTTTTTTTTTTTTTTGTTATCGCTGGGAAATGCATTTACGCAGACCGCTCATACGGAAGGCCAAATGCCTCACGGATGAGCGGTACTGTGGGACTCACCGGTGGATCCGGTCCTACCCACTAAAACCCAGCGGAAACCCTCTCCACCAAGATGAGACGCCGCAGGATCGCTCGCGCATACTACTACGACGCCTCGGTGAAGGCCCGCCTATTGCGGACCACCGTCGCCTTCAGGATGCCCTGGGGTTTCTCCTAGGGCACCCGCTGCCTCGATGACTAGCTGGAGGATCACCCTGACCCTCCCGCAGTAGCTCGTCTAGGGTAAGGGGAGTTGGAGACGGGCATACTGCCTTCTCCTACTCCCTGGTCTACGTCGACGGAGCGGATCTGCATTCGCGCTTGACTCGCGCACCCGCTCCGCGGCCTCCTTCAGTGCGATAACAGATTCGCAGAAGGAGACTGCGGCACACCAGTTAATCTCACTATCCAACATGGCCCCCACCACACTGGACAGTGAGAGATCCCTACCCACTACAGCCATCAAGGCATGGCGTTGTGGGGACCAAGCGGGGCATTCGGCCAGAGTGTGATGCGCCGAATCAACCGAGGCATCACATTCATGACACACCGGCGACATCTCCCGACGTGCAATTTGATGCAGGTATTTGCCGAAGCAACCGTGCCCCGTCAGTACCTGCACCAGCCTGAACGTCAGGACCCCAAAACTTCTTTTGATCCAGCGCTCAAGATGGGGGCGGACTGCCTCCACCGTCGCCAGGCCTGCCGCCGGAGTCCCCAGGTCCTCTCTCCATCGCCGGATCAGGGCTTCGTCCGCTCTTCTCCTGATCCGCGCGATAACCTCTACCGATGGTTGCTCACCTCGCGACCGCTCGCTTGCACAAAATGCATAAATCTTGGCAAGCACTTCCGCCTGTAGCTCCCATGGAGGATCGCCGGCTAAAAGTGTAGCTGCCGTCCATGACACTGTACGATATCCCCGTATAGCTCTCACCGCTATGACCCGCTGCGCTTTCCGCAATTGGGTTTTATTGTAAGCGGTGAGAGCGTCGGCCCATACAGGTGCACCGTACAGTGCCATGGATCTCAACACACCGACATAAAGCCGTCGGCATGGAGAATCCGGCCCTCCCACATTCGGCAATAACTTACCAAGGGCCCCGGCGGCGTGCACTAGCTTCGGTGCAAGCAAGGCGAAGTGTGACTTGAATGACCATCGACCGTCCAGGGTCAGACCCAGATACTTCATCTGAGTCTTTACCTCCACCTCCTGTCCCTGGATGTGCAGAGTAGCTCTACGTGGGGGACCTTTGCGCGGGCCATGGAAAAGGAGTGCCTCAGTTTTGGACATGGAGACCTCCAGACCCAGCGCTTTGATGCGATCGACCACAAGGTGGGTGCCAGCTTCAGCCAAACGTGCCGCGTCCTGGTAAGACGGTCCTCGGGCCGTGACAAGAGTATCATCCGCATAGCAGATGATATTCATCCCAAGGGGAAGACGACCACGAAGGAGCCAGTCATAACCGATGTTCCACAATATCGGGCCTAACACCGACCCCTGTGGAACCCCGCAACCAACACTTCGTCGACCGATCTGACCATTACTCCCAATCCATACAACTACTCTGTCCTGGAGGTAGTCATCCAACAGTCGCCGGAGATAGAAAGGCACCTCATGGTACCGAAGTGCCTCTCTTAGCGTCTCAAACGGCAGACTGTTAAAGGCGTTGACCACGTCCAAAGAGACGGCGAGAAGAACATCTCTCTCTGCCGACGCGGCCAACGACCGAGTCTTCAGGGCGTTCAGGGCATCAATGGTTGACCGACCGGCCCTAAACCCGAACTGAGCCTCTGAAAGACCCGGACCTACCTCTTCTAGGTGCCGAATAAGACGGGAAGCGATGATCTTCTCAAACAGCTTACCCGTCTCATTCAGCAGCACTATTGGCCTATATGCAGAAGAAGAGTCCAGAGGACGACCTTTCTTGAGCAATAGGCATAATCCTCCTTCCTTCCATGACTTGGGGAACTGTCCCGTTGAAAGGCATAGGTCAAAAAGTTCCCGAAGTTTGTCACTTAGGTATTCCAGGGCAATACTCAAAACTCTACCTGGAATACCATCTGGTCCCGGTGCCCTCTTTTTGCTCCTCAGTCTCCTGAGCGTCATATCCATTTCCTCCTGAGTTATGGGGGGAACCACCGACACTTCCTCATGTGCTGAGGAAGGGGCCATACTAGGAGGAATGTACCTAGGCGGCTCCGGAAACAATTCCACTACAAGATGCCGGAGAAAATCCAACGGCAAGGTTTCAGTAAGTGGAGCGCTTTGCATACGGATTTTATTCCGCGCACCAAGGTAGGGGCGACCCCAGGGATCCCTATTTAGGGTAGCCAGAAGCTCCTGTCGGCTCTGATCTTTTGCCATCCTAATAGCGAGCTGCAGAGCTTTCTTTTCAGATTTGTAGGCAATCCGAAGCTGGTCCTCAAGAGCAGAATCAAAGCCATTTCTTCTCCTGCATCTTGTGTATGCCCGCCGAGCACGATTACAGGACACTCGCATTTCGGCGATCTTAGTTGTCCACCAAAAGACTTGACGACAGCGTTGCCGCCGCCGAGCTCTCGGCATTGCCGCGTCGCACAATTTCGTAAGTTGGTCGCGCATTCGACCTGCCAGTTCCTCAACATTTGAGCTTGGACCTACCACACTTCCTTGGAAACTCCAGTTTGCCACAATGGCCGCCTCCTTAGCTAGGTTTATATTAAGCTGGCCAAGAGCCCATCTAGGAAACCTACGAGAAGGACCTCTGGGGCGAACCATTGACACCGCCTGAGTGGACACCTCAAACCTGATGTACAGATGGTCCGACAATGTCTCTACCTCCTTCTCCACTCTCCAGCTTGAGACGTTACAAGCAATTGAAGGGCTAGCAAACGATAAATCCACCACGGAACCACCGTTATGTCGCACGCAAGTATGCTCCGATCCCATGTTTAAAAGAGACAGTCCAGATAGCAAAGCCCATACCTGAACTGCTTTGCCTTTGCTATCAGAAGAGACATTTCCCCATGCTCGAGACTTGGCATTGAAATCCCCGAGGACCAAGATCTTATTCGACGATTGTCGAAAAATCGCCGCTTTGACAGAATCGAGAAAAATTTCGAATTCTGCCAGGCTACGATTAGGAGAAAAGTAAATGCCGACAATGACATACTGCCTCCACCCTGCCACAACATACCCGGAGCCCGTCTCCAATGGAGAAAGAGATAAGCCAGTGCTGCTGCCAGTTATAATCGCGACCGAGTTGTCTAAGTCTCCAATCCATCTTGAGTGATTAGGGACAAAGTATGGCTCGCATATAACTCCAATATCAATACACCACTCTGCCATTGACTGAGCCAGAAGATCCTGTGCTGCGGCAGAGTGATTGATGTTAGTCTGAAGGAACGAAATTTGGCGTCTGTCCATTATGAGGACATAATACCTTCTTCTTGATGCTCATGGCTTCCGGCTTTAGTAGAGGCTTCTGCCCTTAATGTTTCCGTTCCCTTGATGGGCGGTGGATTACATTTTGCGCTACCCATTACATGACCGGCCGGCTTTTTAGCGTCAGTGCATACCATGCACCGAGGATCGGCGCGGCAAGCATACGCCTTATGTCCCTCACATCCGCAACGGAAGCAGAGATTCTCCCTAGAGACTTCAGATGGACACCGCAGTCTGGGGTGCCCTAATGCTAGGCATCGAAAACAGCGCAAAGGGCGCTCTTCCAGCACCTGGACCTTGGCAGCGCTCCATCCAACTAATATCCGTCCTTTCTCCACTATAGCTTTACCAGCTTCACATGGGCACCTTACAACGGCCGTCATTGAGCCTCTAGACCCATGGATCACCTCTGATACCGTGACAGTATCAACAAGACAACCTCCAGCACTAACCACAGCATTTGCTATCTTCTCCTTATTGACGGAGTCATCAAGGCCCACTAGCTTCAGAGTGCAGTGCTTGTAGGGTCTAGTGACCACAGCCACTCCCTCTAATACCTCTCGTAAACGTTCCGCAAGCTTGTCCGCCTGCTCCGAAGTATGCACAGCGGATAACTCAAGCAGACGGGCACCCGAAATTGATTGGCGTATGGACAATCCCTGGGAGATACCGAGCTGCGCTAGATCCACGCTTTGTTGCGCTCGCTCTAGAGCTTGAGCATAAGACACACCTTTTATAATAGCTTCCGGCGTCAAAGTGATTATAACTGCCTTAGTTCGGGGTGGTTTAGCCACTTTTGGCTTAGGCGGTGGGGTCTTCTTGGGAGCAGAGGTTTTGGTGTTCTTTTTTTCCCCTCTTCACTACTGTAATCCAAGATCCACCCTCTTTATCCCCAGGCTCAGCATTTACGGCTTGAGGTACTGAAGTGCTAGTAGACGCGGAGGTTTCTATGCATGACATAGCCTGCGGCGCAGTTTCTTCTACCAGCAAAACTTGAGTGCGACCTGCGGCATTTTTACGTCTCGGTCTACGTTTAGTTTTGTCTTCGGATGCAACTGCCTCTGAATCTGGTGGAGGCAGTGCCGCTCTCAATGATCTCTCGCGGGGAGAGTTTATTGCGTCTGCTGCCAATGGTGGACGCATGTTCCTTGCCGGTAGGAGACGCTCTTCAATACCGGCAAAACGAGCGTCTATCATCGTCTTCATGGACGATATGATAGAGATTTTTAGAGTCTCAATTATGTCTTCATTAATTGCCGGCGATGAATTAGTCTGCGGAATTTCTCTATTGGCTGCAAGTGAAACTCTTAGACTTTGAATGTCCTTACGGTGAGCATTAAGCTCTTCGCGCAGTTTCTCTACTACTTCCCCGAGACGCCGGTTGTCCTCCCGTAACCGATGTACTTCGTCACTCTCCGTACGAGTGACAAGCAGGTTCACAACGTCGGTTAGGGCTGCAGCTGCGTCTTTAAGTTTACGCACGTATGTGCCCTTAAGATGACTAGATTTCGTAGCCACTTCCAATATGGAGGCGGTACTTCGTCCAGCATATGTACGCAACTCCTCAGCCGAACAGTGTGAAGTGTCTTTCCTCTCGTCTACTGCCGGTATGCTCTCTGCGTCTGTTGTCTGAGCGGACCTGTCTTGCTTGCTTGCCCAGTCAGACAAACTCCGCTCGAAATCTTCTTCTCGCTTATCTCCTTCGCACAAACTCTGCTCTTTGCGAGTCCTCGCCTGTCTGGCACCACGAAACTTGGCGGGTCTACCCCTTCTCGCCGTGTGACACTTGTCAGCATGCGCTGCCTCAGTGTCTGAGCCCGAGTCATCTCCACTTTTCCTAGATTTGTCGGCCAAAGGCCGCTTACGTCTTGTACGCTGCACTGTCCCTGAGTCCGAAGCAGACTCCTTAACTCCCACATTATCGTTTTTGTTTATTGTTTTAAAATTCTCCATACTGATCCCAGGAGTATGGGGGAAAAACAGTCCATCCAAGCAGTGCCCCCTGTACTTGGATAAGCCTATGTTACGCCACGGGTGTCGGCCGGTACCCTGGCGGGGACAGCAGTAACGACTGATCATCCCATCAGCCACGCACCCCTCGCGCTGCTTCGCCACTTGGGTTGGGGAATTTTTTATAGAGGTTTTCTTCCTCGCGGCCCGGCCGGTGAAAGCAAGACCCTCGGTTCTACCCATGATTACGAGACATGACCGCAACCACGAGTAGAGTTCCGATATACTTGGCGCTGGCACATGACGTGCCTACGTGACGGTAGGGTGAGTACACACCACGCACGCCCTCCCAGTTCCTCACACTGTGTCCTCTGCTTGACAGAGGAACACGCGGAAGAACGCCGTCGCGTCGGATTATTCGCCGACGAGCAATTATTACCCAAGGAAGAATCCTCTGGGCAAGAATTACCCGCCGCCCAGGGAGCACCGGCACGCTACGCAGCTTGTCCCTCCGAATAGCAAGAGCATTCGATAGGGGCAGCAGCAAGCGAGCACACGTGGAGGTTATCCGACTCCGCTCCCCGTACCTTGAGGCCCTAGGCTAACACCATGCAAAAATTCATCAATTTCTGTCAGGTAGTTTTTGCGTGATTGACGCACAAACAAACCGACAGACAGACAGACAGACAGACAGACAGACAGACAGACAGACAGACAGACAGACAGACAAGAATTCTGCTGAGTGGTTTTTTAGGTTCTATAATCGACATATTAACCGACCTAATTTTTATTTTTTTTATATCTTTCATGTACAGAATTGACTTTTCTATCCTTTTATTATATATGGAGATGGAGATTAAAATGTTTTTGTAGAAAAAAAAATGTTTGTTTAGCCCCCTGTATCTCGTACATTCTCTTATAAAAAATATGAAGATAAAGGGAATGGGAACCAATAACCTAATTTTAAGATACTCTGTTCCCAATAAAACACTTTCCGTCGAATTTTGTAGACATGCGTGTTGAGTGGCGGAACTCAACGTCGCGTTTTGCCTCGACAACAGAGCGAAGAAATAGAAATATTAAATTTCGTCGAAGAAGGGGGAATCGAACCCACAACCTGCCGTGATTACAAAAGTCTCAAATTCACGACTAGCTTCAAATGCAATTTTTCGTATGCCAATTGTTTCATCTAGGAGTTTATAATTTTAATGTGTGATAATTATCACCGTATTTAATTCCAGCACTTAACTAAACGATATGTTTTCCAGGCAGCTCGTGAAGAACGTCACAACCTAATAAAGCTTCTCCAAGAGCAAGAGTATTTAGAAAAGAACTTTCTGGATGACGTCAAAGAGAAGAACAAATTTGAACGTGTCAAAGCTGATACTAAGACGTCGTTGATGGGACAAATGGAGAACAAGAAGAAAGTGGAGGAGGAAATGAGACACAGAGAGGCGGAGTTTAGGAAGAGTGTTAGTTGATTTGATTTTTTTAGCTCCACGCTGTATTCCGTTATAGTAGTATAATCAGAGAGAACCTGTGAACAGAGAGTAGGCCCCCATTTTCCGGTGATTTCTAGAGGTATTGTGTGCTGAGTGGCAGAAGTTAACTTCGCTCTTAGCATTCTTGCCAGAGCGGGGAAGTGGAAATATTAAGTATTTCATTCCCCAAGTGGGAATGGAACCCACAACCGTTGCGTTTAGAGCCCCACCTTTGTGCCCTTGCTATTGCTTTGCTGAATTAATAATATTTTATTATATAATAAAGGGACTAGCGACCCGCTCGCGTTTCTCCTGATTGAAATATACAATTATTTGTTTACTAATCTGATCACAGATTAATAAACTGATATACAAATTATTAAACACTACTAGCTTTTATGTTATATACATTATCCTATAACCAGCCAGAATTTCGACGTAACTTGATGAAAACGAAGAGTGCTTGGACAAATTTCAAAGAGGCGCAGGTTCAAATCCCGCTACATTCAGTCTTTTATATGTTTTCTCAATAAGTAAGTACTTTCTAAAGTACGAAATAACACTTCAAAAATGTTAAAAACACATTGTTTTGGGTTTTATCACATTTATCCCCAATAACATATTTTTTCTTATAGACTGTGTAATGTACTTATTCACATAAAAAATCTATAGTAAATAGAACTTTAATAACAATAATTTGATAAAAAAAAACAAATAAATGTTATATGATTTCTCAAAGTTTGACGGATTGAATATCTTACCAATATAATAAGTATTTGAAAATATAAATCTAAATTTTGGTAAATGATTGATAATTACAATTCTAGGTCGAAGCAAAAATGGCGGCGGAAGAGCAAAAAGAAATAGAGAAGGAACGAAAAAATAAAGAAAAGAAACAACAATATTCAATAGAATTGCGAAAACAAATACAAGATAACGCTGAAAGAAGGAAAAGGGAACAGAAAATGGAGGAAGGTCGAGTTAAATACGTCAACGATTGTTATAATGATTGGTATGAATTGTTTGTATTTTTTTAGTTTCGCTGTTTTCCGTATGGAGTAGGCACAGAGAATACAGTGTTAAGACACAGTCTACTGAAGAATGCTCAGTTGTCGGGATATTTGTGCGGCGGGACGGAACTCAACGGTGCGTTTATTCTGTCAAAGGGAAATTCACTTTCAGTAGTTTAAATATTTTTGTTCTTTGAGTGGCAATCGGACCCGTATATCAAATATACAATTAGGCGTTAAAAAATAGGCCTCTTTGTTACTTAATAATATAATGTACTAATAATATAATACGTAATAATATAATGTTTTAAGGTTGCCTTACAAAATTAATTCCTCTGACTGGGGATCGAATAAACACCGTTAAACCACCGTTAAACTCGCAAAAATATATATATAAATAAAAAAAATCCAAATTAATAAGAAAGTAACACAGTATGTTCTTAATACAGGCAAAAAGAAGTATCACAAGAACGAGCGCGCATCATAAAGGAGCACGTTCCCAACGTGCGCGGCCACGTGCAAGCGGGGACCCTGCAGCACGCCGACCTGCAGTGCAGCTCTATTAGGGGGAGTGGCTTCTGTTGAGGCCTTTATTCATTGTTGTTTACCGTGTTTAATGTACGAATGTGCGTCTGGGGAGACCTTCGAAGTTGTTTGTGCATTCATTTCAAAATTAGAATGTTCGTGTGGCGAGGCCTTTAGTTGATATCGTTAATTATTGTCAATGTGAGTCTGGTGAAGCATGTTTAGATGTAAATATGATGTATGATAGTTCTACAAATTAGTAGAGCGCTAGTGTGGTGAGGTTTTTTAATTTAGAATGACTGTCTGTTATGACCTTTACATCTTTAGACGTGTAACTGTTCGTCTGAAAAGGTCTTTATAAATTATATTTGTATTTTTAGCGTCTGCCTGTTGGCGCTTTTATATAAGTATTTTCTACACTCGTATGGTGCTCTGGTGAGTGAGATAAGTTATAAATTTCGTTGGTGGGATGGCAAATTTGTAGTTGTATTAGTATTGTAATATTTCAAATCGTAATGATAAATCAGTTCATCATTTATAAATGTAATTAAAATTATCTAGTGAAACTTATATTGTTAATTTTTAATGTTTGTGGCTCAGTAAGTTCGTCTACTGGAACCATTCTGAATTGTTTAAATCCAGAGTTTAATTAGATCATTAATAAAAAGAAAACTGTTTTTTTTAATCTTTTCTTTTTTCTCTTTATTTATGGAATTCCAAACGTGCTCGTCGAAAACTAATCACTTCACCAATGTTATGTTATATGGAGAACAACGAAGGAGATTGTCCTGACTTATGCTTTTTTATTTAATTTTTCATAATTTTTGAAACTTTTTTTTTTCACACTACTAAAAATATTTATAACTAGCGACCCGCTTGCGGCTTCGCCCGCTTTAACTACTGAATTATTCATATAATGTACCTATGTTTGCAAAGCACTTAAGATTACTAATGTGAAAATTATTTAAACCTTAATGCAACCCGCATTTTCGTAGTTCCAATAAGGATGTTCCAATTGTTTAAAAAAAACACCCTTAAACAAATGAAACAAACAACAGAAAACTTAAAGGAAAGAAATTGTAAACAACAGACTATCTACTATTCTTTTACCCAAAAATACTTAAACGAAAGATATAATCAACTATGTCGCGTTGAAATACATTATAATTATTGGGTAACTCCAAAATACGTGCAATCGCTTCTAAATTTACTTTGCTATAGAGATAGGCGCCGAATTGAAGCATTCTCTCGTCCATCTCCGTAATAGCTTTGAACGACATCTGGCCGTGGTCTCAAGCGACAACCTGCTCTAGAGAAGACACAGAGAGGGGGATGCGGGAGGGGATTGGAAGGATTATCAAATGTCATCTAGGCGGTCAACTCAGTCAGGTGAACAAAACAAAATAAACAACGTGATACTTAACCGAAGGAAATGATAAACAAAAGCCTACCTACTATTCTATTGACCCTAAAAACTTACACGAAAGAAATTATGAACAAAATATTACTATTCTGTTAATCAAAAAAGATGAAGTATATCGCGCTGAAATAATAATACATTAAACTCCAATTATCCAATACGAACAATCGCATCTCAAGATACTTCGCAACAGTACAGGCGGACGCGTCGCGGGGCGCGGGTGGACGCATCGCCTGTGGCGAGTCATTTCGCAGCAAGGAATCTTTGATATTGTAACAACTTCTAAAGTACTTATTAAAATGAAAAACAGTAAAAGGCAATTTTGATCTACATTAAATGACCAACGTAACTAATAAACTTATTTATATGCTGAGAGTAAGGGATAAATGAAACATGAGCTAATACTGCGGTTTATAGCCGGCATGATGCGTTTTTCTCTAAAACTATTCGTAATTTCGAATTAGTTTAAAGAGCAAATTTTATCTTTATTTAACGTAGAAAATTAATAAAGTATGTAAAAGGATAAGGATTGATACAATAAAAAAATATGTTCAAATTACTATTTTTAGACAGAAATATGCTCACTGTATGTTATCCTTAGCAGATACGAACATGCTGTCCCTGACACTTTTGTAGATCTTATTAAGAGGAATAATACTTTAGTACATGGTTTTCATATAGGACTTACCATTAAAGCAGCGCATGCGTGAACGTGTCTCAACGGGTAGGACTTTATGCACATTTATCATATTTATGTAAAATTACAATAAAATATACATATAATAAACTATATATAAACCTTCCCTGAGAAATACTCAACCTAATGTTGAAAACCGCATCAAAATCCGTTGGGTGATTTAGAAGAAGATCACTTATAGAGATAGAGATAGAAATAGAGATAATAGGTTTGATTATGTATTTTTGCTGCCTATTATAGGATATCCTTGTATACAATATTAACAGCTGACTTTTTATTGCTCAATATGAACATATTTTGTTTTGATGTAACCCTTGAAAGGGCCACGTAGAGCTGTCCATGTGAAAAACACTCAACGCTTAAGTCTAAGCCCGCCACGTTAAATGTTTGTCCTTGAGATTTATTAATAGTTATGGCAAATGATAATTTTATAGGAAATTGTAGTCGTTTGAATTGGAAAGGAAGATCTGATGGTATGAGAGGTATTCTTGGAATCAAAACCACTTCTCCAGTACCACACCCTGTAATTATGATGCACTCTATAATGTGTGATTTCAACGATTTAATTTGTAAGCGAGTACCATTACACAATTTTGGAAGATTTAGATTTCGCAATAAGATTACAGGACACCTGACTTTTAAAGTTAATTGATGTGGAGGGAGTCCTGAAGGCTGCAAAGAGTTAAGGAACTCGGTCGGAAAATGAACAGCTTCTTCCATATCCATTGCACTATCAATAGAGCGGTACGTTTGCGATGTCGCATTGATTTTTGAAAGAATCAAGTCGTTAAGTTTGCCCATTTGCTCGTTTGTTGGTGACAAAATAGCCCTCTCCTTGGTTAGTGTTTTTGAATTTATACTTTCAATCCCAGGGTATACATTTTCAACTAATTCTTGCACTGTATTCACCAAAACGCAAAGGCTACTATTTTCTAAATGTATTCTTCCATTGTGATCCTGTGCCATCTCTCCATTTCCTATTTTGAGCAACATTTTTGCAAAATTTCTGTTTTCATCTGCAAACAATGAGACTCTCATGTTTGTTTTGAGTTTTAATCTGTTAACTGTGGCCATAGGTAAGATCTTTTAATTGACGCGTTTATTTCATCCGCTCGAGTACCCCTTGTGACGACCGGTAAAATTTGACGAAAGTCGCCTGAAAATAGTACCGTACATCCTCTCATTGGCACGTTTATATTGCGGAAATCACGCAATGTCCTGTCTAAAACTTCAATGCTAGTCTTGTGTGCCATCGTAGCTTCGTCCCACACTATTAATGAGCAGTCACGCATCAGTTTTCCAGTGTTACTTTGTTTCGAAACGCTACAGACACTCGTATTATCTTCAGTAACAATTTTAAGCCGTAGTTTGAAGGTAGCATGTGCAGTTCGACCACTTTCCAACAATGTTGCTGCTATCCCGGATGATGCAACCGCTAATGCAATTTTACCACTTGATCTCACTTTAGCTAAGAGTAGATTTATCAAAAATGTTTTTCCATTGTTATCAATATTATTCATCTCACACTATAGTTTGTAATAGTTTTGATTGATTATAGGAGGTTTCTCTCATGTATTCTGCACTGTTCGCATCTAAGTTTATTGTATTTGTAGATATTGACAATCCAAAATTTAGAATATTTTTACCCGAAAGTAATTCGACCACTTTGTTTAGTTCTAATAATGCTTCATCAAAAATTGTTTGATCATATTGAATGTCATCTGACATAATTTCTCGTCGTCGCCGCGTCAGTATATCTTCAGACATGTTTTCCTGATATTTGTTCCAGAGTTTTTTAGGATCTGTCACCTGACAAAATGCGAGAATAATGGCAAACAAATATCTTAATGAACTTGCAGTGCTACACACAGCAGCTTCTGATAGAGTATTATCCCACTGAGAATCGTCTTCTAAAAGTCCCATTGCTTTGCACGCTGCTTGATATGTATTGTGGGTTATACCTTGTACAGCCCTCAGGTTTTCAAATGATATTGGCCCTTTTATAACATGCAGCAAAATCCTTAAATAAAAACATTCGCTGTTCTTGGGATGAACTACATAAACTCTTCCAAGAGCGTCTGTTTTTTTTTACTCCAGGATGTTCTTCTACTGGAGTCCTTCACTTTCTCTGTTGAAATGTCTTAGCAGTCTGATTCCATGTATAATAACTTGGAATTTTGTCATACGTCAAAGTTTTGGCAAAATTATCTTGAGCGCATAGCTTGAAAAATGCTGTCAATGTTGTATCTCGCGGATTTGCAACAACGTTGTTTGGGTTAAAAAATACTCTTTGTCCATTTTCCAAATGAACAGCGAGATGGGTAATAGTAGTAGTATTTCAAATGATAACATCCTCCATACTGCTTCAGAGCTGCAGATATAACGACCGGATTGATAGTTTTCGACTTCGTTTGGTGTATGTATGCTGAATGTAGCTTGGTCGCTTCCTTTGTTAATGTATTTTGTTACATATTTTATTGATTTTATAGAGCTGCATAGCTCCACATTAATATGAGCGTTAAAAGCTTTAAGGAGTAATGGGTTGTAGGGTACAACCCAGCGGTTATCGATTTCGTGATTTCGTAAATTAGCAGTACTGCCGCCGCCATCTGTAGAACGTCGACGATACTTAGGATAGCCATCATCGCCGGTAGAAGTTTGTCACTGAAAGGACTTGGGGAATTTCTTGCTACACCTACCTTCACGCATACATGGTGCACTGGGATTGTAAGCTCCGCAAGGGCCGTGTACTATATGTTTTGTTACAATTTCATGCAGTGTTGGATCATCGTCTTTATTTGGAAACTCTGCAGTAATAACACTATCGATTTGGTCTGGTCTAATTTTGTTTACCAGCCATACCAACAGATGGACATGTGGTAACCCACGTTTCTGCCACTCGATGGTATACATATGGCATCGAGGTGAACCAAATATGTGAGCTTTATTTATAAGGTGTAAGAGTTTATGTAGTTTTAAATGAAACACTCGATCCACTATGTCATATCTGTCTTGAGGATTCAAATTAGTGTAGATATTATCTTTTAATTCTGTCCAGTTCGGATTGCATGTTGCATTAATCAAAAGGTCAGGTTTATCGTAATGTCTAACGTATGTCATGGCATCCTGTGATTTTTCGAATAAATAGCGAGGGCCTCCAGTAAAAGATGAAGGAAGTATCACTATTTGACCTATGTCATTGCAGTGCTCGTTTGTCTGCAAAGCATCCTGTAAATGGACGTAATTTTCTGCTCTCAGTTTGGTTTGGTTATTTCGTATATAAGCCAAACGCTCAGATTCTATTTTTGCATATTGATCGACTAAATATTGATTCAATAGCATTCCGTATCTTAGGAGAGGATAAAAATTATTATTTCTAAGCATTATGCGGTAGCAATAGTAATTCATGCATGAAACAGTCTTAGGTAGAGGTGCCCCGCTAACGGGATCAACTTGGCAAATATTGATACTGTATCCATCTTCTCCACGACATAGGATCAGAGGATACTGTAGTGTATCGTAAGACCTATGCAATTCAGATATTTTTTGTAATCGGTCATCACGGCTCCGCAATACAATATCTCTCTTATCAAACTGTTGACCAGCTATTACAACTGCTACCTCACTTGTAGATGGTGCGTTGTACCGACCAAGTTGTCCAGCATGGATCACGACATTAAAGTCCGGTGTACCAGGTGGAACGCTCTCAATTGCTGTTTTAAAGCTCTGTATGTAGTTGTTATGAGAATGTAACATATTTTGTAAAGATCTAACCAAGCTGTTGTCGATTGGGTGTATGGCACTGTTACATCGAGTTGATAATTGTGTTTCTGGATCAGAAATAAAATAAATCTGCAAGAATTTATGGTCGTCGGGCAAATTTGAAAGCAAGCTCCCTGCTAAATGGTAAACTTGCCCTTGAATTTTAAAAGTTGGCATAAAACCTTGCTCAACAACTTGAGAGCTTTTAAATGAAGTCATTTGGAACACATTGTTATAACGGCGTATGTTCCGCATAAAGAGCTTCGATTTTGGATGATCTCCGGAGAGAAGGGAGTATAATGGTTCTGGCGGAGGTAGCATTTCTTCAAGTTTTACTTTTCCTAATGAGCAACAGATACCTTTAGACTCATCTTTCCATTTCAAAGCAGAGCAAAATTGACAAACAACTGACATCGTACCTACTGGTCTCAGTAGGTACGATGTCAGTTGTTTGTATCATATATCATAAAATTATTTTTGTAGTCAATCAATGAGTCGTAATTCATAGCAGAATTAACTTTATTTGACCATAAATTTACAGTTCGCCTAGCTGCCTGAGATCTATGTCTATGTGTGTCCCTGTCACGACTACAGCGAAATTCACGTTCGACAGACGATTCTATAGCTCTCTGTAAGAAGTGTCTATCCCGGTCACCGCTAAGGCGAACTTCGCGGTTAACTGATAATTCACTTGCACGTCTACCCCGCCGAAGTCTAAGGCGAAGATCACGTTCTGCAGACGATTCCCTGCTTCTTCGCAAAGAATCGCTCTCCCTTCTATTAGATAATCTAATTTCCGTCTCCTCGACACTTTCATTACTAAGATTTAAACGATTTTCATTTGCATTTCTTGTTCTACGACCTATATTTGAACGACTTTTTCGTGGCATAATTAAATTAAAAAAGGAAATATTTAAAAACGTAAAGAAAATAATAAAAGAACAGAAGAAGAGAAAAAAAAAATAAACAACAGGATACTTAAACGAAAAATAATAATAATAAACAAAAGCCTACCTACTATTCTCTTAAACTAAAATACTTAAACAGAAGGAATTATAAACAAAAGACTACCTACTATACTATTAAACAAAAAAGATGAAATCAAATATATCGCGCTGAAATAATACAATACAATTACCTACAATTATCCAATACGTGCTATCGCATCAAAATCTATTTTGCTACAGAGGCAGGCGGGTTTTTTTTTTTTTTTTTGAACTGAGGTTAATGCTGTTAGCCCTATTGGCTTTTACAGCGACACCGGGTGGGTAGGGAAGAGGGTACTCTGTCCCAGAAGAAATGCAAGCACTACCTGGCTGCTTGAAAGGCAGGCGGGCGCGGCGGAGTGCTTTTATAAGCAAAACGTCGCGCGGCGCAGGGGGACGCATGGCGTGTGGCGAGCCGTTTCGCAAGAAGGACTTTTTGATATTGCTTGCCTTGTTAATAACTTCTAAAAAAACAGTAAAAGACAGTTTTGATCTACATTAAATGGCCAGCGTAACTAACATACTTATTTATATGCTTTATGAGTAAGGGATAAACGAAACATGAGCCAAAACTGCGGTTTATAGCGGGCGTGATGTGTCAACAATTAAATGTGTTTTTCTCTAAAACTATTCGTAATTTCCAATTAGTGTAAAAAACAAATTTTATCTTCGTTTAACGTAGAAAATTAATAAAGTATTTAAAAGGATAAGGATTGATATCATTATGGACAAACATCCCTCACAATAAAAAATATATTCAAATTATTATTTTTAGACAGAAATATGCTCACTGTATGTTATCCTTAGAAGATACGAACATGCTGTCCCTGACACTTTTGTAGATCTTATTAAGAGGAATAATACTTTAGTACATGGTTTTCATATAGGACTTACCATTAAAGCAGCGCATGCGTGAAAGTTTCTCAACGGGTAGGACTTTATGCACATATATTATATTTATGTCAAATTACATTAAAATATACATATAATAAATCATATACAAACCTTCTCTGAGAAATACTCTACCAAATGGTGAAAACCGCATCAAAATCCGTTGGGTGGTTTAGAAGAAGATCGCTTAGAAAGGCCAGACAGAGAAAAAAAGCGTTTCTATTTTATAATATTTATAGATGAAGAAATAGTCTTAAGTGATATAGACATACCATTTTATATGGGTAGAATTTTTAATGCATTTTGTAGTTTTATATGACTAAACATTGAATATTTTGTAAAAGAAATTGTTTTTTTTTTGTACAATCCCTTCAATTCTTCAGCTTCATTAAACAAGAAGCTGGACTATATAACATATAGAGGATTGTGTTAGAAGTTATGATATAATCTCACTTTTGTATCGAATATTATAAAATATTTCTTAATATAAAAACAAGAAACTTGCTTTCATTCCGAAAGAAATATTAATAAACAGCACAAACAATATGTAAATTAAATAAGAAGAGTAAATTAAAATAATATTTGAATTTGTTCTTCTGGTTTCATGAAGCCGCACTCCGCTTGTTATTTGAACTCGAATTAATTTCAAATATGCCACGTAATATTAAAAGGGTGTGTTTAGGGTGACTATCATTTTAGATGGATATATGAAATTATAATTGCTAATATTTATTATGTTGTGGCCGTCGAGTCGCACAAGCTAGTGTGACTGCAAGATGTGATGGTCGTGGGTTCGGTACCCATTCGGGGAAATTAAATATTTAATATTTACATTTCCTCGTTACCAGTAAGTAACGAGGCAAAGCACGGAGAGTTTTGAATTTGGTGGGGAGTATACTAATGGAAACGGAGTGTCTTAACAGTAGGTTCTCATTTTCCCTCTGCCTACCTTGCCATGTGCGGAATACGTGAGCATGAAGTTAAAAAAAAAATCTATCAAAAAATTCTAATCAAATATATTAATTAAAAACCATTGTCACTCAAAAACCCTACATTCATATACATTTTTTGCAATAAAGTATTAAACGAGCTACATCAGCGTTACAGTCCCTCCACAATTATAATTGACACTCCATACCCTCTAACAGTATTTGTATTGCCTATCCCCGCAGCCTATTGTGGTAATATTATTTAACCTTTTTTTATATGTGATTTTATTTATTTAGTTACTTTATTTTAATTAAATTTCGGGTTGCCCGGGTCGAATTTGAAGCATAATGTTAATGACGTATCGTAGCGAATGGGATGTGGTTAACTAAACATTATGGTTGTTGGTTCATTTCCATTTGGAAATGTGCTTCAACTTTTTTTTAATATTTTTATACATTTGGGCGCATCCGGTCTACCCCTAAAAAAATTAAAAATCTGGCTTAGATAGATGCAATTTTGATAAAATAATTAGATGTTATTGTATAAAATTTTCAATGATGCGTTTTATTAATATGATATAAATTTTGCACTCACAATTTTCATACAAGTAATGACAGTTATTTATTTAAAAAAAAAAAACTTCTAAAACCACAAAATGAAATAAAAATGGCTTGATTAAAATAAAAAAAAATATATATTATATTTATTCCTTTTATTGTTCTTACTTTTCTCTTCCCATTTCTGAACAAGCATCTTGAATTCCATTTTTTCATTTAGCCTTTTTAATTCTAATTTACCCCAATGCGTGTTGTCTGTATACCATTTGGTATATCTATTATAATCCTGAAAAACAAAAAAAAATGTTTGTCACGCTGCATTCAGCAAGGTAGAGTTAAGGCGCGCACCAGCCAATTTTTGTTGGTTCTTCTTTTTATTCTTTTCTTTTTCTTCTTTTTTAACTTCGTATTGGGTAGCGACTATCCACTCTCATCTTGTTACGAGTGGGAATAAAACCCACAAAACTCAAGGAAATGTATTATTTTCATTACTCTGTTCTAATAAGACAAAGTGCGGCGGTGAGTTCCGCTATCCAATATCTTGATTTTAAACGAAAAATGTAGAAAAGAGTGTTTTATTACTTGGTCTTTCGGTCTACTCTACTTGCAGGATTTACCGCCAAGATAAGAAAATAAATATTTTTTTTTTGTTTAATTACTTACAATTTTACTTTCATTATCATCTTCCAGTATATAATTATAAATATCGTGGGGTTGCAGTCCAAAAGCCGCTATTCTATTCCAACAAATAAAAATAACTTTATAAAATACTAAATAATAATTTGGACATATTTAACTATTGTCACCTATTGAGGCCAGTCGTGGCGCAGTAGCACAAAGTGTGACTGTAAAACCGACTGATCGTGGGTTCCATTCCCACTCGAAGAGATTATATATTTACTTAAATTTATATTTCCATTTTTTCGCTCTGGTGTCGAGGGGAATGGAGTGTCTTAACACTAGGTTTCTCTGCCTACCCTGTTGTGTTCGGGATACAACGTGAATCTGATAAATTTTTTATAGGCAAAATGTGCAGAAAAGAGTGATATTATATTGTATTTTTTTTATTTTTCTGCCCACTACACAACTGCTTACGTCAGGTAAAAATGGAATATTCCTCACAAACTTACCGAACAATTCGATCGGCCGTTAGAAACTTTTCCAACGAACGTTTGAGATAGCCAAAAGAATATCCTTGAAGTAAATACGCTAAAGAATTTATATTTAAATCATTTGGTACAATACGATTGCTGAAATAAAAAAATAACATAATTATACTTATCTATATTAATATTTTATTTTCTTATTGCGTTCTCAGGGAACCTTGGAAACTAACGAAACGAAACCGCAGGTAAGAGCTGGTATTAATATATTTTTATTGTTTTACTTTTAAAAGTCACCTCAACATCCATTTTCTTAAAATAAGGTATACAGTAGAATAATTTGTTTCCGGTAGAAGTAGAACATGAGGGAATTTTTTTAACAATTGCTTGCTATTAACTGTCCAGGGCTTTATGCAGCTGCCTGAAACCGGTAATAAAATTTTACTTTATTAAAAAAATTATCATCTGTTCTATTTTATACGCTTATTACAACATTTTTATATAGCTAGCATCCCTGTAGACCAGTGGTTCCCAACCAGTGGTTCCCAACCGCAGAAGCCTAAATATGGTCCGCGAACGATTTTAATTTTATGACTGGGGACGGTGAGGCGAAGATTCTGTTTAATTATCACAATTTTTATTATACCTACATGCTTAGTGGTCCCTGCTAGCAAGAATGATATAAAAGTGGTCCTTAATCAAGAAAAGGTTGGGAACCCCTGCTGTAGACCATGGGTGCACAGACCGATTTTCAACATAGAGTGATGAGAACGTATGGTTTAGAGACGCGGGTTGGCAATGAGTCACGTAAAAAGTTGTCATTAGGTTCGCTTTGCCCATTCTGCTATATGCGGGATAGAGCGTGAAGGTAAAACAAAAGTTAAAATATTCTACGCGAAAGTTATAGGCGATTAAACCATTCCGTACACGATATCTTTAAACTAATTGCAAACTTGAGTAAGGGCTTGTATCACTATGCCTACCCATATGTGAAAAATCTGTAAAATTAAAGGATCTTAAGATTTAGAACAAAAGTATAATTTTTATGCACCATTGTTCTTACCAATAATAATAATTTTGTCGTGCTTATTAAACTTTTTAAACAATTTTCTGGTCAAGAAACCTTTTAATAGATCGAATTTTGTAAAAGCTTCATTTGAAGGCACCTGAAAAATAAATCTTATCATATTAACGACATATATGTATCTAATAGCTATATTATCAAAACCTTGGAAGATTTCTACATGGCAATATAAAAAATTAAAGAATTTTCCCTTAAATGTTTATAAAAAAATCGCATTTTCGCAAATTAATATGAGAACAAAATAATAACCATTAAATTTTATATGAGTGATTTTAACATGCTTAATTATAAGATTAATTTGTACCTACCTATTTTATTGTGTATCTTATACCTAAAAAATAAAACCTAAGAAACTAAATATGACCCGCGTGTATTATCGAGCTGATAAGATGATGCAGTCAGTCAGAAAGGTGGGAGATGTAATTCTGGGATGCCTTTTAGTAGCATCATCGAATTTGGTTTCTTCATTTTTTCTGCTACCTAGGACCTGATGGTGGCTGATGGAACCCTTTGCGTGTTTTTTAATATTTAAAATAATAATTTATTATAAATCTTTTTAAAAATTACCTTAGAATAATATAGTCTATGGACATGTTTAATATAAATTATCGACGGCTGTGTAATTTTTGCACAATCTGCCATAGAGTTGACTAGTTGCTGTAAATATTCCGTATTTTGATTTTCTATCTCTATTCCACACGGATTTATTTCGTACAATGTGGCATCTGACGAAAGAAAAAAACTTAAAAAGAAAATTAAATGATAATTGTTATCATTTTTTATTATGGGAAAATAGCTTAGCTGACAGAATTCTAATGAAATAAAATAAAAGTAATGATAAAGATGGAGGGCGGTTTCGCTTTTTAGAACTGTAACCAAAATGTCTCATTCGGGTGGCGGTGGAAGCTGGTGTCTGAGTGCGGTACACGCTGAACAAAAAACAATTTAACGATTTTTCGGGGCAGGCATGGCAGAGGAGTCTTAGTATTATGTTCTGTCCATTTTTAGAGATATTGTGTGTTGAGTGGCGTAACTCAACACCGTGCTTTATCCTCTTACCCGATAGACGAAAATTAAAAAAATTAACAAATAATTATTTGTCCTCGAATGAAAATCGAACCCTCAACAGTCGCGTAGATACATACTCTAAGTGTGCCGCTGCGCTTCAACGTCAAACAAATCACCAAAATAATTTTGGTGACTCTTTTGAAGATAGGTAGATAAATTATGAATAATAAATTTATAGTTTCAAAGATTCTCCACACACATACCATTTACTGTAGCCATTATATGGACTAGTGTTGTTTTCCCACTCTGTTCCGGTCCCACTAACAATATTCGTCTAAAGCCGTGGAGCGCATCTCTACACATTTCCCACCAAAGAGCTCTGAATTCACCTCCGAAATAATGAGCTTGTCTGAAAATCACAGAAATGAAGCTCTTTAACACTTAAAAAATGATATTTTAATTCAGTCTTGAGATTCACTCAAGAAAAAATATATTGTCCTTCATTTTCTATAAGATATTAGTATTACAGAGCCTTGAGTAATTTTTTTTTAGCTTCACGCCACATTCCGCAACAGAGTGTCTTAACGCTATATTTCCTCTGCTCTCCGTGCTTTATGTGGTATACACAGCTGCTAACAAATGTAAATGAGTATTACTGTAAATCACATCTGAGGTCAGGACCGGCGTAGTTCATATCCCCAAGAAAATCATCCAAATCCGTTTGTGAATATTCCTTCAGGTGACCTCTTATCGCGAGTTCCTTAAAGAAATAAAATAAATAAAAAAAATCAGCTTCACGCTGTATCCCGCACACAGCAGGGTAGGCAGAGAGAACCTAGTGTTAAGCCACTCCGTTCCCCACTTTCTGCCGAATTCTGGAGGCATGGCGTGTTTGCTGCTTGACACCAGAGCGAAGAAATAGAAATATAAATTTAAGTAAATATTTCATCTCTTCGAGTGGGGATCGAACCCACAACCAGTCAGTTTTACAGTCACACTTCGTGCCGCTGCACTACAACTGGCCTCAAAGAAATAAGTAAAAGATATATTTTTTATGAACATTTATTTATATTTTTACAATAATTTAATCCTTTAATATAATAAAAAAGTGTTGGCTATCATGAACTTTTTAATATTTAGGTGTTATTACACACTAAGGACAAGGAACAAAAACGTTTAAATTAGAACGTCTGGCTTAATTGAATAGAGAATTGAATAGAGCACTCGGGCGGCATCCAAAAGGCGCGGCTTCGAGTCCCGCTGTGTTCAAATATTTATACTTTACTTTATATTTAGTTTAAAAGTTAAAAAGTTAAAATAATCAACTTAGCAGGATTTGAACTCGCGCTTCTTGAGCCATTTCCAAACTAATAAAATTATCCTAAATGTGGAGTAAGTAATACTTTAAAAATAAAGTCTTTTACAGTTAATTTTTCACAGGTATCTCCAGTTGCCAATTTAACGTGAAATTTCCTTTGTTTTTTCGTTCTACGTTTCTTTCCTTTCATTTCTTCTGGCATTTGTTCTTCGCTATTCTTATAATCTTCTTTCAGGGCTCTTTTTAATGTTTTCAACTCAATTCTAAATTATGTATTGAATAAATAAATATGTGAGGGAAAATAGACTGAATCGATGATGAAATATGTATTATTTTTTATTTTTTTTACCTTCACGCTGTATCAAGTATATAGCAGGGTAACAACAAAAGAAGAATAGAAACAAAGGCTTAAAAATAAAAAAAAAAGTATATAATTACCTCATATCATCATTAACTGATTCACAAATTTCAATCTTAGCTTCCATACACAGTCCTTCCTGGTCTACAACATTATTGTATTTTTCTTTTATATTTAGATTCTCTTCTTTATCTAATTCTCTCCAATTTTTGTCATACAAGGCTATAGCCTGTTAGAATACAGATTAAAAAATATGATTTTTATTGTCTTTGATATGAGAGGACCTAGTGGCTGAGTCACAGTCAGTCTGCTTTCTACTTTCAGCCCTGTGTCCTGTGCTCTATGCGTAACGCCGAGCTATGTCTTTTTACCATAAAAAATAAATAAATAAATTAGCTTCACGCTTTATCCCGCACATAGAAGGGTAGGCAGAGGGAACTTAGTGTTAAGACACTTCGTTCCCCACTTTCTGCCGAATTTTGGAGGCATTGCGTGTTGAGTGGCAGAACTCAACGCCGCGCTTTTACCTACGCTTACGCTTTTACCGCGAAGAAATGGAAATATAAATTTAAGTAAATATTTCATCTCCTCGAGTGGGGATCGAATCCACAACCAGTCGGTTTAACAGTCACACTTTGTACCACTGCGCCACGACTGGCCTCGACTTTTACCCGAGCGAGGAAAACGAAAATAATTCACCTCCTTTTTGGGAATCGAACCCACTATCGTCGGAATTACAGTAATAGTAATGATATTCTTAGTTAATGTAATTATTAATATTTAATATAGTTTTTATTGTCATTTAAAAAAATCTACATTGAAATGTAATTAAGAAAACCTCGTTAATGTGATGAGTTTTCTTCGACATAGGATAATTATATCCCGGGTGTAACATTGGGTTCTTCATGATTTTTTTAAGTAATTCCATCTCTAATTTCTTTTGTCTTAACATTTCTTTCTTTATGGCATTTTCTTCTACTTTTGCTAAAAGTCTTTCTATTTTTAGCTGAAATTTGTTTTTTCAGCTTCATACTATATCACGTAAAGTAAGCAACGTAGAGGGAACCTATTGTTAAGCCACCCAGTTCTCAATGCCGCCGAATTTTCGAAATATTGCATGTTGAATGGTTGAACTTAACACCAGAGTGACGATTGTCGTTGTTACAGTCTTAAATACTTAAAACAAAAAAAATTAATTAGCTTCACGCTGTATTCCGCACACAGCAGGGTAGGCAGGGGGACCTAGTGTTAAGACACTCCGTTCCCCACTTTCTGCCGAATTTCGGAGGCATTGCGTATTGAGTGGCAGAACTCAACGCTGCGCTTTGCCTCGACACCAGAGCGAAGAAATGAAAATATAAATTTAAGTAAATATTTCATCTCCTCGAGTGGGGATCGAACCCACAACCAGTCGGTTTTACAGTCACACTTTGTGCCACTGCGCCACGACTGGCCTACAATACTTAAATACTTAACGAAAGGTATTACAAAATGATATATTTATTTAAGTTTCATGCAGAGCCCCACATATAACAGAGTGGACAGACAGAGAGAACCTAGTGTTAAGACTAATATTATTATTAAAAAAATGTATATTTTGAATAAATAAAAATATATAATTTAAAAGGCAGCCGTAGTAATGAGGGACTGAAAACCCAAAAGATTTAACCACTGTGATAGCACTTTGTATTGCAATGAACTTTCATTAAGTTATATGAAAACTTTCGTACTTAAACTTATCAAATAAATTACTACTTATTGCTTGAAAAGTTTGGCAAGAATAGTGAAATATTACCAAGGAGCTTAATAACTGAAAGAGGATATACGTTTTTTATTTATTTTTTTGCATAACAGGGCAGGCAGAGTGTGTTACACAGAGTTCAGACACTCTGTTTCCCATTTTCTGCCCAACTTTCAAGAGACTATGTGATTGTTGGAAAACAACGCAGAGTTTGCCTTCATACCAGAACAAAGAAATAATAATTTTTCATTACTTCGAGTGGGAATCGAAGCCACGACCGTCGCGTTTACAGCTCGGCCTTTAATAAAAAAATATCAAAGTATACTTGGTAGGCTGTTTTATTCTTGTTAGCCTTCTTCATTTCTATATACGCTTCGTATTTCTCCAGCCATTCTGATGGTGTCGGTACTTCCTCTTTTATAATTAAAGATGTCCCACCATCGTTGTCTTTAGGTATATTGTAGAAGTAATTTACTTCTTGGTGCCTGGAAAAGATGTATAATACATACAGCCAAGTTAAATATATACATATAATCAATCGATCCCGTCGTGCCGCAGTGGGACAGCGTCGGCCTATAAGTACGATGGTTGTGGGTTTGATTCTCACTCCAGAAAATGAATAATTTTTATATTTTAAAATTAAGTTAATTCAGAGGCCAGTCGTGGCGCAGCGGCACAAAGTGTGACTTTAAACCGACTGGTTGTGGGTTCGATCCCCACTCGAGGAGATGAAATATTTACTTAAATTTATATTTCCATTTCTTCGCTCTGGTATCGAGGCTAAGCGCGGCGTTGAGTTCTGCCACTCAACACGCAATGCCTCCAGAATTTGGCAGAAAGTGGGGAACGGAGTGTCTAAAAACACTAGGTTCCCTCTGCCTACCCTGCTGTGTGCGGGATACAGCGTGAAGCTGAAGTTAATTCCTTACCATATTTGGAACCAATGTCTTATATAATCTCTATAATCTTCGGCAATGTCGTCTTGATTTCTTTGTAAGTATTTTTGTTTATACTTTTTACAGTCATCATCCCACTGAATGTTATATTCTTTATATAATTCAGTATACTTTTCTTTGCTCTATACATCATAAATGTTATTAATAATTGTAATTTTAAGTCATCTGGGAAGTGGTTTAGTATATATAAAAAACCACCGAGGGTTCCGTACAAAAATTGCAGGTCTCGAGCTTTTAGCCAAAACCCGTTCACCTGATACCTCATTTGAGCTAGCGGCTTTAATACCAAATTTTTTACCATGTTTTTTTTTACCATAGATTTGTCCTGAACTAGTACTTACCTGTAGAAGCTATTTGCCAAATTTCATAATTCTACGTCATAAGTACCCCATTAAATTTTTATTTCCATTGTTCGAAATACGCGTTTTTGCGACATAAACGATCATATTTTTTTTTTAAGTAAATGTAGAATTATATTTTTTTCAGGAAATCATAGGATCCTAGATCTGAGTATATGGTTTGAATTTTAACGTAATATCTCCAAGCGTTCCTGAGATAAAAGCTGTATCTGTGGCAGTCTCTCCTCTCAACTTCCCCCTTCGTCTTTCGTCATTTTTTTTTCGTTATAATTTTTTTATTTGCCCGAGGTTAAAGTAAATTGTTGAGAAGAATAGTAAATTAACAATAATAAGGAATAGAAAATTATCTGCTTACTTTACAAGAAGGGGAATAAAAAATAAAAAATATTAAATAATTACGCTCATACTTTTTTTTTATGATGCACATACATAAATAAGTTGTAACAAGCAGTGTTAGATTTTCGACGTAGCTTGTTGAAAAGAGCGTATGGCTTAGTGGTCAGGACGCTTGGGCGGTTGTCAAGTGGCAGGTTTGAACCCCACTACGTTAAAATTTTAACTAAATATAAGAAACTTTTACTTTATAGATTTTTCAGAGTTTATTTTTTATTCAAAATTCTATTAAAACATATTAAATACAACCTCCAAGTCCTGTTTTACATTTGTGAAATCTGTATTTTCGGGGATATTGCATAAATTTATATTTAGTTTTTCATCCAATTTGCAATTTCTTATTAATTTACGTTTCATTTCAAAATAATCTCTAAAAAGATAATATTCATGTACATTGACGTTCTGTTACTAGAGGTCGTCGTCGTGCCGCAGTAGCACAAGGACGTGACTGTAACGACTGTGGGTTTGATCCCCACTCGAGGAAATGAATTATTATTTTTTAATATTTTCATTTAATTTATCTCTGGCACGAAGCCGCATCGAACAAAAGCCCGGTGATGAATTCCGCTACTCAACACGCAATGCCTTTAGATTAAAAATGGGGAACGGAACATTAGGTTCTTCTCTACCTTGAAATTTGGAATAGGTATATGTATGTATGTAGGTTAGGTATATTAAAAGTGACTTCCTACGGGAACATTATAACGGGAGAAGTAGCAGAACGATTATTTCGATCATTATAACCAATACAATAATTTTTCATGGTAAGATGAAAGAGGCTGGTAAAACCTTTTTTACTTTAAATTCAAACGAAGTTATATATTTAGTGAAGTCGAACGTCACACTATGACAATAAAATATATTATGTTTATAGGTATTATATGGAAGCTGCTGGACATCTCAAAGCAGGAGCGGTATCAACTCCCGATTATTTAATTTTTTTGTACATTTCCTAAAAAAATATATGTGGAATACCGAATAACGCATAAAAAAATTGCAAATACTTATGTTTATGTAATTATTATATTTTTTAATACCTAATAACTCGTTGGATCAGTCGTGCACTTCTTTCTCTTAGAGCTAGCGGTGCGGTAGGTTTTAAGGTTCCTCTTAATTCCTTCTCCCATATTTCTCTCTTTTGTTTTTGTTGAATGTTGCTTTTTATGACTTGCCTGTTGATTATAGTAAAATGTTGGAAATATTTTAAAATGTACTACTTTGGTTGCTTTATATATGTCATATGTATAGTTTAACGCTGTATCGTATACAGGCAGAGGTAACCTAGTGTTATATATAGACAGTCCGTTCCCGTTATATGTTTATTTTCAAATTTCTCTACAATTAAAAGTTACAGAGACCGGATAATCCTTTTTCATTTAAATTTAGTATTCTTTAACTTAGGGAGCAGTGCAAGTTTCACCAAAATCTTTTCAGTATTTTAAAAGTAATTGATCTAGTTGACTGACTTGTATTTGGAGTTGGTTTAATAAGTGTAGTGAGTTAAATATTTGTAAAGGAACATTGTTATATTACAAAGGTCTTAAAATATAATTAATTAATAAATAAAATTGAGGCCAGTCATAGCGCAGCGGCACGAAGTGTGACTGTAAAACTGACTGGTTGTGGGTTCGATCCCCACTCGAGGAGATGAAATATTTACTTAAATTTATATTTTCATTTCTTCGCTCTGGTGTCGAGGCAAAAGTGCGGCGTTGAGTTCTGCCACTCAACACGCAATGCCTCCAAAATTCGGCAGTAAGTGGGGAACGGAGTGTCTTAACTTTAGGTTCCCTCTGCCTACCCTGCTGTGTGCGGGATATAGCGTGAAGCTAATTAATTAATTTAAATTAATAAATTAATAGTTCAAGCTATTATAATATTTTTGTCACTATTTTTTTTCTTCTAGTACAATATATTTACCTAGTTCTTTCGTGTGCCTGTATAAGCGATATTAGATTATTCCTCTTTAACGTCTCTTCTGAAATTACTTTTTTGACCTCATAAATTGCTGTCATGTTTATACCATGAGGTCTTTCGGTTTTTTCTTCATTGTTGTCATCCCACCACTTGATATTTTGTAGGAAATCTTCATTTAGTTCATCGGTTTCTATGAATTATTAAAAGTAAGTGCACTTACATACTTATTTCTACATATAAATATATAGTTAGGAATACAGTTGAACATGGCCAGAAAAAAGAAAATGTTATGTATTATGTTATTTTTTTGCTCTTGAGACTAAGCACGGCGTTAAGTTTCGCTACTCAACACGCAATGCCTCCAGAATTGGGCAGTAAGTGGGGAACGGAAGTGTCTTCTAGGTTCCCTGATTCTCTCTGCCTGCCCTGTTATATGCGGAATACAGCGTGAAAAAAAAAATATAAACTTAGGAGAAGACACAACGCTAACCAAACCTTACCTTGCAAAATTGTTTCGGAATTTTGAATACTTTCTCCTTTTATTTCTTTAGCTTTCTCGAAAGCTTTTTTTATCATTATTTTTATATTCTCCGACCTTTCACATTTCGATGCCATATTAGAGAACTCTACGTTATAAGGTGTGAGCTTTTGTTCTATTAACCCATTGCTCAGGAGTTGGTAGAAGGCGCCTTCTAGTTTCCTTAGCTGTTCCTTAAGTTCTATAATCCTAATAGAGGTTTTACGTACATACATTAAGCAAGGAGTATAAAAGAAAAAGTTTACTTCTTTTTGACTCGTTGAAGGTAGAGAACTAAGGAGCCATGCCACTTTCTTTAGAGTCTATTGAATGCATATCTACTATATTGCCATTGTATATAATGAGGCCCGTGTATTTACTATATACACACAGAGATGGAGAGAGAGAGAGAGAGATTTCAAATGTAATGAGATATTTCTTTATCTAGCAATTGTGCGCTGGGAGATATTTTATTTTTAATAAAAACACTATTTTACTTTATGAATCTTGGACTCTATAATTATGTGTGTAAGTTGACATTTCGTATTCTCTTTTGGCAAACAAAATATAGTACATTCCTGTAGTATCCTTCATATATATAGCAGAATAGTCAGAACGTTCTTATGAAAATATTTTTCCTCCGAATGGTCATCAAACACACAATCATCGCACTTACATTCAGACAAGATAGTTGAAAATCAAATAATATATTGCATTTCTTGTTGGCAAAGTTAAGCATCTGATCTCTATGGCCTGTATTTATAATCTTGTCTCATCTTTGAGATTGCTCTCAAGATCAATCTCAGAGTACCACTATAGCTTTAATAAAATTATGAAACATTTTTACCTAGCTTCAACTGCTTTTACGACGTCATAAATGTATTTAGTTTTCTGAATTTGTAAGTTGTGCTGCAGACAGTCCAGGGCGTCGTTATATATCACTATGTAATTTACAAGAATACTGGTTAAGCGGTGAGCAGCTTCGCATAGTTGCTGGTCGGGAGCTTTTGTAGTCTGTAACAAGATTTTTTTTAATTCACGCTGTATCCCGCATACAGCAGGGTAGGCAAAGAAAGCTTATTGTTAAGATATTTTTCCCGATTATCCTGTAGAAATCGCGGTACTGGTGTTGTGTGGCGCTGTGAAAATAGTCATTTGCTCCGATCGGGTATAGAACCTACAGCCTCATTTTATTACGATGGCCTTGGCAAGACTTTTTGTCTGTAATTACGAGCATACTTGCGGCTGTGAGGAAGATGTTTTTCGTTTACCAGAGTTCGTTTTACTATAACGAGGGAGTGAAAATAATTCAGTTTCCCGAGTAGGAATTGAACCCACAACCGTCTTATTTACGGTCAGATGTTATGTTTAAAGGTTATTTAATCAAATTTTAAGTTGAAATATACCTGATATTCAGTATCAAGTTCAATAAGACTTTTTAATTTTTCAATTGTCTTTTTCCATTTCTTGAAATAGTAATCATTTGTCATTTTTTTAATTTAATTTTAACTTAATTTTTTTTAATTAACATATTAAATGTTATGAAATTTATGTAAGTTATTACATTTTATTACATTGAATATGTTTTATAAATCAAGTAGGCTGAACGTAAGGTACCCTTCGTAAGTTATGGAAATTGGAAAAGGTTGTAATTTGATTGTACCTCATAATTTTGTTATCTGTCGATGAGTACAAATTATAAAAAAGTCGTTACAAAATTAAAAAAAAATTAACTTTGATTTAGTTCTACTTAAAAAAAAAACAAAAATATTATGTAAATTTAATTTGTTTGTCACTTAACGTATTATTTACGGGCAAAGTTGTAAGTTCCACAATTTGTGCCCCTGCGCCACGACTGGCATCAATTGGCACTCCAATTAATAAAAAAAAATACTATAATAATATTACAAAACTCTCACGAGCCATAAATATTGTATTCAATACTATCACACCACCAAAGTAATCGACACTCTAATGGAATTTTTACTTTCGCATAAGAGACTATAAAAACATGATACGCCCTCGGGATGCTAAATCGACGCCGATACGAATTTTTTTATGAAACGTAAATATTCCGTGTTTCATATTATGTACCTAGTAGTATTATTATGTTGTACATTCGATATCAATTTATTAGAAATATATAGATTTTTTTTTATTCCTGTTCGGGAGAATTTACTCTCCGGTACTATGCAAGGTGTGGCGTTGAGTTCCGCCACTTAAAGTACATTATCTCAAAAATTGGGTGGTACGATGGGAACGGAGGATCTTAACATTAGGTTCCCTTTGCCTACTCTGTTATATGTGAAGAAGCGTGAAACTGTTTTTATATTTTTATTTTTGGTACATAGAGGTAGAATTTCTCATATTCCACGTCCAATTCAATTTATATTATCGCATATAAAAGAATGAATTTACTCAGTGTACCGTTGCAGCCGTCGGGACTATTATAGTGATGCCGAAAATATAGCGGGTCCTTGACGTGCCCCCCGAGACCACCGACGATGGCGAGTGTCGTGTTTTATAAAAAATATTATGTTTTTTAGCATAAGTAAATATGTTAAAAAAAATAGTATCAAGAGATTATGATTTCAACAAATTTGTATTTCATCTTTAGGAGAATTTATTAGTAGAATTTTTCTCTATTTTTTCGATTTTTTGGATAAAGGATCATGTAATAACAAATATTAAGAAAAATACCATTACCGGTTTTTATATTAATTTCATGGTTGTATGTAAACGAGAAGTTCAAAAATTTTTCAGATATTTATAAATTCTACATTTTTCATATTTTTCCTTTACTTGTACTGTAAGCTTTCACTTCTTGCTCAAGTTGTCCGCTTTCTGTCAGCATTCAGGAAAGGTGGTCGAACCTAAGACAGTCATGCTCAAAGTCAAACGCTTTCCCACTGTGCCATAATTACATTTTTGACAAAGTATCCATTAATCATCTATCGTAGATGATAGATTGATATAGGTACGTGGTAAATATGATTGCTAATAATGGTTATCAGGTCCAATAATAAAATAGGGTGTTATTCGATACACCTGCTATGATTAAGCGAAGTGTAGCTTTGGTCTTTTGTAGACACAGTGGCTGAACTAAACACCGCGCTATGCCTTGTTGCCAGAGCAAGAAAATGAAAATTGCACGCTTGCGCTCCTGAGCATGCATTAAAACAATTTTTTTCCAGCACAAATATCGAACTCGTAATCTATGATCAACGTTTCCTTAACCGCTGTGCCAAAGGGCCGGTCAATAAACAAAGCGAGGACACACCGTTTCAAATTAACTCGCCTCGTAAATTGGCCGCGCAAACAACTTTCAAATTGGCCCGCAGAGGCGTCGCTTTCGCTAAATACCTATAAAAATGTCTGCCCTCAGTGAAATATTGTGACTAATAATGCAGCTTGAGTTATAGGCGTTGGCGATTTGTCTAGGTTTTTTGTAATAAGTTTTCTATAGAACAATGTCGAATGAGAAGCTTAGTATAAAGACATTTCGTTAGCAAATTTCCGCTTGATTTTCGAGACATTACGTGTTAAGTGGCGGAACTTAATGCCGCGCTTTGTCTTGTTATCGGAGCGAGACCAAGCCACAATTGTCGCGTTTATAGTATATGCTTTTCTGCTGCGCCACGATGATCCCAAGAGGTTCAATTGACTTTACTTTTTGCCTCGTACTTCTCTCTGCCCTGATCACAAAGGTTGATATTACTCACTTAGTGCAAAAATGACGCCATTTAGTTTGTAATACGCTTCTAAAAAAACAAACTAAATATTTCAAAGTACGACCGACGTCGTGGCCGTGTTAAAGTTATATGTAAGATGTATATATTTAACTTATTTTTTTCCTATAATTACAGCTGCAAAGATTTGATTTAATAGTTTTTTTTTGTACTTTGGATTATTTTCTTCCAAGTGTGCAATGACTAAAGGTTAAGAAACCCTAAATAATTAAGGCGGCTAATTAAGATAATACAATATTTTCAGAAAGTGCAAATTTGTTGCACCAAATGAGCGAAGACCCAATAAAACCACAGCTTCTCAAAGTTTCTCTCACGCAATGCTCCAAACACCAAAGTCTATAATAAATTGTAGCACTTACCGCGTCGAAACGGCACATTTTGGCTGATACCGTCGCAACGAGATGTACTAGCGGCTTTGAAATATCGCCGTTCGCTATCTACTAAGAGTCTAAGAAATTTGAGGAGTGCTCCTCCGATGGAGATCGTTACTTTTATTGCTTTAAGAGAAGAGAACATGCGACGTCGATGTCGTTTGGGCCTTCTGTTTGATATAATTTGTTTGGTAAATGTGTTGTGTGTTGTGGCTTGTGTTGTTCTCTGTTCTGGACTATCTATGAATTCTAGAGTATTTTCTCCTAAAGTATATCTAAATATCATCTCGTACGTTCAACTTTTCATTTTTCTTTTAGCTTCCTGCTGTATCCCGCACATAGTAGGGTAGGTAGGCCAGGAACCTATTGTTAAGACACTCTATTTTTTATTTTTTAAAAAGATAAATACTTATTTAGAAAACCTATAAATATTTGAACGCGAACCCGGGCCTGGTTCGAGGTTCGAGTTTCGCTACGTTCAAATTTTTATAGAAATCTTTATCTAAATAAGTATAAGACACTTAATTCTCCATTCTCCGCCGAATTCTGGAAGTATTGCGACTCTTTTGTTCTTCTCGTAATAATTAATAGTTTTACCGTTTTCATATTTCTGATAGTCAAATAGAAATCAATAAGACTTTGAATATCCAAAGTGATTCTGGCCACAAGTACTGTGGGTTAGATCGAAACGATTAACATCATTTAACCGTCACTTTTTTCAATAATTGGACTTTCCAGGCCAAAAAAAAAATAGATTTAAGCTAGTACTTCCTGAGATTAGGACGTCAAATCAAATAAAATATTCATCTTTATAACATTAATATAGCTAACAAAAACATCCATTAGACTTTACTTAACCATATATCAAGACATAATTATTTACACAGTCAAGCAAGCTCATACAACCAGCACAAAGGCCTGAGCCCACCCATCATCAGAACGACTGCATTAGCGCGTCGGTAAATCGCGCTCTCTTAATCGCCCTGCAATCCTATATTTCTTGATTAAGAGCTCGTAAAAATGTCCTCTCGCTCTGATATATGGTCGCTGAGCGGGAGAGGAGATTAGCCCGCGGTTTGTTTCTGTGATGAATGGTGATGGATACGGTTTAATATCTTGAACAAGCGTTTTCAAGATTGTGATCTTAATGGTTGTGTAATTTTTATTATGGAGTTTCCTGGTTTTTAGGGGTTTTATGGTGGAATGGAGTGCTGAGTCACTTCGCTTTTTATGTTTCGTGTAGGTAGAGATATTGTAGTTAGTACAACTTATAAAAAAAGTTACTAACTGAAATTAAAATTAAAATTAAATTAGCTTCACGCTATATCCCGCACACAGCAGGGTAGGCAGAGGGAACCTAAAGTTAAGACACTCCGTTTCCCACTTTTTGCCGAATTTTGGAGGCATTGCGTGTTGAGTGGCAGAACTCAACGCCGCACTTTTGCCTCGACACTAGAGCGAAGAAATGAAAATATAAATTTAATTCAAAATTTTATTCTCACAAGTGGAGATCGAACCAAGAACCATTTGCGTTTACAGACACACTTTGTGCCCCTGTGCCATGACTGGACTCTTCCTTCTTTATCCAAGTTTCGGATTTTTTACTTTATTTGTATTGTAATTTCTTAGTTCTGCCAAATTTCTTAATGTCTAGGTCAACGGGAAGCATCCTATAGATTCTAATAACGCGGCGAAATATAGCAAACGAAGCAAAATCGCTCGTGCATTGATTGCGTTGAGTTAGAAGCTCAATTTTTTTCAAGGAATTGTGGACTAAAATATTTAATACTTATTTCAGCTCGATACCTCCACACAAAATTGAAATAATAATCTTCACAAACGAACATAACATTTTTGTGGGAAGGGTTTTCTTTTAATTAACAAATCGTATCGTATATATTGTAATCGTATCGTATTATCGTATGTATAATCGTAATATTTGTTAACAAATCAATTTCGATATTGCAAACCAATCATTATATTTAATTGATCTTGTTATTAAAAAAATGATCGTCCAATATGAAATCGGGCAACTTATAAAATAAAATACGAAGCAGTGTATACGTAGCGTGCAACCGACAACTGCAATTTAAAGTTGAAAAGAATTGGTGTAATAAATTTAGGGTCGCACATTGTCTGAGGTCGGGAAGGTAATATGCGGGGACATAACTCACTTGGGTACCCAAGTACACTGACACTTTTAAAAGTAAAAGCGAATTTGGAAGTTTACAAATACATGAAATAATATTTTAATTTCCGCGTGTAGGTAGCGAGACAAAACGCGGGAAAGTAGGGACTTGGGAGCGGAGTGACTTAACATTAGGGTCCCAGGTTCCCTTTGTATCCTAGTCTCACTGTGTTTTTTTATTAATGATTAAAATAAAGAAGGGATCCTTAATTTACACATGAGCAAATTTAATCCTACCTAAAACTATATAACATTATCCATCTCATCAATCTTCACTGACAAGTCAACAGTCACTAAATCGAATATCCTTTGGGGACCAATGTTCAAGTGTTGTCTCCTTGAGGGACGCCGTTTCGACCTTCTGCCTATCTCCTAGATTTACGACTTTCCGGCCAAAAAAAAGAGTAAACTCCGTTGAGATTTCCAACAAGCAACATATTTTACTTGAAGGAAATGACGCGGAGTTTAGATTTATGTTTGTGGATGTAACTAACTGTAACTATTTGTTTTATTTCAGGGTCTTTGTAGAATAATAGCCATCATGGTGCTGCGTCAGATTGTAAACGTGACGGCTACCAGTTCGATTCCCACTTGGAGTAATGTTTTTTTTTATTCGGTCTGGTAACAGGCAAAGGGCAGTGTTGAGTTCCTTCTTTTAATAGGAAGGTACGGGACGGAGTGTCTTAACACTAGGTAATGTCCCTCTAACTATTCTTCTATGTAAAAAAAAACATTAAGCATAGTTTTCTCTGATTAAACTTGAAAAGATTTTACCATGTTAAATTAATTTTCCTCATATGAACAGATGAACGGATCAAAGAACGAAGTGTCAAAACACTGCGTCCCTGCTCCTTCTATATTATATTTTCACTGACATAGCAGCATTCCGTTGGGTCGGTTAGTAATAAGAATGATATAAGGCATTGCACGGTGGGACGGAGTCGCGGGTGTGTTTTATGAAGGAAGTTGTACATCACACGATAAATCTTTCGGACGATACCTATTACACGGTACAGTGTTTGTGGCGACGGGAATATTTTTCTTTTGGCTTTTTCTCTAGTATACATCGTTTTGTCATATTATATGTTTTATAGCACTGCGTGTTGAGTGGCGGAACTCAACGCCGCACCTCGATACAAGAGCGAGAAATGAAAATATATATGTAAATAAATATTTCATGTCCTCGAGCTCCATCGAACCTACAAACAGTCACGTTTACAGTCACACATTTGCGCCCTTGCGCCTATACATTATGTATTATTTGTATTATGTTTTGTATATATGTATTATTTCTATATTATTGGAGCAAGGAAGGCTGAGGGAACCTAGTGCTATGCAGCGCAACGCAAGCTAGACTACTGCGATGTGAGGGCTTTAGCATACTCGTAAATAGTGTTTATATGTGAAAAGTTAAACGAGCTGAATTGTTTTGTGCGTCCAGCTCAGAGAAAATGGGGAATAATAATAATCAGCTTCACGCTATATCCCGCACACAGGAGGGTAGGCAGAGGGAACCTAGCGTTAAGACACTCCGTTCCCCACTTTCTGCCGAATTTTGGAGGCATTGCGTGTTGAGTGGCAGAACTCAACGCCGCGACACCAGATCGAAGAAATAGAAATATAAATTTAAGCAAATATTTCATCTCCTTGAGTGGGGATCGAACCCACAACCAGTCGGTTTTACAGTCACACTTCGTGCCGCTGCGCTATGACTGACCTCCAAAATGGGCAATGGATGGCCTAATGTAAACGGAGTGTCTAAATAAAGCGTGAAGCTGAAAAAGCATCAAAATAACAAAACCTATAGAATGTTTAAGGCAAACGACACAGAACCTACCCCATATATTAAAAATAAAATAAAATAATATTAAATGAACACTAACACCTGTTCCGTCGAGCACTACCAGCCTGGGTGATATATAGCGGGGCGCGCCACAAAGAATCACCGGCTGACAAATTCATTCCCTTACTTGACACCTCGCTCTCGGTCTCGTTGTCGTTGTCGCTTCTACCGCTATATACCTATTGTTGGGTTTATATAGTTTTTGATGGGAACTCTAGGTTCCCGTTCGTGGTTTTGGCTGTTGTTTTTGATTTACAAAGGAGATGATAAGTAAGAATTTTGAAAAATCAATAAACACTTCCTTTTTTACTAAGACATGTTTTTAGATCCACGCTGTATCCCTACCAGGGCTGGCAGAGGGAACTTAGTGTTAAGACACTGCGTTTCCCATTTTCCGCCTTATTTAGGAAACACTGCGTAGCAAACTTAATACCACTTCTTGATTCTTATGAGACTTTACTTTTCCACTAAGAACTTGAATTTCATATAACCCTTACCTTTTTTAATCCCTGTTAAGAATTTTGTACAATCTAATCTAATTTACAAAAATCCTTTCCTAGTTCTTGCTTCACTTCACTGTGTTTAACAGAGAAGTTACGTTTTACTACAAATTTAGAAGTCTCATAGAGAGAAGAAAGAATTTATAAAGTAAAATTTAAATATAATTATCCTTAAAGCGGGATTCGAACACACAACCATTGCCTATACTTCTACAGAACGACAATTTACTCATGTACTACAACATAATAACAATACAATGAAAGACATACATCGATACACATTCAACACTCATACACTCATAAGAACGCACTCGGACCGAAATATTAAAAAAAAAAACACTCAATCCACCACTCACACTCACATCCCATCTGCCAAATCCACCCACAGACCTACATAGCACCAAGCCATAAAATGGCGACGAAACATTCTATGAAACAACTTTCTTTATCGTCGAGTTTACGAGCGCATAAATTTCTGTTTATCTTTATGAATATTCAACACTGTTAAATGCAGTCAGCCGGTGCTTTGTCGCCTTTTTTATTTTATTTTCGAGTAAATTTCGTTTTATTTGTCGTGTTTACGTCGTGATGCTTGCTGGTGTTGTTCTTGATTGTTTGGTTTTAACGTTTATGATGTCAGATTGACTTATTATTTCTTTTTTTAGGGTAGCGCATATAGATTGCGATTCGGGCAGAAATCGTAGTGGTGAGTGTCTCCGTTCTCTCCAATATATACAATTTTGAGATACAAAAAAATATTGTAATTTCTTTCGTATGTTCATACAACGTGACATTGTCGAGTTACGCTTAACTGACACTCCAAAGGGACCTTACTCTTGAAACTCTGAATTCAATGATACAGCATTCCCTTTTTGCTAATATTTTTATATCACAGAAACAATAGCATCTACTAATTGTATTAAATTTGTATTCAATACAAAGTCGGAAACGGAGTGTCTTTACACTAGTTTATTATCCTCTATATTCGGGAATAATTTAAATGTCTATGGTTTAATTAGATTCGAATCATATATATATTTTTCCAATAATATGATTACGATGCGATTTATTTAAAAAACCAAATTTAAATAATATTACTCAAAACCAAAAAAAAAAAGAAGGAAACTCAAAAATTTTTCGTACGCAAAAAGCATAAAAGTTACATTAACAAGCCGAAGTCGTTGTCAGTGTAATCCTAGGGGGTGATAAATGTTCGACCTGCCCGCCTTCACCCGACCTCGCCCTAACCCCATAAGTCACCCCGTGTTTTATAACCTGATGAAAATATCCTTTTGGAGCAATGAGAATTGTAAATCTGATGCGTTTTTAATAATATCTTATCTTTACCACGAGGGTGTGAACTTGAGTTATTTATGGGTTGAATCAATTATAGCTCCTTGGTTTGTATGTGTAAATGCTATCTTTGTAGCTTTATGGATAGAAAGAGTTTAGTGTTAAGACTCTCCGTGCTGTCCTTTCTTTTTTTAACCTCTCGCTTTATTCTTATCGAGATAAGAGCTCTGCGTACCTCTTTCGCCTCGTCCACTATCATCAACCACTTCATACATGCCCTCCATAAGATCTTCATGTATTTTAAGTGATATTCCTTTAGTGCTATCGAGACTAAAAAAAATAAAAATTATATAATACTTCGTATTACAACGCCGCGTTTTTTACACTTTTAATAAAAATCATAAATAATATAAATATATATGAAAAATGTCCTTAGCTATCTTAACTGATATTAAAGCAGCTTAATTAGTCATAACGTAAAAATTTATAAACATATTTTAATTTTAACTTACCAGTTTGAACTTATTAGAAAAACTCCTGCAAATTACTGTAGAGCTAAAACCGTTTAACATTACATTGCTATTTTCTAATGACAGGCGTTGCTAGTATTTCTAATAAGACATTATAAAAGTAATTAAGCAAGATTGTGCTGAATAATTTAGTATCTATTTCCTAATAAATATCAAGGACGGTCGCTTTAGTTAGTTTCTTTAGTATCGAGAAGTAGATAAGTGATTTAGTATTCATTAAATTAAGATATACGCATATATATATACTAATATGATGAAGATAAGGATAATGTTTTAGTATTTTCCCTAGATATATTAGATAGTAGTAGGCACAGATAGATGAGTTAATGTTCTCTAATTTGGAAACTATTGTTATTATATGGCGGAACTTAACGCCGCCCTTGATTTTATTATATCCAGGTGTGGAGAATAATTGTATTCTTCAAAGTAATGAAGTCATTGTGACGTTAATTTATATCTAAATGAGGAGTGACAGTGTCTAAATAGGAAAAGTCATCCCTCATTACGTGTAATAACCGTTAGAGAAAAGTTCAGGGGCTTTTGTTTTGACTTTGTAAAAGCTCACGAACTTTTCTGAAATTTGCAATGATATTAGCTTACTTTTACTTATTTTTACGCATAGCAGGGTAGGCAGAGAGTATCCGGGAGTTTGGTGTAAAAAAAAACAAAGTTGTTTTTGAATACTAATCAGTATTTATAGATTTTATTATTTACAAATAAAATTCCCAGTTTTATCAGTTAATATTAGTATTCTCCATAGTCAAGATTAAATAATTGGAAATATATTTAGTTATAAACATTAAAAAAAAGAGGTTTAAATTATTATATATATTAATCAAAAAAATCGGTAGTGAAACATATATACTTATTTCTTTCCTAAGTGTGGAATAACACTTTAAGAAATGTTTAAAAAGTGAAACATATAGTTGCACGTTTTTTTTATACAAAAGGTTAAGCAGAGAGAGCCTACTGCTAAGACACTCCGTACTTTGCTTTCTATCCAAAACGACACGGAGCTCAGTTCCGTCAAGCACAATGCCTTGAAAGTTGGATGGAAGTTGAAGATGAGTTCTCATCAACCCAGCAACGCAAAAAACAGCGTGAAACTTAAAGAAAAAACACAATTTTAAAAAAAGATAGCGAACACAAAACAAAATGACATCAAAATGACACATTCCCTATAATGTCATTAGAATAAAACAAGTTAGCAATCAATACAGTGTAATGACAGAGCGGAGCGCCCGTCGGTCGGTCGTAGCTTATAATTTATATAGAAATGGTAAATTAGACGGTACCTGTAATGTAGAGTATGTTATTATTGCGATAATATAATGACATCTCAATACTGACGTGGCCTTTATAGAGTGGCCCTTGCTGGGTACTCTTGTAATGTATTTTATTGTATCGATTTGCTTATATTTTTATTGTTTTGTGATATAGAAATAGTTTGTTATATGAATGTGTTATAGGCGTGGAGCAGTGGTTTGTTGGTTCGATTCGTATTACATTATTATTACTATTTCCAGTTCCGACGCACCTACTGGTGCTTATCCTTATGAGTTCTATTTTTCATACACAATTTTATATAGCTTTCATAAAGTGGTTGTAGTATAATTATTTTTTTATGCATAAATCCTACTATTTCTATAGATTCGCTTAAATGATTATGGGAAAATCTTTTTTAATTTTTCCTCGTTGTTAAGCAAGCAAAAAGAGCCTGGTTGTGTGCTTTTTGTTTACCTTCTTTTATTATATATGAAATAAAGCTTTATCAAATAATAACATAATTAGAAGTCAATGCTGACGTGGACGTCACTGAGTGGACTCAAAGGCCACGTAGCTCGAAGTTTCTAATTTATCAATAAAAATGAATATATATAATTTAAAAAAAATATATAGTTTGTTTATCTGTCAATTTATTGATATTTTTTTGTGGCCTCTTAATCTAAATTACATGTTTTTACGAGATAAGAGAGGTAAAGGATATATTACTAATAAAAAAATCAGCTTCACGCTATATGCCGCACAAAGCAACGTAGGCAGAGAAAACCTAGTGTTAAGACACTCTGCTCCCCATTTTCCACCGAATCTGGAAGCCGAACTCAACGCGGTGCTTTGCTCCGAGACCAAAGCGAAGAAATGAAAATATAAATTTAAATAAATATTTCATTTCCTCGAGCGGGGATCGAATTCACAATCAGTCGATTTTGCAGTCACACTTTGTGCCCCTGCGCAACGACTATGTCCTCAATATTTCTATACTAATAAGTAAAGCCAATTATACTGTTCAGGAATATTTATAAGATGATTGAATGCCATGGAGGATAGCTGCCAGTTTTGTTATAATTAATTTATACAATTGACACTGAAAAGAGCAAATACTCAGTTTCTTGTCGGCTCTTCTCTGCAAACTGCCTTCAGAATCTGTGGAAGTTTTTTTTAAACGTTCATTCGACGATTCAAAAATGCATACAATAGTATATTTAAATTTAAAAAAAAATAATTTGAATTTAAATTTGAATAGCCCGGTAGGCAGAGGAAACCTAGTGTCTCGACACTCGACCTTCCGCCAAATTTTCAAGACATTCCCTTTGTTTTATGTATAGAGCGTTATTTTCTGATAATAACTCATTTTTCCGAGTAGGAATTAAACCCACAATCTTTACATTTTTCACTTCCACATCCTCATCTTTACCATATTATTTAAGTAAGCTTAAATACAATGATTTTAAAAAGAGAGTGCTAAACTCATTTCTTAGTTCAATAATTAAATAGCCATCTTGAATAAAACAATATTTCAAGTCACACATAATAAGTATTACAAAGAAACGATATGCGCCATTTTCTTTACTCTATAGCCTATAATTGAGTTATAATGACAGTTTGTTTTATTTGCAACGTCAATAGTTTGTATATAATTAGTGTCTTGGTTGAGTCATAATAAATTTGTTTTATATTTTCTTTTGAGGCCAGTCGTGGCGCAGTGGCACAAAGTGTGACTGTAAAGTCGACTGGTTGTGGGTTCGATTCCCACTCGAGGAAATGAAATATTTACTTAATTTTTTTTATATTTCCATTTCTTCGTTCTGGTGTCGAATCAAAGCGCGGCGTTGAGTTCTGCCACTCAACACGCAATGTCTCCGAAATTCGGCAGAAAGTGGGGAATGTCTTCACACTAGGTTCCCTCTGCCTACCCTGCTAGTGAAGCTAATAAATATATATATATATATATATATATTTTCTTTATTTTCTTCTATAGAAATTATGTGTGACAACTTGACGCAGCAGCTATAAGCTATCTCTATTGATATACGTTTTAAAATAAATTACTTATACGTTTTCTTGTAGTCTTACGCTGTATTCTGTATAAAGTATGATAGGCAGATTGGAACTTGGAAACCTAGTGTTTAGACATTCCGTTCTTATTAAATTTCTTCCGTTTCTCACTTTCCGCTGAATTTATTCGCTTTACCTCGTTACGAGAGGGAGGAAATGAAATCATTCAATATTTTATTTCCTGGAATGGTAATCGAACCCACAGCCTGTTGTGTGCCCCTGCACCGCAATTGACTTTTATATGATAATTTTTTTAAGGGATTATTCTCCCTTAAAACTAACTTACAACCATCACAAATACGATCCATTACTTTACCATATTATTGATAAGAGGAACCAGAACGATACGAACTATTTCAATGAAAATACTTTAATACCACAGCTTGTAATTGACATCGATTTATATAAAATATGAAAATTGTATAACGATATAATCACCACGTTTTAATTGCCCCATGAAATATTCATGGGTCGGACTAAAATCGACTACTGTTATTATAAGTAACTGAATTACCACTTTGCATTTTTAAAATTGGTGCAAACGAGACGTTTGTTTGGAAAAAATATTAGTTAGAAAACAATTTTGTAACATAATATTGTAAGACGACGACTAAAGATGACGATTGTGGATTCGACTCCCGCTCGTGGAGAATCAATTATTTTTATTTCTTCGCTCTAATAAGATAAAGTGTGTTGTGTTCAGACTTCAATGCGGCCACGATGACCTTCCTGGACGGCCAAATAAATAATTTGACGTCGTGGTGGCTCAGGGGCATAAAAAACTGTAAACTCGGGAAATATAACTCTAGGAATGAATTATTATTTATCAATATTTTTATTTCTTCACAGTAGTACCAAGACAAAGCACTGCGTTGAGTTCCGACACTCAACCAGCAATGCCTCAGCGATTCGACGGAAACTGGGGGACTAAGTGTCTTACACAAGGCTTCCTCTGCCTATTCTGCTTCATGCGGGATAGGCGTGAAGCTGAAAAAAATAATAATTATCAAATTGTGCGCGACATGCCCTTAACCAATGAGATATCAAAATAAAATGGAACATCGTTTCATAAGATAACCAACTAGATAATATGGGCTGAAATATAAATTCTTTTTGTTATTTGTGTCGCCATATAATACAATAGCCTCATATTACAACCCTTGGACTATGTACAATGGGTTTTCTCTAAACTCGGTCAAAGGCGATCGTTTCAGATTAAGCTTGTGTTAACAGGAACCTTACTAAAGCTCGGGTGCTATTATAAAAAATACCTTTCGGTATAATATTATAGGCCTTGGTGGTACAGTGTTTGATAATAAACGCAGCACTTCTGGGTTCGATTTCAACTTATTTTAACTTATTTTCATTTCCTTTATATACTCGTATTTTTTACTCGTACCTTTTAAGCAAAAAAGGAACCTTTATTACATCACTTTCTTGTCCGTCTATCTGTCTATCTGTCTATCAAGAGTCTTTATCTCAGGAACGTTTGGAGATATCGAGTTGATATTCGAACCATATACCTAGATATACAGCCCCAGGATTTCCTAAAAGCAACGTATTTCATCATTTAGGTACTTGAAAACAAAATATGGCCGTTTAAATAGCAAAATGAATAGCGTACTTCCTGTTAACCTAGAATTATAAAATTTGGCAGCTAGCCTCTACAAGTAATACTAGTTTAGAAAAAAATCTGAAAACTACTTTTAAAACTAAATCTTAAGAAAATATGGGCCTAAAAGGGGGGAAAATTGATATTAAAGCCGATTGTCAAGTGAGGTATCAAATGAAAAGAAAATTTTTTTGTACGGAGCTCGCACTTGCCCGATTTTGTATTATACCATCACTAATAGGTACTGCTATTTTTTTATTTATTTTTTCAGAAAAAAATATAAACTCGTTTTTCTTTTCGAAACTTCATCTAATAACCAAACAATGTACCAACAATCGGTGTATATTTATATATGCAACTCAATAAAAGCCGGATTAAGGGTGCCTATTCTCAACACGCTCTATTGTCAAAGAAATCGCATTGTCGCGCGTCGAGCGCTAATTACGCGCCCGAATGGATGCCTTTTGACGGCTCCGGACGGATTTGTGATTATGACACACAAAATTACATTTACAGTTGAAAGAAAACAATTTAGACTTTATTTTAATAAAATTAAAGTACATTTTTCATTGTTTTTTCAATACAAAAGGACAATTATTGTTGGTAATAAAATAAATAGGCTTGTTTCCTTATCGATTCCGATCTCACGACGGCTGATGTTAATCATGTATTTCATAAGACTGATTTTTTTTTTACCAGTTAGTTTAAAAGAAATATGGCGAGTTCGCATGTCAAGCTCATTGTGTGTTGATTAAAAATTATGAAAATATGTCGTTATTGTAATTTGTGGTTATTTTTCAGTGAAAATTAAATGGTCTGGTGTTTTCTAATGGGTTTAAGTTGTATGTACCGAGTTGTGTTTTTTAATAAACAATATTGTAAGAATTTAGCTTGAGGAAAGTATTTTTTGTATTAAATAACGCTATCAACACTTAGTGTATTAAGTAAATTTTGTTTGACAATATCTGATTGGGTAGAGCAACGGTAAATGTACATTTTCCTTTTATTTGTTTTTTTTAAGTAGTTAAACACGAAGTAAAGCTTTGTTCAGGGGATAAAATTTTGTTCATTGCTTTTTGCTTAGAATTTTAAAGCATATATTTTTTAAATGTATTTTTTTTAATAAAACAGAATAAAAAAATAGTTTATTCACGTTTGCGATGTACGCTGCAGGTGGAACCTATTGTTAAAATACTTTCCACTGAACTAAATTGAATAGCGGAACTCAAAGCACTGAAAATAATTTATTTCCCCATGTGAAATCAAATCCGCAACCATCGCGTTTAAAATCATATTCTGTGCCACTGCGCCACGACGAACTTACAAATTACATATTATAAAAACCAACTCTACACTTAACACATTTCAAAAATTTATCCTTATTTCATTCGGTTGGGGGCTTACGCAACAAATCTCATCTCCACCCCACAAATAATCGAATGACCGTCAGTTCCGATTACCGTTATCGTATTTCCAATTTCATTGAAGCTTACACAAAGAAGTATTAAGGCTTAAATACAATATAACAATGTTTAGTACTTGCCACATCAACTGTAGGAGTCGAATGACATGACATAATACGTGCTTTGAAAATAGGGTACTTCGTGACGTTCGGTGATGGATGAACCTAATAATATGATGCTACTACTTTTTGTGTAAAGCTTGTTTTCCAGTGAAAATTTAATTTATTGCGTTATAAGTAGAGGAAACAAAAAATAAGTAGAGAGTACTCATCGATGCATCGCTTAGTATTTTACTTTCCGCACACTTTAAACATTGGTTGGATACTTTATGTAATTTAACGCTGCACTTTGTCTATGCAGATAAATATATACATTTTAAATTGAAATTTTGGTGTTAAATACTACAAAAAAAAATTAATTGGATGAAAAGAAGATAATGAATTTGTAACATTGTTTACAGCAGCTAATAGGCTTATTATAGAAAATCTACGCAAATAAGCATTAAAAATAAAATTTTTTAACATATTCTATATTTACAGCGAAGTAACAGTAATAGAATAGTTCCTTTACATTTTTTCCCCACAACATCTGTTATTGTAATAATACATACTCGTATTGTGTAATTTGGCGGTTTTACTTCATACACGCAATTTGAGACGACAGTTTGTAAACATCGTGGCTTTTGTTCGGCGAGTGCTCCTGCTCGGGGCGCTCTGCAGAGAAACTTTAAAATTTCAGTTATTGTGATATTTGAAGCCTAAAGTTTTCGATCATTGTTATATTTGAGCTTAAATTGTGCTTTTCGAACAACTTTAAAAGGTTTTTTTAGGTTGTTTACGTCTACGTATTAAAAATATATTTTTTTTAAAAGTAAGTTCTATTTTGAAATTTGAATTGTAGAAAATATTATTTTAATAACTTCAAAATAAAGAAGGTGGAAGAATAATAAGTCATGTTACATGGCGCAGCAGCACAAAGTGTGGCTGTAAAACCGACTGGTGGTGGGTTCGATCCCCACTCAAGGAGATGAAATATTTACTTAAAGTTGTATTTCCATTTCTTCGCTCTGGTGTAGAGGCAAAGAGCGGCGTTGGGTTGTGCCACTCAACACTCAATGCCTCCAGAGTTAGAAAGTGGAGAATGGAATGTTTTATACATTAGGTTCCCTTTGCCTACCCTGCTGTGTACAGGATACAGCGTGATTAAATATATAACAAAAAACATCTCTTAATTTATATATTTTATTCTTGACTAGTTAATGCTAATATACCTTCTGAAGAGTTCCTCTATTTAGATGCTGGCTCCATTATCAGACCAGCTCACTGATACAGTATACAGTATTATGCTGCCAAGTTTTATAAATATGAAGGGAATATTTGCTTACAATTAAAATTAAATTAAATTAAATTAGCTTCACGCTATATCCCGCACACAGCAGGGTATGCAGAGGGAACCTAGTGTTAAGACACTCCGTTTCCCACTTTCTGCCGAATTTTGAAGGCATTGCGTACTTGAGTGGCAGAACTCAACGCCGCGCTTTTGCCTCGATACCAGAGCGAGGAAATGAAAATATAAATTTAAGTTAATATTTCATCTCCTTGAGTGGGGATCGAACCCACAACCAGTCGGTTTTACAGTCACATTTCGTGCCGCTGCGCTACGACTGGCCTCCATTTGCTTACAAACATAAACATATGTATATATGAAGAATAAACAGCCGTTTTACTTTGGATCAATAATAGTTCATCCTTTGCCGCATAATTCTAGGTTTAATCTATTTATATTTACAATTTAAATGCGATAATAAAATGACTAGAAACCAACTAAAAATCGATTAACTTTTAACTAGAAGTGACTCAAAATACATCGGCGGCTCTACCCATAAATTAATCCTAACAGATTGTTATTGAACCCGCTCTATGGTAGTTATTACGTTATTCGACCTGCTCTAATAATACTTAATGTACACGTAGTGGCTTTATGATGGCAAGATTATATAGTAGAGTCGTATAGTGGTAAAGCCTATAATATACGTTATACAGACGCCATGAAAAAGGTCGTTGCTGAATATTACGGGTTCGACTCCTTGTTTCGGGAACATATATACATTTTTTGCATTCCGTATTGATAATAAGCAGAAGGAATTTAGTATTAAGAATATTCGATCTCCATTTTACGCATAATTTTAGTAATATTTTGGAACCCTGTGTTATAACAGGGAAAAAAGTAAGTTAATAATATTGACCTTTTTTAATCTTTCCTCTATGAACAGATCGAAATCACATCTTTATTATATATGTATTTAAATTATTATTCTATCAAGGAAATATAAGTCATATATCACATGAGCGGTAACAGAATGTCGATTTTATACCAACATCACGATGTGTTCCGCATATAGCAAGGAGGGAGAGAGGCTTCACTGACTGACGACTGATTTCAAAAATATCAAAATATTTACTATATTTTTTATACCTAACAAAACAACAAGTTATTGTAAACAACAAAATATAATTGATTTCCATTTTGGCATACCTATTCCTCCGACGTAAAGTACTTAAGGGGGATTGGCCATCGAGACTAATTGCGAGCGATAAGCCGGGGGCAGGCCGCGGGCCAATTTTTTGCAAGTCAAATAGGTGAATTCGAGTGATTTTATGGTAATACCTCCGCTCTTTATTATGCAAAGCTCAGGAGATGTAGGGATGTGGTTCAGTATCGTTAGATGGAGGTTATTTAATATATTGGAATTCTAATGAAGCCAGTTGTGGCGCAGGGCCACAAGAACGCGGCTGTAAACGGGACAGGTTGTGGACTCGATTACCACTGGAGGAAATGAAATATTTAAATATCCTCGCTCTGATAACGAGGCAAAGCGTTGCGTTGAGTTCTGCCACCAAATATGGCTTAAGAATTTAGCGGAAAGTGGGGAATGGAAATTCTTAATGGAAACGGAGTTAACACTAGTTTGTCTGCCCATACTGCTGTATAGTATCAAGGGGATACATCGCAAAGTTAAAAAAAAATATATCATATTACATTAAAGAAAAAGTGTAAGCGCTTAAAAATAAATAGCAATCGCTAAGATATCTATGAATAATGAATAAAATAAAATATAATAAACCAGCTTCACGCTGTATCCCGCACATAGCAGGGTAGGCAAAGGGAACTTAGCGTTTAGGCATTCCGTTCCGCCACGCTTTGCCTCGATAACAGAGCGAAGAAATGAACATATAAATGTAAATAAATATTTCACTTCCTCGAGTGGGGATCGAACCCACAAGTAGACGGTTTGACAGTCACATTTTATGCCCTTGTTCCACGACTGGCCTCAGGTTAAATATACAATAGAAGAAATGGTAAATATTATTTTCTAAAACCAATCGAATCACAACATTCTAGCTTCATCGACATGAGTACATCACTATATCCTCCTTTCGCCGAGGGTTGCGGTCACCAATTTGCGTTTTAATTAACTATACGTACAACGGTTTGTTTTTGTTGCTAATTGTTAAACTGTTTCCACTGATTTTAGGGAGATTTTCTGTTAAAAAGTTACTTTCATATAATATATGCGTTGTTAATTACAGTTAATTACAGGTTACTGTCTTATACAATTATAATTTGAAAGTCAAAGTTGGAGGGTTAAAATACTAATTATTTTTAGTAAAGCAGCTACACGTACACACGAATTCCTTTCCTCACGTGACGTTGAGTTCCGCCACACAACACGCAATGTCTCAAGATTTCGGTGGAAAGTGGTGAACGGAAGCGGCTTAATCAAGACATAGTGTCTTAACACTTGCTTCTTAGATTCCTTCTGCCTTCTCTACCATGAAGCTAAAAAAATAAATCATTTCACCGAGTGAGGATTGAACTGATAACCAATACTTACAGTTATTCCATTGCACCACGACGGCCTATGATAATCTATTTTTTTCTATATAAAAATGTATTCGCGTATATCCTATATTACGTACAAGTACAGGGCTTAGACTGGACTAATCGTGTATATTTATTTTCATATCCTCTCTACTAAATAGAACTTCCTCAAAAATTCAAGAGTCAAACCCACCACACCAGAGGGCAAGATGCAGTCAGCTCATGTTACAAGAGTCCAGGGTAGTACGCGAAGCAAGTAAGGAATGATAGGCAGTAGTTTCACATAATAATTATGTCAACTGACAGAAGGATACCCCCTCAGTCTACCACCACGCATGACCACGGACCACTGCAGTGTCCGAAATATACGCGATTAATCGTCTACTGAGTTTCTGTGAAGTAACTCACTACATCCGTTAAATATGATATCTTTTTTGGTTTCACTGTATCCCGCACACAGTACGGTAGTCAGAGAAAACCTAGTGTTAAATCTCCATTGCACACAACTTACGAGATATTGTGTGAAGGGTGGCGATACTCAATGGCGCGTATTGTCTTCTGTCTTCTGAGTAAAGAAATAAGAATAATTTATTGTCTCGAACTAAAATTGAACAAAAAACCGTCGCATATTTAGTCAGTCGTTAGACTTCTGCTCCACAACGGGCTCAATAAGATTATGAAATAAATATAAATAACACTGAGTGTAATAAAAACCATAACAATCACTCACGTCATTTAACAAAAAAAAACATTAACTTTAGATTCACCTTTCATTATCACAAGTCCGTCATTAAGTTCCATCGTAATTTGTAACAAACAAACGGATAGAAAATTCACAAAACCGTTTCAAAGTAATTTGGTTAAAATCCAGGTCAGTGGAAAGCTCTTGTACAATACTTACAGTATAATATAATATAAGATACAAGATGTTCGCAATTTTTCATATTTATAATAGAAAATATTTTAGAGTGTTGACATTTTTGTAACAGCTATCTGTATTTTGCGCGCATTATGTCGCGTTGTTTGCAGAACAGAACAGAACAGACGGGAACAGAACAATTGTGGCTCTAACAAAGAGCGGAAATATGAATGGGACAGATTTAAAAGCTCTTTACAATTTCAACTTTCAACTCTTATAATTTCAAACGGAATATAGCGGTGGAATGGTTTTTGATATAAATAAGTATGTAGATATTTACATTTGGCATGAGTTGATAGGGTGTTTGTGAGTTGTGGTATCGAATGACTAGAATGATCTTTTGGTTTTTAACTCTAACTATAGATTAAATGTCTCTAATTTCGAAAAAAAATATTCTCAACAGGCGTTGGATGAAGTCCCCTGTTCCGATTAAATTTATTAACAATCATCGGAATAATCGCAAAAAAAACTGTCAAATAAAAAAAAGTCTTTTTAACATTTTTAAAGTGTTAATCCACACTTTGGAAATAAGTTACTATTAAAAAAGTCTCTTTGGTTAAAATTAAATTAAAATACTTTTCAATTAATTATATTCATATACTTTTGGAATAAAGATTAAAAAATATATAAATAACATTTACTTCACATTTTATAATATCCCGACAAATGGTTGTCACAGAGCGCGTCGCGGACGTCGCGAGTATAAAGCCAGGTGGCAGGACTGGCAGGTCCCTATAATATTTTATTCATCGAGTCACGTTCACGCCGCGTTCTGTTGTCAGACATACACTTTTGTCTTCCCTCGCTCAACACGGAATTGCTTACATCAAAATCAAACCAAATCAGCTTCATGTTGTATCCCGCACACAGCAGGGTAGGCAGAGGGAACGTAGTGTTAAGAAACTCCGTTCCCCACTTTCTGCCGGATTCTGGTCCGGAACTCAACGCCGCGCTTTGCCTCAATACCAGAGCGAAAAAATGGAAATATAAATTTAAGTAAATATTTCATCTCCTCGAGTGGGGATCTAACTCACAACCAGTCGGTTTTACAGTCACACTTTGTGCCGCTGCGCCACGACTGGGCTCAATTGCTTACATGGTATTTATATTAGTCTAGGGTCCCACGAGCGGCTTCGCCAGCTTAAATTCATTGTTATATTGTCGTATTACAGACAAATTATACAAAATGTTTTCATGAATTGAAGCTTAAGTTTTTTCTGATGTATAAGCTATATTACTGTAAAGTTTCATCTAAATCCATTCAATAGATTTGGCGTGAAGGTGGAACAAACATCCATCTTTACAAACTTTTACTTTATAATATTTGTAAGACAAGATAAAAATATACTTTATAATATTAGTATAGATAAAAAAATTCTGTACTAATATTATAAAGATGAAGTTTTTGTTTGATTAATATAACTTATCTGGTATTTGCTGATTCTCTATGAAAAAAAAACCGGTGAAGTCGTACTCGCCCAGAGATTCCGTACCAAACTTAGAAACATGACTAACTTAAGTTTGCAGGACTTCGCACTAATTTAGTATGAAATAAACCAAATTTGTAGTTTGTTATGGTTTTTTTCTTTTATATATATATAAATTTTCACAGTGAAGGTTTTGAAGCACCCAATGGCTTTTGATTACGAGGCAAATTTCATGCAAAATACAGCAAAAACGATGCATGAATGCTCGTATTTGATTATTTTACTTGGAAGCTTAATTAAGTCTTTACAGATGAACAGACAGAGAGATGGACAAAAAAGTGATCCTATAACGGTTCTATTTTCTTTTTACAAATCCTAAAATTATAAATAGTTCGTTTATGGCACAACCCATTGTAGCTGTGGTCAGAGGTTCATAGGGCACTTAAAATGTGTCAGGTGTCATACACAACCCGGAGTTATTTTCACTCGAACACAGGGGCGATACCAAAGTCAGTTAAAAGCTAGTTAAATATAAAAATGCAACACCCTTATCATAAGTTAATAGAAACAGGCAATAACGTGCACACAAAGGGGCGTAACTAACCCTTTATTCGATACAAAATGTGACATAAATTATATTTTTCTCGGCAAAATGCATGCTACCTTATATTTTAGTAGGGAGTCCATACGTTAAAGGAATAAAAGTTTTTAAATAAATAATTTAAAACCTGTTTTTAAGGCCGGTATGACGGCCTTAAAAACAATGGCACACTATTGGCTGTGGGTTCAATTTCCATTCAAGCAATTGAATTATTTTCATTTTATTGCTTTGGTTATAAGATGTCTTGCATTAAATTCTGCTATTGTTAAATGGTGATGTCTCGAAACTTAGAGAGCGGAGTGTCTTAATATTATGCCTACCATGTTTCATGCGGGATATATATCTGTAACTCCACTCTTAGTCTCTCTTTTGCAAAAAGGAATTTGATCACAATAAAATGAGTCTCTCATTATACTTATAATAATATGAGAGTATACACCAATTTTTGCTTCACGCTGCATCTCGTATATAACAAGATAGACGGAGGGAACTTAGTGTTAAGACACTCCATTTCCGCCAACTTTCCGCCAAATTTCCGAAACAGTGCCTACTCACGTTGAATTCCGCACACAGCATACAGTATTAAGGCACTCTCCGTTTTCCACCTAATTGAATTGAGGCATTGCGTGTTGAGTAGCGGAACTCAACGCCAACTCAACTTTAATAATAACTTTAAGAGTCCTGTCCTCACCAAAACTCATAGTAAACCGAGATCACAGGCGATAAGTTACAAATTTAACGACAAAAAGCTAGGCCATTTAACGTAAAATACTGTGGCGGGAGACAGTTTTCATAAAAGTTTGTTTGAAACATGGCGAGCCGTGTAAGTACATGATTTGTTTTAGTATAACACCTTATTTATTTTGTGCCTTGTGAAATTTTTTAAGTTTTCGTGCATGTATTTTCTTTTTGTTTTTATTATTTTTTAAGTTATAAGTTATGATTGAACATACATATGTATTTCGACTATTCTCGAAAATGTTTTTAATGTCCATTGTAAAGCAAGAAAAGTGAATTTAAGATGGCAGTTGTGGCTTCAAATTCCAAGTTGTTTTGTTTAGCTTCACGCATATAGCAGGTTATAAAGAGGGAACCTGGAAAACTAATGTTAAGATACTCTGTCCCCATTAAGACGTTTCCATTCTCCAATTTTCGTCGTAGTAATAGTTGAGTATCGGAACTCAACGCTGTGCTTTGCTTCTACACTACAGCGAACGAATTAAAATATTAAATATTTTATTTCCATTAGAAAATGTTTGTTGCGATTGTGCCCCTACGCCACTGCTGGCCTCCAAATTCCAATCGACAGCTATAAACAAGCCATATCTCAAATGAAATTGGATAGTGGCTTAACACTAAGTGAGATGAGATGAGATCCTTATAGTTAAATTCTTACACAGTAAAGCTAAATAATATTTAAATTGAGTAAAAACCCATCATATCACTTAGTCAACTATCTGTTTAGCTATTTTCAGTTTCCTTTATTTTATTTTTGAGAAGCGACCTGTCAAGTCAATATATGAAACTTATCGTTCAACTTACTGTCTAGACTGGATTTAAAGGCGGTTTACACTTTTTTACTTTTCAATCTGCCTTTGAATTTCTTCTTTGTACTATAATTGTGTTGTTATTTTGTATTTTATTTTTTAAATATTCTTTTCTTCGCTTCACGCTTTAACGCACACCCAGCAGGACAGGCACGGAGAACTTAGTAATGAGACGTTCCGCGTAGCTCAACGCCGCGCTTTCTCTATTATCGGAGTGAGAATCTAAGTAATTTATTTTGTATAATTGTAATTGATTATACACTGAAACTCTTTAACGCTGGCCCCATCGAACCTATGACCCTTCCTAAACCACAGGGACAAACACTATAAACACAGATAAAGTCCCATAGCGGTTTGTTCATTCAAAATATACACGCGAAACGCCCCCATACGCCTTTTTACTCTACGCCGACCATTAGTCAAGTTAAATGGAGCGTTCCCGGCGATATTCCTAATTTATAGCCACATTACAGATACTGCGAAGTTATCTCCCATCTCGAACTCTCATACTTTCAACGGCCTGTTGTCATATTTTAGTGAATTTTTGGATGAATTGTGAATTTAGATTATTATTTATGTTTGAATAATAGGCCACTTGGTTAGTATTTAATTTTGAAAGTCGTATTTTTTGGTCGTCCGTTCGTTTCTTTGGTGTAAGTTTTTGGGAAGAAATAGCGTAATATTGAAAGTAAAAGTATTTTCCTCGTCCTGACATGTATCATGACAATGCGCGGCGATAAGATACGCCTTCGACCTCGATACCAGAGAGCAGAAATGGAAATATAAGTTAAGATAAATATTTCATTTCCTCAAGTGAAGATTGAACCCACAACGATTTGCGTTTACGGTCTCATTTTGTGCCCCTGCGCCATGACTGGACAGAGATGACAAAAATATTTAAGATAATATACAATATTTTATATCGTGGATGTTTCTCTACCCGGTTTGTACCGTGTTTGTTGTTAGATTCTACGATCCAGAACGGAAGGGGTAAGGCCGGAATAAGTAGAATGAAGCGATTTATTAGCGCCAACATTACAATAGCAGTTGGATGAACATTATATAAATAAAAATTATATATAAGTACATAATAAGAGGCAAAAACATGCAATTTGTCCAGAATTTGGCGAACAGAGAGGAACGGCAGTGTCATAGGCACATCGTGTTTAACATTAGGTTCCCAGGTCCTCTTCGCCTATCTTGGAATATATGGAAAAAATCTCCCTGCGCCACGTACCGTCAAATTTCCTAGACATTATGCAGTGTCTCGAATCGGAAAGTTAAAGAACAGAGTGTTTTGACACTGTTCTCTATCTGTCTCTACGCTGCTATGTGCGGGATAAAGCGTGAAACCTGAATAAATGTTATATGATAAGCCTACACTATAGTAGTACATCACTTCCGATACCACAAAACTGATGTCCATACAATAAAACACAAATAAATTACCAATAATGATCACAAACAAGCAACAAACGGTATTTCACGCGCTATCACTGCACATGTCCGGCTGTCTAAATTACATGTTATTATCAACATTTATTTATTAGTGCGTTCACTCATTATTTGATTTGTGGACGAATTAATCATTTTGTAATCGATATCGAATCGAATGGCGTTTAGTTTTATTGTTAAATTAGATTTTGTATGCGGTTTTGTCTCTGTGGTTAAGTGGTAGTGGTGTCGTGGTTTGTATTAAAACAATTAACTGATATATTATTAACACACCAAATATTTTTTCATATGAACCATTAGTTTTGAGATTAAAATGTTTAATGGATAACTATAGTATTATTATTATATTTCATTGTTATTAAATAATAAGATAATAAAAAATATGTTATTTATTATAGAAATAATTATGGACATAAAATATTTAATTAATATTTAAATTATACTATTATGTGGAAAATACTTCATTAAATTAATTACTATTATTTTTAAAGGTCATTAAATAATAAAAAATACATATATAGTTATTTCCATAAATTATATTTTATAAATATAAAACATTTTACTAACAGCCACTTTTTTATAATTTGATCGCTTTAAGCAGTGGTGTTTAAGTATGGTAGCTCTCTTCTCTTGTCGTCATCTCCGTGATTGGACATTATTTTATGTTCCTATTTTCTGGTTAAATAATTAATTGTTAATTATTGTTAGTAAGTTATGTTAATCTTGTATAATATATAAATCTATACAGATTTATTGTGCAGTTAAATAAATAATAAACTATTTTATATCATAAAATTATTTTCTTATAATTTTGTGTTGTATTATTCTTTTTACAAAGAGGATTACTTTTTGATAAATATAATAAATATATAAATCTTATAACTTTTTCAGCTCTTAGTATAGATATATGACTACATACTTATTAACTGTATTGTATCTAGATAGATAGAATTTTTTTTCATTTATAAAAAAATATATATTTTTGTCTAATCGGAAGGAATAAGATTTTTTATATATATTTCAACTTCACACTGTGTACGATAGGGAGTGCGTCGTATTCAGAAGGAACCTAGTGGTAATACTCTCCGTCACCCAAGCACCGATAAAATATTAAATAAATTAACGAAAGTGATCACTAGATATATTTCGACGATATGAACATCATCAACAGCATGTCCTTATCCACTCTCTCTCTCTCTCTCTCTCTAATGACACACACACTGAGCTTGATCTTCAGCTCCTCTTTTTATTCGATAAAAAATATCGTAATAGAATTTAATACAATACGGGCATTAAACAAAACATTTATAAATAAGATTGTTTCCAGTAAAATGAAAGCTCTAACGTGTAAAAGCTCGTATAAAAGCTCTCTCTTTCTCTCTCTCTTTTTTTTCGTAAATTAATGTCGGCTATTAATCAGTGTTTGTTCGCGCTGAGGGCCGCTTGTTAATTCGTTAGCAGATGAAAAGTTAAGCGATTAAGGCAAATATTTCTTGTCGGTTTTTTAAAGAATATTGTTAGGTTGATGTTACAGTCAAACGCTATGTGAGGAGATTTGTTTTATTTAATTTTATAACATTTTTGTATGTACTAAGAGAACGAAGTGACGCGGCGGTTATTAAGTGTATTTTTCTTTTATTTATTGTTATTATATTATTTATATTTATTCTCCTCCTTTGGTAAGCAAAGCGCGGCGTTAAAAACCGCCAGTCAATACGCATATTTCTTCTATTGTGCAACATTATGCTTTCGTGAACTCTGAGATACGGGAACTGAACCTGCGTCGATTTATAAATACTTAAAATTATTTTTATTGTTAGCGGCATTTAATATTTATTAACATTATATTGAAGATATACTCTAATCTATTACTATACAATGCTATAAAACTATTGAAAAGCGAGGCTAAAACAACATTTCTCGGATCTTCCGCGAGTTCTCTTAATCTTGTAACCGGAAGACAAATTGTTGGCTCTTAGGAATTAATTTGAAAGAATACGCCCCTACAGTTCGTTACTCTTTTGTCATAATGTGTTTTTTGAAGACATCGTGGCGCAGTAGTGGAGTGTATAACTGTATAGGCGATGCTTTTGGGTTTGATTTTCGCTCGGAGAATGATTTTTTTTCGATGTGGAATAAAAAAAAGATATTGTTTTGGCATTTAGCAGCCAATTTTTCGTATTTAGGTGTAGAGCGAAGAACAGTCTGATGTCTTAATACTAATTTGTAAGTACATATAAAGAAAACGCATAAAATTTTTTATTCAAATTCAAATTCAAATCATTTTATTCAAAATAAGAAGTTACATGCTTCATTTTTTGAACGTCAAATAATTTACCACCAGTTCACTAAAATTAATGCCTCAGACCTGAGAAGAACCGGCGCAAGAAACTCAGCGGGACTTATTTTTTTAAAATCAATGTTAAACAAATACATATTTAATAATCTGTGACAATGATACCTTTGAAACAGACTGGGGCGAGCATTTCATTCCCAAGGCGTGTTATCATTTACAAAATCATTAATTTGGTAATAACCTTTAACACACAAACGTCTTTTCACAATTTTTTTAAATCGTGATATAGAAAATTCCCTGACGTTTTCTGGGATCCTATTGTAAAAGCGTACACATTGTCCCATAAAAGAATTACGGATTCGATGCAACCGAGTTACAGGTGCACCAAGATTATGCCTATTTCTAGTGTTAATATTATGAAAATCACCAATTTTGGTAAAATTATTAATGTTTTTCTTAACATACATAACATTTTCAAAAATATATTGAGATGCAACTGTCAATATATTAATTTCTTTAAACTTTTGCCTTAAGGAGTCTTTAGGACCTAAGTTATAGATTGCACGAATAGCCCGCTTCTGCAGGACAAATATTGGTTGAATGCCGGCTGCATTACCCCAAAGTAAAATCCCATAGGACATAATACTATGGAAGTAACTGAAGTAAACAAGTCGAGCCGTTTCTACGTCAGTTAATAATCTAATTTTTTTGACCGCGAAAGCTGCAGAGCTAAGTCTATTCGCCAATCTATCAATATGGGGTCCCCACTGTAATTTAGAGTCTATGGTGATACCGAGAAATACCGTAGACTCGACTGGATCTACGGGTTCACCATTCAAGAGTACATCGGCTTTAACAACTTTCGTGTTAGGTGTTCTAAAAATAATACATTTAGTTTTTTTACTATTCAATAGTAAGTTATTAACACTAAACCAATGTACTACTTTCGAGAGAGCATTGTTTACATCGTCACATACAATTTGTCGTCTTTTTATTTTGAAAATCAATGAAGTGTCATCAGCAAACAATACTATCTCATGGTTCTTTTCAACTAGGTACGGTAAATCATTTATATATATTAAAAAGAGAAAAGGACCAAGAATAGACCCTTGTGGGACCCCCATGCTGATTACCGAACCAGGAGATTTCTTGCCATTCACATCAATCCTCTGAACTCTGTCAGCTAAATAGGAGGTCAGAAGATTGAGTGCACGTCCTCTTATGCCGTAGTAGTGTAGCTTCATGACCAATGTTGAATGCTGTACACAATCAAAAGCCTTGGACAAATCACAAAACATGCCAAGAGCATCCTGCGATCCCTCCCAAGCCTCATATATATTCTTTATAAGACTTATACCAGCATCTGTGGTTGAACGATCTTTAGTAAAACCATACTGTTTATCGTGCATGAGATTGTGTAGATCAAAATGCAGTAATATTTGATTGAGAATAATTTTTTCAAAAATCTTACTGAACGAGGGTAGTATAGAAACAGGTCGAAAATTGTTGGGATCAGATGTACTACCCGATTTAAATATAGGTATGACTTTACTAAATTTCATTAGGTCAGGAAACACACCATACTCTATACAATTATTAAATATAGTTGCGAGGTGAGGAGCAACAATGTCTATTATATAACTAATCAATTTGACAGAAATACCCCATAGATCTGACGTTTTCTTGATATCAAGTGACTTAAATGTGTTAATGATGTCCCTTGAATTTACTGATTTAAATTTAAAATCTACATTACATTTATGTACGTTCTCCTTGAGTAATGATTCGGCGACGGTTGTGGAGGATATAAGTTTATCGGTTGTTGAAACTGGAATATCAGCAAAGAATTTTTCAAATATACATGCGACTTCTTGATCTGAGCTGGTTAAGCCATTGTCAATTTTCAATTTAAATTCAGAGTTATGATTCTTACCTTTTCCAGTTTCACAATTTATTATGTCCCATGTCATTTTAATTTTATCAAAAGAATTTTTAATTTTATTTTTAATGTGTAAAGATTTTGCCATGGCACATACTTTTTTAAACAATTTAGAATAGACCCTAACATAATGATTAAATGATTCACTATGGTTATATGTTTTCTGACTATAAAGTTCATATAACCTTTGTCTACTCTTATGAATCGCCACAGTCGCCCAATCATTAAATGACAAGAAATTCCTGGAATTGACAGTTTTAGGAGTAAATATAGCATTGAACTCACTTTTAATAACATTGAAAAAGTTCCCATATCGTAAATTGGGTTTATTTTTATATTTTAGGTATTTAAGTTTTGCTACTATATTACTTCTAAATTTTTCTATACGACCAGTTGTCATCGGTATACAAACAATTTTTTTATTTTTATTAATTATATTTTTACCAAAGTGAAAGGAAGCCAACTGTCCGCAATGATCTGAGCTTAACATATTAATTATTGACTTTTTACATGGTATGGAGTTTGTAAAAATATTATCGATACAAGTTGCAGTACAATGAGTGATTCTTGTTGGCTCCAGAAATAGATTGTCTAGGTTATATGAATTCAGTAATGACCTGAATCTGATACAAGTGGTGGAATTATCTAGTAAATTAATATTAAAATCACCACATATAACTATTAATTTCTTAATTAATTTACATACCATGCTACAATTTTTTCGATATTTTTTTGACTTTCCTTTTAAAGTAGTAAGATTAAAAGCAATTATTTGTTGTTTAAAAGCAATTATTTCTATATCGCTCTAATAAGACAAGACGTTGTGTTCTGCCATTCAACACATGTCAATGTCCCAAAATTGGACGGAAAGCAAAGGAGACAGTCTGGTGTTTTAGCACGAGGTCGTCTCTACCTACCTACTTTAAACTAGTTTTTATTTGGCTTATTCTGCTAACGTGTTTGAGTATCTGAAATTTTGTAATCTTAAAACATTTAAACCCATTACTCAAATCTATATCTGATTGAGTTGAAATTTTGAATTACAATTTCAGTTCTGATGTTCTGATTACATGTAGTAATTTTTGTGTTTAATCAAAATGGCGGATTACAACATTTTAAACAATTCAACTTAAATGGATATCAACCATAAAACACAATAAAAAATCAAATATAGAAGGCGTGTTTCAAAGTATATTTTTTAAATTAATATTATATTTCTTTTTTGTCCCATTTTCTAAACGAACTAGTAATTAGCGTTTGATGTATAAAAGCAACTGCGTCTGTCAGTTATAAATCTTTGATTTATTATTTTGTGAAGCCCATTAGATTTTGTCAGTTTGTTTAGATAGATGTTGATTTGTTGAAATTGCTAAGTGAATGTTGTATACATATGTACCTATGGTTAGGTGGCTTAGTAAAAACCACCACCGACCACCAACCGGCCACCGGGTCGGGAGTTCAAGTTTATACATACAAAAATGTTTTTGATATAAATTTGACTTCGTTTCCTTGTATAATGTTTTATAATAACATCATTCGGGCAGAAATACAATTCCCCCGCTCCATACGTAATATCTCTATCTGGAAAAAAAATAGAAAACGGAGTGTCTTAACACTAATTTCTCCTACCCACCCTATTCATAATATGCGGGATAGAATAAGAAGCAAAAAAAAGTTATATAAACGACCTACAGTTTATCACTCCCTCACGTTTTATTTCGCCGCTAAGTGGGTCAATTGCTATTCTTTCCAAGCCATTACGTCTATTAATATATAAAATGTGTCCAACGATCTGTTTGTATGCCAAATAATCGTTTTGGAGTCGTTAAATCGATTTAACTTTTAATATTATACGTTTGTTTAATATTATTCGAATTGATAATTCGTTTTTGTTTTGAAGTTTTTTTTTTAATTTATTATATTGTCTCTGTGTTTTGAGATCAGTCGTGGCGCAGGGGCACAAGATCGAACCCACAAAATCTAGATTGTGGGTTCGATTCCCACTCGAGGAAATGAAATGTTTAATATTTTAATTTCTTTCGTTTTGGTGTCAAGGCAAAACAAGAGATTGCCTTTCAACTTTTCGCTTAACTTTTGAGATGTTGTAAAAAATTATAATTTAAGCAACTAACCAAATTGTTGATAGTAATATGTCTTTAGTATTTCTATTAGTATTTATTATTTACAAATGATTAGATTAAATAATTTAAGTTTTTTTTTATATTCACATAGATTCAAAACCATAATCACATGCCGTTCAATAAGTATAGGTATATAATACACGTATCATTTATTTTGAGTGAAGGCTTATCACTTAATTTACAACCGTACAGACACCTTGTCCTTCTATTTAATAGTTAAAACGTTGTAAATTTAACTGTTATTGTTCTTGCCGTTAAAATTAACGGTTATTGTACAGAAGACATGCTACTACTGATAAGTGATGATAAAAACTTGGAACGGCGAAACGCGGTTACGTTATTTTGTAATGGATAAGTTTATTTTATTGTTATTTTGTTGTCAAAGCAAATTATGCTAGCGTTGAGACACTCTGTCCCTCACGCACTGCCCAATTTTTAAGACATAACGTGGTGAGTGGCAAAACTCAACGCCGCATTTTGTTTTGTTACCGGATCGAGGAATTGAAAATAATTTATTTCCTCCGAGTGGGAATCGAACTCACAGTTAGACGCTGTGTCGATCATATGTAAGTGGGACTGATAAAATAAAATACAAAAATAGTGTGAACTATATATAATATATTTTAAATATTACTATTTACCACATCCAAAATTTCTACTTACAATATCATTAAGATTTATGAAATGCTTATGTAGGAAGATTTCAAAGAAAACGACTTCGATAGCGAAGTGAGTTATGTGACGATGCCCCGATATCGTGCCCCTTTCAGCGAGCTCCATAATAGTACTACGTACTGGTATGCTGGTACATTTTATATATAACTTGTTTCCATACTCAGAGATGTCAATTAGCAATTAACGGGAATTTAATATTGAGTAAGTTTTTTAGCTAGCCGAGGAAATATAAGTAATTGATTCTCCAAGTGGGAATGGAATCTACAAACTTGGTGTTTACAGTCAGATACAGCGGGAAGCTCAAAATAAAGGTAAAATTGAACTAACTACCGTCGCCGACTAATAATCCGGCATACACATACATATATATCATTTCACCACAACGCTTCTTTTATTTAAAAAAATACAACTACAAATGGGTGTCCGACAGAACAGCTCTAATAGCAACCGTTCAACGAACAAATATTCTCATTAAACCACACTTTGACTGATTGCTGTACATTAAAACCAAAGGTAATGTATTTTCTGTAAGCTAAACCCCTTTGTTCTTAAGCGTGAACGATTAAGAAAATAATAATAACATTCAAACAAAATCGACCCCTTCATTTGTGAGACAAAGAATGATGGCCGTAGTTAGGTAAGATAAAAGTGAGTTAAGTACGTGCATCTTGTACTGTTAGTTGTCCTAATTGTAGATATTTTGAAATTAGTTTTTTTTTATTTAATCCTTTATTGGAACTAGTTTTTATCTGTGGTTTTTCTCGTGGTCATAGTTTAGTTATCTATTTTTGTTTGACTTGTGTATGACACATATACCTACATTACATATATTTTAAGATCTCTGAGTATCTGTTGCCGGAGGTATAGTGGGTTTAAAATAACGACTTTTTTCGATTGAGTTAACTAAACATTATTTTTTTTATTTGGACTATTATTTCCTGAGAATAACGCGTTTAACCAAATCCAACTATTCACCTTTATAATATTAGTATAGATATAACCGGGACGGCAGTGAGAACCTAGTGATAAGACACTCAGTTTTTCGCCTTTTTCCTTATTTTAAGGACGTTGCATTTTGAGTTGCCACTGGAGAATGATAATTATTTAATGTAAATATGGTTGTGGGTTCGCCTTCACTAAAATAAATATTTATATTTTAATTGCTTTCGTATACCCGGTCGGATAGACAATTTACGGTGTTGTGTTCCCTCACTAAACATCCAATGTTTCAAAATTTTGTTCAAAATCGGGAATACACGAAGATATTAGTAAAAACATGTATTTTGTTTTTACAGATAGCGGCGTTGAGTTCCGTGACTGGGAACATTTGGGACGAAGCGTCATAACTCTAGGTTCCATCTGCCTCCCCTGCTACATACGAGATATAGCGTGAAACTGAAAAAAAAGAAAAACACATTTGCACACACATGTACATACAAATACGTATATTATACGTCACAGTATTTACGACATGGCGGCCATTTATAAAACTCAATTACCGTCCGCGCCGTCGCGATGCTCCCTAATAATGATAATTGATGACGGAATTTGCAGCTTCGCGGAGAGATCCTTTCCGCTCATATTTCTTGTTGACGCGTTTCCGTTGTGTCGTCCGGCACGAGTTTTAGGTTGCTTGTTTTGTTTTTCGATATTATATACATTATATATTGTCTATTCACGAATATATTTTAATATTTCCACTTATCGAATAGTTCAAGTTTCATCAAAAACGGTTAAGTAGTTTTATTTCTGGAGCCGACATGTATTATATAGGCACATATGTAAGTTCTACTAGGTATTTGAAGTCGGGTAATTTTATTAAAATACTGTTAATTAATATTTTTCTCCTCCTATAGTAGTGTCTCGTTGGATGTAAGATAGTGTCGAGACACTCCGTTTACTTAAATAAATAATAATGAAAATGGAGGGACCAATTTATTTAATATTTTAATTTAGTCTGGGAACAACAACAAAGCCCGGCGTTCAGATTCGTTCAGATTCGATTCAACATGCTATGACTTGGAATTGGACGGAAAATAAGAAACGAAGCGTCTTAACACTAGGTTCCGACTGCCTCTCAGCTTTATACAGGATACAGTGTGATGCTAAAAAAAAAAAACAAAAATAATTCCAATGGAAACACACCGAACACTCACAATTTCTTCATAACAGGAGCCCCTGTTTAATTTATAAATCGTTTCACAACTGATTAAAAACTCCTTTGAAAAATTAACGACAGGCGCGGACTTGAAGACGTCAGTCGCATTCGGCTTGAGTTATTTCGGCGGCAAATTAAAATATAAATTTTAAAATAGCATCGATTGGTTTTGCCTTGAGATGAATGTATTGTAAGTATAAGACCCTTTTTTATATAAATCATTCCTCCATAAGGACCCTTTTTAATATAATTCATTCGAATTATTCACTTTTCTGGTGAACTCGAATTCTTTTGAGTGAATAAACTATTTTCATTTTCTCGTTTTTATAATAAGGCAATGTCTATCTTTAAGTACCGTCACTCAACAACACTCAACAACTCAAGCGCGCGTAGGTGGATAAAGATTTTATTTTAAGGCAGTTGAGAAAATTTTATGACTCACATATTGAGCTACCATAAAAAATAATTAATATATCCTTAAAGAGATCTTTAAGTCGCCCATCAAAATTTATGTTATATCTAAAATTATGTAAAATTTAAACACATGTTTTTGAGTGACGCCAGCAAAAATCCATTTTTAAAAATTAACTGTAATAAATTGTGAATAAATTTACATGTTGCTTAAAGAATATCATAAATCTATAAAGAAATATAAATAAAAAATACATTTACAAAAAAGAGAGTGTGAAATGTGGAAACTATAGTTGCTAACTATATAGTTAGAAACTATAATATTAATATTTTATTATTGTCAATAATAAAATAAGGCTTTACGTTGGCTTATACAATGCCATAAAGAAACAACATACATACGTAGACTAATAGACACAATTATCTCTTTTTTTTTTCTCGCAGTTAGGCTATTTGTGTTGTGGATTCGACTTCCCATACGGGAGAATAAAATATAATCATTTCCTCGCTCTGGTGATAAGACAAAGCATGACATTGAGTTCCTTGACGCGAAAATTTAATAGGGCGTGCCAACGACAATTCTTCCTATACCTTTCCTCTGCCTACCTTAATTGATTATACAGCTCGAGCCACAAATTAAATTGCCAATTTTTGGCAGCACTACATGAAATATTGTTGTAAATATTTCAGAAACCCATACCTAACTATATTTACTAAATTCATAGTACAGAAGAATCTGATAGTACCTCAATTTTCCCCGACAAATTACGACAAGAGAGACGGCTGGAATCATCGTAATGACCAGTTGAAGGTGACCTTAGGGGACTATAAATCCTTAGATAAGTGCAGCAGAGGCGTAATTCTGGTTATTAGCTCCCAAGCTCGAGGAAACCATGTTCCGTGCCTTGTTACTTTTGTTTTCAGAATGTTAAGTGTTTCGATTGCCCTTTTTTGGGTGCTAATATTTTGTTTCTTTTGTGTTTTTTAAGATGGGTAAATTTTTTTATTGAATTTTGAGATTTTTTTGGGTGGCTTTTGTAGATTTATATATCTGAGATTCGTCAGCAAATTATGGATATAAATTTCGATCAGGTGAATCATAGGGTCGTTTATTTCCGATTTTTAATAGAATCCACACAAAGTGAAGTATAAGTGATGTATGTATGTCTGTAGTCAGGCTGTTTTAAAAAAATATATAATATTATAATAATAACACATATAAATCAATTTCCAAATAGAATAAAAAAATCGTATTAAATATTTTTACTGTATTATTTTATACGTATATTAGTACACTCCAATAAGACATATCTACACACCCACATATAAAACTACATACATAAGTAAACGCAATTTAAACATCGTGTAAAAAGTCCAAGATGAATTCGAAGTCACATTAACTTAAAATAAAAACTATACCGGCGTTTACTTGATTGAGAGGGTTAAAAGTGCTGTAAATTACAGGTTGTGAGCCACTGACGTGTGATTATATGTTGCTTGCCGTGCTCGACGTAACGAGCTTGGCCGTCGCGTCGGATTGACTTTAGACGCACGGAATCGTGCTTAGTGTATGCGATACGATATTTATAAAAATAAACAAATATAAGAGGCCGTTGTTGCTGTAAATGCGACGGTTTTGGATTCGATTTCCACTCGGGGGAATTAATTATTTTCATATCGTTGACAGAAAACAGAACCTGTTAACACTAGGTGTCCTTTGTGTACTTTGTTATTTGCTAGTGTGAGGCTAAAAAATTCATATTATTTTATCATTATATTTAAATACACAAAATGTATATTTTTATAACTGTTGTTTTCTAGTGTCAATTATTAGTTTCATCATTTATTTTTTAGTACCAACATAATTACTAAAGTAAAAAAAAATCTCATTAAAATATAAAAAAAGTATTTTTTTTTCACTTATACAATCTTGATCTTGAAGACAGCCAACCTTGAACTGGTTTTTATCTCCCCACTTACATTTATCTACTATAACATCGAGATTAATGTTTGTCAAATATTGATAGTTAGTAACAAGCGTATCTAATATTTAATAGGCTACATCATACATCATCATTTTGAACGCCTGACGCCTGCGTTATGTTTCACCGCTTAGCAAGAAATGTGTCAAGTCTTAAATCAAGGTCAGAGTTTTTCTAGGACCAACAGGACCACGTACTTCGAAAAAATTGCCATTCCCAAAAAAGATTGAAGAGCGAAAAAAAGAACCTAATAGTCCTAAGTTCATAAGATACTTAGTTTGACTGTAAAGCGCGGCGCTGAGTTCTGCCACTCAACACGCAATGCCTCCAAAATTCGGCAGAAAGTGGGGAACGGAGTGTGTTAACATTAGGTTCCCTCTGCCTACCCTGCTGTGTGCGGGATATAGCGTGAAGCTAATTTTTTTAATTTTTTTAATTTTATCATAAGATACGACACAACGCATCGTATAAAGGCTCCCACAGAAAATTATTGAGTGGTTCAAAATGAGACGAAATTACAAATTACTATAGCATTAAAGTCGAAAACGAGTGAGTGGTGGGAATGGGCTATCATTAATAAAGTACATGACGGGCGGCTGTTGTCTGTATATCATTATGGTCGGAGTCGTAAATCTATTTATACACCGCTTGTATTAGTAATGTGTTTAGAAAAAAAAAATATTTAAGGGAAATTTTATATAATGAAATTGCTTGTATTGTTTTAAATTGATTAATCATTTTAACTTGTGTATTATCGAGATATTGCGCGTTGAGTGTCGGAACTCAAAGAAACGTCAACTCAACTCAGTACCAGAGTGAGCATATGGCCAGCGACTGGCCAACGTCGTGACGTCAAAGATGAAAAACTTATAATGTTTATTTTTACATGAAATTCTATCGTAGCTATAAGGCTACTTAAGTCTTGTTTTTTCTTAAACATACAAATTTAAATATTCATATTTCAAATAAAAATACTAATTCAAAGTCACTCACCATGCATAATAAGAGTACTTTTAACATCATTGTTCTTCATGTTCCAAGGCTTTATAATAAATGAGCAATACAGTGAATAAACATTCAGTCTTATCGCTTAACAATAAACGTGAGATTCGCTGAAACTTGAAGTAGCATTATATGAAAGTGTGATACGAGTTTCTTTAACTGAATACAACGATACCGCCGTATTTAGTTGTAAGCGTTCACAAATGACGCATCGCACAAATAAAATTTATATAAATTGAAAAATATTTTAATTTCCAACGAAAATGAAATTAAAATTAAAACAGTTAAATATTATATCCAAAGATCGGATAAATAATGAGGAGAATGCTAATTGTGAAAATGATTATATAGAAGAGACTATAGGAGCAGTAGGTTTGTGGCAAGTGATCGTGTGCTCCGCAGCATGCCTGACAAGGTTCCTAGCGATGGGCAACATGACATCAGTTGTTTTTCTAACTCCCATCACAAAATTTTCGTGTTCAGAATTTCAAGGAAATACTAGTATTGTAGCGGAAAATATGACTTGTTACAAAAATTGTTCTAAATATGTGTTTCAATCGGATGTTATGGAGACGACGCTTATATCGGATTTTGGTCTGATTTGCGAGAGATCATGGCTTGCGAGTATGACACAAACTATTTTAATGCTTGGTTTAGTGATTGGTGTCTCTATATTTGGATGGATGTCGGACAGGTATTTTATTATTTTTGTATTAAGTACGTCATCATCATCACCGGCACAATTGTTAATATGTATATACAATCAAGACCGTCATCATCATCATTAACTCTTTCTCGCTCACAAAGGCTCTTTGTAGGTTAACAAAATTTAGTTATAAAATATTCCATGCTCCAACTTCATTATTTTGAAGACATTCTAGGTAATTAAATTGATTGGTCCATTTGTGATTGGTTCCATTAGCTAGGTTTTGCTATTATATATATTTTCTATCGTATTTTTGAGGTAGTGAGTTGGCTGAACTCATAACCGCGTTTTGTATTATTGCAAGGCAAGGAAATTCAACGCACGCTACCGCTACTCACTTCATCAGTGTTACGTTGTAATAAAATATCTAAAACAAATCATTAAATGACGTATATATGTCAACTTTTGTCTTATCTTCGTTTCGTTCTTACAGTATCATTTTTGAAGATAATATTTTTGTTTCTAAGTCTTGTCAAATAGAAGATTTCATTTTTGTATTTCATTGTAAATTTATATTTAAAGAATTGAAAACCGATCAATGCGATTATATCTGTTTTTTTGTATGTTTGTGCATTCCACATTTGAATGAATTTTGGTTGTTTTTATTTTATATGGTGCTACGATATTATGTTTCAGATCTGATCGTTTTGGTTCAGCTCTTAATATTAATCGGATTTTAATAGTTATATAAGTATGAATAATTTCGTAATAATTGTACTTTAATTATCTTCAATTTGGAGTAATTAAAATATAATTTTCTACTTTATAATTTCTATTGTAAAATAAAAAAATTAAAACAACAGTATTAAGGATAAATTAATACTATTATAAAGTATGAGGTTGTGTATTATTTTAAGGGATTTTCCTTAAAATATCTTCAAAAAAGCGTTGATTGAGTTTTTGAAGTATAAACAATTATTAACAACATGTCTTGCCGAAAAAAATTGAAAAATTAATAAGATAATAAGATTTTTGATTTTCACGATTATTTCACACTTTAAATAAAACTATTAAATTGATTAATCACGTATATTTAGTTTTATCCTTTTTTTGGAATCTCGTTGTTTTTAACACTACAGTAGTCCGTGGGCACGCGTGGTTGTAGATTAGGGTGGCATCCGTCAGTTAACATAATCATTATATGAAATTATATGAAATTACTGTCAACGTTTTCTAAATTCGCATACTGCTCTGATGGTGTTTTGCAGACTGAGTTGACTGTATCTTAACCTTCTCTAGAGGAGGGCGTTGTAGTGGGCTCCTAGGTGGTAGAAAGTTTCCAATTGTTTTTTCTATTGAAATTATAGAGGATATGTTTATATTTCAATAGCTACGAAATCCGTTTCTCATTAAAGAACTTCCTACCCCATTCTTCGCAACATTCTTGTTATTTTGGAGAAAGTGAGGGCGTTGAATTCAGCAAATTCATTTCATGTCTCGAAAATTTAAAAGAAAATTTACTATTATGGATATTCATACTAGCACATTTACTTCAATAATAACGTATACGTATAAAATGAACTATGCTTCTTATACATATGCAAAATAATCATAATCATAAACGTAATAATTGTTCAGTTTTAATCCATAATTGTGCACTTTATGATAAAGTAATGTGCGATTCATATGATAAGACTAATTAAAAATTCTAATAATTTAACGCTTATGTTTATAAACATAGCAAAATTTTGGTAGTATTTTAATTTACTTCTTTTTGTGACCTGTAACATTGGAGTCAGTTGTGGCATAGGGCACAATTGGGGTGGAAATGAGAACGGAGTATCTAAACACTAGGTTTCTTCAGGTCATTATTATCTAATACTCATACTAAAAGCTTTCCAGCCTCATTTATTCTCTGGTCACCATATGACCTATCACTTCCTCGTAACCGCTTTGCGCAGTTGTGATTTATCCGTTCAATTAATTTTTCACTGTCTCTAACACTATCTAAAACGTCTTTGATACTCTTCCCAAAGTCCTCAAGTTCACCTAACAAAAGAAAGATGAATGCTCTGGAGATGCGATATCTTCGTAGAAAATGTAGAGTCAGCTTAGCTGATCGCATCCGTAATGAAGAGATACACAAAACCCGTACTAACGAGGATGAAGAAGAATATGCTCAGCTGGTTTGGCGCTGGTGGAACAAATCAATGACGAAATGATGGCAAAAAAGATTTATGAAAGAAAAGTGAGCGGTAAAAGGGATAGAGGGAGACCTCGGTTAAGATTCGAAAATACAGGTTCAAAGAGAGTTCAAGTAAATTCATACTATAAAACTGAAGTATTTGTTTTGTTAAATGTGCCAATCTTAGAAACTACTTGTTTGAATGAATAAATTATTTCTACGTTGGAAAATTCATATAGTGCGAAAGGCCACAGTACATTAATAATTTCAAAGTAACTTATAATTTGAATCATGTGTATGCTATACGTATGAATATTATTCTTGAATTCGTCTGTTTATTAATGAAAACAGCATCACAATCAGTCGTAAAGTTTAAAAGATATTCACGTATATCGACGGGCAACGACTTTATTTTATACTGTGTAAAGAAAGATTATATTATACCGATAGCATTTAACATTGAATTCACGTATAGAAATCTAGGCATTTAATTAAGTAGTCTGTTTAATGTACTAGTGTTACCTGCGGCTTCAACCGCTTGATTTTTCGGTTTTTATATTAAACGGTATGTAGTTTTGTAGTTGGATGCTGTTGTGACGCAGGGGTATAAGTGTGCGAATGTAAACGCGACTGTTGTGAATTTGATTTCCACTCGGGGAAAATACATATTTCCATGTCTTTGCTCTGGTAGCAAGGCAAAGCGAGGCGTTGAGTTGCATCACACAACACGCAATGCATCAACAATTGGGTGGAAAATGAAGAACAGAAGAATTTTAATGGTAACGGAGTATCTCAACACTATATTCCTAGGTTCCCTCTACATATGTGCGGAGTACATATGTACAGCGTGAAGCTCATGCTAAGCTAATAAAATGTAGTTAGGAGAGACTAAAAAAAAAATATTTTTTTTATACCAAGTGCGGCAAGTGCTATAGAATGTGCTCTGATCTATAAATTATAAAAAAAACCACTGAAGAGTTTCACTATTCAGGTCCTGGCACCATCATCAGATTATCTCGAGAATATAATAATATTTTTAAACGCCTATATGACGTATTAGCTGCCACGTGGGTCAAATTCAAAAAATTTAAAAAAATTTAAACATAAAGACAGAAAAAAAAGTGTATTATGTACTATTAAAACGTAATCTAGTCGTAGATAACTTCAGTTAGATAAATAAGTAGACAGTATACACATATATAACTATAAGTATGTAATGAAAACTAAACATCCTTCTATAAATCTTTTTATTTACTTAAAGATTAAAAATGTATGTAAATTTTTTTAGGCCTCATATAATAAAAAAGATAAATATTTTTTTTTTGAGGCTATTGGGAAGCAGTGCAACGGCGCAACGTTTGTGGGTTCGATACTTTTTCTTTCTATTACTTATTTTATTTTCTCGCTCTTCTGAACAAATACTTTAGTTTTATAATAATGTAATTTAGACAGTTTACATTATTTAAATATTTCATTAAATTAAAACAAATCTGGTGTTTTAGTTTATGAGGAGTTACGTACGTATATATAACATGATACCTAATTAATAACGATGATTAGAGTATAAGTTTTTTCTTATTGGTACCAATAAATATGAGTAAATACGATCGTGCAGCTATTACGAAGTGTCTATTTGAATACGTGATATGCTATTTGATATGGTTGTGGGTTCGATTTCAGCTCGGTAAAATATTCTTGATGAAATACTTAACTAACTTAACAAAAAATACTAAATATATGTATCATGTTTCTAATTTTTTCGCAAAGAAATGTAGGGATAGCTACTAAAAGTATTAAGATACAGCGGGTCTTTCGCAATCTTTGAAATATTTTAAAGATTAGTTGTTTATTTTGTTGCATGACATCTACAAATGGATGAACAGACAAACAAACCGGGAGATTTTCTGTTTCTTTCATGATGTATCCTACATATAGCAGGATAGCCAAAGAGAAGCCCAGTGTTAAGATCCTCCGTTCGTCACTTCCTGCCGACTTTTCGAGACATTGTATGTATTTTGCATGTAACATCAGAGAATCTTGTTATTGTCTTTAAAAGACTTCCTTTTGAAAAAAAACTGGTAATTTATGGAATATGTCTGTAAATTATTTGGTACTATTATATATAACATTGCTCCTCATCTCACCTTTATTTTTAATTCAGAAACTAGTATTTTTTCAGATTTAATGAAATGTAGTAAAATAATACCATTTAACAAAATAAATAGCAATCTCTGTACTAGCATCATTAAGTAAAATATTTGAAAATTTTTTTTTCGTCAGTTCACACTTTTCTTACATAGTAATAATAATTCTCACTATAATGATAAATATGGTTTCACCAAAGGCGAGTCAACTAGGCATGCGGGTGCTGCACTTCTAAAACACATTTATGACGCATCAGAGATCATAGTGTTTTGTGATTTATCCAAAGCCTTTGATTGTGTAGATCATGAAACTTTATTATTAAACTATATTACTATGATATACAAGATGCGGCTATTGATCTAGTTGCCTCGTATCTCACTCAAATAATCTAGAAAGTTACAGTAGCACGGCCACAGTCAGACAAATTACGGACATGGATACTGCTCGACTAGTTTATTTTACTTATTTTCATAGCATTCTATGTTAAAGATACTGGTACGTCAACATATTCAATATTATACTTAAAACAGTGACAGACGTACAATGGGTACGACAAAAACGACGTACTTGTAACGCATAGTTATCGCTTCCAAAATTTTAAATTTGTCTCTGCAGAAATATAAAGTAACGGTGAAAATAATGTTAATTAGGAACGCTTATTATACTTTCTAAGAAATATTATTTGAAAGGATAAAACTGTTTTTAATTAGGGTAATTTGAATTTCATGAAGAATAGCCTACTACCATTGTACTATTGTTTTTAAGCTATAAAATTATTATATCAATTTTGAAAAGAACAACTCTTGAGTTTCTTGTCGGTTCTTTTCATCAGAACTGCCTTCCGAGCCGATGGTAGCTTTATGTTTAATCGAAGATTCGAAAGTACTTGTAAAAGTCTATTTGAATAAATAATATTTTGAATTTGAATTTCAATTGATGGAACGCCGTGCTTTGCCTTCTTACAAGAGCAAGAGAAGAGAATATAATTCACTCCTCCCATGTTGGAATCAAACTCTCAACTTTCAGAACTCACTTTTAACTCACTTCTATTTGAGAATGAGCGTAAGAGAGTGCACAATTGTTTTCAACATTTTCTAACATCTACATAATAATATGACATGGTCTTCTTATATTTCAAAACGTGAAGACGTGATCGTTAGAAAGTGGTATAATAAAACAATAATTATATTGTTTATTTTGTAACACTGTTTGAACAAACAATAGTAACTAATCTACAAGCTTAGTTTTAAAGATAACGTTGTACTAGGTAAGTACCTAATAAGAATAACACTTGTGTGATAATTGCCTATTTTTTTCATGAATTTGTATGTATTAGGATTCGACTGGTAAGATGAAATGAGATGTTGAATTTCGTCACGCAACAAAAAATATTTAGAAATTAAGAATTTGGATGGATTCGGAGGATGGATAGGTTATCTCTGTCTACTCTTTAGGGACAAAGTAAAGTCTACTTTTCTACCCCCATTGGTCGCTTTAAACTAACAGCATTGACCCAAAGTCTGTAAAAAAAACTGCCTATTCTGCTATTTGCGTAATACAGCATAAGAGACCGATCAAATGCGAGTTGGCCTTGCCTATTAATAGGTCAATGGGAACATGACTTATAAAATGTATTCGTCCGCAAACTTAAGTTTGCTTTTGTTGGTATTTGGGTTTACGTAAACACTCATTCTATATGAATGAACAGCAAATATAAGTTTTAATGTTTTTCAGTGGGTTCAAATGTCAATACATTCAAATTTTAATACGTTATTTTAAAAAGGTTATGTTTTTAGGATTAGGATTAGCAGAGGGCTTGGTACCTAGTGTTAAGATACTTCCTACCTTCTTTCCGCAGAAATTTGGAAGGATTTTGTGGGGTCTGAAGAAATGAAAATATTAAATATTTATTTTTAAACATTTTTTAAAGTGTTATTCCATACTTAGGAAAGAAAAATAGTAGTATACTACTTTTCTAAATAAGTATTTTAAATATTCATTTTCCTCGAGTGGGAATTACACCGACAATCCGTAGCGTTTACAATCAAATACTTGTTCCATGCTGGTCTAAAAAAAGAAAGGTTTTATGTAATAAGAATTCTGTTCAATTTCAGATATGGCCGTCGCATCGCTCTCTTAGTATCCACCGTCCTGAACATAATATCTATGATACCCACATCTTTCGTAACCGAATTTTGGATGTTCAACACATTAAGATTCATAAGTGGTGTTGCATCTGGAGGTTCTCTGATAATATGCGTACCAGTGGTCATGGAGATAATAGGCAAGAGGTACAGAGAAGTGGCCGGAGCTTTATGTATTCTACCTGATGGGATAGCAGAGTCTTCGTTAGCCCTCTTTGCTTACTTTCTACCCACATGGAACAGCTACTTACTTGGATTTAGTTTATCGTGCGTCTTCATTTTGGTTTTGATCTGCTTTGTACCAGAATCACCAAGGTGGTTGATATCTGTCGGTAGAATTGATGATGCTGTTCGGATATTGGAAAGAGCTGCAAAATTGTAAGATTTTTTTTATCTTCACGCTGTATCCAGCACAAAGCAGAGTAGGCAGAAGGAACCTAATGTTAAGACACTTCGCTTCCCACTATCCGCTGAATTCTAGAGGGATTGCGTGTTGAGTGGTAACGATACAAAACGCTGCGTTGAGTTCGCAACTCAACACGCAGTGCCTACAAAAAATCAGCGGATAGTGAGGAACGGAATATCTTAGCACCAAGTCCTTTCTGTCTATCTTGCTATATGAAGAATATAGCATGAAAAAAAATATATATATCACCTAATTTTATTTTTTTCTTTTAAATATATTTATTGTTGCAGAAATAATTTAAACACAACAAATATTAAAGAAATAGTCACTAAGAAAGTTGAAGCAATGAATATAAAGGAAAATGACAAAATATGTCCTAGCTACTTCGACTTTTTTAAGACAAAAGAGATAAGACACATCACCATGTCGACACTCTGTGTTTGGACGGTTGTTGGTACCACCTACTATGGGATATACCAGTATGTGACTTTGCTGAGCGACAATATATTTATAACTGTTGCTATTTTGGGATTAATGCAGGTGAGTTTTATACTTGTACTTAATTTTTTTAAATATTTTGTTAGAGAAAGAGAGTATTGAGACATTGTTTCCGCTTGTTTATTCTATTTTAAGAACATTATGTTGAGTTGCGAAATCTAAGATCTTATCAACGGGACGAAACCAACGTTTAGCCTTTCAAAGCAGCATTACGCTTTTTATCCTTCACTCATTATTTTTACAGTCACTCTCCAACACTACAAGCGTTTTATTGTTTTTTCTTTATTCTGTATCCCGCACATAGCAAGGTAGACAGAGGAAACCTAGCGCTAAGCCACCGGCGTTGAGTTCCGCCTCTCATCACACGACTTAAAAACTAGGTCGAAAATGGGGAACGGACGATATCTTAACACTAGGTTCCCTCTAACTCACACAGCAACTTGCAGATTGAAGTTAAAAAAAAAGAAGTAGATATTATGAAACATTAACCCACATGAACCCAATCCTTGACATTTTGAGTACATATTAAAATATCAGACCGATTAATATTTTATAGCTGCCGCTACTGTTTTCTGTAAGCCGTTGTACAAAGTTTATTGCGTCTTGTCACTTAAGTATGAAATATCGTAAGAGTGGTGTTAGCATGGCGTTTTCGTTTTCCAAGTGGTATAAAAGGCTTATTTATAGACGCGTGTTGCTTTAAGTATTTATTTTATACGTGTGCTGTTGAATTTATAATTTTATCATGTTATTGTTATCGAACATTTAAATTTTTAATGTGATTTCTTTTATGAAAGAGATATTTTATTAAGTATTAACTAGTAGTAGCAGTAGGTTATTTATTTTCTTCTCTAATTTAAATATATATTTTTCTTTCCAGCTCCCGCTATGTCCAACAGAAATCGTAATAACCAAGGTGTACAGCAGGAAAACATCACTGATGGCTACATTAGTATTAACCGGAGTCACTATGATTCTTCTAATATTCACCCCAAAAGGGCACTGGTCGACTAGCGCCTTAGGAATTATAGGCTTTGCTGCAGTTTCAGTTTCATTTGCAGTAATCTACGTTTATGAAGCAGAATTGTATCCAACAACTTTAAGGAATATGGCTTTTGGGTTTGCGTCAGCAGCAGCTAAGATAGGGGCGATGGTGGCACCTTTTATAGCAAATATATCGCCTACATGGATACCTTCCGCAATTTTTGGCAGTATTTCATTGATAGCTGCTCTATCATGCATCATATTACCGGAAACGAAGGGCAAAAATTTGAAAGATACCGTCAATTCGTGATATGTGTATATTTTTTTTTAAGGGATGTTCTTGGGTTTTATTGTACTTTAATTTAGATTTCTCGACACTGTGTCTAGTTGAGATGTGATCTTTTTTCAATTTGATAGACTATTTCGATATTTCGAGACATTGCGTGTAGTGTAGGAAATCAACGCGCATTGTTTTGTAAGTACAGCAAGGAAATGAAAATAATTCTTCCCCCAGAGTTAGAGTCGAACTCACATTATTTGCACATTATTTGCGTGTATAGGTGTGATGTAATGACATCGGGCGCAGATTTTCATTTAAAATGAGCGAAAAAAGGATATGTATAAGGAAGTGGAGTGGATGTGGATATTTTAGTACTTTGTTTCTAGAATAAATATTAAAAATAATTACCCATAATTTAAGACTGTTATTCAATGTTACGATTTTTGCAAAACATTTTTTTTATATGAGTGTTTTAGTGTGAGTGTATTGAGTAAGTTTTAGTGTTTAGTCTCTTTTGTGTATAGTTTTTTTTGTGTGTGTAACATTTCATAATTCAAATAACAAATAAATAGATAATTAAAATAACAATTGGTCATAAAATTTATAATGATTATAAAATAATATGGATAAATTTATATAAAACATGAATTTAAGTAAAGTAAACAATTAAAAAGTGATATTTTAATAATTTAAAAACATAGATAAAAAATATTTTAGCTTCATACATTTTAGCTTCAAAAATGTCTTTTATTTGTTCATGGTCCATTAATCTTCTTAGCAGTAAGGAAGATGTTTTAATTTAACAAGATATTATGTATATGTAGATATAGAGTTGTGTTTTCAAAGCTATATTTTCTTTTTGTTTTAACATAGTGTCTGGACACACTGTCGCGATTTACGTAGAAATTGAATCATTGCGTATTGGGTGACGAAAATCAACGCCAGATTATGTCTTACCAGCTCAACCATATCATTTACAATCAGAAGCTGTCCCATTGAGCGATGACCTCGAAGTTTTATGATAAAGCTAACAACAGGCTTTAAAATAAATATCAGATAAAATATCAGAATATTTCTTAGACAAACAACAATTAAAGATAAAAAAATAAAATGTAAAATTTGATAGTTCTACAAACACTTTATAATAAAACACAATTTCCACACTTAAAGTGTAATTGATTGCTCGGAGATGCGATAGAGGGAAAAAATATAAGCTAACTAATGGGGGTTATGACACCTCTCTTATCACTCGCTGCCCTCTTATCAGCTACGTCGGTTATTAATAAAGAATTATTGGCCACGATAACGGCAAGAGTGTTCTTTTGACAAATTTACGAGGAAATTATTAATATTGACTTATTTTCGTGTATTTCGGTGGATAATACGAAATATTACGCAATTTTTTTTAACTTGATATATTTTACTGGATACAGCAGAATTGATATAGAATTTTGTGTCAGGACAGTTTATTCGACGTTTTTTATTTTTTGTACTACTTATAATTATTATACGTTGCGACGTAACTTAACGCCATATTTTGTCTGGTCAGATCGGGGATATAACTTAAATATGAATCAATTATCTATTTTACATAGAATTATATATTGAGGACAGACTTAGTGCGCTAAGGGGCACAAATTGCGGCCGTAAATGCGACAGGTTGTGGGTGCGATTTCCACTCGTAGTTATGAAATATTTATATGTTCCTTTTCTCGCTCTGGGAATGATATTAACTCTGCCTACTCTGCCTTGTGCGGGCTATAGTGTGAAACTGAAACAATAAAATAAAAAGAACATATACGTTAGTAGGCGATCCCCATTCCGCAGAATAGAACCCACAACATCCTGTACCTATACCTACACACTGTGCCACTGCAGTACGTTTACATACAAGATAAATATATTGTTATATTACCGATAAATTGACATAATGCCCATGTTAATTTGTATAATAATATTCTTGGCATTAAATTATTGATGCTATTTATACTTTATAGGAGTAAACAAATAAATTACGGAAGATAAGTGCTTGCGTTGTGAAAGTGAAGTGTTGTAAAGTAAGTACGGGTTTGGTTTACAGCCTAGTTTATAGCAATATTTGGTTAGCTATTTAGAAATGTGGGTTCGATTCTCGTTGTCGACCGTCACGTCGGGATGCCTTGGCATAGCCTCTGCCGCAACTCTTGTGCATTCGATTCCCAGTCGAAATAATGAAATATTTCTATTTCTTCGCCAAGGTAACAGGTCAAAAGACTGCGTTGAGTACCGCTATTTCACATACAACATTTCCTAAATTGAGTAGTGCATGAAGAACTTTCCCTGCTAACCCTCTGTAATATGCGGGATACAGCGTGAAGGTAAATAATAATAATAAAATATGTATTTTGAAAATATTTCATGTATCAGTACAAAATAAACATGCAGTAAATGAACATCGTTAAAGATTTTAATTACCTTCATAAAAAATATTTTTAACGTAACTTGTACATGTATGGCAGTTGGATATAAAGCGATAAGTTGAAACACATTGAAAGGTCACAATTTTTTTTATTTTAATTGTTTTTTATTTAATTATTTTAAATAGAAATATTTAAAAAGATTAGAGTCTATAATCAATAGAGAATATATTTTTTTGTTGGTTCTTATATCCAGCAAATAGCAGAGTACGTAAAAGGAAGACACTACGTAAGACACTTCGTTCCCCACTTTCGATCCAAATTTCGAGACAGTTCGTGCGCCGCGCTTTGTTCTTACACTAAAGCCGAACTAAAGGAAATAAACGTAACTCAGTCCGCCAATTGCTATCGAACTTCCAACTGTCGCGTTTACAGTCAAGCGCTGTGATGCTGAACTACGAAAACTTCTACATATTTTTTATTTAGAAGCTTACATATATCGTATATAGGCGGTCGTGGCGTAGAGGGACGTAGTAGGTGCATCTGTTAACGCGGCTGGTTGTGGGTTCTCGAGAAAATTAATTAAATCAAAAATCAGCTTCACGTTGTATATCGTACACAGCAGGGTAGGCAGAGGGAACCTACTGTTAAGACAGCCTGTTCCCCACTTAGAAAATTAATAATTATAAACATTTAATTCCACGCTCAGGTAAGAAGGTAAAGCGCGGCGTTGATTTCCGCCACTCAACAACAACACACAAATTTCACTAAACACACTTTCCACCGTGGAAAGTAGGAAACGAAAGTGGCTTAATGAGACGGAATGTCTTAACACTAGGCACCCAGGTTACCTCAGCTATCCCTGCTATGTGCGGGACAGAGCGTGAAACTAAAAACAAAACCTAAATCAATAAACAGTGTAAGTAACATCGATTATCTTATTCAGCGCACTTTAGCTATTTACAGCGGATTTATCTTGTTGAGACGCGATTTGCACGTCAAATAAATTGAGGGGGCGCGGCGTGTTTGATGTTGTGATACGAGTACGAGCAAGTGGTCATCTTTTATTGATTGTGTTGTTTTGTTCTTTGTTTTTTTTTATGATTTGATTACACTATTGCCACTCAACACGCAATGCCTCCAGGATTCGGCGGAAAGTGAGAAACGGAGTGTCTTAACACTAGATTCCCTCTGCCTATTCTGCTGTTGGGTGATACAACGTGGAGCTGATTACACTACACAATATATACTTTTATTATTGAAGCGAACTAAATTTAACATTTTTAAAATATAAAAACACATTTAAATATATATGAAAACTCTGACGGTGGGACAGGGGTCTAGGTCATAGAGCTCCACAGAGAGGTTTTGAGTATTTTTTTTCTTTTTCTGCCTTCAGCTTGAACCATTTAATCGCATACAACGTAGAGCCGTTCGAATCTTTAGGCATCCAATGATCTATGAAAGGCTTTATTTACACTTTGGCATTGCGTCTCTGCTCAATGACAGCGAGGAGACGTCTCTACGTCTCGTATGCGTTCTCTGCCGCATTTATTATGGGGACTGTTCTCTTCCACGCATCCTATTTTATAAAGAAGATTTATTTTAACTAAACAGTTGTAACAAATAACTGACATAGCCTGTTAAGTGCAGCTCAATTTGACTACTAGAGCATGGATAATGAAAATAGTTCTTAAACATATTAATTTTCTTATTGTTACGTTATTGAACCTACGACCGTCGCGCCTACAGACAGTTGCAGTTTCACCATAGTCTTATGTGAGAAAAGGTAATATTTTCCCGGGTGGAAATCAAACCGATAAATTACTAAATGAAATATTCTTTAAAAAAAATAATCAAAATAATATTTTTGTGTTAAATAGTATATTTAACGAAAAGCTATAGTCTATATTAAAACGTATTAATATGGGTTACATTAAACAAAATTGTCCCTCGGGCACTTAGAATGTGTCATGTGTCATATACAAAATCATATGATGACATATTATGACACACAAGAACGCAAGATAACGGTGGCGCAGCCGCAGGTAAAATCATGTGTATTATAATAGCCGAACCTAAATCAGATCTATCCCAGTAATTTGTATCCCATAAAATTATTACTGGCTTTCAATGGACTTCCACCATAATTTAAGAGGGTATCATTAAAAATCATAAAGTCTTGCTCGTGATCGTCGACGGTCCGGAGCGGCAATCTACTGTACCCTGTTATTTAGCAAAACGATCTTGTAATCTGATGGAGAGAGAACCTTTGGTTTTCGCTTATGTAAATATGTCTTTATTTTACTGCGGTATTTCTGTTTTGTTACTCAACACAGAAGAAAATAAATGAGTACATTTTAGTTGGTGTCTTCCGTTTTGTTGTTTTGTTCCTACTTTAGGAAATGAATTATTTCATTATATTATCGCTTCATTCGTTCGTTTAGTCGGAAGTAGAAAAGGGGGAAGAGGGGAGAGACTGGATTATAACCGTATATATATATATATATATATATATATATATATATATATATATATCCGTGTAAATGTTGTCGTTTTAATTTTTCGGGACAAATTTTACTGTACTTACTGTTTCCTCTACCTACTCTGCCATATGCGGAATTAAACTAATAAAAAAAAGAACTAAAAGGTACAAAATTATCAACTTTTATTATATATCAGTACATCTAAGTAAGTGTAAGTACCATTTCACAATACATTAAATCGTCACGTCCATACATATTATCCATTAGCAGCACGTAATAACAATGTCCTCCCTGGAGGCGGCGACGGCGCTACCCCGATATATATCAGTTCCGGCGACACGTGTGGTCTGTCCGTGTGATAGTTAATGAATGAAGTGTGACTTTGCTATTTGAAAATCAAAGGAGAAATAGTCAATTTTAGTAGCGTAAGTAAGAATAATAGAGAAAGAGAAGAAAGGTAATCGAAAATAATCACTTTAATTATACACTATATAGAGGCCGTCGTGGCCCAGGGGCACAAGGATGTGACTGTAACATGACGGTTGTGGGTTCGATCCCCACTCGAGGAAATGAAATATTTATTTAAATGTATATTTCCATTTCTTCGCTCTGATGTCCAGGTAAAGAGCGGCGTTGTGTTCCGCCACTCAACACGCAATACCTCCCAAATTTAACGGAAAGTGGGAAACGGAGTGTCTTAACACTAGGTACCCCCTGCCTACCTGATTTAATTTAATCATATTTGTTATCCTAGATAATGTGTTTGACAGCAGATTTCCAAATTGCACCAGTGGTTTAATCAAACTAACTTTAGGTTTATATATTAATATAGATGTTTTTTAAAACATATGCGCACAATTTAAATAGAATTTGGCAAATACATAGCTACCGATAAACCTGGATTATCATTTACTTATAGAATTACCGTTGCGGGGATATCGTGACGCAGCAGCTCAGCGTCTGACTGTAAACATGACGGTTCTGGATTCGATTCCCACTGCCCTCAATGGGAATTAAATTATTTTGAATTTCTTAATTGCTGAAATAATAAGACAAATCGCGACGTCAAGTACCATCACTCACGTAATGTCTAGAAAATTTTACTAAGATTTAGTTAAGATAACATTTTAGTTAAGATTTTTCGCACACTTTATGACTCATTCCGTTCCGCACTTTCCGCCGAATTCGCACTGCATGTTTAGTGACGGAACTCAATCCCGCCCTTTGCCTCGTTTAAAGGGCGAGGAAATGGGTAATGAAAGGAGGAAATTAAAATACGAAGCAGGTACTTCATTTTTTCGAGTGGGAATCGAACCCACAACAAGTCGCATTCACAGTAGTCCGCCAGAGCCGTAAATATAAACATACATATATGCATCCACTCTACCACTCCACTTTATACGGCGCGTCTGCATGTCACGCAAAAAATAATTATATTTAAAATTCTGGATGGCACACACTGTCGGTGGTCTAACGATTGGTATTCTGTACGGAGCGAGGCTGTTGCTCGACGATTTATAAGGACGTGGGTGATTAAACAAATACAGATTGTTAATGATTTAGTACTTTTGTGAGAGATGCATTCAATTGTGTGACGGAACTATGGTCTAGTTTCTATATTAATATTTTAAGTCAGTTGGTTTTAAGTTCGTAATATGTAGTAGATCAAATAAACTTAGATAGTCTTTGTTTTGAACGTTCTGCCCATGTTGGAGGAGAGATCAAACAGTCAAATCTGTTGGTCATTGGACTAGAGGTGAAATTTAGCATACCGGTTTACGTTATACTAAGAGAGGATTTCTGGAAATTCCTACTTTATAGTTAACGTTCACGCAAACAGAATTACGGAAGACGAGTAGTTGAAAAATAAATAATCAAAAAATGTTACGGATATCCGTTATATTAGTTAGTACATACAAAATTACTTTTATTTTAGTTTCGAATGTTTTATTCTTCCCGCCATTTATATACAGTAGTATCCATAGCTTATTTTATTATACCTTTATTTTTCTCATAACCCTTCAAAGTAAGTTCAAACAATCTAATCAGCATAAAAGTTACATTTCGATGTAATTAAACACTCTTTATTCTTTCCTGTCGACATCGAAAGCCAAAATCGTGACCGAAGTTTATGTCTTTTGAATTTATACGACTTATTGCTGAAATAAAGCATGTTTCGTATATATATAGTTGTATTATAAGGTCTGGTATATACTCGTATAGGAGTAGTGATCAGTGGCACTGGTTCGTCAAATCCATGTTTAATTATTTAAAAAAAAAAAAAAAATTAAATTAGCTTCACGCTATATCCCGCACACAGCAGGGTAGGCAGAGGTAACTTAGTGTTAAGGACACTCCGTTCCCCACTTTCTGCCGAATTTTGGAGGCCTTGCGTGTTGAGTGGCAGAACTCAACGCCGCGCTTTGCCTCGACACCAGAGCGAAGAAAATGAAAATATAAATTTAAGTAAATATTTCATCTCCTCGAGTGGGGATCGAACCCACAACCAGTCGGTTTTACAGTCACACTTGGTACCACTGCGCCACGACTGGCCTTATTTTTCACTTCTAATATTTGTCTATTAAATCAGCTTCATCCCGCACACAGCAGGGTAGGCAGAGGGACACTAGGTGTGTTAAGACACTCCGTTTCCCACTTTCTGACGAATTTTAGAGTCATTGCGCGTTGAATGGCAGAACTTAACACCGCGCTTTGCCTCGACACCAGAGCGAAGAAATGGAAATAAAAAAATAAAATTAAATTAGCTTCACGCTATATCCCGCACATAGCAGGGTAGGGCAGAGGGAATCTAGTGTTAAGACACTCGGTTCCCCACTTTCTACCGAATTTTGGAGGCATTGCCTGTTGAGTGGCAGAACTCAACGCCGCGCTTTGACTCGACACCAGAGCGAAGAAATGAAAATATAAACGTAAATAAATATTTCATTTAGTCGAGTGGGAATCGAACCCACAACCAGCCGGTTTTACAGTCACACTGTGAGCCCCTGCGCCACCACTGGCCTGGAGTTATATATATTAAATTAAAAATAAAATTGTGTAAATTAAATTATACCACTTAATATACAGATTCCTTTTAAAGCATTAAAATTTTTATAACCGTATTTTGTTGTAATCAGTCATAAAGAATCAAAAACTATAGAAATACTTACTATTTAAACGACAGTTTGTATTCATAGAGGCGGCAGTGAAAGCCATTATTTGAATTTAATCACGGAGACCGCATCGCTGTGTTATAAAAGTTTTTGATAAACACTTGTGATTCGTTCTTTTGACATCCGGTTAAACTTTATGCTTTACAAAGCGGGGTGAGCCGAGGGAACCTAGTATTAGAGTCATTAAGACATTTCTGTTCTCCAACTTTTGCCGAATTCTGGAGTCATTGCTTGTTGAGCAGCGGAAATCAACGCTGTGCTTTACCTCCTTACTTACTTATTTTCTTGAGTAGAAATTACACCCACAACCTGTCGAGTTTACATCCACTTGTGCTCCTGCACCACGAATGGTCACTACATATTATTAATGCAATAAATAAATAACAATATAAAGCAATTTCCAAACTTAAGAGTAATTTTACCAACTCAATATCAATAAACATTCGAATATACGGTTTAATTTACACAAATTTAGGAGATTTCAAGTAGTCACTTACATACCTACATATGCTTGTGTCGCTCACATCGAATATAAAGGAATTACAGCCGTTTTACTACCGTTTTATGAATACTCGTTTCATTTATTTAAGGCGTATGGGTAATTTCGTTTATATTTTATACCACCGGCCTGCTCGCGACTTCGCCCGCTAGAACTACACAATTATTTATATATTAATCCAAACTTTTTTTTTTCACTTTAAACATATCTATAGATCAAAAATTCAAGATACAGTCAATTCAATAAATTTTTTGTAACAATTTTGTTGCAGCAAATACTTTATTTTGATACTTTTCTTCTAATGAACAATATAAATAAAAAAAACACAAACTAAAAGTTAAAGAAAAGTTACCTAATTATAATAGTTAAAACTGTATTTTTACCGGTTAAGCCGATTTTGAGAATAGCGTGAACAAATATACAGCCAAAAAAATATCTCTTAATTCTATTACTTTGATAAATACCCTTAATAAATAGTTTTTCACACATTTTTTCACATTTCCATGCTTTGAGAGCAAATCAGTTACAAAAAAATATAAGCATTTAAAATTAAACGCAAATATGACACTTATAATTAAACGCAAATATGACTTATAATAAAATCGCAACGAATCGTTATCTGTACATGGAAGATATACAAGATGTTTTTTTATTGTTGGCTTTTAATAACGTAATAGAAGAGAAAACAACGATGTTTAAAAAAATGTCCGTCTGTCTGTGTTTTGTTTACGTTAATTTCAATCTAGTCCTGCTATCGCAGTGAGTAAATGAAAATAATTCTTTGGTCCCAGTCGAACCTAAAACCTTCACATTTACAACCAGACGTTCAGCCGCTGAGCCAGGACGGCCTCATTAATAATAATAATTTGGCACGAATCTTTTATATCTTTTACCCTCGATCCCGTTTGATTTTCTTAGTCATTGCGCCATACATATAGCGAAACGACTGTCGATGAAAGTAACAGATTTCAGTTCCACAAACTCGATTTTTTACGAGATAATTATCACCGACATCTTACAGTAACGTACCTTGTTTATTTCATCACTATTCACTATATAAAATAAAATTTATGAGTAGAATGTCTATTTATTTCTTGGATTTGCTCGTGCTTGAATGAATGTGAAATTTGTCCATCGTAAAAAGAGATTAGCATTTAATGTGTCTGTATTCATTTTAGCTTAGATATATATATTTTTTTGAGTTTATTTATTTTCCGTATTGAGGCCAGTCGTGGCGCAGTGGCACAAAGTGTGACTGTAAAACCGACTGGTTGTGGGTTCGATCCCCACTCGAGGAGATGAAATATTTACTTAAATTTATATTTCCATTTCTTCGCTCTGGTGTCGAGGCAAAGCGCGGCGTTGAGTTCTGCCACTCAACACGCAATGCCTCCAAAAAAACTCGGCAGAAAGTGGGGAACGGAGTGTCTTACACAAGGTTCCCTCTGCCTACCCTGCTGTGTGCGGGATATAGCGTGAAGCTAATTTAATTTAATTTAATTTATTTATTTTCCGTATTTTACGTGGCTGAGAGTAAAACAGAGATGGTTGATCAATTTTAGTCTTCATGTATCTAAATAACAATTTCTTTGAAAATGACTTTATTAGGTTTTAGGATAAGCTGAAAATCCCTACTTAAGGAAATGAAATATTTACTTAAATTCATATTTCGATTACTTTGCTCTGGTGTCGAAGCAAAGCGCGGTGTATTGCTCCGTCACTCAACATACAATGCTTCCAAATTTCGGTAAAGACACTGGATTCACTTCATTAGGTTACCCTGCCCGGCTTTGTGTGGGATATAGCATGAAGCTGATTAAATTTTAATTAAAAAAAAAAAAAGTCAGTTCGCTAGCAATTACAATTTAGTCTACAAGCTTGATTTCATAAAACGGGAAAAACTAATCGACCTACCCCGTTTCTGAAGTAGGTTGACTTGTCATCAAGGGTAAATTGAACTAAAATGTATTTAATGAGTAGATACCAATTTTACGAAGAAATTGGATTGAGAAATACTAAAATATCTTATAGAATGTTTAACAAAGTATGTGTTTCGTGTTTTTTTTTGTTTTCTTATATATGTATGTTTTCTAGGGAGCCAACCAGCCCACCATACATAGGTGGGCTGGTTGGCTTAAGTGTCATCTTTGTCAGACGTCACGATTTTAGCGAGAATTTTATCCCAAAATTTAAATGTCCCGAGCGAAACAAACATGGTATGTACTTTGTAAAATCTTTTTAATTCCTGCGATTAGGAAATGAACCCACAACCTGTCGCTTTCACAGTCACAGTGTCCCTAGGTCACAACTGGTATCAATATAAACAATTTCCCCCATTAAAATTTTTAACGTACCTACACCTTCTACTGATAAAAACTAAATTAAAAAAATCAATCAGCTAAAACAGAAAATAACCATGTAGTGTTTCGAAATCATCAACGACATCGGTATTCATAAATAGAACTAATGATACATTTTGTGTCACGATATCGCCTACAAAAGGCAGTGCAGCGTAATCGTCGTTCTGCATAATTCTCCCATTCAATCAAACGTGGGGCCTCCTGTTACGATGTGAATGTACTAGGTGAGTACTTTTTGTAGGCTTTGCTACGTGGATGATTTTTTTATCTAATTTATATTGCGTTTTGGTTATGTATTGTGTAATATCATGGTTGTGGGTTCAATCCTCGCGAGTACATTTTTTTTGTTTCTTGCCAAGTGCGGCTATGAGTTACGTCAATCAACAAACACACTTAATATCTTTTATATTCCAGAAGAGAATTGACTTTCTTGCCACTAGGCTCTGCCTTCTGATAAGCAGGATCAGTATGCTGCATATCAGCAAAGAGAACCTATATATGATAAAATAAACCGTGCAAGAGCGAGTCTGACCCACCCACGGAGGATTTCATGATTGAAGGTCAACGAGAAATACAACTTTAAAACTTGACGAACTTAGTGATGCCTTCTATATTGAATGATGTGAAGAAAACTAATACTGTTAAGCATGGAGCGAATTTTAGTTTTAATATTCTTCAAAAAGACAATGATATACCACTAAATTCTTATCAAACGAACAAATTCACGCAAAACATACACAAAAAAAAGTTATGATTGAGATATAACGTACATATCCCTATCATAGTCTTTTTCTTTTAATACCTTCATATACAGATAGAACCTGGAAACCTAGTACTAAGACACTCCATTCCCTTTAAAAGACTTCCATTCCTCCCATTCCGCTGAACTCCAATCGAACCCACAACCTGTCACGTTTACACTCCCTCCCCTGTTCCCCTGCGCCACGGCTGACCTCAAAAAACTTATATTAACACTAAACCGAACATATATATTCAATATATTACACAAAATCGATGAAATAAATCTATTTAGAAGGATATACTATAAATACTTGTATAAGTAGGGCATTAAGTTGCGCGTACGCACAACGGTAAGAACATTTGTTCGTTATTTATTCGCGGCCAATAAGACCAACATTCAAATAGTTCATTAGGCAAAGCGTAAACATATCCAGCCCTTTATATGCGGAGTTCGTTTGTGTACTTTATTTAACTGCTTCTTGTTGAAATAGCTGTGGACATACGGCCGTCTAAAATTTTGCATGGAATTAATTTTATTATAAATAAAAAAAATAAATCAAAAATTTTATTATATGTTTTGATTTATATTGTTTTAGCTTAATGTTTCATTTCTCACGTTCCTGTCCTAATTATGTCTTTATGCTTTTCATGTGACCTGAAATCTTTTAGTTTTTAGCACACTGTATTCTGTACGTTGGGTACTCAGTCGGAACCTAAAAACCTAATGTTAAGACACTCCATTCTTATTAAGAGACTTCACCGTTTACCACTTTTCTAAGCGTTGAGTTCTGCTATTTAATATGCAACGTCTCGAAAATACTTCAAAAATGTGAGAACGGAGTGTCTTAGCACTAAGTTCCTGTTTACTCGTGAAGCTAAAATTTATTATATTTTGAAAAGTTTCATCCACCAGAGCAGTGTGTACAACGTGTCAGCCCACAAATCATTGCGTGACGTGGTTATATACGAGCATCTCGCATTGGGAACGGAAAGTATTATAGCGAGTACGTCTTACAGTGTACAGGTACAGGTACCTGCCTGTGTCACAATGTTGAATCGTAATTAGGGATTTATCGATCGAATACGAATTCGAGGATGTCATGTGTTATATCAATGCAATAATCGTAAATTATGAATGGTTATGGGTTCAGATCCAAGTGGGTTGTATGTCGGTGGTGGTTGGAATACATATAGTATACTTTAGTGGGTAGGTACCTAAGGTTTGTATTTATAGTTCGATCTTGAGATATTGTTTTTATGCCGTAGATTACGATATGTAAATAAACAACAGCATCTCAAGATTGATCTCAGATTTGAGAGCGGAATATAAAACGGGCCTTAGATTGTGTAATAAGTAATTAAGTTAGAATATAAATCTATGAAATTTGACATGGAAAGTCTAAAGCAAAATAAAGTTTATTTAGAATCACAGTGTCCAAAGTAGTTTTTGGAGAAAGATAAACAATATATCAAATTAAAATTTAAAACTTTTGAGGCTTGTTGAGTTCCACTTCTATACACGCAATAGATCCAAAATTCGGCGGAAGTCGGGGACGGAATTGTCTTAATGGAAACGGAGTGTCTTACCACCAGATTCCCAGATTCCCTCTGCCTATCCTGCTACTTGCGGAATACACTGCAAAAAAAAAATACATAAGCCTTGCAAATGTACCTTATAGGCTACCTACATACATAATACAGGCTGTGATCGATCTCTAATTGAGATAAGTAAACTATTAAGTGATTGCAATGCGAAGCGAGCCGTGTAACGACGACATGCTTCGGTTATTCCCTTGCGTTTATTTTGTAATAACTTAAAGTGTTCGTACACGTAGGATAAAAAAAAAGTGCTCGAGTAGTTTTTCAAATCTTGAAAAACGATTATAGGCATTTATTTTCATTATTCAGCTCTGGCAGATATAAGGTGGTGTTGAGTTCCGCCTTCCATTACGAAATGCCTCCAAAATTTGGAGTAAAATGAAGGAGGGAAGAACCATAATGGGGCAGAGTGTCTTAATTCCAGGTCTAACCCACCCACCCTGTTATACGCGGGATACAGCGTGAAACTCGAAATCTTTTTTTATATATGTATGTACTGTTTACCGCTATACCACTTTTTTTATTTAAGTTGGATATTATGATTCTTTTTATATTCTAGTATTTATTTTATGACTAATTAATTATGTATATTAATATAACCATTAAATGTTTTCTAATAAATAGATTTGCATATTTTTAAAGACCGTCGTCGACCGACCGTCGACGTATATTCGATTCCCGCTTGGGGGAATAATATATAAAATGAATAATATATTCTACATTATATATAATTAAATAGAACGTAGAGTTCTGTAAACAAACAGTATTTGTAAAACGAGTGGAAAATGAAAGTCCTTTTCCTTCCAATTATCTTCATCTGCCCCGAAAGGAAGATGTATTCCCAAAGTATCAATAAGTAAATAAAAAGTTTAGTAACTACAATAATAAATATTGGCAAAAACACTGCTGAAACAATAAATATCACGCAATCTGTGCCTCGCTCGTCACTAGCCGACTAGTGATGGGGCGATCGCGTTAAAAATAATCTCGATAAATCGAGTCAGAGATCAAAGCGTGAACAAATCGGGCGGGCGCGGTAGTGATGTACGAAATTTGTCCCATAGATATGGCAAAATGTTTTTTTTTTAATTATTTCTTTGTGTTATTTATTTTTTGTATATAATATTTCTCAATTGAAAAAAAAATCGACAAGGATTGATTGAATACAGGTACATTGAAATTTTGCGTAATTCTTTACTCTCATAATGTTTTTCTCGTGTTTTCTCCATACAACGTGACATTGGCGAAGTGATATGTGCTCTACTGGTACGCTCCGAACGCTATAATCAAAGAACCAACCATTTGTTTTTCCCACATTTCCATTAAACCGAAAGGGGTAATAGCTTCAAACCAATCGAATAAATATTCATAAAGTAAATGTCATCTGATAATAATTTAGCGTTTTATAATTAAAATATATAATGTTACTCACAACGAACATGTGTAGAAAACCATAAAAATTAATGGTACGCTTGTGAAATTAGTTAAAAATTATGTCTCCATTCGAGTAAGTTTGGATACGCATACTAAAATAAACATAATTTGAATAATTAAATAGAATGAATGCCTCTCTAAAGGTGTTCCATAAATAATTAAATAATCATAACGTATAATAAATAACAATTAATCTTCTCATAAACTATACTGACTTCCGGTTGTTATTTGAAATTTAACTAATTAATACATTAAGATAAGCTTATAATATTAATGTTGATTCTATTTTAATTAATTGTTTTTGTTTATGTTTTATCTGTACTGATCTTTTTCATCACGAATTAAAAAAAAGTCTTGAGATAAATTTCATATTTTTCTGGTTATAAAGTAGTATTTGCATGTGGCTTAGTTCGCGTGGTGTAAATGACTGAAGAAATCTTAGGTGCGTTGTCAGATATTATTTAGGGGAAAATAGGGAATTTTAACCGTTTCAAGTAAAAAATATTTTGCCCTCAGTGGGACATAGAAAAATAAAAAATAAACAATAGTTTCTATTATCTGTTCATATATTTGAGGTTTAAATAAAGTTTCTAATGGTAATAGATAGCAATATAAAATGTAATAATGGAAAAACGTCAATATACTTAAAATAATAATTATTTGGTTTACCCAATAAAGCAGTTAAGTCTTCCTAGTGGATACATATTAAGTAAGTACTTACATATATTAGAGTTTTTCCTAAATTCTTTGTAACTAAATGAGAACCATTTCGTACAATGCGTATTAATATTAAAAAGTGACATGCAATTGAATTTAAAAGTGAATGCAAAATATTTCAAAGTTGGTACATCCTGCCAAAATTGGGACGTCTGGCAACATTGACCAAAACGCTTAACCTGATTTGATATAGTTCAAGTCTATAGATTTTTTTAATACGAATCATTAGGTAAGCAGAATACTTTTTAATGATATTAATACAGATAAAATAAAAAAAAAAACAAAAACGTGAAAGCAAAAAAAAAATTACAAGCATTTTCCGTTGCCATAACTCAACAGTGCCACAATAGTGTAAATTATATTCAATTTGTTTATATTTTAGGTAATCATTCTTACGACCGGATATCCTTAGTAATAAAACGTATAAAAATGAGTCGCCGACATGACGTTGATTGGTTTTACGACTTATTTTAAATATTAAATTGAAATATAAAAAAAAATAACAATATTAAAATTGAGTTCATTAAAAACAGAAACATATTGACGGAAACATTAAAAGATTTATTTATATTATTATTGTTTCTACGCATTTTTGCATATTTCGATGCCATGCATGATATGCGTATAAATATATACGTTTTGAGTCGCGTTTGTCTTACCAGAGCGCGAAAATATAATATATAATCCCGAAAGTGCATAGAACTCACAACTAACATAGCGCCTATCTAATTTGCATTTTTTTCTAAAATGCCCAAAGAAAGAAGAGCGGAATGAAGCCTTAATACTAGATTATTTTCACTTATATTAATACTTTTTAATAATTAATTATAAATTAAGTACGAATTTTTTTAAAATAATATTCCATATCCACATTTCATAGTCAACGTTCCTCGTGATTTACTCTCTCGCGTTACAGAAGGGAGAGCGGGGCGGGAGAGCACTCGACTAATAAAAAACACCCCGACGCCCTCCTGACTGATGCGACAATTAATTTAATCCTATTTCTCCGCGTCTTACAAGCTGTCAGGGCTACCTATTTGTTTAGAAAAATATATTTTATTACTACGTATTTGAACTAGTGACCATCGTTGTCACTTGACTCAAGTGGGTAGGTTAATTCAAATTAATATAGGATTAAGACAGAGTGCTTTGTTTGTTCTGTTGTATTTGTATGTTCTGGCAAGCAATGTCTACAATCGAATAGTTAGACAGTTTAGACCACAGTGACTTTTCACTATGTCCATCATTTGTTTTAAAATTTCAATGTCCTAATTTATAAGGCTATCGACTCAATACAATTTGTCACTGACTAATATCGTTATATTACACCATATAAGTCTTAATCACCGTCCAATTAATAGTAATACGAGATTGAATTTCTATCAATTTTATATTGTAAAAAAATAATAATTTATTATGTTACACAACTAATTACAATTAATTGAAATTAAGAATAAATTATATCATAGTTGATCTGACACTTGTTATACCATATATTTGGATAAAGGATTATATCACATTTGACGTTACATATATAATATAATGGATTTGGCTAATAATATACAATCTAAATACGGAACATAAATGATTACTAAAATTGTTCAGCGAACTTTAAGTAACAAAATTTAAAAACATATTTTACGATCACCATTATAGACAACAAATGACCAATTGCAATGAGAATTTAACGATTTTAAAGTAAAATATCAATATTTTTTTTAAAGTGCCAGCCCTCGCACCGAGACGCAGACATCAACGCGGCAGGCGGCTATTAAACAAGACTAATTGAGCGATAAATTTCAGACGGGGGCGGTGTAAAAACGAGAAAAATCGTAGATGAAGGAATATTGAAAGCGGGCCGCGGGAATTGATTATTGTCAATTAGGACTACCACTCGGCGTCCTGGCCAGATGGTTGTTAGGTTACCTCCGTACTGTGACTTTACGTGTGTTTGTTTTATAGGTTTATTGCAATTATTATTAAATAAATGTAAGTATTTTCTCTTGTTTTTATTGTTTTCTAAATTGAATGTTATATAGCAGACTTCTTATATATATATTCTATTTAAAGCGAAAAATAAATGTCTATTTTAAATATAAAATCGGTTCATCCTTAAATTATCAACTTTAATCTTATCTAATGTGACTAATTAATATTTGTCTCGTAGTGTCGTTGTATAATTATTTATTTTTATATACGTATTATTTTAATTGCTGTCATTATTTAATGTGGCATATTCGACCTTCTTCCCCTTTTAGATGCAAACGTTGAAGTAGTGGGCATAATTAAAGAAGATTTATTTATATTTTTGATGTTTGTTTTTAGGTATTTGTATTTTTCTTTTTTTTTACAAATTCCACGACATACAAAATAAGATATTTGTCATATGTTACTCCGTTCTACGGTTTACATTGATATTACTTACTGTGCCGTGGCGGAACTCCGCATACCTACGCATGACCGGATTAACAGAGGTATATCAGGTAGACCGGGAAAACATTTCTTCAAGTGGAAATCAAACTCACAATTATCGCGAGTACAGACACCATTAACACTGTAGTGTCGCCTAATTATATTTACACAAACTATTAACTTATTTTACATTGCGTGACTAATGTTCCAAACTAAAATATAAATTTAATTTATATTAGCGTGATTTATTGCTTAACACATCAAAGTGTACGCGACGTACCACTTTATTTATATTATATGGAACTCGTAAATAATACTAAAATTAGATTGAAGTATCTACTATCTAATGGATAACTTGGGGAATAGTTTGTATGTGTTTTTCTTCAAGTGATCGCTGTCAATTAAATTTGTAGGCCCATCTCTGGAATATTTTAGTAAATTGAAATTTTTATACGAGTATGTTTTTTTTTCTTGTTATGAACCAAAAGTAGAGAACGGGGTACCATTAGGCTTGTTTTCACCTCACTTCACATAGAAGAAGTTGCCGTGGTACAGCAGCACTGTGTTTAACTAAAAATTAACCGGTTGTGGGTGAACTCCACCTCGCTCCCTCCAGCTCTCCAGCAGTACCTATAATTATTTCTTTACGTTTTGCACTCTTTTACGATCTCTTTGTTCTTTAGCTATATAAAAAGATCTCTAGCAAGACCAAAGCAAATAATAAAAATAAAAATATATATTATACAAAACAGCAATGTATAGTAAACATAGAGTAAATTTTCATTGTATAACAAATACTTTTGCTATCAGCGCGTCCGGGAGTCGTGTCGATTAATAGCGTTTACAAGATGAAAGCCGTTGAGATGTTAGTCGCTATGTGTTCTAGAAATAAAAAGCAACTTTATTCCACAACTCTGCTGGGGAAGCTGGGGTGACATTGATATAGTTGTTAAATGGGATAATTATAGATTATATGGCCCGTAACGCCAAGGCCGTCATGGCGCAGTGGTACAAGTGGTTTCGTTGTTGGTTTCATTCTCACTTGGGGGAATATATTATTTATTTTTTCTCTGGAAAAAGCAAAGCGCGACCTTGAATTCCGTTCTTCAACATGTATTGGAACGGAAGTGTGTTAATAGGGACGCAGTACTTTAGCACTGGGTTCCGAGCTTCCCTCTGCCTCTACCTTGATGTGTGCAGAATGCTGTGAAGCTAAAAAAAAACAATAATAAACTAAACAGTTCCCCAAAACCCAACAATCATGGTCACATTATCAACCACATGATATATACAACGCAGCTAATAGGTGGGACGGCGTTAAGGAGGGCATAAATTAGTGATGTTGTGACGCCGGTGCCGACCATCTGTTTGACGATATGTCACGTCACTATGCTGTATAGTGTTGTTGTAATTGTATAGAGATGTTTTTTGTTTGTTTTATAATTTTTTTGCAATATAAGTACATGGGGCTTAAATTTCGTTGTTAATTGTAGATATATTTGTATTTATAATGTGTATGTAGTATTCTTTAATAGATTAGTTAAATAGATGATATTTTGAGAGTCGTGGCGTAGGGACACAAAGTGTGACTGTATCATAATCGTCTGGTTGTGAGTTCGATCCCCACTTGAGGAGATAAAATATTTACTTACATTTATATTTTCATTTCTTCGTTCTGGTGTCGAGGTAAAGCGCGGCGTTAAGTTCCGCCACTCAACATGCAATGCCTCCAGAACAAAATAGAACTAGCACAAAAGTATAATTTCGAAAAATAGAGAAAGATGTGCAATCAAAACAACAAAATTTAATACAAAAATGAAACATGAATGAAACTAGCTAATTCTACGAAATAATTTAAATAAAATTGCTATAACAATAAATAGTAATTAAACTTTCAAATTTTAGCTCTTTTACTATTTATGAGATTTCTTATCATGTGTAATTTGATTCTTTATATATGATAAATATGCTAAAATTGCTAAATTTTATAACAACACAATTTATTATTATAAGCGTGGAATAGTTTAAACCAGCTTTAGAAAAAAAATGTCCATGGTAGAGCAGCGGCACCGCGACGCGACGGCTGTGGCTTCGATTCCTATTCGGAGGAATGGATTATTTTCTTTTTCTCCGCTCTTTCGAAAAGTTAAACTGCAGCGCTGAGATACGCAACACAACATTTCCAACATTAAGATGGACAGTGGGTGCAAACTCTTAAAGCATTTAGCACTATATTCAAAGGGAATAATCTGTATGTGTTGTAAATGCGGGATACAGCGGGAATCTATTTTGTTTTAAATTTTCAGTTTTTACACTCGCTACATTATTTGTTTACGATATTCTTAAATTTTATCTACTTCGAGGAATTGATGTTGATTTTATAAAAATATGTCCGGAAATGCCTTTGATAGAGATTTTCTGTTTTAGGTTAATGTGTACATATACTATTTTATGTTGTATTTCATACACCAAATTATAAACGTATGGTGTACGTTTGTACAATAAGCAGTTAACGTGGGTTTTAATATATCAGTATAATATCATTTTTAAACTTTACGCTGTATACAGGATACACTTAGAAAGTGAACAGAAGGAACCTAATGTAAAGACACTCTATACACCACTTTTCGCCGAAGTTTTAAGATATTGAGCATTGGGAACTCAACGCTGCACTTTGTATTATTGCCAGAAACAGAAAATGACAACAATCCATTTCCCCTTGTAGGGATCGAACTTATAACCATCGCGTTTATAGTCTGACGCCGCTCACCACGTCAAGATAGCACCAATACATCGTCGTAAATTATTTTTTTATTAATATAAAACTAACAGATTAACAACTCAGTCTAAATATATTGAAGATATTAAAAAATAATGTTATTTTTGAACTCCAGCTCTCATACGTTGATAGTTCGCGACATTTGTACGGTTGTCGTTAGTTTTTTCAGTCGCTTAATTGCCTCTCATATATCTTAATTTCAGCGGTTAGACGGTTATGTTGGGAGGAATTGTATGAAAAACTTTTGAAATGTTTTAGTAATAGGCATTTTTGAGCGTGAAATATTACTGACGGCTATAAAAATATATACGATAATAATATAAATGCATATAGCTAGATAGGCTGGCCGTTCCCAACGCACTGCCGAATTTACGAAACAATATGAGATAATTGGCGAAACTTACCGCCGCTGCTTGGTTTTTTTTACCAGAGGGAAGAAAAGAAAATTATAGATTCCTCACAGTGGGAATCGAACTCACAAACATCATCCTTACAAGTAGCAGAGGAATAGAGTCAGCTCTATTCCTCTGCGCCCCCTATAAAAAATGTTAGTACTAAGCTGGCTTATATTTTTCCTTAGTTTCTCACTGTATCTCTTACATAGAAGAGGCAGAGGGAACCTGGGTATCTATTGTCAGCACACTCCTCATTAAGACACATTCTTTCTCCATTTTCCTCAGAACTCAGGAGGCTTTGCCTTGATACCAGAACGAGGAAATGAAAGTATTAAACATTGCATTTTCTCGAGTGCGAATCGAACGCACAACCCGCTCTTTTTACAGTCGCTCGTCTGCGCCACTACTGGTTTCAAGTCAGTTTTATACAATTTTGTATTGAATGTACGTACGTATGTATGTTAGAATAGAGAATGAATTTCGGTAAATGATCGTAAATAAAGATTCCTCTGCTACTTTAATCGCGTTTAAATTCGTATAGAAAATACGTTATTGTCACATAATTTAAGATATGCGGGATTAATTTGACTGAGCACTTTGTATCCCGCGACAGTTTATTTTTGAGAAGTATTCTCGTTTATTATATGGCTGGCAGCATTTTTCACGTCTTCGACGACCTTCGTGTTCTGTCATGGTTTATTCTTATACGTTTTTTTTTAATTTCCACATATTATATGTTACCCGCGTAATGTGGAGAGAAACAAGTGACAGATTTCTATGTTCTCCACTTTGTAAGTAAGTGTACGTGTTGATTAAGGAAAAAAGTAATAGTTGTGCATTCGATCTCTACTCAAGGAATATACTATAATAGAAAAAATTACGTTTGCTTGCTTGCTATGGTGGCAAAAGCGCGGCGTTGAGATCCGACTACGTGTTGAGAAGTCTGGAATTCATGCAGAAGGCAGTGTTTTAAAATTCGGTTCTTTTTACATATTTTTCACATTGTACCTACATAAAGTAGAAAAATTTACTAACGTAGTAATCGAACTGACAACTATCGCGTAGATGAGATTATACTATTACGTCAAACGTAATCCAAATGTAAATTATATCAATTTAAAAACATGATTCATTTGCTTGAATCTTTTACGAGAGACATCACTTCATAAAATTATATTATTATAGAGCCGAAATGCTCCTCGCTTTCAATTTGTGTCGTTAATATAACTCCGTTTGATCTTAGCGTGTGCCATAAATTTTTATAATTTATGTTAATAATATAAATTATATATATATTTTTAAAAGTTACTTTATTTTTTTAAATATATTAATATAAAATATTAAATGTGTCATCGTTTTAGGGTTCCGTTTCCTCAAAGGAAGAAAAACGAAACGAAACTCTTATAGAATCACATTTTTGTCCGTTTTAAGAACGATATAACATACCGTACTACAGCCTTGGATCAAAAAAAAACTATATCAACGCATCAAAAGATACTAACTAGTATCTTATTAACTATTTATGTATAATTCTCGTTATGAAAAATGTCTAAAAAAAATTATAGGTAGATCTTAGAAAAAACATTACAAATTTACATTTGTAGCTTATTTTATACAAAATTAGTGCGTACGGCTGCTAGCTTATGTTTGTCAACTTTTATTAGCTATACATCCCGTTTTTGTACAATCGTGTAATTGTTGCGGAACCCTCGATAGGCAAGTTCATCTTGTACACCGTAGAGATAAAGTTTGTAGAAATAGTTAATTAAATAAACTTTGCTTAGGATTAGATAGTTTGTTACTTTTTGTATTTATATATTAGATTAATTATGGCCTGTCATGGTTGTCTGCGACTGTAAACGCGACAGGTTGTGGATTCGAATTCCACTCGAGGAAATTAAATATTTAATATTTTTATTGTGTTCGCTCTTCACGTAATGGCTCCAGAATTCAGCGAAAATGGGAAACGGAAATATTTTAACTAGGTTCCCAGGTTCCCTTTGCCTGGTCCGCTATGTGTGCGGGGCAATTAGATTTAAAATAATATACACGTCAGTAATATTAGCGTTCAAAACTTCCTGCAATCCTTAAACTACCTTCAACTACCAAATTTTAACTTCTAAATTTAATAGCAAAAAACGTGCATGCGTTGTCTGTCAGTCATTTAGTAATGAAAGAATTTCGCCACTCTACACACTTGATTCTAAATTCTGCGGTGCGTGAGAAACGGAGTGCCTTAACACTAGGTTCACTCTGTTTTTCTTGCTCTATACGGATAAAGTGAGAAATTTAATAAAACAATACATCTCGAATTAAGGCACTCGACCGTTAAACGCATTAATCTAGCACAGTTTAAAACACAACACTTTTATAATTAGAATCCTAACAAATCACCGCTCCATTAGTGATGTACTGACAAGATTAACGACTGGTCGGGATAAGGCAACAATTATCCCGGGATTTGGGATTCACGGGATTCAGTCTCACGGGACGATAGACTGATGGTCTAACGATCGATGGTAGTTTGAAATGAAAAATTTTCTTGTATTTCTTTTGCGTGCGTTTTGAAAATTGTATTTATTATGTAATTCGAACCCACAACTACTGTACATACTAAACAACACTTTATTTCACTTCACCACTTTCTTATCAGCAATCACTTCAAGATCGTAAAATTTTAATGTATATTACTCAGAATAATTAAGTAATATAATTGCAAAATAACGATGTCCACATCCAACCGTTCGTGATTGAGTCGATTAATAAAACAATTTGTGTTAATAACTTTATTTCTGCGAGTTTCAGTGTTTCCTGTCGGTGCTTGGAACACGTAAATATGTCAAGCGGCGCGTTGTGTGCTATACGGCGGTGTGACGCTCACCTCACACTGGCCGTTTTTACGTACGTTTTTATGGAAGTGGCTGGGAAATGCTGCTCAATTTTTAAAAGTAAATTGATATATTCAATACTTTTCTTTTAGCTTTATGTTGTTTTCTACATAGTTTAGGATAGGCAGAAGGTATACTGTAGCTTCTCTGGTGTTATACGGGGTTGTGGACAGCAGTGATCACTATAATCAGGTGACCCGTACACCTTGTCTTTTTCCATAAAAAAACACTGCGATCCCTATTAACAGTTCATGTTGAGGGGCGGAATCTAATGTAGTGCTTTATCTCATTTCTAGATTGTGGAAATGAAAATAAATCGTTTTTCAAGTGGGAATCGAATTACTAACCGTCACGTTCACAGTCAGATATTTTATTTAATTTTATTGGGAAAAACAACATCCAGAGGCACACAGGTACCCGTGCCTGTGTTACTCACTTTCTAACAAATATTTATACGCCATAATTCGTAGTATATATTTATTCTTGTAAGTCCAAAGCTATTATTGAACATTGGTTAATACAATTCTAATGAAATGTTAGTGGCGTGGCGTGGCTTATTAATTTAAAGAACATATCTTCTTTAAATGTGTATTTTTAACTTGACTCGCAATGTCTCGAAAATTATTTGGTGTGTGGGGACGTGGAGTGAATTAACACTAGGTCCCAGGTCTAACCCTCTGCCTACCCTGCTAAATACAGGGATACAGCGGGAAGCTTTTGTATTTTTAATTACATACAAGCTTTCCGAAAAGTCAACAGTGTGCGGTGATCACAATTCACTCATTAGTAACGTCAAAACTGTAATGGCTTTACGACATATTCAGTAGTTATTTGAATAAATTACACATTTTTATATTTTTCATAAAAATGTGAACATGTAAAATATTTACGCGAAGCAATTGAAAATGTTGTTTAAGTATGCCTGTTAATGTAAAAATTCCTTGCTTTTTAAATTTCCTGGCAATTTACGAAAAGTTAATCGTCACCCGTAACTTTGTTGATTTTAAGACATAAAATCAAAATATCGTTTTTTCCATTACCGAAGGAACTTTGAGAAATCGTCTCTTAGCGTTCCTCTATTCTCTTTAAAATACCTTCACGGCAAATTTAAATTTTCTAAATAGTAGTAGTTTCGTCTGTGCGTCCTTTATCAGTGAGTTAGTAAAAGAACAGTATATGATGGGTAAAATTACGCACCTAAAAATAACTCTAAATCGAACCCACAACAATCGTTTTTACGGCCTCATTTTGGGATTTTTTTTTCAAAATTGCCTTCTATGTATCTATGTAAATATGTGTGTCTAATAACTTTTCATTTTATTTACTGTAATGTTTTTAAATGCACGTCTTACATTTTAATTAGTTTGTTTACCTTGTTTTAAATTACATTTTTAATTATATGTACAAATACTGTTCCCTTTGCAGAACATAAACATTGTATTTTCAAATTATAAAATATTTTTTTTGATGACACAAATACAATGGATTATTTGACTTTACCTACTTAATATTTTTTAGCTTCAAATTGTATTCCACATGAAGCAGGATAAGGCAATAGGAGGCTAGTATTAAAACATTCTGTTCCCCACAACGTCCAATTTTCCTGACATTTCGCGTTGAGTGGCGGCACTCAACGAAGCGATTCATCTTGTCACCAGAGCGGAGAAATGTCTCCCCGAGTCCTCCGAGTGGTCATTCAACCTACCACCATCGCGTTTATAGTCCGACTCTGTGCCACTACGCCACAACTATCTCACGTTTAATCTTTACAAATATCAAAAATTTAATCAATGTTTCGAAACTCTATAGAAAATGAAAAATTAAGCGTCTTAATCAATACTATTAATTCTCTGAATCAGCCTACTTTATGTGGGAGACCTGTAAAGCAAAAAATAAATCCTTAAAATATATTGTTAATTTTTTTATAAATTAACTAAAAATAACTAAATAAGAAATACAAATGAACTACATTCATCACTATAATTGTGGTCGTGACAAAACTGACACGTTCGTGGCCCGTGGGGGTGTCATGTGTCATGACTCATGACGTAAGTAACAGTAACAGATAAAGCGGTGGCGAACGGCACGTCGTTTGGGAATTAACAAAAAATAATTAATTGCCCAACTAATGAATACGCCGACTTTACAGAGCTCCGTTGTGTTGTAGCGTTAGCATGAAAAATTTGGTTTTATTTATTGTCACGCTCTAGTCCACTATAGCAGAGAAGGCAGAGCAAATTTGGTGATAACACATTCAATTCTTTACACACTAACTTATAATAAAGTATTTTGGTATCACGTGCTTGTGAGATTTTTATAAGAAAATTATTTAAATTTTTGAGACTTTGAAACGATGTTTTGGAGGTAGGTCTTAATTTCATTTACCAAATATGTACATTTAAATTCAGTTTAGTCTAGATCAGTGTTTTTTAGGTTAGTGTCTTTTATTCAGTATGTGAAGAAATATCCGAAAAATATAATATATATTTAAATATGATTGTAACCAAAATAATCTAATTTTGGCAAAATTCAATCCCTAGAAGATGCAAGTTGCGTGTAAACTACGAAGAAAACACCACCAACACCATCGTGTAATTAAAGCTGTGCTGCGCCTAGTATCAGCATTTTGGGCATCACCATTTCGAGTAACTGCCAATATTGAGATTCATCGGCAGAACGAGATAGTACTATATGTCAAAACACCCTGTTCTCATTTGATCGCATACAATATGGAGCCGTCCGAATTGTTGGGGAACCAATGACTCCTCATTCTCTCCTCATTGTGCATTCTACCGTTTTTATAATGGGAAGTATTCTGGGGAACTGTTTGACCTGTTACCTGCCACCGAATTCTCTAACCGCATAGTGCCCTACATACTCTAATACCATCTACTACTTGATACGTGGTACTCCACTACTTCCAAAATTGTTTCTGCCTTATCCATAAAAATGTTGTTCCTTGTGGAACACAAAAAAGCTGCCTTTCATTATTCCGCTGCACCTGTATGTGCGTAGCGATACAACTTATAATCTTAAAAGCGACGGTTGGAGGTTCGATTTATAAAATACATTGATGAGTCACTTTTTCATATATTCACTCAATACGGCTGATATGTGCACCATACAGAGCTAAGCTATAAAATATGTATTATTTTTTTATAAGAAAAAATAACTTAAAAGAATAGAGATGTACAGATTGTTTTAAGTCTATCCCATAAAATCCTGAAAAGCTAAGGGCATAAACTATATCACTGACTTCTATAAAATTTTGATTACTCTATATACTGCCATATCTTCTTATATATAAAAATAAAAAAATATTTGCCTAAAATGTTTCTGCACACCATACATCATTCCCGAGGGTGGGGTTAGCTCTGATTTATTCGGATCATTTCCGCCACTCTTGCGGCTGTTTAGACGACTCGCTACTAAATTAACCGACGATTCAACACATATATATAATTTTATATACATACTAAAGTAATAAACTTGCCTTCTAATATAAAAAATGCAAAGTTCAAGTTCGTTACTATAATCCTTATTAGTATAAAAAATAAAATTTATAACATTTACACATTTCAGGCGTTTTTTCTTAACACTACAGGTAACGATGACGAGAACCTGCGCGATATACATTTTTTTCAAATAAATTATGAATGTTATATAAAAGCAGCCTCACGCTTTTTACCGCATATGCCACGTTGCAGAGAGAAAATCTAGTGTTAAGACACTCCGCTTCCCATTTTTGGTCCAAAGTTCGAGACATCGTATTTTGTGTAGCGGAGCTCAGCACCACGCTTTGTATACCAGAGCGGACAAGTAGACATAATGATTAATTTCTCCGAGTGGACCCCACAGTCAGATACAGTGGCACTGCACCACGGTAATCCTAATATCGATTTTGAGATGCCGTTTTCATTTATAGATTACAGAATTACTACGGCATCTCAAGATTGCTTTCAAGATCGATTAATAAATTAGGGCCTAACCTTTACTGTTAATTATCAGTTTTATATTAAAAAAAGTAAGTAATTTATAAACCAACAGGTGAGTATTATGGGAGCTCGTTATGAAAATGAGTAGAATTTATACTTTTTTAGATCATAATCATATGTATCGCCGTCGTACATTACTAATTGTATTTCTTACCTTGACTTATATGACCAGTACGTTTGCTCTTTTCTTTTAACATTTTTAAAGTATTATTTCACTAACGATGAACATAATATATTTGAAGAAAATGTGTAAACGTCGAAGTAATAGACCATCATGACTCGGTGGCAGAAGGGTGAGATTGTAAACGTGACGGCTGCGAGGGTAAATCCCACTTGGTAAGAAGAAAAACTTAATATCTTAATTTTCTCGCTCGGGTAACAAAGCAAAATGTGGCTTTGACATCCACTCTATGCCTGAGAATTCGGCGGAAAGTGGGGAATGGAAGTGTCTTAATGGGAGCAGAGGTCTTAACACTAGGTTCCCAGATTCCTTCTGCCTACTCTGCTTTATACGTAATGAAACGGGATTCTACAAAAATTACGTAGCGGGACTTCTACTTTTACAAATATATATTTTTACAAGAACCTTTGTGCCGTATTGTGGTGTTGGTGGCCAAAGCTCAGAATTGATGTCATAGATGAATCTTGAAACTTACAGGTAAATATTACCCAGTTTTATATTTTTTTAGCTTAACATATCTCTGGCACGTAAAATCATATAGCACCTAGTGTTAAAAGACTCCATAGACTAAGCGCGGCGTTAATTTCCGCCACTCAATACGAAAAATACTTTGTTACTCTACTTACCTACACAAATGCTGGATACAGCGTTAAATTAAAAAATATATATATTACAAAAATTTCTCCTGTAGATATAAAAAACGAACCCACAACTATCGTATATTTTAACAATTCCCAACCACACCACAACGGTTCTCGAGCATAAAGACGTAATTTGTGTAGCAGTTAGCGGTGGCTTAAGAGCCTATGTTCGTGTTTACACAAACTGTTTACAGTCTTGTTAGTTGAGGATTGGCTCAGGCTATTTATTTGGGATCTCCGTGATATATGTTGGGATTAACTCGTAGGATATATCCGTTTGATTTCTGATTCTTTGTGTATTTTGAGAATTGGTGATTTTTTTTTGGATGTCGGTTTGTGTTGTGTGAAAATAAAATAAGGTTGGGAGTTTAAAGCGCGGCGTTAATTTCCGCCCCCAACATTCAATGTCTTGAATATTGGGTTGTGCGTGGGAAATAGAATGTCTTAAAAACGAGGTTGCTAGAGGTGTAGGCGTTTGCCTATGCTAGCACACTACATAGCTACAGCAAGAAGCTAAAAAATTCTGAAGAGACAGTGTTTATTATTTACTATATTATTTTTTCATTTTTGAATTGAAACTATATTTTTATGTCTCTTTTAACATAGGTACACCACTACTTGGCGGATTTTTTTTGCATTTTGTTGGTTTGGTAATAGGCAATGTTGCAATATAAGCACGCAATGTTTCGCAAGGTGGGGAACGGAACGTCTTACAACTAGGTTCCCTCTGCCCACCCTGGTACAGCATGGCTGTATTCCGCATATACAAGAGTAGGGCCAAAAAACAAACTACGAAGTATTCCCGTTTTTTATATAATAATAGAAATGATTAAAATTAATTGCATTGATTTTAAATGTTACGTTGCAAAGTAACGATACAAACGGAGTGACGTTTCCGCCTGTTATGTGCTGTCTGTCTGTCACCGTACAAAGTTGTCAATTACCGATCTGAATGGCAGCTGTTTTTATTGCTTTTTAATTAAATACTTTTTTTGGTTTTTATCCGACTGTGGCGGAAAGAGGATTATGGTGAAGGAGAAGGAATGTTTTTCAAGCGTCGTTCAATTTCTTTGCCATGCTTTGCGGCTCGTACGGCGGGACAACTTCAGGTATTAAGTTTAAAACTATAAGTTCTCCTTAAATCAGACTTTGGTTCCGCTAATAACTTCTTGAACGTTGACGAAATTATTAGGCAGGGCAGGTAGATAAAAGACACTAGTGTAAACACACTTCATAATATAAAAAAAAAAAATTTAATTAGCTTTGCGCTGTATTTCACATGTCGTGGTAAGGAGATAGGACCTAGTGTTAAGACACTCCGTTCCCAACTTTTGCCAAACTCAACGCCGCTCTTTTGCCTTGACCTCAAGGCATAGAAATGAAAATTAATAAATTTAAGTAAATATTTTGAACCCACAACGAGTCGTGGTTACAGTCACAAACTGGCACCTCTGCGCCATGACTGGTCTCTGCTTTAATATTCGTGAACATAAATAAAAAAAAATGTAAATTTTATTTAAATTATTAGATAGTCTTTCTTCTAATGTAATTTTATTTAAATTATTAGATAGTCTTTATTTTAACTGAAAACGCGACGATTACAGGTTCAATTCTCACTCGGTAGAATAAACTATTTTCATTTCGTATGCATATTTCGTACTAACGTAGGTTGACTTCGGCCATTCAACATACAAGGTACCGGCAATTGGGGCGCAAAAGGAGAAAATGCAGTGTTTTAACATAAGGTTCCCTCTGCCCACCCCGTTAAATGCGGAGTACAGAAAAAAGCCATAAAAAGTCTTAAATATGTGTATAGGTACGCATAAATCAATTGTAAATTCTCCAGATAACTCCACAGATGTTATATATTGACGTAAATGTCCTTCACCTGTCATCCTGGCACTGACATCTCTGTCAATTAGCGTTGTGTTGAATACGCTTTTTACGAAGAGCCAATTCGTAAGCTTTTTTTGATCTTTTGTTTTTGTTTTTAATGCAAATGTGTTGTTGGAATGTAACTACTAATTTTAATGTATAAAATAAAAAAAGATTCCAATCAGCTTCACGCTATATTCCGTATATACCAGGGTAGGCAGAATGTAATGTTAAGACACTCCGTTCCCCACTTTCCGCTGAATGTAAAATATTATATAAAATTATAAATATATTTTATTTAGCTTCATGCTATATTTCGTATATAGGTAAAGTAGATATAAAATCTAGTGTTAAGACACTCCCTTCCCATTGAAACACTTCTGTTATCCGCCTTTCCGCCTAACTTTTGAGGCATTGCGAGTTAAATGCCGGAACTAAACGACGTGCTTCCCCTTGTCACCAGAGCGAAGAAATAAACATTTTAAATACTTAATTTCCTCGAGTGTGAATCTATCCTACAACCTGTCGCAGACCCTTGCGCCACTGCTGCCATCAATATATGAAAACATAAAAAAAAATAAAGAACCTTCTATATAATGACGTTCCGTCACTTCGAGTACACTTAAGTTACTAGTTGTAAAATGTTTACGACTGTACCAACAGCTGTAAAGTAACCGAGCAGTTCTCACTATCTAACGTAACTCACTCCAGGCGCCGGCTTTTAAATGTTCTGAGCATATGCGTCAAATAAACAAAAAGACTTTAAATTACTCTCAACGACTTCCGTAGATGTGGATGGAACTTAAGACTCCGAAGACATTGAAATAACAAACTTGAATTTTGCAAAAATCATCCAATTTATTGAAATATGGCCTTAATTGTGGGGAGTTAAGGGTTAAAATTGTATATGACGATTGTTTCAGGTTACTTTGAGGATTGATTGTGAAGCTAAGTGCCGATATCCTGACCATCCTGTCAGGAAGCGATAAATAACGGATTACAAGTGGTGAATTATTTTGGTCCACTCTTTAGATTTTATGTGCGAGAACTGTGGCGAACTTTAGATGTTTCTTTTTTGTTTTTTTGTATCACTCTGTATCTCGCAAATAGCAGAAAACATAGCGTTAAGACACTTTGTCCCCCATGCGCTGTTCAATTTCCAAGACATGATGGGTGAGAAAACTTAACGCCGCACATTATTTTTATACTAACGCGAAAAAATTAAAATAATACATTCATTATCCGAATGAGAATCGAACCCCCAACCGTTGCGTGTTACTACACACTATGCCACCGCCACAACGGTTACATGTTACATTTAAAATTAAAAAGCCGTTTCAACTTTTTAATTTGTCTACAACGCATTGACAATCGAGTGACAGATGTATCGCTTCGTTAGCTGCACTTTTAATTTAGTAATAAATGAATAATGTAAACAATTGAATTGAAAATATATTAGAGTCGAATGAGACATTTAAATGTTTGTCAATTAACCGGAAATTGATTGATTTATTTGTATTTAAAACAATGAATTATAATGATTTATTAAATAATGACAGGTCAGGTGTGGCTCAGGAGCACAAGCGAGTGACTGTAAACATGACCATGACGTGGTTTGGTTCCAACTCGAGGAAATATTAATTCCTTCGCTTTGGTTAAGGCATTTAACAGGCAGGCGCGGCGTTTAGTTTCGCCACTCAACGCGCATATATTTTACTACACAATATAATTTTTGGTTACATTTTCTCGATTAGTTTTTTTAAACTACAATACTATATCCACTATATCCAAAAAGTTAATTTTTGTTTTGCCACAAAAACTCATTCATAATTACAGGAGTAATTGCGAAACAAACATACATATAAATTAGTTCATCAAAGATTTTTAATCTTTGATTACTTCAAATTTCTAATAACATTCCATAAAAAAAAACACGCTTCAACCCAAAGAGAAAAATAATAACCGTATTAAGTAATTCAACGTTTTTAGGTCATCTATTATATTTTGTGACATAAAGGCCACTGTATTCTCTTCTTTCTGATGGCGACAAGACTGTTAATGTACGTATCATTTTTCATTCTTTTTGTATAGGTATAACGCTCTGTCAGGGTTTATAGGGTTGGGATAATAAATAATTGTACACGCCTATTTTGCAATGGTCGTTTTGTTTATGGGCCATTCGGGTGGAAAAGCAAATAATAATATGGAACGTGTCTGATTGTAGTTGGTGAAAAGATTAGGTTTTAAATATTGATGTTCTGGAAATAGTTTTAAAGGTATCAAAGCTGGAATCTTAGCTTTTGTATCGCAGTCGAAATCGGAGTCAAAATATATCGTCAGCCAGATTGAGTAGTTCGTAAATTTGCATAATTCACAACTTTTGACTCATAAAGAAGATAATAGCTGTTCCCTTCACAAGAACTCCAATCTCTGATTGTAACCTCCTATGAAACAAGACAGGTTGTGGTTTTACTACACACTGGCAACGTATCAAAGAACTGCGTTGAGTTCCGCCACTCAATACACAAACGGCAACGAAAAGTCTTGACAATAGGTTTCTAAGTTCCCTCTGCTTATCCTGTTATGTGCGGGATACAAAGTTAAGATATATTATGTTATGTGATTGTTCTCGTGTGACTTGAACCTAGGGGCGTTCTGTACAGTATATTATTGGTTAGACACGTCCCAAGTGCACCATGAAAGTTACCAGCTACGATTTATGCTTATGCTATTTTGTATTTATATAAAATAGATATATTATAATTTTTTCGATTATTAAGATTTTCTATATGCAGTCTTTGTGTTGCCTATCTCGTAAAATAAATTGATGGATAATCATTTTAATAAAGTAAATTAAAACCTATCTTTATCTAAGTCTTTAGTATTATAATACGCAATTTTTTTCAAATTGCTTTATGCTGTAGGAGTCAGGGGAACCTGGTATTAAGACACTCTAATCAACATTTTCACCCCATTCTTCAGACATTACGTGTTGTGTGGTAGTAGCTCAACGCTGCACATTAGCTTGTCATTAGGGCGAAAAAATTAATATAATAGTAAAACATTTCCCCAAGTTGAAATCGAACCTACAATTATTGCGTTTACAATCAGACATTCCGCCACGACGGTCCTGCAATATAATATAAAATGTGAATAATTAATCTGAAACAGGCGTTCCCGTCAGTTGAGAGCGATGTCCGTATAAATTAACCCTACTGAGGTACGCCGCATTGATTAATATACTTAGTGCGAAATCTCTACGGAGGTTTAAAATTAAATTTATTAAGCTTTTAAATATATTTTCTCTTTATGGTGGTCCGCATATTGATATATAATAAAAAAGTAGTGTTAAGATACTCCATGCTCGGACATAAATTGACATTTATAATTTTTTTATCATATTTATTTTTACTTGGGTTAAGTGTTAAGACACTTCGTTCTCCACTAACTGCCCCGTTTTTAAATATGGTCTGTGGAGTGGCTGTCAATGCGCTTTGACTTGTTACCAGTGCAAGTAAAGTAAAAGAATTCATTAGTCCGAGTGCGAATCAAACCCACAACCGTCGCTTTAAAAGTGAAATGCGATCCCACGACGGCTTCTTTTTATTTTATAACTATTACTAAATAATTCTAAATCTTTATTAACATCTATAAATTATTTAAGCAGTATAGTTTAGCTTTCTCTTTTGTAAACCAAAAGGCACAGTCAGTAATACTTACTTTGGAAACAACAAGAAATTAAATAATTTTCCGAAAATCTCTTTTTTCCGTTAGGTACTGTATTTTGAGAATTCCTCTCTTAGGGGAGCACCCTATACTTCCTAACCCATATATATGCCAAATGTCAACTTTTTAACTTCAATACTTTCGTCTGTATAGAATTAAATTTTCTGTAAGTTACTTAGTAATAGAAGACTTCTATTTACCTAAATACCTAATTGAAAAATATTATCTAATTAAATTCAATAGACTCAGAAAAACATTTGAAGGAGGTTTGATTCCCGTCACGTCCATATTTTGTAAGTTCTTTTTCCTTGTGTGATAGAAACTTTAACTTCAACAAATATTTGGCTGCACGCTTTACGTCCCATGACGAGTAAAGGAAATTAGTGCTTAGGTACTCCATTTCCTATTCCTCGTCCATTTTTCAAGACATTATGTGTTGATTGGCAGAAATCAAAGCCACGTTTTATGTTGTTTCTAGAGCGCAAAATAGAACTTTTAACTTTGAAAATTAAAATTGCAGGTTAGAAGAGACTAGTTAGTCCTTGGATTCCTCATATTGAGCGGAACCTAACGCCGCATTGTATTCCAAATTATATCTGTGTATCTAAGCTACATTTTAAAAGAAAACTAAGTCTCGACATTCAATCCCATATTTCTACATCAATCAACGGCACTGACAATAGAGTCGTTGATCATTGACAAGTGGCCGATTGCGAACTATACGAAACAACAATTTATATCGGCCATTAATATTTATATACGAATAGAAGTAAATTAGTTGCGACAACCGTCGACTGACACAACTGACACACAGTCACAGCGCTGATTGATTAATGCGCAATTTACAATGGGTACCTCTACAGTCTACATAGATTATAGATGCCTATTGGTAATTTAATTTTATTTATTTGTGTGTATGGTAAATGTATGGTTTTTTTTTGGTTGGAGAATGGAGTGATTTGTCACTAGATTTTTTTAGGGGGGAAAATTTTAAGTTGTGATAATAGGATGAAGCGTGGTTTTGAGTTTTAACACTCAACAAAAAATCGAAAATTATCTCGAATAATAGAGAACGGAATGTCTTAATTTTAAGTACCCTCTGCTTACCCTGATAATACTATGCAGAGTACAGCCTAAAAGGCATTTATAATTTATGATATTTTCAATATAATGTGAATGTAACTAAGAAAAATACAGCTTATGGGTGATAAGACCTCCAATCTGCTTTAGCAGGGTTATCAAATATTTATATATTCATTATTTAAATAAATAAATAAACTCACTGGACAATTATTATAGTATAATTTTCAAAGGCCAAATATAGAAAATAAGTTGCCTGCAATCTTTACTAACTTTACAACATAATCTACTTACCTTATTAAAAGTTACGATCTAAAACTTAGGTGATTACGACCCGAATGGGACTTGGCGATAAAAAAAAATGCAAAACGTATAAAATTTACGACCCGGGGGACATTTGAAATCCTAACAGGGTCTCATTTCCGTAGAATCCACTCTGGACATAACAGTTTCCCTTTTAGAGAATAAAAATTTAGCATCGCACAGTGGGTCGTGTAGCTGAGTTATTAGAAAAAGCGCTTTACGTTGAATTTTGAAAAGTGCCTAGGTGTCAGAAATAATATCAAAAATTAAATTAATATATTTTCTTATATTTTTTTACCTTTTTAATTTTCAAGGCATTGTGAGTTCGTTGAAACTCTACGCCGCGCTTTATCTTAACCAGAGCAAGGAAATATTTTTTCTCCCGAGTGGGAATTCAATTGACAACCGTCGCGCTTAAAATTACTTTACCACTGCGCCCCGACAATCTGTAATTGTAGTATGTTTTCAAGTTATTTTATTAAATTTTGAAGCATACAACGTGTTTTTCTACACACACTGTCTAACTGGTAAAGTCTTATGTATAAATAGCTCAGAGATGGATTCGAACCAAGAACCATTGCAATTATTTCGCAAATGTCACAACTCTCACCTGTATCTAATTATAAGTTTCACATTTAATAATTTCTACCTGCCGAACAGATTTAATGAATGGCAAATTAATACCAGTATCGATATACTCCGTTCTCTACTTTCCGCCAATTTTTTCGAGACATTTTGTATTGAGTGGCAGAATTCAAGGCCGCGTTTAGTCAACTACACCACCACCCTTGCATTTATAATCAGATTATGTTTTCTCATCTCATTCCACTAAGATGGCCTCAATTTAATGTAAATTAAGACTATAATTTTTGCTTCACGACAGTAGACGTGGCTGATGACTGTGGAGGTATGTAGAGATCGTAGGGTTCAGCGCTCTGTTCTCTCCGTCTCTCTTCTAGTGATATAGCGTGAAACTTAAATAAAATTTCCAAACAAATTTGAACTTACGACCTTATCAAATACTAAATGTAGCACAAAAACACTTCAACACTTAGGTACATACTTACCAAAATGGTGTTAGCTAAATCAAAAGCTTACCTCATACACTTTTATTACTGGATCCATAATCGTGGATTAAATTTAACCAAAGTTAAGGCCGTATAGTCGATACAGCTAAACAATTACTGTAGTCAACTTCGGCAGTAACATAACATAAAGTCGTAAGTGGGATATTGATATGGGGTGGGTCGGTTTTGTAAAGGTGTTTCAACACTGTTCGAAAACGCTTCCAAATTATTATATTTGAGGCCGTTGTGGCGCTACAGAGGTCGTGGTTTTGATTTTTATTCGGTAGACTGTTTTATTTTTAATTTGCCGCTGTAGTAACAAGACAAAATGCGGCATTGAGATCCCCCACTGCCTGTTGTGTTATGTCTGGGTAGAAGTTAATATTTAGAAAATATTTTTTACATAACTTTTTTAAATTTTATATGTATGTTGTGAAAAATTATCTAACTTAAGATAAAATAATATCATTAAATTGTGTTGTCAGTATAAAAAATACGCATTCTATACAAATGTGAAAAAAGGCCAGCTCGTGGCACAGGGGTAGTATGACTAAATAGAATTGGTTGTGGGTTCGATTCAGACTTCAGATAATAAAGTATTTTATGTTTTCATTTCTTCGCTTTAGTGTCGAGGGAAAACGCGGCGTTGAGTTCCAGCACTCAAGTGAGACGAACTACTACTACATGTGTAATAAACGAAACAGTATGATAGATTACTAAGTTTTTATAAAAAAAGAAAAGAAAACGCTGCGTTTCGGCAACATGTGTGGCATACACTTAATCTACCGTCACATTAACGGTGTATCAGGCGTATTAATAGCATTCATCGAGATAGTCCGCCGGCGCCCGCAGCGCTCGTTCTCCTTTATGGATGCCCTGTTTAGGAGTGAAGTAGCCGATAAATTTTATATGCATTCAACTTATCTTACTTTATAGCATGTTATAAGTGAAATATAAAAAAAAAACAGGTAAATAATTGTTATGTTGTGCATTTTTTTATGCATTTTTTTATATGAATGTAATTTTATATATTGTCCCATTCTAAGATTATTCAGATACATACAAATATTATACAAATAAATTCTAAATGTTCGTAACGAAAATTCACAGAATAAGCATCGGCAATATACAAAAATATAAAAATAAAAACGAAAAACTTCTTCTGAACCATATTATTTTACATTTTAAAAAATATATACTATATATATACTCTGCAACGCAAATTGGACAGATGGTAGCTGTCATCCGGTGTCGGCTGTCATTGCCCTGTCACACTGACACCCGCCGAGCGATTTACATAAAACTGTCAAGTGACAATTAAAACTGCTCGTTTTGTGCCATGTAGCGTGATTAAGTGACGTTAGGGATGGACATTGCTGATATTTTTATGCGTACTATGATTTTTATTTTTTTTTGTCTGTGGCCTTGTTTTGTTTTTAGGGCTGTATAGAGTGTAGTAATTAGTTAGTCTGTTTTCGACTTATTCGATTATTTGTACTTTATTTTATTTTACTAGGGTAAATGTTTATTGAATATAAGAAATTATATATATATTTTTTTATATTATATACATATATATTTTTTATATTATATGCATATTGTAAAATACGTAGAAGACATTTAGTTTTAAGACACTCCATTCTCTATTTTCCACTTAATTTTCGAGATTACATACAATGTGTATGTTGAGTAACAAAAAGGGGGATGAAAATATTTTATTTTCCCCATTGGAAATTGAACCCACGACTATTACCGTTGACTTATAGTCAACACAGGCGCAGCGTTCTATTTAACTTGATTACTTGACTTCAGGAATTAGAAACTTAGTAACAAGAAACTTCGTTCTTCGTTTTTCGAACGAATTAGAAACACCATGATAGCGGGGAAATGAAAATAATTAACTCCTCATGAGTGAAAAATCGAACCAACAACCACGGCATTCATAGTCAGATGCTGTCCCCTTGTCTCTTACAACTATCATAAATAAATCAATCCATTCCCATAATACCAAACAAAACGTAAACCGACTACCCCCAAAACGGTAACATGAAAAGGCCAAATTCAATACTCCCGCGCCTGAGTGGTCATAACATTTTATACGCGCCATTACCCCGCGTAAGTGCGACGTAAATTCTTATAACTCTACTAAGTATTCAAAGTATGAGAGACGGCGGTCGTTAGGATGCGGGACGGGGCCTTGTGTATACCTAAATGTGTTTTAGTGTCAGTTTCGTCTATTCATCTTAGATGTTTTTAACGAGTGAGTGGAAAAAATACTTAGTGTTTAGGTTCACGCTATATCCCGAATATAGTAAGGTAGGCTGAGAGAATGGTGTCAACACTCACCTGTTTGCGAAGGTGTATTTAACTAAAAAAATATTTTTTATAAAATAGCTAGCAGTACAGATATCTCAAATACTCAAAAGAATAAAAAAACCGCAACGCAGCGTTGAGTTCCGCAATCTAGCATCAGAATGTCTTGAAACAATTTTGTGTGACTACGCCTAAATATTTTGATTCATATTTTGATTCATTCAGAAAATATATAAAAATAAAAAATAGCACAATTCTACTTTTTAAGGTTTTTTAGCTTCACGCTGTATCTCGCACATAGCTGGGCAGACAGAGGAACTTAGTGCTACACACTCTGTTCCCATTAAAACACTTAAGTTTCCTACTTTCCGCCAAATTCTGAAAGCATTACGTGTTGAGGGCGAAACTTAACGCCACGCTTACTCTTGTTACCAGAACAAGGAATCTAACATATGAAATATTTCATTACCTCGTGTGAGAATCGAATCCGCATTGTCTCGTGTCTCAACTACACAACTCTATATAATTATCAAAATATTTGCTAGAGTCACGAAGAATCTTCCTATTATGCACATTTCATAGCGAAATAAGCAAAAAAGCGTCTCTCTCTCAAATTGCCGAGCGTCGACTGCGAGACGTCAGTACGCACTGTCAGCACTGTCAACATGTCAGCCGTCAACCGCCATGCCGTGATTTACATAAAACTGTTTAGTTGTTCGGTGATAATTAAAATTTTTCAATATTATATCATATTTAGTTTGTTATAGGCTTTAAGATTTGTATTTTTGACCTTTTAGGTATCTATTTATCGTGTCTCTATAATCCATAAGTGGAAATGAAAGTATTAAATATTTAATTACCTAGTATAAGAATCGAACCTACAACCTGTCACATTTACAGTAGCACGTTTACAGTGCCTTTGTGCCACGACTGGCTTAATGTATTTTTTTTTTAAATAAAATGCCATCTCTATTTCATATGGTTCCTTAGGATTTGGGTCGCACAATCGGGTAAAGAGAAAGTAGTAAGAAAGTAAGTACAATTTTAAATTTTTGTTTTTACATAAATATGAATTTCATTGTTTTATTCACTGTAATATAATAAACTGATTGAGGCCGTCATGACTCACGTAAACTCGATTACCAATTGGGGCAATTAATTATTTTACTCCGCAGCAGCTCAGGTAACAAAACAAAGGTGTTGAGTTCCGCCACACGCAATTTCTCAAAAAAATGGGCAACGTGCACAACACTAGGTTCCCTCTGTCTTCTCTACAACATACAACATACAGCGTGAATAGAAAAAGAATCACCACTGAGCTGTATCAGTCAACACCTATTCAATTCAGTTGTCAATGTCATTTCATTAACTAACAATAATGGCAGTCTATTATCTATAAAGTTTGTTATACACTTACTTAAAACTTGCACAAATGCTATCATTCGAATGTAAAATTACCAAACTTTTTTTTTCAAGAAAATGAATTGTTTTACATGTTTTTTTTATTATAAAAAAAATATTTTTTCAGGTTTTCTTACTTATTTTAAATTATATATATAGAAACAACAACAAGAATTTAGGATATCATGGTCGTAGTGATACAGTGATCTGGTTGTAAATGATGGTTGCAGTTCAAATTTTCACTCGTGGGAAATGAACCAAAACACGATGTTGAGTTCCACCACTTAACACAGAATGTCTCGTAGAATATTTGAAACGTGTCAATGCGAATTTGCAAAACACTAGATTACTTCTGCTTACCCTGATATACCGAAATACAGCGTTAAGATAAAGCAAATGAAGAATTAGGTACGATCTATTCGTGTCTAGACGCAATCTTGGCGCAGGTGGGATTCTGATTATACACTATATTCTCAGCTTTACTTCTTAAATAGTGAATATATATTAAATAATTTGTTTTATTGGATGGTACTTTTTAGATAAACTTAGGCAAAATACTACTTCTTTATTATTGACAGCGTTAAAGCCAACTAAGAAACTGGATTTTAAAAACGAAAAATTCGAAACCTTGACTCTATCTATGGTACGTATATATAATATTCTCACTTTTTTATATAATATTAAGCTAGGAATCCAGTATTAAGACATTTCCTTCTCATTATCTTTACTACCATTCTACACTTTAAAGAATTTTAAAAAATCGTTTTACCGAGATGCTAATGACAGAAGCTGTAGCAACAGTATAAGAATTTGGGTCAACACGTGGCTAGATAAGAACGTGTGGATTAATTAGTTATACTTAAATTACATATTATTATTATTTCATATGAATTTCCAAATTTATTCCATTATGTGTATTACAACCTTAAAACAAACAAGCACACTACAACGATTGAGCAATAAATTTCAATGAGTTTAATGTTCCCGCGCAACATGTGATAACTGTCAAACAGGCCGCCATGTTGGACGACATGATTTATGACGTTTCACTGTGAACTGTCAATACGCGGAGCAACGGAACGCTCGAAATATTTATAGTCTGTGCTCTGCACTTTGATTATGGCCGGTGCAATTATTTATTGGGTTGTGTTAGTTTGTAAATAGGTAGTTTTTATTGTGTGTATAGGTTTTAGTAGCAGATAACAATTTAAAAATACACATATATTTGTAAGTAATCATTTTGAAAAAAAAACAAAAAAAAACATGGGAAGTCTGTAAAAGTATTTGTGTCCACAAAAGATTTTTTTTTCACTTAGGAGTTTTAATATTTTAAACATTTTTGTTTTTTAAGATTTAAAGTAATAGTATATAATAATAAACATACACTCAGCGATACAAATGCTATAGAAAGTACTCGGAAATCGGAGCTATATGAGCTATATACCCTAAACTCGAATGTTCACTATTAACTTCTAAAAAGTCCCGATAGTCTTATGAGATTACATTTTATTTCATAGTTACTGCTAAATAACTAAGGCTAAGGTCATAAGGTCACAGAACACGTATTGTACAAAAAGCCATATGAATAATGTAAATAGTAATAATTAAAAATATTACTTGCAACATACGACAGCTGAATTGTAGACACTATACATTGAGTTTTGTAACTGAACACCGAACTTACTCTTAATAGAGTGAAGTAAAAACTAATCATTTCCCTCGTGTTGATGCAATCAACAACCATCGCGTTTAAAGTTAGATGCTATCACGCTAAGCCAAGACGGTCTAAATATTATGTTATAAAATATTAAAAATAACCTACATAATCTTTGTTGGACTATTATAACAGCTATCTAACAGATATCGAGTGAACATAAAAGGTTTGAACGGAAGCATCCTAAGGTCATAACACTAAACACGTCTTGTACAGAAAGCCGCGGTATCAATTGAAAGTTACGACGTACGACAGCATTACCGTCGACACTCCCGATAGTGTTGGGCTATGAAAGGGTTTTATTTTTTGTTTTTTCTTTATTATTGGTAGCAGTGTATTCGTTTATCACATTTTTTGAGTTTTTTTTGATCAAAAATAGTGTCAAATCAGTATTTATTTAAGATCACATGGCACATCAGCACAGCAACTGACTTTAAACGTGGCGGCTGTTGGTTCGATCCCAAGTCAGATTCATCACCATTTTACTTTTTCGCTTGTATACAAAACAAGATGTTGAGTTCCGCTGTTACTATGCGGTGCATTTTTTATGGTTCATCAAGGCTATTTATCTCTAAATTGTGTGTAGGTATCAAGCTGTAATTAATGTTAAATATTTAGATCAATAGTCCATTGAAGTGCGGAAAAGAATCAAGATACGAGCACTTATGGTGTGGATTTTGATAAAATTCGTAAAAAATTCGCTGCGTAATCAAAACCTATAGAGTATTTCCCGTGGAACTACAGTTATGAAATTTGGCTTATATTTTATGAAATATAAAAAAATCATTACAAACTTATATTTATAGATTGATTTGTAACTTAAGTTTGTCAACTTTTATAATTTATACAATACCCGTTGACTTGCACTCGTTTGGTTTTTTTATGATATTAGAAGTCCCACAGCACCAGGACGGCCTCTCACATATCGATATTAAATACGAACCAATGTCGACTCTAGTATCTCTATATAGAATTAGTTAAGCAACCATTGAATAGTTTCCAAGTAATTAATTCAATAGTGTTGTAGCATAATCGAATATCGATTAAAATACATCTAATTTGAATATTCTATACATTTTGCCTTATCACTTCATTAGTCAACATCTCAGATACTTGTTATACCTACGTACTTAAATTCTAATATTATAAAGTTGAAATGTTTTTGTTTAAACACACCGATCTAAGAGAATCAAATATATTTTTTTGCACTTAATAGTCCATTTATTGAAGTAAACTATGGTCTATATTATTCCTTGCACTATTATATTAGCACTGTACTTACGGGCAATGCCACCTATGGTATTTAGAGTGTGTCATGTGTCAAATAAAAGTTTCAGTTGTTTCTATTAAAACATGCGGACAAATCTATAGGTAAAAGCTAGTTTCTTATAAATTTACAATACCTGACGTCATCTCAATATACAATAAAATGTGGAATATTATAAAATAGTTACACATACAAAAAAAAAATGCAAAAAATTTCTTAGGCATAATTACTATTAAAACAGGCAAAATTGTGTAAAATTCTCAATTTATAAGTGTTTAAATAAAGTTATTATTATTAAATTCTCAACTTTTAAATAATGGCAAACCAACAAAATAACGTAACGTAAAATAAAAAATTATAGCCGTATGTCTATAAATAACAAAGGAATAAATAAAATAAAAAAAAATCACTGGCAAATGTCACTTAATCAATTTATAAAGACATTAGATTTTTTCTCAAATAATTAAAATGTTGACGGATTAATAAAGGACTAATTTTGATGGATGGAGTTGTGACGGAGGTAATAAATTAAATATTTCTTTTTTTTTTTTGCTTAGGTAGAGGGAATCTACTACAATTAAAACACTCCGTTCCTCGTTTTACGTAACATTTTTCGTGTTGAGTAGTGCAACTTAACACCGCGCTTTTTTTTATTTTCAGAGCGAGGAATGAAAATAATTCATTACCTCATGTAATTAACATATTGAGGGCTAAATAAAAATCTATCTTAAGGCTAACAGTTAGTGAGGTAACAAATTATATATTTTTTATTTTCACACCGTATCCCGTATGCCTGGGAGCAGGTAGGCAGACAAAATTTAGTGTTTAAATATACTGTTCCACAGGCATCGCTGGATTTTCGACACATGTTGATGTGGGTCTTTTTACCAGCCGAGCGAGGAATGGAAAATAATTGAAAATCGAAATCACAATCGCGTTTAACTTCAAAATCTTTTCATTTAATTTATGAATACGCTAATAGACTGAGATCCCAGAGGCCACCAGATTTACGTCATTTTAGCAAAGCTGAAATTTCAAGTACGCAAAATGTCTTAACAACATATTAGACTAGTGGTCCTCAAAATTTCAGCTTTGCTAAAATGAAGTAGGTCTGGGGGCCATGGGATCTTGGGCTATAAGATTTTTCTCAAATAATTAACATATTGATGGATTAATTAACAATTCAATCTAAAGGCTGACAGTCAGATAGTGGTAATAAATTATACATTTCAATCATAAATTTGTCGTGATAAAGGTTACTCTTATCGCAAATAAAAATGTGATTGTGGACTCTCGTATATTATTGTTAGTTGGATATAATAAAAAGTTTTTTTTAATAGAGGAATAATAATAAAAATTGTCATTTAATAGAGGTAATTACTCTGTAAATATAGTAAACATTTATATAGGTTAGGCCAGTCGTGGCGCAGTGGTATAAGCGTGCGTGAGCGTAAGCGCTATAAGTTGTGGGCTCGATTCCCACTCTAGGAAATAATACGGAAGATTCTTAACAATAAGTTTCCTCTGCGTAATCTGCTATGTGCGCAATACAGCATGAAACTAAAAAATATTTATAAATCTTGTGTCGCATTTATTTATACTTATAACTACTCGCCGGATGCAATTTTATTTCCGTGGACTTTAAGACGTAGAATGTCCGTTGTTCCTGTGTCAAATTCCAACTTTCTAAGTAGGAAAAATCTGGTAAATTATACATTGTCAGCCCATGTGAGCGTAAAGGTTGTAGGTTCGATCGAACTCAGTCTCAAAAGGGTATCATAAGGGAACCTAGTTTAAAATTGGTTGAAAAAAAAAAACAAAATCTGCTCTAAACTTAATATCTGGTGAAAAGCAAGTTTATTGTTGCAACGTTGATTTATAATTGATTTTCGAACTCGCATAAAATTATAACAGCCCGTTTGATTGATTGACGACTTCACGAATAAACTTTATTGCTACCAACAAAATAAAAATCGATCGTCAATTCTGAAAATAAATGCAGATGTGTGTTTACTTTGAAGACAAGTGAAAAGGGTATATTTTTCTATAGTAACGTTAAATTGGATAAAAACATAACATCCTGGATTCGAGGAAAGAATGAAGGACGGAGTGTCTTAACACTAAGTTTATTTAACTCTGCCTATAATACCAGGATATAGCGTGAAGTTGAAAATATATTATAAATAAACAGTAAACATACAAATACCCGAACACAGCACAAGCATCGAACTTAAAAAGCTCAAAATTTTCGGTCCACTCATTAAGCGGACGGTATTGTACGCAAAATGTTCAATATTAAATTTAAAATCTGTCACTAGCTGCCATCGCGTCGCGTCGACACCGTCAAACTTTTTCTATTAAGTTTCTCATTGTAATTTGACAGCGTATTCATAACGAGGACTTTGATGAATGGAAGTGGGGAGGATCCGGTTGGAATTTTATTAAATCATTAATATGTCACCATTTGGGCGCAGTGGGACAACGTCTGACTGTAAATGATAGCTGTGGGCTCGATTCTCACTCGGGGGAATTATTTTATTTAATTTATTTTCGATTTTCCGTGATAAGTGTGGCCTTTTGTTCCGCCACTCAATGTTTAAAGCTCTTTGTATTCCTCTGTTAACCCGACTAAGATGGAAAAATCGGGAAGCTTATTTTTCATTACCATTCTGTTTTTTTTTTGTTTTGCATATTGTAGAGCAAGCACGAGAAAGTGCAAGTAAAGTGATAGTACAGTACGTAATTATTCATTACCTCGAATTTGGTCTCTAGAATCGGAGAATAAACCTTCACCATCGTGGCACTTTTAGGAAATACATATATGCTACTCGTTATAATATAGTAGAGTTCCTGTAGTGTTTATTAATATACAATATTCGCATATATTCAAAACCAATAACAAAAATAATCAAAAGCAAACAAACTTTATTAAATTTAGTTTATTTTATAAATGATAGCTCTGACAGTTCATGTTTATTTTTAATTGGATTATTGACTTTAAAATCAGTAGCAATAAAAAATATAGTTGTGTGCGAAAGATATCGTGTTTTTTAAGTGTTATTCACACACTTACGCACTAAGGATAGGAAAATGCTTAGAGACGATGCGTTTATAAGTTTTACCATAGCGGGACTCGAACCCGAGATTTTAGAAACTATCCAAGCCGACGTGGCCGATTAAGCCATACGTTACTGAGCTACATTAAAATTCTGCGACCCAATATACAAGTTATTTAAATGACCAGCATATGGACATTAAAGTAAGGTGTCACTTTTTTAACTTAACCCTGTATCCTTAGATATACTCGTTATAAGGCATGCAGAGGGAATCTATTGTGAAAATATTCCGTTCTTCATTTCCCGCCGAGATATTATGTAATGAGTGGCGGAATTCAACAACGTGCTTTGTCTCGTTGCTATGCACAAGTCGCGTGTACTGTCAAGCAGTGTGCCCAGTATGAAATATGCTAAAAGTGCTTATGTAACATAATTTTCTCTTTGTTTACTCCAAATTATGCAATAGAAGCGTGAACAATAAAAGCAAAATTGTCAAGAAAATTGTAAATAACCCTATAATACGTTTTAAACGACTGAACCCGTTTAGCTTTATAACATTTGAACAGACGAACAGATTATTTAAATTTATGGATGAATAAAACCGCTAGGTGTATCGTAAAAATTTTAATTACCCTCTGTTCCATCGCTATCGGGTTACGAATGTATATACAACTTACCCCATTCTCCTCTTCCTTTAATATTTTTAAACAATATTCACCTTTATTTCTATTTAAGTATAGACCAAACTACTATACCAATATATCACGTTGAAAGTAATTTTATGTACCACTGTACGAATAAACACTTTTTATTACAGTTTCATTAACTACGTACATAATCTTTATTGTAGTTCAGGGTCGTATAAAACATGCTGGTGCTATTTTTTTTATCCTCAATTAGCTAAAGCAATCAACATTTATATAGATACTAGATAAATTATAGTCGTAAACGAACGAAAATGTGTTTTTGTGGTAAAAAATTGTATCTATTTTGGGGTGTTGGGTGGGTGTCTTTAAAGTTTAATTATTATAAAACTACCAGCTTCATTTTTCCTCACAGCATGGGAGACACAAGGAACCCAGTTATAAGATACTCTATTCCATATTTTCTACTCAATTTTTCAAGACTTGGTATTTGGACTTGGACTTGGACTTTATATAATATCAATTTGAGCAGCTGTTCATTTAATAATTAGTTTACTTACTTTTTATATAAAAACTTGGATTTTGATGCTAGTTTTAGTAATTGACAGTTATGTTTTTTCGAAATTTGATCTGTATACAGATATGTAAACTCTTCCGTTACTAAGTGACTGACAGACAACGCGCGGATTAAATTACTGAATATAGAAAGTAAAAATTTGGCGTTAGAGAGCGAAATTTCTATAGCAATAGGAAAAGACGAGATAGTAAATTTTACGTTGTAAGATCTAGGCAAACAAAGTTACGAACAATGTGTAGTATCAAAATATTTTTTTCAATTGGCTAAACAGACTTTGGTTTAAGAACATAAATCAATTTTAGGAATTTTAAAATCAAAGCAGTTAAGGAATAAAATCTTAATTTAATTTTATTGCCAGTCGTAGCTGACATTGACTTCCATCATTTAACTCGTAATGTCTTAATAATTTAGCGGAAAATGGGAACGGAATGTTTTAATACTAGGTTCCCAGATTGCCTCTGCCTACTTTGCTACGCGTGGGATAAAGAGTGAAGCTAAGAAAAACAATTCATTTTAATTTAACGTATAATTAAGTAACAAATATTAAAACATATATTTTCGAGTGATTTCTTGTAATTCGGTCAAAAATATACTAATTAAATTAAAAATTACATTTCACCTAAACTCACCCTTACATGAATGCCCTTGACAATTTAGTTTATTCTATTAACAGCTAAATGTGTATTTGATGACATCGCGTCGTGGTGATTGAGCATGACGGGTGTAAGTTCAAATTTTATTATAGAGTATAGCGAGAACGCGATTTTTGCAGGTTCTAGGTATATTCACTAGGCAGAATTAAATATTTTCATTTTTCAGTTATGGGAGAAAAGAATAATATTATTAAGTCGCACATATTAAAAATGAATGATCTAAGTATGTTCTTAGTTTCAAGGGTTTCAATTAACTGTTTGAATTACTATTTTTTCCGATTTTATACATAATGGTATGGAACCCAGTTATTGAAACAATAATATTATTTTTTTCTACCCCATGGACAGAAAAACTGCGACTTTGAGCGCACTCACTCGTCTCTAGCCACCATGCGAAGTGCGGGATAATGCGTGAAACTAAAAAACAACAAGCATAAATAATAAGGCCGTACGTTTTTCCATTTCACATCTCACCTATCAGTGTTAAACAAACATAATACAATTTACGACGGCGATGTCTAATATATGATCGTGTAAATTCATTCCGCGAACAATAAAGTCGCATTTAATACAATTACTTAAGGATATATCGGTGTTTGTTTTGCGAGGCGCGAGTGTTTGACCCCGTATTGTTTTGGTTCGAGCTATGGACTTTTGAGGTTTGTGAAATCGATTGAAAAGTTTTAATTATCTATAGCTATGGTAGGAAATTCAATTTTTATCTTCATTTTTCTTTCAAATTATTATCTCTTTCAAAATCATTACATTTGGGGTTGTAATGTTGTATTCAAATAAGGAATATTATGGAAAAAAATAATAAAATTTTACCTGATTGAATGAGATAGTATTGGATTCAATTTTCTTATTTCATTTACAATAATAATAATAGATTTATCGATCTAATAAGACATTATTTGGTGTTGTGTTCCGTCTAATTAATAAACATCACGTAATACTTTGTTTCGATCAGAAGGAAAGTCAATATTTTAAATTTAACTAGAAGTATAATAGCTGTACAAACTAACAAACTAATTAATAGATATTATTAAATATAAACACATTAAAAATTCACAGTAAAAAGTAAGAAACTGTGGTGTCGTAAACTCGACGGTTGTGGAATTGATTTTCACTTGAAGAAATGAATTATCTTCATTTCCTTAATCTAGTGACAATAAAAAAATCGTGGTGTACAAAATGTCTCAAAAAATTCGGCAGAGCGTGGTGAACTGAGTGTCTTAGCACTAAGTTCCCTCTGTCTACATGCGGAATAGAGCGTGAACCTAAAAAGAAAACTAAAACAACTATCTCCAATAATCAAACCAATAACCCGTAGCATCTTAAATCCCATAAACCCATCTCAGCTGGCACTCCACATATAAATATCTTGTTAGTAGGGCAACCGCTCTAAACTTAAGGCAAACACCAAAACGTCGCTATTAACGTACATCAATGTTATTTGTGGGAGTCATTCGGTAAGCGAGAGACGACTACTAAGAAACTAAACTAGCGGGATGAGCTAGCTACCCGTTTTTGTGCGCTCATGTTGAATTGTTAATGTTATGTTGGTTTTTTGTTGGGATCAATGTGATTTTTATGTTGGATTTTGATTGGAAAATTGTATTTTTTATTGTTTGTTAGGTATGTAGAAATGAAATATTTGAGATTTGTCTAAATTGGTGGCACTGGGATCAGTTTTAACTTGTGGTAAAATCATACATAATTTATTATCAAACTATCCCTTATTTTATTTAGAGAAATAATCTTTATCAAAAAGATATATATTTTTATTAAAAAAAAACACAATTTAATAAGTGTATTATTTTTGTAATAATAAAACTATGGATATCTTTTCTTTAGCTTTAACTTTTAGTATATCTCTATCCTTATCCCTTAATACAAGAAAAAAGCCATTTTCCTAGTAACAAAGAACATAACATTAACACTCTATTTCCCTCTTTTCCCCTTAATATTCAAGATTGAATTGATTGAAGAAGATTAAATAAAAATTGTTCATTCCCGTGATTGGGAATCGAAACCACAACCGTCGTTACATTCAGTGAAATAACTTTTTAATTAGTTCTTTGATATTTAACGTCAAGAAGCTAAAATAATTATAATATATGTGGTTCTAAGATAATTTTTATGGGACCACCACGAAATATCGCTACTAGGAAAGCAAACGTAAATAGTAGACGTATGTTAACACAAATATATATCTTTTAGTCATTATTTTTTTGTTTGAATGTACGTGAGACTGTAAGATCGATTACAACTTGATGCAATATAAGTAGCGTATTTTTCTGGCTTCACGGCGTATCTCGCACTCTGCATAGGGAACCTTGGAACCTAGTGTCAAGAAACTCCCATTAGGATAGTAAAGAAACTTCCATTAAGATACTTCCGTTCTTTACTTTCCGCTGAACTCTCAAGAGGTTTTGCCTTGTACTGGAAGAGTTTACGAAGTTATTTTTTTTAAAGGAATGTATTTTTTCCAGACTCAACTGTCAATTTATTGTATACTTTTTCCACTACAATTTCGCTAAGGTTGCCTGTTGTTGATTGTCGTGCCAAAAGTTGTAACCTGAGCGAGAAAATGAAAAGAATCTTTTCCCACAAGCGGGAATCGAATCACATCCGTCGCGTTTACAGTTGTTCGATTCCTGCTGTTTACGACGGCCATCATTATAGAAGTGATTGAGATACATTCTAACTTCTTTATTTTTTATTATCTCCACAGAACTCCCACAAAGCACCAAACTGAGGGTACCCTAAACACAATTAATTAATAACACAAACCAAAAATAAACCTCAACACGTCGACTTCAATATATAAAGCGAAACACAGTCCATACAGTCCATTCCATTTGTACGAGCATCTGTCGCGGATCCATCCAGAATGTGCACAGACGCGACAACTTTACGATGGCGACGATGAAAATATAGCTTTGTGATCGCACTGAGACTCATTTGCTAACTCTTTCCAAATAATTTATTGGCGTGTAGAGTGAGAGCGACAAGTGAAACGGTTTGAGGGACTGTTTATTGATTGTGCCTGGGAAGTGTACGAGTATTTATATAAATGTAGGTCCTAGATGAGACCAGCGGCACAGGGGCTCAAACGGTTGTTGGTTCGATTCCCACTCGAGGAATTGAAATACTTAACCTTTTCATTTCCTCGCTCTCAATAGGCAATGCCTATATAATTCGTCGGATAGTGGTGTATGGAAGTATCTTTATGGGAATGATGATGGAAAAGGAAGTGAATAGGAGCATAAGATAAAACTAAAACTGAATATAAAAACCATTTATTAATATAAATGGATACTCCCTTTTAAATATGCTAGTCTTCGTCAGCAACTTTTACTTGTAAATTGAAAAATCAGTCAGTACGTGGTCTTTCAGTGAAATTTCAGTAACATTTTTTTTAAATGTATTTAGAAATTTAGCGAGACACTTGCATATTACGAGAAACGGGCTAGAATAAAAAACGTAGCGTCAAGACACTCCGTCTTTTTTCCCCCCGAATTTAATGATATTCCGTTTTGATTTTTTCATCTAATTAGAGCAGAGAAATTAAAAAAAAAAATATCCAAGTGAGGATTGAACCCCACTCTGCGTTTACAGTACCTCTCCCACGATGAACTCTATTAAAATGATTAATTAATTTATCCTTTCAGCTTCAAGCTGTATGCTGAGGGAACCCGGTATTCTTCCGCTTCCCACTTCCCTCCAAACTCACTGACTGCCATTTAACTCAGTAGCTAAATGGCAGCCAATCAACGCCACACTTTCACCACGTTACCAAAACAACGAAATAAAAATATAAAATAGTTCAGCGTCTCAAGTAGAAATTGAACTCACAACTGCCCCTGCACCACAACTAATATGTTTTCTTGTATATTAACACAACGCCATTTATGACTGAAAAACGCGATTTTTTAACAAATAGTCAAGAACTTGGAGGTAAGAAGTAAAATAATCTCACATTTTATTCGCCACCAGCAGACGGTGTCATCCTTTATATTGGCATTGTCATCTGTACGCTGTCGGCGACACGCGTCAGTTGTTACTGCGTTAACAAGCTGCCGATATGTTTGGGGTAAGCTCATTGTGGAGATAGATTTTTTATAAGGATTTAATTATTTTTTGTTACAATCCGTGTATTTATTTTTTTAAAATAGCGGGATTCGAACGTGCGCCTTTTGGAGATTGTCTATTGCTCTGATTATGGTTTAATCGTTAGAGCGCTTGAAAGATTTAAAGGCGTTTAAATTCCGTTACAATAATCTTTTTTTACGTTTTCTAAATATATTAGTATAATATCTAAAGATACTAAAGATATAATTTTTATATTATCAACTCCCACTCGGGGGATATGTTTTATTTTATTTTCCTCCCTTTGGTAACAAAATTTGACCTTATTCCCCGCCTCTTAATAAAATATAAAAAAAATCCAATAACAAAAGTTTATTTCCATACATTGATCTCACCAAGACGCTTGTTACGGTACGAAGTTTGCATTCAATCCGTATCCGCAGTCAGCGCCCACATCTGGACAATGATGGCACAATAGCACGCTGTTTGTAAAGAAACGAGCGTGACAGGACAAATTGAACCTGTCACGTCGATTATTATGATAAATAATGAGCTTGGTGAATTATTTATAGTTAATAGGATTGATGTAGCATGTAGAGGCCAGTCGTGGCGCAGCAACATGAAGTGTGTCTGTAAAACCGATTGGTTGTGGGTTCGATCCCCACTCGAAGAGATGAAATATTTACTTAAATTTATATATTCCTTCCTTAGCTCTGGTGTCGAGGCAAAGCGCGGCGTTAAGCTCAACACGCAATTTCTACAGGGAAACGGAGTGTTTAACTCTAGGTTCCCTCTGCTTACCCTGCTGTGTGGGGGATACAGCATGAAGCTGATTTAATTTTTGATCTGAAATTATATATTAGAGGCTGTCATGGCGCTGGGGCACAAGGGTAACAAGAGGTAAGACTGTAACGCGACACTCGAAGAAATAAATTATTATTTATTAATATTTTCATTTTCTCCCTCTGGCACGAAGGCAAAACTCCGGCCCGGATCGGATGGGGGAATTTACCGCCCATCAACACAAAAAAAAATCCTCAAAAAATACAAAGGAACGTGAGGAACGGAGTGTCTTAACTCTATGACTGTCCAGCTATTTTTGGGATACGTGAAACTGATTTATTTGTTTTTTTTTTTTAATTAAACGAAATGTTTATATAAATTCTAGACTATTTGTTATTCTGACGCATAAGCTATATTAGTTACTGTAGAATTTCGGCTAAATACGTTCAGTAGTTAATGCGTGAAAGTGAAACAAAACATCCATTTATATTATTAGTAGAATTTATAATTGTTTTTTTGTATTTGTTACATGTTTTTGACGGTGAAAAGATAAAACGGAAAGATGTTGTCCGTTTTTCATAGTATTTAACTAATATTATGCCTTTTATGAAGAAAATATAAATGTAAATAATTATTTTATTTCTTCGAGTGGGGATCGAACCCACAACCAGTTGATTTTACAGTCACTTGACACAGTATCCCTGCGCTACAACTGGCCTCTAACAATAAATAATTTGACTATAAAATAACAATAAGCTCAAGCGGGCGAAGCCGCTGAAGCATCGCTAGTTTGCTAGTAATTGGTCTAAATCCAAACACACGTGCTGTGAACAACAGAGGTGGAAGCGGATTTCGTCGTACGTTGAAATTGTAAACATTGTTAGCCGTACAGTTGTTGGGTTTGCGAGTTAAGCTCGATCGCCGGGAATTTGTCTTTGACAGGTGCTTTTTGCTATTTTATTTATTTCCAGTTTTTTACGTCACTGTCACTATTCTGTTAGGTGGAATGTATTTTGTGATATTTTTTTTCGTAGTGTCACCTTTTTCTAAAATGTGAAACGTTTCAATTAGTATTGTGGTTTGATCGTAATTCCCATTCAGAAGACATTTAATTGATTATTTAGAAAAAGACACTACATATACATTGACGGTCAAATATTTAGAGATAATAGACTATATCTAGATATAGTTGTGGGTTCGATTTCCACTCAGGCATTAAGTTCCGTCACTTACCGCTTTGCCTCCTTACCAGAGGAAGAAAAAATATACTTGCACTTGCAAAGATCATAAAAAAATATACTTAAAATACAAAGACATATAAATTAAAGATAAATAATTAAATATACACGCATAATTTTAATTACAAAATATTTTATTTATGAAGGTTTGCACTTTGATACGTAAGCTGAGTACGTTTCAAGTAAAGTAGTAATTTTATACATATTGTAATTTGAAACCTATGAATCGATAAATTGTCAGTTTATGGTGTTGTCAGTTACTACTAATATAAAAGCTATTAGTATTAATATAAGAGACCCTCGTGACGCTTCACTCATATAGCCTTCTGTCTGTAACGCGACGGTTGTGGGTTCGATTCCCACTCGAGGGAATTAAGTATTATTTCTTAATTAATATTTTAATTACTTCGCTCTGGCACCAAGGCATAAAGCCCGGCGTTGAGTTTTGCCACTCGTCACGCAATGCCTCGAAAAAGACATTTTGTATGGCAAATACCTAGTACCGGAGGTAACTCAGACACACCACTCCCTAGCTACAATAGATGACTTTGACATGATTAACGTGATGTAATATGGACTCCCTAATTGGACTATACAACAATAAGATAATTTTTCAATTCCTGCTAATGGTTTCTATAACCAATATTGTTTTTAAGGTTCAAAATATTATTAAAACTATTTATATTTATACAGCACGCAATGTCTTGAAAATACGATGGAAAGTGGAAAATGGAGTGTGAAAATGGAATGCGGGATATAGTGTAAACTAAAAAATCTATATATATCTTTTACAATTTTAATTAATAATAACAATCTAGTTATATGCTGCTTTCCTCTGTAATCACTAGCCAGTTATGGGCATAAAGTGACAGTTTTACCTACATAAATTATAAAAAAATAATGCACATTTCTCATGAAATTACTAACAAAAAGCTACACACGTTTCACATTTTATATTTATATTTGACGAAATAGGCAAAGACCTTATAAGCTCTGCCTTATGTTTATTGGTTACAGATAAAAAAATGTGTTTACTCATAAACGTATTAATTTATTTGAACCCATAACTTGTGTAACTAATTGCGAACCTCCTTTTTTAGAAGTCGGCTCGGAAATAAATCTTTAACAGTTCTAGTAAAGTTGAGTATTTTACGATTATTTGTTGTTTTACAAAGATAAGTTATAAATATGTATGTGGTTTAGATCATTTTTTGTAGAGTATGAATTAAAAGTAAGAAATAGTGGGGCAGTTGTGGTGCAGGCTCATAAGCGTGCCTGTAAGCGCGAGAGTTTGTGAGTTCGATTCCCTCTCAAGAAAATTAAACATTTAATATTTTTATTTTCACGCCCTGATAACGAGGAATAGGTCGTTGAGTTCCATACTCAACAAGCAATCCCTTCAAATTTCGGCGAAAACGAAGAACAGAATTGTCTTAATGTGAACGGAGTGTCTATACATTGGGTTCTTAGGGACACCATATCTTTTCCATCTAAAACACCAAATGCAGACCAAAATATAATACAACTTTATGACCATAATACATATGTAACTTGTGTAAACCGAAATACGGAAAATAATTTGTAAAAATGACCTCGATTACACACATTTTTTTTAAATATCTCTAGTGAGGTAGCGAGAGAGAATAGAACGTCTCTGCATATTTCGCTTGCCTCGTCCACTATTTTTTTAAACGTTATTGTAACGTTGTCCCGAACAAACATATAAGGTTAGGTTGTCATATGATTACATGTCCTGCGGAAAGTTCTCATCCCGTTTTCGTGGCCTTATTCCAATATCATCGATACTGTATTTCCGACAATTAGCAGAGGTCTCCCCTTGTCTCTTTCACAACCTCCTCTTACTACCTAAATGTACCTGTTTGTATCATTCTTGCCTCACTCATGTCCTCAACGAAGCAAATAACCAAGTAAAAAGCATCATTTTTATAACGTAACACTCACTCCAACAGCCCCAAAACATCAGAGATTCTCATTTGATTCTTAAATAATAACATAACACATTAATATACAAAATAACCAATACAAAATACGCAATAAAAGTACATTTGACGCATCTATGTAGGTTAATCTATGGCTGAGTAAGACCGTTCCATTTCGTTAGATTTATAACTCAGTCGACGTTTTAACGATAATACGCGTTTACGAGTATTTATACGTATTTACGTATATTTACGGGCAGCGGGAAAGGTCGGTTTAATTGCGGTATAAAATTCAATTTACAATCACTGATTTATGTTTGAGCGATACGTTACGTTTGTTATGATTTATAGTGGAATGGAATGGAATGGAATGGGTTGGGAGGTTTTGTGAGTGGTTGTTTGGTGTTGAGCGTGTTTTGTGGTTTTACTTGTTATGTAGAATAACTACGGAATGGGGAGTCGCCGTATCTTGATGAGAAGGGAGTCTTAGCACTAGGTTTCTGGATTTGCTCTATCTAGGCTGTTATATGGGCGATATAGAGTGAAGCTAAAATTAATATACTGACCACAATGACAGTAAATGAGAGGGAATGGAGTAGTGGCAAATCACTATGCCATTATTATAGATAGGCCTGAGGTTTTCACCCAGGTAAATCTATTATCTATATAAAGTGATAAGTAGCCATTGAAATCGTCTCGCGTGCCATACACAACTGATATTTATTTGAATACGGAAGCAAAACCGCAAGCAGAAGCTAGTTAATTATACTTTGCAGGAAAGATGTAGTAAAATAATTTAAATATATATATAATGCACGAACTATAATCGTAAATCTTACAAATCTACTTTAAAATAGAATGGTATTAATGGAAATACTAGCAGTTTGAAATTTGCGCCTAACACTTAATCATGCGCTGGCGCAATTAAATCGTATGTGGGTTTATTTGAAAGTAATGGCCGCCGATTCCGCTTATATTGTTTTGTTTATTTGCTATTACTTAGGTAGGTACGTGAGGAACAGAGCTAGGCCAATTTTAAATACAATTAACAATTAAATATTAACAGGTGGTCGTTCGTTTTTGCTGAAGTCACAATTAGTATAATTGTTAATTGAAGTTCATAATTGACCATTTAATTTAATTAAATTATATTTAATTTAATATTGTGAAACCTAGATCGTAGGTTATGGGTTCAATTTCTACTCGAGGAAATTAAATATTTATTTAATTCTATATTTCCCTTTGTGTCGAGGCAAAGCTATTGTGTCGAGGCAAAGCGCGGCGTTGAGTTCTGGACTCTCAACATGCGTTCCGAATTAGGTGGATAGTTAAATGTCTTAATACAAGGTTCCATCTACCTACCCAGCTGTGTGCGGAATACAGCGTAAAGTTGATATATTTTTTTGATTTATGATTTCCGACAAGAAAATGACCACTTGTTAATATTACCATTATTATTATTATAGAACCGAATGTGCTAATTTGGCAGGTATAGAGAGCAGCTCGTACATTAGAAAAAAGCGCTAACGTCCTAAATGCAATGTGATATTGGCGAAGTGATTGGTGCTCAGCTGGCACGTTCGGAATGTTATAATAAAAAAAAAATACATACACGCACATGCAAAGAACACACCAGAAGAGGCCAATTAAGCATGCATACATCTGGATTTTAAACCTTAGGCATTACTTCGAGCTTCTCCCAACAACGCAATTTGAATACACACATATACATTTAGGCCATCGTGGGGCAGAGACATAAGCGATTTGGGTTCGATTCCCACTCGGGAGAGTGAATGAATATTTGATATTTTCAATTCTTCCTCTAGCTGATGATTTAGCCAAAACGCGGTGTTCAGTCCGCCAGTAAGCACGTAATACCTCAAAAATTGAGCGAAAAGTGGAGCACGGAAATATTTTAATGGAAAACGAAGTATCTTAACACTATTCCCAGCGGTAAGTTTCCAGGTTCTCTCTCCGTACCCTGCGTGCACATACGCAGGTTACAGCGTAAAGCTAAAAAAATACTTTTTATCCATATATTAGCATTACGAATATGGCCGCTCTTTTTATTACAAGCTTTTATTTAACTTGTCATGTTCATATGTAAAGAAACTTTTTTTTTTTCAAATATATTGCACACCATTTTTCAGTTACTTCCTGACATCTGATTTAGTTGAAATTTTGTTTACACATGTAAGTCAGATTATAGTGCAATATTCTGGTGGCAGCGAGCTGATCTGACGATAATTGTTTAATTTGTCTTGACCAGCACTCTAAGCATACATTAAAACCAGGGTCTGAAGACACAGTCAAAAGGTGATCACTTGAATTTCATGATGGCACAAAATAATCTTTTTCGAGTTTGGTTTATCCTTAATTTACCTGTTACATTGTACAGGTCTGTATTTTGTTTTAGTGACAAGGGAATGTAATTTTTAATAAAGCAAAAAAAAGTTTAAGAGGTAGACTGAAAAGTAAGGAAAAAAAATTTTTTTTTACGTTTAATAAAAATTTGTATAAATTTTACTCAATATATATACAAAGTATAATCAGAGTAAAAAAAATGTAAAGTAGCGGAGAAATTTACAGTAGGTACTTATAATGTCTCCGATTATCGAAAAATAATCAAGAAAAATCTTGACTTTTCAACACTGGTCACTTAAATTCCCTAACAAAACAAACTCTACAATTATTTTAGCAAACGTTTATACGTTTTAAACATTATCGAACTAGTACCCGCGCTTCTTGCAAACTTCCATTAAGCCACACATTCTTTTCTTACTTTACGACATAATTATTACAGCATATGCATTTTATGTTTCAGCTCCACTATAGAGAAACGTTTTTATATTTATCACCAAAAACATATGTAATTTGAACCTATAACTATTACGAAGCAGTTAGCAAATTGCAAATGTACCTATCCGTTTTTAACGAAGTCCAATCCATTAATACAACAATGTATTACAACTTTTTTACTCTTCCTATTATCTTATGCCAGTCACGACATTATCATATAAAGGGCTTTACGCGCCATTACGTTCTCGAAGGCATTACGGAATATTTATAAATGCTAAACGCAGCTCAAATGGGTAATGGTGGCCATATATTGTCGATTTGTTGTGTGTATGACGGATTGTGGGGAAATGGATGTGGTATTAGTAAAATAATGTGATTATGTGAAGAAACACTGTTGAGGCCAGTCGTTGCGCAGGCGCACAAGGATGTGAGGGTAAATGTGACACGAGGAAATAAAATATTTAATATTTTCATAGCGTTCACCCCTTACAGTCAGAACAATGCCTCCAGAATTCGGTGGAAAACGGGTAGCGGAGTGTCTCAACACTGGGTAGCTTCTGCCTAATCTGCCGTGTGCGGGATACGCTGTGAAGCAAAAATGACTAACAAATGACTTTTAATAATCTATGAAATGGAAAGCAATTATTATCAGTCAATGGTAACGGATGACGGAATTAATGTTTTTTGATTAAATATACTGTATTTATATTCACTAAAGACGGTAAATATAGATTTTTTTTAGCTTAATAATACTTTACCGTACATTATTTTTAATATTGTTTTATTATAAAAAAACCACCTCCACCGTTCCACACATCAGCGAGTACCGGTACTATCAAGTTCCTGGCATTACTGCGTGCGACGGTCTTCAGCTATTTTAATTGATATGTCTGTCGTTTCACAGACTTTCAATTAGGGCTAGTTGGACGTCTTATATAGAAATTAAATACAATAAAAGTTTAGCTCTCTATTCTTCTTTTTTCTTTTTTCTATGGTGTATTTTGCTAAGTAGGAAGCGGTGGTTGTAGGTTCAATCCTCATTCGTGGGAATGAATTTTATATTTTCTGCTTTGGCGAGAAGTGCGGTGTGCGGCGTTAAATTCTTCTAGTCAACATGTAGTTTCTCAAATTCAGGTGATTCAGGAAATCTGAGAATTGAGTACAGAACAGTATAGTACTGTATTTTTTCTTCATTTTCATAAGTAATTAGTTAATCCACTAACCATCACGTTTATATCACCCATCACAATTAATAATTCTTTACGTCTATATCTCCGTTTTGGTAGATAGAAAAATACGTTAAATTTTGCTATTAAATATGTAATGTCTCATGACCAAAAAGTGGGGAACGAAGTGTCCTTACACTAGTTTCACTACACTAGTTTGGGTTTTAATTATGTTCATATAACTTTAAATCGATTGCTACATTTTGTCACACAGCGAAAATGACAGAGTACGAAGAGCCTAGTGTTATTTTCTTTATCATCTATTCTTTATGATCTATTAGTGATACTATGCTTTCAAGTATGGACCCTTTTCTACATAGAGAGTAAAAAAATATAACGTTAACGTAAACGAAACGTTAAAACGTCACAACATACGAGTACTTCCGCACAATATACAATATACTTATACAGATTAACAAAATTCGTTAAATATTCCCTTAAAAAATTGTTTTACGTAAGTTGCTCACAACACGTAAAATCGAAAATTCAATTTTTTCTGTCTGTTTATAGGAATTATCTTTTTTAACCTTTCTAAGTTCAGTAGTGTCGCTTGTCTGATTCTTTTTTTTCAGCAACGGATGGATTTAAATATACATGTACATTTTTATAGATTATAAAAAAAATAAGCAAACTATAAAAAAATATATTTTTTTACCTTATTTTTTACCACTTAACAAACGATAAAAAAAACAAAACAAACGTCAACATTAAACCTACAAAATTCCATTCAAAATACGATGCTATCGATACCAAATAACGCACCAACAAACATAAAATTCGAAACAAAATGTCCACACAGAAGACCTTAGATACCAACATTAATACATTTGACACATTACAGTGACAATAAAATGATAAGATCTGATCATTTAGTCGGCAGCTCGTAAACAGCGATGTCTCACAAAATAAATAACTGACCCGAGATTGTATCTTGTACTTCGGCAAGTATTTGACGACATGGTTTAAAACCAGTAGCGTTAGTGGCTTAGAGATTTTGAAATTGTTCAAGAATATATCTACTGCTTATTATTTTTTTATTAATTTTGAAGCCGCCGTGTTGCAGCGTTTGACTGAAAATGCGATGGGTTTAATTCCTGCTCGGGGGAATTAAGTGTTTTATTTTATTCACTTTGGTAATAGAACAAAATCCGGCGTTGAGCTCCACACTTAACAAGTAAGTTCTCGAAAAGTGAGATGGTGCTAGAAAAACGTGTTAAAGAAGTATTTATTTACTTGAATCAACTACTTTTATTAATAGTTAATGATGATTTCTTATTATATGTAAGAAATAATTAGATATGTATTATAATTGTAGGAGCAATATCAAAAATTTCTTAAGTTTTATTATCAACAATTTAAGGTATTATTTGTGTTACGTATTAAACTTAAATGTCACATTAATATACGTCCGCTGTAGTATTTAATTTAATTATCATAATTTATTTTATAAAAGGTCTAAAGAGTTTGGTTATAAATTAAACAACTTTTTATTTATTTATTTATGCATAAAGTTTAAATATTTCTCTGTATCTCTTTTTGTCTTCTCTACAATAAAATTCAATAACACCCAACACTCCATAAAAAAATCTCTAAAAAGGTCCATTAATTCTTAAAATACAATCGAACACAGCTAAAACATTTCTTATAATAAATTTCAAAAAGCTCCACCTATAAACATAAATATAAACACATAAACAGAAACAGAAAGAGCAACCGTTTGGACTGCACGTTATAATTATCATTTAAATTATACCAGCCGCGTTACAACTTGACAGTTGACAAATGTAATGACGATAGAGGGGACGGTGACAGCGCTTTGAGAATTTTTATGTCCTCATATCCAATGTTTTATATGACCGTGTCAAGTCCTCCTTAGTTGGTTAGCTTTGGTGGATGATTTTTAGAAAGTAACCTCTAAGACTATAAGGATAGAGCTCAAAGTGCTACTTTTTGGGATAAAAAGTATCTTGTATATTTTTACACTGTCATACGTGAAAACAAAGATAGTAATGCTTATTTTTCACATTATATGTATATCTTATTTCATCCATATTAAAGTCTAAATTTCAATGACATATAGTTTTAAAAATTTTTGGTTTTGCATCAACGTTGTCAATGCCTTAGTCGTAAAAGCGAGTCGATACCTAATTGCGCGTATAGATACCGCTCTATTTAATTTCCACTTGATTGGTATATTGTATGTGGAGTATTCATTACTATGAATTGTTTTACAGTTAACAGTTTTTGCTGTAATATTCATTGTTTTTTAAAAGGCTATGTAATTTTTATTAATTACTTACATTATATATACTACGCTTGTAGAAGTAAGGAACTTTAAAAGCAACATTTTCATCTGTCCGTCTGCACATTAATGTTGAAATTATGTTTATTTTTTTTTTATTGTAGATTATTGTACGTTTAATTTGAAATGTAAGGAAATTATTTTAATTTGTTTCACATTGTTTTTAGTATGAAATTTGTATGTGGCAGAAATTGAATATGCATATTTCATGTAATATATATATTAATATTTAATCAATTTCCAATATATTTTTTTTGCTTCACGCTGTAGCCCACAGGTGGCACGTAGTAGGCAGAGAGAATCTACGGACCGAGTAATAAGACACTCAGTTCCCTTAAGACATCTCCGTTCTACACTTTCAGCCAAAAGTTACGCGTTGATTAGCGGATCTAAACGCCGCTCTCTACCTTGTTACGAATGCGAAAAGCTAGTCGAACGATACTCATTTCTTCATTTTCCACCCAAATTTCGTGTTGAATGGATCATGGTGGAACTTAACTTATAAATTGCTTCGAGTAAGGAATTCACAGTTGCAACTTGCAGCGCTTACAGTCTGACTCTGTAGATACAAAGTCAGTATCTCCAAAATACTAAGGTTTTTATGCTAAGAATTTTGTAGTATGAAGATTTCATACTATAAAATTCTTAGTCTAAAAACCTTAGTTTTATATAGACACGGATTCAAATCCTGTTATGATATTTAAAAGACTGTATTTTATGTAGAATTTCTTTAATTATTAATATAAAATAAAATTAATAAATATATGAGATTATTAAATATAAATCTATATATGCTAACATTTAAGTGAGATCAGTTTTAGTTTTATATGATGGTTATAATTAATGAAGCTTCATATGAAATGAGGCCAGTCGTGGCGCAGCGGCATGAAGTGTGACTGTACCGACTGGTTGTGGGTTCGATCTCGACTCGAGGAGATGAAATATTTACTTAAAATTTCCATTTCTTCGCTCTGGTGTCGAGGCTTAGCGCGGAGTTGAGTTCTGCCACTCAACAAGCAGTGCCTCCAGAATTCGACAGAAAGTAGGGAACGGAGTGTCTTAACACTAGGTTTCTCCTGCCTACCCTGCTGTGTGCGGGATACAGCGTGAAGCTGTATCCATATAAAATATACATTTAACATGAAGCCTAATTAATCATAAAAACATAACCTATAATTGAGCTCAGATTGCACTAATAGTGTTGGGTATTTAAAATATCAATTAAATAGTTAAATATTTGATTCTATCCCGTCCATTTTATAACAGTTAAAAGTTAAACTATTATCAACTTTGTCATGTAATCTGACACATCACTACGTCCTAACTAGGTCGAGGGTGCACTGGGAGCTGTGAAAGTTGAAATGTTCTTAGGTTTAAGCTGTCAAGGAATATTACGTTTGCTTTTTTGAATATTTGTCAAACTATTAATTAAATATTATATGTATATTTAAGTAATGTAATTGAAAAAGTGACCACCATAGATAGATTTTTTATTTGATGCCCACTCAGGAAATATTTTTTTTTTCGTTTTGAGTGAGATTCTCTCACTAAACATGTCACAAAACTAGGCGGATAATGGACAACAGACTAGATTGCTAGATTTTGTCTGATCGTGGTAGCCCAGATTCGAGTTTATCTAAGGTACTCTTATTATTTGAATATTTTTTGTTTCGGGAACTAAGTGTTAAGGCATTCCGTTCTGCATTTTCCCCGAATTTTGGCGTGTTAAATGGTGAAAGTCATTATAATAGACAAGAAATAAAATAAACATTGTAATTTTAATATTTCTTTTGCTTTCTCTGTAATAAAAGATGTGAAGAAGAAATAAATTTCATGGAAGCCTAATGTTGAGCAATTATTGAAGAGACAGAGACATTTAAACATTTTTATATTAAATCCACTAATTACTAATTCATACAATGTCACACTAACACATCAAAATGTATTATAACAGTTACTGAAATTAATGCGCGCACTCGTTTCACAGCTTATTTAAGTTTGCGTTCCTTCGGCCGTACTTCAATGTTTAATATCTCGGTAATTTTGGAAGATAGGAAAAAAATAAAAACAGATCCTTTTTTTCGAGTTATCTATTTTTATTATATGCTGATAACAAAAAAATCAATGGTGTGACGAATTAGGCCTCACGAAGCTGTATCTGTACTTAATATCATAAAACTGAAGTGTTTGTATAGTTGATCGCGCTAATGTCAGGAACTGTAAACAGGAATTGAAAAATGTAGGTTTATATTTGATGATGTGTCATACACCACTCTTACTTATTTAAATTTTTAATTAAAACATCTCTGCTCTTCACTTGCCATCGTCCCAGAACGATAAAATTAAAATATGAAATATTTCATTTTCTCAAGTGGAAATTGAACCTGCAACAAGTCTTATAACCTCCTAAATAACACTAAGTGTAAACCAATCACAACGGACGAAACAAACCGCTCCCGATAATGATCGTGAGGGGCAAACGCGTAAATATCGTAACGTCGATCGCAGATAACTACCGCGTGTTTTACGTTCGACCGGTCGAGCTGTGATCGCGATATGACGATTTATCGTAAACGCTACAAGCGATCGCGGCTACTTGAGATGTTTGAGGCAAAGATGAAGGAAATATACTTATATAAAATATTAATTTATTAATTGAGGCCGATCGTGGCGCAGTGGCACGAAGTGTGACTGTAAAACCGACTGGTTGTGGGTTCGATCCCCACTCGAGGAGATGAAATATTTACTTAATTTTATATTTCCATTTCTTCACTCTGGTGTCGAGTTTGTGCCACTCAACACGCAATGCCTCCAGAATTCGGCAGAAAGTGGGGTATGGAGTGTCTTAACACTAGGTTCCCTTTGCCTACCCTCCTGTGTGCGGGATACAGCGTGAAGCTGATTAAATATTAATTTATTAAAATTGGAAGATATATTATTATACAGGGTGGAATCGTCTGCGCTTCTATTACGGGAGCAGCATATATGGTAAAATATTTCTAAGCCATACCTAAAAAAATTATCAAGATTCTTCAAAAGTTTCAAGATTTTTATCGATATACGAATCGATACCTACAATGTAACATTTCCCTTTCTTGCACCAAGGCAAAAGCCCGACGTTGAGTTCCGCTACACAATACACATTGGCTTACTAAATCAAGCGGACATTGGGAAACGGAGTGTTTTAACACTAGCAGTAGGCAGACATAACCTGGAATCTTAGTGCTAACGAATTCTCGAGGCTTCGTTTTCAGTGGCGAATCTTAACGCCGCCATGACATTCTTTAATACAGATTATCCTAATACTCTTTAATCATATTTCTTCATTTCGAAAGAAAAGTTCCTGAGATTAGCGATAATATATCAATCTATAAGCACACTGTTGCATCTACAGTTGCATAAACAAATAATCTTTGTTAAGTTCACTTCGAAAAATTTGTCTGTTGAGATCTTCGAATGGAAATAGACGTGTGATATACGACTGCGAGCGTCCGTAAACAGTTTAAACCGAGATTTATGAATAACCGAGATACTGAGTATCTCAATGAAAACACTGTTATAAACTTGGACGCAGTAAAAAATGATTTTTATGTAAAAATTTGATATTTAGCTATGTATATTGTATATTGTATATGTTGTTATTTTGTAATGTTATGTTTATGATATAACGTGTTTTATGTTAACTGTTCTAATTTATGTGGTTTTTGTTTTGTGTCTTTCAGTTGTTATATTAGTCATGTATTATAAGTTAAAAAAAAATTAGATATTTGCTTTTAATAAAATGTACTTAAGTCGGTTTTATATACTATGTTTACATTTCCGAAAAATATGGATAAGAAAGAATATATTGTCTGTCTAGAGACATTCATGAGATATTAGAAAGTACACTAAACGTAGCTAAAGATTATAATATGCAACATATATTAATTTAAGTTTTATTAACTTAAATAATAATCCTTCAAAGGTGTGTGGATAACCTCTAATTTTTAAAAATTAGAAAAATTATTTTTTTTGAAACTTGGACTTTTTTTCTAACTTGGAATATATCTCAAATATCATGATTTAAATAAAAAAAGGTTACCTGTATATTACTTCTAGTATCTAAGAAATTTGTGGATAAACATATGTACGTTCATATAAATTAGTTACAAAACTAAATATTATATATCCAATTTAAACAATATCAAATACGACAACAACACGTACATGTCAAACCTCCTTTATTGAAATCGGTAAAAATAGAATTAAAAAAATATATAAGCAAAAGCATCTGCCACAAAATTATTTTACAACCAAAATTAAAATACAAAACCTAAACTATATTGACGAAGTATGTTCTCTTTTAAACATAATAGTTACCATGTGATGCGCTGACGGCTTTGTAGTTCCTGATATATGGTTATACCGACTTACTTTTAAAATATTTTGATGTTCTAAGTGACGGGCCAATTTGTGGGATATATGAAGAACACGTGTCAAGAATGAAGAGAATAATGACTGTTTAGAGTTGCCCCTTCGAGTTATAGCTAATTAGTTGGATGTTTATCATTTCGTACTCAACGTATACGGCGATTTGTAAAATAAATATTGGTGTGGTTATTTCTGGAAATATTCTACAGTGTTTGGTGTGAATTTGTTGTTTTTTTTAGGTGATTTTTGGTTTAAAATTTGCTCTTTCCTATTTGGAATAATATACTATATTTAAATTATTTCTATTAGTCCGTTCTGTGAGACGCAATGCGGCGTTGAGTTCCGCCAGTCTGCACGCAACGTTTGTGAAAATGAGGTGCGTGTGAATCGAATATCTTAACACAAGTTCCCCTCTGACTATCTCAATATATGCGGGATAAAGCGTAGAGATATTATTTTATATAAATAAATTTAAAATCTCATGTTTACCTACTGATTTTAAAATAATCACATAACAGAAATAATTTTATTGAGTAAGATCAAGATTCTGAACGCAGACGCCTAACATTAGTTAGACGCTAACTGTAATTTAAATCTCTCAGCTCAGTGCTTACAAACATTCAATTTTATTTCATCAACAAATAATTTTGTATTGAAAAGTATAAAACACTGTTTCTTTAATGGACAGCTTGTATAAACTTTATATTTTATCTATAAAATAAGGCCATCTTGGCCCAGTGCTATCTTTGACAAGGTTGTAGGTTCGATTACAACTAGCAAAAATGAATTGTATGCCTTGAGTTTCTCCACTCAACACGTGATGTTTTGAATTCGGGCGAAAAGTTAATACCAAATAGTTTTAACATAATATATAGTTTTAACATAATATATATTTGTCTACTCTTTTCTTTACACTGTGGGCCGCATATAGCAGGGAACCTGGGAATTTTAAGACACTCCGTTATCATTAAGAAACTTCCGTTTTCCGCGTTACGCTACGCTTTAACTTTTTACCAGAGCAGGGAATAGAAAATATTTAATAATTCATTTCCTCGAGTAGGAATTGAACCCACAACCTGTCGCGTTTACAACTGAACTATCGATCTAAAATAAAAATATATATATTTATGGCGGTAGTTGTTGCTACAAGATGGTAAAAACTTTTAACCAAAAGTACAGTTAAACATTGTATTTTTTTTTAGTACGGTTAACCAGTCATGGCCACTCTGAAGTAACTTTAGACGACTGTGCTAGTTTTTATTACTTTTGATAATTTTCTTCCCTAGTGAACATTATGCAAAAGTTCAGGAAACCTAACTACAGAGCGGCCACGACTTGTTGACCGTACTGTAATTTAAATATTTTTTTCTACGTAATTTCAAACGTACAATCTCAAACATAAAATATATGGATAAACTTTATATTTATTTAAAGCCTTTTAAAACCTAATCTAAAGATACAATATTATGAGAGGTTTATTCTAGATAAGGAGCATTTAGCATAATTTGTTCGTTGACAGTATTTGCTACTTTGCGTTAGTTTAGAGGATGTCATTAATATTGATAGAAATCTATTTAGATTTTCTAAGTGTGTAATTAGTGTAACTGGTTATTGATTTTTGTTTCAATTGCACGTTTTTTCCCACATAGCAGAGAAGCTACAGGGAGCTTAGTTGAGTGGTGAAACTCAACGCGGCACTTTGTTTTGTTAGCAGAGCGAACGAAAAAATAACACATCGAACCTACAACCGCGCTTGTTTACCATAGCGTCGATTTTTTTTTAATATACAATCATTGAGAATTGAATCCGTACCTACCTAGTTTACATTCAGATACAGCCCCACTGTACCACTGTGGATGTTTACGTAAGTATTTAAATATAGCGGTAATCCTGTAAAATATTTTGACATTCATCCCCTCAGAATAGGGTAAACCGCCTTTTGTGTCGTACGAGTAGTATTTGTTAAAAAGTATTTAGTACAATGGCTAATATTTATTGTTTATTTTACTTTAAAATAATAATAAGGGGAACTCTATTTTATATTTTTATATAAAGGTTAAAATATAAAGGTTAACTGTTGATTCGAATGAGGAAAATCTTATTGTGTATAATCAATTTATTGTTAAATACCTATGTGGGAACATAACATAATAAAGATAGCTGAAATAAATTTAAGTGTATTATTCTTCCTGATGGAAGAATACACTTAAATTTATTCATTTTATACACTTTCCCCACAAATATCGTGTAAAGTCATACTTTTATTGCCCACTGTACCTCGACGGCTTGGAGTAATCTGAACCTCTTTTTTCTGTATTTTTTTTATCACGCATCTTCGATACTGAACGCTGCATGTTAAGTCTAATGGGCACAGGTCACGCTGAATGTGAAGATGCTTCGTGCTCTACATTCCAACAACGCACTTGCTCTAGCTAGACTGGTGAGATGGAAATAATTTTAAGCATAAGTAGTCCTTTGAGTGGGAATCGAACCCATAACCATCGCGTGCAACATACCTTTCACTGTCCTGTGATCAAAGCATTGATTTATAACGTATAATTACAATGTTTTACAATGTTGTATTATAATTACACAGCTGTCATGTCTCGTTTGTTTATAGCAAGTACATCGATGAATATTTTACTTTATATCAAATCTAAGACGTCGACTAAGTTTATTAAATGTAAAATTTATACGATATAAGAATATTTATATAATTTTGATTACTAAAATGATTAATCAAAAGCTCTAATCCATAATAATCCATAAAAAAAATATTATTATGCTTTTGTATTAATTTAAAAACTAATAAAACTCTACGAGACATCCTGTCGTTGATTTCAATTTTTTTTTGGTTTATAATACTTTAAAATTCGAAATATTTACTCTAAAACTAAAGCTAAGTATAAACGATTGTTATTCTTGCACTGAGCCCCCCATTTCTTTACATAGTGTCAAGAACGTAAAAAAAACTATACACTACTTAAAATCTAAAGTAAAAAACAACTAACAAAGTCCAAGTACTTAGCATTTCAGTTATTTTTCAAACAGCCCTTTCATAGGGACCCTTTCACCCTTACAGACTTAACTCGCTATCACCCTGTATAAAAAGGACGACGTTATCAGTGGAACTCGTAAAGAGCTTTATGTTCTTCCGACTTCCTTGCCACCTGTATAGTGTTCTTTGAACGTGTTTGTCTTTTTTTACCTTCTTTATTTGCTGTGATAAGACGTTGTTTAAATGTTTTCTTTGCATTTAAAAATTATATTTTTAAGCAGGAATTGTTGTTTTCCGACCGTTTCACTATGAGCGTGACAGTTGTGAGGTCGATTCCGAGTAGAGGGACAAAATATTTTCATTTTATCGCTTTGGTAATGAAACAACACGTGGCGTTGTGTTACGCCAAACGACGTGCAATGTCTTAAATTTGGACGGCTAGTGGGGAGTGGATGTCAACACTGGCTTCCCTCTATTTGTGCGTGAAGCTGAAGAATTAAAGTCACGAACGGTATATGTCAAAATGAGTAAACGTTATTTTGCATTATACCGTCATAACGTATAAAGAGCGACGCGTGTTTGTCAGTCTGTCTGTCCGCTATAAAGCCCTGTCTTCATCTAATGGATTCGGTTGAAATGTTTACACAATATATGAAGTTTCTTTGAATCAAAATGAAGGACTTTTAATTTACATTATTTTTTTCTTTCTTTCATTCTGTTTGCTATTGTTTTTGTTATCGTCTTTGTGTTGGAATTTTAATGTATTTATTTGGTGCATTCTTTTGGTAATGGGTTGATATTTTTTTTTATCTGGTAGATGTTTATGGAAAAAAATTATATTGTGTATAGTTTGCGGTCATGATGGCGTAGTGGCTCAGCGTGTGACTGTAAATGCAGTGTTGTGGGTTTGATTCCCACTTGTGGAAATGAATCATAAAATATTTTCATTTTTTCGCCTTGGTGACAAAAGAAAGCGCTGAATTGAATTTCACCACTCAACACGCAATATCTTGAAAATTCGTCGGTCATGAAAGTGTCTTAGCATTATGTGCTCTCCTCCCTCCTACCTCCCTCCCTCCCTCCATGCTCTGTCATATGAAAGATACAGCGTAAAGCTAAAAATTAAAAATAAATAAATAAGTAAAGACACAGCATAAACCAATATAAAGACGTGAACAAAGTAAAAACTGACATCGGCTAATGCACGCCGACGTGCCACGGCGCCTTCAAAGCCGCTAATCACTCTTCCACTCGACTGTACTATCTGTTGTACATCACGTTATATTGACATTGACGGCCCCTCGTATATTATTACATCTTAACGTTTTGCTTGTTTTCTAATTTTGTTTTGTATTTTGTTGTGTTTGTTTTTTCTTCCTTAGCTTCACGCATATGGTACGGTAGGCAGAGGGAACTTAGTGCTAAGACAGTCCGCTATCCCATACCGCCGAATTTAAGAGACATTTCGCCTTAAATGGTTTAAATCAATGCTAGACCGCATTTTGACTTCATTCCTCTAAGTGACGAAGAATCGAACCCACAATCATTACGTTTACATAAGTCAGAATATGACTGTTTGCAGATTTTTATTTCTATAATTTTTATTTAGTTACTTACTAACTCACTTACTCGCTCCTACTATACTCCAAGATAAAAATTAAGGGCTGTACAGACTGACAGACATATTACTAATCTAGCTTTTTAAAATTATTTCCCCACCGCCACTCAACACGCAATGCATTCAAAATTCGATAGAAAATGGGTAACGGAAGTATCTTAATAAGAACGGAGTGTCATAACGCAAGGTACTCAGGTTCCCACTCCCTATCCCGCTATGTGCGAGACACAGCGTGAAGCTAAAAAAAAATTTCTTAAGCTGAATCGAATACAGAAATGTTAATATTTTTTTAATTCAATGGAAAGAGAATTTATAGTCCTTATATGGTATACAATAAATTATTATTAACTAACTGCATATTGCCTTACACCTGTAGAACATATCGCTTATAAATATCAATATAATATTACAATAATTCATATAATATCTTTATAATGCTGTCATGGTAGAACGGCACAGTGGCGTCTGGTTGTAAAGGCGACGGTTATGGGTTTATTCCACTCGGTGAAATGAACTGTTTTTTTTTCTCCCATATGGTCTATATGGTTTAGAATGCTTTTGCCAATCCAGCTATATGCGGAATATAATATGGAGCTTAAAAAAAACTAAGTCCCTTCTTTCTATATTATGATGTTTATAAATAAATAAATTGTAGTGTTTTGTTCTTATAGATTGGCTACCAAAAGTAGAATTACAGTGCCTATTACAATTCTTGACATAACTGACCTTTTGAAACATCCACACAAGGATAAAAATATGCTATTATATAGATACCCTTGTAAAAATAGCATACTACATTAACTATGGATAAACTCAAATGATAATAAAATTATATGTTTATATATTTTTTTAGCTTTAAGCTTTATCTCGCACATAGCAGGCTAAGCTGACTGGCAGAGGAAACCTAGTGTCAAGACACTCCGTTCCCAATTTTTTGCTTATTTCTAGAGGCGTGTTGCGTGTTGTACACGATAGTGAAGAATTAAAAATATTAAATATTTCATTTCCTTGAGTGGGAATCGAACTCACAACCTGTCACGTCACACGCTTGGGCCCTTGCGTCACGACTTGTCTCATCCCTTTTTTTTACATCACTAATTAGAACAACTTCTACAGTTCCCAGATTTAAGGCAGTCGCGGCGCATCGGCACAATATCTAACTGTAAACGCTGAGTCTGTGGGTTCGATTCCATGCAATGGAATTAATTATTTTTATTTCCTGGGTCTTATAAAATGCGTGGCATTGACTTTCGCTCTCAACACACAATATCATAAAAGTTGGACGGAAAGCGAGCAGGTTCCCTCAGCCTACCTTCCCTTTATTATCTTTGACTTCAATCCACATACAGATTTACCGTAACTACATCTAATAACTATAAATAATTTATTAATAATAAGTAAAATAATGATAACGCTTTTTCCATCCACAGTACAAGCGGTGCGTCAAAGAGGCGGCTTCCTTTGACCGGCTCCGACGGTAGTCAGATGTGACATTGGAACTTATAATGTATTTTACGGATAACTTTTGTAGAGTCATCGTTTAGGCTCCGAACGATAAGGTTTCAGTTAGAAGAAATAGTTAGAAAAATAATTTTGTATAGTTTATTTTTATGATTTTCTTAGTTAAGGTTAGTTAAGTGAGATATGTTGATATGTTTCATTCAATATGTGAGGTAAGTAAAGAAAACCAAGGACAAGGTTCGATTCTTGAGGGAATCTAGTGTTTAGACAATCTTCTAGAGACATTTTTATTTTAGAGCGTTTAATAGACTGATTTACTTATTTTATTCGACTGGGAATCGAACCCACAACCTGTCGCGTTTACAGTCGCACGCTTATGTCCTTGCGTAACGACTGGCCGCAATTTTAATCTAATCTTTGTTAAACAATTTATTAAATAACAAGCTCCACTTAATATATTCTTTTAAAAATGAAAGCGTTAATTAATAATTCACTTTTAAATTATATCACAAGGACCATTTAATTTGACGTTTCTAAATTTTATTACTCATTTGAAACACCTATGTATGGTCTGCGTGTAGCTCTTATATGTATATTTTAGTGTTAAATTTACTTTCTCTTTTAAATATTTGAATATATAATATAATAAAATAAAATATTTTTTTATATATTTAGATTAATTGAGTTATAGACTTCTTTCCCACTTGGGGGAATGAAAAATTGAGTATAAAATAGTACTTCTAGTACCTGAAACAATTACACACTAAAACCACTTAATAAATTATACATTCAAATTATAAATTGGCAAGAATAATTAATTTAAAACGGCAATAAATAGTAATAAATTATGATAATTTCAAATACTTGAACACATAGTTACTTTGGTAATTCACCATATTATTATCAATAATGCTCAACGGAAACCATTAGTTTTAGATTGTATTTATTATACTGTACTGTAATGGCATTGAACTCTGCGTAAGGTTTTAATATTGTTAAAATATTCGATTTGTGTGCTACCTAATATCTCTCTTTTTCTCTATTTTAGCATATTTTTTTATCTTTTTTTATAGTTTAGCAATATATTTTAATAGTTCTTTATTATTATTTAAAAAATAATAATTCCTTATGTGTTTAACTAAAAATATATAATATAACTGCGTGTGAGATGATTCACAAAGCAAAGTGAACTTGAAATTATGACACCTGAACCTAAACTAGTACTGCTGTAGATGCTAGATGCCAAACTTCATAATTCAAGTGTAATCGGAAGTAGTCTATGAAGTTTGATATCCTTTATAATGTTGGAATACGTGTTTTTTGCGATATAAACGGCCCTATCTTTTTTTAAGATATAATAATATGATTTTTTTAGGAACTCGAAGGACCGTAGATTTGTATATGGTTTGAATTTCAACTTGATATCTCCAAGTATTCCTGAGATAAAAGCTCTTGACAGATAGACATACGGACGAACAACACAGTGATCTTATAAGTATTCTTTTTTCCTCAAACGGCAGTCCCTTTTAACCCCAAAAATCATAATAATTATAATACACAGTAACTGTTAATATGCATATAAATTATTAATATTTTATTAATATAGAAACTTTGAAAGCTTTATGATTTAATCGTCTTATCAAATTTTATACAATTTAAAAATCTTTTTTTAATATTCTTCAGATTTAGTAAAACGTGACCTTTACTTATAAGCAAATAACAAAAACACACAATTAAGACACGCTGTAACCCCCTTTCGCCAAATTTTCGAGACTGCGTGTTGAGTGGTGCAACTCAACGCTGTCGCAGCTGTCGTGTTTCTTGTGAGAACGCTGCACCACGACTCCTTCTTCATCATTGATTAAAAGATAAGCTGTATGATAAAATAAATAAAAAAAATATTTCCAATACACAATAACTAAATTAATATTAAATAATGAAATATTATGAATACAAAACACAAAATAATAATCAAAAGTCCACAAGAAGTGATATAAAAGTCAACGTATTGCTAACATTCATAATATTTCAACGCCGACCAAAGCTCATGATGTATGGTGACAGACGGACAGATAAATTGCGCATAATTTATTATATAGAAGCTGGTTCGGTCCTAATTATGGGTGTTGCAAAGTTGACTCACGGGAGAAAGATTTGTGATTATAGCACGTTTATTATGAAGCTCGCGGCTGTGAAATAAGTTTATATTTATGCATATATTATGATATGACTGTAGTGGCTCAGTGTCTAACTGTAGACGCGACGGTTGCAGGTTCAATTTTTTCAGCGAGGGAATGAATTATTTTTTAGTTCCTCTCTGATATCAAGTCTAAGCGCGGCGTTAAACTGTGCCAGTTTAAAAATAATATTAATATGTTCTTTTCGTTTAGTACATTTAAGTAGTTTATTGTCTGTCTGCCTGTGTATTATTTATATGCTTATGCTATATTTTCAATTTTTGGTCCAATTTCCACTAGCAGGAATGGTCATTTTTTTAAATAAAATTCAGCGTTTACATCCGCCATATACATGTTTATATGTATACAAATGTCTCTAATATAGATAGTTTGTAATGATATATCATAAAAAAATATTGTAAATAAACTTAACTACATATTATTTAAAAGGAAAAAAAGAGAAAACAAAACAAAATCGTCAAATTAAATATTTACGTATATTTTTCATTTTTATGTACTTTTTAACAACAAATTGTAAACAGATATTGCAGCTATTACAATGATATATTTCTAGTACGCACAATTCACTTCCGTGATAAAGAATGTATTGGGCATATATAATATATTATAAATATTAATTTTTAAAACGGTGCTTGACAAAGCTTTTAGTTCGAAAGCATTTTTGTTCTGGACATTTAAAATTTTGTGACAAGAAAATTGGTGCAAAAAAACGGGCTAAATCATTAAGGTTAACATTTAAGAGGTTTTAGCGAACATCAAACAAAATAAGTGTTAAACTCGACAATAATAATATTCAAAAATATTATAAGAAATACAAAAACACAATTTAACAATCACTAATTGTAACAACTTAAATTATAAACTATTTAAATTACGTCACTATATAGATTTGGTACATAAAAATTGAGTTATCCTAACTAGAAAATACCGCACCGAAGCGATAGCGGGCTCAGTGTGTGCACTACGAATATTACAAGTTAGAGATCACAGCTGTCGCGCCCCGCGGGGCATCGTTCGATGATATGAGCCGACTAGAAACCAAAGAGCTCTATGATATATTTACACTGTCCTCAGTTTCGAATGTCCTTTTGGCATGGGCGTTACTGATCGGCGCCCCCCTTCTTGTTCTCGTGGAGCGCCGATGGTCCTCAAGGATGAAGCGGCCGCGGCCCGAATAAAGGATACGACGGGAAATACGCTGCGAGTGAAGGATGTGGGGGCAGGGGGAACGGTAGCGGTGGTGACGACATCAAGTGAGACGGCTTGCTATATGGATGGAACCTTGGCGTCAATGGCGAAAGCGGAGGCGTTGGGTACGTCCTCTGCAAGAGAGGATGTGTCGCGCTCAACATAGACAAACTTGGACTTGATTCTCCACTTGCGGTGTGAGATCTTAGATGTTGTAGAAGTTCTTCAGATGTAGCGAACCTCTTGCCACAGTATGCAGAATCGCCAGCCATCCAGCTGCATACAAATGGGAGTTGAGATGCCGCAGCTAAAGCAGCCAGTTGTGCGTGCGCGTATGCAGCAGCAGCGGGATGTCCACTCGGTAAAGAAAACGGTGTTTTGGCATGATCACACTGTGCACAGCCGGCTGGACAAACTGCCGACTTAAGTAAATGAGAACTGAGTGAACACCCCGTACAATATGGATCTCTACAAATGCCTAAATCACTGCCTGGTGCCTTCATTCTGGCATATGCTAAATATGGATTTAAACCATTTTTTAAAGCGTGATGTTGCGCTGCCATTAGACTGCTTGTCATCAGATCCATGGGCAGAGGGAATCCAGTTGGGGGCAGTCCTCCAAGAAAAGCTGACGAAGAGACAGGTACACTTGATTTGAAGCTGGATGTTTCTTTGGTATCAGCGGACGGTAATGCACTTGGGTATGGTAACTTGGACGACGGATTACTTGAGTCAGAATTCGATTTGGCTTGAGCAGGTGAGTGTAGAGGACTATTTCTTTCATCAGATTTCTCTGAAGGTGTTTTACGGTGCGCCGATGGTGACGTCCTTTGGGAGGATGAGCTTTGGTTGCTGTTGCATCGTGCTTGGACCGGTGTAGTCGAGGCGCTTCCCTTCGATGACGGTGTTTTAGAGTGAGCGTTCACCGAGGACGCCCTATCCTCCGGCGTCCTAGTCTTTTCTCTCGTTAGGCACGATTCATAAGGCTTAAAACTGGGTTTATTATCCACATGCATTGGTTTGTCGTCGTATTTCTTACTAGCTTTTTCCGCAGCGGAGATGAGCTTGGGGTTCGGCGTGTCAGCACCAATTGCGCTGCAGGTTTGCGCCAGTAACGCCAGCGGGCTCTTTTTCGCGTCGAGCTGCAACAAAGAGGTTTATGAAATGAAACGTCGGTGCGAGTGACGGCACAAAGGCGAGGGAGGCAGGGGGGTCCAATCACGCGGCCTATGCGCCATTACACGCGCGCCTGGCAGCCGTCGGCCCCGCTTGACATCTCACTCGGCTCCCGCATCATGTAATCTCGCAGTGAAAAGGCCAATTTGTGCCGCTGAATTTGCGGCGCGCCTGTACTTGCCGCGCTGTCACGTCTATTATCACGACGCGTTAGTTTGAGTATTTGGGGGCGGATTTTGTTTTATGTTTGGCATGTGTTACTCGCACGGAAGAATTCAATTTCCATTTAGTCTCTGACACGATTCCAACAAGACTTGAATAAATATATTTGAACGCATATTTTGTTATTGAAAGTTTTTTATAACTATTATATCATTACATAAAAAATAAATTTACGATAAATTTTATTATTAAGATAGCGTCGGGCCATTAACTTTTATATAACTTACCAAGTACAAAGTAATTATGATAAATTAACTATAATTAATATTTTTTAATGTTCAAAGCAAAACTAATCAATCGAGTAAAACTAAAAATAAATAATGACAGTATCATTTTTATTATATAATTTTAGTCAATAATTTAGTCAAATCTCATAAAAAACGATTAATAAACTTTAAAACTAGTCGACTAATATTAGTATCGAAATAATTTATAACGAAAATAACGTTTCGCTTCATAATACAATCAATCATTTTAAATTGAATGTCTCAGTCTGAGTGTTGCGTGTTTTACGGCCTTGTTTATCGTCTTGAAAAATTATTTTCTTGGATAATTTTTTGGGCCAACACTTTAATTAATTGTTTAAATGTATTTACACAAAATGTTTTATGTTTAACTAAAAATGCATGTATAATCGATTTAATTTATAATATTTTTTCTTGGTTCAATATTAAGATAAAAATATATTAAAACTTTTAATAATGTTTACTTCGAGAACTTTTCGTGTATTTTTAAATAAGAAAGAAATATGTAGAGCTTTTTCGTTCTTTTGTTGTTTATTGTTATCAAATGTCCATTACAAATATAATGTTACAATAATTAGAGACTACAAAAAATTACGGAGATTTATTTCGAGTACCGTTTTCGTTTTAATTCATTTGAAAATTTTTTATTGTGAAATTGTTGAAATTATTTTTTTTATTCTAGTTTTGTATTTTTTATTATTGAATTGAAAGTAATATTGACATTAGTTGTTTTGAAATCTTTTATTAAATCTAAATAGTATTCGTATTGTGCAATTTTCTAGCGCGCGGCGCTATGTCTGACGGTTATGAGTTCGGTTCCAAATTAGGTAACCCATTCGGGTAATAAAATATTTTTGTTTCCTCGGGTAGGTGACACGACAAAGCGCGGCGAAGAGTTCCTCCACTTTACATGCTATGTCTTGATAATTGGTAATGGGAAACGGAATTTCTGGAGATCTTAATCTTTTTCGGTTTCCTTTGCCATCTCTGTTTTATGTAGAATACAGCTTAATGATATTTTAGGAATACTATTCAGATATATCCTGAGCTTTTTTTATTTTGGTGAGAAAAAATATTGGTGGTTATATTTAATGTTTACAAAAATATTTCTGTTTGTATTTTTTTGTTTTAATTAAAGTATATTAAATTAATATTTTTTTTATTTTAAAAGGTCTAAGTATTTGTGGTTTTCATAGTTATTTAAAGTTCTATAAAAAAATATCCTTTTTGAATTATTATTAAAGGGTTTTGAAATTATACATTCAATTAACTCGCTAATAATTTGTTTTAGGATTTTTAAAAGTGTATAATCATATCGTTGTTTGATGTACTAATTATTTAAAAAAAAAATTCAAAATCATATGTATTTCAAAATTCAAATTGAATTTATATTTTACTTTGTGCAATATTTAAAATATATATATTATTATGTAACTAATTATTGATATTTAAATTTACTTGTTTATTTATTTACAAAAATCACACAACATATAAAATCCAACTAATCTACACTTTTCAACACAAAAATCAAAAACCTACCGTAGTTGGCAACGGCGATAAATAATCCGGTCTTAAATACTGATTGCTTGACGTGAGCATTGTGCTCCACAATATATTATCCTTCTCCAGTTTTTTTTTAAATCTTATATATCACTATCACGATCACGCTATATCACATCACTCCACACACGTCTTTACTGTACGACGGTCGGCGTTGGACTGAGGTCTCGCCGTCCCCCCCACCACTGACACGTTGTCACTTCTGTCGCCATTTTTGCATTTTGTATACTTTGCGGGAGCTTACCGCCTTGTGCCCCACTACTTGACACCCTGTTAAATGTCTCAGTCACTGTCTCACTCTAGCGGTCTGATGAAAGGATTTTTGTATGAAATATGTATGTTTGTATGGGTGTATGGGTGGGTGTTGGTTGTATGGAACGGAAGTTGATTTTTGGTAATGAGCTTTGTTGAGCTTTTCTGTTTTATTTTGGTTTTTGGTTTGTTTTTCTTTTTTTCTTTTTTTGTTGTGATTTTATATTGAAATAAACTTTATTTGTATTTGTATGTATGAAATAGCTTGTGTATTATTATTATTTTATTATATTTTTTTTCTATCTTTTACTATACAATTACTATAACATACAATGATTTTAATAAGTATGTTTTTTATTTAAGTAAAAGTAAAAAAAATATGTTCTTTTACTAAAAATTTTTAAATTAATGTGGTTAAGGCTTACGTTGATTTATTAGTTTTTTTTTTATAATAAACACTCAGTCAATTTTTGATATTAATTAAGCTTTCAAAAAGCTTCCATAGATGTCGTTAGTAGTATACAAAGACGATTCCTTACCTCAACCTCATTGAAAATATTAAAGATTGTAAATATCAATGGTCATACATTTATATTGATTTCTCAAGTATAGAGAAACTTTATTCACAATTTCATGGGTCACAGGTTGAAATAAAAAATAAATATATTTTACCTTTTCAACGAAGGCAGGGAGAACCGATTACTTCATCATTTGGATACTGAATTTAATACCATAGTTTGTTTGTTGAAAATTATGAATAGGATATTAAACACAAGTATTTTACGAACGCGAGTCTAACCTGAAGCGATTACGTAAAATTGCATAGAATGTGTCAAAACTGAAAGGAGAGTCTTTTTAACTGTATTAATGTTCTTGAATTACTTACTCTAATTTTGGCTCTACTGCTACTCTACTCTATTTTCTACGTTTTATATGTCATAGCATAGTGAACCTAGTGTTAAGACACTCTGTTATCTAATTTCCTCTTGCGCTTAGAAGTAGACCTCAATAGTTTGACTACCAGAGTGGCGAACAACGAAATAATTCATCCCCTCGAATGGAAATCGAACCCACAGCCATCATAATACATCATACAGTCAGCACCTATACCACTGTGTCACGATGGCCTCTAATCTTTTCTAACTAACTACCAAGCATCACAACATAAAAAAAACCAAGAAAACTATTCATATAGTAGAAACATTTATGTTAATTTATATTTACATTTTTTTTATAACAAAGAAAAAAAGTCTAAAATATGAGTTTTTAATATTCTTATTGCGTAATTGCCTCAGGTAGTGCTGGGATTTCATATTATTATCGACCACCCGAGCTGCGGAGACATGCTATGTCATTGTTTGGCTTACGAAGGGACCCTCGTTTTAATAACCACTTGTAGGTATTAGTGTGATCGTGACTGTAGACTTTTCATTTTTCTATAGAATTCTATAGGAATGTTAATATTTTAATGTGTTTTTTTTTTATATTTCAAATGAAGATGGTTTTTTAATTTGGTTATTTGCTATGTGCTTTTCATTCTTATATGTTTCATAGATGTTTCCATAATACTTGTTAAATCAACATTTTTGTAAATTCTTTATTTCTTTATACATATTATATAATGATATTAATTACTAGATATGGCAGTTGTTATTATATACATATTATATTTTCCTAAAAGTAAAAAAAAAATCATACCGTTATATTTTACATTCGGGACACATTCAAATTACAGTACCGTATTTCCTCAAATTTCTTGTATTTAATTTTTTTTTATTTAATTTTTAATGATAATAATGAAACAAAATTATGATTCAAGAATAAAATATTAAAAAAATATTCAAAAACCAATTAAATTTTCACAGATTAAAGACATTAACAGAATATTTTGCACGTGCTCATATGTACTTATATATTTAGGGTTACAAAATACTTTTTACTTAGCAGATATAACCATCATTTTTATTGTAGTAAGATATTTTTTTTTATCTGCACAGTGTATACCGCATATGTTAGAGTAGGCGGAGGGAACCTAAAGTAAACACATTCTGTTCTCCACTTTCCACCGAATTTTCAAGAGAACACTGCGCTTTATCTTGTCACCTGTGAACTAAGGAAATGAGTATAAGTATAAATAAATAAATTTAAATAGAGAAAAAAAAAATTGTTAACTATAGTGGCTTTCAGTTAGGAGATCATTCAGCTCATCAGCCTATTTTCCGGTTGAAATTCAAATTTGAGACATTGCTTACCCGCATTCAGCGTCATAATTGAAAAACTGAACCGACATTGCTAGTAGAGTACGGGAACTTAACGACGCGCTTCATCTTAGCACAGCTTAACAAAATGAAAATAAATCATACCCCCACTTGATATCGAACTCACAACCTTCACATTTAGCTGTGCTATCGCCGCAATATATCTTTGTAATTAAAAACCTGTAAAGCATTAAGATAACATATTATTTTTAATTAATATAATATATTCTCTTGATAAGTCCTAGATAGTTTATCACGGGGATACTCATTAAATAATCTTAAAGAGTTTTGATGGAGATAACGTTCGCTTATATCTTAATTATAAGTAATGAAACTGTAAACGATCTTTATATTATGATTATGGCTTTATATTATGATCAGCAGATGTAGCCAGTTCAACGCCCGGTTGATGTAAATTTATATATTTGATTATTATGACCTTTCTGATAACGAAATAGCGGAAAATATTATTATTTTTTTCTTTATTTGGTTTAGTGTTATCTTGTTAATTTTTGAACAAATTTTAAATGCTTTCGTTGATTTTACTGTTATCTTTGGAGAGTGGACTTTATTAGTTTAGGGATGTCTACATATATGGACACTCTAACTTTTCTTATAGATATTATGAAATATAATAGAAGTTAGAATGTTTCGGGGACTATAAGCTGACTGTAGAGGTCAGGTTTAAAGGTCGCAGTGTAGGCAAAAGTAACTTAATTAGTAAAGACCACAGTAACTTCTAAATTTAAGAATTTAATGATTATTAAATCCCCCGGATGGGAATTGAACTCACAACCATCACGTCTGTAATCAGACCGCGTCTACAATTATACCCTGTTCCACTCTAGAAAGATGGCCTAGAAGTCCACTTACACCTATTTAATGAATGTCTATAATTGCCCATACTTTAAGCACCTTTAAACACATTAAATAATATCTATATAATAACTAGGTTGCCATTTTTTCCAATTATAATGATCTTTTGAGATAATTACAGGTGTTTACATCGAAAGTGGTATTAATCAGAGGGATAGCTGTCGGCCGCGAGTGGGTGACGGCGCCGCGGTCGGCTTCACGCTGCCCGTAATCGCTGACATTTTACACGCTGACTTTTAGGGATGGCAGCTTTAGTTTATTATTGTACTAGCGACTTAAAGGCGAACTTGCCCGCTTTATTACCAAATTAAACCAAATCTTTATATAGATTGTAGATTATTATGTATTTCAGCTATGTTATCGTAAAGTTTTATTAAAATTCGTTCAGTAGTTTTTGCGTGAACATGAAACAAACATCCATCCTCACAAACTTATTAATATTAGTGGGATACATAGTTATGTTATCGAGGAGTATTGAAATGCTCTCGTAGCGTTGTAGAACAAAGTTTTGTAGTCGATACACGTGAGTTCTATTACAATTAAGGGAACCTGATAAAAATTATTTCATATGTAAACATAACCATGAGCGAGACTGAAAGGTGCTACCATTTAAAGATACATTGCATGGTACGTGATATCGTTTTATACATTCTAATCATAGAAACAACTAGATATTATAGCGTATAACTACCAAACATGTATTAATTTCATTCTATCGCAATATTAAGACAACAAAGCGCACATTTGAAATTCGTCGCTCAGTGCACCACGCAATGTCTCTATCTTAACGCCGTTCCTTGTCTTGTTACCAAAGCGACGTTAAAAATTTAAATATTTTATTTCTCCGTGAGAGAATAGAACACATAATGGTAATAATAATAAAAAGACCAAAAACCTCTAGTTAAAAATAGACAGTGGTAACCCTGCAACATAAAACAGCCGCCGACGTCGGCTGTCACGCTCGCCGGCTACCGTGTCTTCAAAGGCGGCCGACGCCGACGTCTTTAACGTAATTTGCTGTGTCATTCCCACATTGCTTGTTAACTTTTCTATAAATTAGGGTGGGAATAATGAGCTTTTGGACGTTTGGATATTGTTTTAAGCTGTAATTTAACTTTTTTTTTGAGAATTTATTAAATATAAAAATTGTGGATTTGAACTTGGAAGCTGTCGAAGCGCTTTAGATACTGACCTACACGTAAACTACATCACTAATTCCTATATGCTTGTTACAATTTATTAATCACTTTATTAAATATAAATTAGTTAAGCTAGATGCTTTTCTATGGGTGTAGTTGTAGTTATATTGTATTTTGTTAAGTAAAGTGAGAAAATCTTAAAATAGGGTACTTCGGTCTCCATTATTAAAGTATTAAAGAAAGTATTACCATTTTTGGTATAGCATCACATTGGCATCTAATTTTATGTTTATTTACTCAATTAATATAATATTTTTTCGATTAAACTGACTAGTGAGATCACCACGATAGTATCAAAATATGTGCCGTAATATAGACAGAGGGAACGTAGAAACTGAGACATTCCGCTGAATTCTGGCGACATTGCGTGTTGAGTGGCGGAACTCAACGCCGCAAACGTTTCTTACACGTTGTTTATCTTTTATTACCTTTATATTTAACGTATAGTAATCTTTTCCTTTAAACTTAGCTTGTTCAAAGATCACAAGTATAGATAGCGTAGCGCTGATGCTATCATGTTGTGAAGTACAGCAATGTACCTACTTACTGAAGAGAAAATAGCTTTGTTGATAAGAATTCGGATGCAGTACAAAAGAATATTATATGAAACAAGTTTTATATAGTTTTATAAGGTTAGGTCGTAGCTTCAATTCTAATTCGGGTGAATAAAATATTTTCATCTTCTCTTTTTGGTAAGAAGACATACGTCATTCTATACAAAATAAGTTGAAAATCGAGAATCGTAAAGAACGGAGTGTCTTGACTCTATCTGGACTCTATGTTTCCTCTGTCTATCTTGCTATGCATGATGCAGCGTGAAGTCATACATATACTTACACAATTTCAACAGTCAATTTCCTTACTTTAAAACCGTATAAAAAATCAGCTTCACGCTGTATCCCGCACACAGCAGGGTAGGCAGAGGAAACCTAGTATTAAGACACTCCGTTCCCCACTTTCTGCCGAATTCTGGAGGCATTGCGTGTTGAGTGGCAGAACTAAAACCGTATATATGTATGTATATATAAAAATGTACATTCAGTGCTATCAGTAGTCTTGGCACAATTACAGCCGATACGCAGTATCGTATTTAGCTAATGCCAGCACGAGATAAGCTTAACATATGCTCGCTGTTCAACAAACCTTTTGTAAGCTTAAGATATTTCTTTGCTTTTTATGAAAATGTTGTTGTTATATAAAAAATATAAAAACTATTGTGTCTAGGTCGTAAGGTGTTACCCTATTTTATTTTATTTTTTCTAATTAGAATGAAAAAATACTTTTATTAAGATTATTATATCTTTTAATGAGAGCCAAACATATAACTATCGCATACGTCGAGATACCTTAATTTAAGATAGTTCTAAGTACACAGACAATGTATGTGGCATTATAAATTCTCATTACACATAATTTTTTTTTTGGCTTCACACTGTGTCTCGCACATAGCAGGGGAGGCAGTGTGAATGATGTGTAAAGACTTTATTCCCAATTATCCGCCAAATTCTGGAGTGCATTACCTCGACACCAAATCGAGAAAAAATGAAAATATTACTTATTTCATTTCCTCAAGTGAGAATCGAACCGGCCTCGATACTTCCTTACTCCATAATATCACAAAAACTCTATCGTAGCACAAATTTATCATACAATCTCAGCATAGCACAACATTATGCATAATACAGGGTATAGGTTTCAGTTCAGCCAAGTAGATGGGTGTTCGTGTCAAGCGAGAGCTATCTACGGAAGTCACACGGTGACTTGCTTTCAGCGATCTCTTAGACCACAGAGTTGCGTTTTTATAGACATTTTTGAATTTTGGAAATAATCAGGAATGCTTCGGATTTCCGTAACGGTAACTATCAGTTATCGCAAATAAAACAAACAATCAAATTAATTAATCAATTAATAAAATAAAATAACCGTAATCCGAATCCGATAAAAAAATTTCGCATATAGGCCGAGTGCAAATAAGAGTTGTTAGATTTTACTTTTTCATACAGCAGCGCTTTGCTATTAATGTAAATAAGAAATGAAGTACTAGTAATATACAAAATAAATAAATGAAAAAAAAATCATAAAATTTAAGAAGATGCCTAAATATTTACCAAAATTTAACAGTAAGCCGTTGGAGTATCTGTTGGGGCAAAAAGACACAGTCTTTAAGTAAGTATGTATATCAAATTAAAAATGGTATCTTCTGACTGATAATAAGGATTCGCAAGTCAAAATATACTCGAGTCTGTTGCACATATTTAACTGGAATATGAAATTTATATTACACGAAATAAAAAAATCTAGTCAACGCTGATAGCTATAAGCAATGATTATTTTTTAAAAATATATTTTTCTATATGTTACATTAATGTGTAACATAATTTTATCTTATTCTTTTTATTAAAGATAATTTTATTTTTTGTCATATCTAAATATTCCAATTCCCTGCTGTTATAGGAACGCGAGGAGCACAATAAAGCCACTAAGTGGTTGTCGGCCGTCGCCAGCTTGAATCGCTTCTGCGATGTATTTGTTGGGGACAGTGGAACTTAAACTTGTACTGTTCAGTTTGAGTGTTGTATTCAATTTAATTGTTTTATCCAATTTCATTTTGATTAAATAAGTTGAGTCATTAATTATATGTAATTTGTTTCATTCAGTTGTATAACAAATTCTTATATCATAATAATTAAAAAAACATGTTTTTCGCTCTATGTAGAAGAGACAGGTCACCCCCTTTTAAGACATTTGATATTTTGAGTGGCAAAACACAATAAAATGCAGTGTTCTGTAGAAACGATAATAATAAGAGCGAGGAATTAAGAATATTTCATCCCCATTACTTCTTTTCCCGCCACTCAACCTGCAACCTGCCTCAAAAATTGTGTAGAAATCAAGAAAGTATCTTAACACCAGGAACCGTCCTACGTTGCTATATGCGGATTACAGCTTAAAACAAAAAAAAAGAAGAGTTTAGATTCGTATACAGATTCAGTTTATCCTTATCTGTATTCCTATTTGACCTAAATTTTTGACATTTGAGAAGCACAGACCTACCGGAACGTCTAGATAGCATGTCGGCAACTGTTTGCTTCGCTCTACATAGAATAATTGTACTATAGCATACGACGATTCAGCTTCTTACTATCTGTGTCACTATTTAGCACTTAGTACTTAACCATTAGATAAATTGCTTGTTAAGTTAATGTTATTATGTATGAAAGGTTATTGTTTAAAATTATTATTTAAGATTTTGGATGCATTTAGAAAATTGATTATGTATCTTTACTTGTGTTAGTGAATCTGGCAGACGATTTAACGGAAATTCTCATCTGACCTAGTAGTTATAAGTAAAAATTTCATGTTTTTATGGTTTATAATTTATCTGCTGGATAACTGTTGCTTATGTGTTTTTTTTTATATTTAGTAATGTAAATCAATAGAGACGGTTCCATTTCTTTTCGATTATCGGTACGCTTATACAATATTTAGTTTTTACATGCATATTCACCTGATTAGTTAAATTAAAATAGCTAAACACCAGTGCCACGTTTCAAATGATTGAAATAACAATGACAATTAACTTCATGTATTATTAAGGTCGATAGTCTTCCTCGATAAATTACAATCCGTCACGAGTAAAATATTTAAATTCGAAACAATTGTTTCTGAGATTAGGATGTGCAAACAAACACTTTATTCAGATTCATACATAACAATTCAAACAAAAAGTAATACAAGCATACTAAACAGTAACAACTTAATTATGACAAAGTTACTTAACTCGTTCTTTTATAATATTAAATTTAAACTGTTTTTCTTAAGCGACGTTTTAATATAAAAACGTAAAAGAAAAAATAAAAAAAAGACGTTGATCAATCAAGCAACTTCTATACGTTTAACAAAGCGTTAAATCGCTTCACGCATCGCGAATCATCATGAATACTGTTACTTTTAGGCAAATTAATCTTAAATACTTTTAACTAAAGGAAAGTTAACTCTATTAGGTATATTTTAGGGTTGAAAATTGTTGTTTTGAGTAAGTCTGTCTGTTTGTAAACTAAAAACCGGTTTGAGTGGAGCCATCCATCTCTGACACGTCATTATGCCAGTTGCGAATGATTAAAAGAAATTGATTGTAATTCATAGATAATTTGCATTTCCTCTCGTTCGTGTTGAGATCAAAGGAGTTATGATTTTGCCTAAATATTCGTTAGAGTTATTTTGGGGTTTTTAGGTAATGGGCCGGAGGTAGCGGGTTCATTTATTTTGTTTTATGTGGCAACTAAAATAGGACAAATCATATTTATTTATTTTTTTTAGTTTTATTCAATACGGTAAAATGGAAATAATTATATAATCATTGTCTGAATGTAAACGTCATATCTGAATCTAAACGCGATGTGTGCGTGATTCATACAGAAAATTGGAAATTAAATGTCTTAGCACTAGGGTCTTTCTATTTTTTCAATGCAGAAAAAATTAAAGTAAAAGCAGTTTTATTTAATGTTTATTATAGCACAAAATTATCGAGTCTGATTTTTCAAACTTTATTTTTATGTTCTGAGTTAGGTTTCTAAAGATATCAAAGGATTTGTAAATTTATCACAAGTATCCATTTATTATACTTCGTACTATATAATACAAAAAAAAACCAACGACAATAGTACAGCAGCCAGTTTGACATCCAAACGTTCACGCAATTAGACTATGCAGTGAACGGACTATAATATAACATGTTCTTACAAAACCAAGTCATTGTAAGTTTGAGTGGTGAAGGGTTACACGGTGTACTGACGCGACGTTGAACGCTAATTTGAGCGTTTACCTTTCAAAATATTATATGGGGATACCATGATTTTGTATTATTGGGAATTTATATGTATATTTTATTGCTTTTTATGTTATGTTTTATTTATTAAGTGTAGGTAGAGTAGATGGATAAATCTAGTGCAACCGTTCAAATTTTCTCTCAGCTATTAATATTATTAATTAAAAGAGGCTGTTATAAAGCATTCGCATAGCATCTAACTGTAAACGAGAAAGTTGGGAGTTCGATACCCATTTATGGATATTAATTATTTTTATTTGCTCACTTATGTTAGCAAGACAAGGCGAGAGTCACTGAACAGGCACGAAAAAGGGGCGCAAACTAGTGAACGGAGAGTCTTAACACTACGTTCCTCATATCTACACTGCTATAAGCGAGAATAAAAAAAACAAATCATCCTAAGATTAACAAAAATTATACTAAATCTACTTCCTAGTTGACTTCCAAATAATACAACCCCGTTTTTTAAAGTTATACCATTAAATAAATTGTATATAGCGTTGTAATTGCTTATTATTTGTTGACAGGATTCATTTTGTATGAAGACGGGAGTTTGTGAACTGGTTAACGTATCGTTAGTATCGTGTGATCGCAATATACGGTACTTAGAGGCGTACATTCAGTTTAAAATGATGATGTGCTTACATTCTGTATGGATTTTAAGAGGTCAAAAGAAAATTTCCTTCCTGTTCCCGTTGCAATGTTGAGAAATATTTTTTTATTGCTCCTTTATACACTATACCTATATATCAAATTGATGTTTCTCAGCCCCGTCTTAATAAGCCGCTCTCAACTCTGAGATTGATATTGAGATGTCGTATAATTTATAGATTATAGTTTATGTACAAATTGTACTTATGTTTGTGCATTTTCTGTCAGTGGTTCAGTAACGAAAGTGCACGCTGTAACTCACATATTGTATATTAAGTAGGCAGAGGGAACTTAGTGTTACAACACTCCATTTCTCACGTTTAACCCAATTGTCGAGACATTGTATATTGTGTGTGACGACGAGTGGCAAAGTTCAACGCCACGTTTTGCCTAGCTAAAGTTTAGTTTTGCCAACGAAAATTCTTCATTCCAAACGAAATTAAATCTACAACCGACGCGTACATTATAATGACAAAATCTTTCTTTGTATACAAAATTAATCAAAAATATTAACATCTAGTCTATACATACTAATATCTAGTCTATATACATTCTATTAAATCCTATCCTTACGTAATAAGGTCCTACCCTCATTTGCCGCACGCGCTGTTTCAATTTGTTGGTCAGTTGTTTCATTATGAAGCGAATAGCATATTGTATTGCCTGTGGATCCCTAATTGGGTGTACGTAGTGTTATATTATTCTTTATATTGTCCACTGTATATTTTGTTTGTTTGTTTTGGTTTACTTAATTTAATAAGCGCTGTGTGGTGAATGATGATTGAATGGATGATAAGAGCGGAGTTGAGTTCCGCCACTCTATATACAGTATTTCGAATTCTGGCTCAAAAAGGCGTAAGGAGTGCTTTGAAACTAAAAGTGTCTTGTCCCTGTCCATCCTGCTATGCGGGTTAAAATGTGACACAATAAAAATTAAATGTTTAATACTTTCTTTTCCTCGTTTTGGTAACGACACAAACAGCGGCGTTGATTTCCGCCTCTTAACACTCAATGCCACCAGAATCCGGCGGAAAATAGGGAACGGAATGTCTTAATATTAAGTTCCCTCTGTCTAACGAGCTGGATCTGTATCCAGTGAGGTAAGTTTATAGGTAAATATGTATTATAGAGTATAGTACTTACTTTCTTACATATACTTATTTACTTAAGATAGTTAAATTTCAAAATACGTGTTGTTTACTTAATGTATGTAATAAGTAAGTGAGGGCCTCAGCCGCGTTAATTCAGTATGATTGATTGTCTTTCGCCTAATGAGCTCTGGAGCCGTCTTATTGACACTGTACAAGTTATAAGAGTATTTTTTTCTGTAAAAAATATAATTTTAGAAAAATTTCATAAATCTTATGAATATAAGATAGTCTATGCTGTTATTTCAAATAATGGTTACGATTCTTAAAACAGATTTAAGGGGAAATTTTTAATAGGTTAGAAGCTAATGTATAGCAACATAAGCGAAATTACTTATATCTTAAATCATACTTCCGGTTTATATATTTATAAATATACCTTAATTTCAAGTCAATTTCTTATTGAGAATCCAGTCAATTCAATCCAGTCAAGTTAAGTCTTAGTCAATTGAAAATCGCTGACATCTACATCTTGCGACCATGACGTTATGAATTATGATCGCTTTTCCTTCACAATAAATGCATAAATAGGAGTGGCTGATGCTTCAATAAATCACTGGCGGCCATCTATCTTCCAGTCAGCGTGGCATGGACTGTAAGGCAAAATGTTATTGTGGATTGAAAACGTGCCACTGTAGTTTGCTATTTAAAACTAATATTAAGGCTGCCATTGTGAAGTGGCATAGTGTTTGACTGTAACTGTGAAGGTTGTGGGTTCGATTCTTACACGGGAGATATTTTAATTTCCTCGTTTTGGTAATGCTATAATATTTCGGGCGATAATGTTTATTATCGGGCGGCGTGTGGAAAACAAAGTGTCTTCATAGAGTAAACATGCATGGTCTTCTTCCATATTAGAGATACTAATAATGTATGGTGAAGGCCAATTTACGCAAAAATTGTGTATTAACGGAACTCATCGCCGCGCCTTGTATTTTCACTAGATAAAGGAAATAAAAATAAATCATTTTTCCGAATGGGAATTGAACTTGCAACCGTAGCGTTTATCGTCCGTCAGTGTATACATATATAGTTAATTTTTTATTATGTTTACTAAAGTAAAAGAAAGCAATCTATGATCTTTTCAATCGTTTCTTACTATTTTCCTTTTTTATTAAAGTTTCTAAACTGTCAAGTGTAGAAAATAAATATAATTACATATGTTTCTTCACTTCATTTGATAAAAATGCCGCCGTTCCCACGAACAGGTATATATATGTACGTACAACAAGTTTTTTTTTAACAGAACGTTAGTTTCTAATAAATGATTAAGTCTTGAACGTGTTGATTTATTTTCTTTTTTTGTTAATTCCATTTTTATTTCTATTCGTTTGGTACGTAGAGACTGGCTAATATTCAAACAATAATGGCAGAACTTATAAAGGTTTATTTGATACGACTGAAAAAATTAAACGAAAGATAAAGAAAGACAATAAATGTACCTATTTCTTAAATTATAAATTTATTTTACACATTGGAAAAAAACGTATTATTTTGGAAAACTTTCTTTGAAGTAATATGTCACTTTTTGAGAATGGACGTCTGTTCTACTGTCACGAAAAAAGACTGAACGGATGGAAATCAAACTTTATAGCAATAAAGCATAAACAATTGAACATCAAAATAACACGAATGCTATAATTCATGTACCTAAAGATTATGTTTAATTGGACAAGTTTGAACGGACAAGCGGCTTCGTCCGGTCGACCCGTTTTTTATATAGTTTTAATATGTTATATGCCTTAAAAAAATATAAATATAGGTACATTTTATTCTTTCAATGTTCCTTCAATTGAAAATCGAACCTACAACAACGGCCAAACATTTTCCGTCAATACAACTATCGTATCCTAATTTAAAAAATCAACCACAAAACTAAGACCACCTTGTCAGCGTTTAAATTAACATGAAAACGTCATACAATGGTAACCCTTCGCCGCCGCATAATAAACTGTTGTAAACGGTCACCCGCTGAGCGCCTTCGGCCCGCCCATTGAAATGACCTGACTTCACCATAAATATTATGGATATTTATACGGATTACGGTCACAAACAATTCAATTCACGCACAACCAACTAATTGGACATAAATCGTGATAAAAATATTTAATAAACCTCCCGTTCGAATAAAGCTTTCATTTGAATTCGTGTTAAACGATGCATCAATAATGAACCGATACGTCGATTCAACGGACGAAATATGTTTTGTTCTATACCAATTATTTTATTCACAGTCGTTTTTATTTATATGCTGATTTGGTGATTAATTTTTAAGGTCTTTCGTCGAGCGTGTACATATTATTATTTGTTTCGTCGAATTGGTATTCTATTAAAAGGAACACGCTGTATTAAGTCGTCTTGTAAATACATATAAACAAATAAACCCATATAAATTGTAATGGAGCGTGAAATAAAATATTTGTTCAGAAGTAAGCAGGCCAGACGGTTTCCTAGCGTCGGTTACAAGTAAAAAGTCGACTAAAGCACTTTATAATAGAAATGCTAAAGTAACAAAACAGTCGCCATGAATTATTGCCTACATTTTACTTTAAATTGTATGTAAATTTGAGGCCGCAACGACACGTCCACAATAACATAATAATAGTAGATTTGTAAGTCACGTTAGGTTGTTAGTATGTATTTAACCCTTTATCGCGACACGCACGGAGTACGTGAGATCATTACTGGGGTCACGTCGGTGCCTTTTCTCTTTGAATCCTTAGATTTGGAGTTATAATTCTATACCGTGACGTGTATTTATTTATTTTTTCTTGTTAAATACCGGTTTTTTGTGTGAGAATAGCTTGATGTTGAATTTTGGGGATTTAAAGTTGACGAAGCAATTTACTAGATACTGGTTTGGGATTAACATAAAAATGGGTTATTTTAATTTGTTATCATAATAAGGTGATTAATTGAAGATAAGTATGACTTTAATTTAAATAATAAGAAGCTTTTATTTAAATATTTTTCTATTAGATTTTATAACTGGCTTAGTGATAAATCACTCTGTTCTCAATTTTAAGTTCCCCGTAACGGCTCACTTTGTCTTCTATATTACTAGCGATCCAAAGTGGCTTCGCCCGCTCAAAATTAATATTTTGAAGTATAAATTAAACAAAATCTCTACATAACTTGTAATCTATGTGTTTTTCTAATATAAGTTGTATAGCCGAGAAATTTATTTTAAGTCTATTGAATAGTTTTTGTGTTAAAGTAGTACAAACCTCACAAACTTTTACATTTATAATATGAGCAGGAATAAGAATGATGAGATGAAGTAAAGACATCACGAAGAGTATTATTATCGCGTTGAGTTACGCTCTTCAACACGGATCAACGCGAAATTTGGGCGAAATTTAATGGCGAACGGAATGTCTTTACACTAGCCTCTCAAGATAGTATCTTCAGCGTTGAGCTATGTAAAGAAAATAATTAAATCCTTATATGTCTATAGGACATAGTCAAATTTACTACTAAATTGGAATTTAAAGTCAAACCATATTACGTCCACCAAAGCTCCACGCCCACTCATAACGGCGTCGGGAACAATCGCCCGAGGCACGGAAATTGCTTCTCTGTTCACTACAAATACTAAAAATTATACACCCTGTATAGACCTCCCTCTGGCCTAAGGCGTTTTGTGTAGCCGCCAGCGCACGAGTAATTCAATTTTTAAACTGTTATGAAAATCGTGAGTTCGTTTCTATATGAAGAGGAGGGTGTTTCAGAAAAATTGCTTGATGAAAATATTTTTTAAGCACTCCTGGCGCAGTGGAATGTTTGGTACATGATGCAAAACGCGGCGTTGAGTTTCGTCACCTAAAGTACAATTTGGAGTATCCTAACACAAGGTTTTTTTTATTTTTTTATTTACTCACGTCTCTTGTTTTCTTTATTAAGGAATCAGAAATTCCTTATGTAAGATAAAAAATATTAGGTAGATTACTTTTCTTTAATAATTGGTCAATATATTGTAGAGACTTGTCATATATTGTCCCTGAGAACTAGATTATAAATATCGATATTTATAGCTTTCCAAAAATTATTGTGTAATTTGCCTTTGCCTGTGAATGTCAAACAAATTCAAGATTTTAAATCAACTCAGTAGTTCGAGAGATTAGCGCGTGCAAACAAGCTGTTTATTATATTAGCAGGTTAAAGGTGTAATATTTACAAAATAATTTTCATTATTTTAACCAGGTGAGAGAAATAATGACAGACAGTAAATTCTGATTTTGAATATGAAATATAATTTTTCGACTTAAAATTAAATTAAAGAACCTACCTTTACAAAACTTTTTACTCACATTATTTTTAAATGTAGACTAAAATAGCGTGAAAAGACAATATACCAATGATTAACACGTTCCGTGAGTTTTTCCTGATCCCGCGGATTAGTTTATCTTAGGGGGTGTGGAAGAAAGAGCTTTGCCGTTAAAGTTCACTTTCTTTATCTTACCGTATACTTAGAGTGTTTGCAATAACTTTATTAAGCCATAAGCTGTGAAGGTGCCTTAAAATGGAAAATTATATATTACTTTATTCGACGCTATTAAAGCGACGATTGGACGTGTCTTACTGAAAAAGATGGATCTAAATACGAATTCCATTTAGGAAAACATTTATCAATAAAATATTAAGTACCTATTCTCAAAACTAATAATTCAACAACGATAAAGTTAAAATAGAAACTTCGTGTCGCACAATCTAGAGTGATTTTTTATTATTATTTTTCCTTCCTCTCTTAGTATGTTTTACAATATTTAGAATATACAAAGCTGTTTTTTTAAGTTTTACACTTTCTTGCTAAATGTATCCTACATATAGCAAGATAAGAGGACACCCAAGATCAAGATTCTCTATTTGTCAGATGTTCTCTTTTCTCCCTCATTTGGTACGTTAACTGTTGAGACCAACGACTCTCTTCGCCTTACCCGAAAGAGGAAATAAAAATAGTTCATTTCCCAGAATCAGACTGAGACATGCAAGCAAGATGTTGCAAAGTAACACTTACGTTTATACATAAAATATAAAAACAGTTTGTAATTATAAATATTTACAGATAACTAAGGTTTTTACTTTAAGCTTTAGTAAAATAAACAATCTAAGAAACGTTAAAGCAAAATAAACCTAAAATGATATACAAAATCATGAATATTTCAAAGACATTGCCCCTTCCAGCCGGCTTAACATTTCATAATGGTTTATGATCGTTAATTAATTAGAGGTATCTTACGGCTCGTCAGTTTTCATTGCCGCTTTGTGGAGCTTCAAATGTGATCAAAGTAAGCAAGTAAGTACTAAAACTTAAATATAAACTGTAAAGTATATTAGAGAAATATTATTGAGAGGGAGTGGGGACTCTATTTTATCATAGCAGTTCTATTTGTAATATTGTAGTTATTGTATGTTATACTTTAGTTCCATTTTCATTTTCTCATAGGAGGATAGGCGGAGGGATCCTTGGTACCCATTTCTATTAAAACATTCCGATTTCCCACTTACCGTCGAATTGGTGGCATTGCATGTTGGTTTCAAGGCAAAATACAGCGTTGCAGAGCAAAGAAAAGAAATTAAAAAAAATCGTCACCGCGCCACGACTGGCATCATAGCTTTTTTTTTTGTATTAAGCTTTTAAAGAGGAGTTAAAACTGTGCTTTTATTTAAAGTGATCAAAATACAAAACACCTAAATATATTAACTTTAAATATAATTTTATGTCTAATCTATATCTATTTTTTTGGTTGAATGCAATAATGTCAGGAACTTGTGGTGCTATTAAAATATTTTTTTTGTGTACGATAATCCATTTATCGGGGAAGGTTACTTTATATCACGTAAAACGTTTTAATATAACACACAGTCCTGTATTTAGGAAGTTATGGCTACGTCCATTGGACTATGGGTACCAAGTAAAAACTAGCATCTATAATTCAATCCAAACATTTTCCCCAAACTTCAATTTCAACTTACTAATATCGCGTCCAACCACAACCACTTCACCACATAATTTTTCATATTAATAATAAAAAAAATATATTACAAACATTTTTCTTTATGATACTGTTGAATAGAAGATTTTATTTTATAGCACCGTACTGAGTAATTGGTGTAAATATGTCATCGTTCTTTGATTGGGTGCGGGCGAGTTATGAAATGTGAAAATAGATGAAGAAACTTAGGGATGCTCATTTTGAAAGTAAATTAAATAAATTTATCCATGTCCGTACATGTTAGAGGTAATGTTAAATCCCTGATTACTGAGATTCCTTCCAGTGATAATCAGTTCTTTGATTACATTATATAAAAAGATGAATATTAGTGGTGAGATCCGCTTATGCAGGTTCGAGTCCCAATTCTTTGAAAAACTATTGTATCTACATGAATCCCTTTGTTTTTGACTTTTTTAAGTTTAGATTGTTAAAGAAAGCCACAAATAATTCTTTGTATATTTGAAAATTAAACAATTTCGTTATGAAGAAATGAAGTAATAAAAAATTTGGACATAAAAAATACATGCTTTTTCTAGCCTCACTATAAGCTGAGCGAGGAAACGAAAATAATCCATTCACTAAGTACCACGTTCCAGAATCGATCCCACAATCTCCACATTTACAGTGAGACACTATGCGTCAAGACGTCGTCAGCATGTATGCTAAAATTATAATAATATTCATCGTGCACCCCACCGTCTCATCCCTAACTACACCACCTGTCCCCCATAAACCATCCCAGAATAAATATAAAACGACCAAAATAACAATCTCTTTAATCTCCACTAACTCGCTCTAACGGTCGAATTTAATTGACAAATAAAGATTTCGATCTAATATATCATTAGATATATCTCTTGGCTTCATAATGAATTATGTAGTGTGTTGAAATGGTTGTAATGTTTGAAATATCGGTTAAAATGTCAAAGACCGTTAGTTCAAAGATTGCTTATGACAAACATTTACATGACGCATTTAAAAAAAATATGAAACTATTATGATATGGCAGCCTCTGTATGTAAATTGCTTTTTTGTTAACTAAGGTATGATAAGAAAAATAGTCAGTTTCGATCTTAACAAAGTACCAGGCTATTTCAGCATTGTAGGACAATGGACAGTTTGTTTACTTATGTTTTCGCCTACATAATTTGTTGTTGTTTAGGTATACGCACTGATTTTCTATGAAATAAATTATAATAAGTTTGTAATAGATTTTGTATATAATATAATTTTAAATTTTTCAGATTTTGTCTTTTATTTGTACTGCAAGGTCTCACTTTTTACCAAATTTCATAATTGTAGATCTTAATTATGCGGCAAATAAAGTTGACAAACTTAAGTACGCGTATGCTTGCATTTTTTATCAAATGAACTACAAATTTGAATTTGTAATATCTTTTTTCATGAAATACCTATAAATTAACACTTTCCGGATTATTTCCTTTATTTATATTGTAAGTTCTCCTTTTGTACCAATAATTTAATAACTGTAGATTTGCGGAAAGTATCCTATAGCTTATTCATGCAAGTTCCATGGTTCCTTTTGAGTTACAGAACTCTAACAAGTAGTAGAAAATCAAATTAAATCAATTTCACGCTGTATTTTGCATACAGCAGGGTAGGTACATTACGTTCCCAATTCTCCAAAAATTCTAGATGCATTGTGTGTTGAGTGGTGAAACTCTACGCCGTGCGTTGAGTTTCACCACTCAACACACCATGCCAGACAAAATAATAAAAATATATTTTCTGTACCGCACAGTACGTCATAAGCGGCAACGGACATCTAACTCCTCCGATGTTGCATATCGGCATGGCGGTAATCATTAATTGGGTGAACCGCAGGCTTTGCCTTTTCCATAAAGATACACTTAATTTAACATACAGCTACAACTTTCAACACACCCTGTATTTTATGTACTTTCAGATAACATCGAACAATTTTTCATGGTAATTATGAATTTTGGGGAACAACTCAATTTTTATACAGGGGGAGATTATAAATATAAAACTTGTTTTAATGTTATGTTAAATAGTTTATAATACTATATTTTATAGTTTTATATTAATATCGTAAAATTAGTACTTTTATTGTGTAAGCGCGATGGTTATGGATTCGATTTCCACCAGGGAATTGTGAAATGTTATTTGTTGGTCTTTATGCTACAGACTTATTCATATTTTACAGGAAAAATTTAGTGATTCGTTATTCAGCTCTTTACTTTATTCATTTTGGATAAAGTTTGCTTATATGTTTAATTGAAATTGTTAATGTATAATACAATAAATAATATGTAAGTATGTATATTAGAACTCTTCAATAACATAGTCTTTTCGAAGAAGGTACGTATATCCAATTTATGAATTATCGTTGCGAATGGGCGATCGACATGCGAAGAGAACATTGAAAACTTTGCATAAATAGAATTGTATCGGGCTATCTATTAGGGTAGATTGATGTATGACAGAGAAACACGCGAAGGCCTTATAGATTATTCCATGTTTCAAAGAAATTTCATATAAATTTTAAAGACAGCAGGACATAAAATTTCAAACTAATTCGCACCAGTCATCTAATAAGCACAAATAAAAAATCAATTTTAATTTTCTTGTTCTGGTAACAAAATAAAGCGGCGTTTTGAACAAATGATATCTTGAAAGTTGTAAGGAAAGTGGAGAACGGAGTGTATGCCAACCCTTTTATACATATTATAAGATAGCTAGCTAGCCTACTATATATTATATACTATATATTATATACTATATATTATATATATTATAAGATAACTAGCTAGCTATAGCCTACGGTGGTGGTAGGTAGAGACTAACGATATACCAACATAAACACATATTTTTATATATAGATATAACATATATATAAATAACCGAAGTAATCCAGTCAACACAATGATCCCTGTACGCTAAGTACAATAGTACACAAAAGCCGGAGAGGATAAAATCACCGACTCTCGTAAAACGCGCGCCTTACGACCAATTACTGTGGGAGATAAAGCCTTTCAAAGGCAGCTGCTTAGTTACAATGAATGTAAAGTGAAATAGCTGGAGCTAAGTCTTATAAAGTTGTAAGGAAAAAAAACAAATAACATTTTTTTAAGGTTTTTTTTTATTTTTTTTCTTATAGAAGAGATAGATGAAAAACAGAACAGATTTTTTATTGACTATTTTAGTTTTATATTGCTTAATATTTTTATTTAATTCATTAAAAAAATCATCTTTATTTTTTATCAAAACTGAAGTTCAATTAAATAAACTACAAGATACAAATTTACCCTAAAATTAAATCAAAACAGAAGTCAATATAGGAAGAACGTCACGCAGCAACATCCTGTCACCATATAAACCCATAAATCAAGTAAACATAGAAAGGAAACCCAAAAAACTGTATCAGTGTGCTATCGAGTGCACTCTACCGTCTCACGGGTCGTAACGTTACAATTTTACGACCACTTTTATTACCAGACGCTTTCGTGCCCGATTACCCTCGAGAGTGAATTTCGCTGTTAGACACCCCCTAACACGATATTATATTCTTCCACTTATCCCATATCTTCGTTTTACCACCTATCCATTGCTTCCTACACTAGATAGAAAATATTCAGAATTTCGGAAAACCAGAATTGGACATGCCGAAAAATGGCCACCACAAACAAAATACGAGGGTTGTCAGCAATTACACTTTAATGTGTGTTTTATTATCACTCTCTAATGTTCTAGGGGGTATTAATTTATCACCCCTGTTTACGTAGGGTTTGACAATTGAAATGAATGTATGGAGAATTCAAAGAGCGAGCGCCCACGATGTCTTGAGCTTCCGTTTCGTTTCTCTACAGGGGTTTCCAGATGGTTGTTAATAGGATAGGGGGTCTGGCTAGATTGGCTCCTACACAATCGTCGGACAGACAAGCGATGGACGTATCAAAGGCCTCGTGAAATGCAGTTGCAGTTTCGATTGTATCGAGACGTTTGCGGCGTGTGTCTGATGTTCGGGTTGATTGGAACATGTCGACGTTGATACGTTGTTTTGGAATGGTGCGCTTCTTCGATAGTTGGATTTATCCAATATTTCCTTTGTAGGTTGTTGCTGGTGGTGAGTTGGTTTGGCTGTGATTGTGAAATTGATTTAATTAATTATTGTTTGTGCTTTGTTGGCTTTGTGTTTGTGTTTAATGTATTATATTTAATAATATTATGTTATGTAGGTAGTAAGTAGTTAATAGTTTATCTTAAAGAGCGAAAAAAGGGCAAATCTTTATTTAAGTGTAGTGTGTATTTTCTCGTTTTTATTATTCCGTAACGTAACGTATTCGTTTAAAAAAACAAAACAAATATTTAAGGGGTACCCATACACAAAAACAGATATTATAAATTTTCATTCAATTTCCGACTCGCACTTGACCGCTTCTTAAATTCATTTTAAGATGTACTTAAAAACATATACCTTTAATGTAAAAATAATTTCTCTAATATAAAAATAAATTCTCGCTAGCCGGAATTTCAGCGTTCCAATCACTCAAAGCATAAAAGCTTAAAACATGCACACATGAGCTGTAAGTGGAGAATCGAGTGACTTATCACTACATTCTCCAATTACCCTACAAAATCAATAAATTGCGTGACGAACAAATGACATACTGTCACCAAATTGTCCAAAACATTCCTATGTTACATGTCAAACAAAGTATTGTTCATAGTAATTGTAACGTCAACAACGAATATATCACTATCGTGGGCGGTAAGCCGTCGGTAGCGTAATGGTTGTATGAAATGGGAAGCACGCGATTCATTTGATTTATAAATAATAATGAGGCTGACTGAATATTTTAGTGGAACGCGATAGTTGCGGGTTTAATTCCTACTTGGATATGTGTAATATTTGTTTATTTAATATTTATTGAACTGACTGTACGCATACTGGATGTGGGTTTGATTCTTTTTTTTTGTTTGGTTCGATTTTCTCGTTATACGTGTGAGACAAAGCGCGGCGTTGACGTCCGCTGTCCGCCACCAATTATGCAAAATGTTGCAAATGGTGTGTCTCAAGACTAGATTCTCTGTGTCTACTCGGCTATATGCGGCATGTTTTTATACATGTAAATATAAAGAATATCTTGACGTGATTGTCTCAATTAATATATCATACGTACAACATTATATATATTTATAAGATAGAGGGAAAGTATTGTTAAGACACTCCCTTTCCCATTCCCCTCTGATTACTGGAAGCATTACGTGCTAGGTGGCGGAAATTGACGCCGCGCTTTGCCAATAATTCCCTAGCTTTCCTCGACGTGTTAGTCATAAGAAATCCCAATGGCACAATAGGCCACACAGTATATAGGAAACCCACGCACACCAATAGATACCTCAATGGTGAATCGCATCACCACCCTACACAGTTATCTACCGTTGGCAAATCTTTGTTTCAGAGAGCCCACCACCTCTGTGACGCTGAACATCTAGGGGACGAGCTTCGCCAGGTGAAGAATTCCCTTCATCAGAACAAGCTGCCAGTTCCCCGCCAGCGTTGTCAGAAGACCAACAAGCCACCCACAGTAGAGAGACAGCCGGCACTTCTACCATATGTGAAGGGGGTTACAGACAGGATTGGCAACATCTTAAGAAGAGCTTCCATAAAAACTATTTTCAAGCCTAACAAGAAAGTGAGCCAATTCTTGAGACCAGTTAAAAGTAACATTCCTTTACAGTGTGCAGGTGTATACAAACTAGATTGTGACTGTGGCTTATCATACATTGGTCAAACAAAGAGAAGCATCGGTGTTAGGGTGAAGGAACACATCTCAGATATAAAGAATGGGCATGTATCAAAGTCAGCTGTATGTGAGCACACTGTGGATAAACCTAGCCATTACATAAGGTTTGATAAACCCGTCATCCTCGCTAAGGAAAATAGATATATTCCTAGAATGATCCGCGAGGCTATTGAAATACAAAAATATCCTAATTTCAATAGAGAGGACGGCTGGAAGCTTTCTAACACCTGGGACCCACTCATCAAATCTTTGAAGTCTCAGACCCACCATACCAGAGGGCAAGATACAGTTAGCTCATTCTGCAAGAATCCAGGGCAGTACGCGAGGAAATTAAGAAATCGTTGGCGGTAGTTTGATATAGTAATTATGTCAACTGACAGACGAATGCCACCTCAGTCTACCCGTGACCACGGACTACTGCAAAGTGTTCGAAACGTCGGGTCTCCAAAAATGTAAAAACTAAATATACGCGATTAATCCGGTTAAAATAGTTTTATTTAAAATGTATAATAATCGTGAAAATCAAAGAACTTATTATTAGTATTTCATATTTTCAAATATGAAATACTTCATTTCCATAAATGGGAATCAAACCCACAACCAGTCGCGTTTACAGTTACAGGGTTGTGTCTAGTAGTACGAGGTGCGTAGTATTACCTTTATATATATTTATTGTTTATTTCAAGAGCTTTACTCGTACTTATTATAAAGCGACTTGCATCTCCATATTAAAGTTGAAATATCTTTTGAAACTGTTGTAAAGTACTTGTTGGAAGTTCTCTTTGTTATTCAAAACTTTAAGCTCCGGAGAAAGCTTAAAGCCACTTCTTCTGTTTCTTTATCAAGCGAGCTTTTTTCCAGCAGTCTATTTGATGTTTCATACTAATGGAACATTTTGTATATTTTTCTTTTGTATTTTAAATAATAAGAATGATTATTGTCGCCTTCGTGGGTAGGCACAAGACTGACTGTAGTCGAGCGTGGCAGTTGTGGGTTCGATTCTCACTCGGGGAATGAAATATTTAATATTTTCATTATATCGCTCTGGTAACAATTCAAAGCGCGGTGTTGAATTCTGCCACTCAATACTCAATGTCTTAAAATTAGACGAAAAGTGTGTAACAGACAGTGTCTTAATGACAACCGACACTCTGCTTAATACTTGGTTCCCAGTAATAAAACTAACAAATAAAAAATGTAACCTATCCTGTTATGTACAGCGTGAAGCTAAAAAATATTATTTTGTAATTTCTCGGTGCAAAAGAGCAAATTGTCATTAAATCAATATTTTTTATTATTAACCATGTCATAATAAGCTGTTTTATTTCATACATACTTGATTTGACACTTTGGTCATCGCGTAAAGAGATTTGCTGTTCGCAGTTCTTTCAAATGTCGGCGCCTTTGAGTATAGACTGGCGGGGGTAATGGTGTGTAAAAGATTGATAGACTCGACCTTGGGGCTAAGTTGAACACTGATATTTATTTAGTAACTAGTGAACTGAACGCGGCTTCGCCCGCTTGTATGCTTGAAATTTAATTAGCTTCCCGCTGTATCCCGCATAGCGGGGTAGACCGAGGGAACCTAGTGTAAAGCCACTCGGTTATCCATTATTCGCTATTGCGTATTAAGTGAAGGAACTCAACGTCGCACTTAATTTTTTTACCAGAGCGAGGAAATGAAAATATTATAAAATCATTAATTTCCTCGAGTGGAAATCGAACCACAACCGTTCACACAGTCCGCCTCTGTACCTAGGTGTATAGCGAAAATCAACCGTTGCCAAACTGGTAACGTCGTACCGAATGTATTAATTTTATTGTCACATAAATCGCGTCGACGTTTGCCGTTAACAAATTATTTTGTAAGTCATTTGTGTCACTACTGAGATGTTTACAGCATCGAGACGGAGGGAGCGGAGAGTTATTGGAGACGTTAGTTGTGTAATATTTCATGTTTTATGTATGGCAGTCGTTTTTGATATGATATGATGATCTAGATGGATCAGTTGCGTTATTTAGCTGGTGGTTAATCTAATAAGAATGTTGTTGATGCCGTCGTGGCCCGGTGGCACAAGGATGTTACTGTATATATAGATAGTTCGGGGTTCCATACTATTCGATGAAATATAATTGGGAGGATGATGACCATTTTTAATATTAAATTTTCCGGAGTGGGAATCGAACCAATAACTCATGTTAACGACCAGACGCTTGAACCTCAAAAAAATCAAAATACTAACAATTTGCTACTAAAAAGCTCTAACATGTTTAAAATTAAAAGTTAGCTTAGTTAGTTGTATAATATTTTGAATCTCTAACATATCTTTCCAGGCTTTCACAATCTTGTTCTAAGCTAAAAAAAATATATTTCCCTGGAACTCAACCCGTAAAAAAATTAATTGTATTCCACCACTGGACAAAGTGCTAAGTTATGAGTGACATTGTCATTCCTGTCGCGTCGGGCGCTGTGACGCGGCGTAATTACTGTGCCTCATTAAAATGTCCGCTTTTTTTTCATTTATCTTGCATCTTTTGCGTGTTTTGGAGTGAATATTTTTGTTTTAGGTTCACGCTGTATCCCGCGTATAGCAAGAAATGCAAATATTAAATAATTCAGTCTTCCGACTGGAAACCAATTCGGAGCATTTACAGTCACACGCTATGTCTTTGATACGCGACTGTAAATATGTCGGAGAGATTAGTGTTACGTCACTCTGTCTTTAACTTTTAGATAGTTTAAAATACATTTGCCGATTAACTTTAACTTAACTAATTAACACTAACCATAGCTAAGAGTATCTTATTTTATCTTTAATATATAAGTGAACTTTCGTTGAGGTTAGTCACTCCGGTTTACATGTTAGTTTGTTTTTGCAGGCAAAGCTTTTGAATGTAAATGTGACAAGACGGTAAAGGGTTCAATTTACGTTAAGTTAGGGAAAGGAGTGTCTTAATATTAGGTTCCTTCTCTCTACTATGCCATATGCGGGATACAGCGTGAAGTTATTATAAAAAAAAAAATCGTGCCATTCAATACACGTCAGATCACAAACCCAACAGTCGTGAATAAAACCTCGTGTAATAATTAGCCATTTTTGGGTACAATCATCAATTTAAATACCAGCACTCAATAAAATTTAATACCCATTAATTACAGAGACGCCTTAAAAAGCAAGTTTACGCGTTTATCATTTTTTTTCTTTACTTCAGATGTCATTCTTCGAAGTCTCAAAAGAGAAAGGTAAATGCGGTTAATTATGCCTTTTCTTGTACTATATGAGGTATTTCCTTAAATATTTGCATAAACATAAATTATGCGTGACCGACAGATAAAATTGTGTTATAATGTTGTTAATTTTTAAATTTTGTGTGATATAATATTTTATTTTCGTTTTCTTGTAACAAGAGAAAACGCGGCGTTGAGCAGAAGCAATCGAAACTCAACGCCGCGCTTTTGTCTTGTTGACAGATCGAGGAAATAAAATTAATTTATACCCCTGAATGGAAATTGAACTCACAACCGTCGCTTTTGTAGCCAGATGCTGTGATGCTGCGCCACGACGGCCTCTATTCTATAGTCATGGCTACAATAAAAAACTTAATGGATGTTACAAAAGTTTGAAAGTCGAGCAAATTGTTTTCGCTTCATAAATCTTCATTCTTACGTATTTATTTTTTATTTTATTTTGATATTTTGTTAGCATCGTGGTGTAGTGGAATTGACAGTACACGCGATGATATGGATTTGAGTTCGATCCTTATTTGGAGAAAATGTTATTTTTATGAATTTCCTTTTATCGTTTAGTTACGTCATTATGTGGAGTTATGTTACGCTACTCAATGTATAATCTCTCTGAAATGGACGAAGTATTTTAACGCCAAGTCCTCCTTCGCCTATCCTGAAGCATGTGCAAGATAGTGAAGCTAAAAAAAGTAGGTTTATGCTTTTGCACGCAGGGTAAGAACCGCGCCGCGTTTCTAGAAAGAAAAAAGAATATGCAAGTATGTTTATAAATAATTATTTAAATTTACAACGCAAACACGTTAAAAAAATTGTCTATATGCAAATTTTACCGAGGACATGTTCTCAATTAAAACATCAACACATTTTCACAGGATTTGAATCCGCAATTGCGCACCATACCATAGATAACCACCACAAATCCCAATCCCCAAATAGTAATATCATTATAGAACATCTCAATAATACATATAATATATATTTATAATAAAATATATATGAGGCCAGTCGTGGCGCAGTGGCATAAAGTGTGACTGTAAACCGACTGGTTGTGGGTTCGATCCCCACTCGAGGAGATGAAATATTTACTTAAATTTATATTTCCATTTCTTCGCTCTGGTGTCGAGGCTAAGCGCGGCGTTGAGTTCTGCCACTCAACACGCAATGCCCCCAGAAGTCGGCAGAAAGTGGGGAACGGAGTGTCTAAAAACACTAGGTTCCCTCTGCCTACCCTGCTGTGTGCGGGATATAGCGTGAAGCTAATTTAATTTATATATATATATATATATATATATATATATATATTTGGAGTATTCAAACAGAATAGTATATGATAAATTATGAAAACCCATCCGCCGGCATTAGTCGCTCAACAGCTGCACATTTGCATAAGCGCGGACCAATTAATACTGACATAATTGTTTTATAGAACTCTGGATTGGAGATTTATTGCTAAAATATGGATTTAGTTCGTCGAGATCTGAATTGATGGGTTGTGGGCTGTGTTTAGTTTGGACGGTGTTGTGGTGGAGATGCGAGGTGTTTGGTTACGGGTTGGTCGTGGATACGTATTCGGCTTGAAATAATAATGTATTTCGTAACGTTAGTAAAGGAAATTTCCTAAGCTTTACTTCTTTACTTATTTTTTTTTTACATTAAATAGTGTACTATTGCTGAATCTCACACGTACTCACGGTTCACATGATGTAAGTGATCACTGCTATCCACGTCTCTAAACACCAGAGGAGCTACAGGTGCGTTGCCGGCCTTTGAGATGGAGAAAGATACGCTTTTTGAAGGTATGGCCTATCTAAGCTAGGCTCTACGTTGTATGCGATTAAATGGATTGAGCTGATACTGGGGTGCACCAGGCCAGAGATGAGAACAGTTCCTACTCAAACAATACAGGGCCAATCAGTGTTTTGGCTTTCTCACTCTGTTGATGACACCTTTTCTTTGAGGCCAACTTAGCCTTATTTTTTCAGATGATCGCGATACTGACAGATATTCGGAGGTGTTCGGAGCAAAGATAAGAAATACATCGAGAACATCTAGAAAGCTAGCATTCTACTTGATGCGTCTCGAGATGCGTCAGGATGTTAGTTTTACAAGCAGCGCTCCATGCCACACTCGTAGGCATTATTATAATGATATAATTGAAAAAACTCAACACGCATCCAACACGAACACAAAAATGGTGAAAATATTCCGACGTAGCTTGGCGAGAACGCATGGCTTAGTGGTCAGAGCGCCTGGTCGGTTTCCAGGAAGCGCAGGTTCGAGTACCGCTGCGTTCAAATTTTTATAGGTTTTCTAAATATATAAAAAATATCGAGTTTTTAAAGTTTTGATTAAGCGTCAAACTTGAGAAAAAATCAATTAAGTAAAATCGATGTATGGATGCCATTCCTTCCAAGAACTCACGTGTTACTAATTACTTTTCAATATAAAATTAATTAAGGTCAGCACAATTAACCACTAGTAATTAATAATTTCATATAAGTATATACTTAATTAATGGGTTTTTATTTGACTTGCCTTATTAGCTAGTATGATACCTTTTTTTGTTAATAAAAGAAAAAAAAGTTAAAGTATTACGTAGTGTCACTTATTTGTAATTGTTATTTTCTTAACTTCAGGCTGTATCACATAGTAGAGTAGTCAGAGGGAATATGGAAAACCAGTGCTAAAACACTCCGTTCTACACTTTCACCGTTTTGCCTCATTGCCAGACCGAGGAAATCGACGGTATCGAAAGAAATCAAAATTTTATTTCTACTTACATGAGGATTTGGATTTCAATATTTTTAATTCTTATTGCAGTCTTCTGACGGTAAGGGTAATGGTTATTGTTTGATTTCCTTTCAGGAGCATATATTATTTTCATTACCACGCATACGCGTTTAGAACACTCTCAATGTCTTGAAAATTTGGCACAAAGTTGGGAACGGAGTTTCTTAACCATAGGTTCCCTCTACCTACCTTGTTACGAAGAATAAAAAATAAATCAAAACTGTAACTGCAAAACATAAAAAAATAAATACAGTCATAATAAGCATTTGAAATAGTTTTAATGAATTATCGCCTTAATCCTAATGTATATAAGTATTATTTTTCCGTTAAAACTTTCACATTTTTATTTAGCTACACAGATCTCAGTACAACTAACAAATGAGACGTAATTAACCGTGCCTGTAAATATTGTCGGTCAGATTTGTCGATTCTGTGACGAGCTTGTGTTGATTGTGAATGGAATGGAGTCGTGCTATATTTTGTATAATAAAAGTAATTTTATATTTTTCGATAAATTTTAAGGTGAAAATCTATTATTTTGCCAAATTATTTTCATGTTTCTTTTCAGACATTGTTTGTGAGGAAATCATAATACTTAATGCCACCATTGGGAATCGAACCCATAGTCCTGTTTACAATAAGTCTGTGTCGATGTGATGAAGACACGATGTTCCCTACTTGACATAGGGTACATCGTGTCTATATTAGAGAAGATAACCTATACAGCGAAGTTTCCGCGCAACGTTGCATTATACCAAATTAGACTGAAAGTAAGTAATAAAACCAATAGGCTCATCATATATTTCTTTTAGAAAACGTATGAAAAAAATTACAAAGCTGGATTTGAACCAACTTCTCTTGGAAATCGTACGGAGCCCATAGAGATGCAGGTACAAATCCCACTACGCCCGATTTATTATAACGCCAAATGTAGTCATATATTATCTTACAGCATCAGAATAGAGTAAATATATTTTTATATGGCTTTTCTAATTCAATAATGCATTTATTTACGCCTAGTTTACGCCCTCGGCCGTCTCTAATGGTTTTGAAGTATTAACATTGATGTTACCAATGTAGGGGACATAATATTTTTGCAGCTGTCTCGTTGTATGTGGGTATATCTACAGAAAGATAATGTTACAATATAAGTATTCTTAGTAAAATATAAATAGTGTGTTTTGTGCATTTTATTTATTAAGTTTAGCGATACGTCATTGTTGTTTCACTATGTTCACTTACTTCAGTTTCAACTAAGCTAAGAGCTAAGACACTCCTTCACTAAGCATTGTTCAGTTTTGAAGACGAGAGTCGCCTCACGGACTAACTACATCACAAGTAAAACAGAAAAAGTCCTAAAAATATTAATATTTTCACCGAATGGCAATCCAACCCACAACCGTAACTGATGTTATACCTCTGCACCACGACGGTCCATCAAAAATTTCATACATCATAACTAATATTATTAGTCCATTCTTGTCAACGTCATAGAAATTATCAACACTCCATTAATTCACAATGCAGTAAACGCCGTCCAACGCTGTACAGACTACGGCGAGGCGTCACGCGTAATCGTACAAATATATCAACCATTATCTCGCACTCGAGAGCAACAGAACAGAACAAAACGGCGACGGCTACAAATGACCGCTATTTTTCTCTCCTACAGCATCCGAAACCGAGGACTCTGTCAATACAAGCGTTATCGTGTGTTATAAGTTATAGGCGGTAGCGGTTTATAAACATACTTTTTTAAATATGATTATTGAAAGGTATACATATAGGTATTGGTTAATAAGAAAACTACTTTGGTCGTGCCGAAATTTAAATGAGCACTTTGTTAGAAATAATAATTTAATATTTTTATAGCAAGTTATGCTCAATAAAATTGATTAAAAAACATATATGGATGTGGCCGGATTTTGATAAGCACTTCTTCGACTTAACTAATTTTATATTTCATATATATCTTGCCATATACGAGTATACTGACAAAAAACTAAAGCTTTCAATTTTGTATAAGCATTATTAGTAAATTTACTTAGTATTACTCACGTAACGACGCTGCGCCGCTGCGTCTGAAACGCAAAAGTGGCTGTGAATTTGATTCTCACCCGATTGCATGAATTTGATTACTTCTTAACTTTGGTAATGAAACAAAGTATGACGTAGAGTACCGCTACTCATCACGGAGCGGGGAACGGAGTATCTTAGAGCAAGGTTCCGTCTATATACCCTGATATTAGCGGGATGCAGCGGGAAGCTAAAAAGAAAAGTAAAAAAGCTTATACCTTGTGTCTTCCCCATCCCCAGCCTCAACTGCCACCCCTAACCACTGTTATATTTTATTTGCCCCATAAATTACCTTTTATTACACATATTTTGCTGCGTTATAATAACTAATGTAGCGACTCTCAAATAGCATGTAACGCTACGTTATGCGTTTTTCCCTTTATTTATTAGTTTTTTATTGTAGAAACATCCTATATATGAATTACTTGGTGACATTAACAATCGTACGGCAAACAATTGGGATATATGTTTTGTGTGTTTGTTTTCTTATTTTTGTTTTTCTCCAAGATTCTTTTATACTTTGGAGATAGAACTTTGCTATTTTGTTGTATGTGAAAATCTTTACTAGAAAACTATCTGTTTAATCCTAGAATAATATGCAAGGTTATTGAAATATAAAAACATTCTTTTTTCAACAGACAAGACGGCAAGACTTTCTACTGCCTGTGGTGTGAAAACTTTAGTCTTAAACTCGCCACAACAGAGCAAGATAGGGAACCTGGAAACCTAATTTTAAAACATTCCATTTTCATGTAATACTATCTCAAATATTACCATTCCCCACTTTAAGACAAATTCTGCAGGAGTTTCGTATCGTATCGTGTTTCAGAATTCAGCTCTATAGTTAGCTTCATTATCAGAGCAAACAAATGAACATATAAATTTTTAATTTCCTCGAGTAGGAATCAAATCCACAACCTGACGCGTTTAAAATTTTACTTATATTTACCCTATGTTGCACAACACAAGTTACAAAATTATTGATCAGTTCTAAATTCCCTTCAGTAGAATCTAACTTACATGCTCTCTACATGGAACACGATAGCTCCTTTGAGAGTGCATCGCTTTGTGAGAACTCAGGAAATGACATGCCTCGTGTCGATGGTATTGGAAATATTTGCCAATGGTGATAAATACGATGTTCCAGTCAAGATATGTGGATATTTAGTTTAGTGGTAATTGTTGGTTGTAGATTTGATGTCGGTGTGAGGCAATTTTTCTAATATTATAGCTTGTTAGAAAAAAATGTAATGAAAAAAATAGTTGTACATTTGTACGTGGGCATTGCATTCCGTGTTGATTGGCAAAACTCATCGCCTTGTTACGTTAGTCGGAGCGAAGAGTTGAAAATAATTCAAATATAATAATTAAATGCATGTCACTACCGTTACGTTTACATCCAGACTGCCCTGTAATGCGATAAGCATTCATTTAAAGTATATAAATAAATTATTTATTAAATTATATTTTTATATTTTATTTTAAACAAAAAAAAACTTAAATATTCAAACAAACCCGTAACAAATATCTATAACAGACAATACATTACAAAAAAAAAAGGAAACAACGAGCAAACTTGTCGATATAACACATCCGTTTACTTTCGCAATGCAAAAGGGGGGTAGTTTGAAAAATTACGCCGCCCCTTTAGCGAGATCTATGGACGCCGTTACGCTGGCACGCCACACAAATCATTGTAAACGGTCGATGGTGCATCATTTAAATTTATTCTAGACACCTACCTCCTACCCTGGGGTAGGTTTTGATAGATAGCGTTTGGATAACGATGAAATTGGGTTTCTTATTTCATTTTGAATCGAATAGATGATATATATGTATGTATAGCTTTACTATAATTATAAATCTGATGTGTTGGTTTAGTTGTTTGTTGAACGTACTTATTTAAATTGAAAAATATTTTGTGTTGAACGGTCTATCACGCTAATCGTTTCTATGTAGCCAACTCATAGATAACACTCAGTTATTTTAATTGACCACGCTAAAGAAGCCAAAGTGAAAGCTAGTATATTATATATTATGTAGTAAAGTGATAATTTTGAAATATTAAATTGTACGTGCAATTAATAATTATTGCAAAAATGTCTTCAAAATTTGTTAAGAGGTTTTTTTGTGTACTTTGCAGATTTTTCTTATTATTTTGACGTTAAATATCAATGTGTTCTTGTAATTAGGCCGTATACTAGTATTAACATAACGTTTCTTTAAACTACGAACTAACATAATGATCCACATTTGTGTAATAATAACTGTAATATCATTTAGTAAAATTCATGCGAAACTTTTCACTTAACAGCTTTTAATTATATATTAAAATACTATCCATATATCACTGCTCTGAAACAAATGCATACATAAAGAATAAACACCCTCTATAACATTAAAAGTGCTATAAATCAAACCTATAATAACGTTAGAATTATAAAAGCTGACGCATAAAGTACGCATAAACATAAATGTGCTAGATTTGTGTGACGTAAATAATGACTGAATGAATGGGTGGAAATAAAAACAGCCGTTTGAGAACGTGTCGAATCGGCCTTTGTGTGGAGTGGCTAGTTGTATGATATTGTGAATGTGGATATGATTAAAAATATACTTATAGATATTATTTATATTTTATTCGTAATGTAAAATTTTAATTTAGCGCGGCGTTGAGTTCTGCCACTCAACACGCAATGCCTCCAAAATTCGGCAGAAAGTGGGGAACGGAGTGTCTTAACAATAGGTTCCCTCTGCCTATCCTGCTGTGTGCGGGATATAGCGTGAAGCTAATTTATTTTATTTTTATTTTTAAAATTTTAATAATGTTATTTTGACATGATAACGTCTTATAAATCGATGAACGCTGGCTGAATGCATGACAAATTATTACTTTTTGTCACGTTCCGCCTGAGTTGAGCGTGCAAGCGAGAGCGCGGCACATCTTATCCATCTCTTAATAAAAATTTAATTAATAATGTAAATTTATCGTTTAAATTATAATTTTCAATGAACTTCTTTAAATTCTTATTATAATTCAATTTAATTATTAAAGAGTTAGAGAATAAGATAGTATTATAATGATATACCACATCGTTCTGTTACATATATATTTTTTATAGCATGTTATTTTAAAAGCTTAAAAATCTTTACACTTTTTTCCGCATCCACCATCCACCCACCTACGCCATAGGCAAGGAAATCTAGTGTTAAGACGCTCCGTCCAATTTTCATCTATTTTTCAAAGTATTGCGTGTTGAGTGCCGGAGCTAAACCCCACGCATTAAGATACACTGCTACACTGCTTTACACTGCGCACTGCGATACGCAGCTTTACACTACATCACGCACAGAGCAATGTAGGCAGAGAAAACATAATGTTAAGACACTCCGTTCTCCACTTACGCCAAATTAACTTTACGTGTTATCTAAATTAAAATAAATATAAAATATTAGACAACTATTCTCAAAAACACTTCAAACTTCAATATCATTAAGCACATCAAACTAATTATTATTAAGCTAAAATCTGTCAGCGTTAATTCAAATATAGTGGCACTGTTGTGAAATGTAGCACTTCTTGTATGGTACGCAACATAAAATATGAAATGGCGTAGTGACGTGATGGATGGGGCGAGTATAATTGGTCGACCCAAGTAATAATGAATTGGACATAATGAAAAATTATTTCGCGTGTGACGATGTGTGTATATTCTGGTAGGAAATAAAAAAAATTTTTTAGGGCATTTGTCATTTGGACTATTGGAAATAGCACATGAAAGATGTTGGGGCCAGTCGTGTCGTTGTGGCTCAAGCGTGTGACTTGAGGAAATTTATAAAACATTTTGAATTTCGCTCTGGTATCGAGGTAAACCGCGGCGTTGAGTTCAGCCGCTCAACATACCTTTAGAATTCAGCGGAAAGTGAGGATCGTAGTGCCGAATTTAGTGAATCAATAAGTGGACTATCCAAGATAAAAATGAATATTGATTAGAACCAGCAGTTCGTGACGTTAGCGCCTTCAAATAGACAACCTCTTTAGCTTTAAAATATTATAGTATAAATTAAAAAAAAATTGTGTCATTTCATTTTTGAATAATATTGGATTTTTGTATATCAATTATTTAATTAATTTATACAAACGTAGTTTTAATTTGCTGTTATTCGTACTTTTTCTATTCACTTTAACTTTCGACTATGTCTCTAATATCAGAGAAAGCTTGTGTCACTCCTTTCTTTACTTTTAATAAAAAAAAAAAGTAATTCATATAAAGTATACAATGGTAGGGTGATATGATGGATGAAGCGGGCATAATTGGTCGACCCCAGTAATGAATGGATTATAATGAAAAATTATTTTGCTACTGACAAGTGGTGTATACTCTGTTAAGGGGCTTGGTGTGATGGGAATGTACTGCCATTAGTAACATATACAGCGTGTTTTTGTAATATCATTATTGTTTTTTATAATATTGTAACATCTGTGCTAATATTGTAAATTGAAAAATTAGTTTGACTGACTGTGCAATCTCAAATATTTATGGTTTGATTTAAAAAAAATATTTATGTGTTGCATATGCCATTTATAAAGGAAGACTATAGCTATCCTAGATATAGGCTATCTTACATCGTGGTAATCGTTTTTATGTAACATACTGTATTTGCAATCTCGGGTGTTTAGAATGTATCTATTTGGCGCTCCACGGGGGCGAAGTCCCCGGGTAGCAGCTAGCTAACTAATGCAATAGTCGCCTAAATATTTTTGTGTATGGAATTATATTCCTATTGGCTTTATTTTTTCTTCTGTTTTAGTTGTCTCCTATTAATTTAATATTAATCTGATAGAGTATATTCGCTAATAACTCCATCATTCACTACCCATGGAAAAAATCACGAAAAAACGTTACACAACATCTCATTTTATCAAATATTGATCAAAATAGTTTGAAATTGCCACCCCCACACCTAGAAAATAGATAACCATGCAGAATTGACCATTGCGTATATAAAACTGCTGTCCGATGACAAACTGCTGCTCATAACGACTCGCCCCATCGTATTTTTACGTTTAAATGTACTACACCCTTCCACAGTTATACTCATATCTATGGTAATATAGTAAAATATGGCCGTTTTTAGAATCCATTTGAACGATATAGATGGTTTTATTGAAATGCCGTGTAATGTTATGGAAGTTGGTGAATTTCTAGTTTGTTGGTTTTTTTTATTTTATTTTGAATATTATAGTTCTTTAAGTTTGGTTTTTTAAAGTAAAGTTTTATGAATATAATATTAGAACAGACATGATTAGTAATTTTATATGTAAAAAAACACACGCAGCACCTTGTCTCGGAGAGACAATGTCTCCGAGAGACAATGTGATGCGTAGAGTTCTGCAACTTCATATCCAATGTCTCAAATTCAGAAATTCTTAAATATTTTTCCTCTGTCGATCCTGCCATACGTGCTAATATAATAATAAGCTTAAAGCTTTGCTTGCACGAGGCCGCCACAATGAAATGGTGGATTACAAATTTTTGCACAACCCACCTATAATTATCGAATGAATGGGATTGATTTTTAAACTAAACACACCATGAATAAAAACATCTAGAAAAAAGCTTATTTAACATTTTATTTATATATTTTTTTAACAACATATTTAACTTAATATGATAATGGACAATGTCTTATCTCATTAAAAGAAATACATACACAATATCATAAATTGTAACAATACAATATAATTTATTTAACCATTTGTTACGACAATAAATTTGTACGCTCGATTAATTTCAATGGATGTTTTCACCAGCGCATGATATAGGGCTGCCCATCTGTGTTTTGTTGCGAATGTTAGATAATTATACAGGATGATTGAATTGTTAGCCGATGCTGCTGAGGGAGGTATTGTGTTTCAAAGTTTTTTTAACGAAATATTCTTCTATAGCGACGAATAAAATTATGACATTTATATGTAGAAATCTGAATGATGTGTTCTGTGTATACAATTGTGTATACAATAGAAAACAAAAAAATTGGGATACCGAAAAAAGAAAACGGAGATTTACCTTATAGAGTGAAGAAATGTAAAAGAAACGAAGTTGCTATCTACAATTCGTTACTATATTAGTAACGAACACGGTATCATAAAAAAAATCTTTCAATATTTTTTGACAAAGTTGCTGAGACGGAATGGTTATGAAAAATACTAAATAGGAAAATTTCAGTTCTGTCTCTGTTGTAAGAGGTAACCTAGTGTTGGAAATATAAATTTGAGTAATATTAACTTAACTTAACTTAGCTTCACGCTTTATCCCTAACGGGGTAATCAGGGAGAACGGAGCGCCAAACGTACGGTAAGTACGTGAGTGATATTTATTTACATTCGTATTTTTATTTCTTCGCTCTGGTGTCGAGGCGAAGCGCAGTATTAAGTTCCGCCACTCAACACGCAATGCCTCCAGAACTCGGCGGAAAGTGGGGAACAACGGCGTGTCTTGACACTAGGTTCCCTCTACATAGCCTGCTGTGTGCATGATACAGCGTGAAGCTGCTTTAAATACATCATATAACCGTCCTAGGTTCTTGTAAAGGCCAAAGTGAGTAATTTTGCCCTTTATAAGAATCCTAAATATAATTATATTATATATAAATATTTGAGCAAAATCGTCACACTAACTAATTCTGAAGTTAACACAGTAAAATGTAGAAGGCAAATCTGATTACTTTAAAACCTAGCTAACACATATATATCTATATCACTCACACCTACGTGATTTTGACGACTTTTAGAGGAGCACGACGCGTTTATTATATTTGACAGGGTAATTTGGGTACAGAGGCCGCGTCACACCAATCTTATTAGGGATGTAAATGAATATGGAATGAATCCATTATTTCACAAACAAGCCCCTCGACTGGGGTGATAATATTGTAGGGAATAGGCGCTTTAAATTATAAATATGTTGTATGGAGTTGTTATTTTATTTATAATTTAATTTTTAAATTTAAGATACAGGCTGGTGTGGTTATACTAACATTAGCATTATACGGTTTTCTTGATATGGGCTTGATATGCAGGAGAAACCTAGTGTGTGTGAATGTGAACGGAATGTCTTACACTCCGTTCCCATTAACGTAATTCCGTTCCCCAATTTCTAACTATTTACTATCATTTACGTAACATTATTCAGCTTCACGATGTATCCCGCACACAGCAAGGTAGGCAGAGATAACCTAGTGTAAAAACACTACATTTCTCATTTTCCGCCGAAGTTTTCGGGGCCTTGCGTGTTTACTGGCAGAACTAAACGCCGCATTTTTGCCTTGGTGCCAGTGCGAATAAGTGAAAAAAAAATACCTCGAGTGAACGATCGAATCCACAACCGTCGACATCCACAACGACGTCTACATTATTCGTTGAACATATTTAAAATAATACACGGTACTAACAACTTCATATAATTCCCCACATCAAGTCAAAATGTATTTATAATGCGTTGCCATATTTACGCGTATATTACGCAGGTAATTTATTAGCTTCAAATTGTAGGTGCCATACAAAATGTATGAAAGATATAATTAGGTAGCGACTTCGAATCCTGATTGAGTACTCCACTTAAGTGACAGGTGAAATTATTCATTCCTTAACTGTGGAAGACGTGTTATTACGTGATAATGCAAAAATAATGCGTGAGAACAGTATCAGTAATCACATAAGGCTTTTTAAAATTTGAGTAAGATCGACATTTTGGAAGATAATTTAGTTTATAATTTTGACGTATACATATTTTTTCAATTTATGTTTTATTTTATATGACACTGCTCTCTAAGTAATAAAGTAATTAAGATCTATCATGGCGCAGCGGTGTCGTCTTATCACAGTAGCTAGACAAATCAAGGCAAAGTGTCAAAATCAGGAGGGAAAGGTTTTCGACTCTAGGTCGTTGCTAGATCGATCTAGGTCGGTCGTGCTATACATTACAACGTGAATGGAACCTAGTTTTGCGACACTCTGTTCCCCTCTTTCTCTAACAGATTGTCTATCAGAGCGAAAAAATGAAAATAATTTAAAATCATTCTCCCGAGTGGATATCGAACTCGTAGCTATGCGCTTAAAGCCATACACTGACCCACTGCGCAAGTCTACGACAAGAAATGTGCAAGTTAATTTACGGTTGTATTACCAATGTCTACTTAGAACGCCCCGAGCGATGACGCCCGGGTGACGGCAAGTGATTAATTTAATTTTGGGGAAATATCTAATAAAATATAAATAATATTGTCAAAAGTGACACCCTCGTTGTATAGTTGACACTTGAGACGATAGGTTTCACTTCGAATTTCGCTTGAGGCCATGTTTGTATTTAAAATGCATATTTTATTAACATTTTATATACTTAACAAAAGATACTGTATTATATAGAGAGCAGTAACCCCTAAATATTTTATTCAGTTATTCTTTTTTGCACTTTCATGATTATTGCAGCAGCAGGGTAAACGAAGTGAGTCTAGTGTTAAGACAGTCTCATCCTCATTTTTCGTCTAAATTCTGACCAGAACCATAGCGGGGAAATAAAAATTATTCACTTACTCAACTAAGCATCGAACCCACGACCATCTCATTTACAGTCAGACGATGTCTCTCTGTCAAAAATTTTATTACTCATTTACTCTTCGTATTCGTATCTGCGACTTTCCCACTATTCTACCGACCAACTGTTAAATTCAATCATCATAGACATTTGTATTTGTAAATAAGATATTTCATCGAACAATTTTTTTTCTAAAACCCAAGTGTCGTGAACAGATTGCTTTATAAATATTTACTATGGAGATAAAAGGCTTTTCAACGCTCGTCTTTCCCTTTGATGTAAGTCTAATTTACTGCTAAGTAAGGTAATTGATTTGTTAAAATACAAATCGGTTTTTACGTGCGTTCGTAATTTTCATATTTACGTTTCCGTTACTTTTTGAGTGAGATTTTTTATTTTTTATTGGAAAAACAATATGATTTTTAATACAATAAGTATAACGTATGATAGGTATTAAATAAATATTAGGTCTAGCTGAACTAGTGACTTTATTCTCACTCTGATAAAAAGACAATGCGAACGGGGATGAGTTCCGCATCTCAACCTGTCGGTTTTGAAACAGAAGAAGACATTGTCATGTCTCGAAAATTCGGCAGAAAGTGGGGAAGTGAGTATATACGGGATACAGTATGCTAAAATAAAAAAACACAACATATAAGCTAAAATAAATAAAAATATAGTGAAAAATTGATTTCAAAATGTACTTTTTAGATGATGAATGCTTATTTATCTTTTTTTTTCATTTCTCAACTACTTACAATTAAATATGCATGAGAGCTGTACCTTTCAATAATTTTAATACAAATATAGCACATGAATTCGTACTTTAGCTATATTAACAAAAAATAAAAAAAAATACCTACAAGCTATCCATAGCACAAGTACATAAGTGTACGACATAGGTTCCCAGGTTCCTTTTGCCTCCCCTTTTATGTGTGAAATAGAGCGTGAAGCTAATAAAAAATACTGTACACATATAAATAAGGAAAGATATCAGAAATTACATACTACAGATGTCAGGAATCTGAACAATGTCCGACGCGTTAACTAGCTCGGGTCACCGCAACCAGCAGATTACTTAGGGGAGGAAACTGTCATAGAACAAAATGTTTAATTAGAATAAGTATCGATCTCCTACTGATAAAAATCTCTGATTTTTATAATTTTTTAAATCAAATTCTTTATAAATAGATATTTTCGTATAATTTCTGTTATATAGGTTTGAAAACTTGACGTTTCGTACACTAAGTAATAGTCCTTGGTGTCTGTCAGGTTATTTTTTTCTTCGATTTTCACGATTATTACACAGTGGCGCAGTGGTACAAAGTGTGACTGTAAAACCGACTGGTTGTGGGTTCGATCCCCACTCGAGGAGATAAAATATTTACTTAAATTTATATTTTCATTTCTTCGCTCTGGTGTCGAGGCAAAGCGCGGCGTTGAGTTCTGCCACTCAACACGCAATGCCTCCAAAATTCGGCAGAAAGTGGGGAACAAAGTGTCTTAACACTAGGTTCCCTCTGCCTACCCTGCTGTGTGCGGGATATAGCGTGAAGCTAATTTTTTTTTTAATTTATTTTAATTTTAACTGGATTAATCGCGTATATTTTGTATTTTTATACATTTTAAATTAAACTATTTTAACTGGATTAATCGCATATATTTTGTATTTTTATACATTTTAAACGTTGGGTTTCCAAAAATGTATAAACATACAAAATATACGCGATTAGTCCGGTTAAAATATTTTAATTTAAAAAGGTTTTATTCTTATTTAGTTTCTTTGTTTTTATCTGAACATACAGTCTACTTAAGTTTTACGCTGTATACCGTACATAGTAAGGTAGGCACAAGATACATGGGAACCAACATCGTACACTTATGTTAGTGCCCAGACTCTTTGTCTTTATTTAATATACTTCCGTTCGCCACTTTCCACCAAATGAGATTTAATTACATAAATGAGTGACAATCTAGATCTCCCCTATTTTATTCTCTCATTTTCAGGATACAGTATAAACATATTGTATATTTAAAATTAGATAGATTCTCTAACAATTTGCCGTTTTAAGCAAATGTATTTAAATCAAACTCAAGTCACAGATACTAACTTTTTAATTTTCTAACATTTACTGCACAGTATGGTATTCTCTTCCAGTAAATTTAATTTCTATGCCAAGACTGAGGTTAGGGAGGGAATTGTTAATTGATTCGGAGGGAGGTTTAATGGCCGGTGTCGCGGTCCTCCTTAATAGCAGCTGTCTTGAATATTCTCCTGTAGGATACAGGCGTCACTTGATTGAAAATAAATGAAATTAATGAAAAATACTTTTTTTCAGTTTCACGTTTAATCATGCATATAGCAGAGTATGAAATCTAGTGTAAAGTCACTCCATCTCTCACGCGTCGCTCAATTTTCGAGACATTGTATGTTGAGTAGCGAAGTTCAATGATGTGCTTTGCTGAAACCAGGATATTAAATTTAAATAATTATAAAATTCGTTTTTCCGTATAAATTTTATGATTAGAAATCAAACTCACAACCATCGAGTTTACATTCAATCGTTGTGCCGCTGCGCCACTACGCCCCTTCTATTTTCCACATAGAAAAATAAAGGCCAGAACCGCTCATCCTAATGGACTTACCGAAGATTTACCGTTTTAATAGTTGGCAATATGGCAATGGTCAGAGATTTATCAGACAACTAAATTAAAGGATTTGCGTGTTATAGAAGCGGTCACAGTGGGGATTGACTTCATTGTACCTAACTAAATTTACCGTAGGCACCTTTGTTGAGAGACAATTTTCATTTTGTAGGCTATTTTCATATTGTTATTATTAAATAAATGCGATGCTTGTTAGTTGGTTCTTTATTTCTAGGGAGAAATATGTAAATTCTGTTATTTTTTTACTTTAATAAGAAAAAAGTTAGCATTGATTTATATGTCAAGTTATGTCTAGGAATTCGTTCTAGAGTAGCAGCCACAGAATGAACGACGACGTTCAGCAGGCAAACCAAGGGGGCTTGTCATTCTGATGAAGGTCGGTAACAGCTGGATATGGAAATATAGGATCGATCATCTTGGGAATCCTCGTTGGTCTCCTATGTCCAGTGGGCGTAAAAAAGAGTGAGATGATGATGACTGACTGAAAATGAAAATAATTATTTTTTCGAATGGGCATCGAATCCACAACCGCATTTACAGACGTTGTCCAACGGCGCTATAATGTTTGCTTTGATTTTATCACATATATTTAATAGGTTAGGCAGAGGGAACCTGGTAACCTACCACAAACACACCGTTACACACCGTTTCCATTAAGTAATCTCTGTTTTCCATTTTACTATATAAATAATAAGTGAAAATCTCATATAAAACAGCTGACATGCCCAAATCCCCGAGCACCGATAACAATCGAGTAAAGGTAAAAGTTTCAAACGGCCAAGTTCTCGATCCCGACGAGATCTATCTAATGCCGTCCCTTGTTATTTAGTCCTGTGATTTTGTGAGAATGTAACGTAAATTGCGGGGCTATAATGTCATGGTTCAGTTTTATATTACTTGAATCAGCTTCACGCTGTATCCCGCACACAGCAGGGTACACAGAGGGAACCAAGTGTAAAGACACTCTGTTCTCCAATTACACAATACTTTTATATTGTAATCAATTATGAAATAAAATTTTGCATTTAACATATTAGAGTCCATATAAAATTACGGGCGGCGACTAGTTTTATAAATTTGCTATTTCATAAGACCTTTCCACCTTTCTCGAGACTAGGTACGAACGAGGTTAGTAAAAATGTCCGCGCGAATTGTCGTTTCTATGTTAATTTTATAGAGCATCCCTTTAATCCCGCTGTTTCCAACGAGCGTGTTAAGCTTGTCGTTTTAGGGCTGTCACAATGGGATTTATAATAGAATTGTTTGTTTTTTCTTATACAGCTTAAGGGAAGCTAGTGTTAAAACATTCTATTCCTTGTTTTCATCACAATTTTCGAGATCATGCGTGTCGAGTGGTAGAATTCAACATCGCTATTTGTTTACCAGAATGGAGAAATGAAAATAGTTAAAAATATAATAATTTCCACCGGTGGGGTTTGAACCCACAACTATGGCATTTACAGTTTCCAAATCGCTTTTATTGCTATTTTTGAGCTAGTAGGGACCGAATGGAGAACGTAGTCTTAACAATAGGTTCCCAGGTTCCCTCTTCCTACACTGCTACAAGCAGGATACAGCGTGAAACTAAACAAAATACTGCAATACTTGCACCCCTATAAAGAAAACACCTATAAAGATTCGCTGATAGTTTGGCAAATGCAAGCAAGCGTATGCAGAAGTTAGAAACAAGATAAAAAAGGCTTACGTAGACTCTACAAAGATGTTACAACTATTATGAGTTTGTTACACATTTTCTCTAAAATATAGTTCTATTTAGTATTTTCAGCTCCGCGCTGTATCTCGCTTGTAGCGGGTTAGGCAGAGGAATCTTAGAGTTAAGACACTCTGCTCCCCACTTTTCTCCAACTCTATGAAATTATACTTTTAAATATTTAATTTTCTTAAATCGGCATCGAACCTACAACCTATCACGTTTACATGCCACAGCTGGCTTACTTAAATTATTTGATATCAAATATTTTTATTAGTAGCAACTCAAGATAATGATTTTTTATTTCATGCATCTAACAAGGGAAAGTGTGGCATTAAAGTATCGTGTGTAAATATAAATCTACCCTAAAAGAGAAACGAACCCATAACTACCGTTATATTTTAAAACGTTATAGCTATATAGACACATATGAAATGTAACAATACAAAAAGGCTCCTATTTAAAAATCCAAGTAAGGAATATCTAGAGATCAATAGTTTATTCAATTTTATCACTATCAATATTGCCTTCTGAATGGCTATGGCAACACTGAATACTAAGAAACTCACCAGGTACTGCCACAAGGTTCTAATTTGCAATACTTGTTATACTTGTTACGACTTTGTTGTATTTCCATTGCTGCATCTTTACTGAAATTAAATTTGAACTTTATTTCTCTGATATAAGGTTTAAATTAATATGTGTTCTGCTAGTTGGTAAGCTAACACAATCACGTTAAAGATAAGGATAAGATGTTATAGGCAGTGTTGGAAAGATTGTATTGAGTTGTTATAATCGCTTCGTTATATCTTCTATAAGAGGATCTAAGGAATGATTTTCTTGATTCACAATACTGAAACTAAACATGGTGTTTTCATATTTAATAGTTAAAGTAATAATCGTATCTGTGGTTGGTTGAGGGCATAAAGTGTGACTGTAAACGTGACAAGTTGTGGGTTCGATCCTCAATCCAGGAAATTAAATATTTAATATTATCATTTTGTTCACTCTAGTGTAGAGACAAGAGAGGCATAGTGTGTGGAGTGGCGTTGAGATCCGCCGCTGTGTGCGGGATACAGCGTGACACTATAAAAGACTGTAGTTGGTGATACAGGTGATGGCTATGAATTCATTTTCCAATTAGAGATATTAAGGAAATTTCTCTGTTTTTAGCTTGACGTTGCCCTCATATATATAACCTGTTTTAAAGAATACTTATCTTTCAATTCCAATTAATTTAAAAAACACTGCGTGGTAGTGCGAAAAATTTTCTTCGCTAGAATCGAATCCACAACAACTGATTTTCAAATACCATTATGCCACAATAAATCAAACCAATACAAAACCTATCGAATAATAACCAAAATATAATTTAATATATTTTGTAACAAAGCCATTACGTTACGTAAAAGGTAAACTCTGTCCAATGATTTACTTAGCGAGTAGTAAACTTGCTTAAGACAGTACGCCAAGAAATAGGTAGTACGCTAGTCAAATAACGTGGAGCGTAAATTGTAGACAACCTAGTTAGGGACTGACAGCTTCTATGTAAATATACAAGTTGCTGGCGGAGAGCGGTGAAATTGTGTTTTTTTATAGAATTAGTGATTTTCACCCGATAAATATAAATAAAATGGCAATAAGTACATTTTTTTTGTTTAACGCTATATCCTGCTCAAGGCCGAGTAGGCAGAGGGACCTAGTTAATTAAGACAGTTCCATCCCATACTTACCTCCGAATTTTTGAAGCATTCCACCACAATGTTGAATGGTGGGAATCAACGCCGCGCTTAACCTCGTTATCAAAGTGCAAAATTAAATATTTCCCCAAGTGGGAATCGTCTCACTGCACCACGACAGCATGTGATTAATATTTTTTTATACTATGAAGCACGTGTGACTTAAATCGCGAATGTTGAGGATTCGAATCCCACTAGGAGAAATTAAATATTTAATGTTTTCCCGTACCAAGGCTAAGAGCGACAGTGCGTTCCGCCATTCAATCTGTAACGTCCCGAGAATTTGGTGGAAAGTGGGAAACGAAAATATTTCAATGGAAACGGAGTCTCTTAAGATTCACTAGATTCCCAGTTTTTCTTTGCCTACTCTGTATATGTGCGGGATACAGCGTGAAGCAAAACAAAAGCATCAAATCCTATCACTTACACCACACAAAGCAAGTATCACGCGAAACGTAAGCGTACGTGTATGTAAGTAAGCGCTAACTAACGCGAAGAAGACGACTAGAAATATTTGCGCGAGCGGCACTTAGCGCTTATCACGTCAATAAATCGCTCGGAACGTTCATTTGTTGAAACAGGCATTGATAAAGCTGTGCCGTGATTATTCGATGTTTCGAGCTTAAGCGAATTTGTTGTATGTTTTTAAGCGATATTTTTTTGTTGTTAATTTTTGCATGAACGTAAATTTTGTTTTCGTATATTTATTGTTGTATTGAATTTATTATTTTGCATATGCATATATACTTTTCTTTTTATAATATAAAACTCTTAATGACTGACTGACAAAGCACAGTCGTAACTATGTGGCGTAGAACGCTGAAATGAGTCGCGAAGGATTCTTAGGGAGGTAGAGGTAGAGAAACACTAGAAGAAGATTTCCCGAAATACAGCCCATGCAAACTAAGTTGTGGACTAGAATCAGTTCTTGTAATTTTTTACCTCAAACAAAGAGAATTTGCTTAAATTTTGAAAGACATTTCTTTCTTATGAAAATGATTATAAAATAGACTTTAACACAATATAAAATCTAATAATAAAAGAGGAATTTGGACTTAACTCTCCACTAGAAATACAATACACAATTTGAAATGTTGTAGTAACCAAAAAAATATGAATAGGAGACTTATCTTAGTAGATATAAAACATAAAACAAAAACCAACAAACATTATCATTTAACTAACGTTTAATCGCAACAATTTGGGCCAAAACTTTGATACCTCGACAAAACCAATATATTTTATACGGTGTAACTCTAAATTTAGTAATAAACAGACCGACAAAATTACCCAGTTTTGTATATTTATATTAATTGCTTATTCGTGATCATTTATCAAGTACTCTGCAACGAGTCCGTGTACAAATAAATCCCATTTATATGGCCAGTTAGTTTGCTAATAGTAATGATATAAGTATATATATACTTTAATTTGTTACAATAACGTTAATATTGATATTTATTTAGAAAATGTATCAAAATTTTAACGTAGCGGGACTCGAAGCCGCACGTCCTGGAAATCGACCAGAACGTATGCCTTAGGGGTCAGAGCCTGATCGGTTTCTAGGAGGCGCGGGTTCGAGTCGAGCTTCGTTAAAATTTTTATACGTTTTCTAAATAAATATTTTTCTTTCGTAAGTGTGGAATAATACTTTAAAAAAGTTAAAATTTAATAGATTTAGTTTGATTTAATATTTTAAGTGTCATACGATTATTTTCTTATTTATTCAAATCATTTTAGTGAAATGAGAGCGGTGGACTGCGAAATTATTCGGATAGCTCATATGTTTTTTTGAGGTTAATATATTTAGATAAAGCTCGTACTGTAGGGGCACAAGCGTGGCACGCTATGGTTGTGGATTCAATTTTCATTCGAGGAGTGAATATCACTAAGCGAGGCAAAGCGTTCCATTGAGTTTTCGCCTAATTTTGAGACATTGCCTATTAATTCTAGAAGCTCAACGCCGCCCTCAGTCTTATTTTTCGAGCAAAAAAATAAAACATATCCATAAATAAAAACAAAAAAACTACAACTACATAGATATATTTGAACAGCATACCCGGTCATTAGCCAGCTAAAGTCACGTCGCACTAAGTATTAATAAGTTAAAACAACACAAAGCATAGCCGGTGCCACTCAGTGTTGTTTACGGGCACCTGGCCACGGCAATTACAGCCACTAATGTTTCTAACACGAAATATTGCTGGAGCCGGGGACTGTTGAAATGTTGCTAGTGTATATATTCTTTTATGATGGTCGTTTAATAATTATTTATTTATGTTGTTATTTTTTTTATTGTATTATGTTTTTGGCGGAGATGTAAGAAATGGGGTAATTTGTGTATCGGTTGGTATTTGGGGTAGTATCTGATTGTAAAAGCGTATGTTGGTTTTGATCTGTGCTCTAAAGAATAATTATATTTAAGTTATTTCCATTTTATTTAGATCTTGTAGAAAAATTAAAAATTTTTAGAGAGTGAGAAATTTTATATTTTCATTTTGCAAAAGGGAGATTAAAGGGTTTAACACAAGATTCCCAGGTTCCCTCTGTGTCTAAAAATAATGTATAAACTTTATTATTCCACCGCCCACTAATTTTTAGGATATTGAACATCCTAAAAATTAGGATCGGAGTGTTTTGAAACTAGATTTTACATTTTTGATTTGGTCATAAGATGCATCCAATACGAATATTTTAAACATAAGTATTTTGTTAATCTTAGTCTAGTTATAGGCACTAATATATTTTTTAAAAAGAAAATAATCTCATAAAGATCACAAGATACAGATGATTAATTGTTATATGTGCTGATATTATATTATTATAAGCAACAACCACAGTAATGGAATATAAAAATAAATCACAACCAATTACAAACTAACTTTAAACACACATATCAACAAACAGTTCGAGAGAACTCACAAAAATAATAACGCAACACAAATACCAACATAAAAACGAACGCAAAAACGTATCGGCTACACACGAATAACCATCGACGATAAAACCAAACCAAATAAAAAATGGCAATCATAAACAATATTTTATTGGGACGATCAATTATATTTTATAGGTGCATTCAATACCGTCTACAGCCGGGAGTTACTCAAGCGAATAAAGCTATAATTACAAAGAGAGGGCATAAAGAAGATTTACACGAAAACTGTGAGCCCGAAAGTCCCGGGCAGCAATAAAATTTGGTACACACGTTTATCTCCTCGTACAGTACAAACAAACTGCGGAAGAGAGGATAAGGCCCAAAGACCAGTATATATCTCGGTGAGCAATAAAATAAATCCGCTTCTGTTCCATAATAACATTCAGAGATGTGAATTATTTTCTAATCCGGCAGTCAGAAAGCTAATAGTGCGCACGTGCTGGCCTCCGCGTTGAGTTACAGCGAGAACATCCCTAGAAAAACATGAATTTCCTCTAGAAGGGGTGGTATAATGCTCCCTTAATGCGACACCTTAATAATTGTCAAATAAATTTCTGGAAAAAGTGGTGTAGCTTAGCGCCGGGAATGTAATGACGTCATAAACTTTCAACGCAGTTGATCCGGCGGTTGAGGTGTGAAAAAGCGGGGCTTAGCTTTGAGCAGTGTAAGGAACGCTTGCAAGTTAAATTGCTTGGGTGTAAATAGTAGAGTATATTAGGTTTAAATTAGAAACTTTGACATAGATAAGTTGCTATAAGTCCTGCTTTTACGTTAAAATATTATTTAAGGAAGAGATTTGTTTTAATCGATGAACTTTCTTCTTCTTCGGACTTAGATCCTGCTGATAAAAACGCATTTTTTTACGAAGTATACATCGTTTAGTAAGATATGCAGAAAAACGACACTGAATCGTTTTTCTGCATTCTCTTCACCCAATTTTTGAGGCATTGTTTTTTAAGTGGCGAAACTCATCGCAACACTTTATCTTGTTACTAGACCGAAAAAAATTAAATTATTAATTTAAACAAAATATAATAAACATACAAAAAAATACAAATGAACTATTATTTCACAAGAAAAACCAATTTCAACCGTCACGCAACATTTGAAACAGCACAGCAGCACCTAGCTCCAATCGTTCCGCACCGAACACTGAAACCAAGTCAAGCCGTGTACCAAAATAAATAACTTCGCGAACAATTCATTCAACTCAACCAGGTTAAGTAAAGGGGATTGCTCAAATTCTCATCTCAGCTGTGACGTGCGACATAAATAACGTGTAATATTTTCACGCCATTTCAACTCTGCCCCCCACAAAGGAATGCATGTCTGTTTAGATTAATGTACCGCCATATATTTATACCCTACTCCTGTTTTTGTATGAACTTGGCTGTCGTAACTGCTTTTTGCTGATAGTTTATATTAAACTTTATTGAGCTGGAGGTAGAGCTGAAATTTCAATAGTGCTTTTCGGGTTTTAAGTCGTATATGGTTATGTTCGAGATGAATTTTCCACAATGTTCTTCTCGTGTCTATCTGAGCACTTTGTAAGATAAAAATGTGGACCCGAAGGAGAATAGATCAAGTCTGTCTGCGGAGAGGTGGCGGTAGCAGACAACCGACAAAAAGTTGCTGCTGTAGGGCGACTATGATGCAGTTTAGTATGGGATTTTGTACATTTTCTTGAATTTTTTATTGAAGGAAATAATGAAAGTATTAATTGATAGGTATACTTAGCTGTTAAAATTGAAACTTAAGTTTTTTTTAATGAATTTTACATCCCTATATGCCATATCTACGAATCTCGAAGACAATTAATAATTAAGGGTATTTTTTTTAATAATAATTTCAGCTTATATATTTTATGTATTTAACTAGCGACCCGCTCGCGGCTTCGCCCGCTTAAGCCACAGAATTATTTATTTAACACACTGAATTATGTTCGTGTTTTGATATACTTATAATGTATGTTTGTAATGTAATGAAGTTTTTTATGAGAAAGTTGTTAAAACTTTAGGTCGCATTTTCGTACCTCCCATAAGAATCTTCAATTGAATGTTTGAAATAAAAACACAACTTATCGATACTTACTATATGTGCGATAATCTCAGAAACGGCTTAACCGATTTAAATACTTTTTTTGTTTGTATTCTGGCAAACTGCCCTTAAATATTAAGTATTAGTTTTATTTTAAGCAGCTTCATGCTAGTCAGAGGGAGGAACCTAGTATTAAGACACTCCGTTCCCCACTTTCTACCGAATTCGGGACGCATTGCGTGTTGAGTGGCAGAACGCAACGCCGTGCTTAACCTCGACCCCAGAGCGAAGAAATGGAAATATAAATTTAAGTAAATATTTCATCTCCTCGTGTGGGGATCGAACTCAGAGAACCAGTCGGTTTTACAGTCACACTTTGTGCCGCTGCGCCACGACTGGCCTCAACTGGATTGGACTTTATTTTAATCGGTTCACATAAAGTTAAAACCAGATCCACGCTTTATCCCGCCCTTAGTAGGGCAACTTAGTGTAAGATATTGGGTATAATGTGTGACTGATGTGCGAAATGAAAATATTATTAAATTATAATTCAATCCTGCATGTGTGGATCGGACCCACAACGTCGCGTTACAGTTACAATTGGGCATATAGGGTAAAATAGTTTAAACCCGTACCTAAAGAATTTAAGCAAGATACATCAACAGTGAAGACGTAGGTTTTTTTCTCATTTCACAATGTTTATTCATATCTATATTTCGTATGACGCGGTTACGCATAGGTACCAATAATGTAAACACATACTACTACAAAAATAGTACTAAAATGTTTAGAACTTTAAACTTTGCCGCCAAAACCTACGACTCGATAACGCAATGAAGCGTATGCGGCGGTTTCCCTTTGATAGGTTTATGTGTGCGTGCGTCGTTCTTGACAAATTGTATTTTATTTTACAACGATAATTTTATTATTTTGTTTGAAAAAATAACTTTTTTATTTTCGGGTTTTTAATTTAATATGTAATAGGCTTTTATAGAGTAGTTAAACTGTGGTTTCATTTAAAGTGGTCCTAACAAAAAAACTCTGTATAATTGAGCATATTTAATATTTATAGTGATTTTTTGGTGAAAAGATACCAATAGTTATTACAACCACTTGCGAAGAAGCATAGTTTAGGCAATTTTTTATTCTTATACCTATTGAAAAACTACCAACGTTCTTAAGTTAATATATTATTTTTTCAAATTAAAAAAATTGTCTATGTCATCCTAATGGCGGAAAAATATTCAAAATGTATTGTAATACCACATTAGTATCGACAATGTAGTGTTGATAGTAATTAAAAATAGATATACTACAGGAGGATATCTTCATATGCACTGTTTTAACCTGTTTTATGTATAATATAGAATAATATATTCTATAGAGGAATCACACATTCTTTTTATTCAGTTTAGTAAATACATTTTTTAGAGGTTACTCTGTACTAAAATTGCATGCAACTCTGTTCCCGCATTTACGTTCCTGATATATCGATATAAATAATAGAAATACAAAATATAGGAAGGAAACACAAATGCAATTATATAGCATTTTTTCTTTTTTTCATACTTGAAACGTATTAATAAATTACATATTATGTATTACATACAATTAATTTCTTTTGAATATATGCGTCCCGTGTAGTCTTATTTTAATTTAGTTTATATTCAACAATGGTATCTATGAGAAAATCATATAAATCTCAAATTTGCATTAAGTATATGCGCGACAAATGAACGTATAAGTCAATATCAATTCAACCGATTTTAATGATTCTTTTTTTATTAGAAAGGGTACATATAAAGGGTAGTTTGGTGAAAGTTTAGTTAAGTTCAGAGTGTGAAATCCAGTTGAAATTGAAGAAGTCGATTTTTTTTATTAAAAAATATAATTATGTAATTTTTTCTACAAAAAATTCTTTATACTCCATGATAAAAACTATCCTATAAGTGACATTAGGCTTTGAACTATTACCATGCCAAAATTAATTTAATTTCATACAGTAGTTATCGGTATTTTAGGTGATTTATATTTTTCAGTTTTTGTTTTTTTTAAAATAAACTATCATGAAATTCGGAATGAAACCCAAAAAAAATGTACCTTGAGGCCCTAGGCTAACACTATGCAAAAATTCATCAATTTCTGTCAGGTAGTTTTTGCGTGATTGACGCACAAACAAACCGACAGACAGACAGACAGACAGACAGACAGACAGACAAGAATTCTGCTGAGTGGTTTTTTAGGTTCTATAATCGACATATTAAACGACCTAATTTTTATTTTTTTTATATCTTTCATGTACAGAATTGACTTTTCTATCCTTTTATTATATATGGAGATAATGTATATCTTTTGTTTCTGTAAATATATGTGGCTCATATCATTTTCACAACTAAATCATATTTATATTATTTGCTTCTATTATATGCGATTATTTTAAATTTACAGAAGACTATGTAAAACTGTAACAAATTATATTTATTGGATGTCCACTCGGGAGATTGAATTATAAAAAAATCCTCATTCTCGCCAGATAAGATTGAGTTTCGCCAATCAACGCACAATTTCTTAAAAATGCACTAAATTCCTATATCCGGAATATGCGGGATAATATTGCAAAATATAAAATTTTGGAAAAGATCCCCTCCTAAAGTATATATAGTAACTGGAGTGCGGAGAAAATTAAAACCATGGCCACCGTGAGATAGACTTTTGACAGTTGCTACATTAGCTTTCTGGGATGCTTTGTACTTGTTGAAGCCTTAATTCGCAAGACGCTGTAATATATCGCTCATAACTTGTGCAATATTTTATGCATTTCAAGTATACTTTAAATATTTTAAGATGCAATATTTTGTACGTCACTAGTTGTCGCCCCTAACTTTGTATGTGTGAATTTCGAAATCAAAATGTCGATTTCAAAACCTTTACTTATAATGTAGAAACTTAAGTAAAAGATAAATGAAAGAAAATAATATTTTAGTTAATTCAAAGTAAAGAAAATTTAAAAATTATATGTGAAATTAATGATACCATTTTTTTATTTTTGGACCACTATGGATATTTTAAACACTTTCATTTGAAGGATATTTATATTAAACTGGACATTAATTATCCTTCAAATGAAACATTAGCCCCTGAACATGTATTGGATATCTATTAGACGTAATGTAAAAAAAATAAATTATAAATTTCACGTAATCAATATTTTTAGGGCTCCGTACCTTTAAAAGGGAATTAATTTTAATAGTGTACTTCCAGTTAACCTCTAATTCTGAAATTTAGCATCTAGCATCTACAGACAGTATACTACTTCAGGAAAAAATATGAAAACATTTGTGGTTAAATCCTTAAAAATAATAGCCTTAAAAATGAGGGCAAAGATTGATATTAAAGCCGCTAGTAGAAGTGAGGTATCAGATGAAAAGGCTCTGGTTGAGCTAATACTGAATTTCAAAAAAAAGCTCGAGACCTCAAATTTTTGTACAGAACACTCGTTGTCGCCCGACTCGTTTTCTTTCTCCGTTTTCTTAAAAGAACATCGCTAGTGCGACTGTAAGCGTGAGGGTTATGGATTCGATTCCCACTCGGGGAAATGAAATATTTAATATTTTCATTTCCTCGCTCTAGTAACAAGTAAAAGCCGGGCATTGAGCAACACACATTGCCTCGAGAATTTAACGAAAAGTGGAAAACGAAAGCGCAATGGGAACGATGTGCCTCTATATCAGGTTCTCAGGTTCCTTCTGCGTATCCGACTAAGTGCGGGATACAGCGTGAAGCTAAAAAAAGATATATCTAAAAATAAGTATGAACAAAAGAATAACTTTTACTTTCGAACCCTGGCTAAGAAATAAAAACGTGGCAGTCAGCGGAAAGTACCATTATTTATGTTGAAGACGCTACATTCGTCTCTGTAGGATCCAAAAGTGACTGAGAGTGACTGATATATTTTTCTACGTATATGTATAAGAACTTTGTTTTTTATGCCAAGTAGCTATTTTTTTGTAAGCTTTGTTTCTAAAGAACGATTCATTTTGTTCGGTTTCTTTTTGAACATACATAAAAATAGAACAGAGTGGACAAAGCAAAAATAGTGACTAAGACACTCCATTCTCCGAGGAAATCTATCATTCCTTCGTACGGAAATCTTACCTTCTTGATTTGATTTTTCTGTGAGAGCGTGCGAGCGTTCAGTGAGAGCGAGTGCTTAGGGCCAGCAGTGGCGCAGGGTCATAAGCATATGACTGTTTACACAACAGGTTGTAGGTTCAATTATCAAGAGAAAAGGAAATATTTAATATTTTCATTTCCTCGCTCTGTTAACGAGGCAAAGTGCAGCGTTGAGTTACTTCCAGAATTTGGCGGAAAGTGGAAAACGGAAGTGTTTTAATGGGAATTGAATATCTTAACTGTGTTCTCTACTATGAACGGTATAAAAAACGGGATAACGAGAAAAAGAATATACATTTAACATTTTTATATTATTATTTCACATTTAAGAAAGAAAAATACTGTTTAAGAAATGCAAACGAGAGGCGCGGGTTCAAATCCCACTATGCCATTTAATTTTTCAAACGTTACTAAAAAAGAAATATGAATATACTCTATAAGCATATTTTATTGCAATAAAGTACGCTGAGCCCAACGTCACAAGCGTCGTTCTTTGATGGAATTTTAAATTGAATAAGAAATAAATCTTGTTGCTTTTTAAGGTTGTATTGACGGCGGCTGTCTCCGCCACAGTCTGGTTTATGTCGTGACATTGACGTATTCCAGCACTGTTTTATGTTAGTTTCATATGAAAAGGTTAAATGCGGCTTCACGCATTTTTCCGCATAGCAGGATAGGTGAGGTAAACTATTATTAAGACATAGATTTCACCACTTTGCCTTTGCTTATTTTGTTGCTAAAGCGAGTATATGACCAAAGTTTATTCTCCCATGATAAAATCGAACTATGAACCGTCGCGTTTATAGTTAGACGTTTTACTGCTACTACGCGACAGCTTCAATCTTATTTTTGTTAAGCTTTATGCTATAATCCACACATAGCGGATTAGGCAGAGAGAAACTGGTAGAAACCTAGTATTAAGACATTACGTTCCTATTAAGACATTTTGTTCCACAGAACTCTGGAGGATTTGCGTGATAAGTTTCGGAATATAACGCCGCGAATAAGAATCGCACTCAATCCCAATCTTATTACATTTGTTACTACTCTGTATCCGCTATAAGTAAAATTATAATATACACAAACTGACAGTGTAGATATTTTATTACTCAAAGGATGCAAAGGACGAATGCAAAGAGACTCCTGCGCATCGGATCAAAGGCGTGATTTATATATGGGTTTATCATAAAATATAGTGCGCTAACGAATGTTATTTATAAATGTTTGAAAATATTTTATAGAAGATGATCTCTTCGCCATTTTCAAACAGAAAGGCATCCTCGGCTTTTCTAAGTAACAAAAAACAAATAAAGATTTTTACATTTTTATTATATAGTAAATCCTAGGGAACGACAGCGTTTGTATGTACACAAGAGCAACTTTGAGTTTCAACATTCAGCGTACATTATCTCGAAAACTGGGCGATATCTGAGAACGAAGGGAGTGCTCTGGTGGTACTTTTTAATTTAACGAGCTGGTGGTGAATAACTTCGTACCTTAGTTCAGATACGTTAAGAATCAGGTCTATCAATATTTCAAAATGAGATGTCTTACTTTTATCTTTTAAAGAACAAACGCAATTAATAAGCTCAATGTTTTATTTTAGTAATTAATATATAGACACTTTATGTATAAATAAATTAATTTGATATTCCATTATATTTTACGTAGCTACATTTTTGTTAATGTATATCCGGTAAAGTTAAAAAAGTGAGGTTTTTTTTCTGTAACTTGACTAACTCCCAGTATTACTTTAACCCCTGAAATTATTTTTCAGATGTGTATAAAAAGCAAATTGTCTCAAAAATATTAAACTCAGGACTTCAAGTACTAATATAAAAACAAAACAATTCTAAAAACGTCCACAAAACCAATTAGGAATGATAAATTAGTACAGATGACGATAAAATTTCGGTAGCTATACGATGTCATAAGTCGAATCGATTGTCAGTTCGTGTATTGATAAAAATGTGACCGTTGCAGATAGAAGGCGGTCATTTATTAAGTTCATTATGATTACTGCCGGCGATTCGTTACGATTTAACCGGTAGCTGACGGTATCGGTTGTGTAAGGATAACAAAAAAATATTGCTTTTGTTGAATTGTGTAACTAAAAAAGTAATTGTTGTAAAGTATTTGTGTAATTAATAAAATCAATCAAAGTAAAGTAAAGTATTTTAAGTTAAGGATACTATCTTTTTCTTTTTTAAGTACCTGAAGATTGGCCACTAGCCTAATCTGTACAATAGTAGATGGAATATTGTTGTTGAGAGCTCTATTTTTACTAGAAGAATTGAATTATTTTAATTACTTTATTCTAGTACTAGTACAAAGTGCAGCGTTGAGTTTCACTACCAAATTGAAGAACGTAGATTTTCAACAATTAAAAATTAAAATAATATTGACTTCATTGATTACAGTAAGTATATTATTTGAATTGTACAAAAGAAAATATACTAATGTAAAAAATATCCTATTCCTGCTAATATAAAAAAATACACACTTTCATGCAAAAACTACTGAACAGATCAAGATAAAATTTTCAGTAATATAACTTATACTTCGGGATAGCAAATAGGCTGCATTTTAAATAAGAAAATACATAATTTCGCTTTAATATAATAATAATTTTATTAAGTCTAAGCTGCGTTTGTGTCTTTTTTTTTCTTTGTTAAAAATTCACTAAAGTTAATCGCTGAAAGTTTTCTAAAAAGGCGAAACGTAAAACGTAAAATATCAGTGTAATGATTAAAAAAAAGACACATTATTTTTTTGCTTACCCTTCATGTATATCAGATGGTCAGTCACAATGATATGCTTTTGACAGCCGATGGTCAGATAGTGTGACAGCGACGGATACCAGTACGTTAATGTAGATCGATATAGCGCTCGTTGTATATTCGGTGGCTATTATTTTACAGTTCCGTATCGTAAGATTATTGGGACACTTAATAGATGAGAAATTAAAAATCCAATCAATTACATTACGTAACGATAGTTGTGCAAAGATGGAGAGTTCAGATTCTTATGATGAAATGGTAACATATAGTTCTATTTATTGCTTAAAAATAAAATAAATTAATTAAAAATAAAAGAAAAGAAATAGCATTTCGTTTCGCGTACACCACTAAATATTTGGGACCCTGTGTGCTTACTTGTGGAAACGCCGCGCTTTGTGTTGCTACGAGAGTGAGAAAATTAAAATAATTCATGCCCCTGAATTTATAAGTATATTTTATTTACGACGATCTTGCGTTCAAATTTCAAATTGGATTTATTAATAAAACTATATTAATGATGACCACATAAAGAAAAGTAAAATAATTGTTATCGAGAACACAGCAAAATAAGTAAATGAAAATTTCGATACAAGGAAGAAAAATAAGTATATCTAGAGTCATAAACAAATTTCACCCTAACTTTTGAATAACCAATTAAATAAAAATATTATTCTAGCTATAGTTTGTAAAACGATAAATATTTTCAAAAACCACCTCTACAACCATAACCATAACCATAGTTTAAAATATTATATGTAAATTAATAACAATAAAAAAACACAAAACGTAGAGTCATCAAACTCCATACTTAGCCTCATTGTTCCACTTCTCCAGTAGCCGCTTACCACAAAGAAAATTATCGATAGAACGTCAATCAATCACCCCACGACATTCCTGTTACATATGACAAACATAAAATACATTTAAGTTTCATATTAAATGAAAATTATGAACTCTACGCGTCTACATTTAAAAGCTAAAATGAAATGCAAATAATTTTCTATAGATAAACGAAAAGCTGCGCGTGAGTCGATTGGATCACAATCAACGTTTGATTGACAGATAAAAGAAATCAATGTTTCTTTGTCCCGAGATCGATTATTCGGTACGTAATTGGATATCGGTGTGCGTTGAAATAAAAATAATAATATTATAGTGTTATCGCGTTTGGGATCATTTAGTAGTAATTAGTTTTTAAATTCATTTGTATAATAATATAAGATTTCATGGAGATTATTGACTGTACAAAGTTCTTTTTTTATCTCCCATATTGTAGGGTAGGCAGAGGGGAGACCATACCACACGTAATGTTGAGGTTTTGTGAGTTAAGATTCATATATAATCAGAAAAATAAAAATAATGTTAGAATTACTTTGATTTGCAAATATTTTAGTTACGTAATGTCTAAAATTAATCATTATAGACTATATATATATATATATATATATATATATATATATATATATATATAACACTTTTGGTACAGATGATACAGAGATTTAAATGCGGTAATCATTATCATCATCAATTGTTCAAAAGGGTCTTTATAAATAATATTTTACTCCAAAAATACGTTGGATATTAACAATAGCCTAGGAAGTATTCTTCGTCTTCTACTAAAGTACTAATATTATATACTCCGATCCAAAACTTAAAACCACGCTGTATTGAATACACTAGGCAACAAAAATATTGCCGAGTTAGGATATATATATATATATATATATGTGTGTGTGTGTGTGTGTGTGTGTGTATATATATATATACTTCCTCGACTAAAAATCAAAATTTAACTATCCTTTACAGCCAAAAACTGACACAAACAAAACCAGTGAGCAGTCACTCCGTCAGTCACATCGCCATCGGTTACTAAAATGTCAGTGGCATAAAACCACTTTTATACATAGAAGCGGCCTATACAAATAACAAAGTACAATTATTTCTTCAATATATTCAAGATATTTGCTCAGCCTGTCAAAATAGCCACCTACTGATGCAGTGGAAGTAATAAAAAAACACTACAGACGTGAGGTCGAATTCACGATGTCTTACTTTGAGTGTTTGTTTTAAAAATAATAATTTGCTTGGTTTAGATGGACCTGACTGTTGCTTAAATAAACTTTTTTACAAATAAAAAAAATATATACAGGAACATCCTTATAAAGAAGATTAAACAATTAGAAAAATTGGATTTCGGTATTTAACACGCATTGTGTTTGAATTTGTAGAGGGCAGAGCACGGAGTGACTTAACATTATGTTCCTAGTTTCCTTCTGCCTACCCTGCTATGTGCGAGATACAGCGTAAAGCTAAATAATATATAAATAGCAAAAAAATATTACTAATTGATTTACAGCAAAAAAAACCCGTGTGGGACCGTATAATTTAGTTCGCGGGTTCCTTAAGGAGACTAGTATTTATTATTATTTCATTAATTTAATATATTGTATTTTTTTCTAGCTAGTCATCTATTAAAATGAAAACAGTATATAATATTTTTTTGTATGAACAATGATTGAATAAGCCTTAAGCTATATACTAATCATATTTACACACTTCACACTCGTAAAGTTGGGTGGCGTGCTACTGTTTACCTTTCGTCTAGAATTTCAAAGATTTATATCCCATTTTAAGCAAAAATCTATCTTATGATAACTGGTGCAAGGTTCGATTCCAATTGCATTTTGAGGTAGAAACTTTCATTATGACATATGAGTCTGTGTTTAGAGAAACAACATTTCTACAACGGCGTTTTTTAAGCCTCCGTAATATTATTTTGTTTGACTACCGAATGACGGTTGTCAAATCAATATTTGTTATTACATCTACTTGGCTATTACTGGCTGACATCACTAGGGATTGTGACTTTGTTTAATTTTTTTTAACTTCACTTTGTATCCCATAGCATATTTTGCACATAGCAACATAAGAAGAACTCAACACCTCGCTATTTCTCATTATCAGAGCGAGGAAGTGACAATATTAAACATTTTGTCTGCATCTTTGGGATGCAAAGTTATGTATGCATATTTAAAAAAAATATATAAATTAAAAAAATTAAATTAGCTTCACGCTATATCCCGCACACAGCAGGGTAGGCAGAGGGAACCTAGTGTTAAGACACTTCGTTCTCCACTTTCTGCCGAATTTTGGAGGCATTGCGTGTTGAGTGGCAGAACTCAACGCCGCGCTTTGCCTCGACACCAGAGCGAAGAAATGAAAATATAAATTTAAGTAAATATTTCATCTCCTCGAGTGGGGATCGAACCCACAACCAGTCGGTTTTACAGTCACACTTTGTACCACTGCGCCACGACTGGCCTCTAAAAAATTATAATTTATTTAATTATCATAACGCTAAGTTTCAAAGTAGATATCTATAGTTTGTAAAGTGGATGAACATGAAGAACGCTGTTACTAAACAAGAAAATATATTTATACATTTTGAGGACACACAATTTGAGGTGAGTAAAGATATAAAAAATATAAATTTACTTGTATACAATATGCAATGGTTGTGAGTTCAAAATTTGAAATGGAGAACTTTCCTTCAATGTGAAACTGAAAAACATTCCAACACAACAATTCCAAGACCACATATTCGATCACGTTTATTTTTTGTTAAAGGTTAAATTAGGGTAATCTGATAGGAATATTATATATAAACACCTATATACCAAAATATTATCTACCAAAACCAATATAAATTCTTTGAAAAAAATCAATAAAAATTAACACCAGCAAGAAAAAATAATTATTACGAGCGAGTCGGAACCAATACTTGCTCTTATTTTTTTTCCTTAAAATCTAAGTCGCTTACTTGTTGAATGTCGCAGTTAAAATATGCATTTTCGATAACTATCTAAAACAAGTAAATAAACATACATCATTTATCCTAGTTGGGATAGAACTCACAACCATTGCTTAGACTCCCTCAACTGAGCCACGCTGACGCTATCATATCTCTACGGTAAAATTTTATCGATCTCTCGACACGTCGGCAGCTTTGATTAAGCAAAGTTAAAAGGAAAGATAACGCTGCCGGTTTTCAAAATGGGGAATTTGTGACACCGCCCCTTAATTGAGTGAACATTCGCCTTCACCTTTTTTTGATTACGTACGGTTATCTTCAACGGTCTTCACGTGTTCAGTGTTCTGTATGAATTGGTTCCCAAATGAATTTAGGAGTTTTGATAAGATTTTAGATAATATATGTTTTTTGGGTTGGATGTTTTGTTTTTCGGACAAAGTAGGGCTTAATTGGTCACACTTGAAAGGATGATTGATATTTCAGCAGGTGTAGTACTATGAAACAAGTTGACAGAAGTTTAAGTTTTTTTGGATAGAGTAAGGAAAAGATAATTTTTTATATGTCCAAAGGACTGCAGATCAAGATAAAGTATTAAGTAAAAAAAATGGAATTTAAATCTAAAACTAATCTATATGCCATACTGTAAATATCCTCACTTTTATTAAAAATCATGGGAATAAACACGATATTGGAAAAAAATGATAAACAATCATTATTTAGCCAAGTCACCTACAATATTGGCCACATCGGTCTATCTGAGGGTAGCTTATAAAATCTTTTAAAATCCAGTAATAAACCCTCTCACTTTGCACCCACCTTTACGCCTCAGTGTCGTTCATCATCGTCACAGATGATTGATAATACTTTTTCAAACGCTAGCTCTTCAATGCTTGCCTTGACTACAGTTGTCAAAGGAAAATCGACCTAATTTTCAACAGATTAACGTCCATATTGTCCCAGCCTGTATATAGATAGCTTTTAGTAACCTTTAAAGGAATTAGAACTCTTTAGCATGGTACTAAAGTTTAATTTAGATTGATTGGTGAGTTTAAGTCGTTTATAGCATACTTTGCACACAATGTACGGCTTGGCCAAAGGTTTTTTCAGTGGATATAGAGCTGATGCTAATACTGCGGTCGTGATGAAGATAAATGTTTCAATGGTCGTCTTTTAATTGGAAAAGCTATGAATTTATAATTTCTTTCAAGTCATATATATGTATGTATATTTTCTTTCAAAGTGTTTCTGATGATAAAATTAGTTGAATTTTAAATAATTTTTCATGTAAGCATGTTACTTGACCGCAAACAAGCTGTCACATAAGATCCTTGTGTCGCAGCGATGCAGCGTCTACCTGTAAATGTGACGGTTGTTGGTTTGATTCCTAATCGGGAAATATAAGCTGCAACTTCACTTGACATCCATATAAAGCTCTTTAATTAAAAGTGACTGACAGACAAAAAACAGAAGAACCTACTGGATTTAGGACATTGGAGTATAACATTCTTACAGGAACGGAAAACACAATTTTCCAATTAAAAGGAAAACTAGAAAATAGAGAGAAAAACGAGCGACCCTCAAATACCGCAACTTTACCGCTTTGCATTGTTACCAGAGCAAGAAAATGAGCATAAGTCATTTACCGATTCACTTTTACAATCAGACGCGTTATATTAACTATAATATATAAAATGTAACTCAAATTTAACTTATTTATTTATTTTTTATGAAATGTGAAACTCTCACAAATTAGAACTAACTATAATAATAGTTATTAATTAGACCTAGGCACTGTGGGCGGTCTCAATATCTACTAATTGAAGTGCAGCTCGCCTCTATGAAATATACATGCAAATCCAATAGTATTTGCATCATAATATACAGGATTCTATCGGTTGTCGGTTTCCCTTTGATATCTGCTTAGTATGCTGTGACTGTATTTTAGTATTATAATTTAGGTATAAGTAGTAATAATATCTATCAGAGTCTTATATGGTTATAGGTTCATATTTATTTAGGTTGTTTATTAAATCTGAGGCCAGTCGTGGCGCAGTGGCGCGTGCATGTGAAATTGTATGATATACCTATAGCCTTATTCGATAAATATGATTTAAATAAAACTTTCATTTAATTTTTAATTCAAACCAGCACTTTCTTATATCAGAGTGCTCAACCAAATAAATTCTTTAGCTTTTTAAAATTAACAGGTAAAGGTTTAGTCCGGTACTTTCAATCTGTGAAAGTGAAATTGGAAAACTTGTCTGTTTTATAAAAAAAAGTAAATGATATGACATGATCATAGTAAATCTTTGTTCACTTGTTACCAAAGGGAAGAAATGATAATTATGTATGCTTCTAAGTGTAATCGAACCCAAGACCGCCGTACTTACACCGGACACTGTGCCATGACAGCTTTTACCTCTAGTTTTTTTTATTTATAAATGAAATCCCATAAAACGTTGATCCACTTTGACATAATGGAAGTCATGAATATGTTATTCTAGACAAAGGCTCAAAAGAAAGTCTCAAGTCAGACATCTATATAATTAGCATAACTAAAAGACCGACGCTCGTAAATTCAGCAATCTGGCGGTAAATGATCAGACAAAAGACAAAACCACTAGAAAAGTAGAATGCAAGACAGGACCTCAACAGAATTCTGATGAATTGAATTGAATATAGGGCAAAACATGGAACGCCGTGGAATGTCGCTCCCGGTCGCATTAAACTTCACGGGTGGGTGTGGGCAAAAAGTTTTGGATTGTGACGTTTTGGTTAATACTGAAGCGAATTTGTTTGTAGAGACAGTATGTAAAGAAGATTTTTATTTACCAGCATTACAGGGTAGAAACCTACCTAGTGTTAAGACACTCCGTTTCCCATTTTCCTTTGAATTCTTAAGTTTCTAATTTTTTATATATACGAGTATATTATTATGTAGGATCGTAATATTGCATATATATCGGATTGGATGTGGGGGGAGAAATTTTAGAGCAATTAGTATTTCCGTTGACATTTTTCCTGATTTTGTTAGTTTTTCGATGTATCCCGCTTATAGTATGAACCTAGTGATAAGACACTCCATTCCTTCCATGCACAGCCCATTTTTTAAACATTTTATGATAAGTAGTGGAATTTAATGCTGCACTTTGTCTTATTATAAGAATGAGGAATAATAATAACTTATGTGTGTGGAAATCGAATCCACAACCGCCGCGTTCACAGTCCGTTTGACTGTCCCAATGTGCCACGGCGGCCACAAATTGAAATTGAAATAAAAGTACCTATATAATGTATATCTATATAAAAATCTGAAAATGACGTCTGTACACGATCGAGATAAAGTGAAGAACACTTACAGATATTGAGTTTAATTAAATTCGATTGTTCCCTTACAGTGTATTGTACCTACTGTGTTTGAAGAAGGCATTGTCGTTAAATTTTCTTATTCTATACCAAATATAGCTAAGTGATTTCATTAATATTTTAGAGCACTTGTGGCTTTGTCTATCTGTTTAATCATTGATATTTATTTGTCTGTCAAATTGCGGAAATAAACGCCGCGCGTTGTCAACTAGAACGTGGAAATTAAAATAATAAAATCCATTAATACACATTTAATAAAACCCAAAGTCATCGCATTTATATACTCTAAATAAAAAAAAATATCTATTTTCAAAAAATAATTAATAATTATTATTAAAAAACGTAAACTTTTTGACTTACGTAGAAACATTTTCAAAGTAAAGTTTTTTTTACTCTTACTTTTAAAATTGTTAAATAAGAAGATAATATATTGTTTTCTTTTTTATTTCTTAGGTGTGATAATGTATTGTATATAGATTATATAGACAACAATAACAATCTATTAGAATAGGTTATATCTGGATAACAAAAACTTAAAGTACGTAATTCTTTTTTTCTTTTGTTTTTTACTTTTTTTATGAAAAGGTTTATCCAGGTTAAAAAAAACCGTAGAATAATGTTATCCTTTTTTTTAATCCTCGTACTTCCTTATCTTATTCACACCTATTGTTATTGATAAGGAAAGCTAAAGATCATTCATAATGGCCAAATAGAGAGTTAAAAAGCCTTGCATTGTTTCATTGTGGTTTTATTATATTGTTATTGTTAAGATAAAAAATAATATTTTTCATTTTTTTGTGCTATTGAAGAACGTATGACACAGTTCGGATAGTCTTCAAGAGGCGTGAGTTCGAGTCTTTCTACGTTCAATTTTATACATTGCATTACATAAAATAGTTTTGTTTCAAAAAAAAATTTATCATTTTCACACTGTATATCGCCTATAGCAGGGTAGGCAGATGGAACCTGATGCTTATACATTCCGTTCCCCACTTTTCACCGAACTTTTCCTGGCATTACGTATTGACTTTAAGCCATGCTTTTATCTTTGTACCACAGCGAATAAATAAAAATATTAATAAATAATGTAATAGAGTTTTGACCACAACAGCCGTGACCTTTGTGGCACTGTGCCACAATGGCCTTACATCTCACCTCATATTTTGTAGGTCAGAATAAAAAATCCACAGAATTGTATATTAAGGACGAACGTACACTACTATTAGCTCCATTTAAACACCCACTAACTCATCCATGTTCTAAAACACAAAAGATATGAAAATTAACAGGTTTTTTTTTACCATATAGATATTTTTACTAAAATCTTAAGGAACAAGAAAAGGAACTTCCATTCATAACACGATGCCCACCCAGGAAGTATAAACAATGGACAGGTAGGGAAGTCAATTTGTTGGGCGCCAGAAAAAAAAAAACGGCGGCGCCTAAAAATATGGCGTGCTTATAAATTTAAAGACTTTAATAAACTAATGATTGAAGACAAACGTCAAGTCAGTTGATAAAATGAAGGTTTGCCTGTAATTTTTATTTGCCGATTCATTTTAGGTTGGTGTAGAATGTCATGTAAGATATATGTATCTTTAAATATTTTTTTTAATCCGTCGTGGCGCAGGTGCATACGGTTTCGAAGCCAAATACGGTTTTAAGTTCCGCCATTCAACACGCACTGCCTCCAGAAATTGGCGGAAAGTGGAGACCGGAGTGTCTTAACACTATGCTTCCTAGTACCACCATATTTATTTGGAAACGGCCGTTATGCAGAAGCACAGCGATTGACTTTAAAGTAAACTTTGGGCTTGATTCTCACTAAGGGGAATTAAATGTTTTCATTTCATCTTTGTGATAACAAGACAGTGTGTCGTTGAGTTCTGTCCCTTTGGCTGTGTGTCCAAATTAAATACTGCTATATACGAGAAGTAAACAAAAATGAAATAGACAAATAGGTATGTTAAATGAAATGTACAGATTCTCGTATATCATATTTTTTTTAATTCTTAGAGTTTCGAGGTGTCTGAACACCAGATCTGCGTGCCCTCCTACTTTATGTTGGGACCAAGTTAAGCTAAAAATATATATATAATATAATCATTCTACAAAAAAAAAACCTTTAAATTTGCTATTTCTAGCTAAAGTTACCTTCCATTACGACCGCAGACGTTAACTCGAGTCAGTTTGTAAATGTCAGCGTGATTGTCTGTCGGTTATTTCGGCAAATTATATGTTATTTGGTTTGAGCCGAACTGTATAGGCGCCTCGTTGCTGCGTTATTGAAGGGTAGAGCACCGTGACGGGACAGGGACGGATTGCAGCTGTGAAATTGTTGTATTTTGTTTTAATATTTTTCTGAAAACCGTACATTTTTATGTAGGTATATAAAAAGTATATATATAATATAATGATATTATATTGTTAAAATTTTATTGAGCTACTTTTGTATTTTTGAAATCTCAAAAACGGCTATACCCATCGATACAGTTGATGCTTTCTTGGACAATTGGACTGCCCCTACATTCCATTACTATGGTTCTCGATTGATAGAATTATAAAAAATAATCGTGGCTCTATAGATTTAAAGCATGACATATTTATTTAATATTTTGCAAAATTCTTTATTATTAAATACGAAAGTAGTATATATATATTTGAACAAAGTTTCAATTAAATTAAGTGCAATGGAGTCTGAGGCCTGAACTAGTGTTCAGACAATTTTAAAGTCAAAAAGTCATGTAGAATCACAAAGATATAAAAAAAAATTCTTATTAATAATATTCTAATATTAGATTAACTGCATAAATATATGACACATGCAATATTTGTATGAATGTGACATAACGCAAAGTTGAGTAAAAATTTGCTTATATTTTTTTTCTAATAGAAACAGCGACATATAAAAATAATGGATAAATATTTTTGGCATACGCTTAGAATCAACAATTATTTACAGAAACATTTTCTTGTCATTAATCTCTTTTATTTAATTAAAAAAAATAACATAAAATAATATGTTTCACTCCCAAATAAATACCAAATACGTCCCCTTACTCTACCATACTATAATAACTGGCATTACGCGATTAGAGCGCGTGTATTTTTACTAAGAGCTCGACCCGAAGTTAATGATCGTCACTTAGAACTGATTTGTGGTGAATTATAACTCAGATAAATATAGAGTCCGAATGTCTATTTTAAACCGTAAAAGTTATTTAATTTTGCTGCCAGACAGGTTGTGGGTTCAATTCCAACTCGAGGACATGAATTATTTAATATTTTTATTTTCTCGCGGCGGTGAGTTCCGCTAAATAGAAATGATAAATCAGCTTCTTGCTTTATCCCGCACACAGCAGGGTAGGCAGAGGGAACCTAGTGTTAAGACATTCCATTCCCCACTTTCTGCCGAATTCTGGAGGCATTGCGTGTTGAGTGGCAGAACTCAACGACGCGCTTAGCCTCGACACCAGAGCAAAGAAATGGAAATATAAACTTAAGTAAATATTTCATTTACTCGAGTGGGGATCGAACCCACAACCAGTCGACTTTACACTCACACTTCTTGCCGCTGCGCCACGACTGGTCTCAAGCTGAGTTCCGCTAATCAACATGCAATGCCTCTAGAATTCAGACGGAAGTGTTTTAACACTAGTTGGTCATTTCTGCCAAACTTTCTAAGGGTTACTTGTTACTTGCAATGCAATGTGAGTTTAATTTATTCGTATAATAAATAGTATTTTTCAAGGATAAGACTGCTGTTTTTTAACTTAGATAAGTATGTATATTTAACGATAAGTAATTTTATTTTTTTTAAAACGCATAAATAATATAGATTGAACTGACTGAAATGGATTGAACTTGATCCATATATAATAATAATTATATCATATGGAAATTTGGTTGTTACGCGTAGTTTATATGACATTATTCTATTATCATACCAACGACCCGGTCTTAAAATGTAGCTAGGGCCTGAATAGTAGAACCCTTCAGAGGCTACTGTTACAGTACTCCAGTAGCCCAAGATAGCATAATTTTGGCGATCGTTGTATATCCAGTTCTCAATCAGCCTCTTAAGATATCAAATCTTAAGTACAGCATAAACGCATACGACACTATGAATAAAAAAAATCCCAAACCTATATTAGTTGAAAAGTGGTTACTGTCATTGTTGAGACCAGTCGTGGCGCAGTGGCACGAAGTGTGACTTTAAAACCGACTGGTTGTGGGTTCGATCCCCACTCGAGGAGATGAAATATTTACTTAAATTTATATTTTTAAAAGAATTTATTATTATTTTAAAAGAACTTACTTACTTAGTCAATATTTTTGAGTTTTATTTGAAATTTTATAAAACTACTCCTATAATTTAAAAACCAAAAGCTACCAAAATAATTACAATAAAAACATCACTCGAGGGGGCATCGAACCTACAACCATTGTTTACACGCTAGACGCTGTTTCACTTCACCTCAATAACTATGTAGGTATTCCAGCATTTTATATTAAAATGAGATATAATGAATATTACATAAAATCTTTTTAAATAATTAAAACAAGATTGAATCACAAAATAAAACTATGAAATTAAATTAAATTTAAATTTATACTAATCTGATAATACTGTAATAGATAAATTTAAAATATTAATATATTTAACACAATTTAAAATGTTAATTTGTGTGTAATTAATTTATTTAGAATTGCAATGCAGGCGGCCATGTTGTAGGCGTGGCGTTAAGTCCCGCCTCTAACGAACACGTTCTCATTCAATTTAGCGCTAAATGATAATAAAATGTCGTATTTTATATTTATTTTGAAATTTAGAATATATTATTGTTTGATAATATAAAAATATATTATTATTTTGTTATAATTTTTGGTTTATTTTATTAAAATATAGATATGATTTAAGATCAAAAATTAATAATCATAATTAATAATCATTTATTTTGTACTTAATATTTGCAAACTATAGTATAATTTATTGGTTGGTATATTAATATATTGAATAAAATCGATTGTGTATCAACATATATTTATTAACTCTTCTATAATTCTTTATACAACTTCGCTAATATTATTTATATTTTAGTCTTTTAAATAAATAATGACGCATTAAAAAAAAAATATTTTATTAAATAATTGATTGTTAAGAGTTATTGGTTATAAAATAATATTTATTAATAATAATTGTTATTATTAATAAATAAACAATGCAACAGCCTGCAGTCGGCCATGTTGGAGGCGTGGCTCTAACTCCGCCTTAACACGTGTTCAAAGTATCTTTATAGATTACTATCAAATCAAATTATAATAAATTAGTATAAGTGGGCAACTTTTTGATTGTAAACCGTTATATAGGTTCAATACCCGTTTAGGGGATTAATTAGATATTTTTTTATTTAATTTCTTCGCACTATGATCTGTTCATTTGAGCTTGAGACAAAATGTAAACAAAGCAAATAAAGCTTCTCTCAATCTTTTACTCGCTTTTTATTTTTACTTAATTTTTATAGCGAAAGGTTTTCCATATACATTTCTGTTGACTTTAATGTTTTATGTTGTCTTTTGAAAGCTTTACTCCATGATAAAAATTATATAAAAAAATCCAAAAAGACGTTAGAGTTTGGAACTCCGTTCTCGCTGACTACCCCGCTAGGGATAAAGCGTGAAGTTAAGTTAATATATTTAGAGCCCAGTAGTGGCGCGGGGCACATAGTGTGACTGTAAAGGGAATTGAATATAGGTTCAATCCGCACTCGGGCAAATGAAATATTTATTTAAACTTATATTTTTATTTCATCTTATTTTATTTTCATTTCTTTGCTCTGGTGTCGAGGCAAAGGGCGGCGTTGAGTTCCGCCTCTCAACACTCAATGCCTTCAGAATTCAGCGGAAAGTGAGGAACGGATTTTCTTAACACTAGTTCCCTCTGTCTACCCTACTGTGTGCAGCGTATAGCGTGAAGTTCCGATTTCTTAGTACAGTTTCCAACATTTCACTGTGTATGCGACCGACGACAGAGCCATCTCTTATATACTAACGTGAAGACTAAAAAAAGGATAATTTTGTATAATTTAAATAGCTAAGTCACGAGCCGTCTATGCTATCTGATAAAATTATTCAATGATTACAATAAGTATATTTAAATAAGGCCGGTCGTGGCGCAGTGGCACAAAGTGTGACTGTAAAACCGACTGGTTGTGGGTTCGATCCCCACTCGAGGAGATGAAATATTTATTTAAATGTATATTTCCAATTCCTCGCTCTGGTATCGAGGGAATAGCGCGGCGTTGAGTTCTGCCACTCAACACGCAATGCCTCCAAAATTCGGCAGAAAGTAGGAAACAGAGTGTCTTAACACTAGGTTCCCTCTGCCTATCCTGCTGTGTGCGGGATACAGCGTGAAACTAATTTTTATATTTAAATAAGCAGCTCATTGAGGCGGTCGTGAGTTCGATTTCCATACGTGATGATAATGTTTTCATTACATCGCTCTGGTTAAAAATCAAACTTTACGTTACTTAGGTTCTCTTTGCTATATCAGGTTACAGCGTGGCGCTAAAATATAATTAAATTCTGTTTCTTAAATCACTATTTTCATAAGAAAAATAAGCGTATTAATTTCAAAAATACTTATTTTAATCGTTAATTGAGTCCGATTTATTGCTGGCGTCGTTTATTGAACGCGAAAATAATAAATGTTCTTGACAACTTTCATAAAATATCACGTAATTCAAGGGAATGGCTGTGATAGGACCTGAACAATTAAGATATTCATAAATATAAATATGTTGTACAATTTACTGTGATAAAAATAACAGGTTCAATTTTGAAGAATAAATATTATAAATGAAAAATAATAAGTAGGGGAGAGCGGGGTATGTTTTAACGGAGGTAAACATAGCGAGTTTATTTCTGCGAATTGTTATAAATATAATATTTGATTTAGAAATACAACCGAAACTGTCCAGACTTGTCATAGTAGCTCACGTTTAATAATTGAACACAACAAACCGGTTAAGTGCGAGTTGGAGTCGCCCACCGAGGCTTCCGTACCAATTTCAGGACTTTTGTCACTTTTTGCAAGATTTTTTTTTAACATAAGACATTGCTTCTTACCAAATTTCAAGATTCTGAATAGACAGCCTATAGGTTTTAATTCTCTTAAAAGTTTCGAAAATTTGCGACATAAGCGGTTGTGTCTTTTTATTGTGTTGGCTAAGAAATTTAATTTTTTCATAGCTCCAAGAGACAGTAGACCTGACTACTTGATATAAATATTATACCAACCCCGTATCTGGGGCTTATATTAGCAATTCTGGTAGTACTAACCCCATATACGGTAAGTAAGTAATCATTAACGATAGAATTTTTTGGTTTTAATTATTTTATTTGTGACTGAAAAAGCACACATAGCTAATGCATTTTGGAAGTAAAATCACTGAATTTTATAATATGACTATTAAAAAAAAAATTATTACTGGAAATAATAAACCATAAAGACCCCGCTTTACCCTAGCGGGTCGTCAATATTAATTACATAAACTGTAATCGTGAAGTAGTGCATTCGATTCTTACTTAGGGCAATAAAATAATATTTTTATGTTCATATTAATATAGACAGAATGCGGCGTAAAATTTTTCCACTCAACCATCATGCAGTCCTAAATAATATTCAAGTCTTAAGCAAGAAGCGGTATGTTGAAAAGTATAAAATTAATTTTAATCGTGGTAATAAAATTTGAATATCTACATATATATTATGTAGATATATATTTTAATCTTTATATTTATCTAAATTACGTTTCTCGTAAAAGATCATAAAATATATTAAAATGTATATTTTGTTTATTGCTAATACTAGTTTATGCTCGCGATTTTATATGAGGCCAGTCGTGGCGCAGCGGCACGAAGTGTGACTGGAAAACCGACTGGTTGTGGGTTCAAGCCCCACTAGAGGAGATGCAATATTTACTTAAACTTAAATCCATTTTCTTCGCACCGGTGTCGAAGCTTAGCGCGGCGTTGCCTCCAGAATTCGGCAGAAAGTGGAGACCGGAGTGTCTTAACACTAGATTCCCTGCTGTGTGCGGGATACAGCGTGAAGTGCGTGACTTATAAGGGGAGTGAAGTGCCTTAATACTAGGTTCCCACTGCCCATATAAGTAAATTCATATTTAAAAAACAGTGAAACCAAGCTTGTTTACTTATAGTGTACGTATACATGATAAGCATCTGACTTTGCCTGGTGCACGCGATGGATATGGATAGATACTAATTATCATATTGTAATTGTACAGGCTGGTACCTACTCACTGTACGTATTGACATTTACCATATTTATATTTAAAATATAAATATGGTAAATGTCATATAGTGGTGTTACTTACTAGATCAGATATGTCGATAGATTGTGTTAATTAATGTATTTCTTTGTTGAGTAAAAATATTAATATATATTTTTTACACTTAACTTAAAAAACCTAATTTAGGTTCACGCTGTATCCCTAGCGGCGTAGCCAGAGAGAACGGAGAGTTAACGCTACGGCCTCTGTACACCTCTTACTATTTTGATGGTTGATGAGAGTGGACGAGGCGAAAGAGGTATGCAGGTATTTTTTAACTCTATTTTTATTTTGAAGTTATTGTCGTAGCGCGTCTGAACACGTACTAGATTTGGGTTCGATTCCCATTCATGAAAAATCCAAGTATTGTTGACAAAGCGGGTGGTTGAGAGTCACTCAACACGCAATATCTCCAAAAATAACGGAATGTGGAGAGCAGTCTTAAAATTGAGTTTGCTTTGCGGGTCAAAGTGTGGAACTGATACTTTTGTTTAGATATTACCTCGGCAAAGAACTTATTTAATTTCCATTTAACTTATTTTTTTGCTACACTACAACATGATCAGAAATCGACAGTGCAGGAGAAACAAACTCCCTTTTGACACTCAGTTCTCTATATTTTTGTGCCACAAGTGAAATACAACGTAAAGCTAAAATAACACAAACCCAAAATCGAACCCACAACCACTTCCAACGGCCCAAACAAACAAAAATCATCATCATAAGCCTCAAAACAAAAAGTCAAACAAAAAACCGTTCAGCTTTTTAAAATCGACCCGCTCTCGGCATCTTTGATGTGGCGGTGTTTACACTAAGCTAACTGAGAAACAAGTCATTTCACCGGCAAATGCCTTTGATGTCCCGCTTTTTGCCCGACCACTTGAATTATTGCCGTCTCGAGTGACGTGACGAGGCCCGGCCGCCGTGTTACGCCGAATTTCTATGGTTATTTCGAGTAAATAACTTATTAGAATCATAATTTTAAATTTTATATGTGTTTTTAGTTGTTATGTTGATATGGGGATTTCGCCTCGATCATGCGCTATTTAAGCTTTTTTGCGTAAACGTAACGAAATTTTCGTACTAAATATATTTAAGTTTAACGAAAAAATTCAACCTGATCAATTGACATAATTCATTTTCATTTAAATGGGAATCGAACCGACAACGATCACGTTATCCGTCAGACGCTGTGCCGCAGCGCCGTCGTGGCGCCTTAGCATTATTTTTTTTTGAGCATCACATTGTATTCCGCATATAGGGTATGCCGAAGGAACCTAGAAAGCTAGTATTAAGACACTTCCGTTCCCCCATTTTCTGCTGAATTCTGGAAAAATTGTGTGTTGAGGGGAGGAACTCAACGCAACGCTTTGCCTCGCTAACAGAGCGTGGAATAGAAAATATGAAATATATTATTAACCTCGAGTGGGAATCGACTCCACAGCCTGGCGCATCTACAGTCGCCTGAGCCCCTGCGCCATGCCTGGCCTCACTATTAATGAGTGTACGATAGCTATCAATTAAACGGCGCCCACTTCAAAGTGAAGATGAGTGATGACGGATGCTGTTTCATCTCGCATGATTTAAGATGCCGAAAACCAATAGTTATTTTACTTGAAAAATTTTCGGTTAAACTAAAGAAATAATTGGCAAGAAATTACTTTAAAATTAATGGTTTGCATGATTTTTTTTTGTTATTTAACAGTCGGTTTTTGGCTAATTTGATTTAAAATTATTCTTTGGGGTTGTGTATAATTATTTTTAAATTGCGTTAGGTTTTGGGGTTCGTGGTTTTTTTTCTATTAATTATGGTTAAAAAATTTGCTGCGGCCGTCGTGCCGCAGGGGCATAATCAAACTGTAAGTGCAACGGTTGTGGGTTCGCTTCCGACTTTGGGGTATGAATTATTTTAATTTCTTCGTTCGAAATAAAACGCAGTATTGAATTCCGCCACTCAACTCGACATTACAATGTCGAGAAAATTGGGCCAAAAGTGATAATATGAGTGTTTTACGTTCTTTTTCTCTAAATGTTCTTTCTTCTCTTAAAAAATATGAATATATTTGAGGCCGTGAGTTAGCACGACAGTTATGTTTTCGATTCTCACTCTGTGGAGTGAAATGTGCAATTCCACAGGAATTTGGGGGAAATAGGGATCCAAAATGTCGTAATACTACTACGAGTACTTTATGCTGTGTACAGAGTGAAATTAAAAAAATGTGTAAATATAAATTTAAATGTGTGAGAGCAACTTGTAAATAAAATTATCAACTTCGTTCCGTAATCACATATTTATTAATCATTTGTGATAAGCTTACATTATTAGAGCTCTTGGCTTTGCCAAAAATGATATCAATTTAATTAATTTAAATCACACTCAAATTTAAAAGTTTGTGAGATTGTATATTTATATATTTTATTTTTAATATTATATATTTAATTTTTTTAGTGTTCCGTACCTTTTAAGGAAAAACGGAACTCTTACACGATCACTGTGTTACCCTTCTATGTGTATGTATGTCTGTCTGCTTAATTAGAGCCTGTATCTCAGAAACGCTTACAGATATCAACGTGAAATTAAAACCATTTACTCAGATCTACGGCCCCATCAATACCAAGGGAATCAACATCTTCCAACTCGAGAAAATGAAGTTTTTATTTTAACTTTCAGTTTCGCGCTCTGGTAACGAGGCAAAGCGTGGTGTTGAGTTCCGCCACTCAACACGCAATGCCTCCATAATTCTATGGAGAACTAAAGTGTCTTACCATTAGGTTCCCAGGTTCCTTTTGCTATGTGCGGCTTACAGTTGCACGTTTGTGCTCCTGTGCCAAGACATCCTCAAATTTCGATATTAATTAAGCTCTACATTTCTTGACACATGATCTCTACATTTGACGTGATATAAAACTTTTGTAATAAATATACCAGTATCATGTAAAATCTCATACTTAAATATAAAGAAAAAAAATATATAAAACATTGCAGACGCCACAATTCAACGAGTCATTCAGATTCATCTTATCCGTGACACAAGTTAATGGGCATGGGTAAGGATGTCGTTCTTTAGGAAGCTAAGCTAAGATATAAATTAAATATATTTTTTTAATACATACAGAAAAAAAATGTTACACGGAGAGTGGTAGTAACCAAATTTTACGCTCAAAACAATTAGACTTAGACATTCTATTTATTTATATTAGTAATCATTAATATCTTATTATCATAATTTTTATTATTTTTTGAGGCCAGTCGTGGCGCAGTGGCACAAAGTGTGACTGTAAAACTGACTGGTTGTGGGTTCGATTCCCACTCGAGGAGATGAAATATTTACTTAAATTTATATTTCCATTTCTTCGCTCTGGTGTCGAGGCAAAGCGCGGCGTTGAGGTCTGCCACTCAACACGCAATGCCTCTAAAAATTCGGCAGAAAGTTGGGAATGGAGTGTCTTAACTCTAGGTTCCCTCTGCCTACCCTGCTGTGTGCGGGATGGCGAAACTCAACGGTGCGCCTTGATCGACTTGTTACTATACTTTTTTAAACCTCTTCGATAAATGGACAATCTACATAAAAATACTTTTCCGAATCGATTCCTCCTGAGAGTAACGCGTTCAACCAAACATACTCTTTAGCTTAGTTATATTATTATAACAGTAGGTCTATATCTATTTTCGAGACATTAGTCATTTACTTCACTAAATATGGAATATGTTAAAATTGGCGGATTGTGGAGGATAGAGTCAAAGGCAGAGTCAAAAAGATTATCTATACACGTACTTATAGAAACCAATAGGTATCTACTGTCTATATATATCTAGGTTGAGATATCTCATCATATCTCTGTTTCACGTCACGCGACGGCGTAAACACGCGTCGATGGAGATCAAAGCGAATGCAATTAGGCAACGCGATCTGCCTTCAAAGCCGCGACTAATTTCTTTTGGGAGCGACGTATCGCGTCAAACCCTTTTAGAGGCGATCTGTTTGAGATGGCCGGGCTGCCACCCGCGGAGCAGGGTTGCCTCTGATAGATTAATTCAATTATATTTTGTATTTGATACTAAATACGTATTTTAATTTCATTGCTGTATTAACGGGGCAATGAGCGGCGTTAAGTTTCGCCACCTAACCCACAAGCAATGTCTTAAACATTCGGGGAATGTTTTCTCGTTTCGATTTAGAGAAATTCTCTTTTATCTCTTTTAATTCTCTCTAATCTACCTACATACCATGTTACAACTTTCTTACTCCACTTACGTCTGTGCGTTACTGTTAGTCACTTAATATGACAAGAGTGCTATTTCAATTATAAGTATAAATAAATTTAATATTAATTGATTATTTCATACAAACTCACAGCCCTACGAGGTGTCAGACGTAAGATAGCTAATTGCAAAGCGACCGCCGACAATGCCGCGCCGCCACTGGGAATTTAATCACCCGTCCTAACTGATGGCAATAGAAAAAAACGTCAATCAAAATACTTATACTGTTTTGTATATAGCATATTTTCACCAGAATTGAGATGGAAAGCCCGGGGTGGAATGGAGAATGGAGTGTTTTGACACTTCTCTTGGACTACTCGGGTATGTGTGGGAAAAACGATAAATTGCTTTTACATATTATATTTAATTTGCATGTACATATTTCTCTTTAGCTTCATAAAGCTGCTGGGATGGGATACAGCATGCTGTATCCCATCCCAGTATACATCCCAATATACAGGCGTTGCGTGTAGACTGGCGGTTGTGGATTCGATTACCACTTGATTAAATAAAATATTTAATGTTCTAATTTAGTCGCTATAGTAACATGGCAAAGCACGCCATTAAGTTCCACCATTCAACACGCAATGCCGTGAATGGGCAAGTTCCCTCTGCATACATATTTTTCTAGTCAGTATATAAAAAACTACAACGATCATTTGAAATTAAGCCGAGCGTTAAACTTACTGGTAACACTCCGGAGTTAGGAAATGTAAATTTTGTCCACTGATCTGGAAACGAACCTACGATCGCCGCGGGTACAATAAGACGTTATGCGAGCCTCAAGTATATTGTATAACAAAAAAAAAATGCGAAAACTCAACTATGTTAGTATTACCTTTTTTACCAACTTCCATTAGGAAATATCTCTTAAAAAATTACAAGTCTAACGCTCCAATAAACACGATACTTATTACAATGTAAATAAGTAAAAAAAAAATCATACATACAACCAACTAATTTGTATGAAGCCTTATTTGGTCTAACAACGTTTCAACGTTGATACTTAAATATTCATACATCCGTAAAAGGCATATTGATATCCATCTAATTCGTTTGTAGAGCTAATTACAAAAACATGAGTAACTGCTGCTTTTTAATTTAATATAGCAATTTATAGTAAGAATTTGTTTTTGTTGGTTGAAATTAAACACGCAGTATGAAGAATGAAGTGTTTTGAGACTAGGTTCTGTCTATATTATCCTGCTATATTCGAGGAAGTGCGTGAAGCTAAAAAAAATAGCAGGGTAGGCAGAGGGAACTTAGGGTTAAGACATCGTTCTGTCACCAATGGACCAAGAAATGAAAGTAATTCATTACCCCGAGTGGAAATCGAACTCACAATCGTCGCGTACCGCTGCGCATCTACCACCGCCACAACAACTTATGTAATTGTATTATTTTAAATAAATTGAAAATTAAATTAAAATTTAACGTTCATTAGTAAACTATTTATCACATTCTCTTTTATATAAAAGGCATGAAACCCACCTAACGAGTAAACTAGTGTAGAGAAAATGTCAATGCGTTTGACACTTGAAAAGCAGCTGAAATATACACTAGGTGCATTATGTCATAGAACATTAAATTGAATGTTTATTTATTTTTTTTTATTAAATAATATAGATAGAATACCAGTAGTCTGCCTATAACTTTGTTTGTATTTATTTTAAAAAAGAAACGTTCTTATTTTTAGTTTCATTTTTCACTAAATCCCACTCATGACAGGGTACCTAGTATACATCTTCCTCTTCCATCATCTTTATTTCTACCCATTTTTTTGAACGTTGCTTGCTGTGACAAAATGTCTCGAACATATTATCTTGACAAGAGAGAGAGTAGAATAAGAAAATAATGTATTCCACCGGATGAGAATCATTCCCGCGGCCATATTGCTCAGTCAGGCGAAAAAAATATATATTTACAATATAAAATTTTTGTACACTTTAAGAATAAGCCTACACATATATTTTATGCTTTTAGCCTTTAAAAGTATCTTCCAAATGAATACTTCAAATATTTCCAGTATTTTAAAGTATTTTTTTTTTAAATTGTATCAGATTTCGAGCAGTTTTTTCTGGATTTATTTGTATTTTTTTTCACTATCTGTTCATATAAAGTGTAATTATTAATTAGTGAATTCTTAATAAAACTCAAAATTTATTTATTTAATGTTTTTTACATCAAAAACGATTATATATCTAATAATGAGAGAGAATAATAAATATATAAAAATATAAAATAAACTTTGGTGAATCTAAAGGCGGTTTTATCACCACAGGTGATGTCCGGGCAACCAGTAAGGGTCTAAATTTAGTAACTTAATATTTTTTTTTGTGATTAGCATTTCTATAAGACAGATAATTTATCATTGTGTGAATTCATGTTTTTGCAAAATAATCACACATTCTTCAGCATTCTTCACAATAGTTAAATGAAGTAAAGTATTTTTTGATTATTATATATATTATCACAAGCGATCGTAATTAAAAAGGTATGACAAAAGCGATAAAAAACCGGCCAAGTGCCAGTCGCCTCGAAAGGGTTTCACTTGCACCTATCTGTAAAAACGGCGAAAAAACGGTCTTAAATATTTTTATTCTGCTTTTTAGTACTTGTTATTATAGCGGCAAATGAAATATATCACATGTGAAAATTTCAACTGTCTAACTACCTCGGTTCATGAGTTACTGCCTGGTGACACACAGACAGACAGCGAAGTTTTAGTATTTAGTAATAAGTTTTAGGTTTTACCCTTTGCATAGGGTACCCTAACTAACGCATATTATATCGTCAATGTCACATTTGTAGGCACATCGTCAATTAGTGTCGATATAAACAATTAAATAATTAACGACAATTATAAAATATCTTACACGTTTGTTCTTCAGCTTTCAAAGAAAAACTACATACATACAAATACGTACAAACTTAAAAATTAAAAATATTGAAAATGTTAAACAAATTGTTAAATTATATTGTATGTTAATTACATTTGTATGTATATTTGATTTCTTGTTACTTAATCTAAAATTTTATTTATTTTTTCATATAAATACCGTATAATTTTTAAATTATTTTATCAAACTAAAGAATGGAAGTGTGTTATTGATAGTTTTAAATCCTGTTTAAATTTCCTGTTTAACGTTTTCTAAGCTGTTATTATTATTCATATTTTAAATCACTTAAAATTGTTTTTTTTGTTCAAATATTAAACAAAAAGAGGAGACTCTTTTTTTGGTGTTTTATGGTAAAGATATTATTTAGTTAATTTAAGTTATTTTTTGAACTCGAATTTAACAAATTAGAAACATAAACGGCTAATCATTATTTCGACGACCTGTATATTAATTGAATAATTGCTATCTAATAAGAATCTGTTTTCAATACCACTTGAGAACAACTTTAGTGGATATCAGATCATATTAGTGGATATAAGATCAAATGTGTCCAAAATTGTAACAACATTAACCTAAAAATGTATAATAGAATTATATATGACTAGAGGACACGCGTGGCTTTGTCCGTTTGAACTTTACGAAAATTTATTGAATATATATTTTAAATTATTTTCAATTTTCAATAGGATTAGTAAGAAAATAAGCCTAAATTATCAAAATTAACCGGAAAGATTTATGTTCTGTTTACTATTTTAAGCTAATGCAGGGGAAGACATATTTTTACTGTTTTAATATAGTATAAAGCATAAAATATTATTTAATTTAATACAAAAAAAATCTTATACGACTAAAATTAAAATAAAATGACAATTTGCTAAAAATGTCTCCTTGGCGTTCCATTCAAGTCAATTATATCGTGATAACTTTGAAATTATTTGGCAAAATTAGGTGTAAAAGACAAAATTTATAAAAAAAAAACAATATTAAATACTTAAAGCGATTAATGTATTGATGTTAATAAGAGTTAAAATAGTATCCAATTAGATCAAGTTTATGGTTCACAATTTTTATCATAGAAGCTTCAGCATAAAAGATAGATATATGCTGTGTCGGAATTTTATTTAGAACTATTCAAGACAAGCAATGATAAAGTACATTATGTTTGTGTTATTCCAATATTTTAGGCAGCGTACGTCAAGATGGCTCTCAGAGAGCAGATTCTTTTCCGATTTAATTGTATCGTTGTATTACGATTAAAATTTCATTATATCATTGCAAATTGTAGCCTATATGTTATTGTGATATATAACCTATATAACTATGAGGTTTCATCCAAATCCATTTAGTAATTATTTTGTGATAGAGTAACAAACATACATCCATACTTACATACGTCCTCACAAACTTATTGATTGATTACTGCTGCTTCCCACATATAGAAAGGTAGGCTAAGAGAACTCACTGTCATGGCTTTCTGTTTTTAGATTTTTATCTGAATTGCGTGAAGAGTGGCGAATTGTAACGATGTCCTCCAATTTTAACATAATATCACAGGGAGGAAATGAAAATACTTCATTACCCCGAGTGTGGATTGAACCCACGACCATATTGTATTTAAAAATTTTCAACATTTTAACGGATTGACTAGTATAGCAGTAATAAATTCTAATGCCAGAACAGCTTAGATCGTATATCAAACGATATTTCCGTCGTAAACTAACTTAATAAATCATAATTATTTCCTTTTCGCAACATTTAATGAAAGATAATGTTTTATTTATAGTGAAATCCGATTATTTAGTAAGTAGCTGTAGGTTCGAATTTATGATAAATATTTACCGCCGTCTCACAGCGTTTGACTGTATCGGAGACAAATGTGAGTTTGATTCTTATTTGGGGGATAAAATTATAGTATAAAACGCGGTGTTCAATTCCGCAGCATAGCACATACAGTGTCTTGAATATTTTGTGGTGAGCGGCTAACAAAGTGTTGCACTACGTAATTGTTTACTTTAAATCAATATATGAAATTACATTTTTGTATAAATACTTATAGATCGTGTTGAGAGATCATTTAAAAAAGTGTTTAGGTATATTGTTGACTATTGGTGACTAGTGTGGAACGGACTCCTAATAGAAGATTAAGGAAATGAGGCCTAGCTGAGACTGCGTTTTTTTTTTGTCAATTTAACGCTGTATCTTCTTTTTTGTTAGTTTAACACTGTATCTTCACAGACATGCGGCTTAGGCAGAAGGAACCTGGGAACATAATAATAAGATACTCCATTCTCTATTAAGATTTCCGTTCCCTATTTTCCGCCGAAATCGGGAGGCATTGCGTGTTGAATGGCGAAACTGTATGCCGCTCTTTGCCTCGGCACTAGAGCGAAAAAATTAAAATATTAAGCATTTCGATACTCCGAATCAGAACGAACTCAAAACCATCACGTTTAAAGTCGCACTCTTGTGCCCCTGTACCACGACGGCCTACAGTTCATATGTAGATAATACTGAGGTTCTAATTTATGTTCGCGTAAAGTCGACAGTGTGCAGACACATTTAACTTACATTGTCGGTACTATCATAAATTCAAGAGTTGACGACATAAATCTACTGAGAATTGTGCAAAAACTGCCTCCCTATACACATTCACATGGTGTTTGATACGTACTTACTGGTTTTGGCATTTTTTTTCTTTTACGCTGTTTTCCGCAAGACAAAGTGGGTAGAGGGAACCTAGTGTAATGACATTGAGTTAACCAAGCCCCGCCCGGCTTTTGAGACAATGATGATTGGAAGAAATTAACGCCGCGATTTGTCTTTTTAGAGCAAAAAAAGAGAAAATATGGGCATCGATCCCACCACTATTGCGTATGCGTATTATATATAGTCTGATGCTTTAACACTGCGCTACAATGGCATCAATTTTTTTTAAATGTTAGTGTGTGTGTGTCTGTGTGTCCGTGGTGAAGCATTTGACTTATGTAAATCATAAACGCAATGATTGTAGGTTAGGTCACTCAATGTGCAATGCCTTGAATTTTCGGCAGAAAATTTAACACTGGGATCCCTTTTCCTACCCTCCGATATGGGAAAAAGAAAAACAACCGGTACGGGAAAAAGCGTGAAATAGAAAACAATAATGCTCGCAAACTCATCGACCCGTATGTCACGATTACACAAGAATCACAAACACCTACATAGCACCTACAGCTGCCACCAAAGCCTTTCAATCTTCGATTTATACGTGAAAAGATAAAATTATAATCCTTGTTTATCACTCTACAAACGTGTGCCTGCATTATTTATACTGTACTGTCGTGATGTCCCGATCGTTTACTTTATATAATATATTGATTTTAATAGTAGTGTAATGCAAGTATGTTGAAATTATCACGATTTTAAATAAAAGGAAGAATTTATTATTTTTTTAATTTAATTTTTTTTGTCTGTTGATGGGGCTGTAGTGCAGAGACGTAACATCTGATTGTAAACGGATTTCATTCGAGGTAATGATATTTTTCATTTCCTCCAACACGTAATGTCTTGAATTTGGGCGGCACATTGGGGATTGAATGTCTCAATCTCAATTTTAGGTGACCTCTGCCTATCCTACTGTTATCGGGATAAAGCGTGAAAAAAAATTTATATAAGCAGAAATTATAAGAAATTACCATTATGAAAACGCCTTAGCATTTCACAGCAACACCTATAGGTAATTATTGCTGTACAAATACTCAACCGTTTCCTCTTTAACCTTTTACAATGTTTATCAACGCCGCTCATTCTTGCAATTTATATTTACTAATTATCTATACAGTTTGCCAAGTTAATACTTGTATTGCAAATACACTAATGGCGCTATAGCAGATTATGTGAACGCGCTGTGGGGGTTCAGTTATTTTCTTTTAAGCTTCACGTTGTATCCCGCACATAGCAGGATAGGCAGAGGGAACCAGGTAAAATTGTTAAGACATTCCGTTCCCATATAGGCCCTTCTGTTGCCATTTTTTTTCCTAATTCTGATGGCAGTACTTGTCGAGCGACGAAACTCAATGCTGATTTTGTTTTTGACTCGTTACCAGAACGAGGAAATGAAAATTTTAAATATTTCATTTCTTCTAGTGGAAATCGAACTCACAATTTTTTGCGTCGTTACAGTCGCACGTCTATGCTCCTGCGCCATAGTTGGTCTCAATTTACTCCAATTAGAGTAACATATTTTTTTTATTTGAATTCAAAATAAAATTGTTCAAAATATTTAATTCAAAATAAATTAATATTGTAAGCGCGGCGTAGAGTTACGGTCACTACAAACTTATCGATACGAAGCTAAAAAAATATAAAACTCAGTAATTTCATAGGAATTAATGTAAGTAAAACACTAAAACATTGCTTGACAACATAATTGCAGTACTGCGGCGATGTCTTGACTTCCGGCGAAAGGAAATTTATAGCAGCCTTATTATATTTCTTACTAGTCAAGACTACAACTTTATTTACGTAGACTTTGAAATATAAAATGGAAAATCACGTTTTTTTCCGAGTCCACGGGAATTTCTTTTCTTAGGTATTTTTAAATTGGTCTCAACTCTGAGATCGATTTTATGATGCCGTTTTCATTCATAGATTATTAAGATGTCATCTCCAATGTCGCTCTTAAGATCGATCTCAGAGTTTAGAAAGGTTTATAAATACGGGCGATACTGCTCCATTAAATTTCTACACTTACTTGTGAATATGATCAATTTCAACTTTTAGTAGTTTCGTCTGTCAGTCGTCGTTAATTTCTTCGCTCCAAGTTCGCAATTCCACCACTCAACACACAATGTTCGAAAATTGAGTGTTGAATAGGGAACGGAGAGTTTTATAGACATTAGGTTCCCGCATTAGGTTCCCAGTTATAAGTGGGATACTAAATGAAGCTAAACAAAAATATAATGTACTTATAATCAGTTGAGTCTATTATTACGTACGTACGTAAAATTACATTATATTACGCTCTATACAGCGGCATTATGAACTAACCTTTATAATTTTATTTTTCTTCTTTCCAGAATATATCATAATCATAAAAATATGGGAAAGGTCACGCTACAAAGTTGCAGGCGAGAACCAGTAATGTTTATAAAAAAATCTTACGATAAAAAATAATGAAATTTCAATATAATAAATGCATATAAACAAGTATAAATAATTGTTTTTATGTCACAGGAAAACGATAGTTAAACATAGTTATTTATTTATGTTTTTATGTTATGTTTATAACTATTTATTATTGTAGTTATTTATGATTTATATCATGGCTTACGAAAAAGTGACGTAACAATAAATAAACATGTGTTAATATTTGTCGTTGATTTTATAAGTATTTAAAAAAACATACATTTTCCGTTTTATATTTAAAAGGCGATATATTTGACATAATATATACTCGTAGCTATATATAAATATTTAGATAAATAGACACAGAATATTTTTTTTTAGTTTCCAGCAGTATTTCACGTATAGCAGGGCGGGCACAAAAGGCTTCAAATTTTTGATACTTTGCATGTTGCTTGGCGGAATTCAAACCCGACCTATTAAGATAAGCGCGAGCTATACGATGAGCTAGGAAAGAAAGATATTAAATTATTAACCGAACGAACCCATAACCATCGCTTACACACTATGTCACAGTGCCAAGACGGCCTTAATGGCTTGTTCTAACTTTTACCAATTCCTATCCACCAAACCATCGAACAGCCTAACCACCATTCACTGAAGTCAAGGTCAAATATACCTACGTATACATTAGCAAGTGACCTGGACAGTCAAATGTAAAAATTATGCCAGAATCGAACTGCAAACAACTCCAACTGCATATAATGTCTATCATTTATCAAGACTGGGAAGCATCAATTTTGTAGCTCATGAATGATGTATCGATTGAACGGCGTATAATGTTAGCATTAATAACTTGGGCAATAGTGTTGGGATGTCGGTTATTAATGGAAATCGATTATTGCTATTTTTTTTATTATTATATTTTGTGTTTGGTTTAGATTTTTATTGGGATACAAATATGTGGCGTACTGGAGCAGCGTCTGATTGTTAAAGTTATGTGGCGGAGCATAACGCAGCACTTTTTGTCTTGTGGACGCGGGGATATGAAAATAATATACTCTTCCGAGTGGGGTTCGAACACAGAACTATCGTATTCACAGTCAACCTAAATGTATTGAAAACTTACATGCAAGTATTACATAAAGTACTTTGTATTTAATCATTTTATAGCTAAAATAAATGAATTTTAATACATTTTTTATAGTGTTTATTAAGTGTAGATTTTATATTTAAATCGTGAAAATATCTTTTAAATATAAATTTATGCGCAATCGAAACGCCATCCAACTTTAAATATTAAAAGATCGTAAGGTTTCAAAAATAAAATGCTATGTATAATTAAATAGTAGTAGGTACTTTTAGTATTTTATACTTTATTTTCATAAAGTACCATGAATTTAAGACATGACATTTTAAGTATTTTTATTTATTTATTTAAAACATGAACTGTATCAAAATCAATTGTTAATAAAAAAAAATTAAAAAGAAAAACGGTGTTATAAAATCTTTATGTGCTGCCTTGACTTTATTAGGCGTTAAAGAAATTATAAAATTTTGATTTTCTCATCGATGACTACAACCAGGTGGTTGTGAGTTTGAATCTCGAGGTTTATGTAGAAGATGTGTAACTGAACGTTTTATTACTGGGTTTCCTCTGTCTAAGCAGGGATTGCTTACTATCCTCTGTCTAAGCAGGGACTAGCTTTGCGTATATAGTCGGCCGTAAATTAATTGGTATTGTATATCAAATTATCACATTATAAACATTTCATTTATTATATTCATTTATTCAACGTAATTCGAGCGATCGCTATTAACTATTACACCAAATAGGGCTATTTTAAAATAAATGACATTACAGCCATCTTAAAGTACTACTAGTGTTTTCTATACAACTATAAAATGTATTTAATATGGCATAAGATCTTATCAAGATCTTTAACAGGAGTCGTGAAGTTAACTAGAATATCATGTAGTAGTATAGAAGTAATATCTTGCAGTAAATTAATATTGCTGTAACTGAATACAAGAGGCGAGAACTTACCGACTTAAAATGTTACGATAATCTTCTTTAATGGATATATTTAGATAGATATGGTGTAAAAATGGTATCAAACTGACTTCAATTTATTTAAATTTTTGGTTGCACTCGGTTTTGAGTTCGATTTCTACTTAGGGAAATGAAGTGATTTCTTTTCCTGTTTTAGTTACAAGACATAACACGGCGTTGAGTTCAGCCATGACACAAGGATTGGGCGGTCGCGTAACACAATGAATATAATAAACTACATACAATACTACATTATTCCAAAAAACATTTTAATTCCTTCTTACTCCAAGTAATATAGAGAATGATTGAATATATATTTTTTATCGATATTTTATCTGCAACATCACTATCAAATGCAACTGAATAAATGTTGTTTAATTACCATAAATCTGTATTTCGGCTAGTTTTTACCGCAACAAAAATTTACACTTTATTATGATGAATTTTTTATCGTTTTATAAGTGTGTCTGGAGTTTTTTTTTACTATATTGAAATCAATTGCATTATGTATACTACTAGACTTCGCCCGCAAACCTTATTTGTGTCGGCTTAAAATGGAAAATCCCGTTTTTTCCGGGCCTTCCCCTATACTCCCTAATTTGGCATGTGGGTAGGCTACATGCCAAATTTTTAAGTCCAGAGTACACAATAAAGAATTTCATAAAAATGTCATTAATTTCAATAAAATGTACTGTTATTTTATGTCAAAATAAAAAATATTTCGCCTTCTGAGGAAAGGATTTTTTTTTTACTTTCAAAAATCGATACATATCATTTCCATTTTATTATCTGTATAAACCTTAAACTGGCATTATAATCAACTACAGCACCGATCCTCTACAGTCGTAATATTCTTATTTACTGGAACTGGACTGGAATTAAACCAACTCATGTAATTTACACTAAATTTTCCATTGTGATTGTGATTCAATAAATGGTTATTTCGAAGAGAATGTTTTTTGGATTGAATGATTATATTCCATAATTTACAAACAAATGGAAACCAGTGATACACCAGTGATACTAGTGATATTTATATTTGATGTCAACGCGACGATCGAACTCACAACCATAATTCCTTCAATTTCAATTGAAGGAATCCCAATTATCGTAATTATTGAATCAATAAATGATAAAATAGTAAATATTACTTTTATAAAAACATATTATATATTATAATGTGCCATATAATAATATAAAATATTTTACATTTTTGTTATTATCAATGTTTATAGTTTTAAGCTTTAATATTAAAAGAAACTCAGCATTTGAAAATATGTTCTGAACTAGTCATTGCCCGCAATTTTGTTAGCGTGGACTTTAAGATTTTAATTTGAGCACTATTTTTCAGTTAATGTAGGAATTGAGAGATCCTCAGTACTTCACTACACTCCCTGGCCTACCTTAATGTCAGATTTCAAGTTATAAGAGCGATAAAATAAAAAAAGTAATATTATTAAATTTTCCCGAGTGGTAATCGAACCCACAACCTGTCGCGTTTACAATCGCATACTAACACCCCTGGACTACAACTGGCCCGACTAACTATATAAAGTTAATATTTCGTAATTAATAGAGTCGTGAGCCGCGGGGCGTTTATAAACCATAAATTATCACATATGCAAATGTTTTAATAGCGTTTTAATGGCGGGGCAGTTGTGCTGTTAAATATTGATTGAGCTGAATACAACACAACTATAAAATGGAGGTTTAGATATGGATTTTACGGTTTGATCGTTTTAAATATAAAATATAATTGAAAGATGTAGGAAAAGAAATGCTTAAAAATAATCTTAGGTATATTGGTTCAAATCCCGCTACGTTTACCATTTTTATGTGTTGTTAAGAAGTATTTTTCTTTTATAAATTTGGAATTACTCTTTAAATATTTTAAATTTTTAGTAATAATAGAATGACACCTTTTTTACATCAATGTATCAATTTATTGATAAATAACTAAATTCATCATAAGTAAATTAACACAAAGGAAGCCGAAAAAGACAAAAAAATATACAGCAGCGCTTGATTGTAGATGCGATGGTTGTGCGTTCGATTTCCTCCCAAAAAAAATATTTTTAGGTTTAGCGTCTCGCCAAACCTAAAAATATTTTTATACCGCACATAGCAGGGTAGTCATAGAGATCCTGGGAAACTTTAATTAAAACGCTTCGTTCCGTTTGTGAAATATTTTTTTGTTTTTATTTGTTATATGGTTTAGTTAGAAAAATTGCAAGGGTGGTTGTTGGTGTTTGTAGATCTATATATATACTTAACATTCATTACAATTGTCGTCTACATAGTTTTGAGAAAAAATATTTTGCCCGACAAAAAGACAGACAAACGGACACAGATGGATTGACAATGTACCTATTACAAACAAGCAAAGTGACCCTATGAAGGTATCGTTCTTTTCTTTTCGAGTTTGGATTACTAAAAATGACGAAAGTGGAGAACAGAGTGAATTTAAAACATAATTTCTTTTTATGCTCAATAAAAACTAAAGGTACATTTGTTTTATCTATCAAAATTAAGGAAAATTCACACTCTAGTGTCAGTTACCGACCGGCCCGATCTTCATCTGCTAAAAATATTCTTATATAAGAAATAAAGAAAGTATTCATACTAAAGTACTGAACAAACTCTGGTCGAATCACGCATATAAGAATATTTCTCATACAAGAACCGAGAACGACATCGGCACTATAGTGTGTATTGTGCCTTAATATGCTTACTACACACAGCCCCAAGGCGTACGGACGGACAAACGTGGTATTATTATACAATTAATGATTTATAATAAACATTGTAATTTATGGTTAATAAAATTTTGTTGAAACAAAACCGTGAAGATTTATAATTTGATATATTTTGATATATGTATATGTCGAGGTTAATTTATATTTACAGTTTCCAAATTTTGAATGTCGTTTTTTTATCTGCAGTATATTTTTGTTTTTACCCGAATGCGCAAAAAATTGTAATGTATCTGTTAGTGTTTGTATGTAGGTATGTATGGTGGGTTGTAGATACTAAACCAGTTGATTGATTTTGATGACTTTTACGTCAATCGCCTCATTTTAACCTTACGAGTAACTAATAATACTAAATAACTGGATCTAATCAAAATTTACCACATCGTCAACAAGAGGCCGAGTTGTCGAAATTAAAAAAAAATAACTGTGGACAAATACATACATAGTAAATGGTGTATCGTTGAATAGATTTTTTAAGGTTTCTAACATCTTTTTAGAGTATTACGTAGAAAAAATAATAATTAAAAACTATTATAGTGAACAATATGACATGAATATCATACAAAATGAGTTTACACGCTCGAAACCTTTATATGTCAATGTTTTTCTATTGACGTAACGTGACATAGTCTATCCCGCAAAACACGGTAGGCAGAGGGTAAATAGTGGTCCATATATATTGAGTGGTGGAGTCAACGTTAAAATATTTAATTACTCTGACTGAGAACCAAACCCCCAATCATCGCATTTACAGCCTGACACTGTGCCACTGCGCTACGAGGCCCTTATAATATTTTATGTATTAAGTATTAATATTTCTCGACATTCAATTACAGTACATTATAAGACACGTATATTTGCATTAATTGTGCTATAAAGGTGTAGGTTTGTTATAGAAGTGATTGTTAAATTGATACTTTATTGACACTATGCTAATTTCATGTCAATACATTACTTGGAGCCACTATGGCGCAATGGGCGTGTGATAGTAAAGGAGAGGGTTGTGGGCTTGATTACTAATCGGCGGAATCATTTATTGTAATTTCCTTGCTTTGGTAATAAGACAGAGATCTGCGTTGTGTTGCGCCACTCAAGACACTATGTCTCGATAGCTGTGTAGGAAATAGGGAACGGAGCGAATGTTAACACTACGTTCTCTCTATCTACACTGTAATGTGTGGGCTACAGCGTGAAGCAAAAAATTTAAACGCTATTATGTGTTCAGCTTCGTCTTTCATATCTATAATTTTGTGTCAAGATACTTAACTCGAGGCCTTACGATTGAATTTCTAACTTCGAGTGGTGGAACTCAACGCTGCCAACTCCCTCTGTCTCCTTTGTTTTTGTAGACTATTTTGCATGAAGCAAAAATAAATATATATGTTATAATAAAAAAGAAATAATACTTAAAAAAAACACATACAAACATACACATGTATTTGCATTTAATATATTAAAACATGCAGAAACATAATGATCGCGTCGGGTGCTGTAATGTATTCAGCCTCGATGGCGATACGTTAATTATTGAAATGGTAAGCGCGAGTCGGCCAATGTGATAGGGTTCTGTCGTAATATTATAGTCAGCTTAGCTGATCGAATCCGCAATGAAGAGATACACAGAATGGCAGGTACTGGCGAGGATATCGCGGTGAGAATAACCAAAGACGAAGGAGGTGTGCTCAGCTGGTTTGGGCACATTGAACGAATGAATGATGAAAGAATGGCAAAAAAGATTTATGATGGAAAAGTGAGAGATAGAGGGAGACCTCGGTTGAACTTCGAAAACACAATATTAAAGATCCTGGAGGAAGGTGACGTAAAACGCATGAGGACCTCACGGAGGGCATGTATGAAGAGGTTAATGACAGTGGACGAGGCGAAAGAGATATATAGAGACCGTAACGTATAGCATTACGTTCTCTCTGACCTCGCTAGGGATAAAGCGTCAAGTTAATTTGAGGTCGTCGTTGTTCGGTATGGACTTGATTTTCATTCCGAGAATGATTATTTTTTTCGTATGCCGAAACCAAAAATTTACGTCCAAATTTCCAGATATTACAGTACTGGGATATAAAAACAAATTAAATATAGTTTTTATTTAATTCTCTGAGTAATGGATTTATGCCTGGATAATAATAATAATATTTCATGAATATTTTTTTTCTTGACTCTGCTTTTCTCTTTCTGTTTCAATTCAAGACGTAAATGGCGAAACTCAACGCCGCACTTCATGTTGGAGCTCACTTTCACTTATTTTTAATTTTCTATGACACAACTTAAAATAAAGGAACGCTGTACAACATCATATTTTATCTTTCATCTAAAGAGAAAACGATATTTCGAATTCAAATATTTCTGTGATTTACACTACTAGTGTCCACATATTTTTTTTCTATTAATTCAAAACAAGTCCATATCAAACATCAAATATTCCACGCTTATTAACAACATATTATAATAATTTATTATAGTGATGCTTGATTTTATTGGTCATTAAATTATTTAGATGATTTTTATCTAGAGTAAATAGCAATTTATATGTAGTTTGTTATCTTTTAGTCAATTTTGATTTTATCATTCGTTGATGAAGTAATAAACTAAAAGGATCTGGTTTTTTTTATTACTCATTAGTTACCCAATTAGTGATGGCCCCCGCTTGTATAATATTGAGATATTGGTATCGTTCGTTTGATATTTACGTTTTCACGTTTCGTACCGTTATTATGTGTTTAATTAAATTTCTATCGAAATATACAGAATATTTATGTTATATATAAATAATATTATAATCATGAAAGTTTGTGAGGATGAATGTTTGTTTCACTTTCGCGTAAAAAATACTGAACGGATTTAGACGAAAATTTACAGTGATATAGTTTATACATCAAAAAATCATATAAGCTATATATATATGTATAAAGAAAAACTTAACAAAAATTTGTATAGTTTTTCTATAATATAACGATAAATTTAAGCGGCTGAAGCCACGTTTTGATCGTCAGTTGGCAGTAAAGCTTAAGTTCAATTTCTGTAAGGGAGAAATAGTTATTTTTATTTTTTCGCTCTTGCAACAAAACAAAAGTTTTGTTAATGGTCTCCATGAAATCATAGTAAAAGCCTTTTATTCGTCAATGGAGATCGGAGTATCTTTATCTAAGATAAGTTCTTTTTCATCTTCTCTCCAATAAAATGCAAGATTTGCGTAACGACGACGAAAGCCACTCGAGCCACACCATTAAGTAACAAGTAAATAGTATTATAAAGCTCAAGAGTTTGTTTGAGGCCAATCTCAGGAACTATTGGTTCGAATTGAAAAAGTATTTTTATGTTGGATAGTCCATTTATCAACGTTCTAGAATGTATTATACTACCAATTTATACCTCAGGCTAGTTACCTTGAACGCTTAGAATGTGTCATATGTCATACAGGACTTTTAATTATTTCCATTTAACATCGCGAGTGACACCACAGGTAAAGTTTAGTATTAAAAAGATAACAAATCTAATATAAAGTAATAAATAAAGCAATATTGTCCGATTTCCAAAACAGATGACTACAATATATTCCTCTCCTCGTACAAACGATCAAACTTGGATGGCTCCAATAGTTTTCCAACCGCCCAACGAGGCCTAAGGGTCCCATAATAAAGGAACACACAACCCCCGAAACGATTAAACTTGTCCTACACATTTATTTTTTGGAAGACGTAAAGAACGTCTAGCTTTTTTATTGCACTTTTAAGTGCTAGGGCGTGGTGATGGTAGTAAGAGGTTTTTTATTTTGGAAAAAATTAGGTAACTTTTTTTACATTGTGAAATTGCGAATTAATATTACAAAGGTCGTATTGATATATATATATATCTACTTTTTAGAAAAAATATAAAAAAAATAATGTAGCGGGGAAAAATTTTATACTTAGAATGTGTCATATGTCTCGTCATACATAATTTTTTTTTATTCTCTTTTGACTTAAATAATGTAGGAGGCCATTCGTGGCATGCACAAACGTGTAGCTGTAAACATGACAGGTTGTGGTTTCAATTATCACTCGGAGATTAAATACATATTATTTTCATTTTTTCGCCAATATTATCAGGTTGCTTCTGACTCGCTGTCTTCAACGTCACGGCTGGCCTCCAAAAGAAAAAGACCAAAAATCTACCTACATTACAAATATATTGAAAGCGTAAAAAATTAAAAATATTCAAAAAATAATATAGTTAACTTTGTTTCATCCAACAAGAAAATAAAACGGTAGGTTGTTTTTAATAAAGGCCAATCAGTCGACCGCCGGAAGCGATGCCGCTGCTCCGGAAATAAAGCATGTCTGTGCCCTCCGGAACGAGACCCTGTGGGTGAAAGTAAGCAATAAACATTGGATATTGCTGACATTTGGTAAATATTTGTTAAGTCATTTTGTTAGATCGAAAATCTAGGTATATATTTTTCAAACAAATTGGTACAGATCTGTCTGTTTGAAAAATATATAGGCCTTTAAGACGAGTGATTTAATATCTATTATTTTAATTAGATTAAGCCCGTCGCAAAGTAACTGACCGTAAACGCTACAGTTGAGGATTCGATTTTCTCTCCTGGGAACAATTTTTAAAAATGATTTCCTTCAGCAAATCAAAGCGCAGTGAATTCCGCAATTCAACACACTATTTTTTTTTATTTAAGCGTTGCGTGGGAAATGCAGTGTCTTAACTCTAAACTACTTGTAGAAAAAATACATCCTAAACAAAAATCGATGATAATATATTTGAAACTGTTATACTCAAATGAGAATTTCCCATACAAAAGAATAACAAGCAACGAACATAGCCGCAGGTGCAGTATTTTAATATGGGCGAATCACTTCAGTCACCGGATGTATGTATGGGTATGTATGTGCTTTGTTCCGCAGTCTCGTGTTTATCGACTGGAGTTGAAAGGCCGCAATAAGCACTACTGAAAATATTTACTCAAATATGTTTTTTTTTTGTAAATTTGTTTTTATTATGATTTAAATTTTGTGATTCAAATAGTGTTATTAATAAGAAATGTACAGCACATTACTTTTTCTATGTACCTAATATTTGGTTTTGCAAAAGATTGATTTCTTACAAGAAACTTCGATCACGATGACAAAAAACAAGAAAGATTGCAATATTTTGTTAAGTGTCACGCTATATCCCGAATGTAAAGTTGTGGAACGGAGTGCCTGAACATTGGGTTCCCTCTGCCTACTGATGAAAGATGAAGAAAAAATCACAATCCAAGGTGTGAAGTTACCCTAAAAGCTACAGCTTACAGTCGGTAAAGCCAAAAATCATTCAACTAACAACTTTAAGGAACCAAACACCATGTTAAGTCATATTAATAAATTATCGACGCACCTATTTGTACACACATTTTAGTCAGCTTGCGTTAATAAGTAAGAAGCTTGGCGCTAAGTTCTACACAAACAGAGAGTCAGCGTGTATGGTTAGATGATGCGTGAAGCAAATATGCTTGGTGGTTGTACAAGATTCCTTGGTATGGTAGGTAGGTACGTGACATGGCAATTATGTTTACCAAATAAAGAGTAAACGCCTCAAGAATTCGGTGGAAAGTGGAGAATGGAGGTGTTTTAACATTAGATGGCCTTTCTCTCTCTGCCTAATCTCTTCTTTAATTTTTTTTTGGAACAATGACTCTTTAATTTTTTTTGAGAACTACAATTTCTTTGATATTTATTTTATTTTAAAGACACTTGGGTAAATAAAAGATAAAAATAAAAATATTTCAAATAGAAAGAATGAGACATTGAAGATATTCAAACATTGATTTCATATTCTGGGATAGTGTCAAGATAAAATAAAAATGATATATAGTTACTATGAGATGATGGTTATTTCGATGATTGTATGTTATATGCGATTGTAGGCAGGAATCATTCCTGAAATATATCGCACATATAACAGCTTAGGCAGAGAGAACCCAGTATTAACACATACACCCTACAGTTTTCGAGACATTGTGGTTTGAGCTTCATACTCCAACATTGCTTGGTCTAATTACCAGAGCGGATGGGCGTCGAACCCAAAATCGTCGTGTAAACAGTCAGATACCTTGCTGCTGTACTAAGACGACCTATAATAAATACATTAGATAATACAAATTTTTGGTCGGTCTGTCAGTCACGTACAGTAAATATACTTCTAACCCACAAAACCACGCATATTTTAGCAACTACCCACAAAAATACACATTTAGGGCGGTTTCTTTGTCATCCCTTAAATATTATCGAGTAAATAACGATTCGTATTCGTGACGCTATATAATTTAACTCACAAACAAACTTGTACAAACATCGATATTTACTATCGAACCTTCTTGGAACATGTAAGTACCGCCGCTTTAACATATTTATGCTAAACTGAAGACGGTGACGCTCGGCAAAGGAAAGTAAACTAACTCTAACTGACGAAAACGAATGGTCTAATTATTATTTTTTTGTGTTTCTTTGAATATCGCTACTTGTTTAAATTTTTTAATATTTGGTTCTACGTAGGTATCTACGCATACCCTATATATTGTATTTATTACTTAAAGGTTTGTTTGTTTATTTCATATTTGTATAGGTACTATGAAAATATTGTCCTCGTGAATTTCATATATAATATTTTTATTTTTATGAATCTTACGCATACAGTGTGGTAATGCTGCAGTCGTGACAGAAGTGGGTTCGATTACTACTCGGAGAAACGGATTTATTTAATTCCTCGCTCTCTGGTAAGGTGACAAAACGCAACGTGGATTTCTATCACTGAATCTCTCGAATATTTCACACAGAATTTTAACAGAGTGTGTTAATACTACGTTTCCTTTGCGTACTAAATATATGCTCGAATAGTGCTTGAATCCACACCAATACTATATTTCCTAACGGCCACGAAATAACCTAGTATAATACTAGACCAAAAATAACATTACGCTATAACGAAGGACTAAGTGTCTTGACACTAGAAAATAAACGGAACAAAAACCTTTACATAAAGAAACATAAAACTACAAAGTTACATCAATGTAAAAATAAATTATACAATCATACAAGAAATATAAATAAATAACCACATTTAATGAAAAAACATCTTGAAATATAAAGGAAAACGTTCAATTCTGTGATATCCATTTAAAAGCCAACCCGATGATAAGCTCAATAGTTACAAGATCGCCGCAGCCATAAAATTAAACACGCCGCAACCTGACCCGACCCGTCGTCGGGTAAATTGGTGTTTGTCGTCTCTCGTTTTAGATGAGACGGGACGGATAAGATACGATTGTTGCATAATTTTTTGTGTGGAAAAAAAAAATATTTTTATAGCTCACGTTGTATTCCGCAAATAGCAGAAGAGCGAGGAAATTAAAATATTAAATATTAGTTTACAGACGCTCGCCGGCCGCTGCACCGCGATGGCCTCGAATATGTTTTAATAACATATTTAAGAAATACATGTTTTTGCATGATCTACGCTAAAAATGATTTTCAAGATTGGACTACTTAATATAAAACTGTCTGGCCCAGTAAAACAAGACGCGGCGTTAAATTTCGCCAGTCAACACAAGCAGTACCTATAAATGTTAGCTTACAATTTCAGTTCAGTATTTAAATGATAACGAGTACTATGGAAGTACTTATTGCATTAATACATACAAATTCAATTAATTGAATGTCTAAAGCATTCTAACAATTTATGGTTTATAAAAACGTATCGTGGTAAAGAATGTGAAAACTATGCCCATAATCATATTACCACACTACATTATAGACATGTATAATTATGTATGGTAATACAATTATGGGTATATGCGCATATCTTGAATATTTCGAACGTTATATTAAGTCAATATGTTTACATTTATTCTACGAACTTATTTATTCGAATAGTCTACGGTTCATAAAACATTGTAAAAATATAGTGTGTTTGTTACACACGTGGGACATGTGGTAAATATAAATTCATTAAATTATTGTGGTTGGTATCGACATAAGACTGTCTACGCTATGGCTTAAAGACACAAGCGTGCGACTGTTAACATGAAGGTTATTAAAAATTAATAATTTCATTAGGATATCTTCTGAGTGTAAGTATGACGTAAGTTGCGTTTCGAGCCCCAAGCGATTAATTATTTCCATAATTTATTTTTTCCTCCATTCTAATAGATAAACCGTGCCGTTGGATTCCACAATTCAATACGCATGTCTCGAAAATGGGCACCGAAATTTCTTAATACTAGGTACTCAGTCTATTCTTGTATGCGGGAAATTACTCGTGTATAATCAATGTGCTACTATTGGAATTGATTTGACCATATGATTTTACCTGAGCATTATGAAGTACAACAAAATATCGTATCGTAGTCGTCTCTTATACTGTATTTGTACTTTGCACTAAAGTCGACATCTGAGGCGTACAGGGTGTTAAACCAAATCAGATTACATCTTACTATTGTGATGATATCGAGACCGTATCGCTTACGTTTGGGCTTCTATAGATGATATTTTTATAATGTTTTATTTTAATATATTGAAATTAAAATGACTTTTTGCGGCATCTATTGTTGCGCAGCAGCACACCGACTGGCTGTAAACGCGATGGTTGTAAGTTCGACTTGAAGGTATCGACGCAATCCCAATTTATTATACGATACATAACCTATAGTCAGCGATTTTTTTATTATTTTAAATATATATATTTATAAGTAAAAAATATTTAAAGAAATTCATGTAGAAAAATTCAGTAATCGATTACTGACTGACCGACCGATATCAAAAACGATAACTTATGTACAAAAAAATAAGTTAATGTAAATTTATAACATTTATGTAGTGTTATTAACCACTTGGAAAGAAATAAGATAATTTTGTAAGAGTATTTTTAAATTATTTATACAGTTTTTGACACGTAAAAACTAAAAATGAAAAATAGGTTTCAAAATATTCGACTTCAAATACACTTATTTGATTAACACCATTTATAAATAAATCATTCAATTGTTACGTATCGTGATTATACAATTTGTTAACACTAACAAAGTGTACGTAGAATGTTCTAGAATTGTCAAGAAAAAATTGAGACATGAGACAAGCAGTGGCCATTGTTCTTTATTTCATATAAAATACAGTATAAATAAAGCATAATTGCTCGTAACTTTTGATTGTGTTGTAGGTACGATTCTCACTTTCCCACAGAACTAAACATTTAAAATTTTAATTTCCTCACACGAGGACGAGGCAAAACGCGGCGGTTGAGTTCCGCCATTCAGCACACAATGTCTCAAAAATTCGGCGAAACACGGCTAATGGAGTGTCGTAACACCAAGTTCCCAGGTTCCTTCGGCCTACTCCTAATAAAAGCGGGATACAGTGTAAAAATAAATAACAATTGATATATTCATGTCATTTCTATACTATATATAATACTATACAAGTATCTACAAGTATACTTATAAATTTGCCAAACCAATTATCTATATTAACCTCCCAGAAATATACTTGAATATTGACTCAACAGTAAGTTCAATTTGGACACATTAACACTACATTGTAATGTTTGTTTTAAACCTGTAAATAAATATAACGATGTTAGGATTTTGAAATTTGAGTTTCACTTGAATGCGTAATGAAGTGTCAATTATATTGATAGGTGTGCTTGTGTGTTTACTGTTTTATGACGTCATCGAGTATTGTGGGTCTGACCTGTAACAGAGGCCGTTGTGGTGCAGTGGGCCAGCGTTTGACTGTTAACGCGACAGTTGTGGTTTCGATTTCTATTTGGGGAAATGAAATATTGTCATTTTCCCCCGCTGGTACTAAGCAAGAGTAAGGTTAAAGTCCGCCGTTTAACTTGAAATGTTTCTAAAATTCATTATTTTCATATGTCCGTTCTGACAAGGTGCAGCGCCGTGTTAGGTTCTGCCACTCGCCTTTTTACGCCTGGTCGTACGCTTGTGACTCTACGCCACACCTTGCCTAGATCTGAACTTAAATTATTAACTTTATAATTCATTATATTTGTATTTAAATTAATTTGTAAGACAGACCCTGGCAAATATAAACGTCGTTATTAATGGAGAAAGAACATTTACTTGAACTTTGATCTCACAACCATCGCTTTCACTAATACACGTCTAAACTATGCCAAGACAGTGTAAAAACATATCTCTTCTGATTTATTCAACACATTTATATAAATCACTATAAAATATCGATAAAGACTTAATAATATTAATATATAGGCGACACTGTGTGACCGCGTTAACATCGCCGCCAGCGTTGCTTGTAATTTACCCGGTCTTAGAATCTCAATGAATAGAACAGTAAATGTCATGGAGGTGTTATTATTAAAATATATTTTTTGTTTTATGTATAATCAAATATATGTTTAGATCGTTGTGGCATAGTGTCTGGCTGTAAAGTTCTGAGGAATGTATTGTTTTCATTTCTGCTGCACTGAGTTCCACTACTTAACACGAAATATTAAAATAACTTTTTTTAAAATGTAATTGATAAAAAAGATGTTAATGTGGAAAAGGTAAAGTTAATAAATTACTTCTCAGCAGAACTGCCTTAAAAACCGGTGGCAGCTTCTTTAAGAACTATCTATCTATATACTTGACGATTTAAACGTGCTTGTAAACGCCTTATTGAATAAATAGCATTTTGATTTTGTATAATAATGTCGGCACCAGCACTGTAAGTATATTAGATAAGTTTTTTGGTTAACCGTTTTTGAGATTAGCTTAAACAAACGCACAAACAAACAGACTTTTACGCTATCAAAAGAAACAAAAAACATTTTATCTTATATATCTTCAATGTACTGATCCGATCCGTTAAGATTTTATTATTTAAAATGTATGTTGTATTAATATTAGCTCCATAGTTCCCTCACTTCCCGCCTTAAGATTTATACTTTTTTGGTTTAGATTAGCAGTTCAAAGGGCCTTAGCTGACCCCCGTCTTTGTACAGAGCACCTATTTATAGAACAAACTGTTTACAAACACGTCTGCCTTTGACTAATTATTGTAATATATTATTTTTATTTTATGATTAATGTCTTTCTTATGTTAATTACACTATGTATTTTTATAAAAGTACCAGTATATTTTGCTTTGTTTATGCTATTGTATATTGTTGTGTCCGTTGTAGCAGAGTGGGATGATACCTTATTGTAAATGTATTTTTTTATGAGTTCGACTCTCCATAGGCAATGAAAATACTAATTTATTTTCATGTTCCCGCTCTGGTAACGCAAATTGTGGCGTTGACTTCCGCAAATGTTTACAATTGGAGCAGAGAGCGGAGAGTTAATGTCTTAACATTAAATTCCCAAGTTCCGTTTGTTTTCTTTCGTGCCTTATATACTACGCGCTGGATAGAGCGTAAAGGTAAAAAAAATAGTCAATTATTTATTTCCTTGAGGTGGATTATAAATACAAAAAATAAATTAAACATTAGAGATATTTATTTATCTATAGATCATTAACTTAACCCATGAATAAAGGTTAAAGAATTTTAAAAGTTTCACCAAAAGCTGTCGAATGAATTAAAATATCAAGTTACGAGTCAACCCGTGATTATAAGTTAAGATAAACTATTATTTTATATATACCTTATGCATATTTTTTTTTACCCATTTATTAACATTGTATTTTTACTCTTGATTTATTTTCTGCGGCATCTAGTGTCTAAATATTCCGATCTTCAGTTTTCACCTATTTTAAAGGCATTGTATGGTAAGATACAATGACCTTGACCGGAGAAAAAAAAATCCCCGGTCCTATGGTTCTATCCTATATTCCGGTTATACCGAGGTACGAAGAGAAAACATAGTGCTAACACACTCCTCTTTTGTCTCCTCGATTTCTGTCCATGACTTTTTCCCCATTGTTTGAAACATTGTGTACTGAACGATGGAACTCAATGCTGCACTTCGTCTTATCATCAGAGCGATAAAATGAAAACAATTCACGTTCCTGAAAGGGATTCAAACCGAAAACCACAGCAGTCAAATTGTATCGCACTCCGCCACAATGGGTTCAATATTAATCATTATACAAAAATAATTCTCAACTTTATTTCGGTAGACATTTTTAAGTAATACCGCGTCCGATTAATCTCCTTTATCTCCGATCGACCACTTGAATAATCGTATACGAAATGAATTTAACATAAATTAAGTTTTCTACGACACCTGTAAGCTTGCATCAAACGTTTAAACGAATTTGAACCTTGTACCAGCTCAGTAGGAGCTGAGACGGTAGATTTTACAATATAGTTTGTTAGTAATAATGAGGTGTATTCCAAAGAAAGGTTAAGTGTTAACATTTGTTAGTTAATGGTGTTTTTTTTTTAAATGATAATTTGTGTGTAGTGATCGATGGCGTCGTATTTTGTTGGATATAAAAATGCAATCTATTAACGTAGTGTTGGCTATAATTGATTGTAAGCATTTTTTTGTGTTGATTTGTTTTTATTAATTGTATGTAATTAATAATTTATAATGTATATACGTTTGTATGTCGAGGCCGTAGTAGCGCAGTGGGTTAGTCGGACTGTAAACGCGACGGTTTTGGATTCTATTATTTTAATTTCTTGAGTTTCTTAAAACGAATTTTCATTTGATTATTTGCTATGTGTTGGATATATAGTGAAGGTAAAAAAGTTAGGACTATTTTGAAATTGGGCCGAAATTGAAATTTAAAACCAGGTTCTCTGTCGAAAGCTTAGCTTATAAGCTATAATAATATACTATTCTAACACGATTATAACATACAAAACAAATACAACCAAAACCCATATCACATTTCACAAACACACAAAAGGCAAATGAAAAATCGAATTCGCAATTACCTCAACAAAAAAAAAATATACATATCCACCGTCCACGAGTACCAATTAAAATGATTTATACATCGATAAATCGTATGAATACAAGTAAGCTTAAACACTTTGCCCATAGTATACGTTACGTGGGTGTTTTATCGAGGATTACTGCCTTTTAATTTATTGCTAATATGTTTTTTTCTGTTTTGGTTTTTCCATGTTTAAATTGTATAGAGGCCTTTGTGTTAAAGTTGTTTTTTTTTTTTATGTTAACGCTGTTTTGATCAGTACATTGAATGGTGGAACTCAACGCTGTGTTCTGAGTCGTTACTAATGTGGGGAAATTAAAATATTAAATATTGCCTACCCCTGAATGGAAGTTGAACCCACAACCACAGCGTTTCCATTCGTACGCTTGTGACCCTATGCCACGACGGTCTCTTATATGGCCTTTTTTTAACTTAATTTTCATTATATTGCAGAGAAGATAAAGAAAATTTAGTATTAAGACTCATTACGCAACATCTCAATAATTCAGCGAACAATAAGAAGGGTAGTATAGAACATGAAGATAGATACATCAAGAGAGTTTTAACACTAGGTTCCCAGGTTCCCTTTGCCTATCCCACTATATAAAAAATACAGCGTAAAGCTAACAAAAAAAATATAAATTGATATAACAAAAATGTAGTTATAAGTAGGTATATAAAAAAACCGCACCCAAGCACACGAAGTTTCTCATACAAATGTCAAGCGTGATTGATTGCACATTGTACCTACTTTATTGATACACCACTTAACACAAATCACATATTAATTATATGCTGTTGCGTGTTAATCACTATTAATCGACCGATAGACATGTTTACATGAGTTTTCAATATACAATTACGTTTTTTACTGTGGTTTTACTCGTGTTTTTATTATTTTTTGTATTATAAAATACTTGAAAAATATTTTTTTTTGTTAGCTCGTTCTGTTAGATAAAGGGGATTAGGTTCCGTTATTTTGTGTAATGTTTATTTTATGTAATGTGTTTGAAATTGGGAAGTAAATAAGGAAAAGAATAATCAAAAATTTCAGTTTTCATTCATTTCAGTTTCACATATACTGTTAAGAAACTCCGTTCTCCACTTACTTTTATTTATACTTTAAGAAAATCTAAATAAATACATTTAATTAATTTTCGCATCTTTAGAGTATAGAGGAAAAGAACCTGTTCCTATTCAAATGGGTCACTGGGCCTCTAAGTCACTAAGCCACCAGGCAGTAGGTTGTTTCATGTTGTAACTAGGTCGAGATACATTTGTACATATATTTATGATGAATGTTCTAAATTTTTACCTAAGTGGCATTTGAAGGTACAATCGTCACTAATTAGAAGCAACATGTTACTTTTAACATAATCATATATTCAAAAATATATTTTCAAACGAATAACGAACGACATTTTTAAAACATTAATTTTTTTTATGATAAATGGACCCATTCCATGGTATGGAAGTAGTTCCTGAGATAAGTTCGTTCAATCAAACACACTCTTCACTTTTATAATATTAATACAAGATTTTAATATAAATTGATTTTTTGTGTTAAAATTTATCAATAGCGTGTTTCCACAACATTACAGCCGACAGCTTCTAATTAATGAGTTAAATTCTTTGTAATTATATCGGTTTGCATGTCCATTGTAATGTAATTATTTATGTTGTTACAGCCTTTTTATGATCGACTTACGTAATTTATTTCTTTGAATAATTCTATTGGTAATTTGTATTTTTTTTATGGAAATGGAACAATAGTCCTTCTGCCTGTCTTGCTATATGTGGTAAACCAGCATAAAACTAAAAAACATTCAAAGTTATATAAACATATTATGTATGCATATATACATAATAATCTTGAAGTTCAAGTTTTGGAAAAATATATTAGATTCATGATGTATCCCGCACTCAGTAGGGTAGGCAGAGGGAACCTAATGTTAAGACACTCCATTTCCGCTGAATTGCGTGTTGAGTGGCGGAACTCAACGCCGGGCTTTTGCCTTGGTGCCAGAACGAATAAATTAAAATATGAATAAATTGGCCCTTGTGCCCCTGCCCACTACGGCCTTAACTTTTAGGGTGCCATATAAAATTTTAGAAATCTTTAAGTATTTATAAATTTTCATCAACACTGCAGTCTTCGTCTTTTAGACCCAAAAACATAAGTTAAGTATGATCATTCTTCCTGAAATCGAACCCACAATCATTGCATTTACAATCACACTGTGCCACGATGGCGTCAATGCTTTTATAGATAATCTATTTATTGCAACAGTCTATGTTTGATTTAGCACTAATTTGTATACAATTAAGTAAAATGTTAATATAAACATTTAAATCTGCATTTTAATTACATTTCATATCCTTTGATGACAGAATTTATTGATCGCTAATATATAATACTTTGTCGTTTACAAGGACGTTGGTTGTGGCGGGTATTTAATTAAAGACGATAAATGTAACCTACATTTATACTGTAGAGTTTTAAGACTAATACATTTTTTATTCGGTACATAGGTAAGCTGACAGTCACAACGTTTCAAGTGAAGGCTGTGGGAATTGAACTCGCAACCATTGCGTTTCGTTACTACCTACTGTATTAAAAATTATAAATAAATATATTTTTTGATTCGTAACAAAGGATGTAAGAAATTGTATCCTTTTTTTACGAATCAAAAAATAAAAATAAATGTTAAATAAATAATATTGCAAATGAATAAGCATGAAATATACATAAATTATTTGTTTAAAAATATAGATATATAACTTCCGGGTACAATATATTTGAATTTTTCAACAATATTATATAATGCAATATGGAAATTATATGTTCCGTTAAAAAGACAACGGAGTGTCTAAACATTAAATTCCGTCTGCCCACCCTTCACGTTATATCCCGCACTTAGCACGGTAAGCGGAGAGATCCATTTGTAGAACACTCCACACTTTCCGCCGAATTCTGGAGACATTGCGTTTTAAGTGACGGAACTCAAGAGAGAAGAAATTCAAACATAAATTTTAATAAATATTTCATTTCCTCGAGTGGGGATCGAACTCGCAACCAGTCGCATTTACAGTAATTTGTATGAAAAACATATATATTTACTTATTAAAAAATATATTTTATTATGAAGTTATTAATGACTAATAAATATTTATATAACGATATTTCAATGCACAATATTCGGTGGCTAACAAATCATAGTGTCAATATTACCATAATAGTCGTATATTTGTAAATTTATCCGTAATGGCGCTATAGAACAACGTCTGACTGTAAACGCGAAGGTCGTGGGTTCAAATCCCACTTACTTGCTCTGGTATCAAAATAAAACGTGACTTTGAATTCCGCTTCTCAACATAACTTAAAACTTGGACAGAAATTGGGAAACCGATTGTGTTAACTCTAGGTTCCCTCTGCCTGCCCTGCTATGTGAAGCAGTACAGCGTGAAGCTGATTGATTTGATTAAATTTTAATTTAATATTTACTACTCTATAGCTACCTTGCCATATCTACCTTTGGTCGTCCCATTGTCAGTATGTAAAAGAATCGCTCGATCAAAGATCAGCGTATTTGATAAAGGCATTCAGGATATCGTGACACCTCATACTCATACACATGTATCATATTCGTGTGTATATATATACATATAATTGTTTCAATTGTATTATGTTTGTCATAGAAATATACTTGAATACCCTGGTTTTGTTTGAATTTAATTTTTTTTTTTTTATAGTTCAACTACGTTCCATACTCAACTTTTTATATCGCCAAGTAAGAGAGACGCTTATTAAATAGTCTTTAAAACAACAATTGAAAATAATAAAAAAAATATATACGTATACTTCTTATTATGTTAAATAATTTATAGCAAGCGTATAAAAAATCGACATCTTGGCACGAACGTATTGTTATTTTCGTTTACATCGACACTTCTCGTGGTTTCCGGTTAATTTAGCGCTTCATTCACTTTTGTACGTTGTCCTAAAAAGTTTTTTTTTCTTCTTAATATACATATGTATATATATATATATATATATATATATATATATATATATATATAATAAGTACATTTTTAAAATATGAAAAACGTATTTTTAAACATATTTGTAGATATGCCCTCTTTGCTCTCACACTTTGTAACCATACATGTTCACCTATAGTAATTTGTATGAAGAGACAGTAAATAAAACCGTTCATTGTATGCAAATAGTATTGATACTATTATGATAAATCGTTCGTCTAAAAGTCAAGATTGTCAAGATTGGAATATTCTACTGTTGTGTACGTGGCTGGTGAGCTGATTTAAAGAAACCACCTGTGTAATACTTTGGGAGGTTTTTTTTTATATAGACATAGCCGTCGTGGCGCAGCAAAGCGTTTTACCCCAACGGCTGTGTGTTCGATTCAATTTCGAATTCGATCGATTCAGAATTAATTATTAAATAACTTTTTTTCAAGAGGCCAGTCGTGGCGCAGGGGCACAAAGTAAAATTGACTGGTTATGGGTTCGATTCCCACTTGATCAAATTCCACTTCGCTCTGGTGTCGAGGCAAAGCACGGCGTTGATTTCCGCCACGGATGATTACTATTTTTTCATATTTTCTAAATAATTTTTATCATAGTGTAGATTAACATTTTAAAAATCATAAAAAAATATATTTACAGTTTCACCAACGTGCAGAAATAAAAACAAGAACTAAGCAACTTAAAGTAATAAAAGAAAAGTTAAAATAATATTTTTAATTAAATAAGAAGAAAAACTGATATTTTCTTCATTATGTATAAAAAAATGATCAATAATTCAATGAATTTGAAAAGAATTCGTAAAACCTATATCAAATGACCCAATATAACACCAGTTTTGAACCGGCTACCATTTCAACGACAAAAAAAAACGACACACCTCCCAAATAAGTAAAACTAGCAATTTATATATATCCAATTTATTACTAAAAACAAGCTATAATAAACGGAAATACTTATTAACAACGGATTGAGTCGTGATCCATAAATATGTCAAAATAAATCTATTACAGTGTAGCAATTGACATTCGCGATACGTTTCGACATTGAATTAATAAATAAATTAATATATAACTGGCCAAGGTGTTTGAGAAATTATTGTTTTCGATGTAAAATGGCTATTAGATTTAATAACAGCTGTTTTTTTTTCGTTAGATTTATGTCATTTTTAATAATATTTTAGGCAATAATATTATTTTCTGAGGCCAGTCGTGGCGCAGGCGCACAAGCGTTTGTAAGCGCGACTGTGCAAAACAGCAAAACGGCAAAACGCGTAGTTGAGTTCCGCCACTCGACGCAATGCATCTGAAATTCGGCTGAAAGTAGGGAGGAGTGTTTTAATACTAAGCTCCCTCTGCCTACCGTACTGAAAAAAAATATTATATTAGTAGAAATGAGGTCATCGTGGCGGAGTGTTTTAATTGCCGGAATCTTTTATAAGTCCTCCACTTTGGTGAGAAAGTGCAGCGTTAAGTTTCCCTTATTGGTGTAATCAATTTTCAAATACACGCGAAAATAAAAAAAATATACATCTAAAATATCATAAATTCTTCAATAACTTAATAGAGTTTTGCTTATATTAATCTTAATTTTATCTTTATACCTACAAGAATTAAACATGCAAATTGTTCAGAGTATTCTTATCTTTTTGATACGTCTTGTCGATAAAGTAGAGTCGCGGTGCGGTGGTGTAAAAATGCAAATGGGAGTGGAGCCAGGAAACTTGATTGTTGTAAATTATTTTTTTTATTAATAAAGGCCAGTTTTTTGAGGCCATACGTGGCGCAGTGGTACAAAGTGTGACTGTAAAACCGACTGGTTGTGGGTTCGATCCCCACTCGAGGAGATGAAATATTTACTTAAATTTATATTTTCATTTGTTCGCTCTGGTGTCGAGGCAAAGCGCGGCGTTGAGTTCTGCTACTCAACACGCAATGCCTCCAAAATTCGGCAGAAAGTGGGGAACGAAGTGTCTTAACACTAGGTTCCCTCTGCCTACCCTGCTGTGTGCGGGATATAGCGTGAAGCTAATTTAATTTTTTATTTATTTATAAAGACACGATGTTGTATATTACCATTTTTTACACAGATTTATGTCATTGCCCATTTCAACTTTTACATAAAAAAAATCAGTTCTAAGTCAATATGAGACTGTTTGTCATTTTAATAGCAATAACATAAGCTATTTACTCCTTATTTCACATTTTACAGAACATGTTTGTATGGAATCATATATTTGTAGTAATTTGTATATGAAATATTTTGCCTTTAGATGTAGGTCTCCTCTAAAACTTTCTAGTTCTCTATCCGAGCTCCTCTCTCCAACATAACTTTATTCTATGGAATTTCAATTATTATCTAAATAACACTTCAATATACATATAATTTAAAATTAAAAAAAGGTCATCGTGACACGGTGGCACGTGTCACGTAAACGCGACGTTAGTGAGATCCATTTCCATTCCGGGGAAGGAAATACTTAATATTTCTATTTCTTTGCTCTGGCAATGTGAACGAGAGAGTTTAACACCAGATTTCCATGGTATCTCTGCCAATCCTGCTATAAGCGGGTAGATAGTGTGAAGCTACAATAATAATAATAATAAATATCACCTATACCGGTAATAAAGATAACATTTAATTCGAATACTTTAAAAAAAAATAAAGGTTTAGGTTAATAAAATTGTAATATACAAACATTTTTAATTATTTAAGTCTATTTAACTTATTATAATGGCCGCTTAACTGTCAAATATTGTGACAGTTTTATGACACAAGGTGTAAAAAACTATATGAAAACAAAATTACTTGTCGTTTTAAGTTACGGCTTAAAAATACTAGTGCTAATATATTTCTAAATAAAATAAATAAAAAATAAAACGACGTCGTTATACAAAAAATTCTAAAACATTTTTAGTATTAACAAAAAATTGATATGTTAAACTTATTTTGTAGCCTCACACTGTACTCCAATGATAGCAGGGTAGGTACAGGCAACATGAGAACCTAGTGTTAAGATACTTAATTGTACAATCTCCTTCCTGTTTTCTCCATACAACGTGACATTGGCGAAGTGATATGTGCTCTACACGCTCAGAACGCCATAATCAAAGAACCAAACCAAGATACTTAATTCCCATTATGACACTTCCACTCCCGCACGCGTCACCAGAACGAATACATGAAAATATTCAATATTTTGTTGACAAAATATATTTATTACATTGGTTACAGCCGCACGTTTGTGCCCTTGCCCCAAGCCTGACCTCTTCCTTTTTCTCATTTTTTAGTTTGTTAAAACTATAAAGTTTTGATTTGAATGCTTTTTCTATTCAGTTTTATGTAGATTCCAGAATTTAAGATATACCGGTATAAAAAGATTTTTCTAGTTGGTATTAAGAGATCTCATATCAAGCCACCTTAAATCAACTGTTTGTTGAATTAGCGAAATTTAACGCCGTTTAATTTATACAAAAATAAAATAACAAGTTCTGAGAGATCGTCGTGGCATGGTATCACGAAGGTGTGAATGCAAGCGCAACGGTTGTGGATTCTATTCCCCAAGGAATAAAAAAAAACCTATTATTGTCATCTTTCGCTCTAGTGACGAGGAAAAGCTCCGCATTGAGTTTCGCCACAACAAAAAAAACGAAGGAAGTGAATTAGTAGAAAAAGTGCGTATTAACTAAGTAAGTAATTAAGTTTCAGATTTTCTCTGCTTGGCCTATTATATACGGGATACAGTGGAAACTACAAAAAAACAATTACTAAAATAAAATTAAATTACCTTCACGCTATATCCCGCACACAGCAGGGAAGGCAGAGGAAACCTAGTGTAAGACACTCCGTTCCCCACTTTCTGTCGAATTTTGGAGGCATTGCGTATTGAGTGGCAGAACTCAACGCCGCGCTTTGCCTCGACACCAGAGCGAAGAAATGGAAATATAAATTTAAGTAAATATTTCATCTCCTCGAGTGGGGATCGAACCCACAACCAGTCGGTTTTACAATCACGCTTTGTGCCACTGCGCCACGACTGGCCTCAAATTCATAATTCTTAAATTTTGACTTTGTTTTGCTTCTACAACAGTTGCTATAAAAGTAACACTATATGACTATGTAGCAAAGATAAAGCATACAAAATATACTTATACATTGTTTCTTTTTTTTTAAATTCAGGCTTTATACTTTCTAATACTACCTGATCACGTTCGTCGTCATACTTACAAAGATCCACGCAAGTGTCTCGTTATTGCGGCTTCAGTCACCTAATATTCAAATCCGCAAATCCTAATAAATCACATTTAAATTTCTCTCTCTCGCTCTCTCCTCTCTCTTACACCAACCCACAAAGCTGTAACATCGTAATGGCGACGGTAAATATTCATAATTCATTCGCAATTAAACGCGGATCGCCATAAAATATTATTTGCAACCGAAATAAGTGCAAATTGGGTTGCCCAACACTACCACTTTAGTTAAATATGTTAATGTTATACAACCTTTACTTTGTATAGACATATTATGTTACATAAAATAAAATTTAATTTAATTTATTAGTAGGTACAAGAATCCTGACACTTTCGACTCGGATTGGAGAAATATGCGTTTTGGAACTAAACGCCGCGTTGTGTCTTTGTTGTGAGACGCCGAGCCATGACTGCCTCTTTTATAAAGTTAATCTAAATTAACAGCTTCACCTTTTTACTCGCGTATCAGGGTAAATACTAGGCGTATTAAGACACTCCGCTTCCTACTCTCCGCCCAATTTTCAAGACATTGCTTCTTGATTGGCGGTGGTTTGTTATACCAGAAAACATAATAAATTTCTCCGAATGAAAATCGAATCTACAACTATCACATTTTAAATCAGATACCGTTCACTGCAATCGCCTCATTTACATAATATATCTTATTTTATTGCTTATTTAATTTAGCGTTTAGTGCCGATTTAATATATTAGTTACTATAATGGTTTCTAGGCTTTATAATATGAATATTTTACTTTGAATTAATAGTGTTATTAGCGCGTATTGTGAAACACAGGATACAGTTCAACATTTTAGCATACCTATAGCATTCGCTTTCTCATGTTATAATTTATTAAAATATTTCAACTTTTCTAGAACTTTTAGAACTTTTTTTTGTTTTCATTTTTTAATTTTTACGATCGGGTAACAAGGCAAAGCACGGCGCTGAGTTCAGCCACTCAACACACACTCTATATAAAATTCACAATCGATGACATGTAGAAAGCAACCAGATGCAAAATGTCTACAGACTTAAGTTTCTGTACCCAGAAGACTTTATTACTGTATCCTTATCTAAGATCAAAGAAATAATTTTATAACTGCATATAAATTTAGGCTTTATATTACCGAAATGCATAAAGATGATAATCGCATGTCATAATTAACATTTAAGATCGAAACTCTAAAGGGCACCTGTCGGATGTATAGGATATAAAAATCCATATTAGATACTAAAGTCATTCCAAAGTTAACGGTATGCCATAATTGCGGCAAAAACGGTATTAGCAAACGAATTAAACTGGGCAATAGAATGTAGAAACAAGCTATAAAGTGTCCTTCTCGTTAAATGATAATGTGGTAGTTGACATTTTTGTGATGCTTTTTTTTATTTTATTAAGTTTTATGTTAAAAAATATTCATAATTTAGGTTTGAAATGCAATGAAAAAAGGTTAAAAAATATAATTCTTCGTAAGACTTTTCAATAAACTTAAATGTAGTATTATAATTCTTCATATTTTTTACTGAGATAGAACAAAATACAATAGTTTGTAAGAAGGTACTGTGTAAAAAATAGTGAAGAGACACCGACCAGCTTCAACATAGGATCCCCATAAACCGAGTCGAGCTCGCCAACCAAGGGTTCCATACAAAAATTAGAGGTGGGCTTTTTATGACATTTGGCTTAGCCTAGCCAGAGCCCTTTTATCAAACACCTCACTTAAGGTCTTTTAAGGCTATTATTTTTTAGGATTTAACCATAAATATACAGTTGCTTGATTTAACCACAAATATGCTAACTGATAAATTTTATAATTCTAGGTTTGTCCAAAATATCCTATTAATTTTAATACCCTTTGTAATAATCGAAATACGCGTTTTTTTACAACTTAAGGGTATTATTTTTTAGGACTTAACCAAATTAATTTGAATTTGGTTAAGTCCTAAAAATATAGTTAGTTTATATTAAGTCCTAAAAATATACTATAGTTTCGGTTTTTTTCATAAACTAGTACTATCTGGAGATGCTAGCTGCCAAAATTTCATAATTCTGGGTTAACCGGAACTATTCTATTTATTATAATACCCAGTTTAAACGGCCTTATCTTTTTAATTTTTATGTAAGTGCTTAAGATATTTGTTTTTATTCAGAAAATCATGGGGCCGTAGATCTAGATGTATGATTTGTATTTTAACTCGATATATCTTAGCATTCCTGAGATAAAGGCTCTTGACAGACAGATGGACATACGGGCAACAGAGTGACTTTATAAGGGTTCCTTTTTTCCTTAAAAGGTACAGAAAAGTGACAGTGATATAGAGATTTTTATCCATTTCGCATATACTTAATAAGACTCATGTAATTTTCTCATGGATAAAATTGTTAGAAATGGACCAGATTACAAAGAATCATCAAAATCGATTTACCAGTCAAAAAATCTGAGGTAACAAGCATTACAAAAACAGCTGAATTGATAACATTCTCTTCTTACGTCATCGAAGTCCGTTAAAAAGAGTTATTCTATTAAAGATAAATATTTTTTTGTTACATATCTTATACATTACACTTTTAAGTAATCCAGCAACAATAAGTGTTTCTACGAAATAATTATTTCCTTTTATGGATCATAGGTATGTTAATTCAGGTTAATCGTTTCTATATAATCCACAGTAACTGCGGTCATAGTTTCCTCAGGAACTTAAAATTTATCTTGCATCATACAAAACTACAATTTATTTCGATTTGGCCACAGGGTCGAAGCCACTTGCAAAAGCATGTCCTAAAATAAAATTAAAAAATACAAGATAACTAAGCGCAATTACAGAGTTGTAGTTAACACCACTTAACTTAAAAGGCAGGCGTTATAGGCACGTCGTGAAATCGCTCGCATACCGCACTCACAGCAATGCTGTCAGGATACCTTACTCTATTTACGTCCGTTTATTGAATTACTTAAGTTTCTTTTAATTTATATAGCAATTTAGAAATGCTAGAAAAAACATTTGGTTTCGAAGAAATATCTCACATATGTATGTATGTACATACGTTAAGTAGTTTTACCGTTTCCTTTAGTTTTAGTAGGAATTCGTATTCATTGAGGATGTCGTATTAAAGGTATTTTTAATTAATTATACTGCGTTTCATTGATTTGGAAATACATTTTGTACGTTATAAAAAGGTAAATGTTTGTGGCATAGTCGAGTCATATTTTAAGATAAAATAAATAAAAAAAATAAAATTAGCTTCATGCTGTACACACCAGGGTAGGTAGAGAGAGCCTAGTATCAAGACATCCCGTTCCTCACTTTCTAGTGAATTCTAAAGGTATTGTGGGCTGAGTGGCAGAACTAAACGCCGCGCTTTGTCCAGAGCGAAGAAAGTGGAAATATAAATTTACATAAATATTTCACTTCCTCGAGTGGATATCTAATCTACATCCAGCCGCGTTTACAGTCACACTTTGTGCCCCTGCGCCACGACTGACCTCCAAAAATTGGTGTGCCTAAAAACATAATAATTTATTTTTGTCATTTTTATTTATTGTTTTCTCATGAAAATGTCTACATTGATCTGTCTTAAAATATAATATAATATAAATATATAGCAATAATATAAACACATAGCGTTTATTATCATAACGGTATTCACTCCATCTTATTTGCTTACATATTAAGAAGATGTAGCCAAATAACTTTCTTTTCTTTCCTCGAACAAAATATGAAGAGTCATTGATACTGATGTAAATCATTATGTATCTATATTTATTATACTGAAAATATATAATCTACGTGTATTGGTAACAGGAGAAAATTGAATCTACCAACCAATACCAATACCACCTACTACTACTAATCCTGATGCGAACAGTACATAAAACATCAAAGCATAACAATTTTATACGATCAAAATGATAAAACGTCACTCGTAAAAGCCTTTGACCATTGACTGTAAATGGCTATAAATGGCCATAAATACCCAGACGCGAAGGAAACGGTAGGTGTATCACATGCGTGGTAGCAATAAAAGTGAAATTATCATATTATTCATCGCTCATTTAGATTTTATATCATCGATATGCGTTATTAATTTTAATAAACGCCAGTTACCAGGTTTTACGACGGTGCCGAGACCGAGCCGTTTTACGATCGACTGTTTTGATGTTATGTTAAATATTGTTTGTTGTATAATTTGTTTGATAGTATCTGGATGTAATATAACTCTATACTTTTCTTGGCTACTGGTTTTATTTATTACTTAGGTTGATGTGTCAAGATATGAAATTGTTATTAAAAAAATATTTTATATTTTGCCAAAATGTTTCATGATTGATTACGTTTGCTAAAAAATTGAAAATTTTTAAGTTTGTTAACAGTGACATGTTGTTCGTTCATTTTCTATATTTTTTTTTTGCTTTAATTAATTTAATAACCGGAAGTGAGACCACTGAGAGTACCACTGACAGTTCCATACATTTAGTGCGTCATAAAAAAATATTAAATATGTATTTTAATATGCACACCAATCCCTTTCATCTGATACCTCCCTTAAACTGTAAGTAAGTGGCTTTTAAACTCAATCTTACCCCTATTTTTCTTTAGGAAATCAATGCCTTTAAGGACAAAATTAGAAAATATTTCTTTATTTTTTTTAATTATTAACAATTTATTTTTTTAATTATTAATTAACAAATCAAAGTACGTTTTACTTTATATTAAGTAAATAAATTTTCTAGTTTATTGCTTGAAGTCGGTTTTTTTAAATATTTTTTTTTTATTTATATAAAATATTGACTAAGCTAATATTTCGACTTTGTCAGTCAAAAAAGATTTTAATATAAAAATATTATTTTTTTGGGCAACGCTGATACTTATACGTTTATGTATAAGAAATAAGTATTTATATTCGTATGTAGGTCACATATACTCGTATAATTATTATTTTTTATTCTAATTCATTAAAACTTAACAAAATTTCTTAACTTCACGCTATATATAAAAAAGAAAACAAAGAAAACATTATATCAAGAATGTTCTTCATAGTGGTAGAAACGCATTCGAACCGACAATCGTTGCGTTAATGTCCGACGCTGTCTCACTGCGCCACGACGACCTCGACTGATTTGAATATTTTATACTACGTATATAAATAAATAAATCAGCTTCATACAAATCAGTTTCATGCTGTATTCCGTTCACATCATCGTTGACACCTAGTGTTAAGTGGATGGAGTGTTCCATTCTCCATTTTCTGGTGAATTCTGGAGACATTGCGTGTTGAGTGAACAATGAAGAACCCAATGCCACGTTTTACCTCGACACCAGAGCGAAGAAATGGAAATATAAATTTAAGTTAATATTTCATCTTCTCGAGTGGGATCGAACCCACAACCAGTCGATTTTACAGTCATACTTTGTGCCTCTGCGCCACGACTGGCCTCAATATACTAGGTATATAAATATTTATAAATGCTACATGCATAAATAACATGAAAAGGAAGTATTTAGTTATTGCTCGTGACGTAGTACCGGTATCAATCAATTTATATGTACTAATACATATTGATCAACATATGATTACACGCCTTCATTTTACTTGGGGTTCAGTTGGATATAACTTTTGTTTTACATTTTTTAAATTTTCTTAAGGGTAAAAAATAATTGTGAAGTATAAAAACTCGAAAATCAAATCTGTGCTTCTTGGAAACGGTAATATCATTTTTTTACGATTTTCTAAAGACAATAAATTTAGGTTTTGTTTTACTTATCTTCAGCATACAGTATAATAAGCAAAAAGGACCTAGGAAGAGTGTTAACGCACTCCGTTTTCTGCTTTCTTCGCAATAGTGTATGAGATGCTGCGTGTTGAAATGGTGAAATTAACACCGCGTTTTTTTATCAAATCAGGAAAATTACAGTGTATTCAAATCCAAAATTATGTTTACATTCAAACATTCTTTATCCACTTTCCGCTGAAACTTCAACTTAATGCGTGTTAAGTGGTAGAACTCAACACCGCTCTTTCATTTGTTAGTAAGGTAATTAAAAAAATTGATCCCTAAGCACAGATAAATAATTATTCAAGGAAACTGAATAAATTATGACTGTTATCATATTACTTCACCTACGCAACAAAATATATATAATATTATTAATTTCACCATTAAATGTAATTTATAATTTGTAAATATTATGTGTAAATTATAATTTGCACAATTTACGCAAGTTTTTTATGAAGAATTTGTTTTCAATATTTTTTTATATTTTATCGTTTTCCAATATTAAAAACGAACCTAGTGTCAAGAATCTGTTGCCTATTTTTCACCTGAATTTATGACATTACGTGTGTAGTGGTACTCAAAACCGCGCTGTGTCTAAAAGCACAACCCTCAACCAAGATAATTTCAATGTTTCATATATTAAATGAGACTCTCGTGGCGGTTCAGCACAGCGAGTGACTGTAAACGCCACCGTTGTGTTCGATTTTTACTCGGAGGAATAAAGTATTTAATATTTTTATTTCTTCCCTCTGGCAATAAGACAAAGCGCAGCATTGAGTTCCGGCACTCAACACGTAACGTCTCGAAAATTTTGCGATCGAATAAATAAAAAAAAATGCATCGTATCAAAATCAAACCCACTGTCAATGTATTGCATAATCAAGCTCAATACCGTGCTATAACTAACTATTATCTCCATAAATTAAGTAGCGTTCAAGTTTTTAATTTATAACTCATAATTGCTCTTTATCGCTCGATCGGACGTTTAATATAATATATTAAATATATGTAGATATTTCTTATTAAATCATTATTGTAATGTTACTGTTTATCTTGAAAAAGCATTAATATTCTCGCTTATATTAGCATAATATGGCAATTTGAATTGAACAATGCAACGAGATATTATGTATGAAGAAGTGTTGTTTTTAGCAGCGGAACTTAACGTCGCACTTTAGCATTTTAATAGAGAGAGAAAATAATAATAATTCATTTTTCTGAGTGGAAATAAAATTCACAACCGCCTCGCCTCATACATACTTGTAACCTATCAAGATTTTGTATTACAATAAAAAAAACAGTATTTACGCTGTCCTTCAAGGAACGTGCAGTCTTATTACAATTTAGTATCCATTTCCTGCGTTGATAAATTTTATAGGTGTTTTTTTCTATAAATATATGTAAATACTATTTAAATGATCACGGCTGTAGTTTATTTACTAGCGATATGCAAAAATAGTTAAAATAAAAAACGCATATCGATATTTATGTGTTTTAAATGCAAATATAGGAAAACTAAACTAAACATTTTACTTAAAAATATTAATTTCATTTTCATAATACCTCCTTTTTTATATAAGAGATTTTATAAGAGAAAGATTTATGAGAGATGTGGATGGAATATTAATAAAATGTAATAAATACTGTTTTCTGCGTGAATATATGTAAAAAAAAAATATTAAGCACGACGAATATGGGTCTGATTCCCACTCGGGATGATCCAGTCGGAAGAAAAAATAATTTTAATTTCTTAGCTCTGGTAACAAAGCAAAGTCCAAAGTTGAGTTCCGCCAGTGAGCACGGAAACTTAGAAGTTACGTACTTCTAGATAACGGAGTGTCTTAACACTAGGTTTCCTCCGCTTGTTTATATTAGGGCGCTTTTTATACAGCGTAAAACTACTAAAAAAAATAGCAATTTTCATATAAATTGAAAACACATTCTACTTAAATAATGGCTCATAAACATGATAAATGAATAAAAAACAGTCGTAAAATTTAATAAATGAACGGCTCTGTCCCAAATACAACTTTTGTAATCTATAAAATTGTCTTGGAGATTTATTTAATTTTGACTATAAATTTTGCGATGTATAAGCGGTTTAAAAAAAAACTTTATATTATATATAAAAATATTATCAGAATCTGTTATTGACCTGAATACGCCACGATTGTAGATTCGATTCTCGCTCGGGAAATTATTTATTTGTATATTATCTTGACTCGGTTTCTCAAAGTGAGGTTTCTTAAAGACACAAAACACGGTGTTGAGTTTTACCGACGTAACGTTAGGTTCTCTGCCTACACACAGTATCAGAAATATGTAAGAAAAATATAGTACTGCCGATTACGGTCTCCACTTCCTTATTCTAGTTCTAAAGACACTGACGTAACTCAAAAATGCTAAACTAAACCGAATTATCTAAAATAATTTATATTGATATCACTTTTGTAAAAAACGTACAAAGTTTGAACGTAGCGGAATTTGAACCTCGTTCCCATTGAAAATATATGGCTTAGTAGTCAGAGTGCTTGGACGGTTCCACGAGGCGCGGGGGTCAATTCCGTTACATTCGTCTTTCGCATCTTCCACTGTCATAGATCTTTATTTTTGCTTCCTATAGAAGTTTTTTTTAATACATTAAAATGTGAAAAATATATTATTTTTGTCAGGTTCACCTTGTATTCGGCGGGGTAAACTGAGAAAACCCAATGTCTGTGCTCAATTTACAGATTTCTATCCGAAAACCGGATATTGTGTGTTAAGTGACGTAACTCAACCCCGCTTTGTTTTGCCAGAGCGCAGAAATGAAAAAATTATTCTCAAAGTTCACAACTATCGCTTTTACTAAATCAAGTCGAGCCGAGCTATAGAAATACACCATTATAAATAGATTCACGTGTCAAATAAACTATTAAAAACCTGTTAAATTTCTAACGATTTGTTTAACATTTGTTCGTGACTATGGCTATCAATATCATGTGGCAACCCATAAATATAATTGGATAGAAAATAAGAAATTAATTCATCAGATTTGATTGGATTTTATAGTTGATTTTTTTTCTTTTAAGTGGTCATCTAAAGGTATCTTTTTTGTGAAAATAGATTTTTCCCTATGGTTTTCATATTTTTTTACTTTATTCTGTAACAGGGAACTTAGTGTTAAAACACTCCGTTCCCCATTTTCCGCCTAATTATCGAGATATTGCGTTGCGAGTTAAATTGGCAAATTCAATGCCTTGCTTTGTCTTGTATGTCTCGTGAAATTAATATAACTCATTTCGCCGAGTGAGAATCGAACCCATATCCATTGGGTTTATAGGTAGACACTTCGATTGTCACTTCGAATTATTTTTATTTCCTTACTCAAATAAGAATTATGTCATAAGTTCTATAGAATGTGGTCGAAGCTAAAACTAAACTGGAATAGTCTACTAGTATTCTCCGAAGAGTTCCAATATACCCGTATATTGGAACCTGGCTTCATCATCACATCAGCTCGCTGACACCACAATATCATATTATCACCTAAGCTTCGTGTAAGTGCCAAGTTGTTATAAACAATTATTACAAGTGGTTCAAATTAAGATTCTTATTATATAGATCAGCTGGATCTAATAAAATCGTGTTAAAAATAAAATTGCAGCGTTGAGTTCCGTCATTCAACAGACACATCCCTACCCTGCCATATACGGGAAACAGCGTGAAACTAAACGTGTATAACATTGTAAAGGCGTATAAAAAATAAAAGTATAAATATATTGATTAAAAACGTATAATTGCCGAAGAAATAAACGTTGGATGTGTAATTATTCCAGTCAATATACATTATTAGCTCTAATTTATACACATATGTACGTACATACATTATTAATAATACATATCAATATTTCAAATGTTGTGCCAAAATAAATCTTATTGCCTTGTATTAAGGTTCAGGGTTATATCTCATAAAGATAATTTAGTAATTCATCAGTCATGCAATAGAACATTAATAATTATTAGGTGTTTTCCGTTTTGTAACGTTTTAATAGATTGTATATTTTAATTATTATTTTTTTATTAAAGCAAGTATAATCGGCCAGTCCTGTAAGGCCGCAAGCTGACTCGATAAACACGATAGATCGTGGGTTGGATTACCACTCTAGGCAAATTGCGGCGTTGAGTTCTGGCACTCAAAACGCAATGCTCCCAGAATTCGGTAGAAAATGGGGAGCGATGTGACTCAACACTAGGCTTCCTTTGCCTACCCCTCTTCATGCGGGATACAGTTTAAAGATAAAAAAAAAACTGCTCAATTAAAGCTTCACGCTTTATCCCTCTCTAATCAGAGGGGTAATCAGAGAGAACGGAACGCCCTTTTGTTCTTATTATATTTAATTTTCTTATTATTATTGACATACACGTCAAATTACTTCAATAGTTATTTTTTTACATTTTTAAAGTGTTATTCGACACTTAGGAAAGAAAAATATTTATTTAGAAAGGTTTCCAGGAGGCGCGGGTTCGAGTCCCGCTACGGTTTATATGTTTTCTAAATAAGTATTTTACTTTAATAGTTTCAATAGGAACGAATCTTTTCCTCAAGTATAGTCCATCATTTACACTACAAGGAACAAGGCCGCGTCATAAACACTATTTTACAGCATCGCCCTATTTGCCCTAAAACATAAATAAATAGGCAAAGGTTGAAAGCCGCTACGTTACAGTAGGTTATGCTATAATTTATTATTATTACTTGTCAATATAATTATAAACCATATTCTACTCTAATTAGAAAGGTCTAAGATTCAAATTCGATTGTTTCAAAATGATTTATGCATGACATTACAGCGTAGTGTATTTTATTAACTATATTTAAGTGGGTGTTAATAATTATACAGAGCTGTTTTAATTTTTGTTTAATATATGTTTTTTATTTTGATACTAGCGACCCGCTCGCGGCTTCGCCCGCTTAAACCACAGAATTATTTACTTAACACACTGAATTATGTTTGCAATGTAATGAAGATTTTTTATGAGAAAGTTGTTAAAACTTTAGGTCGCATTTTCGTACCTCCCATAAGAATCTTCAATTGAATATTTGAAATAAAAACACAACTTATCGATACTTACTATATGTGCGTTTCTTCACGATAATCTCAGAAACGGCTTAACCGATTTAAATACCTTTTTGTTTGTATTCTGCCCTTAAATATTAAGCATTAGTTTTATTTTAAGCAGCTTCATGCTAGCCAGAGGGAGGAACCTAGTATTAAGACACTCCGTTCCCCACTTTCTACCGAATTCGGGACGCATTGCGTGTTGAGTGGCAGAACGCAACGCCGTGCTTAACCTCGACCCTAGAGCGAAGAAATGGAAATATAAATTTAAGTAAATATTTCATCTCCTCGTGTGGGGATCGAACTCAGAGAACCAGTCGGTTTTACAGTCACACTTTGTGCCGCTGCGCCACGACTGGCCTCAACTGGACTGGACTTTATTTTAATCGGTTCACATAAAGTTAAAACCAGATCCACGCTTTATCCCGCCCTTAGTAGGGCAACTTAGTGTAAGATATGGGGTATAATGTGTGACTGATGTGCGAAATGAAAATATTATTAAATTATAATTCAATCCTGCATGTGTGGATCGGACCCACAACGTCGCGTTACAGTTACAATTGGGCATATAGGGTAAAATAGTTTAAACCCGTACCTAAAGAATTTAAGCAAGATACATCAACAGTGAAGACGTAGGTTTTTTTCTCATTTCACATTGTTTATTCATATCTATATTTCGTATGACGCCGTTACGCATAGGTAGTAGGTACCAATAATGTAAACACATACTACTACAAAAATAGTACTAAAATGTTTAGAACTTTAAACTTATAGCCGCCAATACCTACGCGTAATAATACCTAGTATGCGGCGGTTTCCCTTTGATAGGTTTATGTGTGCGTGCGTCGTTCTTGACAAATTGTATTTTATTTTACAACGATAATTTTATTATTTATTTTGTTTGAAAACATAACTTTTTTATTTTCGGGTTTTTAATTTAATATGTAATAGGCTTTTATAGAGTAGTTAAACTGTGGTTTCATTTAAAGTGGTCCTAACAAAAAAACTCTACACTTAACATAAACCACTTGCGAAGAAGCATAGTTTAGGCAATTTTTTATTCTTATACCTTTTGAAAAACTACCAACGTATTACATACAATTAATTTCTTTTGTATAACACTAAGTTTAATCAGCTTCACGCTATTTTAACAGATAACATAAGATGACATTAAAACGTATTGACATCACCACGTGATCCATCTAAACACAATATAAACTTTTATAAACTATGAACTCACAATCTGAATTTACTTTCCAAATACATATACTTTTTATTCTACACATCGCCATATGAGCTAATCCCGTAAAATATACCTACTGTATTATGTTTGTTAATATCACCAACGTTGACGTTTAAAATAATAATTATGGTAGACTGAACAAATATTGATTATACTTCTTTTTTTAGCTTCACGCTGTATCCCGCACACAGCAGGGTAGGCATAGGACACCTAGTGTTAAGACACTCTGTTCCCTACTTTTCTCGGAATTCTGTAGGCATTGCGTGCTGAGTAGTGAAACTCAACGCCGCACTTTACCTCGACACCAGAGCGATGAAATGGAAATATAAATTTAAATAAATATTTCGTTTCCTTGCGTGGTCATCGAACCCACAACAGTTACACTTTGTGCCCCTGTGCAACGAACGGCCTCAATTTACTTTCTTCTTTTAAAATGTGGTTAAATGAAATAGTTGTAATTTAATTATGTCAGATTACTATTAACCGACTTCTTAAAAGGGGTCATCAATTGGGCTGTATTTTTTAGCCTTGTTACCTTAAAACTTTTGATTGTATGAACCGATTTTAATGATTCTTTTTTTATTTGAAAGCTAATGCCTCCCGTGTAGTCTTATTTTAATTTAGTTTATGTCCAACAATGGTATCTATGAGAAAATCATATAAATCTCAAATTTACATTAAGTATATCCGCGACAAATGAACGTATAAGTCAATATCAATTCAACCGATTTTAATGATTCTTTTTTTATTAGAAAGGGTACATATAAGGGGTAGTTTGGTGAAAGTTTAGTTAAGTTCAGAGTGTGAAATCCGGTTGAAATTGAAGAAGTCGATTTTTTTTATTAAAAAATATAATTATGTAATTTTTTCTACAAAAAATTCTTTATACTCCATGATAAAAACTATCCTATAAGTGGAATTAGGCTTTGAACTATTACCATGCCAAAATTAATTTAATTTCATACAGTAGTTATCGGTATTTTAGGTAATTTATATTTTTCAGTTTTTATTTTTTTTAAAGAAAACTATCATGAAATTCGGAATGAAACCCAAAAAAAATGTACCTTGAGGCCTTAGGCTAACAACATTCAAAAATTCATCAATTTCGGTCGGGTAGTTTTTGCGTGATTGACGCACAAACAAACCGACAGACAGACAGACAGACAGACAGACAGACAGACAGACAGACAAGAATTCTGCTGAGTGGTTTTTTAGGTTCTATAATCGACATATTAACCGACCTAATTTTTATTTTTTTTATATCTTTCATGTACAGAATTGACTTTTCTATCCTTTTATTATATATGGAGATTTTTTTTTGTTATATTTTCATTATAAATTCGTACATTTTTTTGATAGTTAATGATAACATTGTATTATTTTTTCATTGGTTTTGGTTTTTGGAATTGTACAAAAATATGAAATATTAATATTTTTCGATACTTTTTTTAATTAATTCGTCTTACTCAATTTGGGATTTAAGCAGAGAGAATTATTCACTTTATTCCGCTCTCAATTTGATTAATTTAAATAAATTATTCATAAAATAACAAAATAAAAAATATTATTTTATTTAAGAAGACTTTATATAAACCTAGTTTTTATATAATGAATTCCAGCACGAGTTACGACCTTAACGTGCAAGAATTATTATATTTCATATATCGTTATTTGAGGGCCGTGGCGACTTAGAGACACAAGCATGCGGCTGTAAACGGGACAGGTCGTGGTTTCGATTCCAACTCGAGGAAATAAACAATTTAATAATTCTATTTCCTCGTTCTAGTAGCGAGGTAATGTGCAGCAAAAGAAAGGAGGAAATTGGGAAATATGTAATTCTAGCAACTCATTCACATTTATTTATTCTATTTAGAATTGTTAGTTATTTCATTTACGATTTCCAAGAATGACTTATCACAAAGTAAGTAAATGTATTAATTGTAATTAACGTTTAAAGTTAAAAAAAAAATATGTCAATTAAAAAGTTTTGTATTTAAATTATTTACTTTTTGCAAACGGTTTTGCCCGCATTTTTTTTAAATTAAAAAATTAAACTTCAGTTGCGTAAATGATAATACTTATAATACTTGTATTTCAAACTGTCAACAATCTTATTTTCTCACTCTTATGGTTCGTTTTCACTAAATTTTTGTATGAATAAATAATTAAATAAATTTTTGTATAAAATATAAAAAATTTAAAAAAAATAAGCAAAATTTTAAGTTTACAGTTAATTTTATCTGTGTTGATCGTTTAATTATACTCCATTATTATGTAGTGTATTAATAATATTTTTTTCCATCATCATTTATCTATTTTTTTGACAGAAAAGACAGAAGGAACTTAATATTGGGACGCTCTGTTAACCACTTACAATATCATCAACATTCCTCAAATGAATTCGCTAACACACCTGCCATGGTCAATCAATTTCACGCCAACTGAGCAACGATGTCGTATTTTATATATTTATTTGTATATACAAAAATACCATTATTATACATAATAAATAATTAACAACAATAAATAACATCTGAATGCAATAAATAATTAAAAATTAAAATCGCCTCGCCTAATACCAGACGTTTCAATTAATCCGCAATGCAAGATGGCGGCAATATTTTATCAAAGACTAAAGGTGGCAGATGCGCTACAGTTTATACGTTTTATACATTTTTTTTCTCAATATTTTAGTGAATTTGATGGTCACGTAAAAAAAAGTGTATGTGATGTAAAAAAAGAGATATAGAGCTATGATCATAAGGCAACATTTTGAATAAAACTTTATTTTTTTACTTCTGTTGTTTCCGTGTCTGCACTTACCAAGGCGGTTAAAATACTTATTATTATTTTAGTAGCACACTGAACTAAAACGCCTAGAGATTACTCATAAGATTTACTCTGTATCCCACACATAGTAGGGCAGTTGAACGCCGTGCTTTGTGTCGGTACCAGAGCGCGGAAATGAAAATATTAACCGTCCGTCCGTCCGTCCCGTTGGGACTTTGTTATATCTGTAACTAAAATATAAAAGCTAACCTCTTTGCGTCAATATATCACGAGGTGTGTAGTGGCGCAACACCTGCACGCGAGCGGCTCTGATTTATATGGCCGTTTGTACCACTGTCACTGCCTCCCGAGTCCCGAGTCTCGTACTTGATGGTTTTACTTGCGGATGATTGGTGGGCCTTTTGTTCGCTAGTGGATGGTGAATGTATTGTGAAGTGTTTAATATTTTTAACAATTTTAAAGTTAATTCACATTTGGAAAAGAAAAATGCTTAATAAATATATTTATTGATTTTATTGTTGTTTATTTTTGTGTTACTTGTTGTAAATTAATAGCAGAAAAGTTTTCCTTTTAATATCTAATTAGAGTGGAAAACGGATTGCCTTGCTATGTTTGCTCTATCTATCCTGTTATGTAGAAAACGTTTTTCTCGGCGTAGACAACTTCTCCTTAGGAGCCCTAAATTCAAAATATGACGTTGAATGGTAGTTTTCGACCTTGTCTCTTGATTTACCAGAACAAGAATATATAATATCTATTTCTACATAGAACTACTAGAAATACGACTAGTTAAACATAAATTTCATAGATATATTAAAGGTATTTTAACGCATTTTCTTTATGAAAAACACCAATCCACCGGTGTTTCCATGCAGTAGTAGTACTAAAAAAAGTTGACAGTCCATGAAAATTGGCACATATGTATAGAAAAAAATTGTAAAAGGAATGAAAGCAGTCAAAACAATATTTGTTGTGAAAAACTATGAAATCTAAGTATCTCGTATCTTGTACAAGAACAAAGATGTTCTATTAGGAAAATAATAATAGATTAATTTTGTTTTTAATAAAAAAAAAACTTACATTTTAGATTAATTTTTATTTTACACATTTTTGCAATGACTATTTTTTTATTTTAGTCTGTGGTCTCATAGACTATTATTATGTGACTGTTATTTTTTTTTAAATAATTGAAGGCCAAAGTTGATCACTGATAATTTAAGCTAATAAATAATCAGCACAAAAATAACCATCAAACTGGTACAAAAAACCCCAGCAATTCCTATTGAATCTTAGTAAAAACAACCCACTCAGTTAACATGTGTAGTTAAACAAAGTATTTTTCAATCAATCATTATTTACGATCCTTTACAAGGTAGTAATTAATAAACATCCAATATATCGTGATAAGCCGCCATTCATCGCGGCATTAGCATACGTGAATTATTTCATTGTACCATAAATAATTTAAAAATAATAGCCAACATCACGCAACTCCGAGTTATGGCTCTCGAGAGATGTGTTCGTGCATTGGATTCGTGTGAATATACAACGTTGTGGTGTGAGTGTCTTCAGGTGTCTTAAACAATAAATTTAGGTGTTATTTTCAAAAGTTGTGGTGAACATTTTTATTGAACAGTATTTTTTTCAAGTGGTTTTTAATGAAGAAAATTAACTAGCGCATTGGCACACCCTCTGAAAATAAGACGCAATACGCCGTTGGTCGGAAAAAATAGCGGTAAACGGGAAACCTCATGTCTTCAAGGTTCCCTTTACCCTGCTAGATGCGGGATAACGAGTGAGGCTGCAATCAAGAAAGAAGAAGAAAGAAAATTAAAACGTACAAATACGTTATTACATTTGTAATTGCAGTTCAAATATATTTATATTGGATATAAATAATCATAGTATTTTTATTAAATTTAACTATTTTTATACTGTTTCATTACCTAATGTTAAGACACCCCGTTCCCCATTTTCTGCTAATCAAATTTCATTGTTTGTAAACAATATATCTGGTAATATAATATGTCTGGTACTAAACACGTAATTATGTTTCGTCAAATAGTTTCTAACATTAAAGGATTAAGCATTAGTTTAAGCATTTATATCGTGACTCAATATAAAGACAATTTAAATTTTTAACTTGCGTTTCTAAATTTTGTTCTTTTCCTTAAACACTCTAGTTTCTTTCTGACTACTTACTTTCGCTAATAAATGTTCCGTGAAAGTAAAAATTTAAAAAATATACATATTTTTTTTTACCAAATTCTGAAGGCGACACGTGTTGAGCGGCGGTACTCAACGACACGCTTTGTCTTACTACGAGTGAGGACATGAAAATACAAAATATTTTTTGGATTTATTTTTTTTCTGCTATATACGGGATACAGCGTGAAACTAAGAAAAAACAATACAAATATATTTCCTATTTTTTAGCCTTATTCTCTATCATGCATAGGCATCGTAGGTAGAGATAACCTATTAGTTTCATATTAAACTTTTCTATACACACAATATTTAATATAAATAAAAAAAATATTAAAAATAACGCGCCTTTCTATTATTACTGATAGGTATATTGTTGCCAGTAGACCTGATATAGTACTAGTAGACCAAGTGTCGCCACGCAGGGATTGTTGACGTTACTATCCCACATATTGGCAATCTTGTGAAGAACGAAAAAGAAAAATTATCTAAATATTTGGACTAAACCCATGAGATTACCGCCATGTGGGATGTCAATGCAACTATCGTTTTGCCGATAGTGGTTTCAGTTAACGGTTTAATAGCGAAAAGCCTCGACCAACATCTTAACAGGTTGTCGGTTAGCTGTTGGATCAAGAACCGGATGCAGAAAGCAGTTTTACTTGAGACAGGCGTGTATTGTAAGGAAGTTCCACCCTAGGAGTGTTTTTTTTTATAATTTAAAATGTACTTTTATAAAAATTTATATTTGAAAGTGTAACATTTCTTTCTCTTATAATAAAAGTATATTATAGTATTTTAATGTTAGTTTGTTAGGTAACTAAATATATAATTGAAAAAGTTAACCTAATACCTAGGTATAAAATCACCATCTTGATTGAGCAACTTATGAAAAAATAATAATATATTTCATAATAATATAATTTATTATGATAATTTACGATGCGTGAAGATCGTAATTTATTACCGGAAACCGTTTAATATTTTATTTATATTTTTAACTACTTTAACTAATTAAGTAACGTTCCATTATGCAATACAAAGGTAATATATAAAATTGTATGTTATTCTAAGAATTTACACGATATCCATTTTAATTGTGTGGCAAAAGTCAGATAAGTAGATTTTTTTAATTATTTTATTTTTATTACTTTAAAAATTAGAATAGTTGATGATTTAAAAAGTCGTTTAATGTCTGGATTCGTGGCGCAGTGGAACAGTATCTGGCTGTAAAGGCGACGGTCATTGATTCGATGTTCGCTCAGTAGAATGACTATATTTAAATGTTTTTCATTTTCTTGCTCAAGTATATTTAGCGTAGCGTTGAGTTCCACCACTGAAAATTAAATGTCTTTGTATCGTACCGAAATTGCAACGTGGAGTGTTATCACAATGCTTCTTCTAGATTCTAATGTCTTTAAAAATTTGTAGATATAAAATATTAATAATTTTTTTGAGGCCAGTAGTGGGGACAAGCAAACGACTATATACGCGACAGGGTTTTAAATACAATTCCTATTCGAGGAAGTGATATGTTTAATATTTTTATTTCCGTCTATCTGGTAACGAGGCAAAACGGATTGAGTTCCCAATATCACTGCCTCCAGAATTCAGAAAAAAATGGTCAACAGTCTTGGTCGGTGCGGAGTGGTTTAACACTAGGTTCTTAGGTTTCCTCTGCCTATGTGCTTTATACAGTATGGAGCTAAAAATAAAATAACAAGATTCTTTTTACAGTGAGTGACATTCCACAGATGAAACGATTGAATTTAAAAAAAAAATTGGCATACAAGAAGGTTAGGGAGTGTAGGGAAGCACTGACAGAAGATTTCTCGAAATTACTACACAAAAGAGAAATAAATTCGCATGCCACTAACAGTATAACGTATCGTGTATATTATGTTATAGCAAAAACAACGCCTCGTTGATTTTGACCCTCACTTATACCTACACATTTACTGTACAGACCTATAATTAGTGATTATTTCTTTGTTTTGCTGAATTTTTATGTGTAACACGGTTGCTATAAATATACTTAGAACTTATAGTATGTTTGTACTAACGTAAGCGTTAATGTAAACGTGGCAGTTGTGAGTTACACTGGCAGACTAACTACTCAACACGCAATGGCATCTCAAATATTCGGCTGTTAGTGATGCCTATGGGGGAAAAGGCGACATTGTCTTCCGCCACTCATTACGCAAAGCCTTCAGCATTTGATGGAAAGTGGGGAAGAGTCTTAGTAGGAATGGAATGTCTCAATATAAGTTTCCCAGGTTCCTTTTTCCCACCCTGCTATATGCAGGATACAGCATGAATCAAAAAAAAATCTAATAAAAACCAAGCAAACCCACCAACAAACAATAGTCATACCAGATCCAAATCAATCCTTTTCCTCCATTTACCCACCACAACCGCACAGTTTTATAACTAAGCACATTAAAATGCAGGCTGTTATTTAATAAAGTACAATTATGAATCGTAAAACCGTTCCCGTTGTTGCCTTTATGAGTGGTGGCTTGTTATCGCCTACATCTTGATTTATGTGACAGGTACATTGGTTGGTAAGGACGGTGGTGTGGATGCGGCATGTGCTTTGTGGCTGGTGATTGATATATAGTGCTGTATAATTTTGGTTTTGGGGCTAATAGTGAGTTGTTTTCGTTTCGTCGTTATGATATAATGCGGCGTTGAGTTCCGCCATTGCATGCGCATCTCAAATTTTAGTGGAGGAGTGGAGAGGGGGAAAAGAAATATATTTTTTGTACACTACATTCCTTCAGCCTCTGCTTAGTAAGAATACAGCGTTGAGCTGAAAAAAAAATTGAAGCTATTTATTGCAGAATAAGTCAATAAGTAATCCAATTATGAGTAGTTGCAGGAGGTTTAATTTTCAATTGAGAGTAAGATAATATATTTATCAAGTTTTTATGTTTACTGTTTTGATTAGATAAAGAGAAAGTTTAGTTTTGACACTAGTATCTGCAAGCACGCTGCAATCCTAAATAGGTTAAAAAAGGTAAAGGGGGTGACTTTGCTCATCCCATAGAAAAACAAATATAGATGGAAAAAAATGTAATGTAAAATAATACAATACAAAAATGAAGTACTTTTTTTATCATAAACACATGCCATATCCATCTCACACACTTAACTTTTATATCATCATCGTCGCTCGAAACCGCGATAAATGGCTGCCAACTTTTCAACGTGACTTGTATCAGAGTTCTGTAGTAATTTATGCTTACATTTCATATATTGATTTCATATTCAACTGTCGAAGCATTCAATTTTTAAATATTTATATTAATTTAATATTAAGACAAGTTTGCGAAGTGTGTTTGTTATAATAAATTGATTGGAAAACGATAAATTGTATATAAATGGTAAATAAATTTACTTGTAAAACTTACTTAGTTTAGATAAATATAGTGGGTTCAATCTTGATGTATGAATGTTATAAAAGTTTTATTTTATTTAAATAACTAAACAAAGTAAAGTTTAAGAGAAACTTACGTGTTCTTTTCTTTATTTTAGTTCTTTTTTACAATAAATTACTCAATTCTTTTAATTGATATGTTCTTGACCATAAAAAAAAATAGTCATTACGACTAATTAATAGGCATGTTTTATGTAAACTTAAACTTACGATGTAACTTAATCTTTGTAATGTAGGTATGTTAGTGTATATTAAGGGAATGTAATTTCTTCAATTCAATCAATTTATGACTGTATGACTTTTAATGAATGGAAAATAAACAACGGAGGTCTCACCACAACCTCTTTACTTCCCAATTCTTTTTTCTTTCTCTCATATTTAACAATAAAAACAATATAATTTAATACCGCATCCATTGTATAACACTGTCACACTCCTATATTACGGTGAAATGTCGTCATCGCGTCGTGATGGCGCGATAACCAGCTACTGTCTGTTCCACTGCATATTGTATACTGTATAGCTTATACAGTATATAGAGGTACAGAGGTACAGTCTACAGTCTACAGACGAGAGCTAAATTAGTGCTCCGTGCTGACATTAATTCTGATTGAACACTCTGTGATGTAGATTACTGGGTATTAATTGTATAGAATTTACTAAGATGTATTATTTTAATCTCTTTGGATATATAAATTAATCATTTGATGACAGTCGTGGCGCGTGGGTACAAGCGTGCGACTGTCACCGCAACCGATTGTGGGTTCGGCTCCTACTCGAGGAAGTGAAATATTTAAGCATTTTTTTATATTATATAAAAAATATATTAAATAAATTAAGTCCCCATAGTACAGCGGCGCAGTAGTAGTCTGACTATGAGCACGCTGATTGTGAGTTCGTTTCACGAGAGTGAAAGATTTATTGTGGAGTGTCTTAGTACGGAATGTCTTAGTACTACGTTCCATCAACCTTCCACATGGTATATGGATTCAGCGTGTTACTAAAAAAATAAACATAATAAAAATCCATTACAACATCCGTCCATCCGTCCTATCTATTAACCTTGACAGAGCCAATTGAACTTTACCATTCAATTGTGTTGTGTCAAAAACAATAGATACATTTGTTATAGTTATTGCTTCATTATTTTCAATGGAAAGATAACATATGTCTTATATGTAATGTCATATAATTTTTTGAATTATTATTAAAATATTTGAGGCCAGTCGTGGCGCAGTGGTACAAAGTGTGACTGTAAAACCGACTGGTTGTGGATTCGATCCCCACTCGAGGAGATGAAATATTTACTTAAATTTATATTTTCATTTCTTTGCTCTGGTGTCGAGGCAAAGCGCGGCGTTGAGTTCTGCCACTCAACACGCAATGCCTCCAAAATTCGACAGAAAGTGGGGAACGGAGTGTCTTAACACTAGGTTCCCTCTGCCTACCCTGCTGTGTGCGGGATATAGCGTGAAGCTAATTTATTTATTTTATTTGTTGAATAAAGCAATTGCGGCTTAGTTCAGTTTGGTTGTACCTACCTAGTTAATCGTTCATGGTAATTGTAGATCCGATTCCGATTTTGAAGATTATACATATTCAAATTTTGATTGAGTGTAAAATGCGGCGTATAACACCATCAACGTAGTGATGCACCATTTCTCTTTAAATGCTACAACTAATCACTAAAAAATAAGATAAATATGTAAATCACAATCTTTGAGAATAAACACTATAAATAATATCCATTAATTTCTTTTAAAGTACTCATTATAATGTATTATTTATTTTTTAATCTGTTTGCGGAACTGTCAACGTTTCGTACATAATTTGCATTATTGTGCTGAAGCGGAACTTGAATTTATTTTTGGATATTTTTAATTGACCAATTGTGAAATTGAGTGATATGACAGTTATTTGAGAGGCCATGATGTCATTTTATATTATTTTATGGAAATGTAAATAAATGTAATTATTGAGGCCAGTCGTAGCCCAGTGCATAAACATGTGAATGAATAAACGCAACATGTGGGTTCGATTCTCACTTGGGGGAATGAAATATTCAATATTTTAATTTCTTTGTTTGGTCGCACATTTGTGCTGGCCTTACTTTTTTTAAGAAATCAGAAAATAAGTAAACAATGCGAAATCTTGATATTTTTGCATCACTCTAGACTTTTCTGATTTCTTTACAAAATAAGATAAAACAAGATTAAGACCAGTTGCGCAGGGGCATAAATGTGCAACAGTAAACGCGACAGATTGTAAGTTTGATTCCTTCGCTTAGAGGAAATGTTATATTTTTTTTTCATTCGCTCTGGTAACAAGGCAAAGCGAGGCGTTGAGTTCCGCCACTCTAAACACAATACCTCCAGAATTTAGCGGAAAATGATAGTGTCTTAATGTGAACGGAGTATCTTAACACTAGATCCCTAGCCTTATTATGAACAAGATACAGCGTGAAGCTAAATAAAATAAGCAAAAAGCTATACACATTTTCAAGTAAATTTATAAGAAAAAGTTTAATTTACAAGATGAATCAAGCTATCGCGTGAGTACAAAACATCTTTCGCCTGTCAGTCACGTATCTTGAACAGATTTGGCACGTTCACCTACCCAGAGGTATACTTTGAACATAGTAATTATCATCTATAAAAGTAATATACTGTATACAATTAAGTTGTAAATTGTTTTATGAGTGATGTAATCTGAGATGATTGTATCTATAATGGGTACTTGGTTCAAATTGCTTCGTCTGATATAAAGATAAATTATGTTTTTTAGCTATAGCTAGGCAGGTAGAGAAATTCAATGTAAATGTCAATACAATTTGCAGCAACTCAACGGCGTTGTGTTTCGCCACATGACACGCTGTCTGTACTGGACGGTGCATGAGGAATGAAGTGTCTCAACAAGAGTTCTCTTCTCTCTACCTGATCTTTATATTGCGGGATAAGACGTGAAGCCAAAAAATATTAAATCATGAGATAAAGCAAAGGGTTCCTTTTTTTATATAACAATTATGTGTACATGCACATGATAACGTATGTAACTTTTAGAGGACATCATCTGATTGTAAGCCCGATGGTCGTGGGTTCGATTTACATTAAGGGGATTATTTATAGTGAATTATGTACTTCCAGCAGTATTTTTTATTGAATTATTTAATTTAACACACAAAATTGTCTGGAATTTCTGAGGAAAGTCGAAATAATAGTGTTTTGACACTAATACTTATTAGTAAGAGCCAGAAATTAATTATATCATGACAAAAATGTTATGCATATTGTATATGATTTTTTTCTTCACTTTTGTTTTTGTAGTTTTTTAACTTAAATATATTATTTATAAATCAATCAGCTTCACGCTGTATCCCGCACACAGCAGGGTAGGCAGAGGAAACCTAGTGTTAAGACACTCCGTTCCCCACTTTCTGCCAAATTCTGGAGGCATTGCGTGTTCAGTGGCAGAACTCTATGCGACGCTTTGCCTCAACAGAGCGAAGAAATGAAAATATAAATGTACATAAATATTTCATCTCCTCGAGTGGGGATCGAACCCACAACCAGTCCATCTTGCAGTCACACTTTGTGCCACTGCGCTACAACCGGCCACAAATACATATTTCTAATACAATATTAATTAATTTTTTTACAAAAGTTAACACAATAGACACCGTAGCTTGTAATTTTAGACATTTTAATTCTCAAAACATAATTTGAAAGGTGTTTTTAATGAGTCAAAGCGACCGACCTAATACGTTATCTACATCTTGACAGGGAACTGTTGGCATTGTTTTATAGACGCTATTATGACCACGTTAATGTATTACGGTGTCAAAATAGAAGGGGATGTAAGTCGTCGATTGTTTTTTTTGTGTTTATTTAGAAATATTCGTTTTATTTCTGTTTTGATTATGAACGCGACAGGTTTGGGATTCGATTGGCACTTTCCACATTTTCATCTCCCTGGTAGCAAAGTAAAAAGTGCAGTACAGTGCAACACGCAGTGCCTCCAGAGTTTTGGAAAATGGAGATTTACACGGGATCCCTCTGCTTACCTTTCTATATGCGGGATAGACCGTGAAGCTAATAAAAATTAATACATATAAAAAAATACAGCTTATACCACTTTACCACTACGATCCTAAACGTCTGTATGTCCATACATTTCCATACAAGGGCAAGTAACGAGTGGATTTAACACGCTTTCTGTAGTAATTAAAATTTTAAACGATTAATTAACGGTATAGAAATATGAATAGCGATCACCTACATAGATTATATGTGACGTGTAATTTACATTAAATTATATTAATTAAGTTTTAATAACTACCTTTCAAATGGGTTTAGATTATTACTATTATTTCTTATGACGCCATCGTGGTTGTGAAAAAGTGTCTTACACGCAATGGTTGCGGGATCGATTTTTAAACGGAATAACTAAATAAATATATTATTTTTTATTTCTTCATCTCGGCTACTGGTTTCGCCACTTACAAGACCTCGAAATTAGCTAAAAAGAACAAAGTATCTTAGCTCTGAGTTCTCTCTCCTTACCGCAGAATTAGAACTTAAAAAAAAAATGTTAGATTGAGCGTGCTAATATTTGAACTACTGGATGCATTTTTTTGTTTGGGTTATAAATTCTATTATTCGTGTAAATTTGGAAATAATCCCATCAAAAATCAAGCGTATAAACGCTATATAATATATACGTCACGTTAATCACATGATATCAAAGACCGTAGGTAAAAGCTAGCGCAACATAAATCAAAAAGGTTTATCCTATGTAATTAGTAGAATGTAAAATAATTTTTATGACATCTTTACTATCGCCATTTGCAATTGCCAGCCGTCAAGTTATTTTTTTTGTGTGCAGATTAACTACAACACAATACAGACTAAACGCTCATACGATGTATATATATTTATTTTATCGGATGTTGACAAGTGCTGTAGGGTTAAATATACAAAAAAATATATTAAAATCAAATGACGAATCGTGATTTATTCCTTTATTCTGTATTCCTTACGAGGTACTCAAAGAGGACAGTTTCTGCATACCTCTTTCGCCTAGTCCTCTATCGTAAACTTCTTCATACATATCCTCTCGAGGTTCTTCAACCGAGATCTACCTCTAACTCTATTACCAAACCTTTTACTTTCATAACTCTTTCAATTGAGCACGTTCATTTTCACTGTCACCGGGACATTCCAACTAGTACCTAGATCGCAACGAAGAAATCGCATCTCTACAGCATCTTTCTTTCATTCTTCTTCTGTACTACTTTTTGCTGCCGTATAACAGCGCCGGCACCAACACTGCATTGTTACACGTGCAGCTGTGCTGACATTACGCCGTCTCATCAATGCAGCTAAGGCCAATTCTCAAGGCATTGAGTAGCGGAGCTTAGCGCTACGATTTAGCTGAAATTCCTCGTTCCCGAATGGGAATCAAACCTACAACTGTCACATTTTATCTTATTTCCATTTAAAAAGAAATATAATTAACGCTATCTAACCCCAACATTATGATATCGTAACTCGCTCCCATCACTTAATAAGGCAGCCGTCGTGTTTTTCAACTTCACATGCACAGACGGACCCCCCGCCCATTCGATATATACGTGACGACGCATAAATCAAAGTACAATAGTGGTAGAAAAAGTTGGTTAGTTTTAATCGTTTTACAAATAGTGGTTCTGTAGGATTTTTTTTTTATTTGTATTGATATTGGGTTTGTGCGGTAACTTTTGCCACCCAAGTTGGTTGGAGAGAGAGTAAATTCACTACCATTCTAATGTTTAATATTTTAATGTCTTGCTCAGTTCTGCCAGTCAGCACGCAATGCCGCGAGAATTTGGATGAGTATCTCAAAATTAGGTTTCCAGGTTCCCTTTACCTACCCTGCTTTGTACAAAATATGGCGTGAAACTAAAAGAAAAGTTGGTAATATATTTGATTATTCCAATATTTTTTCTTAACGTAAAAATCAAATTTGTATAAGTTATGCAAAAGTCATTATTAAATGTCACAATTAAAATATTAATAAATATATTTAATTTATAAATATATTGTTGTATAGATTATAATTTCAAACTTTGCCTTTGCTAACGAATTACTGTTAAGTTTCTTCCAAAATAGTACATACAGAGGGAAATAAGGATGGCCAAAAAATGGCAGCGTCACGCTTTTTCACGTACCTATAGGTGGAGGCGAGATTTCTAAGTTCGGCAGAAAAAACCTAGTGTTAAGATATGCCCAATTTTTCTCTTGTTGCCCGAATAAGAAAATGAAAATATACAATAAAAAAAATATATAGCATATTCCTTTTTAACTTCGCTTTTTTACATTAAATAACAATATTTGCCAAACATCAAACAGAGGAATACTAAAAACTTGTAAAAAAATAATGGAATCATCGCGCCATTGCATCCCGTTTGCTTTACTGCATATGGACTTGACGCTCGAGCGGTCGCGCATTTCAATTTTATTGACCGCTCAAAAGAATACAGATGTGCCGCTATTCGTAAATTTACTTTGCTTTTTACATTCAAATTGCTTTGCTTAGAAGTGTTTTAATATTTGTTTTTGTGTTTTTGGTTGAAATTTATTTATTACCTTAAATGGCGATGGTCAGAAATCTTTGTGAAGAAATTGAATTCGAAACATCTTTTGTTGGCGTGTAAGGAAAGAAATTTAATTTTTCACATACGAATCTGGCTTATACGGGTGCAATGTGTGTATTTTTTTAATTCAATTTAACAAAAAAAATAAATGCCTACAAATATTCATATGTTATGTTCTATTTAGTTTTTGGTTTCAAGATAGGAGAATGCATGTTTAAAATAATTCTACTTAAAATTCCGGTTTCACATAAAAATTAAATAAATTAAATGTACATATACATATTTCAATATGTAATAAATAGATTTTTAGTTTTAATGTTCAATAATCTGATGAACAAATATACGAACAGAGTTGCACTTCTATAATTTAGTAGACGTGCTTGGAAGCTAATCATTTAATTTTGGAAGTGTTAAAATAAGAATTAAATATAGATTATTTAAAAAAAAAAAATATTATTTTGTTTTAAACCAATGAACTTTGAACACCGAAATAGTAGCACCGAATATTGTTAATAATATAATATACAGCTTCAAAAAAATACAGCTTCACACACACAGCAGGGTAGGCAAAGGGAACTTAGTGTTAAGACATTCCGTTCCCCACTTTCCGCCAAATTCTGGAAGCATTGCGTGTTGAGTGGTAAAACTCAACGCCGCGCTTAGCCTCGACACCAGAGCGAAGAAATGGATTTATAAATTTAAGTAAATATTTCATCTCCTCGAGTGGCGATCGAGCCCACATCCAGTCGGTTTTACAGTCATACATCGTGCCGCTACGCCATGACTGAAAAATACATTAGTAAAAATGACCAATGCATATATAACATACTGCCCAAACTAATCCACTCCGCCTAATTAATGCGTGTGACACATCAAAGTCAGCTGTCATCGCGTTTATTAACCGTCTCTTTTTGTGGACGCCCGCCTTGTCAAACATGAGTCGGTGTGAGTGATGAGGGAATGTGGAGCATTGTCGATGGGTTTTTATTATAGTGGTGTTTTTATTAATGTAAGTTCTAAATTATATTGGTCGGTAGAAATATTTATTTTATTTCCTAAGTAAAAGTATGTGATGTTTTTTAAATAATATTATAGAAGTATTAGTTATTATATATTTTTTTTTAGTTTCACGCTGTATTCTACACACAGCAGGATAGGCATGGCCCATAGCAGAGAGACCCTACTAACCTAACTCCATTCTCCATTTTCAGCTAAATTCCAAAGTCATTGCGTATTGAGTGGCTGAATTTAAAGATAATAAATCATAAAAAAAATATCGATATAATATCAAAACAACACTAAATATAAACATAAATTACTTCAAAAGTGATTTATTCGCAGCACAAAACGCTGTACCCGTTGCCCCGTCTCCGTCTCTTGACACTGACAGGTGTGAATGATGACTGACAATCACGACTCTTTGATGCTAATCATCGTGTTTTTGTTGCGCACATTATGATTATTACGAAAATAGAATAGAAGAAGTTAGTATTTTTTTTTTATTTTGTGTTTATCTATTTATTTATTTTTTTATCTTCACACTTCATCCCGCATATATTGGGATAGGCAGAGTCATATTGTGAATTAAATATCGTGCCAAATTTAATATACTATGTTAAGCGGTGAAAGTGAATTGTTCATTATTATTATTAGATAAAATTTATTCTCCAATTTCAGTTTACTCTACAATCTGTTGAAGATTGCAGTGTCCTTTTTTGAATACTAAAAATGTTTTTTTCTACATTTAAACGTTTGGCACATTATTGGTTTAATTTTTTCATACTTTATTTTTTTTTGACAATTTATACCTACTATCTCTAAAATTAAATATAATATCGTTAGAACTACTATATATACAAAAACATCACGACGCCAACATTACAAAATTGGATTGCCTGACAAAAATTTTCAAATTGCGTAAAAATTCTCATCTAAATCATATGCGGCGGCGTCTTTTTACGTCTACCGACTGCCCGTCACGTACACGCCTCGCAAAATAAAACACGCTAAGAGTCAGCCACAAATCACATTTTTTAATCGAGCTCACGTTTTGATCACCTGCAAATTTTTAAAAACAGCAATTGTTTCCTTATTTACTAAACAATAGGATTGTATTTCTCTTGGCAAGTGTTCAAACAAGGTTGTACCATTACACTGTACAGTCACGTCGTGCCGTGCGGAATGTTATCGACATCCGTCTAGACTATCGACACTAGCACAACACTAATTGCTCCTTTGGCGATAGTTTTGTGATTTACGTAATAATTAATTATAGATAATCTATTATTGGGCATACTAAGGTTTGTATTATTGTCTTAATAAATGCTAACTAGACTGAAAAATAAGTATTGGATGTATGTGGTAGCTGTGTGAAAATTGGATCAGATCTTAGCCAAGAGGGGCCAACTTCTTGGGGGATTTTTTTGGTGATTATAATCCAATTTTATGAAAATTCTATAACTTTAAATTGTATACGTATGTTTTCACTTTAAAATAGTTAATAACTGAGTATTATAATGATATATTATGCAGCTACCACGTGTATTACTTAAGGCTACTCTGTCGTATATATGTGGGTGTTATCGTGATGCAATAAAAGAGTTTGATCTGACCGCGATTTTTGTGGATTCCATCCCTATTTTAGGAAATGGAATATATTTATTGTCTATCTTCATATTAAAAATGTATTGCTGAACATATTAATCAGATATAGACAGGAAAACAAAAACCTTATAACATAAACAAAATCTTTCGTTACTGGATGACTGACAGGCAGCAAAGAGACGTATCTACAAGACGTTTTAGTTTTAAATCTGGCATCTCGGCAGGTTAGGGATTGTAGGAAAGAAATGAGAGAGGATTTCTCGAAATTTCAAGAGTAATGAGAAAAAAAGGGATTTTTCATTTTACATCTTAAAGTTCACTTAAACAAAGTTGCAGGTGATGGCAGTAAAATACAAAATATAAGATAAAGCTATTTCAAAATTGCTAAATATACATAAATATTTTCGAAATAAAATAACTAAATATATTCACTCTACTAGGTAAAGTAGGTCGTAAAAAATTATAGTATCTATAAAATAATCATTTACGTATATGTATAAGGTTTTTCTGTTGCAATATTTAAAAATAAAGTGTGTGATAAAATTTTATTAAGTTAATAAAATTGAAAATTAAATATACATTATATTTATATGTTTTTTTGGCTTCACACTGCATGGTACGAATAGGTAAGTAGAGGGGACGTAGTTATAAGATACCTTGTTCCTTGCTTTCCCCCAATCTTGAAAATATTCAGGGGCCTGGACTTTGACCTAGAACATATCTTTTCGTGTAAAGATTTTTTATTTTTTTCAAGGAGATTTTTTTTGATAGTAACATTTGTAAGATGGGCCCAAGACTATTTTGATTGATTCCTACACCTCATTCTGACTCAACAACGCGCTCTATCCTGTAATAGAGGAAATTTGTATTTATATTAGAATCGAACGTAGAACAATTGCCTTTTCAATCCTGTGCCGCTGCTCCACGATGGCCTGAATGTTTATGCATAAAATAACATACGTCTATAAGATAAACAGTATTTTCATTTTCAGATTCAAGGAAGTATATTTTATATGTTTATAGCTATAAATATATATATATTTTAAAATATATACGTATATATGTATACTTTCATGTATATATGCAAATTTAGCTTTTATTGTATGTCCTTTTTTAAATTGGTTCTCTCTCTAAATTGGTTTACCTTTATAAAGTCGTTATAATGTAGTGGCGCACTGGAATGACTGTAAGCGCTATAGGTACGCTCGATATCCACTCGAAGGAGGAATTACCAAAATATATAAATTATTTTCATTTCTCTGTTGTCAAACAAAGTGCAGAGTTAAGTTCCGCAACAAACCACGTTATATATTCAAAACTTATCGCGTAGTATTATTGCGTAGATAATGGAGTGTTGCAGCAGTAGATTTCTCTACCCACTCTTCTATATGCGGGATAAAATAATACAGCTAAACTAATGGTAAAAACAATAATAAAGGCCGTCGTGACTGTAGAATTAAATATTTAATATTAAAAACAAAGCAATACCTCAAGAATGTGGGGAATCAAAATGTGAAGTCTTAACACTAGGTTCCCAAGTTTCCTCTACCGGTAGGTATACAGTAGAGTACTGTTATGAAAACAAAAAATAACACGTTGAAGTGATTAAGGAATTAAAAACATAATATGGTAGCCATTATCCAAACAATAATTTATTTATACACTACCATGTAAGCTACATTATCATAAAGTTAACTTTAATATATTTCAAGACTGTATTATCATTTTTAAAATAAAAAAAATATACTTGTTTTTCAAAATTCAAAGTGTTATTTCTTATCTAATTTAATATGTTACACGCAGATGCACATTAGTTGTTTAATTTTAAATTATTCTTGCGTAATTTTTGTGATAAATAAATGTACTAAATTATAGTGAGTTACAGTCGTGGCACAGGAGCACAAGCGTGCGACTGCAAACGCGACATATTTTATATGTTGACAGAAAAAAATAAAAAAAAATATTATGTTAATTTTATCGTTCTGATAACGAGGTAAAGAAAAAAAAACGGCGTTGAGTTCCGCCACTCTACGTGCAATGTCTCCAGAGTGCGGCGGAAAATGGGAAACCTATTTTAATGGGAAAGGAGTGTCTTACTAAACCAGGTCCCACGTTTCCTATGCACACCTTGCTATGTGTAGGGTAAATAAAAAAATAATAAACAAAAAAACACGTATAAAGAGGTTAATGTCAGTGGTCGAGGCGAAAGAGGTATGCAGAGACCGTAACATTTGGCGCTCCGTTCTCTCGGACTACCCCACTAGGGATAGAGCGTGGATAGCTCCAGCTTAAGTTAAATAGAAAAAACTCATCCATTTGAGGCCAGTATCTGTTTGTAAACGTACGCACCGCTTTGAAGAATTTTCTCCGCCGTGGCTGACAAAACGCTGCGTTAAGTTCTGCCAGCAGCACGATATCTATCAATTCTTTATCACTAAGTGTCCTCCGCCTACACTGCTTTGGGGAAAAAATCGTGAGTTTGCATGGAAACAGTATATCAATAAGTGACGCTCTCTTGGCACAGTGGGATAGCATCTGAGTGATAGCACAATGGTTTTAGGTTAGAATCTAACTTGGAAATAAATTATTTAATCATTTGAATAGCGAACAAAACGTAATGTTATAAATTCTTATTAAAAACTCATACTATTATTACTCCAGTAATGTAAGACAGGTTGCTTGCATTCCAAATTACATTATAAAGAAATAAAAAAATATTAACTATTTATTCCCCAGTCCGAGGCACGAAGTGTGACTGTAAAACTGACTGGTTGTGGGTTCGATCCCCACTCGAGGAGATGAATATTTACTTAAATTTATATTTTCATTTCTTCGCTCTGGTGTCGAGGCAAAAGTGCGGCGTTGAGTTCTGCCACTCAACACGCAATGCCTCCAAAATTCGGCAGAAAGTGGGGAACGGAGCGTCTTAACTTTAGGTTCCCTCTGCCTACCCTGCTGTGTGCGGGATATAGCGTGAAGCTAATTTAATTTAACTATTTATTCCACACACCAAACACATACATATTTAACAGAACTCGATCATTTAATAATCATATATTCACTCTAAATTATAACTTTAAGTCTTTATCGTCCAATTTAATATTGAACAGTTTATAAATTATCATAAATTTTGAATGTCAGGACAATAAAATATGTATCGCATTGGTTTAATTATAACGTTGGCATATTTTGTTAGCACTTGCGCGTAAATGTCGAGTTTTATCGTCTCCGTTCCATAGAAACGACTGCAAAAGCCTTTAAGTTCATTGAATTAGCAGGAGGCTTTTATATTTGCATGTATATTATTGGTGAAGGGGTATCGATTTAATATATTATTTATAAAATATCTATTGATAAACTTAGAAAGGTCCAGCTTCTGACTGTTAGCGAGACAGTTGTGGGTTCGTTTCCCAGTTATGGGGTATGAATTGTTTTTGTTTCCTCTCTCTAGTAACGAGGCAAAGCGTTGAGTTTCTTCGCTTGACACGCAAATTCCCGAAATTTCGCGAAAAGAGGGAAATGGATGTAACTTAATGAGAATGGAGTACATATGAAGTTCGAGGCTAATAAAATAAAAACATGACATATATAAACTAATTTGAGGCCAGTATCTCGGTTGTAGGTTAGTCATTCGTTATTAGTTCGACCTCCAGTCAGGAATATCAATTACTTGTATTTTCTTGCTCGGGTAAGAAGACAAAGCAAAAAAATTTAAAGATGCATAGAGTCAAATTATTCCTTTTATATTTTCATCGATATTACATTCAATCGATGTAGAAATGTAACTTTTTGGATATTAATGCAGGGAAAGCTAACACCAATTTAGATTTGAACCTTACAGTTAATGATATTTATTAGCAATATTCTATATTAATTTTAGTAGTTAAATTAATTAATCAATAAAGGCGAAAAATAAGAAACAAAAAAGTGATGCTACACTACTTAATAAAAAAAAAGTAACAGGTCCTATAACAAAACATACTTCTCACAATATTTCAATCCACTTATCACTAAATAGCTTCCAACCATAAAATAAAACACTAAATTCGAATCCACTATCTACGAAAGGGCAATAAATAAAGTACACCCATTATTACAGAGTGAGTTCAGGTAGCTATATACAGATGTCCGTCTGTACCAACACATTTGTCAAATAAAAACTAAGATAAAGGCACGAAAGGCTCAATTAAAAATTTATTTCACGATAACACTAGAGTATGTATAATGAATATATCTCTAAGTCGTAGATTATAGGGAAGAACTAAAAATGAACAACCTGTATAAACATTTTGTAGAGACAATATTGTTCTTTGTATTCTGGAAGATAGAGTCGATTTTTCTTTGAAGTTTTTTTAGTAACTTATAAACGTGACGACGACGAGTGAGTGAGACGTGTGGCAGGTTAAACCGATTTTCATATATAATTAGTGACTTATTGCGATAAAATGGTTATACGTTTAAAGTGTGCCGCTAAAATAAGACTTTTTGTATGATCTAGTAGTATTATGTAATAATTTTTTTCACGCTGTATCCCTCTTGTAGCAAAGTAGGCAGAGGGAGAGTTCAGACGCTCCGCTCTCCGCTTCCGCTGAATTCCAGAAGCATTGCGTATTCATTGTCAGAACTGAACGCCGCGCTTTACTTCGACACCAGGGCGAAAAAATGAAAATATTAAATACTTCCTCGAGTCGAAATCGAGCTTACAACTATTTGCCTCCTTATATCATTTTAATTTTTTTTACCAACTAAGACTCGAGGCCAGTCGTGGCGCAGCGGCACAAAGTGTGACTGTAAACCGACTGGTTGTGGGTTCGATCCCCACTCGAGGAGATGAAATATTTACTTAAATTTATATTTCCATTTCTTCGCTCTGGTGTCGAGGCTAAGCGCGGCGTTGAGTTCTGCCACTCAACACGCAATGCCTCGAGAATTCGGCAGAAAGTGGGGAACGGAGTGTCTATAAACACTAGGTTCCCTCTGCCTACCCTGCTATGTGCGGGATACAGCGTGAAGCTGATTTTTACCAACTAAGAAGATTTTTTTACAACGTAATGATTTGAACAACTTTTTTTTGTTTTTCTGCTTCTATTCTGTGAATCACATATTATATTCACATTTACTATTTAGGAAGCAATTTCAAAAGGAGTGTAAAATAGAGCATATTATAAACAATCTATAGTAATTTACGATTTAACTATTAATCATAAATTGTTATTAAGTATAGTACATATGATTAATTAATATTAGTCATTGATAATTATATCACAAGTACCTATTTATTATTGAGATCAGTAGTGGCGCAGGGGCACAGAGCGTGACTGTAAAATCGACTGGTTGTTGTTTCAATCCCTACTCGAGGAAATAAAATATTTAGATACAGGGTGAAGCTGATTTATTTTGCTTTATTTCCTTGTAAGTTGATAAGCAAGCAAAAGGTTGAGTTCGATTCCGACCCGAGGATATGAAATATTTAATATTTTCGTATCTTCGCTCTGGTGTCGAGGCAAAGCGCGGCGTTGAGTTCCGCCGCTCAACACGCAACGCCTCCAGAACTCGGTGGAAAGTGGTAAAGGGAGAGAGTCTTAACACTTGGTTCTCTCTGCCTACATTGTTGTGTGCGGAATACATCGTAAAGCTGGCCTATTTATTAGAAAATGTCATCTTTCTCATCTTCACAAAATAAAAAGAGAAACCTACTAAGCCAAAGCAAAATTTCGAAGATTACAATCAAAAGTAGTGATAGCAACATACTTCATAATGTAAGTAAATATACATAAATAATAATCAAACTTTATGTCCTTATTTCTAAACAACACGATGATTTAAACGCACGCCATATTAATTTTAATACAATGTAGGAATCACGTACTCGTATCTTAGAGAATAGACGTTGTAGGAACATTAAGTTCTTTATTAAATTGTAAAATTGTGCTTTTTTTTATTAGTGCATATTATATTGTTATACAAAGCAACTTTGCTTGTGTTTGGTTTTTAAACGGCTTTATTCAGCTTCAGGCCAGTCGTGGCGCAAGGGCACAAAGTGTGACCGTAAAATCCACTGGTTGTGGGTTCGATCCCCACTCGAGGAAGTGAAATATTTATTTACATTTATATTTTCGGTTCTTCGCTCTAGGGTCGAGGCAAAGCGCGGCGCTAAGTTTTGCCACTCAACCCGCAATTTAAATCCGTCCTTCGTCCTGTATATAATATTTTTGTATAATAAAAAAAAATGATTATGGTTAACAGTCAATCTCCCAGTCAGTGGTAATAAGAAACTACAACGGAAATGGAAACTATTCATTTCTATAGTACTTACTTATAATAATATTAAAATTATTATTGTATTTACTTCGTGTTGGGTGGTGGAACCTCACACCGTGTCGCCTTGTAATATTCGCACCCGCCACGACGCTCAGTGCATGCTAATCACACGCAATAGATGAATTGTTTTATTTCTATGGAACTTGGTAAAGAAATGAATAAGTTTAGTTACATTTTCTCCATGCTTAGGGCTCCGTAAGGGTACCTTTTAAGGAAAAAAGGAACCCTTATGCTTTGTTATCGGTCTGTCTGTTAGCCTTTACCTTTATTGGGTTGAAATTCAAACCAGATACTTAGATCTACGGCCCCATGATTTTCCGAAAAACAATTATTTGAAAAAAGATATGGGCGTTGGTATCGCAAAAACGCGTATTTCGGCACTATGAGGGAAATCAAAATTGATAGGGTACTTTCGGTAGACCTAGGACTATGAAATTTGGCGGTTGGCACCTAGAGGTAGTACTAATTCAGGAAAAAATCTGAAAGCTGTACTTTTATGGTTAAATTAAAAAAAATAATGGCCTTAAAAAGAGGGCAAGTTTTGGTATCGCTAATTTAAATGAGATTTTATATAAATATGGAATATGGGCTCTGGCTTAGCTAAGCCCGAACTCCAGAATAACCTTAATCTTATTATTGGGTCTTAAGACCTCCATTTTTTTACGGAATCCTCGGTGGGCGAGGTCGAGCATTAAAAATTTATATGAGATACATGTTATGAACCGCCGTTCTTTTTCTTATTGTTATGTAACATAGAAAATTATATATATATTTTTTTCTTTAGTTTAATTATGTAGCCCGTATTTAGCAGTTTAGTTGAAGGTAAAGTAGTGCTAACCCGCTTCGTTATTTATTTAACGTTTAAGGACACGAGATTTCGAGACACTGTGTGTGCGTAGTAGCGGAACAGAACACCGCGAATGTTCCAATGGAAATTAAATCTGTAATAAACTAAATCGTCGATAGCTTTTAACTGATGCTTGAATTTATCATTGAATTAATAAAATTTTAGAAATATTCTTATAATATATAACTGAATGCGGTGTTAAGCTTCACTAGTTTGAATGTATTCACTAGTTTTAATTAAAGTTGGAATTCGGGCAAAAAGTGTAGAAGGGATCGTTTTATCATTTAACTATCTTACACACAAAATACAAAGAAAAATAAAGTAAAAAACCGGCTTAAGCTGAAAACATAAAGTTTAATACAACAATAACAATATACTTAACGGCTCTACAAGTCTACAATATATGGAGTTACTTGGAAATTAAAGTCAATTATTTTTATTACATCTATACATGCTAACTGTAGTCGTTACAAAAATTAAAAAAGTTGTATTAATATGTATTAAAATTGTTCTGAAACAAAATTCTATAAAAATAAATTATGATGTTTTTATTCCATTACTAATATTTCTATTGAAGAATGTCTAATAAATTTTATAAATAGCAAAGAAGCAAATTTTTATATCTTTTTCGTGTCACGCTGTATCGCGAGTATAGCAGTGTAGGTAGAGGGAACCTGGGAACTTAATATTAAGACACTTTTGTTTAAAATAAAACTATTAAATGTTTCATTTCCCCGAGTGGAAGTCGAATATACTACTCTTGTTGCCCTTTCGACGGACTTCTGTGAATAATTTCTATTAAAATTCAAAAAATCTGTATAAAAAATATTAAATTCCTATCCGCGTCATTTTTTTTATCTCATTGTGTAGAAAGCGAAAAACATAGTTAATTCCAGCCTAACTTAGTAAAAGATAATGCTTTTTGTAAAATAAAACAAAAATAATATATTAAAGGTAAATTGCGAAATAAACCTGTATATGGCGGCCATTTTGAGATAATTTGATGTCTGTAATGTACAAGACGTATGTCGTAAGCGAATAAACGAGGGCTATACTGCCATATAAATCAACGAGGTGGGGCTATAATTATAGCGTTTTAATATTTATTTATTAGGCAGTTATTTTTGGCTTTCTTAGACAATATTTGACAAAAATATTGATAAAAAAGCTCAAAATTACATTCAAGGAACGGCCTTTTCTTCGGCAAGAACCACGGCCAAGTTGTGTTACGCGGTCCACTCCTGATGGTGGATGGAGTGTTGATCGGGAAGAGGCAGCATGAAGAGCAAATTATTTCAAACTTCACCACCATGCACCATAAATGACCAGATAAAAATAGGGAGACAGGCGTGAGCCTAAGTGAACGAAATAATGGTTAGATTAGACTAGGTGGGAAACTTAATGAAATGGCCCAAAAAAATGTGTGCAGGTGGCCTCAGCGTGCTTCTTCAATCAGACCATCTAGGGTTAGGGGGTCCCGCCGCGGAGTTTATTGGATATTTGGACGACTCAAATATCTGTCAGTTTGAAATCGTTCAAATTCCAAAACAGGATTTCTACAAGTAAATAAATATTTCTAAAAAAAACCAACCCGTTTACACTAACACAGTACACTGTAAAGGAAACGTATCTTATGTATTTAACGACAGCGATTAACGTTTAATTCGTGTTGGTAATATTTTAATGCTACACAGCAAGCAATTAGCGCTCACATTATGACATTATCGACGTTTCCGCCTTGAAATTATCTGATTGACGTCGTCAAGGTTGACAGTTGGATTTTAATTATAATATTTATATTGGGTCTTGGTTGAGTCCATGTTATTGTAATTGTTGGTTCAAAAGTGGGCATTTCTTAGTTTTATTCAGATAGACTGTAGCGTTAACAGTCAATGTTATAAATTGAACAGAGGTTATATTTATATATCTACTTTTAAAAGTATGAGGCCAGTCGTGGTGCAGGGGTACAAAGGCCATCGGTTATCGCACTGAAGGAGACCGCGGAGCGGGTGCGTGAGTCCAGCGCGAATGCAGACTCGCTCCGCCGCCGTAGGCCAGGGGGTAGAAGAAGGCAGTACGCGCATCTTCAACTCCCCCTACCTTAGAGGAGCTACTGTGGGAGGGTCATGGTGATCCTTCTGCAAGTCATCGAGGCTGCGGGTGTCCTAGGAGAAACCCCAGTGGGGTAGTCAGAGAGAACGGAGACCACTGTCATCAACCTCCTCTGTCATCAACCTCTTCATAGATACCTTCCTTCCTCCAGGATCTTTGATACTGTGTTTTCAAAGGTCAACCAAGGTCTCCTCCTACCAATCTTACCATTCACTTTTCCATCATAAATCTTTTTTGCCGTTCTTTCATCACATATTCGTTCGACGTGCCCAAACCAGCTGAACACGTTCTTCATTCTCACCGTAACCTCCTCTCTAGTACCGGCCTTTCTATGTATCTCTTCATTGCGAATTCGATCATCTAAGCTGACTATGCATATCCTACGAAGAGATCGCATCTCCACGGCATTCATCTTTCTTTTATTCTTCTTCTGTTATACATACTCACGTTTTACTGCCTTATAACAAAGTCGGTACAAAATTAAATCAAATCAAATTCAATATAATTAGAAAGGCTTAAGTCAATAGAACTAGTATTAAACATTTCATTTTGTAAACCTACTATCTTTCCCCGGGCGGAGATCGAACTCACAACCTCCATTAACACACTCAGACACTGTCACACGATGGCACCAATTATAAAATATTTACAACTTTTTATATTTATCCAATACTATATTAAATCGAATTGCAAACTTTCAAGTATGAGGAATGATACATGCGTGTAATTACCAACCTTCGGACACGAAGCGAGGCGATAAATCCAAGTAATGGCCCTGTTTATACTTAATAATAAAGGTCTCAATAAAACAGATACAGATAAACCGTGAACAGAATGTTATTTTAAACTCTACTAGCTTTTTTATGCGGCTTCACTCGCTTCGTCAAATGGAAATAGTTAATATTCGTATTTATAAACCGCTCTCAAGTCTGAGATCAATCTTGAGATAAGGTTTTCGTTCGTAAATTATATACAACTATGAATGAAAATTGTATCTCAAGATCGATCTCAGACCTGAGAGCGGTTTAAAAATACACAATTTTTTTTAATTCATGATATTAGCACATTCAATCAAAAAACCTTTCAGCTTTATTATATTAAAGTACCTATTTATAGAAAGGTTACTAGCATATAATATATATATGGTAGATGAGGGCCGTTGGTTTGAATTCTATCGAATATCCCGAAACGTAATGTCTTGAATTCGTATGTAAAACGCAAAATAGAGTGTTTTGACACTAGGCTATTATACGGGAAAAAGGGTGAAGCTATATTACATAACATTTTACAAACACTACAACACTTACTCTATGTACCTATCTAATATATTTAATCGTTTCAATGCAGAACGGTGTTGAATAGATTACAAGTGAGTTATTGCGCTCGGTGACACTCAGATATATAATAATGTAATAAAATCGTGTTCACAATTTAACTTAAGGACCCAATAACACACTGGTATGACTATAAGCTCGACAGTCGTAGGTTCGGTTCCACTCGGGGAAACGAAATATCTAATATTTTTATTTTCTGGCTCTTGCAACGAGGCAAGCGAGTTTTCGAGAGAAGTCTCTTTATATAAACGGAGTATTTTAACACTAGGTGCCAGGTTTCGGTTGCCTGCCGAGCTTTGTGCGGGATACAGCGTGAAGCAAAACTTAACTCATTTGTTAACATGTCGTACAATGTACGACTTGTTGCTTACGACAATGCTTATTTGATATGTGGCCTCGTATTGAATAAAGAGGCTTAAGCGTTTAATATAAGCTTTAAGCGAATGGAAGATTTGTTTTCTTCCTACGGACCTATAATAATGAAATTTCATTATTGTAATGTTTCACATTGTAACATTTACATAGCAGGATAGTCTTAGGGAACATACTGTTAAGAAACTCCTTTCGAGACATTGTGAATTGAAGCCAACGACTCAGTTCAACGTACTTTGTCTTCCATTTTAGCGAGAAAATAAAAACAAACTGTTCCACTGAGTGAGAAGCGAATCCATAACCGTCGTTCTTACAGTCAGCTGTGTTTCTGCACTACGGCTTCTCAACGCTTACAAGTCACAAAGCTGACAATTTGAATGTGGCCATCAGAAACAATTTCACTGTGCCAAATATCAAATATTTGACGAATTCAAAAAAAATACTTTTCTTTACATTTCCCAAAGAGTTACAATAATCACGAAAATCTTAAATTATTCATAAAGAATAAAACAAAGAAATCCAAAGATATTATAAACAAATTATTACAAGGTTTCCTTAAGAATTGTTATTTGAAATTACTTTTTGATGAAAGTGCTTCGCGAACAAATAACGTTGCTTGCGACCCCTAATTACGGACGTACGGCGAATCGACGGCAAATTATGCTTAATGATAGGTTTTATACGACTGATTTACATAAAAAATACCTGTATAGGTGCAGAATATAATATTGTGTATACTATTTATAGTTGGTAAATGTGGATTTGTTTGTACTTGTGATATATTTTCAGTTTCACGCTGCATACTGTATGAAGTAGGTAGGCAGAGGGAACCTATTCCGTTTATTAATTTTCGAGATATTGCATTGTGAAAGGCGGCATTCAACGCCGTCGTCTTTTTACCACAGGTAGGAACAGAAAATAATTCCTTTTCTGTCTGGGAATTGAACACATAATCTTCGGATTTACACAACAATGGCCTGAATATTATTAGCTATACAGTAAATTACCTTTATTGGGACTTCAACGCAATATTTTTTTCTTTTTGGTGTAATGATTGTTGAATTGTAGATTTTGAGGTCGTTTTCCTTTGGAAACGACCTTAAAATTGAACGCCGTAATTATATTCACAACTTATTACGGCGCTCAAACATCCTCCCCTTTGAGACGCCGCTCGAAAAATGAGTTACAACGTTGATTTACGATCATTTCACAAACATTACGTTTCTTTGATGTAATTTTTCCGGAACATAAAATTTCAGTACCCATAACATAAAGATCTCTTGCTATGAGTTATTAGGCGATACCATCGGTTTGTGACACACGCATGGTTTTGGGGACAGAGTGAATATAGCTGAACTTTTTAATAGGTTATTTTGTCTCTGAAGGTAAAAAATATATTTTAAAAACTAAATTGGAACATTGCAAATTTTTATTAATTCATAAAGGATCGGACATGTTTTTTGACATGGACACGCCATGATACTGTGTTAAATAAATTTGGATTTTTTCACAAAATAGCGGTTTGTGAGATACAACGCTATTATACGACATTTCATATCTTAATACCAGCAAAAAATCAAACTCAGTCTTCACTACCTAGCTTCACCCTTTAACCTGTATACTACAGAATAGACAGAGGTAAATTAGCATCGAGACACTATTTTCCTCGCCTTGACAATTCATTTTCAGTGGCAGATTTAAATTGCGCATCTTACTTTACTTGCACGGAGGAATGAACCAGATCAGTAATTCCTTTAATTTATTTTTTACAGTCTATTCAACGCCTTTTCCAAACCCATTAAAGTACAAATAATTTTCTATAAGCAATTTTTGCAACATCACTAAATGATTTAAATAAACTAAATTCCACAAAAATCAGAAATTCAAAAACCAACATCTCTATTTCTCTTTAATCTGCACCTCTGAGACTTCACACATAGCTCGTTTCAAATAAATTCTCCTTTACAACTGCATAAATTTGTCGATGAAGTAATTTCCGTATCCGGCTCCTTTACGTCCCGCATCCTGCTACGTTCTAGGAATTGTTGGGACGATAAATATATTAATGTTGTTATAAAATCATTAGCTAAGTCTGGAATGGTCTAAAATAAAATAAATCAATATGTAGTTTGGACTTGTGGTCGTACTAGTGCGGAACAGCGTTGCAGCTGCGTTGCATTTTCGTTTTTGAGTTCGATTTTCAAATCTTGAAGTGAATTATTTTCATTAACTATTGATTAGTACCTACCAACCTAAACTACAGAACACAAAATAACAAAGTAACCCACAATACATAAAATATTGTATAATCGAACGTCAAATTGAATTTAAATCTTCATCATTCTTATAAGAAAATTTCATTGTCATGTACAGAAGGCCCCGAGGGCATTAGGGGGCATAATCCTATTAGAAACTGACATTGATCGACCATTTGTCATAACGCGTGCGCGTATCAAGTCTTAGTCGGTTATTGTTTGTTTATGTTCAAAGGTTATGTTGCTATAGGAGCCCATTTATCTATGAAAGTAGAACGGAGAGTTCTATTAGTCTAGTATTCTTGATTGTGTGTGAGTGATTCTTCTTCTTCTATCCTGCTACGTGCGGGATACAGAGTGAAAGCTAAATACGAGGTAAACAGATGTCTAAGGTTACAGTGAGACAGCGTCTGTCTCTCAACTCTGGTGAATAAATTGAAATAAACTTATATTTAAGACCAGACAGTGTCCTAAATTCTTGCTTAGATACTATATTTTTCATATTCAATACATACATACCTACATACATTTTAAAAAAATACAGTGTTTTTAATCAAAAGACATCTTATTGATAGCTCTTTAGTTTGCTTATTCGTTCCAACCTCGACACGATAGATGTTTTTTGATTAACGATCTCAGGTCAGGTCTCTATTGTGCCCCTTTGAAATTCCGACACCCATTTATCAAGCTTACTGCGCCGCTCTGGAAATTAAGCGTGTGGTACAAGAGAGAGCTTTCATTTATTTTGCACTAAAAATATTACTTAACAGGGATTTTGTCTGAATATGATTGTATTATAATATTTCGAGAAATCCACTTTTAATACTCTCTACTCTCTTCTGCATTCCATAACCTACGTTATATGTAATCCACTCTTAATATTCTCTTTCCTAAAAGACTTTCAGTTTATTGTTTTTAAAGGTTAAAGGTAGGTAAAGGGAAGTGAGGAAACTCCAAGTCGCGTCTTTAACCTTGATACTAGAGCGAAGAAATGATATTATTATTAATTAATAATTTAGTCTCCCATCCGTCGCATTACAGTCACACTCTTGTGCCCCTACGCCTCGATGGCCTAAAGCACAATAGTTACAGAGGAATTACTCCATACAATTTGTAATGGATAAACGCAAACTACAGAACACTTTAGGTTTCTAAAATTTAGGTTCCCAACATTATTAAAAATATATTTTTGCATCAAAAAGCCTGTACTTTTTGGTTTCGCGAAAAGTTTTTCACTTAAATCCTTAATATTCTAAAGTAAAATTTTCACAAACACTGATTTTGTCGTTACATTGTGGCCCTGAAAAATGATTTCGTACCTCCCTATTTCTCATTCCTGTGTTAAAGATGTTTGAAAGCTCGCTATAATAAACTGACAAAGCTCAAGTTAATGACTACAAAAGATATTGTATTATAATGAAAAATCTTTTTTTGTTTTTTTTTTTTAATTTCACGCTGTATATTGTAAATAGCAAGAATGACCGAAGTGCCTTAATGCATAGTATTAAGGGACATCGTTTGTTCGTTTTGGGCTAAGATTCCATACTCCAACTTTCGATCAATTCAAGACATTACGTGTTGAGTGGCGAAACTTAACGCCGTATATTAAAATATATTAAATTTTATTTATAATCCATATTATTACGTTAAACATCAATAAAATATGACCCATCCAGATTCGTGGAAAAGTTGCAAAGTAAAATAATTTATCACCTTATTTGTCTAGCGAACAGACACAGACAGTCTTCCTAAATAATTTATGATGCATCCGCAATTTGCGGGGAAGATAGAGGGAAGTTATACATCACTCTCTTCTTGCCTAAAATTTATAGATCGTAATATCGTACGTAGCGTTCTATGGGGTCCATAATTATTTTATTTTGATTGTCAACAGTCACAGTAGTATTTTATGTATATATTTTTAGGCTTAACGTTGTATTCTGCACATAGCAAGATAGGCAGGGGGAACCTAACTATCTTAAAACACTTCCGTTCCCTACTTTCCACAGAATTTTGTTGAGTGGCGGATCTCAACGCCGCGCTTTGCTTCGTTACCAGAAAGAGGAAAATGAAAATGTTAAATATTTCATCCAATGAGTGCGACCAATCATATTTTTAAACTCAAAAATTAAATAATTAAATAATGCCAATACACCTCTACCAACCAACGCAACTCATTCCCTAAATTAGTCCCTTCAAAATGGACATACAACTGACATCTACAACGAAGTCTATTGTCATTTGTTAGGCCAAATTATCCTTATTCCACCCCAGATCTTTAAAACTAAACACAATAAGGCATAAAATTGAATATCTTAATTTGCCAGTTAACTTTGTACAGTAAGTTGGTAAACATGGACTGTCGTGTGTGACTTATATGACAGAAGACGAGACGAGATTTATATTCAAAGCCTTTGCATCCTTGTACCTAAAGTATGAAACATGACTTTTAGTTTCTGTCGAGGAACTTGCATAGTTTGTAATTTAAAATGTAGTCGAGCTTGGATATATTTTGCAATTGTTATTCCTATGTTTGGATTTGAAAAATTCTTATTTGTGAATAAATATTAATATTTTCTCTTTATATTTTTTTTCTTTTTAGCTTCACACTTTATTCCGCACACAGCAGGGTAGGCAGAGGGAACCTAGTGTTAAGACGCTCCAGTTCCCACTATCCGCAAAACTTTGGAGGCATTGCATGTTCAGTAGCAGAACTCAACGCCGCTCCTTGCTACGACACCAGAGCGAAGAAATTGACACATACATTTTAATAAATATTTAATTTCCTAGAGTCGATCGAACCCAAAACCACACCGCGTTACAGTCACACCATCATGCCCCTGGCATTTTTTTTCTTAAAGTTACTTTATTTACCACGATGCTGCATACTTCAAATATCAGGGTAAACAGAAGGAACCTAGTGTTAGGACTCTCCGCTTTTAGCTTTCCACGCAATTTTTGAGACATTGCGTTTACAATGTCAGAACTCAACGCCGCGCTTTGTCTACCAGAGCGAGAGAAATGAAAAAGATCCAATGTAATCATAAAGCGTATTTTGTTTTAAAAATATAATAAAACAAAACCACAAAACCAACAATCCACCGATGACATTCAAAATTACCCCCAACTATTTATATTACACGTTCAAAATTAACTAAGCAGTATTAATCATGGCACCAAGTCACAGCTCCCCAAAGCGCTGAGAACACGATAATGATATATGATATATTTGATGATAAACAATCGGGGTCATTTATTATCTGTCCGTTATTTGACAGGCGGTAGGCAGATGTCGTTAGTCATTTTCCGTGGGTCCCTTCGTTACGCCGCCTACATGCGCCTCCGTCGGTGGTTAGATATCCACCGACAAAGCAACCCACTAATATACAATTTTTTACTTTATTTAGATGTAAGATAAAGCTCAAAATTGAACAGCAGAAATATCAATCTTGATTGTTTTCAGCATGAACGATTATGATAGATGAAAGAGTTAGCACTCCCGCAGTTAACGGTTTGATGTTCAAAAATCAACTCAAATGTCTAATATTTACAGTTCAAATTAGCTTTTTCAAGTTACTTCTGTCGAGTCTTGTAAAGCAAAAGTTGTTATTGGATATGAAACAGTAATGGATGTGGATGGAGAATGCGTGAATGGGTGATTGTTATCAGACTGTTCATCAGAATCTGACCGATGGTGGCTTTAAATAATTACATTTTCAAGTATACTGATGCTACCGGTAATATATCCATTATGACTGACATCTTACAAAGCGTCGGGGGTATAAATAAATAAAAATACATAAGTTATCGCCTCAACGAGCGCGATACGATCCTTCCAAACTTTATTGCCTCGCGTATTTGGGATTTCGTTTCGATCGTTAAATGACTCATTTTGCATTTCCAATTTGCTTGTGAATTTGTGAATTGCCTTGTTTTAAATAATCCAGCTTCATGCTTTTGCTCGCACAGCAAAGTAGTTCAGTGTTAAGATAGACTCCGTAAAAAGGGAGACCGTTTCCGCCAAATTTTCAAGATATTGACTGTTAAGTAATGGAATTCAACGCCGCATTTTCTTTTGTCAGCGGAGCGTTGAAATAAATATAATAAAAATACATTCCCTCGAGTAGGAATCGAACCCACAATCTGGCTTATTGTTATTGTCAAACATAGTGCCATTGTGCCACGACGGCTTTTTTGACAATTTCTTTTGTCGTATTTTATTTTATACATCAACATACCTTCGCTATTAAAATGTTATTGAATTTTAATATAGTAACGGAACCGCCGATTCACAATTATTTGATCGTAAAAATAACCGAAAAGTTGTTTTCAATACGAAACGACGAATTTGACGTTTTTTATTTGTTTTTAAATTATAATTGCTTGTGTTTAACCTTCAAGAAAATATTTTTTATGTAAATTCAGAGTTTTTAAAGCAAGAGCTTTTATTTAAGTAACCAGAGTGAACTATTTGTTTTTTTAGCACACAAAGTTTATATAATTATATTCGGGATAAATTTATTTTATAAAGGTAAATATTATATTTTAGCTTCACACAGTATCCTTCGTGTAGCACAGTCGCCTGCTCGTATTTTTGATAGCGTTAACTGAAGAAATGTTTTTTTTCTGCGCTTCATAGGACTGTTGATCTGCGTATTGTACATTAATTTAAGCTTGATTCTTCTTAAGAAGACTGACACACGCAAACGGACAGACAGATAGAAAGACCGACGGATAATAAGGATATACGGTACTCTAAATAAAACAAAAATAATAAAAAAATACTTACATTTTATTGTATCTTAAAGTATATTTTATAGAGCTCTTATATTTTCTTAATTTGATCGAGTCATATTTGCGCATCGAGTTTCGTTTTACAATTTGACGTGTAAATGCACTTTATCGACCATAACGTTTAACACCGATATTGAAAATGCGATATTAAATTTTGATACAATAAAAGAGGTTACAACTTTTAATATTTTTTTTATTATAATAAGTAAGATGGATGACATTTTTATGGTGCAGATTCAAATTCATCATAGGAAAATATTAATAATACAATATTGATAATAGAGTTAGACAATTTAAAGCACTTTTAAATCATCGAATTATATAAGGAGGAAGCTATCACCGGCTCGGAGAGGCAGTTCTGCTGAGAAGAAGAGACAGGTGAAAATTGTAACTTTCTTAAAAGATCATTCTTCAATAACAACTACCTTTTTAAAGTTTACAATTTTAATATAAGGCGTGTATACATCAAAATAATTAAGAAATACATCTATGTCAAGCAACCAGCTTTCTAAGTGCAGTGCGTTACTCCCACGGGATCGCCTACGGATACGTATAGTAAATCAACTGCTAAGTTTTGTAAGAGAAACTATATATAAATTGTTCTTTAAAATATTGTTGTAACCGTTGTGATATTTGTATTTAAAAAGGTTACTTAGACTATGGTTGTTGTAGGTTCGATTCTCCCTAAGGGCAATTATCGTGTTTTTTCAGCTATATATTAGGGTAGGCAAAAATAATTTAGTATTAAGGCATTTTTTTTATTTTATTTAGTATTAAGGCATTCATTTGCGGCCAATCGTGGCGCAGGGGCGCGAAGTGCGACTGTAAAACCGACCGGTTGTGGGTTCGATCCCCACTCGAGGAGATGAAATAATTACTTAAATTTATATTTTCATTTCTTCGCTCTGGTGTCGAGGCTAAGCGCGGCGTTGAGTTCTGTCACTCAACACGCAATGCCTCCAAAATTCGGCAGAAAGTGGGGAACGGAGTTTTTTAACACTAATTTCCCTCTGCCTACCCTGCTGTGTGCGGGATAAAGCGTGAAGCTGAATTAATTTGATTTTAAGGCATTCATTTCTTTCCTCACTGCCTTTATTTGACGCTTTGTGTATTGAATGGTGGGACTAAGCGCCGCTTTCTGTGATGCCCAGGCGTTAAAATGAAGTGATAATCGAATTGGAACGTTTACAGTCAAACGCTGTACCACTTTGCCACGATGGCCTCAATTTTACCAAAATTATTTAATAGTAATTATTTTCTCATTATACTGTAGCTGACATGTAGACGTTAATGAAATGTCAATTTATACTCGAACGGCTTTTATTCGACGTAATTGGTTAAAAAAAATACTTGTACATTTTTTTTATTTTAATTGAAGTTGCTTGTATTATAATTAAGAAATGTTGCTTTTATTGAACATTGTAATATTGTTATATAATATAAAGACCACTGTGGCGTAGTTGATTTTATTATTTTTAGAGTAGTTACTTTTTTACTTTTACGGCGTTGAGTTTCTCCACTCTACGCAAATTGCTTCAAAAATTCGGCGGAAAGTGGAAAATGGTTTTAACTCTAGGTTCTCATTTCCCTCTGCCTTCCCTGCTATACGCGGGGAACAAAAAAAATATTGAAACTAAAGAAAATATTTTTGGAACAAAAAAGGAAATAGAGAATGGAGTGATTAAGAATTATATTCTATGATATAAAAATATATATATCATTTTTAAGTAGATGACTAAAAAGTAGATGACTGCATCTTAAGTATCACTGCGCTATGACGGCTTAATTGAAATATGTATAGATGATTATAAAATATGCAGATGATGTATAGAGGGCGGTCGTGGCGCAGAGGCACAAAGTGTGACTGTAAACGCAACTAGTTGTGGGTTCGACCCCCACGCGAGGAAATAATATATTTTATATTTTCATTGGTCTGGTAACAAGTAAAAAATACGGTGTTGAATTCAGTTAATCAACACGCAGTGCGAATATAAGTGTCGTAATGGGAACGGGACAGTTTTCAAGATATTCATAAAATTTAAATCGAAATAGTTTTTAGTCAATTGGGCCATTACAAACACTTTAAAATCGTTAAGTTACAAGGAAATCCCAGTAGTGTCAGTCCTACGGAAATCTGCCACCGGTTCGGAAGACAGTTCTGCTGAGAAGATCCGGCAAGAAGCTCTACAGTCGCTCTTTTCAAAATTAAAACAAAAACATTTAAATTTCCCCAAAAAAAAATCTTTTACACCAGCCAACCCGAAACCACGTCACATTTCCTCTCGAATCCCCCCCAAAAAATTATAAATTAGTAAACAAACATGTAATTACCGCCATCAAAACGACTAACAAAGGCGATAAATTTAAAAATTCGAATGAAAAACACTGTGCGTAATTAATTAATACTGTCGCTTACAAATTTTGTCTCTAACCGACAGTTGAAAAACAGGTATAATTTATGGGGCCTACGTCGGCAGCTTGAAAGAGTCAAGCCGGGTGATTGATGACCCACCCAAGTATAAACAATTGGGTAGAAACGTCGAACTATTATGTTTTCTTTTTAGTTTTGGTAGGAAAAAGTAGTTTGGTGTGGCTCTCCGTTCTCCGATTTGGATTTGGATTTTAGTAGAATGAAGTTTTATTATGGAAAATAAATATGGAAAATGGAGCCATAAAACATATTTTCATGCTTTTTTTGAGGGCAGCTGAAGACAGTCTTATATGTAAACACGCATTTTCAGATGATATACACAATCACAACAAATCACATTAAACAAATATTAATTTTAACTTGTATTAAACAAAAAAATTAACTTGTATGTTTATTTAAACATGATAAACTCTCCTATAGTTAGTGGTTTAATTTGAAAAAAAAATTGTGTTGAGCTGCAGGGTAGGTAGAGAGTGGTGTTAAGTCACTCTTTTCCCCAACTATCACAGGATTTTTAAGACATACGTGTTGAGTGGTGGAGTTGTTACCAGAACGAAAAACGAAACGAAGCATTCCCCTGTATGGGAAATGAACCAACAAACTTCGGCTTTTCCAGTCATATGCTGTCCCACATCGCCACGACTTTTATCTTAGCAAATAAATATTTAATGCAAACAACCCACGCCTTTATTGTTACCACTCACCTAACTTTTTTATGAAACTTAAAATACAAAGGGTGTTTTTTATGTGATCTTGATAACGTTCGCGAGTATTGTTTTTGTGTTGTTAAATTTTAATTCACGACGCCTTGGATCTTGGGACGGATTCACAATGGTTTGCCTTTTATATATATATAAAGTAGTGAAGTAAGAATGTGTGTATAATTTTATTATTTTTTCTGGTTTATTTATTTAAAACGATTTTGTAACTGTTGCGTATTAAAAAAATGTTAAACCATATATAACAGGGTATACATTTTCGTTCCATATATTCCGACAAATTCTGAAGGCATTGCGGGTTGAGTTGCGTAATTCAACGCCACGCTTTACCTCGCTGCCAGATCGATAAAACGAGAATATAAAATATTTAATTTCCTCAAGTGGGAATCAAATTTATAACCGTCGCGTTTACAGTCGCACCCTAGTGCCATTGCGTTACGACGGCCTCAATCTACGCTTATTTTGTAGGACTACACTAATCATTAATCAGCTTCACGCATACAGCAGTTTAGGCAGAGGGAACCTAGTGTTAAGAAACTCCGTTCCCTAAGTGGCAGAACTCAACGCCGCGCTTAACCTCGACACCAGAGCGAAGCAATGGAAATATAAATTTAAGCAAATATATGAAATATTTACTCCTCCTCCTCATCCTTTTCGAGTGGGGATCGAACCCGGTTTTACAGACACACTTCGCGCCGCTGCGCCACGACTGGCCTAAGAACTTATACGATATAAAAAAATCGTATCTATCTATAAAATAAATAATATATTTTCAAATTAATTTAAACAACGACTCCAGTGTGCAGTATTTAAAGGAGTTGAGAAAGAGATAACAAGTTTGAAATGATCGTTGCCAACGTCTCAATACAATATGTTCTAGATTTTTACTGCCCCTATATCCGTTTCGCTTCGTAAATACGTTTAATGATCAACATTTTGTGATGTTTTATTGTTTAGAACGTTATTTGTTTATACAGCTTATGCGTAGTTTTAGCTTTATTGGGGGTAATTTAGACTTAAATTTAACTGCTTGGATTCATTTTGGCGATTTACAAAAAGGGGGTTGTCAGTTCAATATGTGTGTACGTAAAATAATTTTGCCAGCTATTTTTTGAACACTAAAATAAATATTCAGATTTTTATTTCTGATTTAAGTATTGTATATTCCAATTTACTCAACTTAGGGTGTTCCCTAAATGTGGACTGTTGCCCATCTTTCATAAAAATAACATATTTTGATTGTGACAGTGATTTTTTTCATATAAATTATTTTTTTCATTTGAAGTGTTATTCCACAGATAGGTAAGATTGATAGGTATTTTTTTATTTAACGTGAACGCGGATTTAAATTTCGCTACATTCACCTTTTTTGATCAGTGGCGAATCTCAACACCACGCTTTTACCTGAGCTAAAAAATAAAAATAATTAATTCCCCCAACTTGAAATCGAATACACAACGGTCACATTTCCTATCAGACACTTTTTCACTGAGCCAAGTCAATAATTTCGTAACACTCTATTAAATGAATCTTCACTGTAAAAGCACAGTAGTCGCTGAGTGGCACTCATTTTGATACATTATCATATTTAAACAATTCTGATGATAATAGACACGTCGGACTGAACCCTTTGGTAATATTAATGGTACTATTATTATTTATTTATGGGTTTCCTTCCTTGCTCCCGGCGCAGCATATTTCATTGGAAGAAATAAAAAACTGGTTAAGCGTGAATAGTGAATGTGATTTATGGGTTCCGTAGTTAAATATGGAGTTTTTTGAGTTCGTTCCGTTGCGTAGTTAAATAATGTTGTTTGATAGAAACAAGAATATATTTTCTGCCAATTTATCAACCTGAACAGGAAAACCCTATTATAAATCTTTTAAGTAATCTTTACTAGTCATTCAGTCATGTACAATTCAAATTAGCCATGGTGGATTTTTTGCTAAATGTTTAATTGATATTTTAATTACTTTATAAAGTACCATATTTTCATTAATTTCTAAATATAATAACTATTTAATGAGTATTTGTAACAAATTTTGAGGGTTCCTTGTGACAGACAAGCACACAAATGAAATGTTCCAGGGGTTCCAATGCCGGCTATATTATGGTACAGTACCCAAAAATCTTGAAGTCGTGAGTTTATACCGGGTGAAATCCGGTTTATATACCTGTAGTCGCAATAATAAAGATTTATGGTACATTCGGCGGTAGCGTGTTTTGTTGGAACATGCCGATTCGTTCTTCGATATCAATAGCGATTATTCGAGTAAGTTATGAGTTATAACGATTGCTCTTAACTTTTACTTCAATGTCTATTGTGTTGGCTTTATTTGATTTCTTATGCGTATGCGCATCTGGAGGGAGGATAAGTCCAACAAACAACGATTTCAGTAATTATTCTGGAATATCTCATATAATAAGTATAATGGAGAACAGAGTGTCCTAACATTAAGTTAGGCATTCTGCTACCTACATTGTATCCAAATAACGATAACCCCAATCTAAAGTCGAATTAGTTATCAGTATTTTTTTTATGTATGCACTAAAAAAATAAACTACACACAATGCATTTTTCAGGGCAAAGAGAAAGGGACATTGCAAAGGGAAACTGGGAGCTGAACCCGCCACCTGTGCCATTTACAGCCACACGCTCGTATCCCTGAGCCACGACTTACTACAATTTTACTACATTAAAGCTGTAAACACATGTAGTTACGAAATCAATTTATTTCCAAGTAGGTATAAGGTCGTTATCATCAACAACATAAAATCTTTATGGCCCATAACTAACAGTTAATACGCGTCATGTCGATTGTTCGACTTGATCTACAATTTTCTTATTAGCTCTCTTCTTTATAGAATCTCACGGTTCTATTGGTTCTATTGACGTTGGATTTTTGCGCCCCATTTGCTTGGTTCCTTTAACCCGGTTGTTTATGGAATATTTATGTTTTTTTAGATATTTTTTTTTTATCTTTAATAAATATATCTAGTTATATTTTATAGTTTAGTTTTGTTATGGAATAGTTTATGTTGGATTTCTTGTACTTATTAGATAGGTAAAGTTTCAATTTAAAAAAAACATTTTTTTTTATTTTTTTATGATATAGAATTTTTTATTTAAAAATGGAAAAAATAGGTTACTATTTGTATACTAAAAAAAACATATTTAAATTTACATGAACTTTCTTGTCATTACAGCTTTAAATATTTTTATATGTACTCTTGTCATTGTTGTCGTTGTTGTGATTTGATTATGGCGGTCCCAATGCCCTAAACTCTATTTAATTTCAGCCAATCGATAGCTTAGCAAAAAAAAAGTTTTATTTCAATCCATCCAGCACTTCCGTAGATATGTGCACATGTACAAACAAACATTCAGTTTTCACTGTTTCACATTACATTACAGATGCAAGCCATTCGACTACACCGTTTGCGTGTATCTTTTTCATATATGTATGTAATCTTATTACTTGCACGGCGATTAACTTCTTGATGTATGGCACATACAATTTACATCGATGTCTACTTTTTGTATGGCAATGATTATCGTCCGTATCGCGTCGGCCTTAATGATAGTTATTTTATAACTCGACGGTTCAGAGGATGTCTCATTAAATAACTTCACATATTACGTTAAGTGGTTGTTACAGCTATATAAAGAATATAAATCAGCTTCACGCTGTATCCCGCACATAGCAGGGTAGACAGAAGGAACCAAGTGTTAAGATACTCCGTACTACACTTTCCGCCGAGTTCTCGAAGCATTGCGTGTTGAGTGGCGGAACTCAGCGCCGCGCTTTGCCTCGACATCAGAGCGAAGAAATAAAAATATATATTTAAATAAATATTTCATCTCCTTGAGTGGGGATCGAACCCATCACCAGTAGATTTTGCAGTCACTCTTTGAGCCGTTGCGCCACGACTGGCCTCAGCTGTATCTTGTTGTATTTTGAGATTGGCTTACTCAATTGTTCTTAGTTCGAGATGTGTTCCTATAAATTGTACTTTTTTGTTTTGCCTTCAGATTGCGGAAAAGTGATCGAAAGTGAATTGTGAAATGTTAATGAGAATCGAGTATACTTAGCACCAAGTTCCCAGGTTCCTTCTGCCTAATCTCCTATGTATGGAATACAGCGTAAAGTAAAAAAAATACTGTGATTCACACTTGTGTATCTTTTGATCGTAAATGCGACGGTTGTGGGTACGTTTTCTACTTGTGACAGCGAATTGTTTTGCATTTTCTCGCTCTGGTAACAAGATAAATGGCGACGTTGAGTTCCGTAACTCAATGTTTTAACACGCAATGTCTCATACAGCCTTAAGCTAAGAATTACTATTAGAAAGATGTTCAAAACATCCTTTATTAAAATAAATATTTTTTTAATATCATATATTTATAATTATTCTACAATAACAAAGATCTATTGTAATCCTATTACATTAGACACGGTGACATTTTTAAACGTGTGTAGGTAGGTTTTTGTTTGCGTGCCAATAGATTTTATCTACGAATGTACGAAAATTGTAAGAGAGTTATGTCTGTATGTTTTTAGATATATCCTTTTAAATATAAAAAAAGTAGCTTCACTCGTTTTCCGCAGGGTTGGCAGAGAGAATTAGTGTTATAACACTCCATGCCCCACTTAAGATCAATTGCCTCGAGAACACGGCGAAAAATGAAGGACGGAGGTGTCTTAATGAGAAGGAAGTTACTTTATTTACATTAGGTACCCAGGTTCCCTCTATCTATCCTGCTAAGTAGACAGGATACGGCTCAGAAATATAAAAATAACTATAATACTTTATTTCTATTCAATATTTACCCAAAATTAAAAACCTACCTCAACACTTTTATCCACCTCAACACCCCAGACAAGCAAATCCATATAAAATAACTAGTTAAGCATAAAACTAAGCGAAACGCCACGACATTTATGAATCGGCCGGGGCCTGCCTTCCTCACATTATTTATACTTTAGGGTTGCTAATATATTCTCTTTTATTGTTTGTCTACGAACATCATAATTTTGTTTCTTTATGCCTTACAGTATTAATGTCCCTATATTTTATTATGTTACTACTGACGCCGTTGTGGCGCAGTGGTATAAGCGTGTGACTGTAAACGCGACGGTTGTAGACTCGATTTCGAAATAATTATTCAATATTTTTATTTCTTCGCACTGGTAAAAAGGAAGGAGTAACGGTGAGTACCGCCGCTTTACATGCAATATCTTGAAAATTTGTTGTGTGAGAAACGGAGGGTTTCTTGACATGAGGTTCCCAGTATACCGCATGTATTATTTAAAAAATCCACCTGTTTCGTGCGATTTACTTGATCACCATTAAAATTGTTTAGTTTGATGTCTAAAAGCATAATTATGTGCTGAATTTGATGGAATGTTCATTAAAATTGAAAATATTTTAAAGGTAATGGTGTCTTACAATACCTATGTAAATAAGTGAAGCCAAAAAAAAAAAATATTTGGATTTTTTTATTTGGAATTTTAAAATTAGTACCTACCTACAATTTTTTTTGAGCAATAAACAAATAATATTTTTGTACCAGCCACTAATTTAGATATCCTTATGCATAAAAAGATAATTTATCATAAAGATTTATTCAATTTTTATTAGAATCGTGATTTACAGAATCATCAAGCAATCATCATCAAAGCATCAAGCTTAGGTTATGACCAAATATCGATTAAAAAGAAACGGGGGCGGGCGGTGATCCATCAAATGTATAGAAAATTAATGATCTACGCCAAACTTCGAATTAATCATAGCTTCTAAGATTATGTTTTATGTGTAATACTATTGTAATGATTAATCATTGATGTGAACCCCAATGATTTGTTTGATTAATTTTGTTTATTTTTATTGTTCTTATGCTCTGTGTACTGTGTCTGTATGTGTCAATCATTTATATATAAAGCATGAGTCTCCCTAATAAATATGTGGATGCAAATAATTTAAAAACATTAACAAATTTGGACGCGGAGAAAAATTTAATACAATATATACATACATACCTTATTTATATCAAGAAGGATAATATAGACATGACTTTCGTATGTCAAACTGAACTGTTTTTTCATGAAGTCGGTTAAAAAAAGAAAAAATCAATCGTTTTTAACTTAAATTATTGCATATACTTACAAATTTAATAACAATTAAATATTAATCGACATCTCTAACCATAATTAAGCTTAAGACTTGGGCTAACGGAAATGTTTCAATTACACAATACCTATTTCATTAAAAAATGAACATGTTCAAACCAACAATTTTCATTAATTAAATATTAAAATTCGTGTAGACAGAAGATTTATCATTCCTCGACAATGATGGATGGTTGCGCCTCTTAATTACTTGTCTAAATGTGCACATTAATAATAATATGTACTAATACCAACATATATGACGCGCAACGTCTGATAGCGTACGACGGTTGTTGGTTCGATTCCTATTTGGGGGCATGAAATATTTTTGGTATATACCAGCACAACATTCAACAAGCAATACCTCGACAATTTGGCTTAAATTGGAGAACGAAATGTATTAACACTACAAGATACAGTGATATTTTATTGTCAAGACAATTTGATATCCGCTTCGTTCAAATTTGAAACGTTGGAACTAAAAGTTACTTTTTTTTTACTTGAGCGACTTATCGGAACTTAACGTCGTGCCCTATGTCATTGTCACCAGAGCAAAGTGATGAATATAATATGAAATATTACTTACCCCGGAATTGTAATCGAATCCACAACCATCACATTTGCAGTCGTCAGGACGGCATCAAATATTAATTTAACCATCAAAAATAAAATTTAAATGTAAATAAAGACTAATCGTCATTTGAAGTCAACCCTGCATTATATTACTATGAAATATGACCCCACTAAACAGAATATAAAGTAAAATTTACAATACATAAAACAGTATGATATACGCTGTAGTGTATCGTTGTTTAGACATTTACGATTTAACGTGGCCAATTGACATGCTTATAGGTTATTATTTTAGTACAAAATACAATTTTAAGATCGTTATGGCGTAGGGCACAAATCTGCGACTGTAAACGCGATGGTTGTGGTTGTGTGTGGTTGTCCTGGTTCGATTCCCAATCGGGGGAATGAAATATTTAAGATTTTCATTTCTTAGCTCTGGTAATGAGGCAAAGCGCAAAGTGGAGAACATAAGTAACTTAATAGGGAGAGAGTACCTTAACATTAAGTTCCCAGATTCCTTCTAAAAAAAAAACAACATGTAAGCTTTTGGTTCTTTTAGCAGAATTGCCAGTGAAAATTCTCCGCTTTTAAGTCCAACAATGTGTTGCGTTAACATGATACATTGCGTACTAACTGGCGGAGCTTAATCTCACGGTTTGCAGTACCAGAGCAAAAAATTGAAAATCATATAATTTTAATAAAAAAATAAAATACAGTATATCCCTGTATCTCATAAGTAACAATATAAATATATATGTGAAAAAGTATTTTAATTTAAAAATTTAGTATTTTTCGATGATTTAATATTAGATTTAGAGAGGAAAATTGCAATACAAGTTGGTATGGGACAACTCACCTGACCTAATTGATACAGTTCGATATGCATTTCATTGAAATAATGTACAGACAAAATAAAAACCTATGTTTCACTGAAAAAAATGTTATATATTTTTTCATATTCTTTTTTATAAACATATTGTTTTTAAGTAATCTGATAAATCTCTAAGTTTAGCCAAATGATATAAAATCTTTATATAAATTTTACCCTATGTATTATTATGATATATAAGCTATATTATTGTTAATTTTCGTCTTAATCCGTTCAGCAGCTTTCGCGTGAATGAGTAACATACATCCATCCTCACAAACACTAACACTTATATGAGTAGGATAGAATAGAATCTTTATTTGATAGTGGGATATAAACAATATTTTAATAATTTCAATACAAATAGTACATAATAAGAATAATGTCTGCTAACCGTACCCAGGTGGAGAGAGGGGGGTGAGGGGGGTTAGGAAGTAATAAATCAGGTGCTAACGTCGACGCGGCACGCTATCACTCATACGCTGACAACGAGTCGCGTCATGCAACGGCGTGCCGTAGAATAACTTGTACTAGAGACTTCTACTTACTATTGTTTTATTTAGCCTTTCTCTGTGCCACATATAGCAGGTTAGATAAAGGGAATCTAATGTCACAATACTCCGTCTCCACGCACCGCCTAATTTTCGGGACGTTGCGTATTGAGTGACGGAATGCAACGCCATGCTTTATATTGTTACTAGAGCAAAGAAATGAAAATGTTTATTTCCCCTGGGTTTTGATTTACACAACTCTAGGTTGAAGCACTAGGTTCCGAGGTTCCCTCCGCTTGCCATGCTCTATGTGAAAAAGCTAGAAGCTAGTTAAAAGATATAAATTAATAGATTAGACAACTATTGAATATACCAAATACAAAATTAATTATATTTTTATGATTATTTTCACCTAATACAAAAAACACCCTAAAATATAAACAGAGTAATTTACCAATAAATTCACTCCAACTATATCCCAAAAACAAAATTTTTTTACTTCACTATATAAAAAAAAACAACAACACCTATTTATTAATTAATCTATGCATCCTTTAATGACTCATGAACATACAAATATATGTGCGGTGTGTAATGTTAAGTAACATATTACTTAAGTTGTCGCAAAACAAAGAAATGTTATTACTTTGTAAAGTTGAGTTGAACTTGGTAAGTTGTGGAGTTTTTAATGGAGAGTTGAGACTCTTGTTATTTCTTACTAAATATATATGAAACTAGGAAAAATATTACAAAAAAGTTTTTTCAGCTTGGCTATAAATTGTGGATATGGTATGGATTATGTTTTATTATTGGTGAGGACAGGCGTTCATTAGGGGAACAAAGTGTGATTGTAAACGCGAAAGGTTGTGGGTTCGATTAAAAAAGAAAGAACATTTCTGCTTGAGCAGAGGCAAAGCACGGAATTTAGTTCCGCCATTCAAGACGCAGTGTCTCGATTTTTGTCCGGAAACCGAAAACAAAATTATTGATAAAAAATATAATAAGTACATTTTTATAATCGTAATAAGCTTTTAATTAATTATACCAACGAGAAATTATTATTAATAGTTTTAAGAATTTTGCTAGAGGCAAAAAATTCCACATAAATATGCAGCTTAATCAATTATGTAAGAACATTTCGAAATTGTTGTCTGAAGCCTTTCATATGGACATTAATTAAAATAGTTGTTTTTTTTTGTTAGTGCATTTTTTTTATTTTAGTATAACTTTTTTTAGATCTTGGTGATAAAACACCTAGGTTTTAACTTTTACCGACTCATTTAAGTGGCGGTTATTTGACAATGAAACTAATAGATACTTAGGCTATTATAAAAAGAGAAAGTTCTGCAAATTAATAGAATCTGTAGCCACCTTGGAAGCACCCTGATACTTCTCATACACCTCAAAATTGACGTTGATGTCGACAAAAAAGAAAAATATGTACATACCCACATTAATTATCTGCCTACTTTGCTAAATGTGGTAAAGCGTGAAGTTGATTAAAAGAGCCTGGCAAAATCTTTTTTTTAATTAAAACTGACGATCATCACTTTAGTAGATACTAAGCTTGCGATATATACTTAAATAATATAAAACTGAAGCTAGTCGTAACAAAAGGGTACAAAGTGTGACTATAAATACGACTGGTTGTGGGTTCGAGCTGGTTTCGAGGCAAACCACGGCGTTGAGTTCCTCCACTCAGCACGCAATGGCTTCAGAATTCGGCGGAACATGGGCAACGGAGTGTTTTATCACTACCTTGCTGTGTGTGGGATACAGCGTGAAGCCTTAATCTCAGGAACTTCTGTTTCGAATTGAAAAATTCTGGATAAATTAGATAGTATTTTTTTCGAGGAATATACGTCCTAAATTAAATTACAGTGGTTTTTTCTATATAATCTCTTCTTCATTTTCCGTAAGCAAACGCGGGCAAAGCCACATATAAAGATTGTAGCTATAATGGTACATAATAAAATGAATAAAAAGGTGGAAAAAAACTACCCATTGTGCTTGAAAACAAATAAATTTTATACAATTCTGAAGAAACACATTCATCCTTGCCTCGTTAAACAATATATAAGAATTTTAAAGTATAGACTATCAATATTTATAAAGATATCGGAAATACACTGGCATTACTCGACTTTATACGATATGATCACATTATGATAATATATACCAATACATAAAAAAAAATTATTATTAGGCCGTTATGGTAAAGTGGCATAGTATCTGACTGTAATCGCGATAATTGTAGATTCAATTTCCATTCCAGGGTATGATTATGTCAAAATTAGAGTTTAACACTAAAATTGTATTTGATATTTTTATTTATTTATCCCATTTACATAAAACTTGAAAATTTACAATTTAACAATTTATATTAAAAAAAATAATTGCTTAAAATAGTAGGGAAACGAAAATACGTCAATCTTTCAAATAGATATCGAACCCACAATATTCCCCTTCATAGCTGTTCCACCACACCAAGACACTGTGGATTCAGACCCCGCACTTAGCAAGGTAGGCAGATGAAACTTAGAACCTATTGTTAAAACACTTCGTTCCCAATGATGACATTTCCATTCCCCACTTTCCGCTTAATTCTTAATGCGTCTCGTTATGCGGCGGAACTCAACGCCGCGATTTGCCTCGTTACTAGAGCGAAGAACTCAAAATTTTAAATATTTTATCACTCGAGTGAAACCGGGAATCGAACCTATAATAGTCGCGTTTATAGTCCCACGGCGGCCTCGCGTCTTATAATTGCTATCCGGCGATTAATTCAAAATATGCCTTAACGATAAGTACTTAGAATTGCATGTGTTTTTTCTTGATTTATTAATTTACAAGATTATTGACTTATAGCGCAGCTTGCATGCTTATTTGTATTCGATAATCATGAGTTTATTTTTTGAGTAGGTAATTTATTTATTTTTTACGGCGTTATGTTTCGCCAGTACGACGTAAACACAAAATGTCTATTATTTTAAAGTAGAAAAAATCTATAAATTTTAGTCATTTTAGTGCCACGAAGGCCTGTATAATATTTAAATGGATGTATATGTTGTAGTTATAATACTAATCAATTTAAGGTTTTTAAAATAAGGAACTTTATTGTATAGGTAGGTATATTATATGTCTTAAGACCATTTATTCATAAAAAAGAGCAATAAAAATTATTGATATGTTCATTTTATGAACTATTATCAGGTACTACAGAGAACTCGAATTACATTTATTTTGTACTAGCGACCCGCTCGCGGCTTCGCCCGCTTTAGTTACTGAATTATTTATGTAATGTACCTATGTTTGCAAAACACTTAAGATTACCAATGTGAAAATTATTTAAACTTTAATGCAACCCGCATTTTCATAGTTCCAATAAGGGTGTTCCAATTGTTTAAAAAACAAACTTAAACAAATGACACAAACAACAGAAAACTTTAACGAAAGAAATTATAAACAACAGCACACTTAGATACTATTCTCTTACCCAAAAATACTTAAACGAAAGGTGTAACCAACTATGTCGCGTTGAAATACATTATAATTATTGGATAGCTCCAAAATGCGTGCAAACGCTTCTAAATTAACTTTGCTATAGAGCCTGGCGCAGAAATGAAGCATTCTCTCGTCCATCTCCGTAGTAGCTCTGAACGACATCTGGGCGTTGACACAGTATGGAATTGGAAGGATTATCAAATTCCATTTAGGCGGTCAACTCAGTCAGGAGAGACCCTCGGTTTCCTGAGGGAGGCCCATCTTAAACGACCAAGGTTCAATGCAAGGCTCATGAGTCGGATTTGGAGGAGGATAGAAAGTCCCTAGGAAATAGTCTTACGTCTGACAGGCAGGCAGGCAGGCAGGCAGGGAGGCAAAGACATGCGCGACGTGCTGGGGGGTTCCGGCTCTGAGCACTTAATGAAGTAGGCCCGGGTGCCAGGCGCGGTCGAATGCGTGCTACGTCGAAGAAGACTACTATTGCATTCTCCTTTCGGTTGATCACTGTTGCGGCGTATTATAACCAAACTGCTCGCTTCGTGGGTGGATGTGCGACTGGAGAAGTGAGAGGAATATCTTCTCGAACAGCTTGGCGACCGCGTTAAGGAGAGTTATAGATCGGTATCCTTCAGGCTGCGGGGTCTTCCCAGCCTTGGACAACATGATGAGCAGGCCTTCCTTGCATGCCCGGGGGAAAGAAGACAGGCGGGTGCGGCGGATCCATTGTTATAAGCAAAAGGTTGCGGGGCGCGAGGGAACAGGTGGTGGGCGGCGAGCCGTTACACAGCAAGATTTTTTTAGTACCGTAATTGTAATTTTAAATCTGTGTTACTAATCTTCTAAAGTACTTATTGAAATGAAATGAAAACAGTAAACAACATTTTGATCTATATTAAATGGCCAATAGGTAACTAAATAAATAAATTAGCTTCACACTGTATCCCGCACACAGCAGGGTAGGCAGAGGGAACCCAGGGTCAAGACACTCCGTTCCCCACTTTCTGCCGAATTTTTGGAGGCATTGCGTGTTGAGTGGCAGAATTCAACGCCGCGCTTTGCCTCGACACCAGGGCGAAGAAATGAAAACATAAATTTAAGTAAATATTTCATCTCCTCGAGTGGGGATCGAAACCACAACCAGTCGGTTTTACAGTCACACTTTGTGCCACTGCGCCACGACTGGCCGTAACTAATATACTTATTTATATACTGAGAGTAAGGGATGATATAGCTTTTCTCTAAAACTATTTGTAATTTCGTAATATTGTAAAGAGCAAAGTTTATCTTTGATTAACGTAGAAAATTAATAACTTATTTAAAAGGATAAGGATTAATATCATTATGGACACACATCCCTTACAATAAGAAAATATATTTAAATTGCCGTCTAATTTTCGTCTCTTCTACGCTTTCATTAGTAAGATTTAAACTATTGTTATTTGCATTTCTTGTTCTACGACCTATGAACGACTTTTTCGTGGCATAATTAAATTGAAAAAGGAAATGTTTAAAAAGGTAAAAAAATAATAAAAAGAAGGAGAGTAAACAATTTAAACAACAGGATACTTAAACGAAAGAAATGATAAACAAAAGACTACCTACTATTCTATTAATCAAAAAAGATGAAACTAAATATATCGCGCTGAAATAATACATTAAACTCTAATTATCCAATACGTACAATCGAATCTTAATCTACTTCGATACAGAGACAGGCGGGGAGACGGGCGCGTCGGACGCGTCGCGTGGCGCGGACGCATGGCGTGTGGTGAGCCGTATCGCAGCAAGGATATTTTAATATTGTGACAACTTCTAAAGTACTTATTAAAATGAAAAACAATAAAAGACAGTTTTCATCTCCATTAAATGGCTAACATAACTAATATACTTATTTATATGCTTTATGAGTAAGGGATAAACGAAACATGAGCCAAATCTGCGGTTCATAGCGGGTGTGATGTGTCAACAATTAAATGCGTTTTTCTCTAAAACTATTCGTAATTTCCAATTTGTGTAAAAAGCAAATTTTATCTTCGTTTAACGTAGAAAATTAATAAAGTATTAAAAAGGATAAGGATTGATATCATTATGGACAAACATCCCTCACAATAAAAAATATATTCAAATTATTATTTTTAGACAGAAATATGCTCACTGTATGTTATCCTTAGAAGATACAAATATGCTGTCGCTGACTTTTTTGTAGATCTTATTAAGAGGAATAATACTCTAGTACATTGTTTTCATGTAAGACTTACCATTAAAGCAGCGCATGCGTGAAAGTTTCTTAACGGGTAGGACTTTATGCACATATATCATATTTATGTCAAATTACATTAATATATATATATATAATAAATCATATACAAACCTTCTCTGAGAAATACTCTACCAAATGGTGAAAACCGCATCAAAATTCGTTGGGTGGTTTAGAGGAAGATCGCTTAGAAAGGCCAGACAGAGAAAAAAAGCGTTTCTATTTTATAATATTTATAGATAGATTACTCACCATTTCTACTAATAAAATGGGCCGATTTATATTTTTTTTCTATTATACGGAATGTTTTTTTTCATTAAATTTGTCATATGTATATTTGGTAAATACACATACTTCAAAAATTTTATAAAAATACAGTGCCTCCAGTGGTGGCTCAGGGGCAAAAGGTTGTAAATTCAATTCTTACTCTAGGAAATTAAATATTCAATATTTTTATTTCCTTATCCTCGTATCGAATCAAAGTTGAGGTGTTGGATTCCACTGCTTAACACGCAATGCATCGAGGATTTGGTAGAAGACGAGGAACCAAAATGTCTTAATGCGAACAGAATGTCTTAACACAGGACTCCTCTGCCTACGCTGCTACGTGCGTGACTAAAAAAACAACATTAACATAATAATTATACCACATAAGTTTTTTTAAAGGCATAAATTATACAGTAAAAAGAAAAAAAATCCAATTGTTTATATAAAGCATAATACAATTTTATTACAGTTGTAAAGTAACAAAGTGTCGATGTGACCTCCACTGTAATTACTGTTCCAAGGCCTTTCCTTTTTATTTGCTTAAATAATTAATGCTTTATAAAATATTATTACTTTTATGTGGCCATGTTTATTACACTTAAATGGTTAAAATTCATGCATCTTCCATAAGGTCAGTAGCCTAGCATTAGCTAGTGTTAAGACTCTCCGTTCTCCGTTTCTCCACTACCATTTCAAAGATATCGCTGTCAATCGTTTTGATCATATTGAATTCGTCCAAAAATTCAAAATTAGCTCCACTCTGCATCCAGCAGAGGACACGGAAGAAACCTAGTGAAGACAGATCCTTTCCCTCCTTTCTCTACAATTTTTGAGGTAGTGTATGTTACGGTGGCTACAATTTGATTCATATTAGTCTCGACTTAACTCATCAAATATAAAATTAATGTCAGTTAAACGCTAATTACCGTCCCTGTGTCAATAAGCCTCATACGAACTTACAGTGTGTAATTAGCGTGTACAAGTTAATAGCCGTAGGTAAAACTTTTTTTGTTCGTACAAAAAAGTTAAAGTTAATTACAGCCCAGTGTACATTTCACACATGCTTATTAAAATTTCAAATTACTTAAACGATCTCGTGATATTTATAATCGACAGGATATGTGTACATATACTGTGAATTATTCATTAAAGTATATAAATAATAGTGTGCGCTTGTTCGGAAAAATAAATTTACAAGATTATATTTAATTTCTTGCATAATTTATGATATTGTGGCGCAAACAAAGATAAATAACTGATAAGTTACAAAAACAATTAAGAATTCTACTTTAATGTCAAGTCTTGTTAAGTCAGACGATATTCATAACAAGGTAAGGTTTTTTTTGTTTCATTCTGTATCCCACACATACAAAGGTTGGCAGAGGTAACTTAATCTTAAAACACTCCGTTCTCCACATACCTCTCAAAAACCAATAAAATCTAGAAATTTATCTCTTCATTCTTCTCTTTATTAAACCCGCCACTTGTTTAGCCACATCACCATTATTTAAGTCAATAAATATTAAAATTGGCAAAATATGCAACAGTTAATTAAAAAATAAAATATATACCAAAAATTCCTTATACATTTTTGTCACAGTCGTGATGGATTAATCTTTTATTATCTGTTGCGTGTCGCTGTAATGTGACATAATCCATGGCCGCAATACGTCAAGTGGGCTGTCACGCGAGCTGTCAACTGTCAGTGTCAACCGTTAGTCGAACTAGCAACTGTTGATCCTAATAAGAAAATGAGGTTTTACGAATTAACTTATTACTTGGTATTAAGGTTTTAATTATTTAATTTCGTTGTTTTTTTTTATATAAGCAAATTAATATTTTTTACATATTGTAAATCAGTAGATCTCTCGTAATATTATAATTATTGATACTCTTGATTAAAAATAGTTGATGTGATGTGTTGATTATATTATCTGTAAATGATATTAATAAAATGTATGATCTATAAATATATAAATTCCTAATTGCGCCATGAAGAAATCATGCCGAATTAGAAGGGTTGGTACAATAATCTATTAGAAAAAAAGAAACAAAACATTCATAAAGTTCTTTGGTCTTAAATTATCTAATAATAGAATCCTGCGGGATCTTTCTAAGCAATTTAATATTTTTAACTAATACAAAGAAAAGTATTACTAATATTTTCTTACACACTGGGATACAGTGCATATTGCAGGGTAAAGTCAAACTTAAAATATGTTTTATTTAATTAGGTCATTACAAGCGCTTTTGAATCGTCGAGTTACATAGAAATGTCATTAATGTCAGTCCTACAGGAAGCTACTACAGTAGTAACTAAGTTGTTGTTGCTACTGTTGGTAGTCTTGTTCGTAACACAAGGTAATATATAGCTAACATGGTAAACAGGGAAATCTTTGTGCTTAGACTGTCCACTTTCTTCCATTTTTTTTAAAGATAAAATATTTTATTTTCCATTGCTTGTTGAATGCCAAAATTCAAAGCCGCAGCTTATTTTATTACCAAAACGGGAAAATGTAAATTATTCCTCCTAATGCCAATCGAACCTTACCACTGCGTTAACAGTCAGACGCTGATACGGCCTCTATGCATGCATGCTTAAATAAGCTTAACATATCATAATCGTTCTATAAAAATCGATCCTAGAACCACAGTCAAAAGAAATTGTTATATGTCCCTTAAAAATTCAAACAATGTCAACTCGAAATTAAATTACAAAAGAATATTAAAAACGAGCAGTATATTCGTTCGAAACATTACTTTCGGTTAGCATCGTGACAGCTCGACGTATCGCGGCCGCGGATTATGTCACATTATACACACGTAACACGTAACAGATAATAAAAGATTAATCAATCAACGATATTTGTGAAAAAAATGTAATTAACTTTTTTAATTTAGTTAATTAAGTGTGACATATATTTTTTTTTATATTTTGACACAATAATGGCATAATTTGGGTGTGTCTTTGTGTACGTCGTATGTATAATTTCACTCTCAGGTAATCTGTTTTTCAGCTTCAAGTTGTATCTTGCATGATGCACGTTAAATAGAGGTAGCCTAGTGTTAAGACCTGGGGCTCTTCACTTTTTGCCGAATTCCGGGCTTTGCGTGTTGAGTGGCAAAACTCGACGAGAGTGAAGAAATGAAAATATTAAATATATCATTTCCTCGAGCGGGAACGCGACAGATTACCGCATTTACAGTCACATGCTTATTTCCCCGCCCCAAGACTAATCTCAAAAACTGGTCTAGATAAATATCTATATAAAACATTTTTATTTCTCCTCTAACAACTTGACTTAACGTCTAAAATCCGCCTCACACTCCTCAAAATTGTAACGATTGTGTGGAGTAAGACTAAAAAAATATATATTTTAACTTAATTACAATCCCTAATAATTCATATATTTATTATAGAAAATATATTATAGAAAATTACGACCAATTGACGTAATTAAACTACTTTCATGTCAGTTTCTACATAAATAGAAAAAAAAAACTGTTGACTTATCAATGAGATGAAGAAAACTAACACTTATTGGATTCAAACTTATATAATATAACCTCATTTCAAACGATAATTTAAGCAGAAAGCCAACCGTTCACTCACAAACACAATCATGAAATTACAAAAATAAAAAAAAAACAAAACACCGCATGGCGGGCGTTCATGCGTCATAATTTTGACAGCCCGCTTGACAAGTGGCCTGACAGCGCCGACGGGCGGGTTGTGTCGTGATAGATTAATTTGTATCAGATCAGATGGTTTTAGTCTTTTGATATGGACTTGGGCGTGCGTTTAGGTTTTTGTTTTTTGGCAAATTATATTTCGTTAGGTCATCGTGGCGTAGTGGATTGGAGTTTGATCGTTAATAAAATGGTTGTGGATTCGCTACCAACGCGTTAGAAGATGGGCCGTTCAAGTATTACGTAAGCAGTTTTTCAGCAATTATTGACCCCCCCTGCCCTATGTCATCAAAAATAAGCTATCCTCTAAGAAATATTTCATTGAAAATGTCAAAAATAAGCAAACCCAAGAGCAGAACCCTACAGTACTTACGTAATACTTGAACGGCCTCAGAAGACACGACGTTGGGTTCCGCAGTTCAACGCAAAATATCTACAATTCGGTTAAAGTTTTTTAAATTGATATTACGGTAGTGCACGAGAATTACAGATGCGAATTTAGCGGAAATTTCTAGTAGTAATTTGAAATCGTGGTTTGTTCTTTTTTTATTTTGTTAAATATTGTTCTTAATTTCTGTATAGGAATATCGTTAAAAATAAGGCGGAGAGTGAAGAACAGGCTACGTTTGCAAAATAATTAGGTATTGTACCTACCTACTATTCCTACCCCGAAAAAAAATGAATGTTTAATTTTTTTCTCTTTATTCCATGTTTGGTTTCCATTCAAATAATATTGCTTACAGTCAATTATTTTTATTCTGAAATAAACAAAACAATAAAAAAATGGATTACAAAAATAAAATATTAAATTAAAAATAAAGAACATTCAATTATTATATTTCAAACAAAAACAAATATCCTGAAAAGTATAATTGAAGCTATGAAAAACCGTTTTCACTAAGTAAATGGCACAAACGCGATATAAAATCGCCTTTATAAGGCACGCTCGATTGCACCAAGCGATTGAAGCAAATTGAGCGCGACATTTTGGTTTTTCTATAGAACGAAACTAAAATACTCTAACCATTTAAATGTAAAGGCTATTGTATTAGAAAATAGTTTTTTTTGTCCTTTTTTTATTCTCTAGAAGCTTAATCTTCTAGCGAAGTAGCCAGAGAGAACGGAGGGAAAAAAGCAACGGTCTCTGCATACCTATTGTCTCATCCACTGTCAATATAACCAGCCTCTCCATACATGACCTCCGCGTGGTCCTCTGAAATCCTAGTGTTGAAACACTGCGTTATTACAGATGCTAAGGGTCCTACTTCTTCTTGTAATGAAGCAAAGCGAGGCATTGTGTTCCGCCACTCAACTCGCAATGACTCGAACGGAAGTTTCCTAACACTAGGTTCCCTGTATCAGTAGGTCAATTGAATACTACTCCGTGAAACTTAAATAAATGAAAAGGCAACATAAATCAAAATTATTAATTATTAAAACATTCCTATTCAAATCATAATTCTCAAAAAAAAGACGATCTAATCAAAAATATCAACTTACCAATATAATACACAATTTGAAAAAATAATCAACGTACTTATTTACAATACAAAATGACAATTTATAACCGCCGTACGTAATATACCACGTCTGAAAAAGTTGTACCATCAACGATCCACCAAAGCACGTATAAGTGCAAATGAATTCTGATTGAAAGATAAGAAGATATAAGAAAGCGAAAAACTGAATAATGTATTTGGAATACGTGAAGAGCTATTAAATTTTTATGTTTTTTTTTTAGCTTGACGCTGTATCCCGCTTATAGCAGAGTAGGTTGAGGGAAAGTCAATCCAATCACTGCTTTACACTGAATTTTCCTTTGTACGTTGGTGGTGCTTATGGTGGTGATGGTGCTGTAAACTCGACGTTTGTGGGTTCGTCACTCCCCTCTCGGAGGGACAAAACTATTATATTCATTTTATCACACTGGCAATGACAAACGGTGACGACGGTGTTGAGTTCCGCCACTCACAGTTACACGCAGTGTGAGGACCTGAGTGTCTTAACACTATATTCTATCTGTCTAATGCTATATGCGGGAGTATAGCGTGAAACTAACTAACTTCAGTCAGTTGAAGTTCATATCCAATTACAACAAAAAAATCACTATTATAAACAACTAATAAAATATAAATTATTTAGTGAAACTATTCTGTCTACCTATAATAAAATATCGATACAACATTAAATATGGCATGATGGAATACAAAAACATCGTTTATAGCCGACCATTCGTGTCGATGGGCCACATAAACGTGAGATATGTACAAATTAAAGATAATCGCGTGAAATGACATGATAAAAATAATAAAAATTTTCTCTTGAATCTTCGCAAGGCTTCGCCGGTGAGTGAGGCTATAACTTTGAGCGTGTCTAATTCAGATAAACTACTTTTGATTTAATGTACAGTTTTTTTTAGGTTACGCTGTATCCTCCATATAAAAGGAAAGGCAGAGAGAACCTTGTGTTAAAACACTCCGTTTCTCATAGCGGCGAAACTCAACGCAGAGTTTCTTCAAATTCTAATAAATTTAAATATAAACACTCAATACATTCTACCTTAAATCTGAATTAGGAATAAAATCATATTTTTGACGCTACTGAGAGATTATTTTTAAAGATTTTGGTCCACCTTTGAGAATGCAGTATGATGATAAGCATTATCGATTGTAGGGCATATATAAAAAGCACGAAGCAAAGAAAAAAAATATCTGGATTCAAAAGTGCAGCACTATGGTACACATTTTAAAATAGAAAAAGTATCAAATTACTATATTTTTACAATCGACCCTTGACATTTGGGTGGGACAAAAATGCAAATCAATATATCAATAACATTTTCTTAATTGGACTAAATCTATCAATTTCAGAGAAAAAATAATACGATTCATAAATTAAACATAATTTATTACAACGACCGTGTAAATAACGATTTAACATATGTATGTATATAGTATTGTCGTTAGATTTAAATAAAAAATGTTAATATATCTTTTTTTATTTAGAGATTCGTAAGAATTATATTATGGACATTATAGATAAATAATAATCATAAAGTATTCTTTGAATAATAGTAAATTGACATTTTTATGGCCGTTAATAAGTTACCGCCTACACTCGGTCGTGCGTTTAATACCAATTCAGGTTATAGAATGTGTGTCATACAGTTATGTTACTTGAATTTGCTAAAAAAAAATTAGATTTGACATTTGATAAACAATACTATCAGATAATTTCACATATTAGAAATATCCTTTTCGTCGTGGAGCAGTGGAATAGTATATGACTGTAAACGATATGGTTATGGGTTTGAGCCCCACTCGGGGCTTTTTTCCACGCTGGTAAACAGCGCGCGGCATTGAGTTTCGCCATTCAATACAATGTCTCTAAAACGGTACTCATCAAGCAATAAGTTATCTAGCTCTTAAATTAGGCAAGCTTAAGATAGCTTTCTCTACAATGCGAAACAAACTATCAAAATAAGCTAAACCACTTCTACTAACTACTACATTTTATAGATTAAAATGATTAGGTACTTTGTACTGAAAAGCACAGAATAAAAAAAAAAACGGTAAACAGCGCTGTCAGCTGTCAAACTAATTGACAGTTCATAGATGACATGCGTCGGCAGTTTTAAATGTACTGACGAATTAATTATACAATCAATCTATATGATAGTTTGTATGTCAGGGTCAGATAAGTGTTGGTTTTGACACGACGGTGTATTAATAAAGATTTTTTTTATTTTAGTTTGGTCACAGCGCTGCCGTTGATATTTTAGGTTCAACGCACATAGAGTATAGGCAGAGAGTAGGAGTTAGTTAGTTGTGAGGGAAGAGCACTTTCCATCCAATGTTCAGGATATTTCGTATTGAGTGGCGTGGATCAAACCCCCATCCGATGCGTTTACAGTCAGACGCTTAACTGCTGCGCCACTAAGGACTCTTAGTAGATATTACATATTTGCAAATAATATGTAGCCTTTATTAAAGCAAGTAATGCTCCACCTGCGGCTTCGCCTGCGTAGACTATACTACAATGCTTTACCTATACAATATAACATTACATATTTTTGATAATGTTGGCCAATTAAATAATCTTTACTCTGATATACACTATTGTACGTATATTTTTTTCTCCGAAATCATTTTTCTACGTGAAAATTCGATAGGGAACTTTGAAAGTTTCTTTTAAAAGTACATCGATGAAAAGTGATTTTGCTCTATACTTTTAAGTTTTTTCATTACAAACAAACATACAAGACAAAAAATTATTTTTATAATAATACTATAGACAAATAAATCTTATATTTATAACGCACATTATTTATTATGAACGCTTTAAATGTAGCGACCTCGATCTTTATATAAGTAATTATGCAGATCAAGAATTGATTGATATTTTTGTTTACATTTATAAATTAATTATTAATCAAGTATAAAATTTAAGTGATTTTTTTTATTTTGTATTAATATAATAAAGTGCGGAGTTGAGTTCCGCCACTCAACGTGTAATGTCTTTAAATCTAGACGTAAATTAGAGAACACTAATCTAAACTTATAATACATATAATAAAACTAGGGGAAACGCGCAGCCCGCTTATTTGCACCTTTAGGGATAAATTCTAATAAAGCACCAAACACGAGTTCAATGAAATATTTTTAAGACTCTGTATTTAAATTTTTATAAAAATCGGTGCGGATTTAAAGATTTTTCTATACAAATTTTCAATCCCTATATCATCCCTTCAGGGTTAAAATTTATCAAAATGCCTTTATAGTGAGTGTTCACATTATGGAAACATCTTTTAGTTACAAGCAAACCAAATCAAACACAAGAAAAAAACTAGGCAGTAGTTCCTGAGATTACCTTGTTCAACGAAACAACCTATTCAGCTTTATAATATTAAATCGGTAGAGATTAAATATATAACAAGGAACCCTAAAATTGACCACCGTGCGCAAACCCTGTACAAACATAAAATATTACTTTCCAAGTAAATTAAGCTTGGTTTTTCTGTTTAATAAATCAGTATGAACGTACAGTAAAGCTGCTATTCATTATCATCAATCAAATTTGAACGATCGATGAGGGCCACAGAACATGAGGCGTGCAAGTAAATGAAGTTATTATCATTGTTTTTAGGGTTGCGTATTTCAAAATATAAAAACGGAACCCTCATAGGATTACTCTGTGGTCGACCTGCGTTTCTGTAAAGGGCGCGTGGAGGTGTCCAGCTGAAATTGATATCCAATATTGAGTTATTCATCCAATATTGAGTTTCTAGTAGTACAACAACAAATCAAGCTTTTAAGACGATAACGAAAAATTTTGTATGAAAATAACGCCGCGTATTTGAAATCTATAGGGTTGTTCCCGTGGGCCTACAGTTATGAAATCGGGCAAGAAGTGAGAACTTACAATACAAATAAAAGAAAACATCGGAAAAGAGAAAATTTATGTATATAAATAAATATTTAAAATTTTTTTTACTCGCTCTAGCTTCCAGGCAAGGCACAGCATTGAGTTTCGCCACTTAGGAGTGACTCCAGAATTCAGTGGAATGTCTTAATACAAAGGTTCCCAAGTTCCCACTGCCTTCTCCCCTGAGTGCAGGATAAAGCGTAAAGGTAAATAATATATTTGACACTTTTCTTTGAGGCCATCGTAATACAGCGGCGCTATAATTGTCAATTTTGCAAAAATTGAGCGCTGCGTTTAGAACAGAGTATCTTAACATTATACTACTCTGTAATTTTAAGCGGGATAAAGCGTGAAACTAAATTATTTCAAATATTATAACAAGTGAGACTCCGAATAATATTTTTCATACAATGGGTCATTGTGTAATAATCTTAACAAAATTCGACGCCATTTCCATCATAATCTCAGTTCTATGACAACGGCTTTCGATTATGTACAAGATAAAAGAGAAGCTGTTCAATTTTGAATGCAATTTACAGAACACCTTTATACGGGTGGTTGTGGTTTTGACAGCGTTATCGACCGTCGACTGGTTGGTGGTTTGGTCTTTTTTTTAATCTTACTTTTGCCACTTGGGTTTTAATATTGTTTGCCTGTTTTAAAAATGTTTAAATACGAATTCATATTATTTTATTAATAATTCTTATTTGATCCTACCTAACAGCTATTTTTCTTAAACTAGAGTTATAAACTCTAGTTTAAGAAAAATAGCTGTTATCCAATTGTTGAGTGGCGGAACTTAACGCCGTGCTTCGTCTTGTTACCAGAGTGAGGAAATGAAACAATTTATTCCACCGAATGGAAATCGAACCCACACCGTCGCGTTTTAGTGACACACTGTGCCTATCCGCCACGAAGCGACGGCTTAAATAATTTTGTTAATAATTTCGTACAGTCAAAGCCTTGAGGCAGTTGAGCAATCCCCTTTGTTTATCCATCTGTGTAGATGATTTATATGACATTTCTCGTAAAATATTCACAGATTAGACGTAATGATACAATAGAGTATTACAAACGTCTATCTCACGTTACTGGCAAGTTTTCTGTTGTATTTTTTAAGGATCCGTAATTCAAAAGCTAAAAACAGAACTTTTATAAGGGTCTTGTACAATTATTAGTTTGTAATAGTGTTTATCTGTAATATAAATGTATTTTTTTTTTAGTTTTTTCTTTATTTCTACTGCAAGAACTCACCTCTTGTCTACGTGAAATAAATCCTCTATAAGATAACGCGGTTAATTAAGTTTACAAATTTAAATTTGCGTTTGCACTCATTTAGTATGTAATGAAATACAAATATAAGGGTTTAAATATTTTATTAAATGATATAGGATCACTTTATAATAAATATGTCAAGGTTATTTACTTTGAGATTACGTGGAGGTACCATACATACCATCTGGATACGAGGAACTCCACTGTAGTGCGATTTAGGAGGAACTTCCTTCCATACTCGAAGCAACTGTGGAACGGTCTACTTGTGGCAGTACTTCCAGATCGACACGACAACCGGTGACCACTCTCTTATCATATCTCTATCCGCCACTCTACCATCCAGGTTTTGAGACGTTATATTTTGTGTGGTTGACCGTCACGCTTTGTTGTTTTTCTTGTTACCAGATTAATATAAAAACAACTAATTGGCCTTAGTTAAAGATTACCTAAATTGAACGAAAAAGTACCACATTTTAATTTAACACAAACCGATGATTGAAAAGCGTAAAGCAATTAAACGTCATTAACGTGGAGATATTAGATATTATAATCTGTATAGACACCTGACGTGGCTAGGGATGTGGTCCGTGGATTCAAATTCCCGATTACGATTAAACCTTAATGAATGAGGATGATACTCGATTTCTAGTCGTGTCGACCGGCGCCGCACTAAATGCCGACAGAAGTGGCTATTTAGTTAAATAATAGGCAATTTTTAACTGTATTACAAGGTTATAAGGTTGTTTTAACTGAAAATATAAATTTGTTAGACTGTAAACGGAGCCGACACCCGTCAATCACGAGTTAAAACCGGTAGCTGGTTATGGTAAGAATAAGAAAGTAATGGAGATTCTTGTTACGGAGAATAAATTAATATTATTAATAAAAAAATTATAATAATTTATTTTGAGTTTCAGTGTTAGATAAAGTGTTATTATTTATTGGTTATTATTTTTATTGCTACACAATTTTCTTTTTTAGTGTTTTTTTTAATATATATAACGACAAAGACAACAAAGAAAACATCACATTTTTTAATATTTTTATCAATCGAATTCAAAAGCAGAAGCAGCTTCATGTTTTTCGTGTTAAGACTCAGTGTTCCCTTTTTAGCAACCAGTTTCCAAGATATTGAGTGACGGAACTCAACGCCACGCTTTATCGTACAAAATCTGTAACCGTTACAAATTAAACATATCACATAAAAAAATATATAAGTAATCAAATATGACATTATTTGACTAGTCTTATTACCAATAATATAGCAACCTATTAAAACATTAACATAAATAGCGTAAACTGACACTAATACCATATAAAGCTGTGTCCGCGATAGCTGCATTTATCAATCACCGATTAAAGTTAGTACAGGAAGTATAAATCACTCAAATTAATGTTTCTACTTGTCAGTCTTGTCAGTAGTGCACAGAGTATGCTTGGCTATATAAGAATTTATAAGTAAGGCGTAACAATTTATAAGTAAGGCGAAAGTTGATTTGATTAATTATGGGTATATCTTTTTGCTGAGTGTTTTATCTCGTCTTGCAGAGAATTTATAGTAATTTATAATTTATTCTACCATCCAGTCCTTGATTTGTTAATTTTATTTCAAAATGAAATATATTACTCTTGTTAAAATAGTTAATTACGATTTATTCTTAAAAATAGAACAAGACTGAAAAACAATAAAACAACTACAAAACCTTAAAATTTGAGTAAATTACAATAATCATTACAAAATTAAAAGATCACAATAAAAAATAATCACAAAAATCAAATAAATAATCAGCAATACCAACAATCAATCACATTAAAACGTCGTTATCTCCCATGTTTTCGGTAGGCGTACGTACCTGCCTATAGAATTTTATTCTCCACAGTCGAAGTGGATGAGGCGTAGCGTAAAGCAAAACAACGTACCAAATATATTACAATGAAAGGAAAGCAAACAAAAAATATGCCACACCTCCCCCTGTAGAATAACAATAACTGGATTTCTTTTCTAACATGATGACGAAAATATAGTATCAAAGGTACCGCTGTATATGAAATTCGACCGCTTAGAAGGTCCACAAAGAAGGTGCTTTTTTTTTTGTTTCCTGTTAGTTTTTTTGTATGATCGTATTAGGAGTGTGGTTGAGTTGAATAGAATGTAGTGGACACGCGATGGTTGTGGATTTGATTAATTTGAGAATAATGTTTGAAATTTGTCATATTATTCAAAAACTGGATAGTTCAACTTAAGACAAAAGCAATAATCACCAGTATTTATTTCTTTTTTTAGCTTTAAGTCCCGTTGTGAACCAATCGTTATAAAAAATAATTATTCAAAATCCTAATTTCCTAACAGTAACAATATTTTTTTTGATTTCCAAATATTATATTTATATTAAAATATATTTATATGTATTTTCTATGCTAATATAATAGAGATGTAATTTGATATCTTCTCATTCAGACGTAATCTTAAAAAAAATCTTTTGAAACACTATGAATAGACCATTTTGAGGCCCACATTTGAATAATAATCGACTTAAATATCTTTTATAATGACATCTGCGAGGCCATCGTAACGCAGGGGCACAGCGACTATAAAGGTGACGCTTGTCGTCTCGATTCCTATTAAGGGGGGCAGGGGGAACCTAGTGTCAAGACTGAGTGTCTTCTCCTAATAAAATACTTCCGTTCCTAATTTTTAGCGGAATTCTCGAGGTATTGCGTGTTGAGTGGCGGAACTCAATGCAGCGCTTTACCTTATTACCAGAGAGACGAAATGAAAATACCAAAAAAATTATTCCCCCGAGTGGGAGTCAAATCCATTACAAAGTATCGAATAATAAATAATATTTAATCCTTTAATTGACTGACATAAGACCAAACATCTGTGAACATAAAAAGCTTCACATGAGACGTTTAGAGCTACAGAATACCATATCCAATTTATCAACACCGGTTTGACATCATTGAATCACCTATTATTGTGACATACAATAGAACTTTTAACATACGTAAATATTATAATTCTTCTCACTTCACGCTATATCCCGTATGGCAGGGTAAACAGGGGGAGATTAGAGTTAAATCACTACGTAGACTGATTTCCGTATAATTTTTGAGACATTGTCGTGTTTTGTCTTGTTTCGGTTCTTCACCACGACATTCTCTATATCACAATAACCTTATACGAGTATGATGCTATGCGAGATAAAGCTTGACACTGAAAACCATATACCTATGTTTAGTCAAGTTAAGTTAAACCTCAAAGTTCCCATACTTAACACGTTATATATTAACTGAACGGAGAGTGGAGAGCAGAGTGACTTCTTTAAGAGCATTCTACTTGTAGTGTTTGACATTCCACGTGTTGAAGTGGTTGCTATCAGAGCATATAAATTAAAGTAACTTTTTCCCCAAAGTAGGAATCGAACCCACAACCGTCGTGTTGAAATTCAGAAGCTGTACTGTTGCACTACGATGGCCCCTGTTTATCGTAAATTATATTATACTTACTTTTTAATACAGAAACAGTACAAGCCACTAGCGACAAGTGTCACAATAGTTTCCGATCAATAAAATTGATTGTGAAACACAAAATTACCTCGCGATTTGTCTTGATTTCCATTTAACACCTTGTCCACCTGCCAGGTTGTTACACGATTTGATTAAATCTGAGTCAGTACCTTGAATAGGCCAATTTCAATGCTGTTTCTAAATACTTAATAATTTCTATTGTAATTAATTTTACATTTAAAACTTTAGTTAAAAATCAGCGTGAACGCTGTATCCCGCTCACAGCAGGGAAGGTTGATGGAACCTAGTATTAAGACCGTCCGTTCCCTACTTTCTACCGAATGAAGGCATTGCGTGTTGAGTGGCGGAACTCAACGCCGCGCTTTGCCTCGACAAAGGGCGAAGAAATGGAAATATAAGTTCAAGTAAATATTTCATCACCTCGAGTGGGAATCGAACCCACATCGATTCGTGATGAACCTGATGAATAATAGAACAGAAAAAGGATTTTCGATTTAAATTAGTTGTACCTAAGTTTGGCGCGTTCGACAAACAGTACAGTTTTAAAATATCAATATATATTTGTTTTTTATAAGTTACAACAGGAAAGCAATTAATTTTTGGATAAGTGATAGAAATGATGACGTATAAAATACATTTTATAGCTATTATGATCATATAATTTGCATACAGGTAGGTTATAAGCTTATAGTTAAAATTTAATAGAAAATTTTTATAGAAAATAAAATTTTAGAGTGTTTTAATAAAAGCTTTGTATAAAAAAGATTTTTTGCTTTTAATTTATTTTACTTAGTATAAAAACAATTTCAGTTCTCCTTTTTTCTTCTTTTAAAGTAAAAAAAAAAACAAAATATACTTTGGAATCTTTACCAATAATCTACATATATTTAAATTTATTCCAAACCTGACAAGATTACTTCCAAGATCAGTGTATAACCAAAGATCGTGACATTAGACCATGACTGCATTATGTATAATCAATCCTCTTTGAAACTGCATTTTAAACTGAGATAAATCTGACATTTATATTGGCATAAATATTACTACCTGGCACTTACAAGTTCGGTAAAGGTCACAGGTTAGATTTACATGTTTCAAGTGAGACTTTTAGGTAAAAAAGACAAAAAATAGTTTATGAATGAAAAAATAGTTTTTTTAATAATTATAATAATAGTATTTTTATTTCCTAAGTGTGGAATAAAACCTTGAAAATGTTTAAATAACACGTACGTATTAATTAAACTATTAAACACTCGAGAAAAAACACATCGCCAGTTTTAAAAATAATAAATATTTTTATTTTCTCGCGCGAGGTAGAGAGGCGTTGTGTTTCGCCACTCAACACGCAATGCCTCCAGAATTCGGCGGTCCTCCGTTCCCAATAAAACAGTTGTCTTATTGGGAACGGAGTGTCTTAACTCCAGATTTTCAGGTTCCCACTGCCTACCCTGATATGTACGGGATACATCGTGTAGATTATATCTGATCCTTGCCTTGTTTTGTTTGACACGTGACCTATTCTTAGTGCTCTAAGATAACTGTCACCGCAGGAATAATGTATTACTTCGAAATTGTTAGCATGATTTTAAATGAAACTTTTAAGCCGGATTGATCGCGTATATTTAGTATTTTATAAATTTTTGGAAATCCGATTTGTATACTATGCAGTAGTCCGTGGTCACTTGCGATGGTAGATTGAGGTAGCATCTTTCTACCAGTTGATATATGTAATTATTATACCAAATATGATGTTGCCTTGTTTTATAAATATATATTAAAGTATTTCTATTAGAATCAATAGTTTCAGAGCACGTTTAACTGAACAAATTCTATAGTTGTTTAGCTATTTTATAATGATTGTTAGTCGCTGTACTAATATAGTTATAATTTTTTGTCATTAACAATTATTTAATTTAAATATTATATTTAGAGTTTATAATATTTTAATCTATGTAAGCGATTTATATTTTTTCTAACATCTTTATTTTAGTAAAAAAAGACTAAATCATACCAAAATCTAGAATCTAGAATTCGAAACTCATAAAAAAACCTCTCAAAACATAACTTAATTAAGACTATGACAGATAATAAACAACGATTTCAATTAAGAAAGACGAATGGAACAGATTTATCATAACAAAAGTAAAGTGGCTACAAAGTTAATTGAACCGGAATCAAATTTGTTACAGTCGGTTGTTTCAAACGAGATAACAGTATGAGATAGTGAACCGATCGCGTTGTGTTACTGTAGGCCTCTTTGATCATTAATTTATTCATGAACCTTGGTAGATTAATGCTTTTTCAGTGCTAAGACATTCAAACCTCTATTTTCTGAGTGTAGGAACTCTACGACGAGCTTAGTTATTTTTTTATGCTGCATATAATATGATAGGCAGAGGGTACCTGGGAACTTAATGTAAAAACTTCAATCCCAGTAAGATACTTGCGTTCCCTATATCTCGAAAATATGGTAAGGAATTGTGTGGCAAAACTAAACGCCTCGCGTTGCCTTATAATCAGGACGAAATAAATAAAATATTAAATATATAATTTCCACAAGTGGGATTCGAATTCACAACTTATTTCGTTTACAATCATATCCTTTGTCCATGAATTATAAACACACTTCAATCAATAAAAATACAACAAAATCCAATACTTCAACCAACCCCAAAACTCCAGTTCTCACATAAAATCAATATAAACATTTATTTACTCCAGACCAATTAACATTGCATCGTATTCCTTGAACATTCAATACGAATGTGAATTTCAAATAGTCTGCATACGAACCTTGTTTGATAAAATACTGTAGATTTATTATATGGTAAGCAGTATCATTACCATGTCTGCGAGCGAGCTGTCCGTCAATGTCGGTCGTGACAAGTCCTGTGGTCACACGGCGTGATTTTGAATCAACAAGTGTTTTAATGGAATATTCGTTGGGGATTTTGGGTGAAATGCGCTTGCAGTTTTTGTATTGAGTTCGTGTATTGATTTGTGGGCGAGTAAATGTTGTGGTACAATAGATTCGATTTGATTAGGGGACATTTATTTCTGATCTTTTTTTTTGATCTGTGTAGACAAAGTGTTTCTTTATATGTCGTCGCTATCGTTAATGTAAAATTTGATAAAAATTTCATATATGGATTTGCACTTCTATCTCACAAAGCAGAGTAAACAGAAAGAACCTACTGTTAAGATGAAAATAATTAATTATAATCATTCGCCTGTATGCTGATTGAATGAAAACATATATCGCGCTTGCAGAAGGAAAGCTGTACTACTGCGGCACGACGACCGCCGTTATAAACAATACACCTCTCCAACACAATATTATATTTTTTATCAAAGTGTATTTTAAAAAAATTATACTCAATAATACTCTCTCATGTGTCACGACACATTCCCCGACATTTGACGAGATGTGATGTTTATCCTGAATCGAACCTTTTTCTGCCCTTAAACGGCACTCAATAGCCTTTGTTGAAAGACAATAACTTGAGTCGAAGCTTGAAAAGGCATTAATTATCATAAACCAGCTTCTTCATTATTTTATATGGGATTTTGTTATGACGTTGAGCTTAATATACTTAGTTGAATAGACACCATTATTATGATATATTAAGAAAATTTTGTTTTGTATTTATATGTTTTTTGGATATTCATAATATACTTATATCGTAATTCTATGTCTTATATATTACTAGCTTTTGTTAACCTTCGCCAATGTGGACTTATGTATGAAAGTGCCCGATATAACAGCTGGTACGTACAATTACAAAAAAAAAAAAACAGAAAGTGATAATCACCAACTTCTCTCTAACCCATAACACAAAATACGTGATATGCGCCAAGATAAAAACCATCAAGTCATCATTCGTTAAAATATCATCCAATCTCATCGCATACAATACATTCGTAAGTCCGTTTAGTGGCTCGAAAACGTGGCATCAGACGGCACGTACTTGCCACCAGGTTTTTGCCTGCATTCGTCGCCTCCATACATTGTGAACGTCACAAGGTTCCATTGGTATGCATGCTGCTGCATCGCGAATTTATATTCTACAGCGTATCTCGGGATCGGCGGAAAAAAGAGGAAAGCTTTCACAGAAATTTTGAACTGTTAACGATTTTTATGGTGCCTTCGACAGAGCTGACATAAAATTTGTAAAGAAAAAACGTTTGATTGATTCTAATGGGGTCGTTTCGACCGAACCACTTGTTTTGCGTCGGACTTTTAAAAACAACGTGAACAGAATAAACAGATGCAGGTTAAGCATTCTTGACAATTATGAACAAATTCTTAATAGTAACTCTGTTAATTGTGAAATAATTTATAGGATATTTATGTATATAAGTTCTAGAAGAATTTCAAACGAGTTTGTTTATTATTAACTGTGAAGGTAAAAAAATATATGGAGCTACGGAATCTTGTTACAATATCCATATTTATGCTTAACGTGTATTCTTTGAAGTGTTAGTTGAAGGCTCGTACCACGTTCCGTCGGCTTGGGTGGCCGGTTCTGCTACATTGATTTTATTGTATATACTGCTAACATAATTCAAGCGAAACATCAAATTGTGAATGACTAATCTACCCCACGTTTACATGCTCAGCATTTACAATGATAAAATGTGTTGATATCTAATACTTAAGTAATTCTTTTGGCTTCACGCTGTATTCCGCATATAGGCATAGGGAACTAGGAAACCTAGTGTTAAGACTCTCTGTTACCCATTCTTTATATATTTATTCTATTCTTGCCCAATTCTTGAGGTATTGTGTGTTGAGCGGCGGAACACTACGCCACGCCTTGCATTGTCAATTATTCGTAAACAGCTGTAACAATAATATATTGGCAGATGTATTAATCAGTTCGTTGTATCGATAATATTGCACCTGGCTGTTTTGGTTCCTCTTTCTTGTCGTACTTGTTAACAAGAAATTGATATATGTTTATTATACTTTATATATACGATTTATAAGACGCCTAAGATCTACAAAAAAGAATTTAAAAGATTTTGTATTATATAATAAAAATAATATTCTGTAATTACTTCAAGACCATGTCGCTATGGTAACTTATTTGTTGTTGTTGTAATGAAAATGTTTATATAGTTTTAGTTTATGAACTTATACAATTTACAAATAAAGATAAAACACAGATAAATACATATAAGTAGAACTATTTACAAATAAAGATAAATACTTTTTGCACCTATATGTACCATACACTTAAGTGTATGCAGAGCCTACTGTATTTTAATGGTTGCCTATAAGATATCACTTGTTAAAATCACAAATATTTTAAAACATATTTGTGTGCAATAATGAGTTATTATTATTAATGAAAGTCTATAATAAATTGCAAGGTAGTTAAAAAAAATCTTTTATCAGCGTTCAACAAAGCTTTTAAGACTCGTTCAATCACTTACCATACACGGTATTTAGACACATCCTAATTCTTAGTAAGGACAAGTTGACAACTGAGTACTCAACTGCTTTACAATAATCTCAGTTAAGCATCCAAAGGATTTCATAAGGATTTTGGATTAGGGTTAACGAGAACCGCATTGTCGAACCCCCGTTCAATGTCAAATTCAAGTTTTGGAACTATATACCCGTGGAATAATGTACTAACCGATCCGCTAATATAACAAACGACACAAAGAACTCAATTTATACTTAATGCCATTGTCACGGCCAACAAAGATCTTGTCAATTATAATCTGCAAGGAATCTTTCATCGCCGTCCCTGCTGCTGTCAAACGGTAGCATAGTGAACCAACTGTCACGGCGCAGCGGGACAAAAACTTTTAAATAAATTATTTGCGAAACCTGTTCCAAACCCTCTTCAAAGGGCGGCGGGAAGCGAAACCGATTGGTCGTGACGTGACGGCTTTTGTGTCCATCGAGTATTATGTTGTCAAAATAAACGGGCATTTTGTTATTATTTTTGTGTTTGCGAGAACACTTAGCACCCTTTTGTGTCTTCTCAGAAGAGGGGATGTGCGGATCATAAACTACAACTAACTCCTATTCTGTGAACAGATCATGTGAAAAGAATAGCAATTAAGCTGAGGTTGTTAGAAAGAAACAATGGATAATCCCCTGATGCTAATCTTTTTTTTAGGCTCATCCTGTAGTCCGTTTATAGCAGGGTAGACTGAAAAAAACCTGACTCTAGTTTATATTTTCTGCCCAGTCTATAACACATTGCGTATTGATACGCTTTTTCTTGCAATAAAAAATAAATATATATAATTCATTCAAGAGGAAATCGAACACACAACCGTCGCGCTTAAAGTCATACGCTATGCCTCAGCGTCACGTCACCCTCAAGCTTTATCTTAAGCTCGACTTATATTTGAATAATCTCCGCCGAGGAAATAATTTTATATAAGGAAAAAAAGAAACGTCACACGTCACGTCTCACACGACGCGACGTGTCCTTAAAAACTTAATAACATTTTTGCGTATGTGAAACCGTCGTCTCGCATTACGGCATCTTCGCCAAATGTTCCCGGCAAATTACACCATCACAACGCATAAACACGCGTCGCTGAACCCGCTTTTGTCACGTCACCCGTACGGGACTCTTGATATTTATTCAAATTATTATTCTACGTCTACCCTCTTGTTTTGTTTCAAATGAATTTTTCATGCACACGGCTCCAAAGCTTGGATAATTTCACTTTGACTTTGTCTTATTTAAACGAAAATGGTGTTTTATTTTTGTGCTCTTTGCATTTTTTTGAGAACAAAATAGTTAAAATGAATATATTTTTTACCAAAAATATAAACACTGAAACACAGATATTTTAATGACGATATTATAAAATTTATCAGATAATTGTGACTGCCAAATACTTTAGGCTAACTAAATACACGGCAACTTAAAAAACTAATACTGTCAGTTTTTATTAGTATTTGTCAGGCCTTGGTGATATGTTGATCCGTCATATATCTCTTTTTCAAAACATCATCACTAAACCACTTGAGCCGCTATGGCTGTTTCACCTTATTTATTTCCCTTATCATGCGAGATTTATGAATTTGATTTTTTGTTATAATTTTGTGTAGTTTGATGTATATCATTCGTTACAATATTAACACTATTAAATAAAACAGTCAATGGAAAGCATTTATCAAATGATACGCCCCAAGTAATATTTAGTTTCAACGCCGTCCTTGTCTCCACTAATGGATTCACAGGGCTATAAATTTCTACCTGTTGTCAAGAAACATAAAATATTTGTATGTTATTCATGAACAAACAACATTGTCACTGTACAAATTTAATCTTTACTTATTTAGGTAAGAGTATTTAATTGCTTTGATATGATTAACGTATTTGTTCAAGTTCAGTGGTATTTGGTTGTTTGTACAGTGTTAACTGTGCCTACGTCTGCTCGGTGAGATAAGAGTGTTTTTACGAGAAGCAAACAACATTGGGTTGTATGCAGTATTTTAATATGATTACTTTCTTCCGCATTATTTTAACATTGGTGTAGAATCTTAGTTTATTATATTTATCTTCATGGTCGCATAATACAAAATAGGGAGAAATTTGAGAAATATTCTTCACTTTTGGTATATTGTGTATCAGTTAAATAGAAGAACATATAGGTACATTCCGATCACACAAAAATATATAAGCGAGAGGCATTTGAACTCAATGCTATTTATATACTATTAAACATACATTTCTTTATTATTTTAAGCCTCAGCCAAATAATCATCTAACAATAAACATAACTCATACACTTTTATCTCTGCCTTATCAATATATCACAGATAATCTCGAGTTCTTAAATGGCTGATATGCGAATACCCATTAATTACGATTAGTCATAACGTCTGTCAGGTCACACTGCATAAACCGACCCTAATGTAAATATCGCCCTATTATCTGACTTTAACAATTTCGTAAACTCACAGCAACCCATCAGTTGAATATAAATTACATAAAAACCAACTTATGTTTGTATTCCACAAAATTCTTAAACACACAATTATATGCTTTGTTACGACGCAATAAAGCTTGGAGATGATAAGTTTCATATTGAACATAATCTTATTTATTTTCGTGGACGTGTCAGAAAACACCCTCTAAAATTACCCCCGACCAATAAAAAAGGGGAAGATGCAAGAGTGAATTTTGTTTATCGTTATCTTTATTGTGGCCCACCGTCTATTTATACCGAATACGTAATAAAATATGGTGGAATAAAGCTTTTGTTGAATACAAGTCTGTTTTCCGCTACGGTAGCCATATAATTGTTGAGCTTACAGAAAGCTGTGATATCGGATCATTTGGATATAACAATTGAATGAAATGTACTCAATCGTGTAATTATTAATTGTATAGAATCTAGTTTTGTTACTTTTATACTTTATAGTATGCTTTATGTGATATTTTCAGTTGACTTACTCGTACGTATTGGATTTGGAGAAATTAAAATGTTTATTTGTAAACTAGCTTTTATATGTCTGTTTGTGTTGTGGCTGTGCAGCATTTAATTTTATATGCTTTTGAAGCTATGAATTACTAAGCTTTTTATTATAATAGTTTAAATTGAATAATATCCTTTAGACCAGGGGTTCCCAATCTTTTCTTGATCAGGGACCACTTTTATAGAATTCTTGTTGGCAGGGACCACTATATGGGTATAAAAAAAATCATTAATAATTAAGCAAAAAAATAATAATTTCAAAGTCAGTAGGAACTTACAACTTGATAAGAAATAACAATATTAAAAAAAATCTAATACCTTGTATAAGATGGTGTGTGTTCATTTTTAAGTAAATATAAAAAATCGATGTATTATAAAGTATATTAGTTAAATTAAATGTCAAAATATGTTATGTTTTGCTGAGAAAACTTAACTGTGGGCAGATTTAGTTCAACCACCAAAATTTTAATAATTCGCGGACCATATTTAAGTTGCTGCGGACCACTACTGGTCCACGGACCACTAGTTGGGAACCGGTGCTTTAGACTTTAAATGTTTTTTTGTTATAGATTTATAATAGATTATTTGTATTAATATTAATAAAGCTAAAGAGTTTATTTTGTGGAAATCGCAAATTTCAAACCAAAAAAAAAAATTCGAGAAAGGCCATAGGCTTAATAATTTCAATGTACGAACGATCAGCGTAAGGTTGGGCACTGAGAGTGTGTAATGTGTCATACACAATTCTTTTATTTCCAATGAGACCACGCGGACGAAGCCGCAGATGAAAGTTATTTTTTATCTTTTTTAGCTTCATCCTGCATCGTGGACACTTGCGTTCCCTATTTTCTGCCAAATTCTCGAGGCATTGCATGTTGAGGGTGGAACAATAAGAACAATAGCATTAGCTACATTATTAAAGATTTCTAAGTTCATATTTGAATAATTTTAGCGGTATCAGTATACGAACTATTGATGTTTATTTTGAATAACTACCAGACTTGAGTAAGCAACTTCCACATTTCTTTGTAATATGATATTTTAAAAAATAAAATAATATGCTCCTGACATACTCGTAGGTGGAAAGTGCACGTGACAGTTCCATGCTAGTTTTTGTGAAATATTTACATTGTAAATATTTTCTTTTCAGTGGCAGCTCCTAAATTATTGTAACCAAAAGATACGGGTGTTTATGTGCATAAATTCGAAATTCACCACGTAATCTTAATCTAAGGCAATAAGGTACTCTCCGTGGACACACAGCTACAGAATTTAAAGAAAGAAGTGAAAATTTATTGCAGGAAAGAATAAAATGTAAAAAAAAAGAAATTTTTAGAAAATAAATGCTACCGGTTTTTTTTTACTTCACGCTAGCATGTGGAGATATAGCTTAAATAATAGGGAAAGCCAGCAAGGGTGGACCACAAACGTTAAGATTGAAAACTTCATAATGAAAAAATATAAAAATAAATATTTTTTTCTTCATTTTAACTTTATATTTAGCTGTCAAGAAAATTTCAAATCGGAAAACCCAAAAAGCCGGCGGCGAACTTAAAAGTTTTACCCACAATACATAAAATAAATAAGTTGAACTAAACGATATTTCAAACAATACTCATTCACGAAGCGCCACTTTATAGAATAGATGGCACAATTGTCTTATTATAGACGTCATTAAGTATTGTTTCCTGTACTTTTGTATGGCACCGACATCCTGTGTGGCCAGTAAGTAGAGACGGACGGACTGACGCAGTGGTGTATCTAGAAAACTCTTATTTTATTTGTATGTTGGGAATTTTAAATTGTTTTGAGAGAACTATGGATCATAAATTTACCTGTAAAAACAGTTTTTTTTTATAGTTTTTTATTGCTTATGTTTTAATTTTAAATAGTGATGCATCTACAGATGTTTCCAGCACATAGCAGTGTAGAGTGATAGAACTTTCATACTTACGTTCCTCACTTTCAGCCGTAATCTGGAGGCATTGCGTGTTGACTGGCGGTACTCAACGCCGCGCCTTGCCTTATTACCTGAGGGAGGAAAATAAAAACATTAGATATTTAATTTTTCTCAATGGGAATTGAACCCACCACCTGTCACGCTTACAGTCGCACGTTTGTGCCCTTTATATTTGATTGGACATAATAATAACTTCAAAGCTTTTGTTTTTATTATACCATGAAAATTTGCATAACAAAAAACATTCTGAAAAAAATTGATTACACAACTTGGAAACTTTACCATAGTAAAACTCAACACAGACAAAACCACTTTACAAAACTAGTCTTTCCCCTTTAAAATATATACCCCCGAGCCCGAGCGCTGGCCACACCAGCAAGTGTTACAAGGCTCATGGCACAGTAAAATTATTTACAGCGGCGGCGGCGTTTCACAAAGCGCGTTTATTGCGACCATAAATACTGATACAACCTGGGGAATATTTATTTCGTCTCACCTCATATTTATGAGAGGTACCCTCACTTTTGCGCGATAGAATTTTTCTGCTGTCAAAATGGAAATTAAGTTTTGACGACATATATTATTTTTGTTGGATTATTTGTAAATGATTCGGGAGTTTTAAGGTTGATTGTCAGTTTTAGTTGTTTTAAAGATGGATTGATTGGGATATGTAAGGTTATAAAAAAAAGATCGACACGAGTCTTCGTTACTTATTTTTATTTTTATATAAAATAAAAATATTCCATTATTGAGTCACTGAGAGACAACGAAAAAACTAACTACTGAATTAAGAACGTCAAAATTTGGCGTGTTGATAGGTTCGGGGGGCAGGATAGGACATTCCGTTTTACGCTTGGTAGTCCCGTAAAAAAATTGAGGGAGAACAAGTGGTATTTTTATATTTTTTTTATATGCTGCTAAAAATAGGATAATTAAAAACTATAACAATTGGCATACCATCATTTTTCATTTACGTAAATATACCTGTAATAAAAATAACAAGTAACATATACTTTATTATTTTACAATATTGTTCACAAATTTCAAAATCATTATTCAAACTTATCCACCCTAGACTTAAATAAAGCTGCCCTCACAGTAACCTTTACAAAATTGAATAACAACAATAGACGACGCACAATAAAACATTATTGCTAAGATAAGACACGTCTAAAGCTTTTATTTGCTTTATCTGAGCTTAGGGAAGATTTACAAAGTAGTAAATATTACAATTAGAGAATGTTAGATTTTATGGCAGCTTAAATTTCGCCTATAAAATGAGTTTAGCTTATGTAAATTAGCCTTTCACGTGATGGTACAATAAAATATCTTTGGTATAATTTAGATTTGTGATGATGTTTTGAGGTTTTTTTTTTATGGTACAGTATTTGACTGTAAACGAGATGGTTGTATATTCGATCCTTTTGCATGAGAATGATATTATATCAATTATTTCTTTGCCGTGATAGAGAAGTCGCGGCGTTGAGTTCCGTCACCCAATGTCTTCAGCGACGTGTCTTATCCTTAGGTAACTATGCTAAGCGACGTGATGCTGTAAGTAGCATAAGTTTAGAGTTATGTTTCGTAATTCGATATGCATATTCGAAGTATCGAATTCGAGGGACGTGTAGAGTATATTATTTCTGCTTATCTCAGGGGACGCTTTACAGTGTGAAGAAACAAGCAACTTACGTTTTTCAGAGGAAACAGAGCGCCAAATTCTCTGCATTCCTTTTTTCCCTTGTCCACTGTCATCTATCTACCTCTTCTAACATGCCTCATACCTCATGCTTTTTACGTGATGTTCCAATATCATCGATACTGTTTTCTCAAACGTCAACTTGCGAGGTTTCCTTGCTTTTCTTGCAACTATTTTTGACAATTATCGCAGTCTCAACGATAATTCTGTCATTAATATTAACTTCATGATTTATTGGGAGAGGCCTGTATTATCACAGGCGACTAAGCGCGATAGGTTGCAGATTCGATCCCTACTCGAGGAATTAAGTATTTAATATTTTTATATGTTCGCTGTGGTAACAATGCAAAAGGCGGCGTAGATTTCTTCTAATCAACACGCAATACCTCTGAAATTCTGCGGGAAGTGGGGAACAGAAATATCTTTTTAGGGACGAAGTATGTACTAGGTTCCCAGGTTCCCTCAACCTACCCTGCCATATACTGGGTACAGCGTGAAGCTAGAAAAAAGAAGGATATATTGAAGCTTACTCTAACACATTTAAAAGAGAACAAAGCCCAGTTGTGTCGCTGTCAAGTAAACGTAAACAGTAATTTGGTGGCCCCTTTGATCTCGCCGCATCCGCTCTTAATGTATAGAGTGTAATCATAAACGGTGCGCAGTGTTTTTGTTGTTTGACATAATCTGTGCGGGAATTTTGTTTAGCATTTTACATTATTTTTGCGTTATTATACTTTTAACTTGCAGCAACTGTAAACGCGACGGGTTGTGCGTTCGATTCCCACTTGAGGAAATGTAGCATTTAGTATTTTGATGGTAACGAGGCAAGCAAAAAACATGTTTTTTATATTGGTGACTACACGTCGCCCGCAACCTTTCTCATTTGGTACTGTGAACCGTAAATTACGAAATCTGGTTGTTTGTCGTCGTATTAATTTCGACAAAAACAATCTTCTTACCTTTCCCCTACGCATCCTTACGATCTACATGACTTTCTAAGACCAGCAATTTCCTCTGTACGTTGTCTTTTTGTCATTTTGTACCAAATTATACGAGTACCTATGTAGATTAGTATAAATTATTACACTTTATAACGTAGCGTATATTTCAAAAGTAATGGACCGAGTGACTTATCACTGCAAGAACTGAGCGAAAGGATAAAAAAGACATACTCATGATATACATATATCTTGATATATAACTAAAATTAAAGTTAACAAAGTTTATTTATCTATAAAAATTAAAAATTTATCTATTATACCTACATATAATTTTAATAAATCCTTATAAATAAAAAATAAATATTAATTTGACTTTTTCAATATAAAAAAATCTTTATTTTAACTTATTATAATTATATTCTTACAAATTTTGTATTGACAATTAAACGACCAAAGAATATGTAATGGATGAGCGGCTGTCACTTTAGCCATCGACTTAATGAGGCCGACGACATGTAACTTACCAAGCTTTGTGGGTCAAACGACACTATAGTCGTTAGCGAATGCGTTTTTGTTACAAAAAAATAATATGAGACTTTTTTGCTCTTGAATTTTTTTTATTCTATAGTACATAATTTTTATGCTCGTATTTTATTTTCAAAGTATACTATTTAATTTATTTTGACTAAGGTTATAAATTTTGTATGTCCTTTCCCAGATTATATATTATATTTAGTTTCAAAATATACATACTTTTTATATTATAGAGTTTTTTTTTAAATCTGAACTACAGCCTACAACATGAATAATAATTTTAAATTACTTCATTCAATAGTCATACTTACACGATAATACTCAGGAGCAAAAAAAAACACAAAACCTTACCAATAAATAACCAATACATTAGTCACGATAGTAATCTATACAATACAAGTAACAAGCCCATAGTAGTTCCACCAAACGCTTTGATCATGCCGCATCCGCTCGTCATAATGGCTACATCTATTCATACGGTGAGTGACGACACGAGTTATCAACGCAGCTTCCTTTGAATTTATCTTCATTCATCTCCCGCATTGCAGTTTAGAGAAAATTAAGTTTTAAGACTCCGTTTTTTTTTAGTTTCACACTGTATCTCGCTGTATCGCGGGTAGCAGTAAAGACCATCCGTTCTTCACTTTCCATCCAATTTTCGAGACAGTGCGTCTTGTATGTCGTAATTCAACGCCGCGCTTTGTCTTGTTACCAGAAAGAGGACTTAAAAAAAATATTTTCGCATGAGAATCGAATCCACAACCGTCACGTTTGTGACATAACAGCTCAATCTGTTCTAAATGTTCTTTTCATTCTTCGCTTTCAACGTTATCTCTTCGTACGCAATGAAAATTTAGGGTGAAGATATTCTAGTTAAAGCTAGTGAGATAATCTAGTAAGTTAAAATTAAAATATATAACCTTAAATAATTTCCCTTATTATTGCACTTTATCAATATTTTTTAAAAATATTGGAAAAGGGAACCTGTAATCTTTTTTCATACATTTGTCTATAAAGTTTTATGACGCTGTGAAATCACAAGCATCATATCTGTCATTGTGTAAAATATAAAAAATATATACTTCATTGTAATTAAGGTTTTTAATAATTATTATAAAGAGCGAAGCGAACTCTGAGTGAAGCCATATAATTCAAAATCAAAAATATAATACAGAAAAAAACAACTTCGTTATATTGTGGCAGGTATTACCGGCGTTTTGCTTTACGGCGGAAACCAACGCCGCACTAATTGAAAATAGAAATCCTATTATACAATAAAATTCATACAAAAGACTCCAAAACCACTGTAACAAACATCCAAGCAGAGGTTTCGCTTGACTAAACATAAACGTAACCGGTTTACACAAGCAATTATTAGCTGTCGGTAATTTATTCACGTGTAAACAGGCGTCATTATGAATTAACGAGGGGAAAAAAAAGTAAAAAAAATGCCGAAATGCCCCTAAATCTTACTTTGGGTGAGTTATAAATGATTAATTGTTATTTTTTTTTGTGCTGTATTATGTTAATCATTTTTGGACGTTTCGGTGTAGTTAGATCGTTTATATATAGTTTAGATTTACAGACAAGTTAATTGAAATTAACATGGCGAGTTCCTTTTTAGAATACCTACAAGTATTTTTCAAATGTTATTTAGTATTCCCATTTATCCTTTCTGATCCCTGGTTTTCCCAGATCCTTTCTCCATTTCCACGAATTCTGGAGGCCACTCAACAAAGTGGCGGAATTCAACGCCGCACTTTGGCTCGACACCAGTGCTAAGAAATGATAATATTAAATATTTCATTTCTTCTAGTGGAACTAGAACCCATAACCTGCTTACAGTCTCACTGGGAACCCACGCCACGACCTCATTATAGACTCATTTTGAAATAAGTACCATTTTTTTAAATATATAAAAAAAAATCTAAATATCTAATATTTATACAACAACTGAGAAAAATATCGGGCCTTTATTATTTTATTTATATAGCTCTGTGTTTTTATGCCATCTGCGAAAGAATTTGCAATATTTAATTTTAGTAATAAAATTGAATTTAAATATACATCTGTTGTAATAAATAGGCGTTAAGGCTACAGTCTGACATAAAAAAGACGGTTCTGGGCTTAACATCCACTAGAAGAATGAATTGTTTTCATTTTCTTACTTTGAGACAAAAAAACAAATCGCGGCGTTGGGTCCCGCTATGGAACGTGAAGTCTCGAAAATGTGTGAGGGAACCTACTGCTAAAGCAGCGTGTTTTAACACTAGGTTCCCACTACCTGCTTCGAAACTGTAAGTCAAATATATGAACAAAAATCAGCAAATACAAATTATTTACACGAATTTCATTAAAAATCTAGTTATTTAGATGTAGTACTTAAATACTACTTACACTTAAACCGCGGTGTATCTAATCGCGATCCAAAAATCCCATAAATCCATTTAGATAAGCTATCTTTGGAGATAAAAACCCATTAGTTCGGGTCATTGGTGCGCCATGGCTGTTCGATGGTCTTTTTTATCTCATCATAAATAAATTGTGACTTAATACTAAATCTGTTTATGTAGACGTTTTGTGTTTTCGTACGTCGACAATTACTTTGCAAAGAGAAGAAAAAAATATTTTTGGCAATATTATTGTTTGCCTATAATATTATTTTCGTTTTTCTTTGGTAGAAATAGAAAGAGATAGAGGGAGAGAGAGAGAACACACTTTGCTTAAATAAATTTGTAAAACAAAGTACATAAGGTATTCCAAGGATATTATGACCGACGACTATAACAATTTTTCTTTTTTCAGCTTCACGCTCTAAACCGCACATAGGGTAGGCAGAGGGAACCTGAGAAATTAATGTGAGGAGTGTCTTACACTCCCGATTAAGTCAATGAATTTTTAACAAATTATTTTTGGAGGCGTGTTGAGTTGCGGAAAGCAATACCGCACTTTGTCTCGTTGCCAGAGCAATAAAATGAAAATATTAAATATATCATTCTCGCAAGTGGAAATCCAACCCCCACCGGCGCTCCTACAGTCACACTTTTATGCCCTTTGTGGCACGCCGGGGTCAATGTTAATTTAAAAAATTATATATATTATAAATTATAACATAAGGTATATATACACGTATATATACATATAAATTATATGTATTTAAAGACTCAATTAAACAATTTTTACTAAAAAGAAACAATTATAATAAAACAAATCGTGATATTTAATCAAATAAAATTGAATGCGACGTATAACTAAACATTGTTGGCAAAACATTTCAATTTAGCGGCCAACGCGTGATAACGTCACACGTTACTGCAATTGAGACCTAACTAACTAAACGAAACTAAAGTATTTTTTGTTGCAAGCAAGTTAGTTGAGTGTTTAATCATTCTGTTCCAATTTTAAAGGCATACCGCTAAATACAATACAAAATGTTCCCGTTTGAGGAACGAACCTACAACCGTAGCGTTTACAGTTACACGCCGCCACTACACCACTACTTCAGAACGACGGCCTACCTATAGTAACTTCTTTAACATAAATAACCTTTTTTATGGATAACGAAAGGGAACAGGTTATGTGGGACCCCCAGAGCGGCAACTGTAGACCGTCTGAATACTCCCTGAACTTCATAGTGCTCCTTGTTGACTGACCACGGGCCTCGAACCCACTAACTATTCTTAATACTTCAGCCATACACTAAATAACCTAACCTAAACTAACCTAAACAAACACTAACACTAAAACGGTCAAATATATTATTTATAGAACGACTATTGCCTCCGAGACCCCTATATCGCAATAAACATGTTTTTTGTTTCGCATGTCCGCGCTCTGTCAAATATATTACAACCCGCCGGGTTATTTACGGCCGCTGTCGTCCGCCCATACGTTATACTTAGTATCTTTGTTTGGACACAATAAGCAATATTTCTAAAAGGCCCGACGTCGCCCGCAGCTGTTGATATGGGTACCCAAATTGACATATTTAATTTGATCGCAACGGAACGGGGCCGTGTTTGACAGGTATTAGTGTCAGATTAACATTAGTTTTATGGTGCTAGTCAATGGCCACCTCTATAAAGTGAAATATCGTACGATACGTCAATTTATATCTGTATGTATACCTATAATTATATAGAAACGAAACGCTCGTAAAAAGTCAACATGAAACGGTTACGTGGAAACGGATCAATTTTCCCTTTGAACCGAGCTTTGAACAAAGGCGACTGTAAAAGAGTAAGTAGTTTCGAATGTGTCAGCAGCAAAGCGCCGGCGAGAGCGTTGTCGAAAGCGTAATAAAAGTGGCGCGGAACAAAAAAGGCTGAGAGTGTAGAGAGCAGGTAGAGCGGCGGCTCAAAGCCGTCATGGGTGGTTCGCCACCAACGCCAGGCACGTCTCAATCCGCGCCGCGCCGCCCGCCCCGCGCGGGCCCGCACCCGCCCGCCCCGTACCGCGTCGGGCCCGCGCCCGCCATGCCGCCTTTCCTTTTTCCCCTACCGCAATGCAGCTATGTGTCGTTTCCGCTTTATTTTTTATGACTGTGTGTTGCAGCGGAGATATCAGTCTACACTCCTCTAACAAAGACTTGAGATATTGCCGTCTCGCTCTCGCGGAGGGGGGCACGGCACGTTCGCGCTGGAGGGGCCTCGTCTCTCACAGTCACTTCGCTCGTCAACCAGTACGCACGTTTGTTTCACATCCCGCGTTCCACAGACTAGTTGTGAACAGAACTGACAGTGGCTAAAGTGTAGTGATCGTGAAAGTTGAATTCCAAATGGTGGTGCTTGAAGACGGAGTAATGATGGCAACTAATCCCAATCAATATCTACAGCCTGACTATTTAACACCGCTTCCGTCATCTGTAAGTATTAACATTTTTTATTATTTTTATTATAAATTATATTTTTTATCATTTTATTTTTTTTTTCAAAATAAAAAATATGTAATCAATAATTAATTTTATTTTTCTTTGTTACAGTTGGATTCCAAAAAAAGCCCACTTGCGCTTTTAGCGCAAACTTGCAGCCAAATCGGTGCAGATACGTTACCGACAAAGCCTTTGCTGCCTCCTATTGATAAGAAGAAAACAGTGAATAGTGTTAACAGTGATTCTATTAGCCGTTCTTCACCTAGTGCTAGTAAATCTGATAAACCGCGTTCAACCCCTGAAACCAAACATTTAGCTTTTAAGCCATATGAAACCAATGTAGTGACAAAGAAGCCTGAGGAACCTAGACCTCCATCTAAGGCTAGTTCTGATAGTTCAGATGACAAGAAATCTGGAAAAAGTACGCCAGGCAGAAAATCTACTCCACCGACGGCAGAAAATGGGAAGAGTAGCCCATCTAATGATCATAAGTCGTCTTCAGCCGGCTCATCCGGTACAAGTCCTATTATTCGCTCCGGATTAGAAGTTTTAGGACACGGAAAAGATCATCTTGGTGCTTTTAAAAACTTACCTGGATTACCTGGATTTAATCCTCTTGCTGGCTTATGTTGTCCACCTGGAATGGAACAACATGCGAATCCCGCATTTCGTCCTCCATACGCAGGAGCTCCACTGAGTGCTCATCACGCCGCAATATTAGCGGCCGCCGCCGGCTTCCCGGGAGCATCGCCAAACCCTTATTTAGGATATGCGAGAGTTAAAACACCGGCGGGCGGTGAAACTTTAGTGCCTGTTTGCAAAGACCCGTACTGTACTGGATGCCAATTTTCGGTTAATAACCATCACCTTCTAATGAGCAACGGAGCGTGTCCCGCCGGATGCACGCAATGTGAACATCAAAAATACAACTTGGCTATGGCAATGGCGCTTTCCCAACAAGGCGCGGGGAGCCTCCCCTATTCGCAAATGAGCCGCCCGTACGTTTGTAATTGGATTGTTGGTGAATCGTATTGCGGAAAACGTTTTGGTAATTCAGAGGAACTTCTCCAACACCTAAGGAGTCATACAACGGATGGTACTACACCGACCTCCTCTACTTCACAGGCCTCGCTTCTAAACCCATTGAATCCTTTGTTCACAACCGCCGGTTTGCGTAGTGCTTATCCGACGGCACCTCTCAGCCCGCTCTCCGCGAGTAGATATCACCCCTACTCCAAAGCTCTGCCTGCAAGTCTAGGCACATCTCCTTATGGAGCTTTCAACCCAGCTTTAGGACCGTTTTACTCGCCATATGCGATGTACGGACAGAGGATCGGAGCCGCCGCTGTGCACCAGTAACTTAGTTTAGTGAGGATTATGACCAACATATTTAATGTTTGTGCTGTCCAAGTTTCTTCTGTGATATCATGATAGACTATTGACATTCAAAGGTGTAACCCGATATGACAAATTTTAGTGAATAGTGCAATCTTAAATAGTAAATAATATATACTTGTAAGTAAAAGTTTTGCCGACGGACTTTGTATCTGCGGGTGGAGTAGGATATATAAAGACTATGTACAGCCAAATGATTTATGTAAATAATAATCTATGTTTATTATTAAATGAAAAATTTCAAATACAATATGTCTATGAAAATTATAGTTTTTGATTTTTTCACCAATACTTATTGAAAATACACTTGTTATAATTATACTTTACACACACGATTTCAATGAAAAATTAAATATTTTTATCTCTACTATACTGAAAGTAATAAATTTTTAAATTAACAACAACACATAAACAACCATTAGAGAAAACGAGAAAGTGCCATAAGTGTTCACATAAAGTAAATTATACATTTAAATCATTTTAAACTGGCACGAAGCAATAAAGCGGTTCGAGAGATTGATTTATACACTTCTAACGTACACATTAGTGCCATCAATCAACACCGACGTGATAAAATAAATGAGCAACTACAATCACGCAGACGGCAAACACGCTACGCTACCGCCCACGCTAATATATAATGAATAAAGCAATTTTAAATATAATTTTGTTTCTGTAATTTTTAAATGATTATTTTTGGAATAGACAAAGAACTTTTTGAACAAATTAGGAACAGTGAATAATGTTGTTTTTCATCAATTTTAAAAGAAATTGTGAGTTACGTAATGTAACTTAACCCTGCACTTTGTCTATTTAAATAAGACATACTATTTCTTTTCAAATATAAACATAATATTTTTTATATTTTTCATTTAATAAAATGAAAATTGAAGCCACAACCATAATTTCAAACATTTTTTAAACGATGTCGTCATCTTAAATATACGAACACAAAAACTAAAAAGTAGGCACGATCATTAATAATAAAACCGTGAGCTGTCATCTTTTGTTAATGTTGTTTTTTTAATAAACGCTATTTTGATTAGGCCCATGTCATGTCGGAAATTTAACTGTCAAAAGGATAATTGGTCACACGAAAAGAGATGAATGGACAGGTGGCAGAGTAGCTACGAACAGAGTGATTTATTATAATGAGTACTTCTTAATGTCATATTCTTGTTTCTTTTAATAGTTTGTTTTAATTTCTTTTTTAAATTTTAAAATTGATTTATTTTATTTCGAATGCCATATTAAAATATTTACTAAAACACTGGTTTCATTTGGAACTTCAGTCACAAAAACGTAATTGACAGTGCTTTGATTGACAGAACTCTAAATCATTTACTCATGTAAAGCAAGATTTTTTAAATCGACTTAACGCAGTGCTTGGGGGTTCGATTTCAAGTCCGAAAATAATTAAATATTTTTAAATAGACATTGACTAAAAACTAAATTCGTAATATGTTCAAATATTTATTTTACACATTGACAAGTAAATTTTAATCCTTGAGGGAACAAAAATTTTCAAATTAAAAAAAAAATTGTTATTAAGAAAACAGTATCATGTTTTTTTTCAGCATAGCAGACTAAGTGAAGAATTATTTTTTTCACAACACTCGAGGCGTTGTGAATAAAGTGGTGGAAAATAATACCGCGCTATACTCAAGCTGTCAGGATGACAAAATAAAAAAAAATATCTGAATATCAGAGAGACAGTTACACTATACCTCTGCGATACAATGGCCTTAAAAACTAATTAATTCTACACTTTATCTAAATAAAGAATATAGCTATAAACGTCATTTCATTTATTTATACAGAACGACCTTTTAATTTTATATGCGAACTACCAATATACTTGAATGGCCAACGATAGAAACATAAATCATTTAGACTTTGTAATAATGTATGTAATTTATTGCTAACTAGATTATTTTGTAATCAATCACGTATAATATAATTTAACGGTTAAGATATAAGAGAAGATAGCTTGCAGCGACTTTGACATACATTCAGTGTTAACAAAAGTGTTGAAAAGTGATACTGCTAGCTCCATCTAGTTTTGATGCGGTGAACTAAAATTATAATTTGGTTTGTTGTATTTTGTCTTTTTTTTGTTGATCAAAAATAGAAAATATTTTTTACCTTGTTTTTTACTATATTTATTACATAATATAGTATGAAATATTAATTCAATATATATTTTTTATAATATTCGATATAAATATCTGATACCGCACCCTTAATCCCTTCTCTGTACAACTATTTTGTCAGCCAGCTTCATGAGCGTTTGTCAATTAAAAGTACTTGCTTACAAAAGACTTTCTGACCATAAAATAATTTAAATTTCATAATAAAATTGTGAAAAAAATGTGCTTGTATGAGATATAAGCCTTTGCTGCTAGTCTCACTACTTTATTTACACGAAAAAACGAAATTTTATTTTTTTTAGTATATACTAACATTTGTTTCATTAGTTGCTCAAGATTATTTATCTAATTATAAACTAATAAAGTCCAACATATACAATAAAAGCTGTATCATTTTGTTTAATGCGTAAATTAACATTTCATTACATTCGTCATTGAACATTTCAATAAGGGGTTAATATTCTAATCGTATCGCATAATAACTGCATAACAATAAGATAATTTTAAATTTAAATTACATTGAAATTATTTATTTTGAAATTGTAGCACATAATATATTTACATATAAATTTATATTTGTATGAATGTACTTTAAAATAAAATAATGAGAAACTCTATATCGATTGTTTTTTTTCTTTTACCTTCATAAATAGTAAAACTATAAAACAAAAATAGAAATTACAGAAAAAGTGGGATAGGTAACTATCACAATTTTTCTGTAATTTCTATTTTTGTTTTTCATTTATCATATTTTTTCATTCCAATGGCAATTATATTTGACAATTAGATGTAAAACACACAATTTATTTTGAATAAGATTGAACGCACTTTTTTTATTTAGCTTCACTCTGAATCATGTATATACAGTCCCAGTGTAGGCAGAGAGAACCTGGGAACATAATATTAAGACACTTCTGTTCCCTAATGTTCGTCTAATTCTCTAATGAAAATATAAAATACTTATTTCTTATTAGTGTCTAAAAAAAAAAAAAAACACTAGGTTCCCTCTGCCTACCCTGCTGTGTGCGGGATACAGCGTGAAGCTGATTTATTATTTTTTTTTTTATTTATTTCTGTGGGAATTGAATTCACACAACCATGTACCCAACCATGCGCCTCGACCTAAAAATATTTTACTAATCGCTTAACTATCACGCTGTAAAAATAAATATAAAAATACAAATGACGCTAATAGTTGATTTAAAATATAACACAAACAATGCTTAACATACAAAGGTGAATAGTAAGTAGATGTATTACATGTACGCGAAGCTATAAAAATGTTTAACAAATTGATCTCTGCCTTTTATATTTAATTACAATGTTTATAAAAATAAATGCTAGGTAGCCAGAGAGAACCTAGTGTTAAGACATTCCGTTCCCCACTTTCTGCCGAATTCCGAAGGCATTGCGTGTTGAGTGGCGGAACTAAACGCCACGATTTGCCTCGACACCAGAGCGGAGAAATGAAAATATACATTTAAGTAAATATTTCATCTCCTCGAGTGGGGATCGAACCCACAATCAGTCGGTTTTACAGTCACACTTTGTGCCGCTGCGCCACGACTGGCCTCATCATTTATTTATAATATTATGTTAATAGGTTAAAGTATACTTCGAAAATGTATTACATTTTAATTTCTATTCCAACACAAGTACTAATATGCTTTTTAAAATTTTATTTTGCTATATAAGGTATGAATTTGTGATACTATATCTAACAGTTTCTGCTCGCTGGAGAAACATCAACATATCATAAAGATTAAAAATATTTCGCATGAGAATTGAACTCAGAACCGTCGCCGGCTTAAAACCAATACGTCTCAATGCCCCTACACGACGATAGTTTTTTTACATGCAACCTAATTAATCACCGCATTAAACGTAATGAATAGGCTGAATAAATTTACAGATTATTAATAGAGATAATAGCATACATTTCAATAATACGACAACTTGGAGGTTTTACTCTCACGGCAAGATTATAAACGACAGATGAGCAAGAGATTGATGTGAGACGTCAACGTCATTACAATCTCTGTAACGAAATAACCAATTACTATTACCATAAACATAAGCTCAAGTGAATTAACATATCAAAACATAAATTATGCATACGGTATAATGCATACCCACACACAGAATTATAGGGTTAGACCCTCTATAGGGGTATTGTCGAATTATTTTGTATGCAAATTGATTTTTACCTGATTTTTCTGTGTAACAGATGATAATAGATCTATTTTATATTAAATACATGTTCTTTATAACCGTATTAGGGTCACTTTAAAGTTATGTGAGTTTATTGTAACCGTCAAATGAAGTGTGCGGTCTTTTGTACCGAAAGCATGACAAGATAGTTGACAGAGCGTGATTGAGTCAGTAAAGTGATTTTGATAAATAGGTTTTTGGATATCAGTTTGTATTGTTAGATCCTTCTTGTTGCTATACAATGGTTTTGGGAATAACACATTATAAAGCAGGGCTTTGACGATTTAAATTATAATATGATATTTGATTTGTTAAGTGAAGCAGATCGTGTGAAATTGAATCTCGGATTAAAGTTGGATTACATTTTATTGTGCAGAATGAAAATAATGAGCTTGTTATTTTTTTTATCTTTTTTCTTTATCTTCATCATTCATCTTCCATCTGCTACAGATAACTATATAGAATTTAGAAATAAAATTTATGTGTAGTGTATATCTAGTATAATTCCATCAAATTCACAAAGCCTTTATACATTGTGGTAACTAGATGTGTGCTGACTATTCTACAACAAATCTAATTAAAAGAATTTAAATGTTTGTTGTTTTCATCAAACGGCGTGCCTGACTAAGCGTGGTGATCTCACTAGGCTTTTTTTAATTAGATATGTACTCGTATGTATCTTTTTTTACATTTTTAAAGTATTAGTTTACACTTTGGAAGGAGAAGACTGAAGAAGGTTTCCAAGAGACACGGGTTATAATCTTAATTTTTATATATTTTTTAAAGTATGTAGTACTCTGCGCAGTATATTTAAATATTATTCTCATAATATATCTCCAGGTTCTAATTTTTTGTGGCATATTGTAAATAGGATAGAAAAATTACACCATTATTTTATTTTATTTTTTTATTTTAAATGACACCATTATTTCATTAAATAAAAATAACAAAAAATATAATTATATTTGTGATTATTATTTAAAGAGTAAATAGAGTAAAATATTTTTCAATTCAGTCATGGCGCAGTGTCACGAAGTGTAACTGCAAACGAGACTGGTTGTGGGTTCGATTTCCTCTCGAGAAAATGAGATATTTATTTATATTTATACTTATATTTTCATTTCTTCACTCCTGTGACGAGGCAAAAGCGCGCCGTCGAATTCCATCACTCAGCACGCAATATTTCCATAATTCGGCGGAAGGTAGGGAACGGAGTGTCTTAATAGTAGGTTCCTTCTGCCTACCCTGCTGTGTGCGGAATACAGCGTGAAGCTGATTTTATTTCAATTTAAAATCGAACCTACAGGCCTCAATTATTGTCATACACTTTTCATCTTTACCACAATAGCAATAGTTAGTGATAATATGTGAAAATTGCTGCTTATTTTATTGAATGGGAAACTAATTACAAGGCTATTTTACGTCTGGTACAAGTTTAAAAATTATAATAACCATATTTTTTTACATACCTCTAAATTTGTTTTGTTAGATAATTTAAACCTTTTATAATACGTATTTTGTAACTAAATTACTTTAAAATAAATTTACGTATTTCCTCCAGTGGGATCCGAATTCACAACAATTGCTTTGTGTTACGATACCACTGAATTATATAGATAATTATTATATTAAATTAAGAGAACTTAGAGACCAGTCATAGCGTCGAGGTACAAGCGTGCGAGAGTGATTCGATTCATATTCGTGGAAATGAAATATTTAATATTTTAATTTGCTTGCTCTGATGGTAGACAAAGCGCGGCTTTGAGTTCCGACACTTAGAACACTTGTCTCTAGAATCCGGCGGAAAGTGGGAAACAGAGAGTCTTAACACTCAGCTGCTGTCTACCCTGATACATGCGGGATACAGCATGAAATAGAAAAAAAATCTTATATATTCCTATAACTTAAGTCGAATGACATAAACAGTAAAAAAATAATAACCTTATATATGAAGGTACATAAATTCATATGTACATATATGTATCTTAAGGTAAATGTAATTATAGAGCGTTTAATACAATTCACACTGGTATTCTAATTGCTTTGATAATATCAATCAATTTACATGTATATACATTTTTTATATCCTTGACATACATAGTACATGTGTATATCTATTTTTACGCAATGTCTTCAATTGCGGACAGCGGAGAATATAGTGGAGAGAGTGGATCAAAATCGATGTTTGGGCAGTACAGCTAAAAACTAACATAGAGAAAAATAAACTGTTCCTTGAGAAATAGTTGATTATTTATTATCGATGTTCGATGATCGACAATCCAGGTTCGACGATCAATAGCCGACCACTCACGATCGACAACCAACAATTGACAGTCCGTAATCTGTGTAATCCGAAGTCTGTAACCCGTAACCCCTAATCCTTAATTCATGATACTTAATTAGCAATCTGTAACCCACAACCCGTAATTAGTAATTCTCAACCTCTGATTCTTAACAAATCAGGTTCACACTGTATCCCACACATAGCAAGGTATTTAGAGGGAACCTAGTGTTAAGACACTCCGTTCCCCATTTTTCTCAGAATTCTTAATTTAATCGTTTAATCGTTAATCATTAGTCCTTTTACCGTGTCCGTTTGTGGTCCGCAATTAGTAATACGTAATCTGTGGTTCATAATACGTAAACCATAAATAATAATCTTTAATCCATAATCCGTTGTCTATCCGTTGACTGCTGACTACTGGCTCATGTTGATTTATTTTGCATTTTTATAGTTTAGGCGTTACTTAATTGCTCATAATCTCATTCTGATCAGAAAACAAAATTTAAGCTAAAAGATTTATCATAAAGCATAGTTGCGGGTTTGATTTCCACTGAAGTAAATTGAAGTGAAGTTGTTAAAATAGATTTAAAATAAACTTAAATAATATATAAATATTGGAGTACGAAAGACAATATTTTCGCAAAAATACAGATATGAATGTAATAACAACTAATAAAATATAAACTGTGTGTATAATAGCAACATATTGTAAACTTTTAATACAATAAAAAAATAAATTATATACGACAAAGGAATTGTCTCACAAAATGTTATAATAAACAATAATTAAGCGTTTACAATTTGCAAACAAAAGCTATTATTTCGCTACAATTTTCTCACACTGTGGAATTATATGTACGTAATGTGTATATTATACTAGAATGTATAATCGATGTTAAAATTAATTTAACCTATAATCAAATATTTAAATAATTTAACGTGTTGGCACGGTGAGAGAGCATCTGAAAACGCGATGCTTGCGGGTTTTATATCTGCTCGTGGAAATAAATTCTTTTAATTTTCCCGAAAAAGACAAAGCACGGTCTTAAATTTATTATTATTTACATTATTACACTTATTAGCACATTTCTATGCTAGGCATATCTATCTTTGAGGCCAGTCGTGGCGCAGTGGTACAAAGTGTGACTGTAAAACCGACTGGTTGTGGGTTCGATCCCCACTCGAAGAGATGAAAATATTTACTTAAATTTATATTTTCATTTCTTCGCTCTGGTGTCGAGGCAAAGCGCGGCGTTGAGTTCTGCCACTCAACACGCAATGCCTCCAAAATTCGGCAGAAAGTGGGGAACGGAGTGTCTTAACACTAGGTTCCCTCTGCCTACCCTGCTGTGTGCGGGTTATAGCGTGAAGCTAATTTTTTTTTTTTTTCTATGCTAGGCAGGACAACACAACAACACTATACCGTCGGGTACACTGGTGAATATGAAATTTAATAAGTTCTTCCTAAAAGCAGAGCTACTGGAGCCCAGTATCTAGTCTATTCATGAAATTTACAGCTAAATTGAAACTATTTCTAATTCAATATTTTATTCTATGAAATGTAATTGTTAAGGTTATTAGCGCGACATTTGCTGTCGGCCAATTAAAATTTTAATATTACATTGTTTCTTTCTCCATACAATGTCTTGAAAATAATACAGTCATATAACGTTCTTTAATTACACCACAAATACTCAGTTTTATTATATAATTGCCATTTGAACTGTCGTTGTATAATTTATTTAATTATTTAATTACTCTTTAAATACATTTCTTTATAATACGAGCTCTACCAATTAATTGAGACTTATTTTATCAATTTAATGTATTATTCTGCACTTCGTTGAGATCATTATGACGCAGCAGCACAATGTTTGACCTTAAACGCGATGAGTGTGGATTCGATTCAAACTCAGCGGAATTAATTATTATTTTCTGGTTCTGATACAAGACCAAGTGCCTCGTTAAGGTCAATTTCTATAGGCAGATACAGTGTGAGAAAGTAGATAATCTGAACACATTGTGGTTTCATACTGAAACGTTTATTTAAAATTTAAAAAATATTTTGGAATTTTGAACCGACGCTAGAAAACAGCCCGCCTAAGTAATAAAATTTCCACCCATGACGCTTATTTGCCATAAATTTCTTATTGACGCAATTTAATTAACACAAAACATAAAATAATCAGGCTTAAATAATGCATTGGTCTTGACATGTTTAAATACAATATAATACAATATTCAACACAGTTAATAAAAATATGTTAAAATTCCAAAATAAAAATGAAATTAATCACCAAATACTCTAATGTTCACGAAACTTAATTTAGTACATTCGTATAGAGATTTTTATAAATCCCCTATAAAAAAAATACAAATCTGCAAAACCAATCGAAAACAACAAACAACACAAAAATGGTTAACGCAACACCCAAAACGTCGAATTCTGCTATTTCACATCACACAACTAAGATTAATACTGCAATAGAAGCACAATTTCAACTGCTCCCTTACAGGATACAATATTTTATGTTGACAGACATTATAGCGCTTATACGAGCATTTTATTCTTTGTGCCATATTTTATTCGCTTTATGACGGTCTGAAACCAAATTATAGAGTCTCTACATTCGACTCTACCATACGAATTTCAACCTTTTTCAACAAAAAATAAGGTTTCAACGTGTTTTTTAAATTGAAATAATATTTTTGCGTAGATATAATAGTCGTGGATGCCGCTTGAATGTTTGTTAGTATTTTATTTGTGAACGTTCTCGCGTCATAAAATAATGGTGTAATGCAGTCGTAAATCAATTTTCCTTTGAACGTTGACTGTTGTAATGAAGGCTGGTGGGATTAGTCAGGTTTTGTACTACTGTGTTGATTTTGATGTGTATTATTCTCGCACTTGTGATTTATTTCTGTATTGTATAAGAGAGTTGTTAGTGAAATACAAGTTGTTTTTTCTTTAATAATAATTATGATTATTTATATGACTTGTGTCATATTAAAAAATATATATTTCTTATTTATATTTTTATGATTATTAAAGAAGTGTTTTTGTCTACAACATTATAATAATATTCATAATTAAAATTTTATTTATGTACAAACATTAACATATTATATACATTTGTTTAGTAAGCACATTGTTAAACATATTTTTTTTATTTATAAAGTATTATTCTAATAGTTTTTATTCAAATAAGTATATGAATGGCACTAATATGTAAATCGCAAAAGTAAATAATTTAAATATTATTGCATTTGTTACGCTAGAGCTCGTGACCTACAACCACGTAACATACCACTTTCTGACTTTTGTACTGCATTGAGTTCCGTCATACAACACGCGGGGATTTGAATTTTACGGGCGGAAAGTGGGGAGCGAAATATTTTGACACCACACCACTTATGGTTTATACAAGATAGAGAAGTGAAAGAAAAACATAATTGAAGCGTTCGTAGCACTGTATATACAGTGTGCAGCTGTAATCACCACGGTTGTGGGTTTGGTTTCTACTAGAGGTTTTTTTTATATTTACCAGATTTATACCTGAACGAAAAATAACTTCTTCGCAACTAGGCAAAGCGTGCCGTTGCCTTCCACCTTTCAATATGCAATGCCTCACGAATTCAGCGGAAAGCGAGGAATGGAAATGTCTTTTTGAAGAACGGAATATTTTACCATTGAGCTTTCATATTGACTCTGCCTATACTGCTATGATGCTGCGGGATCGTTATCAAACTGAAAAAAACATGTTTTGATTATATAGAACATACTGATCATGTTTGTATTGATATTTGTCACTCAACGTATAATATATCTTAATTGTATTGAAAATAAGGAAAAATTATTCGTCTATAATTAAATTAGTTTATTTTAAATCAACTACATAATACACTACAGATGCATACAAACAAAAAAACCGTTTAAAATTCTAGTCCAATATACCACAGATTCAAATGTTGACATAAAAGATCCACACTGGGCGTTTATTGCGGTTGCCTTGAGCTCTGAGCTTTGAGCCGGTTTTCAATTCCTGAGGCGTTAATACGTAATGAGACACCGACAACCCCGTACTAGGGATTGCTTTACACAAGCCTGTCTCGATTTTACATATATCTTCTTTTATGGTGTTATAAAGGAGGGTCTCGTGTTTAACATTTGTGCTTCAAAGGAATTGAATATAGCTTAGTTTGTATAGGCTGTAGAGATGAGTGAAAAATCACTTTGATCTTTTATCTTATGGTGAGTATGAAGCTATTAGCTATTTTTAGATTTTGTCATCTTGTATTATAATGGCTTCCTTGTTCAAAAATTATAATAAATAAAATATAAAACACATAATAACTTAATGTTGCAGAACGATCTACATAGGAAGATAAAAACTGGCTTTTATTAGCTTCAAGCCATGTCTCGCACATAGCAGAGTAGGCAGAGGAACCTGGACACCAACCTGGAAACCAACATCACACTTTTTACCTCACCTTACTAGAGCAAGGAAACGAAAATATTAAATATTTAATTTCCTAAAATCAAATCCACTACTTAACGCATTTACACTTACACGATTTTGCCCCTGCGCCATGACTGATCTCATTTAAAATTTATATTTAATTTCAAATCATATTCAGAACTTGTTTATATTTATTATTTTACTTATTAAGTTCTAATACAAACTTATTAGATAAATCCTTTTCACTAACCATTTCTATTTCTTATCAAATTAAATCCACCACGCTCATTAAAACAACGTAATTTATCAACGTGAAGTAGAAATATACAAATGATCCAAACTATTAAGTTTAACCCTTCTTTCGCTTACAAATATTTCTTATTTTCTCTATTGGTTTAAAAAAAACTATAGTCATTAATTAATTAATTCCGTGCTGCTAATAATATTTCTTTCAAAGTACGTGATCCACCTCTACAGTATTAAAATAGCAAATATTACGTTCTAAATATTTTTCAAATTTGCTCTTCTTACACGTTCACAAGCTTGCTTATTATAACAGTATATAACTACAGAAAAACAGTGTAACAATATACTACGTAGGGTCCAATAGACCCTTACCCTGTGTTAATGGTTACACACAACATATGGCGGAGTCTCTACATACATAGTACAGGTTTGTTCATAAATCTTCATTGCGTTCCGATGACACGCCGCGACACGTCTCGCTACCGCGCTCAGAATCTACTAACTTCATTAAAGTCATATCTAATTATGAAATTTTATAAATTTCATACTCTATACCTCAGAGATAGAGTCGAGTATACAGAATATACACCAAACAGCTGCCCTGTCGCACTCCATGATTCCTATAATTCTTCAAAGAGAACCTGTTTCATTGCAATTTGAATTAACACTATTTATAATAAGGTTGTATTTAGATTGAAACGCAATAACTGGGACTTTGTTCTTTTCGTTAGATTTATAGCACAGAAATTCCAAAAGGCCTTTTGTACTTCGAACATGAGAAAGGTAATATGAACTCTACACGAACATTTTAGGGTCAGGTTCAGTTTATCCAACAAAACATAGTGTGGCAACAACATTATCCCCGTGACAAGTAATGTCGGGCTGTCGATCAATATAATGTATGTGCCGCACTGTCAGCTGTCTTAACGCATGAATGATTCACTCCGTGATAAATTTTAGCTTATGATTACCTTTCAGAATTGTCAATATGTCCGCTTACGTAATTACAGCCTTTATGTTTAAGCCTTTCAGATTTTATGGTGAAATGTTAAACGGAAGCGGGATCGGTCATTATTTTGACATGTACACGTCGACCGAGCGGTATGATTAATGGCGGCAACGCAACGCGAGATATAAATTGGAGTTATGTTCATAAATGTGATGTGATCGTTAAACAATGTTTGTGTGTTAATATGGTATTATTTTTGTGTGCTGTGTGTTGATTTGCGTCTTTATTGTGTCATTGCGTTGTAATGACGATATTATTATTCTAATTTTGTAATGATTCTTCATAAATTTATGTATTTTGTACATTTTTTAGGGTAGAAGGTGACAACTAAGACAAATTTCTTACCGTCGGGTCTGTGATATGGAAATTCAAATGATATATTCATCATCAACATTTTATTCATCTCGAAATGTGCAGGATGAGCAGCTGGAATTACTTCTTTTTCTCCTTACACTCCTTTCATTATGATTCGTATTAGATGGCCATCCATTATGTCATAATTTTTCTAACTAAAGAAATAAAGTGACAACCACTGCAGAAGAAACCTAGTGTTAAGGCACGAATTTCACTCAGACATTCAGTTCTCCACTTTTCTACCTAATTCGAGATATTGTAGAATGACGGTATTTTGTTTACCAAAGTGACAAAATGAAAATAACTTGATAATATGATAATGAGTGGATTTTATCTATATAACTTAACAATTTTACGGTTCTATTTAAAAATTTCGTCGCGTGTAGTCCCATCATAATCTCTTACTTAATAAGCCGTCTCGTATCTTTGATGGGACAAATGAAGCGTGGATTTTTAATATAGATAGCTGAAGATCATCCGTGTATCACTTTTAATTACCGAAGCTCGTTGGAAGTCTAGAGGTGGACTGTATTAAATATCGATATAATTATGTAGAGTTAGTTTTTTGTAATAGTTTACTCTTTATGGTTTTGCTGGATTTTATACAATGATTACATTACTATAGTAAACGTGGGGTTTTTAAATGTATTAATTCAGTTTGTAAACAGAGTATTTTGTAATCGATATAAAAAGACATAAGGAAATACTAAAGCTATTTGAATTATTTTCTGTAGTATGAGTGATATTAAGGTAGTTTTAAGATTAACGGAACTTTAACCCGACTAATTTGGAGTGTAAATTGATGAATTTGAAGCGAAAAACCAAAATTTGGCCTTTTTATTTGTAAATCATCGACAACCTGTTTAGGTTTCGAACAAATCTACACATTATACATTCTGTGCGCCCGAGATAAATCTAAACGCAGGTACAGTTCATAGTTTCAATAAGTTCCCAATAATTATTCCCACCCACGCTAGGATGTAACATAAACCCATATTCGAACCAGTAGTTCCTAAGGTTAGCGCGTTCAACCAAACAAACTGTTTATATAATTCTATTCTTTATAATATATTACAAATTGAAATCAATTGAAGACCACAAGAATATAAATGATCCGCCAACCATTATACGAGGCGGTTGTTGATATTTTAAATATTAATATCAGTATAATAAGCGTCCACTCGTCCATCACTGTCTTTATCGGATCATCTCGGTTTAAACATAAAATGCTACTACCATTTTAAGATACCAAACTAGTTTGATTCTGAGTACTGACGCACCGACAGACGGTAGACGGCCCTTTCTAAAGGTGGTTTTATATACCATTTTTTTTTTAAATATTTAAAAATAATTTTAATTAAATAAACCTAAAATAATATTTGAAGAAAGAGCTATTTAATAAATACTTTCTGATAATGCAAAAAACACACCATTGTATCTAAAGAATAATTAGTTAAAAGAAACTGTAGACTGTAACTGTACTCTGTACGGCTTGACAGTAGGTTCTCTAGCTACCTTTGTTATATGTGGGACTGTAGTTCACATATATCAAGATATATAGTAAAAGGCGTGAAATAAAAAAAAATGTATTTAAATATGACTATTCTATCAAAATTTATTAAACGTTTAACTTTCTAGTGACTTAACTTATTATGATTTTAGATTTTATTATGAGATTTTAGTTATTTAAAAATGATTTATCAATTTTTAAAAACTATTTAGACGATTAAAAAAAAGAAATTTTAAAAATATATCATACTAATTTGAACAAAAATGTGTCCGTTCCTTTAGAACGATGACTGCATACGCCTGTCAGGGGAACGGCATGCATCAAAGTCAATCTTATCTCCGCCGGCTCCTTTAGAAGGACATGGTGGCTTTGATTCTGTAAACAAATACGTATCGATGGCACATTCGGCGATTTTTATCTGGATTCAATTAAAAACTCCAATAATGCTAATAAAATTTTAATGATCACTGATATAATATCTTGTTTATGCATTTTCAAATGTGAGGATTTTAATGTGCGTATAAAAATGTCTGGGTAGACGTTAGATTATTTTGTGTCAAATTAAATTGTTTTTATTTTATTGAATCATTTTAATTTCTTTAAAAAAAATCTATTTTTAAATACTCGCATGAAATATTTGCTAGGTAGAAGAAAGCTAATATTAAGATACTCTGTTACTAAATTTAAGTGCAACATTCGGCATATTACCTGACATGTAACGGAGTTCAGCACCGCTTTTCGTCTATCAGAGCGGGGAAATAAAAGTGAATAACCGCTCCTATTAGGGATCGATCTCATAACCACTCCATATAAAGCAGAGGAAAATAATTTAGCCTAGTGTTCATTCCTCCGTTCCCATTGAGAGATTTCCGTTTCCTGGTTTCTGCTGATTTCTTGAGGCAATTGATGGAACGCAACGCAACGCAACGTGTCTATTTATCAGAGCGAGGAAAAAGAAAATATTATATATATTTCTATTATAATATTATAAATATTTTATTACCCCGAGTAGGAATCGTACCAACTGACGTATCGTTAACAGTCACACCCTTAAGCCACTGGGCCACGACGGCCTCGGACTTGTAGATTATTTAAGAAAAAACAAAACTTCCATACGTATCGATCATCACTCATCAACAAATTACGGCATAAATTTGAAATGTAATATACATGTTTTCTCATATTTCAATCAAAGTGACAATTATTCCACAACCATTATAAAAAAACCATAAACACTAAACTAAATAGTTAATAAGTTACAATAATTTATAACTTAACTAGTTTAAACAGATTATAAATAACAGCTTTATAATAACACCTAATAACTTTTAACTGTTACATAACCGTGGTGGTCCAATTTACTCCAGAACCTGTTCTGACACCTCGGTATCAGGACAAAATCAAATGAGGGCTGAGGTAGATTTAAAACCGTCACCTCGTTAATCTTGGAAGACGGATACACAAATGCTAAGGTTAAGACATAACACAAATCAACGCTGTAACAAATGCAGCGATTGTGCAACAAATGATAGCAATATAAAATATTGACGCCGTGGCAGCGTGGTTGGAAAAAGACTGTTTAAAATTGATAGTATTGGGTTCAATACTGACTGTGAAGTATTTTGAACGTATTTCAGAAAATATATACTGGCGTAGCGGTATAAAGCGCGGGATTGAGCCCTGCAGTCTACCATCTAATTACCCTAAAATGGTTAGAAAGTGGAGAGGTGACTTCTAAGGCCAACAAGTTCTCCCCTATCCACCTGACGTTTCACAATCTTTTTACAAATCTATTTTACCATTCCAAATGCGTGAAAAAAACTAAAAAAAGAAAACGAAAATACCATCCCAATTATTTAGGACAATTCATTAGCTCCTACGTTTCAGATAGCTGCTATTCGTCACACGCCAGATGGGGGACGGGTATCCATCGACGTAGTGCCAAGAAGAAATGGTAGTTGTAAATCAACCGATGGCCGACAATCCCGCGCAGTCGGCGTCTATACATCAAGTAATGCTTCGGATACCGCTGCCGGATAATCGAATGAGCACTCGTTATGTTGGATAAGAAGCTGGTGTTTATAATGTCTTATGTATTGTCAGTTTAAATACTATTATCGCTTATGAAATTTTAAATTCCATATGTCACTCAATGTAATGTTTTGAAAATTAGGCAGAAAGTAGCAGCCTGCTACACCATTATATATTATTTTTTTCGTAACTTAGTATATTAGATGAGTCTGAGTTCGATTTTCTATACGAGAATTCATATATTAAACTTATTTATATATTTTTTAATGCGCAATGTCATTTTTAATCTAATGTCAAGACACTCTGTACCCTAGCATCCAACTTTCATCGTCATATATTTAAAGCTGAAGTTCAGCGCCGCGCTTTGTTTTATGACCAGAACGAGGAAATATAAATATATAAATAATTGCCTTGATTTAAAATTGAACCTACAGCCGTTGCATATGCAATACCGCTGTACTACGATGGTCTCATATCCGATACATAAAAATATAGAGACTTTAAATAATCAGTTAGAACTACTGAGGCACATCATTAACAGCTCTTAAAGGCCACATTCGCTTGACCGTTAGATCTGTTGTCGCCGGCGACTGAACGCTGATAGATCTGTAAAGTTTGCCGCGGACAGGAATACATCGAGCCTCTGTGCAGCTTTATTTATATATAGGTACCAACTGTTTGAAGTTGTATCTACCGGCGCGGCGCGGACGGGAACCCATTACCGGAGATTTATTCCGCGTCTTAATTGTGAATCGATGGGTTAATGAAGATAAAACCCACGGCTGTGTTGTAAATTAGCTCGCGTGTCGACTCGGAGCTCCGATAAAGGCATTCTTTATTGCTCTGTTTGTTTTCTTGGACCGTACTTCAAAGGAAACAGAGATAAACTTTACTTTTATGCGAATATATTTATTGCGTTTCAAAATGTAACTTCGGGCGAGGACTTAAACGTGATTCATAATACACGGTTTAAGCGCACAGAGACATTGGGTTGCATCAAAGGAAATGAATGGTCTGTTCTGCTTTGTAATTAGCCGGGCTGCTTATAAATCAGCTGTAACCTCGATCGGCTGTAACAATAGCCGCAAAGTAAGATAAATCGACAGGACAACTCCTCTCATACTGCTCGATATTGACAAGAGCAATGGTCCCTCGATGTACGTACGTCATGAGAGACTCACTAGAAGTTTACGTCACAGCCTATATTTTTGCTTTACCGAATATGGATCAGCTGTTACTTTTTCATGTCTCCGTATGCGTTCCTGATACTCTGTGACCCGTTTCGGGTATAGAATGGCTAAGTATGGACAAGGAGCGGCCCCACGCGGTCACACACTCGCATCTAATGGCTGTGATTCGACAAGTACAAATGGCGTTCGTGACAAATGGGCTACGGACGACCTCACGTCACACCAGCCGACGTAAGTTCACACATTACTCAAGCTAATATCGATCTTATTGTATTCACTCTTCAATTTTCCTATCCTCGCTAACTGTTTACGATTGAACACAAAAAGCCCTTTCATTGAAATGTAAATGGATATGTTAATGCTTATAATTGATGGTGTATTCTGAACATATATGAATGGAAACAAACAATTCAGAACTGTTTATGTGAATATGGTGAATTAGAATCTAGTAAGTTCTATTTTCGCTTGACGTTAGACTTGATCGAAAAATGATAAGTAATTGTACGTTATACTTCGTTTTCTCAATATACGATAGCTATCAAAAGTCCGAACGAATCCGGAAAGTATTCAGGGATACAGCGGAAATAAGGTGTGTTTTCCGATTGAGGACTTCCTTTTACCAAGTCCGGTGCTTTTGGCTTATTTGGCGTGTGATTTACGATCTCTCACCGTCAATTTTGTACCGGAGTAACGCAATATAACTCGTCACTTGATAAACGATCTGACAACTTATGGTTTGGAGTATAATAATAAATTATTGAGTTATGTTTGTCGATTTTAGGTGAATGCTTCTTGGGTGGCGTCAGAGATTTGTCTTCGTTAAGATCTCATAGTAAATTTTATTAATTTGTACATTACTATATTGTATTATCTAGTCTATAAGCTCACTTTGTTTCCCACTTTCCATTGAATTGATTCGTAATCAGAGCGAGGAAATAAAAATAGTGAATATTTAATTTTCTCTGATGGGAATCGGAGCTACCGCCTGTGGCGACACTCGCACACTCATGCTCCTGGGCCACGGTTGAACTCCTATTATTGTTGCCTTATTTTAATGGAAACAAGGTTTCCAGGTTTCCTCTGTGTTCTCTTTAGATCTAAAATAGTATATCACCAGAAATTTACAACCAAACCCTTGAAATATGACCACAATTTTTTGAGAACAATGGAACTATCGGAAGACCATTAAGACTCAAGATATAAATCTCGCGTAGATGCTGGCGATCTGTCTTCTAATGAAGAAAAGTGCGCCCCCAGGATGTTTTATCGTCGATCTGTGTAATTAAAACGTTACCCGAAGGAAATGTGCTGTAATAACAATAAATCTAGTTGGTCGTAACTCGACCGTGGCCGTGTCGAGACACGACGTTAATAATTGCCTGGGGTGGATGCGGTGTTCCTGAATATTTGATGATGGCTAATGAATCAAAGGTCCCTTGTTGGCACGCTCGGGCTACTAGAGAAAATTTAAATGTGACGGAAAGGATTAAACGCAACCTGATGGTGCCTGACCGCAGGCTTGAGTCTTGGGTGTAATTTATTATTACGGTGTTTTAATGTGGTTTAATTGTTTTGAAAATGAGGTGGAAGAATATATCAGCTACACGCTGTATCGCGCACACAGCAGGGTAGGCAGAGAGTAACCTAATGTTAAGACACTTCGTTCTCGATTTTCCGCCGAACTGTGTATTGGAGCAGACCGCTCTGGTGTCAAGGCAAAGCGTGGCGTTGAGTTCCGCCTCTCAACACGCAATGCCTCCAGAAGTCATTGGAAAATGGGGTACGGAGTGTCTTAATACTAGGGTTCCCTCTGCCTACTCTGCTGTATTCGGGATACAGCGTAAAGCAATATATTTCAGTAAAAATATAAATGAAAATAATGCATATAACGTATAACAATTTCAACGTTTTAAATCTTGCTACGTTCAAAATTTTAATACGTAAGTTTTCGAAAAAAAATCTGTAGTTCGAAATAACACTTTAAAAATCTTTCAAAACTTTAAACACCTTGTCTTACCTAACACTTCGAAACATACTTTCAATTCCAACGAATCATTAACTCGTATATAGAAGCAGCCACAGGCATTTGTTCGATAGCATCGGGCTAATGAGCCGTCGTCGCCTCGCCTTACAATCTGTAGTGGCTTTATAACCACGACTTTCCATTTTATACTTACTCTAGAGCTTTCCTGCGGCTTCGCCCGCATGCTTATGTCATAAATGATAAAAATAACTGTAGGTACAGTGATTTACATCGGTAAGATTAATGTGATGTCACGTAGGCGAAATTATTGTTCTTAAAATTAGAGCGACCAAACAAACTCTTCAATTATATACACTAAAATAAATAAATAAATAAATTATGTTCACACTGTATCATGTATACAGCAGGGTAGGCAGAGGGTACCTAGTGTTAAGACATTCTAATCCCCAGTTTCTGCCGCATTCTGGAAGCATTACGTGTTGAGTGGCAGAAGTCAACGCCGCACTTTGCCTCGAGACCAAAGCGAGGAAATGGAAATATAAATTTAAGTAAATATTTCATCTCCTCAAATGGGGATCGAACCCACAACTAGTTGGTTTTACAGTGACACTTTGTGCCCCTGCACTACAACTGGCCTCTAATACACTATAATAATTTTATATTAATATATATGAATGTACTAACAAAAATTTTGTGTCTGCAAAATATGGACAGAGTACGTTCATTTTGTTTGGTGTTTGAACCAGGAACTACAGTACAAATTTCATGGAAGATGTTTTTAAAAACAAAATTTATAAAAATCTTACCTTATTAATTAAAATAAATTATATTACTTCTGTATATTCGACACATTACTTCTTCTCAGTAGATAAATATAAAGGTCATGTAGTGACGTACCCATTACATAATGAAACATCACATGAATAGTGTTACAGCAATCAATCTTGCGTTAGTCCAAAACAAAGATGTCAGTCACCTCACTACCGCCATTTGTTCGCGAAAGTGCTTCGTAAACTAGGCACATAAATTATTTTGTCTGCCCTCCAAGTGGAGAACTTCTCAGGAATTTATTGCAGATTGAATGTTTAAGTTAGAGAATATAGCGAGAAGCTAATACCAGTATTTATTATTCAAGTTTTGCTCAAGTTTAAGCACCTTTTTTTTCGGCTTCTTGATTAATTCGGTATATAACAGAATAGGTTTTTTGTAGCTTCACTCTGTATCCCGCGCAAAACATCGGCAAAGAAAATTGGGAACCGAGTGATACTAGACACTCTTCTCCCATTTCCATTCCCCACTTTCCATTGAATTCTGCAGGCACAATCCATTACAGTACAATTTGTCCTTACAAAGTAGTAAAAGGAGTAAAAAATTTATTATAAATTGTAAACAGCGACAAAAAAATACAACATATTTCTACATAATCCTCTTAATGAATGCCAAAAAATGACAATTTTGCAGGATATTAGAGACTGAAGAATCTCTGATTGTCAATTCAAATTCTCAAATTCCCAATATATATCTACCTATCTTACTATACGGCAAAAAGCCTGAAGCTACCACAAAAAGTTTTCGACTTAGACCATCCATTTTAGAAACGACTGCCGACAGCCATTCCGTTACAGCGAGGAGGGGAACTTTAAAATATTACAGCACCGGCGCACAAAACGTATTTTTTCCGCGGACCCAGAGTTTATTTAACAACGATGACACTTCTAATTTTTCCTAGCCTCGTCTTGTAACGCTCATCTGTCACTGTCCTGAGCATTTTTCACGTAAATTGTATTCTACCTTTTGTTCTATGATCATGTTCTTTCTGTTGTTTTTTTTTTAGCTTCACGTTGAAACTGTTAAGCCTAGTGTTAAGGTTTCAAGATTTTATTTTGTATAGAAAGCAGAAAATAACTTAATGATATTATTCTATTTTCATTAAGCCTACCTTTTTCTAACGTATACGATTTGTTTTTTTTTTAACTTCTCAGTATATTCCGCACATAGCAGGGTAGACAGGGAGAACAGTACGTATCGTACGGAACGTAGTGTTAAGAAACTCCGTACTCCATTTTTGGACGAATTCTGGCATCCCAATTTGAATTTGAGTAGCCAAATTTTACGCCCTGCATTGCCTCGTTACCTAAGCGAGGAAATAAAGAAAATAAATATTTAATTCCCCCGAGTGAATATTGAACCTGCATCCTGTCATGCTTAAAGTCTCATGCTTGTTTTCGTGGGCCATATATGTACAATGTACAAAATTTGCTCATAAAAACTATTATATGTGTTAATAAATATATACATATTATATATATTCACGATCTTAGCATGTATTACATAAATATAAAAAAACTGAGTATCTTTAAATCACGATCCATTTACATTGACAGCTTTATGTTAAATCCTATAAATCCAAAGTACTTACATCGAACATATGCAAAACGTTAAAGACAAGATAGCTATCAGCCCACCGCACCGGTTTGAATCCACATAATTTACTTCAAAGACACATTTTAGTGGATTCAATCGAGTGTGTCGCATAAATCAACCGTGCTGTTTAAATCTTCGTGATTTAAATCACTTAATAAAGTTAAATGATGTGTAGACACTACTGTCATTAGAGTTGATTTCAATTATAATGTTTTATGGATAATTAATAACATTACGATAAAGGTAATATAGATGTTACAATTTTTTTATGCTAGGCTTTTTGGCATTTTTTATGCTTTGTTTCAATTAAACAAATATATACAATCAGGTACTGATTACAAACATGATTGTTTTTGGTTAAAAAAAGTTTAGTTTAGAGTTCCGCTACTTTCCGCTACCATTGCATTGCACTGTTAACTTAATTATGAGTGCAGATTATTTTCGATTGATGACTTTAAATATATATAAATACTCACTTGCACTATCGTGCTCCTCTCTATATCTCTTTACTTAAAAGTTCAAAATGATTTTACTAGTGTTGCTTTCAAAGTACGTTCCTATAATGTATTAACTAAATTATAGTACTGGACAAGCACGTCTGGAGTAAACTATAGATAAATTTCTCTATTTTATCCTCGCTCTTACTACTGTCACGTACAAATTAATTCAATGTAATTATTATTACATACATTTTGTAGCATCCTACACTATCATACAAGAAAATGAAATATGTAGAGCCTCAACAAATTGAACAAAGCTTCGTTTTCGGTTATTGAGGCAGCATATATCTGTGAATCACTCTCCCGCATGATCTATAGAGCAATATTCCTGAATATTACACACATATTTCAGCTCTACATGCGTGATACACGAACATTCTTCTTATTTTTTAATCTCGTTAAAACCATCAAAATTGGCATTATTTGTGTCCATGATTGTTGTAAAACATTGAACGGTTTTAGTTTGTGAAAGCATTTTTTTTTTCTAATTCTCTTTGTATTCGACATATAGCGGGGTAGGAAAATAGAGCCAAATGTTAATACGTTTTGATTGTACTTCGTATTCTTTGAAGTTAACATATTGCATTGATGTGAAATTTTCTCGAATAAGGATCAAACCCTTAACCGTCACGTTTGCATACAGAAATTGTTCCACTGTGCCACAAAGATTGTAGTAACTTACTTTAGTTTTCATAATCTCCTTTATTGAAAAGTATTAGGTAACAGAGTAGCATTCACATCGATTTAGCGTGATATATTACTCCACGTGATATAAACGACGATGTCAGTGAATAATATATAGGCCATATTTCAGTTCTACAGCCTACGAGACACAGATAAATGGTAAGTTCTTTATATTCTGCGACGTAAAGTTTCAGATTAGTGAAGTGGTGAGTTTCATGATACTCTTACAAAAGTTGATTGAATTGTGACAAAAAGGTTTTAATTTCACGCTTTGTTTAGAAGGAGATGGACAAAAAATTGAGATAATTACACTCTGTCTCCCACTTTCTGTCCGTTGGTTTGAATACTTTGGTTGAGGTGTGGGCAACTAAAGCTAAACTTTCTCTTACCATAGCTTGAAAATTCAAATAATTAATTTCTCTTACACCCAATATTAATAATCTATCTCCTACGTCAATTTTAGATTGATCCATATATTAATATTGGGCGTTAGTGGACATTGAACACTCCTCCATTGAATCTAAATTCAGATGACGTTCCATTGTACCACAGTAGCCCCAAAAAATTTGGATAAATTTGCTCGATATGATAATATCAAAGCATTTTTTGTTAAAAAAACAAATTGTATAGAAAATATACATAAAAAAAAAACAAAATTTATAGCTATAGCTAAAAAGCAAATAAGTGCCAGCATCAGATATTAAATAAAGCAATTATAGCTGAAAACTCAATAATTTTCAATGTCACGGTTGTTTTATAAAAAACGTTACAAAAGAGCCATTCAACCTTAACATAAATATCGATTAGTCATACAAAAAATCTCAACAGATTTCGCGCTGATCAAAATTAAATACGACAAACCTTAACAATAAAAATTATAAATTAACACACACACACATACACGCTTGCAAAAAATCGTCATCTGTTCAAAAATCGTCTCTACAAAAAAAATCCTATGCCTGCACAATTTATCACGCGGAACCGCTTTTGAGATATAATATATTGGAACATTAGAGTATAATAGACGGTCTGTCTGGTCGTTCATCATGTTTTTGCGTCTCTACATAACTTTGCTGCCTATAGAGTAGTTATTTATATGTAGATAGAGTCGATATTTTGATCTCCACGGGTAATTTTGAATAGGAAACTTTCACGCAGAGCGCGGATCTTCGGTGTGTCCATAAATTCTCGTAAATCGGTTTCAAGTTATTGTTTGCGTAGATTTTGAAGGCATTCGCCAAGTCACTTCTCTATTGTGTCAGATCGGGGAATGGAGATGATAAATCATTAGTGTGATTTTTATATTTAAGTATTTGAGCTTATACTCTATGTCAGTGAGACCGTGGTGTCAGAGCATTATGACATCTGGTTAAAATGCGGTGGTTGTCTGTTCGATTCATATGCGAAAAATTTTTTTTCATTATTACCATCTGACAAGCTGTATGGTACTAAATATATTAACATTTAATCGTTATTCTTCAAGAGTAAAGATAAAAGTATTTTTAAAAGTTTTATATATTTAAATTAATATTAAAATATTATAAAGAAAACTGTAATATTATAATTATAGTTTAACTCAATATCCCGCAAATAGCAGCTGGCAAAGGACACCTAGTATCCCCGCACTGCATTCGTAACTTTTAATTTTTAAGTATTGTGTGTTGGGTGGTGGGACTTAACACCGCATATCGTCTATCAAAACTGGGAAATACAATAAATATAGTCATCCCCCAAAGTGGGGATCAAACCGACAACCATCACGCTAACATACAGAAGCTATTCTATTTATATAGACAAAAAAAATACACATACACAAATACAACCTTATTTACGTATAAACTCCATAACAAAGGTACTTCCACGGTGTAACAGGCAGTTACACTTTATGCCACCGTGTTTTTCACGTTACGTACCTACATTACTCGTTTCGGAGAGCTCTTAAACTCCTAAAAGGCACCATAAGTTTGAGTTACACACGACTATAATGAATATGGCTCTGTATATTTCAATTTGGTGAAACATACTACACCTGTATAAAGTAATTTCTTCTTTATGTCACGGGTGATGGTTTTAATGGTTTTACGTGAGTTAATTGACTCTACATTATGTTTTATATTTAATATATTTAAATATTTTTGATTTTATTGTCACTCATTTCGACAAGGTAGGCAAAACATTTTTATTTCTTATATCTAGCAATATAAAGTACGGTCTTAAGTGCCGCCAATTAACGGACAAAGTTTCGAATTCACCCAGAAAATGGTGAATACTACTCTCAATACAAATTATAAATACCTAATAATTATTTTTATACACTTTGCAATTGCTACCATCTTTGCATATCTTTTTCGTCGTCATAAGTATTTAACAATTATTATGAAGCTTAACAGATAAAAATAATAATTGAACTTGTAAAATTTTACGATTGGATAAGGTGGTAAATAAAAAAATTGCAAAACGACTTCCATTTAGCGTCAAGGCTGGAAATTATGATATACAGTTTGTTTCATTACTCTCGCCGTCGTGCCGCGCGATAATTCAAAATTATAGCCCCCTTTTACGACCTGCGGTGTTGCTTGATCATATTTTTAGAATACTAACATTTGAAACGAAAGGAAGAAATTTTACAATAACATACTTTTAAATATAAACTTCATTAAATATAATATACTAAATAGTATTACTAAAACAAAATTAATCTTTAAATCGTTTAAAATTGAAAAGAAGCATATCTCATTGAAATTTCAAAATATTTAAGATAGAACATTTAAGTAGAAAAGAATCGTAAACGACAATACAATTTAATTTCCCAAACACGAACTAAAAAAGCTCTACATCACGCGAAACCAATATATATTAATATCAAATCAACATTTCCCCACGAACTACCGCATCGAATATAATGTCACTACGACACAGCTTATTTATTTATGACTTCAATTCATCCCCTACAATATTATGCGATCGATATCTCTCATTTCGTTCTACACCGAGAATACAAAGAAGTTTGTCAAAAAAACCGGTCCAAGTGTCAGATACCCTTGACAGATGACAGCTGTGGGGAGTCTTACAATACGAGCGATTCATCAAGTTCACTGCGATGACTCTCTATAGGGTGCACACCCCTGTATAGCGACATAGAGTAGAAACAAACCAAGCAGCTTAGTTTGCTTTCTGATTTTTTTCTATTATTAAAATACGTATTTAGATACTCTGTAGCGAGATAATCGGTGTCGTGAATAGACAGCCGTGGTAAATTAACAATGGTTGTGATTTAAAAGGGAAATAAATGGGATAAAAGCCGTGAAGACTCTAATGACAAACACACATTTCACGGTTTCGAGTCGGACGGGTGATATTGCGAATTTGTTATGGGTTACGAAATTGAATGGCCATTGAAGTGATTGTGTTGGATTTGATGGAACGATAATGTGTTGTTTCTATTGAATTTAGATAGTTTTTTTGTATGCTTTCTTTTACTCGTAAATTGTGTAAAAGTTTTTTTATTGATGTGATTTTCAATAATATTGAGTTTTAAATAATTTACGTGACGTAAGGCCTCTATTAAGTATTAAAGTTATTTACTTATATTTATCCTTTTTTCAAGATATAATGTCTTGAAAACAGGATGGAAAGCGAGAACGGACTTTTTTTACACTAGGTTCCCTATATCTACTCTGCCAGGCAATAAGTAAAAGATATATTTTAAGAGAAGAGAACACTTCTTCGATCTATAGTTTTATCAATCATTTATTTACTTTTATATTCAAAATATGTAAATGAAATAACATTACAATATTATAAACATTTACAATCGTTGCAATGATATTACGCCACCTTGCCTAATAAATCAAAACACTTGGGAGGTCTACACAGTATTCCAAAAATGACCCCTCATACTTTAAAAAAGACTTTTGTGCATTTTACACCTTCAAAGGTAAAGTGACCACCCGCACTCTCCAGCAATCGGCCAATCCATTACTTGAATACTACAAAATGTTTGAAGAACTCTACATATATAAATTGAGGCAAATATGAACTCTATTTTACCAAAAATAGAGTTAAATTTGGTTTGATTGAACTAAAGTGTAGCACGAAAACCTTTTATCTATTCAACAAACGATTAGAAACTTTATTTACAAGTATAAAAGGTTCAAAATAAGATTCTTTTATCATGCAATTGACGTTACAAGAGTAATGTTTACACAATTCCGCTCTTTGAAAGCTCAGGAAGCGCTCATGTCTGTTTGTCTGTCACGATTGAAGGCGACAACACGTCGCTTTGTTGGTGCATTATAAAGCAGCTTTTCTATGATATATTGTTCTCTACTCGTTTATTTATGAATTTTGTGCACAGTCATATATCAATTTTATGATACAGTAAAGCACAATGTGTTAGTAAATTGGTTGATTATGCAAATCTATAGCTACAATTATTTTAATATTAAGTTATAATCTATGACTTGGCGTGTCTGAAGACTGTTATTACGAGTTGAAATACTATTCATTTTATCGAGGTTATCATTCAGAGGCACTGCATTTTACTGTAACGTTGTTTGCGGAACAATGGTTGTGGGTTCGATTGTTTTCATTATCTTGCTGTAATTGCAGACAATTTGTAGGAATCAGTTAAGTTATCTTAACTTAGGATTAATGGAGATAACTTATTATATTATGATTATATGAAACATGTTTTATGTAATTTTAAATCTTAAGCATTGAGTTTTTTTTTAAATATTTTTTCAATCTGTCATATCGCACGCCAAATTTCTCATATCGCAGAATGGCAAATGTATACTAGTGATAAGCCACTTCGTTCGCCACTTTCTGCCACTCGAGGTATTGCGTGTCGAGTGTTTGAAATCAACGCCGCGCCTTTTTAAAAGAGTGAGAAAATGTAAAAAAAATATATTTAATATTTTCCCACCTTGTTAAAAAAGCGCTGGCGCTCTGTTCGAATGAGAATCGAACCCACAACCGCCGCGTCTACAGTCAAATATAAGCAACTGAGCCACTCTAATTTATTAAATAATAAAATCGAGTACTATTAATTTACATAATAAATATTCCTCGTATATTATATCATATAAACATAATTTAAAATTTTAAAAACTTTCTTTATCATATGTAGAACAAGAATATAAAACTGTCAAACAAACTGCATTGGATAGCTTAAAGTTATTTTATCTAGTAATTAAAATGATTTATTGAGCGTAAGCTGAAGACATTACAATGAATTATGAGAGAAGAAGAAAAAACTTAATAAGCAGGTAGTTTATATGCTAATCATCTTCAAACGTATCCTTATAATAAGGCTGAATCTTAACTTGATTGAAACGGTGTTGAGTTCCGCCACTCAACGCGCAATGCCCCAAAAATTCGGCAAAAAGTGTCGAATGAAGTGACTTTACACTAGGTTCTATTGCCTCCGCTGCTATACACGGGATACAGCGTTAAAGTCACCGTAGGCCGAAAAAAAGTTGTAAAGTTAACTAGAGGCAGAGTGAACCTGGAAAATGTTTGTTAAACCACTCCGTTCAGACACTTCTGTTCCCCACTTTTCGCCGAATTCTTTAGAAATTCTTGAGCTATTATTAGGAAACCTCATTCTTTTTTAAGTAGAGGTTAGGTCAGGAGACAGGTTACTTATAAATTTGGAATGTTACCCCACCAAAATACAGATTTGCAAAGTATTTTGTTATTATAATGATATTATTAATTTATGATTATTTAATGTATATTTTTTGAAACTACAACATTTATCAAGCTCTACTGACTATTAATTATACACAGTCATGTATTTTGTTATTAAGATTTTTTTGAATATAAAGAATTACTATATTAAATGATTTGAATAATTTAATTTTTTTATTTTTATATTTTTAATTTTTATATTTGTCATACAATTAAGAAAAAAATGTTGATTTCAGTGTACTTTTGTTTCAGTGTACGTTTGTTTTTGTTCATAAATACTTTATTCTAGATACACTATACCGTGATGTGTTGGCATATATTTTCCATGGTGGCGGAACTATTAGGTAGGCTTTATTTTATCAAAGCGGTAAAACAAAAATAATTATTCCCATGAACCCGAGGTCACGTTTACAGTCAGTCATTGTTTCTCTGCGCCACAAAATACATATTTTTTTTAAATTTTGTCAATATATGTAAATGTATACTTTTTGAGCTTCTTTTAACCTCACGCTTTATACGCTCACAGGGTAGGCAGAGGGAGCCCAGTAGTAAGGAACTGCGTTTTCCGCTTTCTGCTCAATTTTCGGCAAAGTTTAACGACTCGCTTTGTCTCATGACCAGAGCAAGGAAACAAAGATAGTTCATTTCTCTAATTGAGAATCGTACCCACAATCATCTTTTACGGTTAGATTCTGTACCACTCTGTACCATGCCGGCTTCATATTTCATATACAAAATAAATTTTATATATAAAAACTACGATTACCTTCAACGTAAGATTTATATTCAATAGCTATTAGGTATTGTAACATTTGACCTTAAAACGTGCTATCTAGATACGACTCTTTGACCTCATCTATCTTGTATACGATCAGATAACAAATTTTGCTAAATCGACAATCTTTTTGTTTTCACACTTGTGATTTATTTGAAAAATTGATTTATTTTTGTTAATGGTGACATTTATTAACTATAATAAAAATAAAATTGAAATTAATTGTATGTAAGGTATATTTTTAGTGTCATTTTGTTCTTGAAAGTCACTATCATTTTATTATTCTATCATATTATGATCATTAAAATGTTAAGGTATGTGAAATTATACAATATATATATGTAATAAATAGTTTGAAAGAATATAAAAAAATATATCATCATACTTATTTCGCAGAAAACTTCACGTGACGAACTTAATGTGGCACTTTGTTTACTAGAGCCAAGAAATTAAATCAAATTTAATCACTTTCCCGATTGAGGATTTAACCACAACTATAGGGTTTAAATTCAGACGCTAACCCACTATGCTAAAACCTAAAAATTTGTCAAGTCTATTGCTCTCTCTACTAAAATTAATTTCCACGCTCTGGTAACGAGGCAAAACGCGGCGTTGGGTTTCGCCACTCAACAAGTCATGCTTCAAGAATTCGGTATAATGTGAAGAATTAACTAGGTTCCCAGATTATCTCTACCTATCCTGATATATGCGGAATACGAAACTAAATTTTATAATTTGTAATTATTTAATATTATTAAAAAACAATATAACTTTAATTCCAGTAGCGCAATTCAATTATCGATCAATACATCTAAATTCTGACATCTACATCAATAAATTATAGTTAAAGTAAAACACAAATAATAAAATCAAACGAGTAAACGTCCCTTTACAATTGTACAAACAGACGCGATGGTTATTAGGGCCAAGTTATAACTTCTGAAATGGAGTTTCAAAGAAAATTATGCTCTAACTCTATAAAGGTAGAGTCGTAAATAACTTTGATACTATTAAAAGCTATCCATCATTATTAAGTGCAATAGAAAATAGACCCTACAGATAAATTCTAAGGTATATTTTTCATTGATCGATATTTAAGTTAAGATATTACAATTTTGAACATGTAAGGAAGCAACTCTATCAATCATCGGTAAGTGATGGATGGGGTCTGCCCAAATATTTGAATTATTTGATATTTGAGCGACTATGCACACTTGCCACTGTAGGGGGAACTGTATAAGGTATTAATTTCTGTTGAAGTGCAAAATAATATGGGTAACTAGATAGTGACTAGCACTTGACGTCGACTTTGCTCTTAAATTTTTCTTTTTTTTTTTGAAAACTCAATAATAATAAATTAACTTATTAATATTTTTTTTATAATCTTGTCAAGGTTTTGTATTCAACTTAAATATGTTTAAGTTTTGAAATTTCCATTGTGAAAAAAATATTAATAAGAAAATTGTAGGTACTCTATACACTTTAAAAGTATTTATATATTTAATATTTGTAATTTTTTACTCAACAGCCAAAAAAAGGCTAATTTCAATATCATAAAATGTGAAATAAAAAAAACATTAACTAAAATAAGAAGATATATAAAAACACTAAGCGCCGGCGGTCACTAAATTAAATTAAATAAAATAATAGTCAAAAGAGGCCAAAGTGGCGCAGTAGCACAGGTTCAATTCCCACGGGTATGTTTAATATGTTTTGGTCACAAGCTGAGTTGTGGCCACACTCAATAGTCTTACCAGTCTACGCTTAATGTCTCGAAAATTTGTCAGAAAGCGGGAAACGGAGTGTCTCATCACTAATTTCACTTTGCCTATCCTGGTATATGTGGAATACAACGTGAAGGTTAAAAAAAGAACATATATATATTAGTCAAATAGCTAATCAGTCGATAGCTGGTCAAATATCGCCGCACCAATATTTACTTCGGTTATCAACTAAATGATGTTCGACTAATATTGACTTGAGTAATGATTTATGACTTTATACATTGATAACATCAATTGCTACTTAGAATTTTTTTTGATGTAACATGACCCTGGTGGCCTATTTCAAAACATGGACAGCACAGATTCTCTAGTAATAGTATGCGTAATTAGTTTTCACTATATACATGTAAGTTTTCATTATAACTTCTCTACACGACTCTATTATATTTTTTTAAATTAATTTCACGCTGTATCCGCATATAGCAGGATAGATAGAGTGAAGCTAGTACTAAAACACTCTGTTTTGTTTTTTATCTTGATACCAGATAAAATACGGCGTTGATTTCTTTTTCGGACAGCTTAAATATTTTTTTTAAGCAGCAGTGTGTCTTATTGTAAATTGTTAAATATATATTATTATATATTTCTAACGTCGCATTATTAATATTTTACTCTGCAAAGAAGGTAAATCGTTCTAGGAAATCACTTAAGGAGGGTTCTGGCTCATAAAATGGCAATCAATTGGCGTGGTGTATAATTTACATTATTTTTAAAGTAGATACAATCGAATAAAAAATATATTTTTATGTATTTATACATATATTTTTTTAGACGTTAAAGAAATTTATAAAAAAGTCTTAATTTTGATTGTATGCGTATTTACTTTACTTAAATAATGATTTATTGAAACTATTTTAACTGGATTAATCGCGTATATTCAAAATTATACATTTTTGGAAACCCTACGTTTGGAACACTTTGCAATAGTCCATGGTGCCGAGTAGACTGAGGTGGCATTCCTGCGACAGTTGATATAAACTGACAGAGGTATGCCATCTCATCAATCCACCGTCGCGTGTGACCACGGACTACTGCATAGTGTTCGAGACGTTGGGTATCCAAAAATGTATAATACGAAATATACGTGAAAGTGTCATAATAAAATATGACATGATGATATACTATGATTTAAATCATAATTAAGAATTATCTTCCTAATAAATTAAAATTATAACATTAAAGATGCATTGAGTTTTTTTTTAAATAATATACACTTATACAGCAAATTAAATAATTATGACTTAGATCGATTATTGCAACATGTTTCTTTTTGGTTGTTTTTTTATAATAATTATAGATTATTAACAACAAGAATTAAAATATTTCGAAATGCGATTTGTTTTAAATGTTCTAGGTTCCCCCTAACTGTCTGGTTATATACGGAATACACAGTATATATTAAAAAAAAAAAAACTTTATTCCATCATGATTATGTTAAAATTGAAAGCTCTGTCAAACTGGCGGCGTCACCTGAGAGCAATTTGTTATATTAACACAAGAATTAAAATGAGCTATTTCAGCGAACACAATTCACTTCGCGCGGCCTTTCCCTCGTACTCTCACCCTCGACATAGCGTACAAAATACAGTGGTAGAGATATATTTAAGAAATTTTACAATTGTTTCTAAATCAAGATCACTTTGCGATTTTTTTTAAATAAAATAAGTAGTTAGTTAGTCATTTGACTAAGATTTTGTATAGTTATTCTTTGATGCTTAAATTAATTCGACTCCTTAGTTAACGTTTATAATTGCTAATAGTATTCCAACAATGGCGTTATTTCAGAACGTTACGACAAACATCAAGATTTAAAAAATATTTGTTTATTGATCTGGTTATACAAAACCCGGCGTTGAGTTCGCCAACTAAATAACCTTAAACGAGAGACTTTAACTCTTAAACGAACAGAGCGTAAAATGGAGTGCTTTCACAATAAGCTAACAATAATTTCTTCAATACAATTTAAAACAAACCCATGGCCTACTTCAACACGTACTCTGTAGTAGAACCCTAATAACCCTGACGATGAATGATGACCCCACCGCAGTGATTAACGACTGCACCATTCATCATCTCTGACGGGACGACGCCGACGCGATACGTCAACGACTACGACACGAGAAATTAATTTGATTGACGGTTTTAATATTGGCTAAAATATTATATAATGCTAAGAAATTAGGTTTTAAAGGTTTGTGTCGATTAATGGTTGTGGCTTAGTGTGTTTTGTGTAACAGTAGACTGTAGTTGTTTTTTCTAACTTTGTAGGTGTAGATATTATAGAGAATGAAAAATAAGGCTTATTATTGCGGCACATTGTCAGTTTCGTAATATTTCTAATTTTGGCTGAAGGTAGAGAAAGGACTGTTAGAAAGTATGCTGTATATCCTGTAACATGGACGATGCAATATAGGGTGCGGCTGAAAAAAAAATGAAGAAATGTAATATTTTTTTTGTAAATATTAGTTTTAAGATATTCCAATGCCCACGAATTGCACAATTTTCGAGACATGGGCCTGATGAGTGACGGAACAAAATGCTATGATTTACCTTACAACCAAAGCGAGAAAATGAAACGCGTTAACAGTCAGCTCAACCGTTAAATATATATGTATGTATACATACACAAATATCATATATCTACTATTTTATTTGAAAAAGTACCCACCATCATATTTGCTCAAGTCAATTAATAATTTGAGGAAACACTCAATCTCTCACGACCGATGGGCACTATGATTAATGACTTGCGCCCACATTTATCATTTTAGTGCCGTATGTTAGGCTCTTGTTTTCTTTTGCCCCTGACTTTGTATGAAATTGATGATTTATTTTCATAATACACTTATTTAACTTGTTTGTAATGGACTGGTTTTGTTATATCACATTTTAGTGAAAAAAGAATAATTGTGCTTATTTAAAAGAAAGAGATGAAGAAAGGATAAAATGTAAGACCAGTGTAAATAGTGAGATATTAGAACAAGTGAATGAATTTATATTTTGGAACTATGTTTAGTAGAGATGGAAGATACGAGATAGATGTGGAAAGACGTGTTGCTGCCGGTAACAGGTTAATGGTGCCTGTTAGCTGAATTGTTGAGACTGCGAAAAATCAGCACAGCCGCACGTTTGGCCGTACACAATGCAGTGTTGGTACCGTGTTGGTACCAATGCTGTTCTAAGATAAGTGGGTCCGGCGTCCAGTTTCTAAGATAAGCAAAACGATACGATAGATAATAAAAGTTAATAATTATTTAGAAAAAATAAAACTACAAAATACGACAAGCCTCCGTGTTAATTATTTTGAACGCCAACCAAAGTGATTTACGTCACGCCCTAGTAAAATGTCAATTCGTATGTTTATACGAATTGACATTTTGTATTGTACACAATGGTTTTGGCAGGTTACTCAGACTTGACGTCACAAGCGACGCCATGACATTTCGACGTGCTTTAATGCTGTTTTTTTAATTATGAAATAAAATGTATATTTAATATTAAATTTTGATTCTTTGCAGACGTTACTTTTAAAATATATTTTTCAACATAAAAGCTTCTCAAGATTTGCCATCATTCCTATTAGGGATAAATTGCTTTTTGTCTTACCAGAGCCAACAATTGAAAATAAATAAGTTATTTTTTTACCGTAACCGCATTTACCGCGTTTTACCGTAACGATGACATACCGTCCCACTGCACCTTTAAAAAAATAAAAATTTACATTATAAAAATTCTGTCACATCATGTATATTACAACTTTACTAAATAACACTATAGCTTCCGCTGTAATAATAACATATCAGGTAGGTGAAGCCGTTGATTGACGAACTTCTGGCACCTTTTTAAATATATTTATTAATTAATACTTCGTTATAAAATTAACTGTGTAAAATACTAATATTTTTCACGATCGTACATCTCCTGTACGTTACTGCGCTTGAATTTTCTGTCCAATTGGATTATCAATGGATTCAGGAAGCTAACTTTATCTAACTGGACCGGAAATAGGGTCTTTTACAGATTCACGCTATATCACGTATGTATAAATGTTTCCAAGAAACTCCATTTTGCACTGACCGCGCAAATTCGATGTTGAATGGAAGTAACTCAACGCTGCGCTCTGTTTTTTATAGGTACATATATCTTATAGCTTCACGCTATATTCCACACATAGCAGAGTAGACAAGCAGAGGGAGCCAATTTTTAACACTCTCCGTTCCCAGTAAAACACTTCCGTTCCATACTTGTTCCTAATTCTAGAGAGGCATTGTGTGTTGAGTGGTGGAACCTAACGGTGCACTTTGAAATAAAAAATATAAAATATGAAATATTTCATTCCCCGATTAGGAACCGGACCCACATGGTTTTTTTCACAATTTATCAAAATCGTTTTATTATAATTATTTACTAAGGCACGTATGACGAATTAGATATCTAGTTATCAATTTAATCAAAGATTTTAATTACAAACATAATAATTATTACCTATCATTATGATCGATATTTTTTTTTATTTTATATTTTTTGATAGTTTTTTTATCTTTAAGGATTTTATGTAGGCGAACACCTCGTGTTAGGTCGTTCCATTCATATCTTCTGTTGATTCAAACAGGATAGCGGGATGAAATGCCGCACTGTTTGTAAATCATATGTTGTAATAAAATGTGTTGTAAATAATCATATGTTTATTATATATAAACTTATTTAGTAATAGTAAAATATTGTCAGAGGTCATTGTGGTACAGAGGGACAGCGTCTTGCTGTAAACGTGATAACCGTTCGGATCCCTACTCGATTAATTTTATTTTTGCACTGATAGATGAAACGCAGCATTAAGTTTCTTTGTTTAACGACAAGTTTGGGTGGAAAGTTCCCACTTTACGTTTGGTTTAGGAAGAGTAGTAGAGAATCTAATATCGAAATATTTCGGAATCCCAGCGGAATTCGACATCAGATGCTTTATATTTACCCTCCTATGCGAGATACAGGGTAAAGTTTAAAAAAAATTCTCCGTCTCCGTAATTAAGATCCGGAAAAGCGGTAACGGCGTATTTAAATTCTACACTTATTTTGTCAGGAAAGTTATATTTAAAAGATGCCTATTAACAATAATAATCAACTAATATTAGTCAAATTGATATAAAAAAACAATATAAATATGATTAGTATTTGTACGGGGTGATGAACTATTATTATATATATTATATATTATATCATTTGCTCGCCTAGTTAAAAAAATACGGCGTTGAGCCCCGCCCGCCTCTCAATACGGAATGCCTCCTTTGCCTACCCTGTTGAGCGGGATAAAGTTCAAAAAAAGATTTTAATTATTATTTGTCCTTGTAAATTTTCAATCACGAGCCCTTTTCATGTTATCGTTGATATAAATCTTAGATTTAGTTCACATATTTTAATTAAACTGACATGAAAAATTATCATTTCAGCGAATGATGTTTATCTTTCTATTGAAAATGATAAAATCTATAAAGCGCTACTGAATTTGGTTATCCAAGACTGATTACGTTTATTTACTTTTAGCTGATTGTTTTTTATGTTTTTTAGCTTTACGCACTTAGCTGGCACTGGGAACCTAGTGTCAACATATTCAGTTCCCATTCAGATACTTCCGTTCCCCACTTTCCGCTGAATTCTGGAAGTACACACACGCTACCGCGTTTACAGTCACAAGCTTGAGTCCTTGCGCCACGAGCTACGAGTGGCCGAAAGGAGAGGATTTGACCTAAGATATTAATTAAATAAAATATATTTTTTTCAAGTTGGTACTCTACATTTTTTTTAGTTATCTCTAAAAGCTCTTTAAATATATAAAAGTATATAAATAACTCGAATTAATCAAACATGTATAATGCAGTAAATTGTGTTGAGCCCGTCAAAAAAAAAGTAAAATTGTAAAGTCGAGGATTATAGGTTTAGTCCTACTCGGAGGAATGAATCGTATTATTTTCTCGCTCTGGTAATGAAAATAATCTCTTAAAAACTGATCCGAACCATCGTGTTCTAGCACTAGGTATTAATCCATCTTCTGTCTACCATGTTACAACTACAACCTAAAATAAATAAAATATTTTTTTTTTTATTGCAAAATTACATTTTTTTATATCAATTCTACAAATGTCTATAAAATATTAAATATATATATGAAAACTCTGTTATAACACAATTAATTTACTCGCAAGAAACGCCTGACAGTAAGTTAAAGCATAATCACAGTCGTCCTGACAGCCGCCGCTTCCGTCTCGGCTTCCGCTGTCACCCGGTGATGACTAGTGATGGGAGTGTTAGATGAAATATCGATAAAATATTAAATGAAACAGTATTTTCTATTATCATTATTACAATAATTTAAGAATAATAAAATTTTAAATTTATTTACGCATATTATTTGTATAAAACTCCGCCGTCTGGCAGACAACGTATGGACGAAACTACTGACACATTAAAAAATTGAAATTTGACATGATAATCGGGTATGAAGTGCAGGAGAGCACTAAGAAAGGATTTATCAAAATCCCTCCGAGAACGGGAATAAGCGTCAAGACGAATTTAAAAACGTCTTGAATTCCGACAATTTTCGCAACAACGACTATAGAAAATTAAGAAATATTGTTAATATGATAAAAGATTTCGAAATATAAAAAAGAAGCTCAATATAACAAATTTTTTAACGTACAAATTAAAGAACATCTCTAGACATCTGACAAACGTGTCAATTAGAGGACTTGCGGTGTTCACGTTCTGAATACAAGTTGAACATGGAATTTTGCACTATCATTTTGTTACTCTGTATGGAGCAGTAAATATATATTATTAGAATTTATAAAATATTGAACACTCCGCGCCGTGGCGCAGTGATTATAGTCTGACTGCAAACACAATAGTTGCGAATTCGATCCCCACTCGGGAGAATGGTTCATTATTAATATACTGTATATTTTATAGTATCGTACAATAATTTGACATATTTTGTAATTTAAAAAACACAAAAAAAATTAACATACATTTTTATGACAAAAACTTATAAATAACTAAGCTTTGATTAATCATCATCATCGTAATACATAGAAATTAGACAAAAACTAATTAAAATGCGCATTTAAAAATGGTCAGCAATATCATTAATTGTGAAGGAAGATAATTTAAAAATTATACACTCGGCATTTCGTGAAATGACTAATGTTTTCAATTTAGTTAATTTATGTATATTCCAAGATAATTTTATATACAAACCTATTCATGTACATTCCGGTAAGTATGATTAATTACTATATTTTGTAAAACGTCTCTTTAATATGAGTTTTTATTGTTTTAGTAGCAGCTTCACACTTATGCCTACGTGGCAAAGTAAGCAGAGGGAAAGTATTCCGTTCCCTTATTATCCCCAGTTTTAAAGAAAGTGCGTGTCGAGTGGAGAAATTCAACGCCGCACTTCATCTACCAGAGAAAGGAAATAAAAATAAGTGAAGTTCAATCATTCCATCATAGAGGGATCGAACTGACAATCATTAAATAAAATCAGACGCAGGCCCACTTTGCCATGACGGCCTTTAAACTTTTTCTATTTAAACTGTAAAATCTAATTACTTACTTGCTGTTATTTAAGTAAATATTGTATAGTGTGACTTTATAAATGCATTTATTTATTTTTCCATCACTTTAAAATCTATAATGCAACAAAGTGCGTAAAAAAACATAATATGTTTTTTTGTACTTTTTGTAGTAGTTTGCCGAAGTATTGTATTCAATTTCATTAAACAACGTTATTCATCTAAAAATGATGCATGGTCTTTTTTTCTACTCCTTATTGGTGCGTGACACAGAAAAAAAGTTTTATTGTTGAATAAACCTAATGTTTTATATTGCATACGTTATTTAATTACGTACTGACCAACAATTTATAACCTCCACTAAATACATTTGAGTATACCTTTTTTTATATGTTAAGCGTTATAAAGAGATCCATTAACAAAATTATGTCTGAATGACTGATTGACAACACGTGTCAGATTAACACATCAACCGATATCAATCCGTTGACACTGTTTGACACATAAATGTAGAGCCCTCGGTCATTGTGTCACCTAAAAATGTCATTAAAAATTGTCTAAAACAAGCTAAATCGACATAATATCTTATACTTTAGACCATAAGTTATAAATTTGTGTAAACACAGAGAATAATAGGAGGTAATGAGGCTGCAATTATGGTTGGCAAATTGCATTTTTCGTCTGTAAAGTAGAATCGACTCTACGTCATGCATCATAGAGTTGTAAATCGAATGGAAGGGTTAAGACCGCTAGTGGCAACAATTAGCTAATTACCAGGCCAGTGACACGCTGTCAACGTCGCCGTGACAGCTCGTGGAGCGACAACCTTTCGTCGCCTTCTATTAACGTAGAGTCAGCAGACGAGGCGTGGGTGGAAAGTCGTTTGATCTATAATAATCATTTCGTGTGTTACTTGATGTTCTATTGTTTTGAATGTTATAGCATGCGTTAAGTGTTTTTTTTTTATTTAATATAAATGGAATTATAAAATATGTTGCTATTATAATTGATAGAGTAATTGTATATATATTTTGTTAAAATTAGTTCTGTTATTGTGCCTTAGTGCACATGATGTTTATGGGTTTGTATCTTACTTAAGGAATCTTGCATGATGGGCAACGGAGGAGTTTACAATACTTGGTCAAGATGTAGCGAGCAAAGTAGATACTTTCTTTGTGTTAATCAAAGTGAAACGTAAATAATTCAACTAAACAAACCAACAGACACCTTTTCATATATAACAATCTAATATTTACAATAAAGTCCAACTATCATTAAAATCATATTTGATATGTTATGCAAATTAAACGCCAGTCACTAGAAACTAGAGCGTACTTAATATTTATTTAGTATAAGCGCTAATTCACGCGACCGCCAACGATTAGTATTCATAAAGTACAAACATTCGCGACACGGAGACGCGTGTCATGTCGTATTATATTTATTCACAGTGCATTTATTTATTAGAATACTAGAGGTGGCGTAGAACACTATGTCACTATAGTATATATATGTCTATATATCTCTATTAGCAGAGTTGAATGTCTGAAATCTGCCTTTAAGGGGTGGTGGTACTGGATTTTATTCTCACTTGGCAGTATAGAAGAGTGCCAAGCGATAGTTTGTGAAAATTCAGATTTGCTAAACGCATATTAAAGACAATCTACGTCGTATTGTGTTAAGAATTTGTTATTTTATATGTTTATAAAAAACTACATCTATACTAATATTATAAAGATCAAAAGTTGTTAATATTAAAAAATATATGTTTTAGAAATAAGTAGGATCTCAATAAAAAAAAATATTTGCTCATTTCATTAAACATTAAGCCATTAATGTTAGAATAAATCATAATAATATCACCATAAATATCTGAATCTATATCAGAAACAATAATAAACCCACTCAAAACCCACTCTTGCTCTATGATCCGTGATTTACAATCGTGTACGACTTGACGGGTGTAGCTGAGTTGAACACAGCTTGTCAAAAGCTATACATTGCTGTTACATTGAAAACAAAGCGTGCAAACAAACCATCGCACGTGTCACTTCTACTTTTGTCTGTGTTCTGTGACTTTTGATTTACGACTTTGCAACTCTACACGGTGACGGGTGTGGTTGGAATAGGGTTTATATACACTTTGTTTGTATTTAATGATATATTTTTGTTTTTAATGTATTATTGTTGATGTAGGATGGTTTGGACTCTTAGTTTACTAAAATATAAGATTTTTTATATACGATTATTCTTATAAAAAATACAATAATTAACAAAAAATAATGGCAAAAGATTAACTTAAGGTTGTGGGTTTGATATCCACTCAAAATATTTAATATTTGTATTCCACGGTCTGGCAACAAGACAAAGTAACGCCAATTAACACGCAATGCCTCGAGAATTCGGCGAAAATTGGAAAATGGAAGTTCTCAGATTTTCTCTGCTCACCTTATTATAAGCAGAATACAGTGTGAAGCTAAAAAAACATCTATACTTTGAGTAATTTTACTCAATTAATAATTTTTTTATTGATTTTATATTATTGTATTTGTTTTGTTTTGAATTAGCGATTGTGTAGTTGTATCATTGAAATTAAAAACATTTTTACTTAAAGCACACATAGACTCACGTAGCGTATTTTTATTTACTTCCCTCAATAATTGCAGATTTTATTCCATTACTGTATACTTTTTTTTTGTTTAAATCTCTGCCTATAAAATAAAGATGATGTTCAAGAAAAAAAATTGAATAACGAAATACGTATTTATGTATCCAGCTTAACTACCGTTTCAATGCGCTTTGTAAATAAAAAGTAAATCTCGGTCAAGTGTTCAAATATGCATATTTCGTGTTACCTTATAATTTGTATAGTCAAGTAAATATAATTAACTGCGTTTACATAATGTTAGTAAAACATGACAGCGTGTATATTGACCCCGATGAGAAAATGGAGAGTATATATGTAATTTGATGTATAAAAAGATATATAAAAAGCTATGTTATACTGAAATAAATTCTCACTATTTAGTGATTTTCTCTGTTATATCTATTTATAAAATACGACAAATGTTTAAAGTAAAAAAAATGCTTAAATATATAATGAATAACATAATATAATAATAATATGTAGAAGTGATTTTTTATGAAATTATTAACTTTATATAAAAGTCTACTAAGCAACCGTATAAATGAATAGATATTTCTTTTAGCTTCACGTTTTATTCTGCACATGTCAGGGTCGGTAAAGTGAGCTAATAAAACTAGTGTTAAAACACTCTGTTCCGATAGATACACTTCCGTTCCCCGTCGAATTCAGGGGACATAACGTGTTGAGTGGCGGAACTCAACGTCAGCCAGTGCCTCGTTACTAGTACCTCGTTTTTTTTCGAATGGACTTTAATGCTCTTGACCTTGGCTTTTCTTGACAGCGTCACCTGGCAGGGGTTACTAGAGCAAGGAAACACATGCTTGATAGTGATAATCGAAGCCACAACCTGTCGCGTTTACAGTAGCATCTGCACCACTAGTGGCATCTACATTGCACCTTCATACATCACATTGTATGTATATATGTTAGATACGTACATATACATGTATACTATACTCCATATATACAATTTACGTACGGTACGTACGGCAAACAAAAGCCGTCTAGATAATTACTCAACACCGGCGGCGCGATACCGATTGACTTTGATAAAACGCCCAACCTACTTGTATAACACGATTTATTACCTGCGAGCCGCGAGCTCCTACGTCCGATGGGAGGTAGGAAAACGTGGAGGTGGTTGTTTTGGTTATTTTTGTTTTTTTTTTCTATTACTTGATGATTTTTATTTGAAATTATTAAGGCAGATGTGGTGAATTATGGTGAGGCCTATTTTTACTTGGTAGTATGATTATGTTTTATTTTTTTCATCTCCTCATTTTTTGGATGTTTGTTAGATGACAGCGTTGTGATTTCGAGTACTTGCCTTTTACGTTCCCCACAGTTACTGATTTCCATAATAGCACCGCAAACGCACGTTCCACAGTTTTGGCACCAACCCGGTATGGCGTTGACTAGAAACCACAATATTATAAAACAGTTACTATTGGTAAAACAAACTGAGTCTCACAAATGTTAAGACAGACACAGTTGACGTTGCCTAGCGAATTGAGATTAAGATTTTCAAATATTTTGAAAATTGATGATGCGAGTGGGAGAACGTGGGTGGTGAAAAATAGAATAATCAAATATTTTTGTCAAAAAACAAAAAATATTTGTACATTAGACACGGAGTGTCTTGTTACAGTACTTGTTTGACGGTACAAGAAGAGTAGTTTTCAAGGGAGTATGTGTTTTTTTTTTTGTGTTAGAATGTTATATATTTTTGTAAATTTTTCCTAATGTCATAATAAATATTGTTTGAAGACATACATGCTTAAGATTGTTGTTAGTTTTTAAAATAATATAATCATATAGAAAACCGTGTTGATTTTTAGCATCCTAAGAATGATTGTAAGTGATTTATCATAAATTTATGCTTTATTTCTATGTACATATATGTAACATCTAAATATGCCATATATATTGCCATATAGGATTAAAACTAAATTCTATATATGTTACCTATCTAATTATTTATTAGGTAAAAAATTCCGACCTTTGAGACAGGCGTAAAAAAGTGTAAGTCAAATTAGCATCAGCAATGACGGGTTAAGCATTGCTTGTAAGGTGATGGAACTCAACGCCACGATTTACATAAATATTTAAATTTAAATATTATGAAATAAAAATTATTATTTATTTATAAACTTAACCTTTTGTGTTTAATGTTAACAACTTGAGCTATTGTTAAATATGTCAAAGTATAGTGGATTTGCTTTTGTATATGTTTTGTTTTAGAACAAAGTAAAATAAATGTAGCTATGCAATTATTTGAACAATTTTTTATGTCATAATTTTTTGCACAAATCGTTTTGGACTCATAACACAGTCAGTATTTATCATTGACTAATTTCGTTTCTTTCTGTGGAAATTAAAGCATTATTTTTTAATTATTTTTCGATTATTTAAATAAAGGCGGAAAATGGGCGATCGGAAGTTATATAAGGTTTCCAGATTTCCTCTGGTTAACCTGCTATATGCAAAAAGTCTCCAATACTAATACGACTTTTTTATAGCGTGAAGCTATAAAAAATCGATTATTCTGTAAGGTGATGGATTTCAAAACTGCGCTGTCTAAAAGAAAGACTGCGCAAAAATCTAATTTGAAATTATTAGAATGACTTTCAATATATTTATCTTTAACCTCGTCAAAGGCCGTCTAAGTTCAGCGGGAGAGCGCCTGAGTGTAAACGCGATATCGTTATCATATTTATTCTCACTTTTCAAATGGATTTTTAGCTGTATTCCGCACATAGCAGGCTAGGCAGAGGAAATCAGGGACACTAATGTTAAAACACGCCCTTTAGACACTTCCGTCTTCCGTTTTCCGACAAATTCTGGAAACATTGCATGTTGAGCGTTTGAATTCAACGCTACACTTTGCCTTTTTGTCAGAGTAAGAAAAACAAAATATTAAATATTTAACATCATCATACACTTGTACTGGAATTATTGATCGACACAAAAATAATAATATTTGAGCAACTTTAACGTTTCCCCTCTTATAAAAAAATAACGATATTGACATCAGACACTAAAACAAAGTCTCAAAAAAAATATACGAAAAGTGGGCAACAGATTGTCTCAATTCTACTATTCAAATTAAAAATTACCTCTGCCTACTCTACAATGCATAAAAAAGCACAAAATCAAGAAACTTTCTAAATTAAAAAATACCATATCCATTAACAAAAAAGTTGAAGATCCACGTCCCAACAGCGATGATCTATCAACTTGTCTGCAGAAGATTAATGCGTGCGGATGATTGACGATTCGCGTTACGTCGCTCTAATGGTCAATGCGCCATTATTTGAACAAACACCCTGTACTCTTGGCTGGATGTTAGATCACTACCAAATCTCTACTAGTATTGTAAGGATGGAGAGTTTGTATGTTTGTACGCGATAATCTCGAGAATTGGTGGTTACAAATTGAAAAATTGTTTTCGAAATATTCCTTTAGAGATTTAATTTTTAGTTTTCATGAAATGTAATATAAGTATATTAAGTTTTAAAGTAATTACCGTACATTTTATTTTATATGCTTAACGATTTACGACGCTTGATGTAGGTTCGATTTGCATTCAAATGAATATTCTGTATTCAAATCAATATTGTGGTGTTTGTTTTTACTATTAAATATGTAATATTTTAGTTTGGCTAATAGCTGGAAAATATTTTTGAAAGCGTCACATATTTTATTCATATAGGGCAGAAATTTTAGAGACCTAGCACTAGTTAAGTCGCATAGCCCACGCCGCATTTTATTTTGCCCCACAAAAAAATTAAAATTATTTAAATGTAATAATTTCCCGTGTGAGAATCAAATCCACAACCATCGCCAATATGGTAAGATTAAACTTCATTAATATCGCTAACAATGGATAGTTCATTTATCCCCAGAGAATTAGACGCATACATATTGTTTTATTACTATAATTTAGATTACAGTTATAATGCGAATAAACACATTTATACAATTACTGATCACAAGGCAGTGGGGATCTAGTGTCAAGACACTCCGTTACTCACTTTCAGCCGAATTCTGGGAGCATTGCGTGCTGAGTGGATAACTGATCTATCGCTGCGCTTATAAAATATTTCTTAACCTCAACTCTCTGCACCACGAATGGCCTCATATTTGACATTGATTCATTATACATGAATAATTTGTCACATTGGTGATGAAGCTAGTCAAACCACAGGTTCTAGGTGTCTCTTCGAGACAATGAACAATAAAGTATGTACTAAAAAAACAACTAACTCAATAAACAACAAAAGGATAATACACTATATAGACCGTTGTGGCCCGATGGTACAAGGATGTGGCTGTGTGAATGATTGTGAGTTCGAGTCCTATTCGGAGAAATGAAATATTTTATATTTTTATGTATGTACGAAATAGAGTGTCTTAATTACTGTTTCACCGCCTCGTGTAGGTATCGAATCCACAACCTTTCGCTTAAAACGGAGAATTAAATCACTAAAATACCTCTATCTCCCCTTTTTACTATACAACACGTACTAAACTTATATCAAAAAGGAAGTTATTAAAATGCTTCATACCAATTTTTAGCGAAACAGCTGAGAAGTGAGGATTTATAGCCGCCATAGCGACCGACCATTTGTTTTGATACCGAGTATACTTCAAAATTAATGGTCACAAAGACCAAGCAACGCTGGTTGCTTATGATAAATTACTGTACCGATAAACATAGCCACTTTATCACAGGCTATGATTTATTCATATACTTGTCGGATGAGAAGTTACATTTCGTTATAAAAAGACCCTTCGTGCTTTTTTTGCTTTATGTTGGTAGTAACATCTTCATTGAATAAGAAAGGTTTTTTTAAAATATATTTAGCTATACGGCTAAATATAAATAAATCTAATAAAATTAAAAATATATTTTTAATTTTGTATTAAGCATTGTTTAGTTAATAAAATTTAATTAGAAAATCATATTTTAATTAGGTTTTTTTTTTGCTTCACGTTGTATACCGCAGGCAGAAAGATTCTCGTATTAAGTAAGACACTTCCCTTTCCTCCTTTCCGCAATTTGATTTTTTTATTCTAAAGCAAAATTTAACGCCGCGCTTTGCCTCGTTACAAGTTAGAAAGGAGAGAAAACAAAACCATTAAATATTTGATTTCCATTAGTGAGAATCGAATCCACAACCACCGAACCGTGAAAGCTTCATTTACTATAAAAAAAAAACACAATTACTACTGTTTCTAGGAGTACAATAAATTATCACAGCACACCAAGAAAAGGGCCCGTAGCCTCAATTTATCACTGTCCCCGTCACAAGTCTATGATATTTTAAAGTAACTTGTCATTTCGCTTATCATTATCATTTATAATGGCCGGTAGCTGTTGTTAGATAATTTCATATTAATCTGTCAAAGGAAACAATAGTTAAAATGTTTAAATTCGCTTGTAAGTGTGTTTAATTTAAAGTAAATCGGTATTTTGATCTCTTTTGTATTATTAATAATGACGCTAGTATTTGACAAAAGAAGAATATGGCACATTAAGCATTCTCATTGGTTGCAAGTTTGATGCTTTCTTGGGGTGTTTTTTTTTTATAGTTTCAAACTGTCTTCCGCACATAGGAGGGTAACAGAGGAAACCTAGTCCTAACCTAAAATAAGAATGTGTGGCTAACACATTCTAGTCCCCATTTTTCGAACAATTTTCGGGATTTTTCGGAAAAAAAATCTTTAGGAAACCGACGACTGTCAATGCTGCTTTATTCGAAAAAAACCTTTTTAAAAACTTTTGAATCATTGAACGGACATGTCGCCACTAGCGGAAAGCTCTTCTACTGAGAAGAACCGTAAGAAACTAAAAAAATGATTTTTCAATTTAATTTTATTACATAAACTGGCAGCACAATTTCACATAAACACATTAATTTCATATATTTTTATCCTGTATATATTTTTGAATTGTATTATAAGCTTCACTTGTAAGTATTGTAAACAAAACCAAAATAAATCAACTTCACACTATATACCGCACACGCCAAATTCTGGATGCATTGCGTACTGGGAGGCTGGTCTCAACGCCGCGCTTTGCCTCGACTTCCTTGCGGTTTCCTCGAGAAAATGAAATATTTATTTAAAATTCTATTTCTTTTTTTTGATCTGGCGTCGACACAGTCACACTTCGTGCCTCTGCGCCACGACCGCACTCAGTCACTCAAAAGACCAAGAATAGGTTCTTGTCGAACACCCATCCTTAGAAAAGACCAGGATGACTTTACTTTATTTATATTAATATCCAGATTTTTTTTAAATATGAGGCAACGAGTTCAAGTGCAGCATCCTGTAAGTATATCATAATAATATAGTTTATTAACAGAGTTTTAAGGTCTACACAATCAAAGATTTTGGAAGAATCACTAATCACTCCATCTTTTTTTTGTAAATGTTTACGCCCAAGGTTACCTGTAGAAGATCACTGATAGTGATAAGGTCGCCTTTGCATGCTAGTTATATTTCTACAATTATCGATTCTATTTTGCTTTTATGTCCTTATAGTTTGTGAGTGCAATAAATAATTTTATCTATCTATCTATCACTCCAATAGCATTATGAAACTTCTCACATCCGTCATAAATGTGTTTATATTAATTAACACTATCTTATCCGTATAAGTTTCTTTATTTTTTACACCTTTACGTTTTATTACGCATATACGCATATAGAAGTGAAGTTAGAGACAGTCTAGTTTTAATATAAGACACTTCGTTTTCTGCTTAACGCCTAAATTCAAGATATGGCGTCATTTATAGCGAATTTAACGCCAAGCTTTTTATAACAAAACTCACGCGATGTTAAATATTGCAAGAATACAGTGATTTTTTCGATGCTAATATGCATTTTCCCCAAAATTCAAATATGCATCTATCTATATAGAAAAAAAAACCGTCAACTTTGTCATCAAGACCTAAATTATACTCATGAATTGAATTAATCACTTAGATTATTACGATGAAGCTATCGCGTTCAATCTTAGATTTATACAGATAAAAATTTAATGAAATATATATTATTATAATTAGGTTACATATAAAAAAATGATATTATCTTTTAGATTGATGATTAATCTGATTAGAAATTGCAGATGAATATTAAAATTGATTATTGTATTACGCATTAAATATACCTACATAGTGTATCTTCTTGAAAATATATTATAAATAAAAAAATATTTTAATTTTTTTTTTACGCTGTATCCCGTACATAACGAGTAGAGAAAGACTAGTGTGAAGATACTCCGCTCCCTTTGTTACGTGGTGGAACTTAATGCGCTTCGCCTCGACAAATAAGCAAGAAAATTAAAATTTTAAATATTGCAGTTCCTCGAGTAGGAATCGAATCCAAAACCTGTCACCTTTATGGTTACACACTTGTGCCCCTGTGCCACGACTGGCCTCGCATAAAAATGTCTGTCTGTACTATAAAAGATGTGCTTTTCTGTTGAGTCTGCAAAGGAACGCTAAATATATTATTATTTACTATCACCTACGATATACTAATGGAAGAAAAGGAGGTATATCCTAAGAATCGAACCCACAGCCAACGACGAAGTGACAAAGGCAAAAACTAATTGAAACATACAGTAGTCTAATTATGAAATCCATTATAATATCACTATCAACTACTGCCAAGAAATCATTCACGAAACGATAAATTTGATTTAAATCGACTATCGTTGAACTAAGTGACAACTTTGTGTGATATAAGGGCGATAATGTTTTTACATGTTAATTAATATAGCTTAATTAATTTTGATGGATATCGTGTTAGGTAAAAATATTTTCCAAGCATGTCCTTATATAAATATGTACTAAAAAAGTAAAGTCATGTTTCTACGTATTCAACGTGACACATGACTTCACTGTTTTCTATCACTAAGCGAAATTTCTAAAATAAGTGTTAATCACTGCATCAACAGGCGCAACGGCATATCGTGCGTAGCACGGCGCATTACCTTGGTCTGCTCTGGTAAGAAGATAAACAAAACAGAAAGAAAAAGAAAAAGTAAAACAGAGTGCCTTAACACTAGATTTCCTCTCATATATGCGATATGCGGAATACAGCATGAAGCTATTTATTTATTTTCATATGTCATTTCCCCCCCATTTTATTAATGGAATATTTCATTCACCTGAGTGGGATTCGAACCTACAAGCACTGTGCTTATAGCCGCACGCTTGTCCCGCTGAATTTAATTTTTAATTTTAGATAAAATCTGAAATATTTTTAAATATAGTGATGGAATGTAACGTATAATAATATCGTGTATACTTCACCCGTTTTATACGTTTGACATTCTATGCTATAGACTAGAGTAACTTTGACTATTAACTGAGGTGGAAACGGCTCGACGTGTTTACTGCAGTTGCTTCTACAGTATTATGTCTTTTGGAATTTAACTTCAGGGTAATGCACCCGGTATTCACCCAATATTTGTCCTGTAGAAGCGAACTATAGGTACAATCTAAAACTTAGGCCCTAAAGATTCCTTAAAGCAAAAGTTTAAAGAAATCGTACAGTTGCATCTCAATATATTTTTGAAAATGTTGGAAATGTTAAGAAAAACATACATGATTTTACTAGAATTGCTGATGCACATAATATTAATACCAGAAATAGGCTTAATTTTTGCTTGCATTGAATCTGTAATTCATTTATGGGACAATGTGTACGTACGTACTTTTATGAGAGGATTCCCGAAAACGTCAGAGAATTTTGTATATCACGATTTAAAAAATTGTGAAAAGACGTTTGTGTATTTAAATTAGTTGTTACCAAATTAATAATTTTATAAATAATAATACGACTTGGGAATGGAATGCTTGCTCTGTTTTAAAGGAATCATTGTCACAAATAATAAGATATATTGTATTTGTATAAAATTGATGAAAGAAAAAGTTCTTTTCAGGTCTGAGGCATTACGTTAAGTGAACTGGTGGTAAATTGTTTCACGTTCAAAAAATTAAGCTACATGCTTCCTTTTTTATTTTGAAAAAACTTATTTGACTTTGACTTCACTTGGATATATAGACTAACTCAAGACCAATGACTCCAGAATTAGGCGGAAAGTGGGGAACAGTGTCTTTATAGGACCAGAGTGTCTTAACACTAGGTTCCCTGTGCCTTCCCGGCTATGTGCGGGATACAGTACGTAATATACGTAAATATAGGCTAAATGTCAAAAGCTCAGATTAATAAGAGATTTTTGTTAACTTAACACTTTATCCCGCATTAATTCAAGATAAAACGATACAAGGTATATTTTGGATAAGCATAAGCAGGTATCAAGATCTTCTAGAAAAATGATTCATTCCTCCGAATTTGAATCAAACCCACGATTGTAGTCCGAGTACCACTCGGACGATGTTCAATCCGTTGAAGGAGCAGATTTTTTAAGACAAAACAGACATAACAAATAAATAATCCTTTTAAATAATTAATAAAAAAATTTTCCTTATAATTTGTATAATAATCGATTATACGATTATGTTATTAGTTCACGGATGAATGATGTATTAAGCGTATTAAGTGATAAAACAAATGATAGGCCGTGAGTGGTCTAAGAGTAAGGTCAAAGAACTGCCTATTTTTTATTACAGATAATAAAATGACATAACACTTTGTTCTCCTTCTTGTATCTGGCGGTGATCGTGGTATTTGTTGCCAGAGGCTACCTTCCTACACAACCTATGCCACTATGAATGGTCTTAAATATTCTTGATTGTTAGTCCATTGGCTCTTTTGTTTTTAGCTTTTTTGTCCTGCGTCATGATATTCAACCATTGCTTTCATGGGAGTCTTTAGAGCAGGAGGTCTAACTTCAAGGTTAGGTAAAGCAATCCACTTCCGTCATAGTTCCCGCGGCCACCGTGAATCATGGAGATACACCTGATGCTCCTGGACCTTATCCACGACGCGGATCTTAAAACTACCTAAAAATAATGTATAAAGAGCGCAGTCGGCCTGCGTTGCACTACACATTCAGCAAAAAATATTACATATTTCAATTGTTAAACTAATGTTCATTTAAAAACTTATATTAAAAAAAATGCAATCATCATCGTCATCGTTATTCCACGTGAATCATCGTCATCATTCCACTTGAATGTTTTTCTTAGTCTCTATAATATAATATCTCGAATAAGAGAAAAATGTAGAGAAAAAACGTAGATCCTTAACAGTGAACTTCTGCTTCTTTAACTGCACGCTGAATCAAGCAATTTTCGAGATATTGCATGTTGAATAGTGGAACCCAATGCCATGCTTTGTGTTGTTACCAGAGCGAAGAAATTAAAATAATTCATTTCCCCAAAGGGGATTAGAATCCACAAAGGTCGAGCTTAAAGTTAGACGCTGTGCCACTGAACGAAAATAGCCGCATTTTACATTAAAATATTTATATGGCGTTATTGAAGCATATACTTATAGAATACGTTAAGACAAAAAATATAACGTATGTTATTTTTTAATTTTCTGAATTAAAATAGGCGATTAACATTAAATTGGCTTTAAATTCCAAGGTATTTTAGTGACCGTTCAGAAAGTAATCGAGTGATAAGAAATGATGGATTGATTCGAACCTACTGTTGCGTTCCATATTATTCATATACTAGGATATTTTAGATTTTTCGTGCGACTTTGCCTGCGGGTTAATGCCCGAAATGAAACTATTAACATGACTACAATTGGACAAAAAGGTTTTTTAAGGCCAACCAGTAATTCCTGAGATTAATACGTTCAAGCAAACAAACTTATCAGCTTTATAATATAAGTATGGAATATTATTGTAACTGGTGATGGTGGTATGGGACTTTAATACACAGTGGTGGTATGATACCTACTGTGGACATATCTGCTATTACTGCTATGATCATATCAAACTCAACCCGAGAATTTCGCTTCGGGGAATGAATTGAAAATTGCTTGTTGTTCAGAATGGGAAAATAAATATAAATTTGGCAATTTAAATATAATCACTACCCCAAATAAGATTCGAATCCACAACTACAGCTCTTACAGCCATAATAGCTATCAATGATGTCATAACATATCAAACAATTTATTTATCCACCCCTATCATAATATGAAAATGAGGTATAATTAAAAGCTACAATAATTCCATAGGCTGAATGTAATTTCGTCAGCTGCCGCTCTAAAAGTATTATAAACGCGTCATTATACGTAACAAAGGCATGTCTATGTAATTTACCATCATTACGATGACAGCTCTCCCTTATAATCAACACCCATTAGAGAGAGACAGTGTTATTGTGTGGTACTTGAATACAGAACAGGTTGCAGTGGAAGATCCAAAGTGGATGAACGTGTAAATAATGTTTGTAAACTAATAATTTAGGGCTGTTTTGACTGTAAAGGTTGCAGTTGTGGATTCGATTCTCTCTTTGGAGAATGTATTATCAATTGCTCAAAAACTGATTAGAAGGTATTTATGTTTCTTTATTTTTTCGAATTAAAGAATCAGGATACAGAAAACTCTGTAAAATATCCCTCGTTTTTATTTTTTTTTACATTTTATTTAATTTTATAACATTTTGTTATAGGCATTATTTCATTTTCAAAATTTATGTGTTGCAAATCACTCTTTAAAATACTTTAAAATATAACTATATCCTGCACAGGGTGTGCAGATGGAATCTTGGCAAATTGGATTGGCGATTGGATGATACCTCAGACGAAACTCACCGCCGCGGCCTGCCTGGACCCCAGAACAATAAATTAAAATATTGAATATTTCATTTCCTCGAGAGAGGATCGACCAGTCGAATCGACTCGACTAACCTCAACCTGGTAGTTACCCTATTTTGAGAGTGAAATGGTTTGAGTGTCTTTTGCTTTCTTTTTCCAAAAAAATATCTATCAAAATCAACAACAGTCGGCCACTAAGCGCAGCGTTTTTCTTTGCATAGGTGCAGATCATTAATATTTTATTTTTATTTTTCTTTTTATTAAAAGTTAACAATAACGTCTGTATTACTGAAAAATGGAAAATATACGTGATCATCAGCAGTATAAAAAGGAAAAGAAAATGTACACACAGCGCTTTATTAACTCAACTGATTCATCAGAAGGGAGAAATGATAAAAAAATTATTTGAATTTCTGTGCTATATCTGCTTTTAATCATCCCTCACACAAATGTAAAGCTTAGCTTGTGCCTCGGGTTCGAGTCGCGCTACGTTCAATTTCTTATACGTTTTCTAAATTAATCAAAATCCTTTTTTTTACCGAAAAAACCTCGACACCAGAGCGAAGAAATTAAAATATAATAATTTATATTTACATTTTAATTCCTTCGCTCGAGCGAATCGATCCCACAACCAGTCGCGTTTACAGTCACACTCTGTGCCCCTGCGCCTCAAAATCTTTGTTTTTCAGTAACATCTCTTCCAAAGTCTCTGCTCTATGAAACGTCTGTCACCGTAGGAAATACCGACTGTTTAGCGCAACGATGATGTCACATACATAATATCCGCAATAAAATGTAGATTAGATATCCGGGCAATGTGTTTTATATATAAAAAGTAATAAATATATTGCCTTGTTTATATTTATTGCTGCCGTATAACATATATTGCATTAGATTAATTTTTGAATCATCGGTTTTTCAAGGAAATGCTTGGTAATTATTTGTTTATTTCAAGTTTTTATTATGTATGGGTTGTAAATTTTAACTGTTGCTCAAAATAAAAATATATATTTAATAAGACATGTCTGGGATATGACATTTCAACAAAATGTTGCTTTATGCAATTTTAAATGAAGGTTATGTGTTCGGCTCCCAATTCCTAATAGCTTAAGTCACTCGATCTGCTTATATCACAATGTATTAAATGTGAGATGCCAAGGAACCCTAATTATACAATTCCCTGCTTTAGATTTACTAGAAAACTGTATATTGCTTAGCGGCACTTAACTCCGCATTTTGTATTACCGAACTTTATAATAGAACTACATTATAATACTTCAATGCCAATACAAAATTATTTGTCAATTACATATTTAAATGGGAACCACAATATCCTGGCTATTATACGTACCAGCTACCATGCTTAGAGCGTCTCATTAAAAAGTCGTTACCCCATCATTATTTAGTCCGCAGTAATTTGTGCTTCACCTTCTAACAAATGATTTGAGTGGCAAAAAAGTTTCTTAATACCATATATTAATGTATTTGAAGTATGAAATTAAGTATGTTGAGTCTTGGTTTGGTTTAGGGGCTTTTGTTGATAGTATGGATATTTTTTTGTATAGCTTCTCGCTGTACTCCACACATATAAGAATAGTCAGATAAAACCTGGGAACATAATGTTGAGACACTCCATTTCCATTAAGACTTTCCCACTTTCTGCCGAATTCTGGAGGCATTGGCATTCTACCTGTGTATTTTGTCCACGTGTTTACCATTCAACACGACATTAACGAAGTGAATTGTGCTTGTGGAATTGAACCTCTAACTAAACCTTATACTCAATTACGTCAATTTAATAGATTACCTTAATGTTCTAGTACACAGTGTCCAACTTTCGCTAGTTTACACGAAGTTATTTATGTAAGATGTCGAACGTTGATTATTCGTATTACGGTCCGGTGTGAAATATGTACCGTGGAGAATAGCATTAAGGATATGTACACATGTTGAGACAAATAATACCTAGTAAAAAAAACTAAAAAAATATGCTTTTCAACACTATGTACTAGTATGTAGTGTTATAATTAGAACGTCACTAAAAGCCTAGAGCTGTAAATTATATGAGCCTATTTTTGAAACATTGCGTATTAAATAATCGTGACGTTTGTTGCTAAGATTCCCGCGAATGAAGAACCTAGGGCTATCGTATTTACAGTTAGATTACGTTCCAATGAGCTACAAGAGCCTCAAAATCATATTGTAAATTTTTTTTCTTTCGCCACACTTTTTCAATATTGATAGCAAACTTGTGTAAAAGAGGGAAGCTGTAGGTGAAAAAGACTGTATGAGACTGTAGGCAACGGCCCTTATTGGAGGAAACTCGCGAGAAGTATCGTTATTAGATAATACATATCACTTATAGCAATTACATAGCATTTTTTTCTGAATAATTTGGAAACATAGAAGATATGTGTGTTTTATATTATTATTTAAAAAAAAACCTTAACCACTTCCGGTTTCTAAATCATATTTTTCTAATTTTCCCCTATATTTTTCTAATTCATATTTTTCTACATGTGTATTTAGCCTTAGCCTATCTAACAGCGTACAGAAGGATTAGATACATGAATTGTTCTGTTATATTCCTTTCGAGATGTTTGAAGATTTATAGCACTAGTGTTTCAGTATTACACAACATCTTGAAGTTAAGATAAAGATTCGTTTTCTTGAGATTTATTTGAACATATAGAATTTGAATGATGGTGGTAGCGAGTTCAATTATTTTATAATATTTTTAGAATATAAAATTAAGATTTCGATTTTCGATTTGCTTCACGTTTTTTTTTGCATATAGAAGAGCAGGCAGATGAAGACCAATGTCAAGACGGGAAACGAAGGAGAAATGAAAATAAATTATGTAATTATTATTTTATAAAAAAAGAAATTAATCCGATAAATTTCTAAGTCCAATCACTAAAGAAATAAATCAAATTTCTGTAGGTACACGAAAGTAAGATAAAATAAAAACAAAAATACGTTGACAACTGCTATATCTATGTACAATAAATACAAATATTATTTTTATCTATCTACTATATCTAGAAGTAACCAAAGCTTTTTTATATATTTTTTATACTTTCAAAAGCCTTTTAGTTATTCACACTATAATGAGAACATAATAGCTAAATACTGAGTAGCTTGTGAAGATGACACTTCCGGTGGCATTATCTCAACTTCATTTAGACAAGAAAATTACATACATACTCCACACGCTGTTATTTGCACGTGTAACATGTAATAACATGTGATTAAAATCTCGCGAAGAATTTACTATATAATTATCTTTTAAGTACCTCGTTTCTTAATATAAAAAATAGAAAAATGGAAAAAGAACAGCAAGTATTAAAATAATATTAGATAATTAAATAAATAAATGTTTGTGACCGTCTGATTCGGGGTTCGATTCTCACTCGGGTGGATAATTTTTTTATATCCTTGCTCTGGTGAAAAGGCTGTATGATATACCACTCAATACGCAATATTTCGTAAACCTAGTCTGGTTAAGAAAAACAACATGATACTACTTAAATTGATGTATTTCATTTTTAGGATTGCGTATCCAAAAATTCGGAACCCTTATAGAGTCCCATTGTTGTCTGTCGTCTTTATGTCTGTCTGTCTGTCTATGAAGATCATTTATTTCAAGATCCCGATGAGGTATCAAGCTGAAATTGATATTAAATATCCAGGTCAACGGTCCCTTAGCACATAAAAAAATATATGTTATAAATTTTGTACAAAATTGGCTGTGTAATCAAAAGTTATAGTACTGGAACATTTTTTTTTATGAGATTATAGTATACACGCAGCGGCATTAGTGTGTGACAGTAAACGCGACTATTGTAGGTTCAATTTTCACTCTCGGCATGTCTTAATACTGGATACCCTTTGCCTACCCTGCTAAATGCCCGCATATAGAGTGTGAAGCTGAAAAAAAAATACCAGTATATAATAAAAAAAATCTAAATACAATTTTATATTTGAAAGTCAGTTTTTCGTTAACATCCAGTCATGAAATTCAGCATTGCGTGCTGAGCGAGCACGAGGTGAAACTACAAATACTATCACAACACCAATAACCAAATAACCAATTTCATATAATTCACCAACTTCATACAATTATCCAATAATTTATTAAAAAGACTCAAAATTATACTATTTCTTCAACAGTAATAATTTTCTTCAAACACAGCGGTCAACTGTCCACTTAGTGTGTGGTCCTGATATCGTGTTGTTTAATTTATCTCCCTTATATTAGTTCCACCGACGAATGGAGTTATAACAATTGACGGTCATTTGTAAAGGAGTTTGTGTATTTTGTATTGTATGGGTGGTCATTTTTATGTTAGATTTTTTTTTACAGCTTCTCGCTGTATCACGCTGGGGGTATAACCAGAGGGAATCTATTGTTAAGACAAACCGTTCCGCAAACACCGCTTAGTTTCTGAAAAATTGCGTATTGAGTGGCAAAGCTCAACGTTAATCTTTGTCATGTTGCGTTGCGTTTCATCATTCAAGTGGCAAAGTGTGACTGTAGATGCGACAGGTTGTGGATTCGATTCCCACTCGATAAAATGAAAAAAATCATATTTCCATTTTTCTTTGTGTTGTTAAGGTAAAGCGCTGCAATGAGTTCCGCTACTAAACACGTAATACCTTCAGAATTCCGCAAAAAATAGGGAACGGAGTGTCTTAGCACAAGGTTCCCTTTCCCTACTGCTGTGTGACACCCAACACGCTAACTAAATAAATTTTAAGTTGTTCCTATCATATTTTTTTATTATTTTGAAATGGATCAAGTCTACATATATTCAATCGTCTATATAAAAATGTTCGACGATAATTAAAATACACATATGAAACATTTATAATCTTAAAGTAAATTGCTGTACAATAAATTTGATTTAATTTTCTCATATATTCACAGCGTCCGCTATAAATTACTGTATACGAGGCGAAATTCCGGTGAAAGAGTGAAATTATGGTTTTTTATAATAAATGTTCACAATGGAAATTAATGATTAGTTTATGGTATTAATTTTGTAGAATAAATTGTGTTAGTGTCTTATATTTAATATTTTTTGAAAGCTGCTATGTATTTTCAAGAATATGTTATAAAAATATTTTTGGTCTATGACAGTATAATAAAATAATATTACCGAACATATTTGGATCAAAATCGTTGAAAATAAAATGTTGTTCATTGGATAGACTAATTAAAACAATAATAAGACCATTCATTGACATTGAGGCCAGTCGTGGTGCAGGGGCAAAAAGTGTGACTGTAAAATCGACTGGTTGTGGGTACGATCCCTACTCGAGGAGATAAAATATTTAGTTTAATTTGTATTTTCATTTCTTCGTCGAGGCAAGGCGCGGCATTGAGATCTGCCACTTAACACGCAATGCCTCCAGAATTCAAAAGAAAATGGAGAATGAAGTGTCTTAAAACTACGTTCCCTCTGCCTACCCTGCTGTGGGCGGGATACAGTGTGAAGCTGGTTTATAAGACCATCATAATATGTAAGTCCAGAGGCGGAACACAACGCCGTGCTACGTCTGCTAGAACGGTTAAAAAAATGCAATATAATAATTATTTCCGCATGTGAGAAACGAAAGCTGCAATCACCATATAAAAAATTATACTGCACACAACACTTTGCAAATCTAATCCAACACATTCACATTCACTTGTCGCCAACAACGCGCCTCGACATAAATCGTGTGTAATCGCGCGATCTGACAGCGGGCCGTTGAAATGAATATTCGTTATAAATCTCTGTTTAGTGGCCACCGTGCGAGAGTTGGATATAGAAACTATGGAGACGAAAGTGATTTGAATTTTTTCAGGGGAAGGAAAAGAATGGTTTTTCACTTTAATAAGCTCGCTCTGCGTGGGTTGAGTGTATAAGAGAAGTATGAAATAAGTTAATTTTTTTGAGACGTTGGAATAGTTGAATTGAGAACTTTATAAGTATACAAGTGAAGGTAAAAAAAAATCACACCCCACACAGTATCCCGCTTATAAGCTTAAAAATTGTAAGCAATGATACCTTAGTGTTAAAATACTCTGTCCCCCACCCAATCATCTAGAAATTCCATGTTAAGTAGTGGAGCTTAACTCAGTACTTTGTCTTCAAGCGAGAATCGAACCTACAGCCATGACGTTTACTTTACAATCACACACAAAATGTTCCACGTTCACCATGAAAATATAAAGCAGAGTGACACACGCAACACATACTAATTATAAGCCAATATCTACTCCATTCCTTTCCATATTCTCCAGAGGATCTAATAACGATTTCCTCAACGCTGCACGTCGGTTATTACGTGCCGTCCATTACTATTTTATTATGTTAATACTGGCTGCCATACTGTCAGGTTAGATTGTCAGATTTATTGCTGTACCTAGCGCAATGAGACTAACCACACTCTCGATCTAACTAGTTTTGGTCTATATCTATGTTTGGAATGAAAGAGATCTAGCTTTTTTTTTGTAATTTAATGAAATATATTATTAAAAACTGATAAAAAAAGCTATTATTGTAAGATTTTTTGGTGTTTTTCCAATTTTTATTAACTATTCTTTATTAAATACATAGTATAGTATTTAAATAAAGATTATATTCTCATTAGTGGGCACGCGCAGCTTCGCCCGCGTATTTGCACCCTTAGGGGTGACTTCTAAAAAAACCACGAAACACGTGTTCAATAAAATATTTTTAACAATATGAATTTAAATTTTTATAAAAAGCGGTAGCGATTTAAAGATTTTTCCGTATAAACTTCCCTTATTTAAACATTTAAGGGGTGAATTCTAAAAAAAACATGAAACACGTGTTCAATGAAATGTTTTTAAGAGTCTGCATTTCAAATATTTTAAAAATCGGTGCCGTTTTAATCTTTTTTCCATACAAACTTTTAACCCCAATTCATTTTCATCCCTTTAGAGGTAAAACTTTTCAAAAACCCTTCTTAGTGGATGTCCAGATTATGAAAATGAACATCTTTCCAAATTTTACATTTCTACGCACAGCGGTTACGGCTGTGCGTACGTCTTACCTCAGTCAATCAGTACATGTCCTTTTATATATATAGATATTAATGTTTTCTCTAAGTTTAATTCGAAATGCGTGCTTGTTCTTGAGGTATGGCCATTTTACTTTATACTGTAAAAACTTCACGCAAGCAGAGTTACAGAAAACAAGTTTAATATATCTTCTCAAAATATACAACTTCATCGAAATATAACGGTAAAAACATTTAATTCTGTATTCACGACCAAGCAACGCCGCGGGCTATAATAAGTCTATGTATAAATATGTCAAATTGCCACGCCTATGTTGATCGTAAATAAGCCACATAGATTTATTGAATTATTAACTTGGTTCATTTTGTTTAATATAAGCGTCTTACTTGGCTTAAATTGATTTGAGGTCGTCGTTGTGCACTGGGACAGTTTCTGATTGTAAACGCGACGTTCATGGATTCGAATCCCCATTTAAAGGAGATATTAAAAAAATAATTTCCCCGTATAGGTACACAAAGACCAGCGTTGGGTTCCGCCAACGCAGGAATGTCACGAAAATTTGGCTAGAAGTGAGGAACAGAGTGTCTTACCACTAGGTTCCTTGTGCTAATTCTGCTGCAGCTTTAGATTAAGCTTTGCTGAAAAAGCTAAAGTTATTAGCAAAAGTTCAGCTTTTATTATCGACAAAGTGAACTGAACATATTTAGCCTATATTTAGCCAAAAAGTGCCAAGGAACTATTTGTTTTATTAACAAGGATTGCCTTGTGTCGATCGTAGGTTCTTGTATTATCGTTCATTTAATTAATAAATCCTATATTTAAATACAGGATTTACTAATAAAATGTTTTCAATTATTACAGTTTTACCCTGCATCCCCAATTTTTAAGATAATCCGTTCTGCACGTTCCGTATCATTTTTTGAAACATATCATGTTAAATGGCGGAACTCAACGCTGCGGTTTGTCTTGATTAATTTGACTTTTAGTATCAAAATAAAGCGCAGCAAAATAAAAAAATTATAATTCTTCCGACACCAAGAATAATAAAATATTTATTTCCCCTGATTGGAAGTAAAATCAACAACCGTTGCATTAATAATCATTCAACTATTATAACCACGTCTTTGTTTTATTTTGCGTACTTTATTTATAACAGATCAGTAAAGATAATCGATTTATTAGGTTTTATATCTTATATCTTAACATATTATAGGCTTCAACAATAATTTGACCAGCCATGACCATTACTTTAAAAATACTTACAAAAAAATCATAAGAAGGGTGGAGTGGGAGTCGAAATCGCCCGCCTAGGGTTTCGACTTTCGATTCAATTTTAAGAATACACGTCATCTGGAAGTATATTATCGTATGAAATAAACTGTAAATACAATTTGTAATTATTGTGACAACTTACAGTTGTCACTTTGTGGAAAACTTTGTTACTATAAGTCCACATGAATCACTCTAAAAGTTTTGTATCACGCGGCGAATTACATGTAATATGCAGCAAGAATGATGTATAAATGATCGTATCTTTTAATTGAATTGATTTAGATGCTTCATTTGTTTTGTGCTTCAAGGATTTTTGTACTATCTCGAAATAAATGATATTGACAGATGGACAAACGGACAAACAAGGGATCTTTTATTTTCACTTCCTTTTCGAGATATTGCGTGATGAGTGGTGGAATTTGACGCCGTCCCGAAAAAGAGACAAATCTGGTTACCAGAGCGAAATGTATATAATTTCTTTACCCGTTTAAAAATCGAACCCACAAATATCGGCTTACGGTCAGACGCCCAAGTGAATTTAGCCTTAGCCTTAACTTTTTTTTATATTAAGTATAGGTATTCTATAATTCACAAAAATACGGATCATTAGATGCAATAAATATTTCATTGAAATAATTTATCATTAATTTATCCTTGAAGCAAATTATTTGTAAAAAAACCAATGCGGAGTTTATTAGCTTAGATATAGGCCAATACGATTAAATTTTATTTACAATCTGATATCAATTATGATTTATTGTATGATAGAAAATTGCTTATTTAGTGCAACAATAATGTGTTTACACTATTTAAGTAATGAAAGACTATTTTTTAATGTATTTAAAATGTTGCCCCAAACTTAGGGAAAAATAATACTTATTTGGATATGAACCCGCGCCTCTCGGAAACTCTCCGACCGCTAAGCCATACGTTCTCATCAGGCTACCTCAAAATTTTCTGAAGATAAATCAATTAGCATTCAGCAGTAAGGAGATTTTCACAAATTTCCAATACCCAAGGATTAGAATTATGATTTGCTAAGAGAGAATGATATTAATTTAATATTTTTAATGTATTTAAAGAACTATATAACGTAGCGGTATTTGAACCCGACCCTCGTAGTGTTTTAATACATTTTCTAGATAAGTATTTTTCTTTTCTAAGTGTGTAACATCACTATGTCTTAAGGTTACCAGGTTCACTCAGCCTACTCTACTAGGTATGGAATACAGCGTGAAGCTAAAAAAAATTGTAGGAGACGTGATCAAAAGTTATTAATAATTTTCCTACACAATATTTAACTTATTTTTAAAATGTGTTATTTATGTAATTAAGAATGGCTGGTACTCGTTATAGCGAAGATGTCATGGTAACAATGAAGCAGAATGAGATCAGGTGGTTGGAATTTTATTCTAGGGAATGTTTCTAAAATTTTTTAATTGTAAAGTATATTTAAGGCCCGTTCTTGTAAGGCATTGAGTCATTAATCACAACATTTCGAACTCGAGCAGTAAACGGAGAACTGAATATCTCTATATGAATTATAAATAAATCGTTAAAGTAAATAAAGTATATAAGTGAATTATAAATAAAACAAAAAAACCAACTGCATAAACTAAAATGTATCAAGTACCATTCGCACCAACAAACCAAATTAAAAAACGCGACGTGTCTTTCATCAAATCAAATCCAGCGACGTATCATTTGTTGGTTCACTGGTTTAACAGTTACAAGGGAACAAAGAAACATACATACATACGTGATAAAAACTTAAACTTCTTTTTAGGCTTCAGGGGACGAATGAGTAACTCCGAGTTCAAAAGTAAGCAAGTTTGCTTTATGACAAAATGCCAAACCACAATCGCCATACAGTAGACGGTATTATTATCGCGTATCTTAACACTGCACGAGACGTCATAAAAATGTATATAATAATTTATATTTATCCTATAATAATTAGATAAAACTATCGCGAGCGCTTAAATAATTTATATATAGATAAAAATTAAGCTATTAAGATATATTTTGAAGTTAATCCGGTTATATATCATGATTATTTATTTGTGAATGTTGGTTATTAAAATTTTCTACGAAGGTGTGTATTGAAAACAAAATAGATGACTGGGCAAATTTATTTTACACTTAGTCCAGTCCTGTCCTTTCTAGAATATGTTTGTAATGTAATAATAAGTAAAAAAACTTAAATCAAGAATAGGCAGTACCCGTGTTTGGGCTTAGAAGAGATGAAATCTGGACGTACAAAACTTCTATATGGACATGGCTAAGCCGAGAAGACTTTATGTTTAAATTCCAATTGGTACTGGGTAAAAACAAGTGGACGTTTTTTTGGGATCTTCTTGTAAAAGCATCCACATTGTTCCATAAATTCGCGCTTAATTTAAGACAATTTCTAAAATTAATTAAAATAACTTATTTTCTTTTCCTTCTATTCTATTTGGAATGGCGCACGACTAAACGGATTGTACCCATAACCGTCCCTTACTATGTCACGTTGACGCTTGTAATAAGATCATTTGTACTAATCCATATTGTTCAGCTTTGTGTTTTCTTGTATAACTCATGTCAACATTTTAACGCATAATAGGCAAAAGGCATTTTATATGGCTTTAATGACTATTCATTGCGAAATCTCTGTTTGTTCGTTGATTTATTTCAACTTTACTGAAATTTGTAATTATTCATTTGATATTAAATGAGACATTTTTTTTTTTTTAGCCTAAGTGGCAAGTTGAGCATGTATAGTGTTTTTACAGTTTCTGCTATATTTCAATCGGAGACTAAGAGTACAGACTAAAGAAAAAGTAGAGTAAAAGTAAATGAAAGTAAATGAAAGTAAATGAAATTAAAAAAATAAAAAAATATTAACTATACGTTGTATCCTGCACACAGAAGGGTAGGCAGAGGGTAGCTAGTGTTAAGACACTCCGTTTCCCACTTTCCGCCGAATTCTGAAGGCACTGCCTGTTGACTCCACCCTTTGCCTCGACACCAGAGCTAAGAAACAAAAATATTAGTTTAAATAAATATTTATTTTACACCAGAATTGAACCCACAACCACTCGCGTTTAGAATCTCACAACATTTTGTGGCACTGCGCCACTGTAAGTATTAAAATATGGTTCAGTTGCATTTTCTTGTATATTTAAAGGCATATAAAGCGGTCTCCATTGCACAAGTTCCCATTGTGTTTTGATTTATTAGAACTTTCTCTAAAATTGTATTGAAGCTTGTTTATGTAAGCGTTTTGCTACTTTACAATTGGCATACTACTGTCATTACCGTTTCTCTCATTTCAAAGATTTCTAGTTTTCTTGACAAGGTATCAATGACGCGATATTTTGACCTTTTTTCTGGTTTCTATAGGAATTTCAACAATTACTCTCCTCTCTTACATTATAAAAACAAATATATGTATATTAATACGGCGTTGAGATCCGCCACTCAACACGCAATGCCCCCAGAACTCGGCGGAAAGTGGGAGGGAGGAGGAAAAGGGGCACGGAGTGTCTTAACACTAGGTTCCCTGTGCCTACTGCGACTGTAAAGCTGATTTATTTGATTTTAATTATATATATCAATAGTTTTCGCTGCGAGTTTTTTGTCAGTCACTATTCTAAGTAAGTATTTACGTTATTTTATATTTAGTTTACTAAACCAACCAACTAGTTTTTTTATCTATACTAATATAATAAAGCGCAAGAGTTTGTTTGTTTGTTTGTTTAAACGCTCAGATCTCTGGATGAACTGGTCCGATTTACTTTGTTTTTGTTTTGTATGAAAGCTGCATTCTTCAGAAGGGCATATAACGTTATACATACATACTAATATATTAAAAAACTTTCTAATTTGAAGAATAAATTGCATGATTTATTCTGCCATATTAATAACGACCGACCGTTGCTAAGCAACGGTTTATAAAGTTTGTTTGTCGTTTTAAGAAAACGTCACCCAAAATTAACTTGCGTAACGCATACATGGCGTGCGCTGACTTACTCCTTATGATATACATAAACACAATGTTTAAGTTAGTTAGTTAGTTGGCAGGCATTTTCCAACAAAAACATAATTGAAAGTGCGAGGTGATATTTCGATGTTTTTTATTTGATAAAGATACTGAAGCTTACGAGCGAAATTTATTCCATCATCATTTTTTTTAGGTGTAAACGTTAACACAAAATCGATGAGAAATTCAACGGGAATGTCTAAGTAGGATCGTAGTGGTGTCTAAACACTAGACTTCCAGGTTCCCTCCGTCTTCAATGATATGTGCGGGATTACAGCAGGAAGCTAAAAAAACAATGTATACTTATTCCCGAGAGAAAATCGTGTAATTTTTCTTAATATTCATCACAATTTAATACGAGTGCCTCATAAAGTAAGATCGGTGTAGTACAAGCGGCAATTATGGGTAATATATCGCTTGAAATTTAATAGTCTCTGTAAAGCTATACTATATATTACTTGGATAATTTTGTTTTTATCACTTCGCTTTATTTAAGACGAAATGACCCTTTATTCATATTAATCATTTTTTCTTTTATTATTTTTTCTGTTTTACTTATTTATGTAAAAGTTGATAGGATTTGGATTTGAATAGGTAAAAGATGCCTAACTTTGTAAGTTTGTTGGGGATCCGGTACCTTATAGCCGATTTTGGGAAATTAATGAATTTTATTATTCTGCTCTTGTAAGAAAAAATGAGGCCTGTAGATGCGCCACTCAACACGAAATGTTGAATTAGTCGAAAGTGAGAATCAAACCCACAACCATTTCACACGATTACAGTTAAACGATATACCACTGCACTACGATGTCATCACAAACATAATATTTCAAATTCAACCCTAAATATAAAACTAGTTGCTGCTATAAACATAAAGCTGTTAAATTACTAGTTGCAACTCAATACAAATTCATGATAACCCGAGGTGTAGTCGTGCTCTAAAACACTGTATTGGGACATTAATCGATAAATAAATAATGACCGACTCCGACTTTATGGACCTCTACTGTTATTACTCAAAACTGTTGATAATTCTATCCTGTGGTACAGTAGCTATTTGGAAATGTATTATTTAATGGTCGTTAATTCAAACAAATACTAAGGTGACATGATGGAACAGTATCTGATTGTACATTGTGATGAGCTCCTTCCCCACTTCAAAAAATGCTGCTACGGCCAAGAAAAAATGGGACACGCAGTATCTGAAGAAGACAGGTAGTAAAGAGAGTTGAGGCACTACGTATCTGTAGCCTTTACATGTGTGAGCTACAAAAATTTGAATATGAATAACGAAAAGCAATAACATTAGAAACATCCAATAATTTAGCTGTCATATAAAAACGAAACGGCGCCGTAATTCAAAGTAATTCAGCAAAACAATCCAGGCTCGTAAATAAAAACAGCCGTTCCCATACCAATTGAGGCGCATCGTGTCCAATTTAGACGGATCGTCGATAAATAAAAATTAATTGCGGATTATTCATTGAATTGTATGGAAATTTACTTAAAGTACCATACATCTATACATGTTGTGACTTTTAGCGCGATAGGTTGTGGGATCGATGTCCACTAGAAGAAATCATTCCGATTAAACGTTTTCATTTCTTTGATCTGGTGACGAGAAAAAAATCCTCCAGAATTAGGCGGAAAATGGGGAATGAAGTGTCCTAATACTAGATAGAAAGGCGCAGTAGGTCAACGTCTGGCAGTATGCGCGGTAGTGAGTTTGATTTTCTTATCAGGAGATTGATTGTGTAGACATTATATACAGACATTAGATATGACTAAACGCGGCGTTGAGTACCGTCACTCAATCTGCAATATCTTTAACTTAGGCGGAAATGGAGGACAAAGTCTCTTGACAGTAGAAATCCCTGCCTACTCTGAAATACAAGATAAGACTTTTCATACACTTTACTACTTTATTTATTTCTATATAAATATATAAGGTACTTTGTAACTTATATATTTATAAAGAAATTATGGGGGTTATGGATTTAATCCATTTTCTAGAAATAATATTCATTCATATAGTATAGTTTTCGTTGAATATGAAACGTAGGCGTAAAGATACCATAAGTAAGTACAATTCATATAATATATAAAGGGAAATGACAAAGAAAACACATCGTAACGACTTTTAGACTATAAAAAGTAATGTTCAGGGCAAATCGAGAAACAATAGTGACGCCAACCTGTAGTGCAGTTGGGAAATAGGGAAAAATATGTCTTAAAACGTGGGAAATAAAAGTGAAATTCTAGAAATGGGATGAAATATAATAAAAGGTAATCGAGCCCACGGGGAGTAAATTTATTGATGTTTTTAAAACAGATTCTAGAAAAGATATTTAGTGTGATACTTAAGATATAGATATCTTTGCCATAATTTAGTGCACAATAATAAATGACATTATTATCGAGTAAAGTGAAACATTTGTTCCTTTCTTTTTGTTTCTTAACATAATTTATGCTTACTGTGCTTTGCTGTTTTTAAAATATATAAAAGTGAATCGTAAAAAGTACTATTTTGTATATTAGATAAGTACATCTTGAACAAACATATTATAAACCACACCGTTACCAAACTTAGACATATTTTTTGTGACTTTTTGTTTTGTGATAAGATCCAAAGCAGCGCTTTCCTTTTTATTTTTATTTTGAGTACTTTGGCTAAAGCACTAAAAAAAGGAGTTGTAATAATTCAAAAAAATCTGGGCAAGAGTGAGTCTCGCTCGCCCACCGAGGGTTTCGTATAGAAATTGGAGATTCTTTTTGTTTTGTTAGAATTGGTTTTTACCAGACTGAGTAACATTCAATGTTTCGTTCCTTCGACTGAAAACTGAACCCATAACCGTCACCTTTACAATCTCACGCTCTTGCCCCTGAACTCGGTAACTCTTAAACAATATTATTAATATTAATTTGATAGTAAATCATGACTTGTTAGCTCAATGGCAACGAATGAAAACGCCTGTGGCTATTTTATAGCAATATATCACGAACGTTCGATTCTTATTCAATTTTGTTTGAAATTAATACATTAATAATGATAATAAATAAATGATTCACATTTTAATATGGGTAAATTAATGTAATCCTTATTTTATATGAATAAATGACTATGAGTTTAATAAGCAAAATTAAAGTTAAATCATCAGCTTCACGTTGTATTCAGGCCAAAGCAGGATAGACAGAGGTAACTTAGTGTTAAGACACTCCGTCGCCCACTTTCTGCCGAATTCTGGAGGCATTGCGTGTTGGGTGGCAGAACTCAACGCCGCGCTTTGCCTCGACACTAGAGCGTAGAAATGGAAATATAAATTTAAGTAAATATTTCATCTTCTCGAGTGGGGATCGAACGCACTACCAGTCGGTTCTACAGTCACACTTTGTGCCGCTGCGCCACGACTGGCCTCATGTTTAGATACTATTAGATAATTCAGGCACCTTATAGGTATATGCTATACGAATTTTCAAAACATTTCGTGATGAGTAACGGAACTCAGCGCTGCACTTTATCATTTGAAAAAAAATTAAATCATAATCTGTTCGTGTGGGAATTGAACCCACGCTCAACAGCGTCTATCACCTAATGTAAGATACACATTAAATGATATAATTTGGCAGCTATGTTCTCCATTCCCTTCAGATTTAATTTTATCTAAAAGACATTACTCTAATCCAGTGAACCTAATATTGCAACATCGAATCTTACAAAGGAGTTTCATTATTTATTATACAAATTAGCGCCATTTTTCACTTCCCAAAAGACAAATAACTTTAATTTGCATCTCAACGGCGTGTTGATGTTAAATCGCTGGTATCTCAACCATATATTAAGTTCTTTTTTTTTAACTTCGTGCTGTAATCATACATTTACGGGGAACCTGGGAACTTAGTGCTTAGACAGTTCAGTTTTCTATTTTCTTCCAAATTCTGGGGATATAACATAAGTAAAGTACAAAGTCAATTGGATAACATGGTGTTTGCTATGCTGGATAAGTTGATTTTTAAAATTAACTTCACGCTTTTTCCCGCATAGAAGAATAGACAAAAAACTGAGCGTAAATCCGGCCCCCATTTTCCGCTGAATTTTAGAGAAAGGTATTGCATGCTAAGAGACGTTTTACTTGTTACCAATTAAAATGAACCATTCCTTCGAGAGAGAATCGAACCTACAAACGATGCAATTTCGTTGAACAAAATACTTCATATTGATATAACTTTTTTACTTATGAACCGATTTAAATAAGAAAATTGCATTTAAATAGGTCGAGCTGTTTCTGAGATTAGCGTGCACAGACGCAACGACAAACAAACTGATAAATAGATTAAAAAATCATAATAATTGTTTTAAATTCTATTTTACATTACACTGATAGTCGTTTACTGAAATTCTTCGATTTCAATCTGAAATCGGGTAAATATGAGTAATGTGGCCGAAAAACATTCAATCATCTATACATTTTTACCTGATCTAAGTAAAATCTAGAAAAAATAGATATCGCCTTAGATAGCTCCCATTATAGATACATTTACACAAACTTCTATTTACAAAGAACATTGAACCCATACCATAAGCTGTGAACACCTTTCCGATACTAACAGTAACTATACGACTGGCGTTATCATCTCTATTGAACTCAGTATGGAAATAGCTATCTAACGATCCTAAGGATATTGTGTTGGAAATGTATAGCTCTATCTTCTGAGAAAGCTTATTTTTAACGAGTCGGTGAAAGATCAGGAATTGGATGGTCTTTATTGGTCCTTTAGTGTAGGGTAGTGTGTAAAATGAATTTTAGCTTTTTTTAAGCTTCACGCTGTATCCCTCAGATAGCAGAGTAAATTAAGGGAATTTAGTGTTAAAACACATCGTTCCCATTAAGACACTTCCGTTCCTACTTTACGCCGAATTTTGGAGGCAGCACAAACTAACTTGGTTACAGCCGCACGTTTGTGCCCCTGCGCCACTACTGGTTTCATGAATGAATTTTATTTCTGTTATTATTTTTAGTAATAGTATAAAAAGACGCCTCAAAGCGTCAAAGCTTTTTGAGACCAGTCGTGGCGCAGTGGCACAAAGTGTGACTGTAAGACCGACTGATTGTGGGTGCGATCCCCACTCGAGGAGATGAAATATTTACTTAAATTTATATTTTTATTTCTTCGCTCTGGTGTCAAGGCAAAGCGCGGCGTTAAACTCTGCCACTCAACACGCAATGCCTCCAAAAATATGCAGAATGTGGGGAACGGAGAGCCTTAACACTAGGTTTCCTCTGCCTACAATGCTGTGTGTGAAGCTGATTTATTTTTTTTTATTTAAATAACCTTTATTTCTGATACCACTACAAAGATGAATTACATAATTATATATACATTGTGCAATTTATTTTACATACACAGATTATATTAATTTATTAATTTATCGATTACAATTTGGTTGTATTATTTAAAATATTTACCAAAAGAGTATATACTTGTTCGCATATTTATTAATTTTATAATTATTATCATTTACGTTATCATTTATGATCATTTAACGTAAATTGTTAATATTATTTGAATTTAAGTTTGGCAATACTACGCTTATTAGAAAACAAAATAAGAGTACGGTTACAAAGGTAAATCAGGTAGGGGCACGAAATAAATATTTTAATTTAAATTAGTCAGAGAGAAGAAGTTGCCGGAGCTTTGCACTGCTCTGCGCCCCTCGTTCTAAAACGCGACAGACCAAGTACAGACACGGTGAATCCAGGCAATGCTTTTTTTTTGCTTAATTTTCTCGATACTTGCTTCGCTTCGAAATTAAAAAAATAATTCGCTTCGCACCGAAATAAAGATTAGGTTAGGTTAAGATAGGATTTCTAGAATATTCACCGGGAACGGGATAATCCAAAATTTTGTATTTTGTGTCATAGAGTAAAGTCCAAGCAAACAAAGTAGCGGGCGACGACTAGTGAACTACAAAACCTTTTAGGTTATATTTTTAAGTTGTATACTCAAACACAAAACATATAAAATATTGCCACAATAAAAAAGATACACGAACAACTAGCGTAAGTTCCAGAACTTGTTGTATAAAGGGGGTAGAATTATTACGCTTTCAACAGCACATTTAAGCCAAGCATATTTCAAAAGTTTCTTCGTATTAAGCAACATTTATTTTGGCAGTGACTTCGTAGTGACAATGTTCTAGCTGGAATTACTCCTACCAATGTTCGTGGGAATTTTAGTTTATAATATATTCTATATAGAGAAAAAAATATAGAATAGAATAGAATATTATCTTTATATATGTTTGTTAAAATTGTCGCCGTTACTCATAAATATCGTGGTAAGTAGAGGAGACTTAAAATTAAGTAAATTTTAAATTTTTCACGCAGTTGTAAAGTAAATTCTACTTTTCCACCCATTGATTAACTAGAGTGCCGGAACTCAACGCCACGTTATGTCTCGTTAAGAGAGCGAGAAAATTAATTTATCTGAGCAACAATAGGTTTTAGATTAGGTTTTAGGACTTTTAGTAAACAATTCTTATCTCTATAAGTACTTCTATATTTTTAAACTAAGATGACAGTTTTATGTTACAACAAAACACAAATTTTATTTAATAAGCTTTTTCACTTAAACTTTTGCAGTTAAGAACTATGGTAGTAACTGTTACCATTATGGCAGGAACATTCTTGCCTCATTTCGGCTTCGAGCCAACTTTTTATTATTTAGAGCGTCTACTTTATTCAGTTTGTACTATCATTTAAGTAGTAGTACTATTATATTCATATGTAAAATATTAGTTGGAGCAAATTGCAATGGAGGCTGCCGTATTTTATTATAACCATTTATTTTGATATGTGTGCTGTATTGTATTATGTGCGATAGTTGCAGCGGTTTCTGCGTTATAAAACTTTTGTTAGATTTATTGTTTTACATAGCCTTTATTTACACTGTATCTCGCATATCATCTATTTCACTCTCTTGTCGTTTTTAAATTTTTAAAATATTGCGTGTTAATCGGCGAAACTTAGACACTGAAAGTTCACGATTTTGGACCATATATGGTCACCTCACCGTAAAAACATCGTGCTAAATTGCAATAAAGAAACATTTTTTTTTAAATTATCAAGGTTTATGTTTTTATGTATTAAAATTATAAAGTATAGTAATTATAATATCAATATATAATAACCATGTCAAAAGTGATCTAAGCGGTGATCCTGGTAGCTGATTCTGTTTGAATACCATTTTCTCGAGCAGATCGGACACAGTTATTCGAATAAAATTTTCGACCTCAAGCAAATTCGAATAATTTTAATTGAAAAAATTGCTCGAAAGAATTGTATTGTCAGTTACTAATATTTAGTAAAGTACGACTGCTTATTTTGTGATTTAATTATTTCTAACCAAGCACTCATTTATGCATATATAAATTTTATTATAAACATTTTCCAACATGAAGAAATATAATTGACGTATAATTTACGTCTCACGACACTTACTTCGAACAATATACCATATCATTAATACTGTTCAATACAAACAAAAGTAAAATACCTACATAGAAAAAAAGCAAACAAATTCATTATTATTCATAATATTCAAAATCACTTCACATCATGCTAAGTTGATTTGCAGTCATTTGAGACTAACTGAGGTGTTTTTCAAAAGCAATCTCAAAGTAAATTGAGGGTAGTTGACAATTCGAGTATGGTCCTTCGGGCCGGATGGGCGTAACGACACGCCCCGCTAACTCCACAGGGCGCCTTGTTAAAATGTTGGCAAACCCGTGCTCAAGTTGAATACTTGGCATTGGGAATTATCGAAGCTGAAATCTTTTCAATTTATTTGTGATGGCAGATGTAAGTAAATGTGGTAATCACAACGTGTGGACTTTCTTTTTAGTTCACTATTTTAAGTAATGCTTGAAATGTTGTTAATATACTGAGAATTATAATATACAAAACTACAAAACTTTTAGACAAAGCCTTATCATATCAAAGAAAGAAAATTTTATAACAAACCAAACTATTAAAATTGTTCTAATTTTTTATGTAATAGTTTTTTTACCATGTGTTGTTTTTGTTTACTATATATTTGTCAGATTACTCTTTTATTACAAAGCGGACAAACAACGAACCAAAATATTCAACATCTTGAAATGAAAAATGAAATTTCAACCCTCCAAATAATAACTTTATCCAAGAATTATTATCTAAGAACTCTTAAGATGAATCGCAATAGTCAAGTAGTTGACGCCTCCTCAGTAATGAGGCCCTTGGACAATGCAGCCAGGGGAGTGGGCGTTGATCGTTAATTTATTTTGTTTCCATCAATTTGTGTCCCGTCACGCCCATATTAGATGGAAAATGATGAATTTTATTGTATACCTTAATTGTGTTGAAAAATACTTTGTCAGAATTGATTGTACTTTTTCTCTTCACCCGTGTCCCGCTTTATTGAAGAGTATTTTTTCTTGTGATTTCAGCTTCACGCTGTGTAGGCAGAGGGAACCTAATGTTAAGACACTCCGTTCTCCACTTTCTGCCGAATTCTGGAGGCATTGCGTGTTGAGTGGCAGAACTCGACTCGCTTTGCCTCGAGACTACAGCAAAGAAATGGAAGTATAAATTTAAGTAAATATTTTATCTGCTCGATTGAACCACAACTGAACCCACAACCAGTCGATTTTACAGTCACCTTTGTGCCCCTGCGCTACCACTGGCCTCGTTTTCTTGTGATTTATGGCAATAATGTTATTTTATGCAGAACAAAGTGTTATTTGGGGGAATGCTGGAATAGTACTGTATTGAAATCTACTTTATCTTAATTGTAGCTTATAATGCAGAAGAAATTTAGATTTTTAATTCAAAATTGTATTTAATTTAACATGAGGCAGTCGTTACGTGGCAATAGTGTGACTGTTAACGCGACGTTTGTGGGTATTGAACATCCCACTTAGAAAAAGAAGTATTTAATACAAATATTTGTGTTCTTCAATAACGATGCAAAGCGCGTTGATTTCTGCTACTCAACACGCAATGTGTTCAGAATTCAGCGGCGAAGTGAGGATCGCAAGTGTCTTAATGCAAATCTTAATATTAGTTTCCCAGGTTCCCTCTGCCCACCCTGCTATGTACAGGATACAGCGTGAAGCTACAAAAATAAATAAATAAATATCACGGCCGAGGGAAATCATCAGTATGACTTAAATAAAAATATTTATCTATCTTGCCTGCCTTGACTATTATAATCGTTGTAAAGATAGTACCACTGAGGATATAATAATAGTAATAGAAGCTGCAGACATCATTTGAAATATCTTAATAGAAATTCGATATATTGGCGTATGTTCTAGACTCTAGACCAGTGGTTCCCAACCAGTGTTTCGCAGACGCCTAAATATGGTCCGCGAACGATTTTAATTTTATGACAGGGGATGGTGATGCGAAGTTTCTGTTTAATTATTACAGTTAATTTTTATTATACCTATATGGATAGTGGTCCCTGCTCCCAAGAATGATATAAAAGTGGTCTTTCATCAAGAAAAGGTTGGAAACCCCTGCTCTAGACAGAAGGGGCTTTTAGACTGACTATACATGTGTCAATTGTTAGTTTGTTCGGATACATGAGTTGTTATTATATTTTTGCTCTAGTAACAAGACAAAGCGAGGCGTTGAGTACAGCCATTCTACACCCAATACCACGAGCGACTAAAACAGGAGAACGGGGTGTCTTAACACTAGGTGACCTCTGCCTACCTGCTATATGCGGAATGCATATATACAAAAGCGTGAAAAAAATCACAATAAGAGAGCTTTAAGTACTCAAAATTCCTGTGAGGAGGAACCGAAAATAATTAATTCTCTCAAATGAGAATCGAAGTGGCAACGATTACAGCGTCCTGTTATGCCATGATAGCATCGACTATAATATATATTACATAAAAAATCATTTAAAACATACAATTTTTATTTGATTTACGATACAAGGGCTCCTCCTCTTTTTACACAAGTGTATTTTAAAACAACTATCCCGTTAGGATGGGCGAAGAAGAGATCTATTTTGCGCATCTCGACAAATATGAATTACTTATTATTAGTAAATACCCAGTATATAATAGTCGTCTCAATTCCGTAGTTACTATTATAATTATCAATTTAAGTAAAAAAATGCTCTGTAATTAGTGTTTATTAACTTAAGTAAAGTAGTTACCAGAGCGAGGAAAGAAAATAATTTCCTCAGGTGGGAATTGAACCTACTACCGTCGCACTTACAGTCGCACTGTGCCCCTGCGTCACGATGGCCTGAATTAATGTTTAGTATATAATAATATATGTATGTATAGTTTATGTATTAGAAATATCAAAGGTTTTAAGGTCAGTTTAAATATATTAGATTGTATTTGATCTTTATAAGTCCAATTACAGATGGGTAAGTCTCGAAATTAAATTATATTACTGTAATAAAATCTTTAAAATTTTTATTTGAATCATCTCTTGGCCAATATTATCAATACCAACTAAAATTCTAATAAAAAAATTAATTTTATCCTTTTTTACGCATTAATCTTAAATAACATAGAATGAAAGGTACTTTCTCAGTATTTTTTTTTTCTCTTTACCTTCACGCCTTGTCCCGCGTGAGACAGGAAATGCAGAGAGAACATAGTGTAAGCACACGGCGTTGTCTACTTTCTAGCTTTCTAGACATTGCGTATTCAGTGGTGAAACTCAACGCCGAGCTTTATTTTGTTAGCAGGGGGAGCAGAAATGTAAACAATTCATTCCCCTAGATTTGCAAATCGAATTCACAAGCGTAAGTTTTACTGTCAGATACTATTCCGTTTCACAACAACGACTTTAAATTCGACTTCTAATTTTGAATATTTGCTCGCCGCCTATTATTTTTGTCAGTTAACTTTACAAAAAAAGAATTGATTTGATTTGATTTATAATTTAATTTAAATTTACAAAAACGCATAGCCGTATAAATATTGTAAGGACACTACAAATTTTACTACTTTTCGAGATATTACGTTCTTACTACGCAGCGGAACTCAACGCCGAACTTTATCTAAATACTTAAACAGAACAGGTGTTAATAATCACCAGGAAATCTATCTTATACTATGACCTTCTAATAAGCGCCTATTCTTGCACATATTTTGTTCGAACGCAACGTATGGTACCTACATACTAACGTTAAGATAATCTGTTTCACAGTAAATCACTCGCGCCGTGACCCGCACTATCATACATCGCTACTGAGCGAGGGTTGCCAGCGTTATTATTTATTGTTTTTTTTTTCTTATTTTTTTTATTTTTATTTCAGATAGAAGCTTGGGTTTATATACATCGTTCCTCGCTTTCCGCTTAATTTTGAGACACTATGTATTATTTAGCACAACTCATATTAAAAGGAAAGTTAAGTATTAATGAAAGCAAAAAAATATAAATATATTTGTTCGGACGGAATCTTGAATCTCAATTTTGAAACAGGAAAAAATAAATGGCGGGATAGCATTTTTCTATGTATTCCAACAACATAGGTGTCAAATGTTTAATTTAAAACTTTTACTATAAACTTATAAGGTTATGACATAATTTATAGCTTGTGGCGAACTATATAAGGCGTAGGTAAGCAAATAGGTAAATGAAATAATTACATGATCTTGCACATAATACGGTAGGCAGAGGGAACCTGGGAACCTAGTGTTAAGACACTATGTTCCCTACTTTCTGACGAATTATTGGGGTATTGCCTGATGGGTGGTAGATCACAATGCCGCGCCATACCTTCATATAAGTAGGGTAAAGATAGAAAAGCACTAAATGACAAAAATCGAACGGAAATGGAAAAAACCCAACGAAAAAAAAAATATAATCAACCTCTTAAGGTTACCGCAACCAAAGTTGCGCATGATGACTAACACCATATATACAACAAAATGGGTATTCTGTCCGTACATTCATTATTCGAGTACGTCCCAAGCGATACGCGCACTATTATCGCCTAAGGCATGTTTATGTAAGTAATTGGGTATAAATCTTAAACCACTAAGACTGCAACTAACGATTTAATGTTTCTAAACAGAGATGTTTATTTGTATGGAGATAAAATGCTATCTTATACGCAATTAGTAGTCGAAGGTGTTAGAAAATTATTACTATATATGATAGTATAGTACACACCATCTGACTGTAAACACGAAGGTTGTGGATTCGATTGCTACTCAGTGGAACTAATTTTTTTTTGCTCATTCTGGTGAGACAACTGACGGCGTTGAGCTTCACAACTCGGCACGCAGTATTATATTAAATAGAACAGGATTCATTTAGATTTTTAGCTCTATACTGTATTTAGACTACTACTACTATATAAAGCAGGGTAGGCGGAGGAAACCCAATGTTAAAACACCCCGTTCCCTACGACGGAACTCTACGCCGCACTTTGTCTTGTCATTAGAGCGAGAAAATGAGAATAATTAATTTTACCGAGTCGGAAACAAACTCAGAATCGCACCACAACAGTCTACAATTAAAAAAAATACTATAAAAGATGAAATCACAACCCTACAGGGGTCGGGCTTTATTGAATTTTGCATATTTCCCCATATCGGCATCAGGTACAGGTACAGGTACCGACTAGCATTGTTCCAACACGCTGTTATAAAACAGCACGCCATGATTTACTATATTAGCCGTTTTATCTTGTGGTATTACAGATATTTGTATTATAAATATACTAAATAAGTTGTATCGTAAATTAATTTATAATTTTAATTTCACGCTGTATCCCTCATATAGCAGAAGGAAATTATTTTAAAAAACTTCGAGGCCTTGCTTGTTGAGTGGCGGAACTCAACGCCGCTGCAACGCCTAGTAAACAGGGAGTGTAAAACGAAAATATTAAATAATTAATTTCCCTGGGTGGAAATCGCACCCAGAACCATCCCGGCTACAGTTGCGCGCTGTGCTACTGAGCTGCATGTTTCGCCTCGTCGACTATCACTGACCTCTTAATGCCACCGGGAGATCTACGGGATTTTATGTGACCTTCCTCCAGTATTGATATTGTATTCTCGAAGATCAACCAAAGTCCTCTGCCCCTTTTTTTATATTTTATAAATTAAATCTTATAGTAACTTTCATATATATACAAAATATATTGTTCGATTGTGGTTTATCAATTAAGATATAATGATTTTATTGGATCTTGAGTTTGAAAATCTTTCTGTTTACTTAAACAAAAAATTTTGCTTCACATTTTGTTTCGCATAATTATATAGGGAGCCAAGTGTCAAAACTCTTCGTTCACGACTCTCCGAACAAGTGTCAAAACTCTTCGTTCACGACTCTCCGAACAATTTTCGAGACATGACGTGTTTAGTGGCGGATCTCAACGCTACGCTTTATCTAATAGACCGGGGAAATGTACCTGTAACTGTTCGGGCTATAGTTATTAAAAAGTAACCTATCTTTCATCTTTAATCTATGTATGTGTAGACTAGATAAATTATGAACTATCGCCTATAGTCATCTGTGGATAACCGATTGCCTTATAGGGTTGAGTTATGTGTATTGCTTCCGCACCGAAGATGAATGGGATGGTTTAATAATAAATATGTAACTTTGAAGCATTGGCAAGCTGTAATTAAAATATGAGAATAGTTTTGCATGTAAATTTTATTAAAATGCTATAAGGTATATTATAAAATTGTATTTAAAATAAAATAAATAAATTAGCTTCACGCTGTATACCGCACACAGCAGGGTAGGCAGAGGGAGTCTAGTGTTAAGACACTCTGTTCCCCACTTTCTGCCGAATTCTGGAGGCATTGCGTCGTGAGCGGCAGAACTCAACGCCGCCTCGACACCAGAACGAAGAAAATGGAAATATAAATTTAAGTAAACATTTCATCTCCTCGAGTGGGGATCGAACCCAAAACCAGTCAGTTTTACAGTCACACTTCGTGCCGCTGCGCCACGACTGGCCGCTATATTTATTTTTATTTACTTTTTTATATTATCAATTCCCACGAGTGCGAATCGAACCCACGACAATCACGTTTACGGTCACTGCACTGCGCTACAACGATGGCTACTCCGATACTAAATAAAAATAAAATAAAAAATAATATTAAATATAAGATAATCCACAAAAACATCCTTACTATAAAACCAATGGAGCACGCCAAGTTTAATTTAGTTCACATAAAGCCCTCGCTAATATATTCTTTGGGACGTCAAGCTGGCACTTAAAGGGGTGAGTCGGACCGCCGGACGTCATGCAAAACTTCCTGCCTGTGTACAATATATTTGTGCTGGTTTACGCTGTGGGCACACTGAGTTTGAGATCTGGTAGTTAATTGGTTAAACGCTGCATTTCGTCTAACTACAGCGAATGTATAAAAATTTGTTAAATGTATACATTAAATGCCCTGGAGCGGGTATATCTAAATATAATTATTATATTTTGAAGCATTAGTTCTTACATGCGAATAAAATTAGAATTTGGATGAACATTGAATTATCGCTTATGGTAAATTATTTCAATCACGCATATTTTATTGAAAAAAATTAAAATATTTTAAATTTTTGTGGTCAGTCAAAGCGCAGGGACACAAAATGTGAGAAAATGAAATATTGATTTAAATTTATATTTTCATTTCTTTACTCTAGTGTCTCCAGTCTCCAGAATTCGGCGTAAAGTGGCGCGCGGAGCGCCTTTACACTAGTTTCGTTATGCCTACTCCATTGTGTGCGGGATACAGCGTGAAGCTAATTTATTTTGACAAGATGGCGTTGAACTCCGCTATTACTTATTATTCCGCTTTACCCTGCACGACAAGCTTTTTAAAGATCGTAGTAATTTCCTGGACATATGTCCGAAAACCTACTAAAAATGTCCGAGAAATGCCGTTAAATTCCGTTTTCTTTATTTATTATGAATATAAACAAAATAAAAATGCCTCGTTGTACCTCAAGCACGCGTGTCGGCCACAACGCCTCTTTCATGTTCCGAATCAGATACGCGCCAATTTACGATCGCCCGCCTTAATTGTTCATACTTCGCCGCAATCGGGCGGTTTCAATTTGTTATTATGATCGAAAATGTTAGTAACAACCTCGTGTGCTTATCTCTTACAGAAATATATATTTATTTATTCAGATAACGCTACGCTAATAGAGTTGAATGTTTGATGCATGGGATTGGGTTGAAGATCAGATGGTGATAGCGCGAGGTTCAATGTGGTTATTTAATTTATAATAGTTTTTAATATGTGAAATTTTGGCTTTTTTGTTAAATATTTTTTTTATATCAAAGCATTCCGTTTTCCATTTTCTACTGAAATCTCCGCTCAGCTAAGCGCCGCGCTTTGCCTCGATACCAGAGCGAATAAATGGAAATAAATAAAATATAAATGTAAATGTAAAGTGGGGAACGGAGTGCCTACTTAGCTGTGTGCAGGATACTGCGTGAAGGTGATTTTATTACCATTAAAGCAGGATAGGCAAAGGGAACCTAGTGTTGAAATACTCTGTTCCCCACTTTTCGGCATATTTTCGAGACATCGCCTATTAAGAAGCGGAACTCAACATCGAGCATCGAACTTTTCTTCGCACCACAGCGAAGAATTAGAAATTAATTTCTTCCAGTTGGAATCGAACTCACGACCATATTATTTAGTCAAACGATTTTCTATACAGTATAATATATAACTAGGTAGAGCCACCACACTACCACCGAGTAATAAAACCAACCCTCAATAAGTCTTTTAAAGAACCCATGGCAATAGCACAAACAAAAATTGCCAGCACTTACATACTTTATGGGAACATCTCCATACATAAAAGTACCAAATATGCCATAAAAACTCTCGTCACAGCCCACAATATAAGTCGAAATATGAATAATAAAATCCCATATAAATTATATTTGATGGAGATATCAAAAACACGGTGTGTTTTGTTTTATATATTGTTTCTTTGAACTTGCAATTCAACCTGAATTTATTGTGCTTTTGTATAGAGTTTTGATACTCCCTTTTGTAGTTTTTTGGAAAAACAGATATATTATTTTTTTTTTCTTTTATAATTAACATTCATTTAGGGACATTCCTATTATTTAATCTCTAGGGAGAGCATATGAATACACGATGTTTGAAGGTTCGATACCTACTCAGGGGAATGATTTTATTTAAAATATTTTTTATTCTTTCGCTCTGAAAAAAAAACATCTACACATAGTCTCCAAAGTTTTGCTGTTATTAAGAATAGGAGCATCTTCATTTTTTATTATTGCAGTGTATAGTATCTAGGTAAATCGAAAAAAGATCTTGCCTACTAATATACAAGTTTTTAACCATCACTCTCTCTCAAATACAATTTTTTATCTTAGTATATGAGCTTATATATAAACTTTATTGAAATGTAGTTATAAATTCACTTTCTACATATGTTAATTGAAGATAAATTAACTAAAATAATATATTTTCGTGATTTCCCTTAATAAACACAGCAAATTATTAAATAAATGGCAACACCGAGCCATACGGAACTCTACAAAAAGTGTCATACGCAGCATCTGTCACGGCAACGTGTTACAGTCCCCAAACATTAGGCTAAAGCGCCATCCCTCTTTTTTATGAAACTGAGTATTTTTACTCGGGTCATCCCTTAAATTCCTTTTATTATAGCTTGTAAATCATTGCGTAATGCTCTAGTGCATTATCGTGGGGAAACTTCATTATGGTCGGTTTAATGGTTGGAAGGAGCGATAAAATCTAGCTGGTCGACGGGCGTATAGTAATAGCGGTGGTGTCCATCATTTGCGGCGTTTTGAGGATATTATTGGGTTGTGACAAATTTGGGTTGATGTGTTTGGGAGATGAATTGCGTTTGTAGCTTTGTACTGAATTGAGCGGTTGAGTTGTGAAATGTTTAATGTAACAATAAAAATGTCTGGTATAATAAGTATTTATTTGAATTTTCTAGTTTTTAGACAGTGTTAAGAGACTCTTTTCTGCCTTTCTTTTCCAATTTTTGAGATTTTTTTCACTTTGCCTGCTAATAAAGCGAGGAAATGAAAAACAAACCTTAACGCGAGTGGAAATCGAACTTTTAACCCTCATATTCACAGTCAGACGCTATATGTACTACTACGGCACGATGGCTTCAAATTTACTATTTAGAATTATAAAAAAATACTTTTCTTAACGTAGAATGAGTGATGTAACGTGAAATATTTTTTTGGACTGTATATCATATGAAATAATAATAGATATTTTTCTGTATTCTTTTATACCTTGTATAAGTAAAATAAGCATTTTCACTAATAGGTAAGTATATTATATGACGTTCATAAAATTAAATATATTTTCTAATTTTGAAAAAATGATTTGACGTTGTTTTTGAAAACACATCAAGAAAATTAAAATACGTATCGCATATTCCATTCCCCGAACACCCACAGTCGAACCCACAACGGTTGCGTTTACACTCGCACGTTCGTGCCCCTGCACCACGACTGGCTCAATTGTAAATAATATCCGCAAAAATCAAAAACCATGGCGCCCATAATAATGGTGAGAGATATATCACGTGCAATTTGTTGCGATAGCGATAGGTGGCTAGAGAGAATTGTACTTTATTACCCCATAAACCGGGATGCGTTGCCTTCAGGCTACTTTATGTCGAACGTAGCTTTTTAATTTGTTGTTCTCTGAGAAAACTCTCTTATTGTTTCTTAATTTTTTTTTGGAGTTTTCTTCTTTGCTTATCTCTCACGTTTTGTGTATACAGTGAATATAGTGACGCATCACTTTGTTTCGTTGGGGGGACTGATTGTCTGTCTGAAGGTACAGAACACATAACGGTATTAAAGCCCACAACTCTTGAATACCGTTTGCTCTAATTATGGATATGCGCTAGAGCGGTGGTATTCAATAAACGTGGGTTCGACTCCCACTATGAACAATATTTTTATATATTTTGTGTAATATTTTTACTTTAGAAAACATATAAAATGTTTAAATATTGAAATAGAAGTATTATACATCGCATGTGAAAAACAAATAATTCTGCACTGTACTATATCAAATATAATAAAGAAATATTTTCTGATTCGAATATAAGTAACCTTGTAACATCTGCTCTTCTCCTGAACCAATTATGATGATACTTTCGTCATTATACAGATTATTTTTAAGCATCTAAGGCTCAATAATAGGTAGCTACAGGAGGTCAACGCTATACGCTTCACAAGCTTAGACCATTGTACCAATGTATTAGAAAAATTTGATATTTAATTATCCTTTGCCCCTAGGGTAGCTTTCAAATTGCGTATTCAGGTTGAAGAAAATCCAAAAATCACGACAGGAATAATCTAAATAACAATAAAGTTAAAATTTAATACTTCTTTTGATCGAAACCGAATGAAATTTTGTATCAATTTCATGACTCGGTAGGATTAGTGAACCCCTGTGGCGGCTTAAAACCCCTGTACTTAAGTGTGGTGTATAATAATAGAAAGTAGATAGGACGTGATGTTTTTGCTTGATACATATTTTTGAAAATAATACCGTTTTTATATAATAATGTATTTTCTTTTAGGCACATTGTCTTACTGTAAGCGCAACTTATGCAGGAAACCAGTGTTGAGACACTCCGTTCCTAACTCTTTGTCCAATATTCGAAGCATCGTGTTGATATGTGGAAAGCAACGATAGTGGTTAGTCTGTTGCAGTGTAAAAAGTTATTTATTGTCTCGGGTAAGATACGAACCCACAACAGACGCGCCATGACCGCCCCAAAATAATGAATAATTTCTTCAATTACCAACAATTATATCTCAAATAAATATTAATTTATGAATTTATTGTCTATAATCATATATAGTAAGATAAGTTAGAGTTTTACAACTATAACAAATTCATAAAGTTTTATATGAATTAAGCCATCCATTCTATAATTCTACTACTCTTTGACACAAGTATTTAGACCCCGTGTGGTCGCCCCGCGGGGTCGTTCTTCATTCAGTATTACCCCATAATGGGGTAATGATGAAGCAAGTTCACAACTGAGTGTGAAGGGTTGTAGCGATCATAAATTATAATTTTGAATTTTTGTTATGGCAAATGGATTGAATTGGTAGCGCTGTAATATAGATTTTAATTGTCATGTTTTTTTTGTAGATACGACTTGGTTTATTAATTCGTTATTTTCATATAAGGTATATGTTGTGAATAATATTTGTATGGATATATACAAGTTCTACAGGTACATAAAAGCCCTCGTGACGTAGCGGTACAGCGTGTGACTGTTAACAGGACGGTTGTGGGTTCGAATTCGATTCCGCCCCTTTTTTACAACCTCTAGCGGTGTATTAGTAGTAGTAGCGGTCTTGATATAAGGTTCCCTATGCCTACCCTGCTTTATTCAGAATACAGCGTGAAACTCCATGTACCTAGAGACATGTTGTGTAATATAATGTAGCTAAGCTTATTTATTACATGTATTATTTGAAAAAATTAACTTAAAGTTAATTTCAATAATAGTAGAGATGTTGACATTTTGCTAAAAGGTTGAGATATCGTTAATTTAATGTTGCGACAATAGTATTACTATTTCAATCATCAACCGCTTGAAAATGAAAAACCAACTGTAAGTTGGTCGGTTGATGATTAAATTACTTACATCATAACTTCATGCTTTTTCCACGTTGGGTGTCCTAGTGTCAAGACACTCCAGTCTCTGCTCCCAACAAAAGTTCGAAACATTACAAAACCTTAACGCCGCGCCTTGTCCTTATCCTATCAATGTGGGGTAAATGAAAATGAATGAAACTAAATACTAGTAAAATCGAACCCGCAACCATCACGTACAATACAAAATCAGTTATAAGAAATATTATGATAAATGGTCATACAGCTACAGTATACAGTATACACTATTGTCATAATCATAATAATCTAGTACAGAATCAACTGCGTGTCACGCTGCCATTACTTAGTTGGCAAATCAATGGGGCTTTGTATGGGTTACATTAAATTTGTTGCTATAACTCATTGTATGGGGAACGTCTGTGCTAGAAGCACTATAATTTTGTTTATTTTAGGATTTGTCTCATCATATTGAGTAAATGTTGAAAAAAAAGTCCTGAGCATGTGAAAATTTTGTAGTTATTTTTTTTCGTTATAAATATATTAAATTAATTGCGCTCGTGCTCTAAAAGACAAAGCATTGAGTATTGAGTTCCCCAACTCATATTGCAATGTCTCGTAAAATTAGATGGAAAGTGGAACGGAATATGTTAGCATTACGCTTCCTTTGCCTACCCTACACTGTGGGAGCATTTTGACGTCTAATTTATGTACTTCTAATGTGCCTTCACGCTTCTGTTGGAATTTACAATGATGTGTTCGAGATTCATACTATGTTTTATATAGAATATTTGGAGAAATAAATATATATGTGTATTTTTTTTAAATAAAAATAAATTAGCTTCACGCTTTATCTAGCACACAGCAGGGTAAGCAGAGGGAACCTAGTGTTAAGACACTTCGTCCCCCACTTCCTGCCGAATTTCGGAGGCATTGCGTGTTGAGTGGCAGAAATCAACGCCGCGCTTTGCCTCGACACCAGAGCGAAGAAATGGATATATAAATTTAAGTAAATATTTCATCTCCTCGAGTGGAGATCGAACCCACAACCAGTCGATTTTACAGTCACACTTTGTACCACTGCGCCACGACTGGCCTCAAATATTTTTTTTAAATAAGTTGAAAATCATAATAATAATCTTGTAATTAAAAAAATGTACTAGAATAATGTCCTAAATAAAAAAATGTTTGTGTGTATTCATATTAATAATAATATAAAAAGTCCTAAAAACACAAAATCCATATCCACACCAGCTATAACTCCACACAAAAGGCCACCAAGCGCGCGTGATTAATGCCCGGCACCTAACTTCCTATTGAAATGAGATCGGTTTGAGGTAAATGCAATTAGATTTTGATGGAAAGGCACCATTGTGAGAGACGAGATGGACGATTGTAGATTGTGGAGCGTGGTGCACCGTAAATTAATATTTCAACTATAACAGATGCGTTCTGACAGTGAATGTATGCTGTTATTTGTAAGAAATTAAATATATTTTTAGCTTTACTACTTATCCCACTCCCACATCTCAGCAGGCTAGGCAGGGGACCTAGTGCGGTAACACTCCGTTTCCGGAACGGCGCAAGTCTATGCTTTGCGACATCAGAACGAAGAAATTAATTATTAAATATTTTATTTCCTCGATTGGAAATCGAACCCACAGACAATCACATACACAATCTCACGCCTGTACTTTTGCGCCACGACTTTTCTCGAAATTAAATGTATTTGATATATTATATGGTACGCAGAGGTGAGTTACGAGGCAGGTGTTAAAGCACTCCGTTTCCCATTCAAGATAGTAAGTGTTGCTTACTAAGAAAATTCAACCTTTCGCTTTGTCTTCTTACCAGGGCGAAGAAATAAAATATTTCATTTTCTCGAGTGGGATTGAACCCACAACCATCTAATTTATAGTTAGACGCTATCCCACGCTATTTTCGTGTAAACTTGTTTATCTTTCAAGCACCTTTTGGATACAATAAATAAGACAGATACAGGAGACAATTACTGTATGGGTAGGTTTGGTTAATTTTTTCACCACAAACAATTCACCTCCATTTACGTATATGTACTTTTTATAATATTTAAGGAGGCGTAATATTGTTACAGAAATAATCTTTCTAAATACATATATTCAACTGTTTTTTTAAAAAGTACAATTACTCGTAATTTTGCGCCAAATGGGATATATAAATAAAGAGCAGAGAGTCGGTTCTAGATTCAATCGCCTACCTGCTGTGAAAAATTGTATATTTTTCATTTATGTTGTCAAAACGCCTGAAGATATTATGGAAGCAATGCCTCAAAAACATATAGTATTTGTTGAGTTACACAGTGGCTAATCCGTAATATATATTTTTATTGATAGTAAATTATTACAAAGTAAATTCAAATTCAAGGTCCAATCGTGAATTGAGATTTACCGTTAAATCACTATCACTAATAAGTGGGAACGTGGACACAGTTTCATTAACGATTATTACTATATTATAGCAAAAGACTTCAAAATCTATGAATACCGGCCTCCATAAAAACTAATAACTAGATATTGTTTTAAAATTATAAAAAAAAAAATTTTTTTTTATTGTTTTTGTGTTTTTTAACTCACGTTATTTTATTTAACGCATATAACAGGGTCTCGGCCTAATGTTAAATCACACCTTTCAATTTCTTTCTCGAAAATTGAACTTTCGAAACATTGTATGTTGAGTGGCAAAACTCACAAAAATATATTTTTTAAAATTTTAAGCAAAGCTATTCTTGCACGGGACTCGAAACCCACAACCATTGTATCTATAAATAAATATTTTTCTACTACTCTATAGTAGTTATATTATAAATAAATATATCGATATTTGAGTTTCTCATCTCTTCGTATTACGCAAATCGCCAACGGGTTTCATCCCAACGAGATCACTAATCGTGTTTGCCTTTGTGATGCAAAATCTATCAGATATTAAAGGGATCCCGCGCAATTTTGTATCGAATGATGTGACGAAATTTTTTATGTTCAAACTGGTCGTCGCCAGAAACTTATTTTTTTTTTTCTTTTTCATTAAATAAAGCTTATTATTTTGCCAAGAACCAATTAAATTTAATTTTTTTAAGAGCTCCTTAAGTTTTATGATTGATTGATTTAATTGGTTGAAGAATAGGTCTCGAATTGTAATTGCGATATATATTTTTATTTTACATTTTTAATTAAGATTTTTTATTTTTAACATTTTTTGTGTATTTCTACACTTAGGAAAGAAAAATACTTATTAAGAAGACGAGAAGAGAGTATTTTTTGGATATATTACTTAGGTTAAGACTATGAAACAAAAATAAATTAGACTTGTTGTATTGTATTAAGAAATTTAACATTGTGGGAATTTTAAAAAAATAATAACGACGAAAGGAACCCTAAAAAAATGTTGAATCTATTTAACGATATTCCATTTGACATCATTCATTTTTTTTTTTTGAAACGATACGGCGCGGCGACTTGTTGTCCCGGCGGTATTATTTTTAATATTGTCATGTATTTAAGAAGTCAGAAAGGTGAGACAAATCGATGATGATGATGATATGATTAATAATTAAAATCTGTTAACTGACTGATGTGTTTCCTTTGTGTCTTGCAGTCGAGTAAAAGAAATTTCTGTGCGTCCGAAATAAAATATAACGACATCTTCCATATAGATGCGTAACTTCAAAATGCCTTATAATTTTGTGTTTAGTTATAGATAGTAATGGTAGATGGCGGTGTAAATATTAGTTTTAATAAATAACAATACCTCTGTAAGTAACATTTAAAATTAATTTGTTTTAAGAGTCGATGTTTAATTATTTGTCCATAAAAAATATATAAATAAAAAAAATATTATTGCTTAAAGATATAATAATATTTTTCATCATGTTCTTAGCGCCATCTAGTACAAAATTTTGATAGCATGTAACAAAATTTGTAATGTCTCTTTAGTTCTTTATTTCAATGTCTATAGATGGCAGCGTTTTAAAAATGATAATTAAAAAAAGTTATTTGTAAATTATTTATATTACATCTCTTCTCGTAAGGATATCGAACCGCAAGCGCTGAAGAAGCTGAACGGCATTATTGATAAATAATAATAATATAAAAAAAATTAATTCAATGATATTAATTATTATAATAATTATTATCAATTTTATTATAATCATTATGATTAATTGAGGCCAATCATGACACAGGGACACAAAGTGTGACTGTAAAACCGATTGGTTGTGGGTTTGATCCCCATTCAAGGAGATGAAATATTTCAGGGCACAGGACTAGGAACAGGATGGGTAGAGGCAACCTAGACAGACATTGGGTGTTAATCTTAGCGGAACTCAACGCCGCGCTTTGTCATGTTCATAGAGCGAGAAAATGAAATAAATTTATTTGCCGAACCTACGTCTATCGCATTTACATCATACCGTACCGGTATGTCGCTGCGAGATGACAGTTAGAATTTAATTATAATATACTTATTTAGAAATCTTAAAAAAAAATAACCTAGCGGGACTTAAACCCGCGTCTCCTGGAAACCAACCAGGCGCCCTGACCACCGTACCATACGTTCTGAACGAACGCTCAATTTTTTTTTCTTTCCTAAGTGTGAGATAACACTTTAAAAATTAAAAAAATAATTATATTATTTTCGCTGCACTGGTAACGGCAAGCGCGGAGTTGTGTTCCGCCACTGAACGCGCAACACTTACCTCAAATTTAAATTAAAAAAATAATTACATAAAATTTGATAACTTCAAATTGGAATTATACCAAAACATTAATAATAAGTAAGTACTTACGTAAGTCTAAAGCGAGAATCATTTAATTACATCGATTACGTGTTGATAAGTATAATAGCTGGTTGATATGCTAACTAAATCACATATAATCGATATTATTAAATATTTTCATATTTGGTGCGAAGAAAAAATGTCACGTACAGCGAGTACGAAAAGAGAACCTAGTGATAAAATATTTCGTTCTCCACTTCTTTCCGTTGAGTGGCTTGATTTAACGCCGCATTTAGTCTTTCTTTTTCGAGCGCAAAACTAAAAATTATTTAAATCAGTACAATCATTACCTCGAGTTAGGGTTTAAATTTGTTCCATTCGTCAATATTAGTTAGATAAATATTATCGAGGCCCTCGTGGCGCGTGATTCTCACTTGTGACAATGAATTGATATTTATAAATATATATTTTTTTCTCTGTTATTAAGGAAAGCACGGCGTTGAGCCACGCCACTCAACACAAGTTCGTTGGAATGTGGAGATAAAGTGTTTTAACATTAGGTAAGCATACAATAAAGCTGAAAAAAAAAAACAGTTAAGTACTTATTAGATGCCACATTTTAGACGACGCCAGACGCCAGTCGTGGCGCAGACATAAGCGTGTTTGACAAATAATATAATACCTCGCATTTAACACCCGCTATTTAATATGTTTACACTTCCATATTATATGATTTAATTAACAATAAATATATGATAAATATAATACTGTACATAATAATTATTTAATAGAATATAATTAATTATAATTTTGAGGCCAGTCGTGGCGCAGTGGCACAAAGTGTGACTGTAAAAATGGATTCGATCCCCACTCGAGGAAATGAAATATTTATTAACAAATATATTTTCGTTTCTTCGCTCTTTTGAGTTCGACACTCAACACACAATGCCTCCAGAACTCGGCTGAAAATTGGGAACGGAACTTTACACTAGTTCCCAGGTTCCCTCTGCTTACCCTGCTATGTGTTATAATTATTATATAATATTTCTTTACAAAGTCCCGGTATTTACAAACTAGATTGTGACTGTGGCTTATCATACATAGGTCAAACAAAGAGGAGCATCGGTGTTCGGGTGAAGAAACACATTTCCGATATCAAGAATGGGCTTACTTGGAAGTCAGTTGTGTGTAAGCATTCTGCGCAAACATCTTCGCAAAGGAAAACTGATATATTTCTAGATTAATGCGCGAGGCTATTAAAAAAAATCATCCTAATTTCAATAGAAAAGATGGTAGGAAACGTTTTACCACCCACTAATGAAAACTGTCAAATCTACTACACTAGAGGAATCTAATTCTAGATAATCCAGGGCAGTACGCGAGGCAATTAAGAAATCGTTGGCGGTAGTTTGATATAATAAACATGTCAACTGACAGAGGAACGTCACCTCAGTCTACCGCCACGTGTGACCACGGACTACGTCAAAGTGTTCGAAACGTCGGGTTCCCAAAAATGTATAATACAAAATATTCGTGATTAATCCTTCTAAGGAATTTCATTTAAAATGTGCTACAATCGTGAAAATCAAAGATTAATTAAGCTTCTATAATCCTGAAAAAAAGTAAATGTAACTTAGTTGTGTGTGCTTCGACAAACTATTCGAAGGAAAACTGGTTTAAATCCTGGACATCTTAAAGTCATTACGTAATCGAGAGAAACACTAGCCAAATGATTTAGAAATTAAAAGTCATTAATGTTTTTAAAATCTAAATACTAACACATAATTGTCTGTATGTTTCTAAATTATTCAGAAAGAGACTCTACGTGATTACAATAACAATACTTCATACGAGTTTCTTTCCAATAAGAGTCTATCAAAGAATTTTCATTACTTTGATAGTCTCTTTTACTTACAACTACCCTCTTTCAATCGAATTGGCTGTACTCGAGAAAATGAATTGCTTTCACCGACTCATTAAAACTGCGTCGTCCAGTTCCTCTACACAACCGGGAATGTCTCGAATTCTTAGGAGTAGTAGGAGGAGTGTCTTAATATTATTCTCTCTCTGCCTATGGCCGCGATATAGTGATACTGCTTTTTTTTAAGTTGTACAGATTTAATAAGGAAATAAAAAACGAATGAAGTCAAACAAAGCATCATGAATCAGATAATACACAATAATTAATTAATATAAAATAATCTTTACTTACGATACGTAGGTATGTATGTTATCTATTTATTTTTCGCACATCGTCTTATTCCACTCATACATTTGCCAATTATTTATTTGACAATAAAGACGTATCTACAAATTTAGTTTTTAATGAATATTTTTATTGGATAGTGATTTAAGGTGAGGTTTTATTTTTTGTGATACAAATTTGGGCTTTTTCTGACATGCTCCTTTTATTATATTGTTATTTTTATATATTGATTTATTTGCGAATTGTTATTGCGTTTTTTAAGTTAACAAAGGTAACTGCATTGGAATAGTCTAATTTCTTTCTTTTAGTTTCATGTTGTTTGCTTTGTCTTGTCGCCAGAGCGAGAAAATGAAAATATTAAATATTTCAATCTCCTAGTGTGGGAATCGAATCCACGACCATCACATTTACATTGGCACGTTTATGCCCCTGCCTTCATATGTAAATATTGTAAGCCATTTTCCTACAAATTACTTCAATCGGTATAAGATCATAATATAACAGTATTGTTATATTTATTACATTATTATTGGGTGCTTGTTTTAACCGCAACATAAAAATGAACGATATATAAGGGAAGTATTATACTATTTATTTGTCACTTACGGAGTGAAACACCTTCAATTTTAAATGTTTAATATCCTCTAATAATAACTCTAATATTGATATTAAAAACATTTTTTTTTATTATTAATATATTAATAGTAGTTAAAGATATCTAGTTTTTTTTAATATATTTACTAAGAAAATAATCTTCAATATTTTTTATCCTATCACAGAATGACTACAACGAAACGGAAACAAAAGAAGCAAGTGGAGGAAGATGCAAAGAAAGAAACAGAAAATGACAAACCGAAATACTGGGATCCGTTGCAAGAAGGCGTAAAATGGATAGAGCGATATTCTGAACCGTTAGAAAAATTCTTTGAGAGATTACCAGAATTTATAAGCACTTTTATCGCAACTTTTGCGGTATTCACATTTGGAGCTACTTTGAGAGGTACGTTTTTTCTATAATACACAGTCAATGTAGGCAGACGGAGCCTCGGAGGAAACTACGTTCCCCATTAAGCCAATTTCATTCCCCATTTCCCTTCCTTTTCCCTTGCATTCTGGAGGCATTGCATGTTGAATGGCGGAACTCAAAGCCACTCTTTGCCTCGTTTCTAGAGTGAAAAAGTTAAAATATTAAATATATCTTTTCCTCTTTCAATGGGAATCGAACCCACAAGCTGGTTCTAAGGTAGATATTTTACAAAAAAAAACAGTTTTAAGCTAGAATATCTAAATAGGCAACAGGAACCCAATGCTTAGTCCCTCCGTTCCTCACTTTCCGACAAAGCTTCAAGACAATGCGTATTCAATGGTGGAACTCAACGCTTTAATTGTGATATACTAGATGCAATTGCATTGATGCAACTTTATTAATGCAGCATAACTACTCTCATCTGTCATGACAGTGAACGAAAAGAAAGACATTTGTAGAGACCAAAGCGTCCTTTTTGACAACCGGTAGAGATAGTGTGAAGTAAAAAATTTACCTCTTTATTTCACTACTTTTATTATGAAGAGTAGTGTGCAATTCAACGTGTGTTTAATCAAAAGAGTGTTATCACATTCCTTTCATAATCAATCTTTATTATAAATACAATGTAATTAATAACGTTTCTATGCCATGATAAAAAATATATCTACGTGATTTTTTACTAAATGACATGAGGTATTAGGGTTTAATATATATTTTTTTTATTGCTTCACACTGTATTCGAGTATAGCAGGTTGGGTAGAGGGCATCTAGTGCTGCGACACTCTGTTTAAATCCAAAATTTTTGTCAATTAGAGGCGTCAAATGAAAATAAATTAAAAATATTTTTGAGTCAGGATCAATTATCTAAATTCTAAACAAAATTTAAATGTGACTGTTGGGGTTTTTTTTTATGAAGAGAGAGATTATGAAGAGAAACACTATTTATAATCAAAATATAAATGCCTGGGTTTGATTCCCACTCGAGGAGATTAATTGTTTAAATTTTGTTCTTTTTTCTCGCTCTGATAATGAGGCAAAGCAAGCGATCAGTTCCACCACAACAGGCACTCTTAGAATTTTATTGGAATAGAGTATTAATTGGTTTTTCAGCTTCTGTTATCAATATACAGATTGTTTTTATCATCACTACTTTAAATCACAGTTTTAACTACGCTTTAAAATCCTAATACAATTAAAACAAAACGGATTTTGCAAAAAAAAAGATATATATATTTTTTTTCAAATAAAATAATCAATTAAATTATCATTGTAAAATAAAACGCCATTTGTTAAAAAATACCCAAACAGGCACAAACTGTCACTCATTCTGGAAATCGATTCGTAAATATTGGCACTATGGCCGGTGAAGCTGTCGTTGTTTCGGTTTATTATAGAAAATAGATAAGTGCGTAAAATAGAACGAGAGATATCCCTTTCTCGTTCTGGTATGTTTTTTGAGAAAGAAAAGTGGCAGATCGGCATCGCTTAGTAGTCTTTTTGTAGTTGTTGGTGTTTACGTTGTTGGTATCTATTCGTAACTGAATCATATGTAACATAGTAAGGATGAAAATCGTGAAATTAAAAAATCCTACGTCTAAGCGTTTACCGTTGACTTATCTTGATTATTTTTGTTAGATATGAAAAAATAAATAAATAAATCAGCTTCACGCTGTATCCCGCACACAGCAGGGTAGGCAGAGGGAACCTAGTGATAAGGCACTCCGTTCCCCACTTTCTGCCGAATTCTGGAGGCATTGCGTGTTGAGTGGCAGAACTTAACGCCGCGCTTCGCCTCGACACCAGAGCGAAGAAATGGAAATATAAATTTAAGTAAATATTTTATCTCCTCGAGTGGGGATCGAGCCCACAACCAGTCGGTTTTACAGTCACACTTCGTGCCGCTGCGCCACGACTGGCCTCAAGTTTTTTAGATATGGATTTAAAATATTTTATCATAGGGTAAAATAGGTAACGCAGCATATATACGCTTCCCCCGTTTGGTATATTTTTTATGTACAGAATTGATTTTATCATGATTTTACTATACATACATTTTATTATATATCGCTAATTATGTTAGTGTAATTTAATAAATTCAAAACGTTAAAATGGATTTTTCCTAAATGAATTTCGATTTTATTTGTCATATCTATGCAATTTATTACTCAAAAATTAAAATGGATTTTTATTTAAATCAGCTAAAATAAAGCTTAATCTACCCATAGTATAATATAGAATAGAATATAATCATTCAAAGATAATATTATTAATCTGTAATCGTACAGTATAAAATGATGACGGAAATACCTTTTAATTGTCATTGAGTCACTTGACCTTGTTAGAACGAATGGTCGTCAACCTACGCGTATGTTGTTGTAGGTTCAATTCTCCCTTGGAAAGACAAAACGTAGCATTTATTTATGTACAGATCGAAGTATCTTCGTATCGAAGTTTAAATGTGACATTATGAAGATGCAATAAATAAAAAAAACTAGTTCCCGCAATTTTTCAGTTGCTTTTGAACCAGCAAAATGAACGTAAACGACGAAGAAACCATTTTATACCATGTATGCATTGATTTTTAATGCATCCTTTTTTATTAATCGCTTAACCCAAAATGCCCCCATTTATTTATATTTATTAATTCTAGTATGCTTGTAAATAGAAACAGGAAAAATTAATTATTCTCCAGGTCACATGGCTAAATGGATACGTCAAAATAGTTTAAGTGATATATAACATTAAGTCGGACTCACAAATGACGACCTACACGACAATCAGCATCTAAATCAAAAGAATTGAAGTGTATTTTTGTTAACAAATATTTGAATTCAGGTACTTGGTAATCATAAGATGATCATATTATATTATCAAATGCCCTTGAACTTGAGTCAAGTTTTTAAGGTAATAATAAGTTATAGGTTTTGATCATCATTGTGAAAGACGGCTGAAGCATTGGAATTGGATTACATCGAAGCAATGTAAAGGGAAAGATAATAGAACAAATGAATGAAGCAGTATATCTAGGTTTATTTATTATATATAGCATACAGGAGATAGGAGATAAAATAATGTATGTGAAAAATCGTGATGTAGGTAAATGGATAAAAACAGCTTCATATATGCTGACATTGTAATACGGATACGGAACGGCAGGAGAAAAATAAAAGAAAAATGTTGTTGAGATGCAATATATTTGTAAGATATGTAGAGTCGGCTAAAGCTAATAGAATCTGCTATGAAAAGTATCACAAAATGGGAGGTAGTTGTGCAAGAATAATTATGAAATATATAAGGCAAGTGTGAAGAATTAGGAAAGGTACTGGAAAAATCGATTTATTTTCATGAATTCATTGTTAACGAAGGAAAGTCAGTTAGAAGCATGAGGACTTCCTGAAGGCAATGTGGTTGATTACAGTAGAACGAGGCTCCTTGCAACTCGACAGAGTCGATACCTTTATAGTAAAGGCATGGAATGCTAGTACATTTTATATCACACGTCGATAATAATAGCGCAATTACACAAAAAAAATATAAATATTTGCTTTCTGTGCTGGAAACTATTGTTTTTTACGAATAAAATATTTCAACCACCATCACAAAAAAAAAATATTCAAGGCACTATGCTTATATTGTCATTATTTTTATGGAAATCAAATGGTTCGAGTGGCAGTGCTTATTATACATTTCAAATTTACAATTAACTCAAACGACACAGTTGATTATTTTGATGAAAAGTAGAATGTACTGAGCGACTAATTTTAACATTTAAGAAAGAGAATAAATGTGTCAACGTACACTTAATACTACAAATTGGATTTTGCAATACGTAAATATAAAAGCGAAAAAAAAATGTTTTTAGCGACTTACTAACCAAATATGATGATTTCTGTCGGTTGATTCAATGGAATAGGACACTAAACTAGGACAAAGTAATTATAGTAGTAAAGTAGTTGCAGTGTAGGGTTAAGCGTCATAAAGTGCTCTACTCAAAAGACGCAGAAAAATCTGCTGACTGAATTCTATATGATTCTATATGTGTATGTATATAGATCAATATCGCAAAACCGAATTTTGGCTCCGAAAATTGGCTCAACCGAACCGTCGATATAGAAAATTCGTTGACATTTCATATTAGAGAAAGGTGAAAGACGAACCACCTCAGTCAATTAAGCAACATCTTAACTATTCTACAAATTGAATAGACCTGTGACTTTTAGCCATTTTTATTGTAAATACTGTATAATTGTCTAAAAGAAAATCTTTTTCCACTTAATAATTGAAGAAAAAATATTATACTCAATTTAACCGAAAGATATTTTCTTTTGTAGATCTATTAAACTTCACTTAAATTCTCTTCAAATCAATTATTTCAGTTACCATTGAGTTAGTAAATGTATTGTAAAATGAAAAATTTACTTTTACTCCACTCTGTATCCCAAATATAGCAGGTATAGAGAAACTTGTGTTGTTACGTGTTAAGTCACTCTGTCCCTAACTTTCCACCCAAACTTCAAGCCCTTTTTATTTTGTTACCAGAGTAAAGAAATGAAAACACTTCATTCCCCCGAGTGGGAGTTGAACCTACAACAATCTGACGCTCCTTGAACTCTTAAAACTAATGTACCTAATTAAAAAAATATTATAATTTTATAGGAGAATGGGTGGTTATACTCGTGACGGCACTCAAACAAATCTTCGGGCACACACAGAGCAACAAAAACATGACAACTGAAGACATCTATCAACTTTTTACATCAGAAAACTTAAAAATGGAGAATTTCGCTGTTATATTCATATCAGCGCATTGCGTGTCCTTCGGCACGTATTTTGTAATAGGTGGATTCTTACATGTGAGTACAATACAATATTTTTTGCTTATTATTTGATAAATTATATTAATTAATGATATCTATCAATCTTTAATCAGTTAAAAGTCCGCTATTCGCCTTTTTGCCGATTTTTTATAAAAAAATAAGATATCTAGACAAAGATATACTTTTTTGTTATTTTTTATACGGTTTTCTATATAGGACGTAGTGGCGTAGCGATAGTTGTAGATTTGATTCATAATCGGGGGAATGAACTATTTGCATTTCCTAACATACATACATACAATACGTAATATTTTAAAAATCGAGTATAAAATCGAAATTGAATATCGGATACGGTGAAGCTAATTCAATCTATTGGGACCCATTTTAGTAACGAAACTGAACGCCACGCTTTGTCTCAATACCAGAGCCAGAAAATGTATAATACAATTGAAAATCCCATGTGTACAAATCAAACTCACAACCATCGTGTTGTATAGTCTGTCGCTTGCCGCTGCGCCACGACGGCCCTTACATAATATGTAAATATATATATATATATATATATTATTTGTATGTACCTACTTAAAACGATCGTTGAATTTTAAGCTTTGGAAAATTTCTATTTTTTTTAAATCTCTCATTTGTGAATGCTTTCGAAAGTTATATACTTTAATTATCGTTTATCATTAAATCTCTTCATGAGTTCATTGCATCTTGCCCCATCAGTGTACCACAGCATTAATTTTTGTATGGAGTAAGATATTTTTTATTATAAATTAAAATTAAAATGCGACCTTCAAGCACTACAGCGTCTGACTGTAAAAACGGCTGTGGTTTCGATTTCTAGTCGGGAAAGTAAACGAATTTTATTTTAAATTTAAATTTTGGAGGTATTAGGAGTTGAATGGCGGAGTTTAACGTCGCACTTTTCCTCGACAACAGAACGAAGAAATTAAATTATAAAGTGGGAATCGAACCCACAACGTGTCGCGTTAACAGTTACACTTTTGTGCCTCTGCACCACGACTGGCCTGATTATATATACAATTGCTACAGTTTAATCTCGGCTACCCTAATTCGTCAATCCGGGACGTGATAAGCGTTTACACTTTGAATATTCATCGCTATACGTTTGTCATGTTGGTGCGATTGTAGGGTAGTTGATATGAATTTAACTACTGAGCTGTGTGCGAGATACAGTGTGAATTTGAAGAAAGAGATATAAAAATGTTACTTGAAATAATTGGATTTTTATAAATTTTGTGTGGAAATTAGCTTTTTCGGTGAAATTAGTTGCTTACTCTATTATTGAATATCTAGCCGTACGAAAAGATATATTGTTCTGGCGGCTCTTGTATATTTTGAATAATAACTGGATAGGCAGAGGGAACCTAGTGTCTAAGCACTTCTTTTCTCACTTCCGTTTAGTTTCCGATTTTTTTCGTATGTGAACGTTAAAACTCTACGCCGCGCTTTCATTTGTTACAGGACTATAATAAGTCTCCGCGTAGGAATCGAACACATTTCGGCGCGCTTAAAGTCAAACGCTGTTTTTTAAATTATTTTATTATTTCATATTTTTTAAGTCACTGAACGGATTTACATCAATAAGATATTAAAAGATAAGTCTTGAAAAGCCAAGAACTATTAGATACGTGACGTTAAAAACATTATGGCGACTGTGAACTTAAGTATTTTATATTTATTTTAGCTCGATACCTTCACGCGATCTCGAGATAAATTATCTAGACAGACGAACAGACGGACAACAAAGTGATCCTATGAGGATTCTGCTTTTACCTTTTGAGTTACGGAACCCTAAAAATGAGAGTACCAGAATGTAAATCGTCGAAAGTGAAATATTATGTCAATATATGCGGAAAAACTATTTAGAAACTTTGATTGCGTCTCGTGGAATATTTTAAAAAGTAGAAATACATACGCCATTGCTACAATAATTTATAAATAGGTACATACATACTGAATATATATAGAGTAAAATAAAATGAAGATATTTCAAATGCAAAATTCACATAATAGTTTACGTCTCACTCACTCGTACTGTAAGATTAAATTCGCCCGCATTTGTAGCGTTCGCGATAAGCGTTTAATTTTATATCTCTATATTGTTTTGAAATATTTAGTAGCAACAATGTTTTATTTCTTATCTGTTGTGTCCCGCTCCCGTATTTTGTTAGATACTGAGGGATCTGCGGTGGGGCTGAAAAAGCGATGGTCGTCGGTTCGATATCCACTCGATATGAGAGAGATGATTTGCGTTTCTTCCTCGCTCTGGTCACAAGACAAAGAGCGAAGTTGTGTTCCAACACACGACAAGCGATATATTGAAAATTGTGGGATGCATGTGGAGCAATGGAAAGTAGTGTTAAGACATTTGTCTTAACACTACTTTCCATTTCACTAATATAACTACACTAATATAATCAGATACAGTGTGAAGCTAAAATAAATAATAAAAAAACATAAATAAAAAAAAACAACAACAATAATCTCCATCTCCATATATAATAAAAGGATAGAAAAGTCAATTCTGTACATGAAAGATATAAAAAAAATAAAAATTAGGTCGGTTAATATGTCGATTATAGAACCTAAAAAACCACTCAGCAGAATTCTTGTCTGTCTGTCTGTCTGTCTGTCTGTCTGTCTGTCTGTCGGTTTGTTTGTGCGTCAATCACGCAAAAACTACCTGACAGAAATTGATGAATTTTTGCATGGTGTTAGCCTAGGGCCTCAAGGTACATTTTTTTTGGGTTTCATTCCGAATTTCATGATAGCTTTCTTTAAAAAAAATAAAAACTGAAAAATATAAATTACCTAAAATACCGATAACTACTGTATGAAATTAATTTAATTTTGGCATGGTAATAGTTCAAAGCCTAATGTCACTTATAGGATAGTTTTTATCATGGAGTATAAAGAAATTTTTGTAGAAAAAATTACATAATTATATTTTTTAATAAAAAAAATCGACTTCTTCAATTTCAACCGGATTTCACACTCTGAACTTAACTAAACTTTCACCAAACTACCCCTTATATGTACCCTTTCTAATAAAAAAAGAATCATTAAAATCGGTTGAATTGATATTGACTTATACGTTCATTTGTCGCGCATATACTTAATGTAAATTTGAGATTTATATGATTTTCTCATAGATACCATTGTTGGATATAAACTAAATTAAAATAAGACTACACGGGACGCATTAGCTTTCAAATAAAAAAAGAATCATTAAAATCGGTTCATACAATCAAAAGTTCTAAGGTAACAAGGCTAAAAAATACAGCCCAATTGATGACCCCTTTTAAGAAGTCGGTTAATAGTAATCTGACATAATTAAATTACGACTATTTCATTTAACCACATTTTAAAAGAAGAAAGTAAATTGAGGCCGTTCGTTGCACAGGGGCACAAAGTGTAACTGTTGTGGGTTCGATGACCACGCAAGGAAACGAAATATTTATTTAAATTTATATTTCCATTTCATCGCTCTGGTGTCGAGGTAAAGTGCGGCGTTGAGTTTCACTACTCAGCACGCAATACAGCGTGAAGCTAAAAAAGGAAGTATAATCAATATTTGTTCAGTCTACCATAATTATTATTTTAAACGTCAACGTTGGTGATATTAACAAACATAATAAAGTAGGTATATTTTACGGGATTAGCTCATATGGCGATGTGTAGAATAAAAAGTATATGTATTTGGAAAGTAAATTCTGATTGTGAGTTCATAGTTTATAAAAGTTTATATTGTGTTTAGATGGATCACGTGGTGATGTCAATACGTTTTAATGTCATCTTATGTTATCTGTTAAAATAGCGTGAAGCTGATTAAACTTAGTGTTATATTCAAAAGAAATTAATTGTATGTAATACATAATATGTAATTTATTAATACGTTTTAAGTATGAAAAAAAGAAAAAATGCAATATAATTACATTTGTGTTTCCTTCCTATATTTTGTATTTCTATTATATATCGATATATCAGGAACGTAAATGCGGGAACAGAGTTGCATGCCATTTTAGTACAGAGTAACCTCTAAAAAATGTATTTACTAAACTGAATAAAAAGAATGTGTGATTCCTCTATACAATATATTATTCTATATTATACATAAAACAGGTTAAAACAGTGCATATGAAGGTATCCTCCTGTAGTATAACTATTTTCAATTACTATGAACACTACATTGTCGATACTAATGTGGTATTACAATACATTTTGAATATTTTTCCGCCATTATGATGACATAGACAATTTTTTTAATTTGAAAAAATAATATATTAACTATAAGAACGTTGGTAGTTTTTCAAAAGGTATAAGAATAAAAAAATGCCTAAACTATGCTTCTTCGCAAGTGGTTGTAATAACTATTGGTATCTATTTTCCAAAAAAATCACTATAAATATTAAATATGCTCAATTATACAGAGTTTTTTTGTTAGGACCACTTTAAATGAAACCACAGTTTAACTACTCTATAAAAGCCTATTACATATTAAATTAAAAACCTGAAAATAAAAAAGTTATTTTGTCAAACAAAATAAATAATAAAATTATCGTTGTAAAATAAAATACAATTTGTTAAGAACGATGCACGCACACATAAACCTATCAAAGGGAAACCGCCGCATACGCCTCATTGCGAAATCGAGTCGTAGGTATTGGCGGCAAAGTTCAAAGGTCTAAAAATTTTAGTACTATTTTTGTAGTAGTATGTGTTTACACTATTGGTACCTATGCGTAACCGCGTCATACGAAATATAGATATGAATAAACATTGTGAAATGAAAAAAAAACCTACGTCTTCACTGTTGATGTATCTTGCTTAAATTCTTTAGGTACGGGTTTAAACTATTTTACCCTATATGCCCAAATGTAACTGTAACGCGACGTTGTGGGTCCGATCCACACATGCAGGATTGAATTATAATTTAATAATATTTTCATTTCGCACATCAGCCACACATTATACCAAATATCTTACACTAAGTTGCCCTACTAAGGGCGGGATAAAGCGTGGATCTGGTTTTAACTTTATGTGAACCGATTAAAATAAAGTCCAGTCCAGTTGAGGCCAGTCGTGGCGCAGCGGCACAAAGTGTGACTGTAAAACCGACTGGTTCTCTGAGTTCGATCCCCACACGAGGAGATGAAATATTTACTTAAATTTATATTTCCATTTCTTCGCTCTGGGGTCAAGGTTAAGCACGGCGTTGCGTTCTGCCACTCAACACGCAATGCCTCCAGAATTCGGTAGAAAGTGGGGAACGGAGTGTCTTAATACTAGGTTCCTCCCTCTGACTAGCATGAAGCTGCTTAAAATAAAACTAATACTTAATATTTAAGGGCAGTTTGCCAGAGTACAAACAAAAAAAGTATTTAAATCGGTTAAGCCGTTTCTGAGATTATCGTGAAGAAACGCACATATAGTAAGTATCGATAAGTTGTGTTTTTATTTCAAACATTCAATTGAAGATTCTTATGGGAGGTACGAAAATGCGACCTAAAGTTTTAACAACTTTCTCATAAAAAATCTTTATTACATTGCAAACATACATTATAAGTATATCAAAACACGAACATAATTCAGTGTGTTAAGTAAATAATTCTGTGGTTTAAGCGGGTGAAGCCGCGAGCGGGTCGCTAGTATATAATAAAAGGATAGAAAAGTCAATTCTGTACATGAAAGATATAAAAAAAAAAAAAAAATTAGGTCGGTTAATATGTCGATTATAGAACCTAAAAAACCACTCAGCAGAATTCTTGTCTGTCTGTCTGTCTGTCTGTCTGTCTGTCTGTCGGTTTGTTTGTGCGTCAATCACGCAAAAACTACCTGACAGAAATTGATGAATTTTTGCATGGTGTTAGCCTAGGGCCTCAAGGTACATTTTTTTTGGGTTTCATTCCGAATTTCATGATAGTTTTTTTTTAAAAAAAAAAAAAACTGAAAAATATAAATTACCTAAAATACCGATAACTACTGTATGAAATTAAATTAATTTTGGCATGGCAATAGTTCAAAGCCTAATGCCACTTATATGATAGTTTTTATCATGAAGTATAAAGAATTTTTTGTAGAAAAAATTACATAATTACATTTTTTAATAAAAAAAATCGACTTCTTCAATTTCAACCGGATTTCACACTCTGAACTTAACTAAACTTTCACCAAACTACCCCTTATATGTACCCTTTCTAATAAAAAAAGAATCATTAAAATCGGTTGAATTGATATTGACTTATACGTTCATTTGTCGCGCATATACTTAATGTAAATTTGAGATTTATATGATTTTCTCATAGATACCATTGTTGGACATAAACTAAATTAAAATAAGACTACACGGGAGGCATTAGCTTTCAAATAAAAAAAGAATCATTAAAATCGGTTCATACAATCAAAAGTTCTAAGGTAACAAGTATAAAAAATACAGTCCAATTGATGACCCCTTTTAAGAAGTCGGTTAATAGTAATCTGACATAATTAAATTACGACTATTTCATTTAACCACATTTTAAAAGAAGAAAGTAAATTGAGGCCGTTCGTTGCACAGGGGCACAAAGTGTAACTGTTGTGGGTTCGATGACCACGCAAGGAAACGAAATATTTATTTAAATTTATATTTCCATTTCATCGCTCTGGTGTCGAGGTAAAGTGCGGCGTTGAGTTTCACTACTCAGCACGCAATGCCTACAGAATTCCGAGAAAAGTAGGGAACAGAGTGTTGTTGTTAACACTAGAGGTCCTATGCCTACCCTGCTGTGTGCGGGATACAGCGTGAAGCTAAAAAAAGAAGTATAATCAATATTTGTTCAGTCTACCATAATTATTATTTCAAACGTCAACGTTGGTGATATTAACAAACATAATAAAGTAGGTATATTTTACGGAATTAGCTCATATGGCGATGTGTAGAATAAAAAGTATATGTATTTGGAAAGTAAATTCTGATTGTGAGTTCATAGTTTATAAAAGTTTATATTGTGTTTAGATGGATCACGTGGTGATGTCAATACGTTTTAATGTCATCTTATGTTATCTGTTAAAATAGCGTGAAGCTGATTAAACTTAGTGTTATATTCAAAAGAAATTAATTGTATGTAATACATAATATGTAATTTATTAATACGTTTCAAGTATGAAAAAAAGAAAAAATGCAATATAATTGCATTTGTGTTTCCTTCCTATATTTTGTATTTCTATTATTTAAATCGATATATCAGGAACGTAAATGTGGGAACAGAGTTGCATGCCATTTTAGTACAGAGTAACCTCTAAAAAATGTATTTACTAAACTGAATAAAAAGAATGTGTGATTCCTCTATACAATATATTATTCTATATTATACATAAAACAGGTTAAAACAGTGCATATGAAGGTCCTCCTGTAGTATAACTATTTTCAATTACTATCAACACTACATTGTCGATACTAATGTGGTATTACAATATGAATGAAATTTTTCCGCCATTATGATGACATAGACAATTTTTTTAATTTGGAAAAATAATATATTAACTATAAGAACGTTGGTAGTTTTTTAAAAGGAATTCTTATAGAATAAAAAATTGCCTAAACTATGCTTCTTCGCAAGTGGTTGTAATAACTATTGGTATCAATTTTCCAAAAAATCACTATAAATATTAAATATGCTCAATTATACAGAGTTTTTTTGTTAGGACCACTTTAAGTGAAACCACAGTTTAACTACTCTATAAAAGCCTATTACATATTAAATTAAAAACCCGAAAATAAAAAAGTTATTTTTTCAAACAGAATCTCCATCTCCATATATAATAAAAGGATAGAAAAGTCAATTCTGTACATGAAAAATATAAAAAAAATAAAAATTAGGTCGGTTAATATGTCGATAAAAAATTAATATGTTTAAAGTTAATATGTCGACTAAAACTTGACGCTATGACGGTACAATTGAGAGAACTGAGATTTCTGGTTGTAGCACTAGTTGTATTTTAATTAGGTTAAATTCCCACTAAGTGGAAGAATATATTTATTTTTCTGCCCGTAAAAACAAACGAAGCGAAGCCTTGTGTTCCGCTATACTATCTAAAGAAATTGGAAAGTGCAAAATTGAGTAAGTGCACCACTATCTTATTTGAAATTCTTTCCTCTCTCCTTTATAAATTTTCATAGGATTGAAATGTAATAGTGACGTCTTTGAACAATAGTATATGTTCATAACTGTTAAAGTTAATTATCGAACAAATGGTTTACAACTCTGATGATACAAAGACATTCTGCTTCAGCTGATAATTTAATTAAAATGTCTACCGGATGATCAATTAGCCTGCAGTTTACGTTTTAATTGTTATTATGTATGATGTTACGTAACGTTTCTTTACGTTTATTTATTTATATACATATTACATTTAATGAATTAAATATATTTTATAAAAGGTTCACATATGTGATAACATGTTCACACATGTGGTCCACATATGTGACCACATATTCACACATGTGGTCCACACACGTGACCACATATTCACACATGTGGTCCACATATGTGACCACATGATCACACATGTAAACTTCATATGTGACTACATATCACACATGTGGTCTACATATGTGACTACATATTACACATGTGATATGCCCATGTGAATACTTATTCACACATGTGGTACACATATATGACCACACGATGCCACATGTGGTCCACATATGTGACCACATGATCAAATATGTGGTCCACATATGTGAGCACATAAACACACATGTGGTCCACACACGTGACAACATATTCACACATGTGGTCCACACACGTGACCACATATTCACACATGTGGTCCACATATGTGACCACATGATCACACATGTAATCTTCATATGTGACTACATATCACACATGTGGTCTACATATGTGACAACATATCACACATGCGATCTGCACATGTGAATACTTACTCACACATGTGGTTCACATATATGACCACACGATTCCACAAAAGTGTCCACATATGTGACCACATGTTCACATATGTGGTCCACATATGTGAGCACATATACACACATGTGGTCCACACACGTGACCACATATTCACACATGTGGTCCACATATGTGACCACATGATCACCCATGTAATCTTTATATGTGACTACATATCACACATGTGGTCCACATATGTGACCACATTTTCCCACATGTGGTCCACATACGCGACCACATATTCACACATGTGGTCCACATATGTGACCACAAATTCTCACGTGTGGTCCACATGAAAGACCACATATTCACACATGTGGTCCACATATGTGACCACAGGATCACCCATGTAATCTTCATATGTGACTACATATCACACATGTGGTCCACATATGTGACCACATGATCACATATGTGGTCCACATATGTGAGCACATAAACACACATGTGGTCCACACACGTGACCACATATTCACACATGTGGTCCACACACGTGACCACATATTCACACATGTGGTCCACATATGTGACCACATGATCACATATGTGGTCCACATATGTGAGCACATAAACACACATGTGGTCCACACACGTGACCACATATTCACACATGTGGTCCACACACGTGACCACATATTCACACATGTGGTCCACATATGTGACCACATGATCACACATGTAATCTTCATATGTGACTACATATCACACATGTGGTCTACATATGTGACAACATATCACACATGCGATCTGCACATGTGAATACTTACTCACACATGTGGTTCACATATATGACCACACGATTCCACAAAAGTGTCCACATATGTGACCACATGTTCACATATGTGGTCCACATATGTGAGCACATATACACACATGTGGTCCACACACGTGACCACATATTCACACATGTGGTCCACATATGTGACCACATGATCACCCATGTAATCTTCATATGTGACTACATATCACACATGTGGTCCACATATGTGACCACATTTTCCCACATGTGGTCCACATACGCCACCACATATTCACACATGTGGTCCACATATGTGACCACAAATTCTCACGTGTGGTCCACATGAAAGACCACATATTCACACATGTGGTCCACATATGTGACCACAGGATCACCCATGTAATCTTCATATGTGACTACATATCACACATGTGGTCCACATATGTGTCCACAAATTCTCACATGTGGTCCACATGAAAGACCACATATTCACACATGTGGTCCACATATGGGACCATATATTTACACATGTGGTCCACATATGTGACCACAAATTCTCACATGTGGTCCACATATGTGACCACATTTTCCCACATGTGGTCCACATACGCGACCACGTATTCACACATGTGGTCCACATATGTGACCACACATTCTCACATGTGGTCCACATGAAAGACCACATATTGACACATGTGGTCCACATATGTGACCACATATTCACACATGTGGTCCACATATGTGACTACATATTCACACATGTGATCTATATATGTGACTACACATTCACATAAAAAATTTTTTACTACACGAATAAATTTCAATAACAGTTTTATAATTTAAAAAAGTTTATTTTTTATGTAGGCTGTCTCCTATCTGAAGTGTAGTTAAATGGAAAAACTAGGAGGACCAGTGTGTGTGTCAGTGATGACCTATTGCGTTGAGAGACAAGGTCCTTCATCCTTAGCCTCATTCGCAGGCTCCAAGTCAGCTATGGAGACAGCTATTTCTCTAAGCTACTGAATTAGAAACGATGGTACGACGAAAGAAGGTTACCGACACATTGTTTCGGTAAATGAGCGATGTATAAATGCACTTTGTCACGAAAGGTATTTTAAATTTGTATTGAAACGAACTGAAAAGTCAAAAATTAAAAGGAGTTATAAAATGTAATTTATCACATGAATTCACAAAACAATCTATACCTATTTTTTATTTTAAGAATTAAAAAAATGATGTTAGTTTTGTCTTGCCTGACCTTGTCGCACTCATTATCTTATTAATGTGATTAATCTCCATATATAATAAAAGGATAGAAAAGTCAATTCTGTACATGAAAGATATAAAAAAAATAAAAATTAGGTCGGTTAATATGTCGATTATAGAACCTAAAAAACCACTCAGCAGAATTCTTGTCTGTCTGTCTGTCTGTCTGTCTGTCTGTCTGTCTGTCGGTTTGTTTGTGCGTCAATCACGCAAAAACTACCTGACAGAAATTGATGAATTTTTGCATGGTGTTAGCCTAGGGCCTCAAGGTACATTTTTTTTGGGTTTCATTCCGAATTTCATGATAGTTTTCTTTAAAAAAAAAAACAAAAACTGAAAAATATAAATCACCTAAAATACCGATAACTACTGTATGAAATTAAATTAATTTTGGCATGGTAATAGTTCAAAGCCTAATGTCACTTATAGGATAGTTTTTATCATGGAGTATAAAGAATTTTTTGTAGAAAAAATTACATAATTATATTTTTTAATAAAAAAAATCGACTTCTTCAATTTCAACTGGATTTCACACTCTGAACTTAACTAAACTTTCACCAAACTACCCTTTATATGTACCCTTTCTAATAAAAAAAGAATCATTAAAATCTGTTGAATTGATATTGACTTATACGTTCATTTGTCGCGCATATACTTAATGCAAATTTGAGATTTATATGATTTTCTCATAGATACCATTGTTGAATATAAACTAAATTAAAATAAGACTACACGGGACGCATTACCTTTCAAATAAAAAAAGAATCATTAAAATCGGTCATACAATCAAAAATTCTAAGGTAACAAGGATAAAAATACAGTCCAATTGATGACCTCTTTTAAGAAGTCGGTTAATAGTAATCCGACATAATTAAATTACGACTATTTCATTTAACCACATTTTAAAAGAAGAAAGTAAATTGAGGCCGTTCGTTGCACAGGGGCACAAAGTGTAACTGTTGTGGGTTCGATGACCACGCAAGGAAACGAAATATTTATTTAAATTTATATTTCCATTTCATCGCTCTGGTGTCGAGGTAAAGTGCGGCGTTGAGTTTCATTACTCAGCACGCAATGCCTACAGAATTCCGAGGAAAGTAGGGAACAGAGTGTCTTAACACTAGGTGTCCTATGCCTACCCTGCTGTGTGCGGGATACAACGTGAAGCTAAAAAAAGAAGTATAATCAATATTTGTTCAGTCTACCATAACTATTATTTTAAACGTCAACGTTGGTGATATTAACAAAAATAATAAAGTGAGTATATTTTTTGGGATTAGCTCATATGGCGATATGTAGAATAAAAAGTATTTGGAAAGTAAATTCTGTTTGTGAGTTCATTGTTTATAAAAATTTATATTGTGTTTAGATGGATCACGTGGTGATGTCAATACGTTTTAATGTCATCTTATGTTATCTGTTAAAATAGCGTGAAGCTGATTAAACTTAGTGTTATATTCAAAAGAAATTAATTGTATGTAATACATAATATGTAATTTATTAATACGTTTCAAGTATGAAAAAAAGAAAAAATGCTATATAATTGCATTTGTGTTTCCTTCCTATATTTTGTATTTCTATTATTTATATCGATATATCAGGAACGTAAATGTGGGAACAGAGTTGCATGCCATTTTAGTACAGAGTAACCTCTAAAAAATGTATTTACTAAACTGAATAAAAAGAATGTGTGATTCCTCTATAGAATATATTATTCTATATTATACATAAAACAGGTTAAAACAGTGCATATGAAGGTCCTCCTGTAGTATAACTATTTTCAATTACTATCAACACTACATTGTCGATACTAATGTGGTATTACAATACATTTTGAATATTTTTCCGCCATTAGGATGACATAGACAATTTTTTTAATTTGAAAAAATAATATATTAACTTAAGAACGTTGGTAGTTTTTCAAAAGGTATAAGAATAAAAAATTGCCTAAACTATGCTTCTTCGCAAGTGGTTGTAATAACTATTGGTATCTTTTCACCAAAAAATCACTATAAATATTAAATATGCTCAATTATACAGAGTTTTTTTGTTAGGACCACTTTAAATGAAACCACAGTTTAACTACTCTATAAAAGCCTATTACATATTAAATTAAAAACCCGAAAATAAAAAAGTTATTTTTTCAAACAAAATAAATAATAAAATTATCGTTGTAAAATAAAATACAATTTGTCAAGAACGACGCACGCACACATAAACCTATCAAAGGGAAACCGCTGCATACGCTTCATTGCGAAATCGAGTCGTAGGTTTTGGCGGCAAATTTCTAAACATTTTAGTACTATTTTTGTAGTAGTATGTGTTTACATTATTGGTACCTATGCGTAACCGCGTCATACGAAATATAGATATGAATAAACATTGTGAAATGAGAAAAAAACCTACGTCTTCACTGTTGATGTATCTTGCTTAAATTCTTTAGGTACGGGCTTAAAATATTTTACCCTATATGCCCAATTGTGACTGTAATGCGACTGTTGTGGGTCCGATCCCCACATGGAGGATTGAATTATAGTTTAATAATATTTTCATTTCGCACATCAGTCACACATTATACGCATTATCTTAACACTAAGTTGCCCTGCTAAGGGCGGGATAAAGCGTGGATCTGGTTTTAACTTTGTGTGAACCGATTAAAATAAAGTCCAGTCCAGTTGAGGCCAGTCGTGGCGCAGCGGCACGAAGTGTGACTGTAAAACCGACTGGTTCTCTGAGTTCGATCCCTACACGAGGAGATGAAATATTTACTTAAATTTATATTTCCATTTCTTCGCTCTGGGGTCGAGGTTAAGCACGGCGTTGCGTTCTGCCACTCAACGCGCAATGCGTCCAGAATTCGGTAGAAAGTGGGGAACGGAGTGTCTTAATACTAGGTTCCTCCCTCTGACTAGCATGAAGCTGCTTAAAATAAAACTAATACTTAATATTTAAGGGCAGTTTGCCAGAATACAAACAAAAAAAGTATTTAAATCGGTTAAGCCGTTTCTGAGATTATCGCACATATAGTAAGTATCGATAAGTTGTGTTTTTATTTCAAACATTCAATTGAAGATTCTTATGGGAGGTACGAAAATGCGACCTAAAGTTTTAACAACTTTCTCATAAAAAACATCATTACATTGCAAACATACATTATAAGTATATCAAAACACGAACATAATTCAGTGTGTTAAATAAATAATTCTGTGGTTTAAGCGGGCGAAGCCGCGAGCGGGTCGCTAGTATTCAATAAAGCTAAAAAGAAAATATTTAAAGTGATACTTTTATCTAATCTGTAAGAAAAATAGGGTTCATTGGTCGTGATATTGTGTCTCCATAAAATGTTGCTTATAGTACGAATGCACTTAAGTTCTACTTAGCGTACTTATAATGAACGAACTATTGATTAATAATGAAAGTCATTATTATTGATAAACTTTGTATGTCTGATAAAGATGATGAAGGAAATAGATGATGAAGATTAGGCTATAAGAAGAAAACAAAATTTAAGTCAAATAAATTACAGCAATTTGATTATAGGTAAACGGAACCTAATGTTAAGACACTCTGTTCCCGACATTTTGCCGAATTCTGGAGGCATTGCGTGTTGAGTGGCAACGCCGCGCTTTGCTTCGACATCAGAGCGAAGAAATGAAAATATAAATTTCAAATCAATATTTCATCTTCTTGAGTGGGGATCGAACCCACAACCAGTCGGTTTTACAGTCAAACTTTGTACCGTTGCGCCACGACTGTCATTGAAATAAACCAAACTTTATTAAATTATTTAAAGTATCAAAAAAAAATATTTAAATAAACACAAATATATCTTGTTTCCAGTGGTATTTCTACGTGAGAAGACGACATTTGGCCAATGAATGGAAGATACAGCCTACAAAATGGTTATCACCTGAGCTGGAGCGCCATGAGATCATGGTGGGAACGCTGTCTCTGCTATTTGTAGGGTCTTTTTCAGCTTTCCTAGCGTGCTACATATATAATGAGAATCCATCTACAGTGTACTACCAATTCGACGAGTACGGCTGGTTGTGGTTCTTCTTGCAGTTCCCTGTTATATTCATATATACTGTAAGTTTTTTGTTTTTTTTTTTTTTATATTTTGGAGGTTTATAAGATATTACAGAAAGTGGTGAACGGAGTATCTTAACACTAGGTTCCCTCTACCAACAGGGTACTGCTTCACGACTGATACAGCGTGAAGCTGAAAAAAAAGTGTTATGATTTTCTGTACGGGCCTAGTAATTTTGCAACGATGGTGATTGAACCATATAACCGTAGGTTTTAATCCTACAAGAGAACATTATTCAATTCAACCCTTCAAACCCCAAAATCTTTAAAATATAAAATCAATAGCAATCTTCATAGCTCTTTATATATTAAAACTGAAAAAAATCATGTCAAATCAAAAACATCTTGTTATTTGAACAATCTATTTCTTACTAAAAATATTATAAATAAATCGATAACAACTAGATAATTTAAGCCGATTATGATATAGAGTCAATAAACCATTAAAATATTATTAACACACGTAAATTGTTTATGAAATAAAATCAGTCATATTAATAGTATTCATTAATTATAATTATAACAAACAGTTCAAACAGGTCACGTCCAACGATACAATATTGCATCAATGCAATATTGTATGCAGATATTAATTACATCTAATGATGCCATCGTGGCGCATTGGGACAGCTCACGTGATAGTTGTGGGTTCGATATCCACTCAAGAGAATCGTTATAATTAAATTATATTCATTTTCTAGCTCTAATAGACAATCTGGTACAGCTTTGAGTTGAGCAACTCAATACAAATTGTCCCAAAAAATTAGCGTAAAGTGGGTAACAGTGTGTCTTAACACTAGATTTCCTCTAGGGTAGACACCCTATACCCCTAAGGTATATACTATTAGGTTATAGGTTTTTATATTATAATTAAGCTGTGGGAACTCTTATCTATATATTTTTGTCTGTTTTTTATGTTTTATTTCACATTTAGAAAAGAAAAATATTTTCCTAAAAAACATTAAAATATTCACGTAGCGGGATTTTAAAAAAGGGATCTATGTCTTCTATTCCCTCCATAAATTAACACTCATCGTATTCCCCACGACTATGTTTTAATATTAATTCCAATCAAAAGTACAATAATATAATCTGTTAAGTTATAATATCCGCCACATTAGATTTAACATCGAATCATCATTTATATACATGTATAAAAAAAGCTTTTTTTTATTAAATTTAAATATTCTAGGACTATACAACATACATCCTGCATCGACTCTACCACACGCCGTGGCTCTACAAGCACTTCCACAAGCTGCATCACAAGTACAAGCAGCCCACTGCCTTCTCAGTCACCGCCATACATCCGGTGGAGATTATGCACGTTCAACTGACCATGTGCCTACCGTTGTTCACTGTACCTGTCCATTGGTGTAAGTTTTTTTTGTTATTATATACTTTTAGCTTCACGCTGTATCTCGCATATAACAGATTTCTGATCTATTTTGAGAAAATATTTATTAAGCAAAAAATATATAAAATGTTTGTTTGTTTGTAATGTTAACTAATGTTAAAGACACTATGTTTCCATTAAAGTCACTTCCGTTCTCCACTTTCCATCAAATTTTGGAGGTACTGCGTGTGGAATGGTGGGAGACAATGCCGCGCTTTGCCTCGTTATCAGAGCGAGGAAATCAATATATTAAATATTTCATTTTCTCGAGTGGGAATCAAAAACAAGAAAATAAAAACAAATATCGTCTATACGTTTCTAAATTATTATGAGAGATATTCTACATAATTGCAATAATTTAATATAAGTGATAAGCATCACTTAATAACAAATACTTCACAACGAGGTTCCTTTCAATAAGAGCCGTTACCTACGTGAAACTGTCTCCGATTGACACATTTCCATTGCTTTTATTTATAATCTTCACCGCCTACCCTAACACGAGATTGTTAACTACATATAATTATCTATGACTAACTAAGTACTTAAATCTCTTTCTTAGAAAATGATTTATATAAATCAGGATTTATATATTACCTGTTATTATTTTATTGTAATAAATATTGATATGAAATGATAAAGATGGCGTTAATAAATTATCTTTGATACTAATTACATATCTCACTCACTCACGACTCACGTTTTTGTTTAATAAATTAAAATTGTTACCATTTTCTAAAAAAATAATACATTTTGAGGCTCGCTCTAGTAATGGTGCAAAGCGCGGCGTTCAATTTCGCCAATTGGAATTGTCTTAATAATTAACAGAATATATTAACACTTGAGTCCCAGGTTTCCTCTGGGAACCTCTAGGACTCAAGGATACACACAGCACACCACACAATATGAGCCTAATAAAAGAGTTTGTAAGCCTATAAATTCCTTTTTTTTCTTCCCATCTACATATTTCAGTTATTGTTAGTAACAAATTTGTTCGACTATCTTTTATGTATATAATTTAGTTAAGTTAAACATATATTTAGATGCTTGTCAATTATGCCATATGCATATTTTTCCATTAATCTTCATTTTCTAAAATACATAGAAAAGTATTGTTTTAAATTCCTTTCATTATAAATTCAACAAATCTGGCCAAAATTGAAAATAAATTCAAAAATATATGAAGGTAATAATAATACCTATAAAATCGACCGGTTGAGGGTTCGACCACTCGAGGAGATGAAATATTTACTTACCATTTCTTTGCTCTGGTGTCGAGGCTAAGCGCTGCGTTGTGTTTTGTCACTCAACACGCGATGCCTCCAGAACTCAGCAGAAAGTGGGGAGCGGAGAGTCCTAACACTAGGTTCCCTCTGCTTACTTTGCTGTGTGCGGGATACAGCGTGAAGCTGATTTAATTTAATTTTAATAATAATAAATATCTACTTTCTAATTTTTCCAGTACCATTCTACGCAGTGGCACTATACAATTACTACCATGGTATAATAGACCACTCCGGCATCAACTTTGAGGCGTACTGGTGGCAGCCGTGGCAGCCCCCAGCGTCGTTCCACGATCAACACCACGAGTTCTTCCATTGTAACTTTGGATTTAACATGTCTTTATGGGATAAGGTACGAATATATTTTCATTTTTTTTAGCAATGGATGTAATTCATTGAAATATGGTTTATTTTTCAAATAGGTTATTGTAATAAGTACTTATTAATTATTAATACAAAAATGTTAAATAGTTAGAGTCGAGGCAAAGCGCGGCGTTGAGTTCTGCTATTCAACACGCAATGCCTCCAAAAATTCGGCAGAAAGTGGGGAACGGAGTGTCTTAACACTAGGTTCCCTCTGCCTACCCTGCTGTGTGCGGGATACAGCGTGAAGCTAATGTTAAATAGTTAAAAGTTTACATATGTAACAGGAACTTAACCGCCACTCGCTGCGCCGCAACGTATACTTAAAAAGTAAAATATATTTTTATGAATTTCTAGTTGCACGGAACAATGAGAAAAATCCACCGAGTATACACTGAAGACACCTACCACGGGGAAGCCCCTGCCATCGATACACCTGAAGCTAAAAAGATCATTGAGCAAGATCCTGAAGCCAAAGAATACGTCGAAAATCTTAAAGCTAATTTAAATAAATAGTTATTTTATATATTAATTTACAAAAAAAACTTAAAAAATGTCTACTTAGTATAATTTATTATGTATATATAAGGGAATTAAAAAAATGTAATATACAGTATTTCTACAAATTATCTCGTTTTTATCATGTTTATAATTTTTAATTCATTAAGGCTACAGTCACAAAATCGAAAAGATAACATTATCGTTAATTTACTAAAAGCGGAGAAAAGAAGTGCTTTAATGAGAATTGAGTCTCTTAAAACTAGGTTCCCAGATTCCCTCTGCTTACCCTGCTATGTGGGGGGTATACAGGTATTGAGAGTAGCGGAAGTCAACGCCGTGCTTTGACTCATTATCAGAGTAGAATATTAAAAAATTTAAATATTACATTTCCTCAAGTGGTAATTGCATCCACAACTTTTTACAGCCACTCTTTCGCCCTGCGCCACGAATGGCCTAAATTTTAAACGTTTTAATTGAGAACAACATTATATATCTCGACTGGGAAATAATATGATTTAGTTCGGTTCCGAAAAGTTTTTCTGAGAAATATTCATACACACGCTTACATTTTACAATAATTTACGATGAACAGATGCTCTAGAGATTATATTTTATATTGAATAATAATGGTAAATAAATATTTTTAGATAAAAAGGCCAGTCGTGGCGCAGCGGCACAAGGTGTGACTGTAAATCGACTGGTTGTGGGTTCGATCCCCACTCGAGGAGATGAAATATTTACTTAAATTTATATTTCCATTTCTTCGCTCTGGTGTCGAGGCTAAGCGCGGCGTTGAGTTGTTCTGTAAATTTTAATTTAATTTAGGTAAAAAGTAGGTATTTAATAAACAATCTTTACGCAGTAGCAGTGTAGGCAGAGGTAGCCTAGTGTTGAGATATTCGGTTCCCCATTTCCCATCGGCGCTTTGTCTGTACAAGGAAATTAAAATAATGATTTTCCTCATCTAGGCATTGAGTTCACAACCGTCGCACTTACTGTCAGATACTGCGCGCTGCACCACAACGGTCTCAATTTGAACTTTAAATCTGAATAACGTTCAAAAATTAAGCTACTAGCAACAGTCAGGAAAATCTTTGGTCACTGATTTTGGTTTTAATAGAGTTTTGAGAGTCGAATCCACAATCATCGCGTTTAAAGTTCTATGGTGTCCCGTTACTCTGAAATGGACTAAATAAAAATTTGCTCTTCATTTAAACTTTTTTCCGGTTTACATTGTATCCCACACGTAGGTAACCTGAGAACATAGTGTTAAGGCACTCCGTTTCCCATTAAGACACTTTCAGTCCCCGCTGAGTGGCGAAACTTGCGTCAACACTAGAGCGACGAAGTAAAAATATTAAATATTTCATTTCCTCGAGGGGAAATCGGACTTACAACCTGTCGTCTTTACAGCCACACGTATGAACCACTGCACCAGGACTGGATGAAATTAATTTAAAATGTCTAAGATAAACGGTTTTTTTTTAATTTACAAAGATTTACCTCTTTTTGATAAACTATATTCTTTGTGAACATAAATATCAATTTTATTGATGAGACTTTCAAAGTAATTTGGGCAAATATAATAAGCTTTTTAACGGTTGAATTTTTTTTTATAATATAGTAGTCTTTATAATATAGTATTTATGGAAGTGTCTGTTTAGGAAAGTGAATAAAAAAGAAAAATCAGCTTCATGGTGTATCCCGCACACAGCAAGGGTGTGCGCCACAACTGGCCTCAAAAGTGAGTAATGCATTTCAAATTACTAGAGGACACGTTGACGCTTATAATATTACGCGTTTAAATTTATAAAAACAAAAATGTATATAATTATTCCTAAATATATGATATGATGCTGTGTAATATACTTATATCATAAGTTTAAGATATTTTTGCATTATTTGAAATAAACACTCTGAACTATTACTGTATATAAAATATATGGCAATTTTTATACTGCTTTGTCTCCACAAATTTTTGTAAAATCGGGTACATTTTTTACAAAAAAAAAAAGATACTTAAATATAAACTTTCCCCCGAGTGGATATCGAATCCACAACAATACCGTTCATAGTCAGATTTTGTAAATTTCAAGTGGTATTTATAGTGAAGTAATCATGGCATCAATTCGTCCGCTCAATATTTCACTATCAAGAGCTGGTTCCATTCTAAGCTCTGAAAGGCAAACAAGAATCAATTTAGTTTGAATTGCCTATGGAAATGATTTTATATTACAGTTTGCAATGTAAATCTTATCGACGGGAGGTTTCATTTAAATATACGTGGTAATACAATAGAGACGATGGTTTTTTTTTAATTATTTAAAAAAAATATATATTCAATACTTATTTCATTTGATTCTGAAATTTCAACTGAGGCTGTAGCTGTAGTGAAGCGGCACATCGTCTGATTGTAAACGCGAAGGTAAGGTGACCAATTCCTACTCGGCTTGAAAATGTTTTTTTTTTCATTTATTCAATTGGGTTAACGGACAAATTCCATTGTAAGGTTAGGCCATTAAACAAGCAATGTCTTAATATTGAACGATTCATGGGGAACAAAGTGTCTTGTGGCAGAAAGAGCTTGATGTTAAGACACTCCGTTTCCCTTGGTGTACATTGGTAATGTAATGGACATTGGCGTATTTGATCTTTGAATTCCGCACATTTAAATTCAAGAACTTTTGAATTTAAACTCGAGTTCTAATCTTGAGACAAAATGGGCTACTTTAGTTTGTACTACAGGAAGTTCCGAAAACCGGATAAAGTTGCCCAATTGGAAACCCCAGAACAAAAATACGTTTTTCCTTGTATTTTTTATATTAAGTAGAAGATCTGTACTAAATATAAATGTAGAAAGTTTGATGTACTAGAATTTATATCCATTAGTGACGTAATGAATAGTAAAACAAAAAAATATATTAGTTCCTCCCATTAAGAATCAAACCCACAACCAACAAATTTGTAATAACAAGTGAAATAAAAACTATTTTTAAACCTTTTTACTACGCCACACAATACTATTTTATTAAAAAAGTTGTTTGTACAATTACTATGTACTGTTTTACTGTTTTATTATAAATCAATAAAGTTACAACCTCATATAAAGGAGAACATAGTAATGTCTTTCGTTCAGCTTCATGCTCTATCCCACACACAGTAGGGTAGGCCGAGGGAACAAACACTGTTAAAACACTTCGTTGTCCATTGTCCGCCGAATTCTGGAGACATGCTCGAAACCAGAGCGAAGAAATAGAAGTATAAATTTAAATAAATATTTCATTTCTTTAAGTGGGGATCGAACCCAAAACCAGTCGGTTATACAGTCACAATTCGTGCTCCGGCGCCACGACTGACCTCATATTAAAGTAGAATTAAAGTTAAAAAAAACCGAAAAGTAAAAATTTATAGATACTTCATAGAAAAAAATAATTACAAACTAATATAGGTTGTCTGGCAGAGATTGCTTAAAGCAATAAGACCGCCTTTGGATACGTGTTATTTTTTCTTGTTTATGTGTTGTTAATTTTTTTTGTTTATATATATTTTGTGTGCAATAAAGTTTATTGTATTGTATTGTATTGTAATATATGTACCTCGTTTATTTCATACAAAATGAGCGCATATGCCCGCTATTAAACTTCAGTCTATTAACTTTATACGCTGCATTATCAGAACGTACATATATATATAACTATAACTATAACGTACTTCCTAATCACAGTGCAGTCTTTTTTCTTAAATACACATAAAATAACATTCATTTATTTCAAGCGGGCGTAACAGCACGAGGGCCGAGTCAATCTCCAAAACGGGTGTATTCGTGTCATGTGTTTTTAAATATTAATATTTAATGAGAATTTTATATCTCATTTAGAAGAGTGAAGTTCAAACAGTATAAATTTCCTATTAGCCTTCGATTTAAATAAAAATATTTCAGTTTGAAAAAAAAAATGCGCCCAGAGCAATCATAATTGGTGCCAGCGCGACCATAAATAATGAAATCATTGAAACAACAGTTACTAAAATAGATAAAACAAACATTTACTTGAACATGATAATTAAAAAAAGCAATAACAAAACATAACAAATAGTTCTACTAATAGTAGGTCAATCATAACTAAATAGGTGTGTAATAATCACATTTTTAGAAATTTTTGTTCTTAATGGACAGAAAATATTCAATAAAAACAATACAAATCAGAAAATTACATTCATACTACTACTACTAAAAGATTGTTCGTAAATTATAATTATACAAATTTTCACAATAAGTACAGAAAAATCTTTAAAAAATTAAATTTCTGTATGACTTAAACTTTAACCTTATTTCGCTCTCTCTTCTCTTAAAATAAGATTTATTGGAAGTTTAGAAAATTGAATAATCATCGAAGTCGAATAATTCTTTTGCATTACTAACTTTTAAGAGGAAGATAAGATATGCTCTTGGCTTTTCTTTGGAAGAATTTCAAGTTATGACAATGTAAAATTGTCGAGTTTTTAGTTACTTAAATAATCTACTGATGGCAAATATCTTATTAGAACGATACCTTTTGATGGCATTATGTAAAACTCATGTGTTGTAAATTCAACTTTCTTAACACTGTAATCTCTGAATCTCTAAAAGATTTTAAGTTATCACGAGCCAAAGCATTACTTATCTAATTAAGGTTTATTTTATTAGATTTGTTTCATTAAAAAAAGTCATCGTCATTAGAATTCACTCAAAGCACGCGTTTGCCTGCGAATATATCTGTCGGCAATCTATATACTATCTATACTTTTTTTTTCAGCTTCACGCTGTATCCCGCACACAGCAGGCTAGACAGAAGAAACCTAGTGTTAAGACACTCCGTTCCCCACTTTCTGCCGAATTCTGGATCTGGATTCTTCGAATTCTGGAGGCATTGCGTGTTGAGTGGCAGAACTCAACGCCGCGCTTAGCCACGACACCAGAGCGAAGGAATGGAAATATAAATTTAAATCTATATTTCTTGGTATTAGTTTATATTTAAATTTTTACTGCATATTATATGTATTTAGTTAAACGTCGTTTTCGAATAATATAGTTATATATTAAGTGAAATTTTACATAAAAACCGCATTTTTTAACTGTCCCAACAGTTAAAATTTAACTTTAAGCCCAATAGATGGTGCAGTGCATAAAGGATCAGTTGGAATGGCTAAGGAAAATTTGAAAACGTCTTAGTAATATGACTGTTAATAACAATATGTAATTTTAAAACTAAATTTGTCTGTAGTACGAACTACATGACATAATTGAATAAATAATTTGTTACAGTTACCGCTTCACAATATTAAATACAAAACATTACAAAACTTAAAGTTTCAAGAAAATTTATTTTATTTGAGAAAATAGAAGCAGATACGCAACGATGTCTATTTTTTTTTACGGAAAAGGACAAGGCACACGAGCATTTTGGTCACCTGATTTTAAGTGATTACTGCTGCCTACGATGCAAACTCGTGCAACTCCAGAGGAGCTAAAGGTGCAATTAATGTGGAGATAGACGCGCTTTTGGAAGGTACCCGTGTCATATCGACCTGGAAACACTGCTGCGGATAGGCCATTTCACCGTTCCGTGGCGCTTGGAAGAAAGTGCCTACGAAACCGCACAGTAGTGGATAGCCACGTATCCGGGTGGTGTGAATGATATTTTAGCTTATGACGTACTGTGACTACTTATGTTGATAATGCATGGAATATATTGGTTGCAGTCCCAATATATTTTTATTATAAATAAAAAGTCAATTGAAATATCTTTAAGTAAATATATATTTATAAATAAAATGAAAATTTGTAAAGTACATTCTCAATAAGTTGCTAGTATGATAACAATATTCTATTGAAACATAAGTAATTGTAAGCTCCATAGGAAAGAAACAAAACGATCTCAATATGATTCGCTTACGATAGAATTGAACAATTCGTTTAATTAATTTTAACAATAAAACAATTTTGAACTTAACTATATTTATTATTGCTACATTTTAATAGAAAATACACTTTTTGGTACACTGGACTGTAAAGTGACGCTTTTGGTTAAAAAATGATAACAATATTCTATTGAAACATAAGTAATTGTAAGCTCCTTAGGAAAGAAACAAAACGATCTCAATATGATTCGCTTACGATAGAATTGAACAATTCGTTTAATTAATTTTAACAATAAAACAATTTTGAACTTAACTATATTTATTATTGCTACATTTTAATAGAAAATACACTTTTTGGTACACTGGACTGTAAAGTGACGCTTTTGGTTAAAAAATGATAACAATATTCTATTGAAACATAAGTAATTGTAAGCTCCTTAGGAAAGAAACAAAACGATCTCAATATGATTCGCTTACGATAGAATTGAACAATTCGTTTAATTAATTTTAACAATAAAACAATTTTGAACTTAACTATATTTATTATTGCTACATTTTAATAGAAAATACACTTTTTGGTACACTGGACTGTAAAGTGACGCTTTTGGTTAAAAAATGATAACAATATTCTATTGAAACATAAGTAATTGTAAGCTCCTTAGGAAAGAAACAAAACGATCTCAATATGATTCGCTTACGATAGAATTGAACAATTCGTTTAATTAATTTTAACAATAAAACAATTTTGAACTTAACTATATTTATTATTGCTACATTTTAATAGAAAATACACTTTTTGGTACACTGGACTGTAAAGTGACGCTTTTGGTTAAAAAGTGCGGCGTTAAGTTCCACCGATATGCAATGTTTTTGGCAATAACTATAATAAAGTAAGGTAACAGTAAATTTAACACCAAATTTAAATTTCAAATGCGAAATAAGTAGAAATGGTCGATAAATTTCCAATTTCAGTTTAAAATTGACCAATACATTTTACAAAGTATTCTTAACGAAAACAAACAATTGATTGCATTGTGAATAAAAGGCAAAATAATATTTGACTACTCTTGGTATTACATTTAAAGGCTTCATATATTATTGTAATGAAAAAGAGAAACGATCTACTTAATTTGCAAGCTTAATAAATATGAATATTCAGACGAAAGACACAAGTGTCCATCAAATATTCAATATTTAAATATATTTAAGTACTTTTTTAACAATTAATAATCATTTTTATATATAAGAAATTCTCGTTTACAAAAACTCTCGTTAACAGTGTTGTGTCCCGTCACTCAACTCGAGTGTCTCCAGTTCGGGCGGAGAGTGGAAAACAGGGATGTTAAAAAACATCAATCGGCATTTCTTATGATACTCAGAGCAGAGAGAGAATATCTAACAATAGGTAACTTAATTCTCTATTTTGTATATTGAAGTCATCGTGGCGCAGGGACAGTGTGAGACTACAAACGGCTGCAGGTTTGATTCCCACTCGGAGAAATATAATTTACTCGCTCTGGCAACAAAACAAAGCGCGGCGTTGCTATCCGCTACAAAACACGCAAAATCTGAAAAATTGGCGAAAAAAAAACTGGATACAGTGATCGCTTCATACTGTATCCCGCATAAGCAAAAATGAAAAGATATAAAATATCTTATACAACTACTACATTTTACCTTATACTAATAACAGATGACATTTATTCATCATGCCAAGAATGTTCTAGCTCACTAACTAGATAATTGTAATACGACTACTGTGGGACAATTAGTAGGATTATGCTCAGTCACGTATTAACGAACTTACTATTAAACCTAAAATCCTACTTCGAATTAGATTAGACGTGGCTTCTCTAGATAGTAAGTAGTTTGACCAATTTTTTAATAATAAAACAAGTAAATTATGCAATTTTTTAGGATAAATAAATGTTGTGGGTTTAAGTCCCATTAATGACAATTTTACAATATAATAAAAACCATAAGTTTAACAAGTAAAACATGACACAAACTCTGTCTCCAACAATAAAATTGATCGAAACAGACGAAAAGTAAAGAGATCCATCACTAACTATGTGTGCAACATCAGTCAATTTATGAAGACTATTCTTCGTAAATTGACTAATCAAGAGAAGTATAATAAATAGAACTTCATTGACCTATCTTTTTAGCCCGCAGTAGAGTATGCATAAATAAACCAGTGTAAGGACACTCCGTTCTTCACTTTCCGCTCAATTTTCACAACATTGCATTTTGAATGGCGGAGTTTAACGCCGCGTCCTTTTTGTTTTTAGTATCTTACTATATCCTTCAACTTGGATAGAGACAACCTAGCGATAAAACACTCCGTTCACCATTATCCACAGAAAAATCGAGTCATGACGTATTAAGTAGCGGAACTCTACGCCACGCTTAAACTTCTTGAGAAAACATTTTAAATATTGTGCTATGCATAAAAATTCATACACTTATTTTAAACAGAGCTGCCAAATATTTCACTATTAAAACTTGTTTTAAATGCAAGGAGCAAAGCACAAAAGATGATGACCTCTCTACTAGCGACTTGGCACGAGATCTTAGACTTGGCAAACAGTTTGAACAGTGTTGCTCAAACTTAGTTTTGCATAGACTTTAGAATTTGTATATACGAATGTATTTTCAAAAAATTACCTTTCTTTTAAAAATTTTTTTTTTCAATATTTTTTTATTGTTTTAAAGTGTTATTTTACACTTAGGAACGGAAAATACTTATTAAGAAAACGTATCAAATTTGAACGTACCTGGATTTGGACCCGCGCGTCTTTGGAAACTTGGACGGTTTCCAAAGAGGCGCGGGTTCTTATCTCGCTATGTTAAAATTAATTAATAAGTATACAAATAGTTTCATCAGCTACACGCTTTATCGGGTTAGCCTGAGGGAACATAGAGCCAAAAGCCTTTGGGTCTCTTTGTACCTCTTAAGCATAGTCCACTATTATCAACCTCCGTTATTCGTATCCGTATTATTACTTTATTTTTAAGCCAAAATATATTAAATAAGCAAATACATTTCCATTTTATAAACAAAATGCCATTTCTTCCAGGCAACCTTTAGAGCGAAAATAAGCTGTCGGGCTCACTTACCTGTGATATATATTTAAAAGTAAGTATCGTACTTAGCAGAGATCAGGGGATGTAATCAATCTCATTTTTACTAACAATAGATTTTTATAAATAATTTTTTTTTTTTTTTATTTATCTTCGCGCACAATGTGGCCCAAAGTACAAGTGTGATTGCGACTGTAAACGCGATAGGTTATAGGTTCGACGTCGAGAAAATGATATAGTGGCGAAGCGCAGCATTGACTTCCGCCTCTCAAATCGCAATGCCATCAAATCGCATTTGTCTCCAGAATTTGGCGGAAAATGGAAAACGGAGTGTTTTAATACTAGCCTGCTATGCCTATCCTACTTACTGTATACGGGCAGTGAAGTGAAGCTAAAAAAAATCTTAATATAAACTAAAATTAGTTTGACTATCTCTGCACAGGACAATGAGAGCTATTATTTTTATAAATACTTTGTTACTTCTTTGAGACATAAAGCTCTGTAAAGTAAAGAGTATAACAATCGCTATATTATTACACAAATCTTGAAATCCTTGAAAATATTCTAATTAATGATAACAATTGGAATTCTTAATCAATGGCTTCAAAAGCCTTTGATATAAATTCGTTTAAGATTTCTTTATGTACATAATATGAATGAACACGGCCAAGCTTTGTGTAGTTTTAGACACGTCTAGTTATGATACTTTAAAACGTCTTTTTACTTGAAATATAATACCTATATATTTTTTTAATTCTGTACTATATAATTATTTAAAAAAATGTGGTCCTAGCTGGTCATGGCTTTTTGGCAACATGTAGCAAGGTATGACACAGAAAAAAATGTAGGGTATAGGAAAATAGCCTGGGAACCTAGTGGTACTCCAAGCCCATTATGATACTTCCGATCCCAACTTATCTGAATTCTAGTGTAATTGCGTGTTGAGTGGCGGAACTCAACGCCACGCCTCGTTGGTAGAGCGAGAAAATGAAAGAATACAATTTCGTTTCCTCAAGTGGGAATCGAATCCACGACCTGTCGCATTTACAGTCACACGCTTGTGCCCTAGTGCCACGAATTAGTCATTTGAAAATCTTTATATGTGAACTAACTCATTTTGTTATGTGTATTCTTATTATGTGTACTTAAATTATTATCTTACTTATTGATCAATATTATCTATAGTAATATTATAAAGCACTAGCGTTTATTTAGTTTAACGAGCTAATCTCAGGAACTACATATTAAAAATGAAAACATATTTTTATGTTGTGTAGTTTACTTAAAGGTAGGAAATAGGCATTATTATTATTATTATTAATAATAAAACAAATTAATACTAAAGATCTAACAAATTGACACGTAGCTACATAATTGTTGGTTTCATTATACAAGCACGTGTGATTAAACACGCCGCAACTAACCGACGTGTTTGTTCCAAATAAATGTAGGTACATTGTACGTATGTTTTGAGAAGTTTACTATCAATACCGTGACTAACTGTGGCTCAGTCAGTCAGGATTGTATACACTATGGTATAGGGTTCAATACCCGCTAGAGGACATCTACATTGTTATCTCCTATATATTAGACGGAGGAAAATAAATATATAAATCAGAGATAATTTCTTTTTATTACACCCTTTATAATGTTCCTTTAATCATTTTTAAAATATTTTACAATAATTAAGAAAAATATACATTCTATTAAAATAAAAACGCTGAAATTAATGCCGACTGTAAATGCGACCGGTTGTGGGTTCGATTTCCACTCGAGGAAATGAAATATTTAACATTTTCATATCCTCGAACTAGTACTTATCGTATAATAATATTATTGTAAAAATATAGATTGCTTCGACTATAATGCTGCAGATATTCGATATTTAGAGAGTTTCATAGTTAATACTAAAATATCCGTATTTAATTTGTTTATTTTAACTGACTGTAGCCGGAAGGTTTGCACTAGAAAATCATAATGGAAAAGCAGATCGTATTTTCTCTTGTTAGCTTGAAAAGTATTATATGTTTTGTTACTATAATAATTTATACTTTAAATATTAAAGTATAATAACAATTCCTTTCTGCTTTCAAACGAATTTTGCTAGAGGGGATAATAAGTCCAGTGCTAAGTTGTGCCGTTTTCAACTTTCCGCCTTTGCGGCGGAATTTAACGCCGTACTCTGTTTTTCGAGAAACCTTGTCTTCAGCACCTCACCTCAACACTATAACCATCTATCTACTGTACAGAAACTACTACTGTTTATCTCGTTGGAATCAAGATATATTCTTTTATGTAAAACTTAGTTGTTGAACTCAAAAAATAAAAATTTGGGATGTATCAAACGAAGGTATTCTAGAGAGCGCTCTCTTCCCGAATTTTATTTCGATTCTAGTAAAATGACGAGCGATGACTAGTATAGTAATAAAATAAAAGTAAAAACGTAGATTTTAATACTACTATAGAATAGATGAAATTGTTTATTTCAGGTCTTTTTATCTCTAATATTTTATAGAAAAATATTTAAGTGAAATTTTAAACTTTCGCTTAACTAAAATATTGCTTTTGAAATGATATCAAAGGTAAAATTTAAATTTTTCATACTTCACAAAAATGATATTTCAATTTAAATCTGAATATTTGAATAAGAAATTATTTTTTATTTTTGCGATGGAATATAAAGTAATGTTGAACGTTAGATATAACTTATAATCTTATAAAGCTTTTATTTTATACGGAATTAAACGCCGCGCTGTGTCTATCGCAGTGGGGGAAATGGAAATAATTCAAGTAATATCATTACCTTTGTTGAGTGGTAACAAACTCAGACCCATAGCGCTTAGTTACGCAGTGATGCTAAAATAATACCTGATTTTTTTAGCATCATTCCGCACCAGGCAGCAGGGTAGGCGGACAGAACATGAGAACTTAGTATTGATATTCTCCGTTTACTCTAAGACAATTTCGTTCCCACTTTCCGCCGAATTTTCGAGCTGCGAAACTGTTGAGTTTCGCTCGCCTCGTTGCTAGACCAATATTAAATATTTCATTCTCTCGAGTGGAAATCGAACCCAAACCCGTTGTGGCTTCAGACGTACGTTTGCGATCCTGCGCCACGACTGTTTTAATACCTAGAATATATAAACAATATATATTTAATTTTAATAGAGACCAGTCGTGGCGCAGGGGCGCACAGTGTGACTGTAAACCTGTGGGTTCTGTGGGTTCGATCTCCACTTGAGGGGATGAAATATTTACTTAAAATAAAATTTCCATTTCTTTGCTCTGGTGTCGAGGCAAAGCGCGGCGTTGAGATCTGGCACTTAACACGCAATGCCTCCAGAATTCGGTAGAAAGTGGAGAAAGGAGTGTCTTAACACTAAGTTCCCTCTGCCTACCCTGCTGTGCGCAGGATAAAAAAAAATCTAATTTAAAATTCTAACACATCCCAATGAAGGCTTACTAATAAAATAAGAAAATAATATCTATATGTAGGTAGGTCATCTATGCCCGCATTGCGAACTTGTAAAAATGGGTAATGTAAAATATGTGCCTACGGATGATAATAAGGAATACATTATTATATATTGATTTTACTTCATATAAGATATTTTTTTACGTTTCTTGAGTGAAAGAATAGCAACATTATTTTTAACTTCACGCTCCATGAGAAGAGGTAGGTAGAGATAAACTAAGAAGCTTGAGTTAAGACTCTTCGTTTTCATTGTGTATTGAGTAGCGGAACTCAACGCCTGGCTTGGCCTCGTTACTACTGTTGCCAAAATTCAAGAACAAGACAAGATTTAGCCTATTTTTTTGTTATCTGTCCACTTTTTGTAGCGATTATTAAAAAGTTTATGATGCTTCCACTTAATATTTTGATTTTTCAGGAAGAAATATTTGAGATTTTTTTTTGTGGAAAGATGTTACTAGATGCTTTCTTATGCCTGAAGTGTTTCTGGGTTTATTTTAATTTTTTTTTATGTTGACCCAATTTACACAAAGCAATTTGGGATGCATAATTTTTTTCGAAAAACTCATCAAATTTACCTTTAAGTCTTTTAGATCTATAACTGAGGCCAGTCGTATCGCAGGGGCAAGGCAAGGTAAAAGACTGTAAAGTCGACTGGTTGTGGGTCTGAGTCCCATTCTAGGAAAAGGAATATTTACTTACATTCACATTTTCATTTCTTCGATCTGGTGTCGAGGCAAATCCCGTCATTCCGTTCCGTTCCGTCATTCAACAAGCAATACCTCCAGATTTCGGTGGAAAGTGAAGAACTGCGTGTCGTAACACTAGGTTCCCTCTGCCTACTCTGCTGTGTGCGGGATACAGCGTGAAGCTGATTTGATCTATAACTCCAACTCCGACTACAACTATCTTAATCTTCGTAACTTATGGCAAATTGTAAGCATATCATTGGATATCAAGGGTTGGATTAAAAACAATTATTACATTAGACTCAAAGCAAAGCTGAATTGGGAATGACTGGAATTAAAATAAATACACTTCTTGTATGTACACGCCGAAAACCGACGAAGAAAAGTTCGGCATCCTTTGGTAAAAATAAAGATTCTTCGCAGAAAATTAATAAAACGGAAAATTACTTTGAATATCTTTTCAAATGATTAAGTAACATGTCAACGAAACGTATTTTATTTTGATTTAAAAAAAAAGACCTTAACCGAATTCGAACAGCAGAACGTTCGAAGCTTTCATAAATTTTTGTATTGTAGAAAGACATCACAATTTAAAAATAAAACAAAAAAAATAACAAAACAAAAAAGGATATTAAAAAATACAAATTTATAAAATAAAAACTCTCATCCATTACACTCAAGTATACAAATACACAAACAGCACTGTATCCGTCATGAAAATCTCACATATAAATAATAACATTATTTCGTGACACACTCTGTTTATTTCGGTGTCCCGTAACAAATGTTGTCAAGTAAATTATTCTAAACTCGTAAAGAATTGCCGAGTACGTTTTAAAGTGATATTTTAGATGTATGTAGCTGTATACGATTGTACAGCGATGATTTAAGCGGTGAAACTTTAATTTAAATGTATGTGATACTATGCGAGAGATGATGAGAACGCATGGCTTAGTGGTCAGAGCTCCTGGTAGATTTCCAGGAGGCGCGGGTTCGAGTCCCGCTGCGTTCAAATTTTTATACGTTTTCTAAATAAGTATTTTTCTTTCCTAAGTATGGAATAATACTTTAAAAAATGTTTAAAAATATGTGATACTATCTTGACTAGCGGCTTTGTCTAGTCTTATGGCCTAGACTTGTGTATAGCATATTCTCAATGCTATAAGCAGTTATAGTAGTAATAAAAGTCGACTTCAGAGGAACTCTGTACTAAAAAATTCTGGCAGACTTATCATCGATAAATGGATTTTCCAACACAAAAAGGTATTATCAACTCGAACCCGTAGTTTTCTAGATTAGCGTTCCGATAAACTAGAGCGTTTCAAAGTTCAATTTGTTTAATAATCCTGATATTTGCTAGCGCGTTAAACGGAAATTGAAGTCGCACATAAGATTTTGGATCAATATTTCATGTTAATTACTAAAATTGCAACACGTACTCGTGCCTATCTAAGTCAGCACATACAAGTTGGTTGTAAATTTGCGTCGCACTTTGAAGAATTAATATAAATATATTAAAAATATCGTGATTTGGCTACTTCAGTTAAACAATCAGTTCAATCACTTAACGAGCAAAATCTTTTTTTGTGTGAAAAGTAGATAAAAGTAGATATCTTATTTTTCTTACCAAAATATAATCGATGACAGAGGATGAGTGTGATGTGTGATGAAAAACGCGAGAGGCGGAGACCACTCTAAAATTAAAGAACGAAGCCATAAAAATAAATAAAAAATCAATAAAAACAAAAAGAAAACGTATTGTATGAGAACATAAGTATTATTATTTCCATTGATTATATAAAAGGCTCATAAACTCAGTTGATATTTTAACTCAGGTCACGTCGCACTCTGATGAAGGGACGGTCAATCTTTAACGCGATAAGTACCTTGAAGGTTTAAAAACTAACAATTGTCCATTCGGTGACATTTATATGGTTTTCTATTTTAGATAATTCACGTACAACATTTTGATTAGGTATTGTTGTTTTGCTTTTATTTTTGTTTTTATTCATATTAATGTAATGATACACAATGTATCACATCCATAGCATGGTATTCAGAGAGAACCCTGGAACGTAGTGATATGCTAGCGTGCTGAGTCGCGCATGAATTCCTCGGAATCTTCAAACAGACTAAAGTGTACAGAGACACAACAAAATTGTAGCAAACGTAATCGAAGTAGCTTATAAACGGAGCAACCAAGCTAACCAAGCTCGTTTTAAGTTTTCTTGTAGAAGAGGGTATCGTTAATTGTATTATCATGAATTAGAATAGGAAACTCTATTTAAATATCAATAAACGTGTTCGAGCAATTCTAACATAACACCCATTAAAGTCAAAGTTGTTCGACCCAAATTAATTCCGAACTTCGGTAACTTAGTCCGATTGAAGATTCAAAGTTAGTATCGAAGGTTGCCGTAGTTGCTGGCGATGTTTAATATTTCATACACTTAAAATTAGCATAGCGTGGAGTAGCTTAGCGGTTTTATTTTTAGTTTCAAAGTGAATTGTAAAATTAATTATATTTTTTCTGCATTTGGTTAAGGGATAAGCTGCCTCGGGGGTAAGTCCCCAAGCTGGTGTAAATTGGCAAACACCGTTCAGGTGAAACTCACTAAAATGATTTTAAAACAATACCAATTTAAAATGGAGTTCCTTATTCAGATTAAACTATTATATTTATACTTGCCTTTACCAATGACTTCGATCTCTAGATCGAATAGAACCAGCTAAGTGTCGTGTATGACGCATGCACTTCGATTATTCGATCCCCACTCGAGAAAACTAAATATTAATTTTTAATGTATTTTTTTTGAAATCGACAAAACATTTTAATATTTTGATTGAAATGCTCTAATATTAGCCAAATATGACAAGAATCCTAAAAAAGAACTGCTGTCAATGTAATTTATATAGCGAAACCTTATTTCTAAAGGTCCAAACCAATATGAGAGTTTTGTAGAATTTTACCCAAGTACGTAATTCGACCTCAATCCGTGTCCGCTATTCAAACGTTACAATTGTACATTCAGGTGGCTTTATTTAATATCGGTATACGACTGAAATTGGTTTGGGACCCTTCACTTGTGATTAGATTACAAGAAGAGCTGATTCTATCTATACGTTTTGTTGAATTTAATATTATTACACAAAAATTATGCCTTTAGTTATATTATAGTATTTCAAATTTGTATATTGTAATAAATAATTTAACAATGCTAACAATAAAAGCTAGAGGCCAATCATGGCGCAAATGATAAACGCAAGTGGTTGTGGGTTAAATTTCCACTTGAACATATGAAATATTTGAATGAGGCAAAAGGCAGCGCTGAGTTCCGGCTCTCTCGGCGAAAACCAGGGAACGGATTTTCTTAGCACTAGGTTCCCAGGTTCCTTCCTTATCTCGCGATGTACTGGATACAGCGTAACGCATAATGTTAACAGCAAAAATATTCAGTATGCACGTAGAAATAAAACTTTCACTATTAAACTAAGATAAATGAATATTCCTATTGTATATTGACACGTTTTCTTTACCCCAGTCACGTTTGACAGTGATGAAGGGATGGCGGAATCACGATTGTGATCGAACTCCATGAAACGGCCCAACTATTACTGGAGTGCAAAAACGAAAAAAAGTCGTGTAAAAATATAGTTTTAAGTCGTTTATTATTCTCAAGATATAGACAATATTTTGGGGATAGATAATGGACTTTTGCAGCATCACGCTTTTGCTTGCAAAGCAGAGAGAATCAAGTATCGAAACGCCGCTCTGCTTATCGCCAGAGTCGTTGTGTTGAATTTTTTTCTTTTTCTGCTTCATAGACAGTAGATAATTATTATTAATTAATGCTTACTTATAATTTAATCTGACACTGGAGTTTTGTAATTGTTATATTTATATGATTTATCCTATACTGTGTTTAGTGGCGGAACTCATCGTCACTGGACTTTTAATAAGTGCTATCGTACACGAGATCTCAATTAGTAAAAAGTCGGCAATGAAAATATTATATAACATTTATGTGGTTTCCAATAATAGTTCGTACATAAGTATATGTATTAACAGTAGATTTACCAAGATCCAAGGTTTAGCCATGTCAGTCCGTCTATCTGTCACACCCTCGTTTTTTCCACAACTTTAGACACATAAAATAAAGTGTCTCTTTTTACATTTTACTATTAGAAAATTCTCAAGGAGATCATACATAGAAGATCAACGTGCTCTTTGTGGATTACAGTAGTGAGTTCAAATCTCACATAGCATTTGGTTCATATGTTTTCATATAAATATAACAATTACATAGCTAAGTGTAAGCCAATTATTAATAATAACAATGAGCAGCGTTAAGTACATTTTAAATAAAACTATTTTAACCGAATTAATCGCGTATATTTAGTTTTGTTGTACATTTTTGGAAACCCGACGTTTCGAACACTAATAAGTTCTTTGATTTTCACGATTATTATACATTTTAAATAAAACTATTTTAACCGGATTAATCGCGTATATTTAGTATTTACATTTTTGGAAACCCGACGTTTCGAACACTTTGCAGTAGTCCGTGGTCACGGGTAGACTGAGGTGGCATTCGTCTGTCAGTTGACATAATTACTATATCAAACTACCGCCAACGATTTCTTAATTTCCTCGCGTACTGCCCTGGATTCTTGCAGAATGAGCTAACTGTATCTTGCCCTCTGGTATGGTGGGTCTGAGACTTCAAAGATTTGATGAGTGGGTCCCAGGTGTTAGAAAGCTTCCAGCCATCCTCTCTATTGAAATTAGGATATTTTTGTATTTCAATAGCCTCACGGATCATTCTAGGAATATATCTATTTTCCTTAGCGAGGATGAGGGGTTTATCAAACCTTATGTAATGGCTAGGTTTATCCACAGTGTGCTCACATACAGCCGACTTTGATACATGCCCATTCTTTATATCTGAGATGTGTTCCTTCACCCTAACACCGATGCTTCTCTTTGTTTGACCAATGTATGATAAGCCACAGTCACAATCTAGTTTGTATACACCTGCACACTGTAAACACAAAAAAGATGTACCTCTTAGACCAATAGTCAGCCAAATCGATACACCAACGTATAAACTGGCTCAACATGTCGCTAGAGTACTTTCTCCACTGCGTGGCCACACAACATCTTATGTCAGGGATTCTTACCATTTTGTTAGCGAGCTGAAAGACCTTAAGCTAGCTGACAATGAAACCATGGTCAGTTTTGATGTCCAGTCGCTGTTCACCAGTATACCCATTGAGGACTGCATCAGGATTGTCAAGCGGAAACTAGAGGAAAACAATATGCCCATGGAATATCTTGAACTTTTAGAACATTGCCTCACATCTGGATATCTAATGTTCAATCAAGAATTCTATTTACAAATAGATGGCATTGCTATGGGTTCGCCTGTGTCCCCGGTAATAGCAGATATATACATGGAGGACTTTGAGGAGATGGCTCTTAGCTCTGCGCCTTGTCTACCTAGGATATATAAGCGGTACGTAGATGACACTTTTACAATTTTACCTACGGACTATAGTTATATATTCTTAAACCATCTTAACTCTATTAATAACAATATTCAATTCACAATAGAGTTACAGGCCAATAATTCCCTAGCTTTCCTCGACGTGTTAGTCATAAGAAATCCCAATGGCACAATAGGCCACACAGTATATAGGAAACCCACGCACACCAATAGATACCTCAATGGTGAATCGCATCACCACCCTACACAGTTATCTACCGTTGGCAAATCTTTGTTTCAGAGAGCCCACCACCTCTGTGACGCTGAACATCTAGGGGACGAGCTTCGCCAGGTGAAGAATTCCCTTCATCAGAACAAGCTGCCAGTTCCCCGCCAGCGTTGTCAGAAGACCAACAAGCCACCCACAGTAGAGAGACAGCCGGCACTTCTACCATATGTGAAGGGGGTTACGGACAGGATTGGCAACATCTTAAGAAGAGCTTCCATAAAAACTATTTTCAAGCCTAACAAGAAAGTGAGCCAATTCTTGAGACCAGTTAAAAGTAACATTCCTTTACAGTGTGCAGGTGTATACAAACTAGATTGTGACTGTGGCTTATCATACATTGGTCAAACAAAGAGAAGCATCGGTGTTAGGGTGAAGGAACACATCTCAGATATAAAGAATGGGCATGTATCAAAGTCGGCTGTATGTGAGCACACTGTGGATAAACCTAGCCATTACATAAGGTTTGATAAACCCCTCATCCTCGCTAAGGAAAATAGATATATTCCTAGAATGATCCGTGAGGCTATTGAAATACAAAAATATCCTAATTTCAATAGAGAGGATGGCTGAAAGCTTTCTAACACCTGGGACCCACTCATCAAATCTTTGAAGTCTCAGACCCACCATACCAGAGGGCAAGATACAGTTAGCTCATTCTGCAAGAATCCAGGGCAGTACGCGAGGAAATTAAGAAATCGTTGGCGGTAGTTTGATATAGTAATTATGTCAACTGACAGACGAATGCCACCTCAGTCTACCCGTGACCACGGACTACTGCAAAGTGTTCGAAACGTCGGGTTTCTAAAAATGTAAATACTAAATATACACGATTAATCCGGTTAAAATAGTTTTATTTAAAATGTTTCGAACACTTTGGAGTAGTCTGTGACCGTTTCGAAACAAAACTAAATATACGCGATTAATCCGGTTAAAATAGTTTTATTTAAAATGTGTAATAATCGTGAAAATCAAAGAACTTATTATAGCGTTAAGTACCATTAGTATGCGCACAATGTCTCGAAAATTTGGTGGAAAGTGGAATATGTTGTGTCTTAACTCTCTCTAAACTTCCTTTGCCTATCCACCCTCATGCGAAAAGCATCGTGAAACTATTTTTTTTTATTAATAACGCGAATGACGCCATTGTATGACATTATTTACACGCGAACGTATTGCTTAAATATTTTTCATTTTTACATTTCGAAAATACCAATTATAGTATTTTTAGGATTTCGTACCTCAAAAGGACGAGGAGAAACCCTTACCCGTATACTCGTCTGTCAAGACCATTTATCTCGAAACTGCGTGGTGTTTCCACGCAGTTTTGAGATAGTTGATACATCTCATAATACAGTTGATATATTTCATAATTTTAACGCCATTGCCTTTTTTTTTTTAAAGTTTTTATGTTTGAGCAAAAGATTTAATGACAAAAAAAATCTATTTGATCCCATAGTTCAGAAGATTAGCTGAATTCAAACCAAATTTTCAGTTTTATAATATAAGTATAGATTAAGTTATTAAAATCTCAGCTCATTGTTGTAAACATAATGTATAGTTTTTTTCAAATACACGCACGTAATACGATACCGTTCTAAGTAACCCACTCAGATGGTACATTGTGTTCTCGCTTGTAAATAGGTCCTGAAATTGAGCTTTTTAGATGTTATGTATAAGGCAATACAAATGTATGAATGTAATCATCGAATTCCACGAAATTGGCCTTTTTATCTAAATATGAATAAAATTTGACAGAATAGGGTGTTTTGTACTAACAAATCCTAATTTTGTAGAGGGAATGTGACTCAATGATTACTGATTCGATTTCAACTCGGAAGAGTGGACTAAGCTATTACCATTTCCTTTTTATGGTAAAAAGGCAAAGCAATGCGTTGAGTTACGTAATTCAACAATTAATATCTCGAAAATAAGGCGAAAAGTAGCAAGCTGGGTTTTATAATATATATAAAAAATCTTTAAAATAACAATATATACATAAATAACTCTACCTTATAACATTTTCAGCTTTTAAGACAAAAGGTAGGCACATCGTTCCTATTAAGACACTACCTTTCCTTACTTTCCACCGAACTTCAAAAGCATTGTATATTGAGTGGCAAAACTCAACGTCGCGATTTGTCTCGACATGAGAGCGAAGAAATGAAAATATTAAATATTTCATTTTTCATAACTGAGAATCGAACTCATAACCTGTCACGTATACAAACACGCACCTCAGCTCCACGGACGGTCTCCAAATTTTAGCAATTTACGTTCATCTTCCATCAAAGTACTGTGTGGTAATCATTATTAACTCAATGATTAATCAGCGTCGGTGCGACGCACACATTATATATTCGTCGTAGGTGCGGGCTCACCTAAAATAAAGTGGTTGCGTAAACCACGCTGGCGTAGAAAGCTTTTGTCGTATACCATTTTGTTTATGTATGGTTTGTATTTTATAAGTTAGTAAAATTTTTGAAAAACAATTAGTGAAAACTCACTCTGCTACATTCCTTGCTAATAATGTCCAAAAACGTATTTCTTGCCGTTTTAAGTATTACGTTGTTTGATTATTTGTTTCGGTTATCGATGTCGATTATGGTATTTTTTCAGCATCATTTCTATTTCTATTTTCAATTTTTCGAGCTTAACGCCGCACTTTCTTTATTTGAGAGGAAAATTCAAATGAGTTTACAACCATCGCGTTTTCAATGGTATACTCGTAATGTAATTTCAAAACTAGCGGGAATGTTAAGAACTACTTATTAAATCTATACTTATAATAAAATTGTAACGGATCTAAAAAAAAAATATCTTTATTAATGTAGAACAACCGAAAACAATATTTAAAAAGACAATTTGTGTTTGTCATCGATTATCTCAGAATCAGCTCACAAAGGGTTTGTTTTATTACAATCGGTTCATAAATAAAACAGTTATATCAATTTAAAATATTTAGTTCGACAAATTTGCTAATGGCTGTAACAGCTATTCTATACAATTGTTTTACTGAATTTTCTTAATCTTTAGCTTTTAATTTTTATGATGATAAAAACACCGAGATTTCAAGATTTAATCAGTTTTTTTCAAAAATTATAAATATAAGTAATTTAATTTCATACTAAATAATTGTATGCGCACGCAAACTTAAGTTTCCTAACCTTATTTGCCGCATCATAAAATCCATTAGACATTTCCCAATCACAATCTTTAAATTGGTACAGAACCCTCGGTGGGCAAGAACGAATCCCGCTTTGTTGATTTTTTCTTAAATCCACTAAATTAAACATTTCTATATTACAAACGAGCAAAATTGCACGGAGGCCACTAGTAGACAATAAAATTCTAAATAATATCAAAAAAATACCATATTAAAGCCAAAAACAAGCTCAGCCCTGCCAGCCATTTCCGAATTCTCCCTGGATTCAACGATCCAATGAAATAAGGCAAATAACATATAAATAAAGAAAATCTGTACCCACATACGGTATTCTTCGATCCTCACGCTATACTTTACAAGGGCTTAGCTTATGCAGAGGACCATGTGTACCCAACATAATCTCGAAAACATAATTAACACGAAATACGAAGAAGCTCACGAATTCCACTCCAATATAGCATCCAACAATAATTCATCTTATTACTATGGTAGTAAGATCTAATATCGTAGGAACTGAATGTAGGATAATTCTAATTCTCGTTATAGCAATATTATGATTTAGTGTTGAATAAAGCCGCCTCTTATGTAGGATTTTCTGCAGGAAATTGTGAATATATCCTTCAATGTGAGCAGTATATTGTGCATGACGTTCGATTGATATCTTTGGTGATGAAGAATATTGGTTTAGTTTTAATTTAATATTAAAATTGGTTTTCCCCACTGAGGAAAAAAATTTTTGGTCGTTGATAATTTTCATCTGTTTAGATTTATCTTTTTTTGTTTGAGTGGAAAAAATCAACGCCGTGCTAACGAGTAAATAAATAAAAAATCATACAACACAAATCTATCGCATTTACAATCAGATGCTGTTCACTGTTGTCAGATCACTGCACCAAGACGGCTTCATATAAGTGAAGATACAAAAAATTCAAAAATTATAAAATTTAAGACGGAATATCTCAACAATCGGTTACCCAATAACGAAAGAGATAAAGGAGGTGTCTTAACACTAGGTTCACTTAGTATCCTACTCTACAGGTAGGATACAAGGTGGAACTATTTGTTTATTCAAATGCATTTAAATAAATAAGGAATACTTTTACTAAAGTAGTTGTATAAAAAGCAAATATCCCTTTTCCAAAGAACTGATGCACGTAGAAACTGCACGAGCGTAACGACTAAGGCACTGACGATGTTTGCTAAGAGTTAGCGGAATACTTGAACAAGTTGTATGTTTAAATATCTTTTTGCTTTCCAACTCGACGTGTAAAGTGAGGATTACCTGTTAAGTTACTGGAGTGAAACTTGAGATTGGATTTGTGTACAGCTTTTAAATGGGAATTGATATACTTATATTTAATTTCCGTTTTTTTACGGTTTCATGAATAAATAAATATAAATGATAACTACTGCCAATCGTTAGGTTTAACGTTTTCATGGCCTCGTATATTTTGATGAAATTATGGACACTGAGCTGAAATGACAATAAATTTATACTCTTAAAAACATTTAATTAAGGCCGTCATGTTACACCGAGTCATCATAAGCGCGACAGTTATGTGTTCAATTCCTAAACGGGAGAAAGAATTTCATTATCTCGCTTTGATAACTAGATAAGACTCCGATGTAATAACGCCATTTAACGAGCAAAATAACAAGGAAACATTGTGTCGTAACACTACGTTCTCACCGCCGACGCATAGAGCTAAAAAAAATCAAATCACTTACGATTGCAAAGGCACAACTTCCCAACATAAAAACAAATTATCAAACGCCGTTTCAGAATTAAATGTCGTTCAAAGGGCAATCAAAAACAAAGGACGGACTGCGATATCGAGACGAATTAATTAAATCAACCCGTCGCTCAGGACGTTTAGAAATACCCTCCATTTTGAGGAACTGCGAGCTTCCTTCGGAGACAGTATTTCCTTCGATATTAGAATAAATTGCCAACAATACGTTTCTAATTATTTATTTATTGTGTAATTTCCTGAATTTAGAGGACAGTCCTAACACAAGCGTGTGACTGTAAACACGGCAGGTTGTGGGTTCAGTTCTCACTTGAGAGAACGAAATATTTAATATTATCATATTCTCGCTCTGACAATAATATAAAGTGCGGCGTTGAGCTCGGTCAGCTTCATAGGCAATGCCTCAAGAATTCAGCGGACGGTGGAGAACGGAAATTTTGTAGTGGGAACATTAGGTATACATGCATTTTTATATTAGCATTTGGTAAAATCCTATTTTTAAACTCTCCGTTTCAGAGGTAACCTTTCAGCATTATCGCCTATATTAAACAGCATTAGTAATGTCACAATATATAATAATATTCGATTTTTTACAAAGCTATACCGTACTAAAAAACCTTGTGTAGTGTATATTAGTAGATTAGCGACAAGGGTCGAGCTGAACGAAAAAGTCGCTCCTGGTCCTTTTTTGTTTTATAAACATACAATGTAATGGTTTAGAGTTCTCTAGATAATATTAAAAGTTTTGAATTGTACTATATTTTTACAAAAAAGTATGTGGACTCTATATGCAATGGTTACACTGAGGAAAGAAGAAGAAGTAAAAAAAGTGTCTTGTAAGAGAATCTGAGTGTTAAACGGAGTTCCTTTTGTTGGTTTTCTCCACTTTGGTAAGGCAAAGCGTAGGTATATTAGAGATTTTGAAGCTCTATAGCACTATGTGCTATAGAGCTTCAAAATCTCTAATATAGCACTATGTGCTATAGAGCTTCAAAATCTCTAATCACTCTTTAGTTGTCCCATGTTTATCTTCCTTTAGGTATGACTTCCTTCCGCTACTTATACTCTAAGAAAATTTACTAACGTTGATACTAATCGACTACTTTATTTATTTCCTTTTCTATTCTGGCTTAAAATATTAAAATGCGGTTTTCACTATAAGATTTCGGCAAGGTTATTACTAAAATCGGTTTATAAATAAAAAAGTTATACAAATTTCATTTATTATATTTCATTTATATATTTATATATACATACATATAAACGTTGTATCCCGCACACAGTAAGATGGAAGGTAGAGGGTACCTAGTGTTAAGACATTCTGTTCCCCACTTTCTACCGAATTCTGGAGGCATTGCGCGTTGAGTGGAGGAACTCAACGCGGTGCTTGTCCTCATTATCAGACCGAGAAAATCGATCGAGTGAGAATCGATCATACAACCTGTCGCGTTTATTGTGTTAAAATACATTTTGTGTTAAAATAATATTGAAATTCTCGGTCTAGCTAAAATTGTTCATTAATTAACATTTTCTTTGAGGCCAGTCGTGGCACAGTGGTACAAAGTGTGACTGTAAAACCGACTGGTTGTGGGTTCGATCCCCACTCGAGGAGATAAAATATTTACTTAAATTTAAATTTTCATTTCTTCGCTCTGGTGTCGAGGCAAAGCGCAATGCCTCCAAAATTCGGTAGAAAGTGGAGAACGGAGTGTCTTAACACTAAGTTTCCTCTGTCTACCCCGCTGTGTGCGGGATATAGCGTGAAGCTAATTTAATTTAATTTTTTTTCTTAACGAGGAAATATTAATATTTAAAATTTTCGTTTCTGCCCTTTGGTGCCGAGGCAAATCGTGGTTATAAGTTTGTACGCACGATTTCTCCAAAATTCAGCGAAGTGACTTAACACTAGGTGCCTTCTGCCTACCCTGCTATGTACAGCACATAGCGTGACGCTAAAAAACTATTTATATTAGCGAAATTTGGCAAAAACTGTTTATTCGTTTAAATTTAAGCAGTAATATACAAACATATTTACATCTCCAGCATTATTTAGTTAAATCACAACTAAGTGGTATAACTACTATATCCGAGATGGTTATTTAATTGAACTAATTACAAGGGTCGCGGGTACTATTCTATGGTAATTGAATGATGTTAGGAAATCGTGGAGCGGTGCGATCGTGAGGAGATGTGCTTAACACATTGATCTGAATACAAGATTAGGTTCAGTACGGCTGTCTCTACAATTGTAGCATCAAAGGTACAATTTGACTTTTTTTTTTTATATTTTTGTAAAATATGTATTGCTTGTATAGATTGATATCGGCGCACTGGGACAGTGCCTGACTGTAGATGCGATAGTTGTGAATTCGATCTCCATTCGGGGGAAAGAGTATATTTAATTATTTATTTTAGAACACGTCTAAAAATTTTAACTTACCAGCATTTAAACCCGCACATCTTTGGTACCGTTCTACCTTCAAACAAGCGCTCTGATCACTAAGTGACACGTTCTCAATAATCTATAACGAAATTTTCAAAAACAAGATATTCTTTATTGTATTACGCTCTTAAGGGCCAGGCCACAAGCACTTTTAAATCATTTAGTTACATAAAAATATCTCCAGTGCCAGTCCTTAAGGTAGCTACTTTTATACATATAAACATTATTTTGCAGAGATACACTTATGATATTATACTATTGTTACCTATTTTCTATAACTATTTTCTATGATATTTTCTCCGATACTGTGTTGGTGTTTTTTTTTATTTCACCTTGTATCCCGCATACAGCAAAGTACGCTGAGTGCATGTAGAGTTAAGACTCTTACTTCTTCACCCACTTTCGGCCCCATATTGTTGGGTGGAAACTTAATGATTCAAGTATTAAATTTTGGGTGAGTGGCTAAGAACATCTCTGAGCTTTGTCTTGTAGCTAGTTCCGCAACTGTGGAATGCCCTATCTACGGCAGTGTTGTAAATTAATAAAATTAGTAAATTAATAAAATCGAATCTACAAGATTTGAATCGAAATCGAATCCCCAAGATTTGAATTTGAATCTACAAGATTCGATTTCACTCGAAGGAAATGTCGCGCTAATAGTCCGAATGTCTTTATCTCTCTCCCACAATATTTCAATTTAAAGTTGCTACTCATTTACCACCGAACGTTCAAATTATTAGTCGATACAAAATAAAAGTTATTTTATTTAAAAATATCAACCTGTCTGAATTCTATCTAGATATCATTTTAAAATTTAACAAAATGCTTTTAATAAATATATTATTATTTTTATTTCAAAATATACTTCAAATAAAAAAAGGAAAATTTCAAATAAATTAACATGTTTAAATATAACGACTATTCATTAATGTGATAATCATAGAAAATTGTCGATAGATATATTGATTGTGACCATAGCCTCAGTGTGATTCGTTTGTAGATGGATTAAAAATAATATTACTATATTATTGGGAGTTTGATTTGAAATCACTAACTTATAACTTAACTTATCTTCACGCTTTATCCCCAGCGGGGTAGTCAGAGCAGGTAGAATGGAGGGCCAAACGCTACAGTCTCTGAGTCAGTATAGTGAAATAATTTTGTGCTATAAAATTTAAATGTTTTTATTTCCATTTGTAGTAGATAAAGTACGGCGTTGATTTCCGCGATATAATATTCAGTGTCTATGTAACGTATATAGGAATCTCTTAACATTAACCGATCAACAAAGTTAAAAAAAGAAGATTTTTTGCAATACATGTTTAAAGTCTATCTTCTAACTTACAGTTTATTACAACAATAGTTCAAATACAATTGGTGAGACTTTGAAAGAAACCAATTTCACGCTTTCAAATTCAATTCACAGTGAAGCAAAAGTTTTATCTTGTAATTTTGACAAAATTTCTAACATTTTTGTTTCTATAAGACTCACACATACGTCCCACGTATAAGAGACTAGGCAAAGGAACCAACTATTAACACTCTCCGTCCCTGACACTCCGTCCAATTTTTGAGACAATGATTGTTGAGAGCTAGCAGTAAGCTGAAATCAACGAAATTCTTCATTTTGAATTACTTTCATTTCTCCACTCTGGTAGACTAAGAGCGGTGAAGAGTTTTGCTGCTCAATACAACCGCTCGAAAATTAATTTTACATTTTTTTCTACGTCTTTAATTCACAAACAAGCAATAACAGATAAATATATATTTAAAAAAATGTCTTTTAAAACATAAATAATATAAAATTGCTTATGTGCGAGTCGGACTCGCCGGTTTCGGCAGGTTCCGTACCAATTTCAGACTTATATGTCAACGGGAAGTACAAATTATAAAAATTATCTAACTTAAGTTTGTGGGCATGTATGCAGTAATTTTGAATAAAATTAACGACAAAGAAAAGTTTATAACGATTTTTGTTATCAAATACTTATAATTTTTAATTTTTTTTGGATTTTCTACTTTAATTATATTGTCTCACTTCGTGATAAATTTCATAACTGTAGGTCCACGGGAAGTTTGTATAGGTTTTGATTACGTAGCGCATTTCGTACAAAATGCAACAAAATAGTTTTAGATTTCGTCAACTTAGAAGCTTAATGTTTCTGTACCTCAAGGGACCACAGATCTCCAAACTGTTTTTTTCTATTCAATATATTTTCGCTGTTCGGATTTTTGCTTTAATTGTAAGTTTTTGCTTCGTACCAATTTTTATAACTAAAGTATCCTATAAGTTTTGATTACGCGATGAATTTCATGCAAAATCGATGTGTATTTGATATTAATTATAATTTCATACCTCCACTTAATCACAACGACGACGACAGACGGACAACAACGTGATTCTATTTGTGTGTGTACTATTCCATTGTACCTTTTGAGTTACGGAACCTTAATAAATACTAATTTCTTATATGAATTCTAATTCTCACAATAATAGATATACAGACTGATAAAATTACTGAAATGCGATGAAATTACGTAAGCGGATTGACATGTATTATGGATCGTAGTCTGCCCGTTGCCACGATGGCTGTGGATTCAATTCTTACTGGTGGTAATAAAACTCTACTACTATTACTACTGCTAACTTTACTAACGCTTTATCCCTAGCGGGGTAGTCAGAGAGAACGGAGCACCAATCGCTACGGTTTACATACCTCATACTTCTTTCGCCTCGTCCACTGTCATCAACCTCTTCATACGGGCATGTATCCTCCGGGAGGTCCTCATGTTTTTGAAGTGTCCTTACTGCACTATCCTTACTCCTCCTACTTCTCTTACCACTCACTTTTCCATCATAAATGTTTTTTGCCATTTTTTCATTACTCATTCGATGTGCCCAAACCAACTGATCACGTTCTTCTTCATTCGCACCGTGACATCCTTAAGTACCTGCTATTCTGTGTATTTCTTCATTGCAGATTCGATTAGCTAAGCTGACTCCGCATATCTTACGAATAGATCACATCTCCGTGTTATCCATCTTTCTTTCATTCTTCTTTTGTATTAACGACGTTTCACTGCCGTATTACAGCGTCGGCAACACTGCATTGTGTACGGCCAAACACGCAGATGTGCTGATCTTTTCTGTCTCATCAATGCAGCTAAGGCACCGTTAACCTGTTTCAAACAGCAATACGCCTTTCCACAAACCAGGACCTTTGTCTTTGTAATAAAACTCAATTCTACATAACACAATGTCTCCAGAATTGGATTGACATAAGTGTGGCACAGACGGTGAGTGCTTATTACTAGGTGCCTCTGTTACAGTGGCAGTTAAAAAAAAGTATTTTATTTTATCTCTTTTCTAAAAAACATCTTTATATCTATCATGTTTTTCAGTAGAGGGACTATTATTTCATCGTCTCTATATGAAGATTTTTCTTTGTACTGTAACTTTTTATTTTCCCAAAATTATGTTGGTAGAAAGATCAAACATATTCGAGGTTAGGCGAGTGATTGACAAGGGTTCATTCGTTTAGGTTTCTATGTTACAGTAAACAATGATTTATTTACAAATAAACTCATTGTTTGTATTACTTTAACTTTTCTCTTTGAGTGTGACACTGTGTTACTAAATTATTATTTTTTTTATTTTTTTTTACATCGTGTTACTAAATTAGTTTTATTTTATTTGTGTGATGAGGTCAAGAAGATTTAAAAAATCGTTCCAACGGTAATGTAAAATACTTACAGATAATCTGGCTCTGGCGTAACTCAATGCCGAAAGAACCATAATAATTACGGTGATACAATAATTTGTTTTAATTTTCTTTAGGCTCACGCTGTATCTCGCACACAGGGTAAGCAGAGGAAACCTTATGTTGAAAAACTCTGTTCCCCATTTTCCTTCGGAGTCTGCAGCCATGGCATGTTGAAGAGAGTTTGAGTGCCGAAACTCAACGTCGCGCTTTGCTTCAACACCAGAGCGAAGTGGTGAAAATATACATTTGAATAACTACTTCATTTCCTCGAGTGGGAATATTAAAAAAAAAGATTAAAATAATATAAACATTTCCCCAAAAGGAGTTTAAGCCACAACCCTCGCATACAATTGGAATGCCACAGCGCTTGATTTCCTTTGAAGAAAAGAAATATTTAACATAATCTAATCTTCGCTCTGGTGTCGAGGCAAAATGCGGCGTTTAGTTCTGCCGCTCAATACGCAATGCCTCTAGAATTGGCGGAAAATGGGGAATTGAGTGTTTTAACAATACGCTATCTCTTCCTACTCTGCTACAAGCGGGATACAGCGTGAAGATAAAAATAAATAAATAAATAAATAAAAAAAGCAGATTTACCCAAAGCTCTGATTTAATCTACTAACGGAAAATATCAGAGTGTATTACGAAACGTATCGGTTATTTTAAAAGCCAAATTTAAGTGAATATGTGGATAATAACGGAATATGAGCAGCTGCATGCTGGATGGAATTGCATACTGTGTTGTTGTTAAGTACAACAGATTTTAAAATTTACATACAAAACGTGATTAAATATTTTGTTGATTTAATTATGTTTCCATGTTTTTAAAATGAAGAGTAAACATATTAATTTTCGGATATTTTAATGTTAAGTGTTACTAAGAAGCAGTAATGGCATGACGGTTGTAGGTTCAGTCATTACTAGGGGGACTAATTGTACTAAAATTATTTTACATTTCCTCGCCCTGACAGATAAAGTGCGGCGTTGAGTCCCATTTTTTAATACGCAATGTCTCAAAAATTAAGCGATTCATAGGGAACGGAATGTCTTTTCACTAGTTTCCCTCTGTCTAAAAACAATTGCTACCAAAACAATGTGCACGAATATCAGTAAGAGAATTAGTATTAATTTCTAGGCTTCCTTAAAAATATTTTTCTATAACTATTTTTAATAACTTAGAAACACAGATTAAGAACTAATATAAAGTTTTTATACCAATTGAAAACAATTTTCTAAATTAAAAAAAAATTAAAGCATAAATGTTTGAATTGATCCATACAATTTTGGCCCCGCTGTTTACATTACCATCCATTATCCGTGATTCTATAAATAATCGATTGAGCTTATTGAAAGGAGGCCAATTCTGGTTTAGAATTGGCATCTGTCCTTTGAATTCATAAATATTTTTTATTAATACTGTGATTGGAAATAAGAACTAAAATTATAATTATTTGTCTAGCACTTTCTCCAAAAAAAAGAGCATTTTGTTGAATATTCTCAATACTTTCCATAGTGAGCAATAAGTACAATAAAGGCAAGTCTAGTAAAGATACTGGTGTGATGGGATGGTGGATGGGGAAAGTTACAAAATGTCATTGGAGTGTTAAATAAATTAGATTGTCATTGTACAAAATCAGCTCTTATCAGCAGAATTGCCTTTCGAGTTGGTGGTAGCTTAATGTTCATTTGACAACCGTGCCAATAATAATCTAAAAGTTACAATTTGAATTTCAATACCTACACGCACAAGGCACGAGGGTATGCCTAACGCGTAACGCGACGGCTGTGGGTTCGATCCTGAATCGAAGGAATTAATTTGTGCTCTGGCACCAAGGCACCAAGCCTCTCAATATATAATAAATCAAAAAAATCTGGCGGAAAGTGGTGATTGGAGTGTCTTAACAATAGGTTAAATCTCCGTACCCTATTGTATTCTGGATACAGCCTGAAACTGATTAAATTACTAATAATCAAAGAATAAATAAAAAACATTACTTACTTATTCCTCAAAAAATCATACTTACTATTAGTGATTAATTTTGATTAGTATATAATTTTTTAGGAAATTTCCCTAAACAATTATATGCTTACCAAAATTATTTGAATCTACTGGATACTCCGAAATGATTCCGTGTCCTTAATCTTAACCGAAAAATATACACGTATAAGACGTAATCATAAAATCAATTCATGTAGCATTTCATAGTGTACTTAGTTATTATTTACATTTATTGGTAAAATTATATGGTATTGGTATTGGTTTGACGAAATTTCAAAAAAAAAAGATAAAACTGTAGAAAAAATATTATAATTGCTAAAATTGACTAGCCAAAATCCTGAAAATGTTAGAGTTTACGCTAAAGTCCGCAATCACGACAGGATATTGAAACTATACAACTACTGTACACAATAGACCATTGTGGTAGCGATTAACTGGATATGTGTTCCAAAACCCACTTGGTGTAAATGTTTACATTGGAAATATACATATGTTTCTATATGGGGAACGGAGTGTCTCAACAATAGGTTCACTCTGCCCTATCCCGTGCGGGATACCGCACGCAGCAGGGCAACGTGAATTATTTTATGGTCACAAGAAAAAAAAGACAAAATAATTGAGTAGTGAGTTAACAAATGTCAGCAAAATATTTTATTTAATATATTCAAGTGGCGTTATGGTGCAGCTTCAAAGCGACTGTAAAAGCGACGGCTGTGGGCTCGATTTCCACTCGGAAAGTTATTTTGATTTTTTTTCATTAAATTGAGACAAAAGGCGGCGTTTAGTTATGCCATCCAAAACGCAAAATTAGTGTCTCCAAAATGCTCCTCTTATACTTACATAATATCCGTAATAAAGAGGTATATATGTACTTCATCATGACGACGTCAACAGCAATTATTATATGCCGTATCTTCATTACAATCTAGATGATTTTATAATGACATTACATAGTGATTTATTAACGTAATAGGTGTAATTACAATTAAGTTATTGTTATATGATTATAACAATACAAACTTTCTGTGTTAATGAGCAGATACTCGTATATATACTCGTGTATGTCGTGGCCACGGACACAAGCGTGCTACTGTAAATGCGACAGGTTCTGAATTCGTTTCTATCGCACGGTAACGTGCGTAACGGGTGACGCACGGCGTTGAGTTCCGCAACTCTGCACGCAATGCCTCCAGAATTCGGCGGAAAATGGGGAATGGGACCACATTAATGAGAACGGAGTGCCTTAGCACTAGGTTCTCAATTTCCTTCTGCCTACCCTATGTGCTGGATACAGAATTCAGCTAAAAAATATTATTAATATGTATGAATGTCATTATAGAGATTTTTTAAATTGAACCAGTGGTTCTTAAGATTAGAGATTTAAATCAAACAAAGTTATTGTTATAGACATCTAAGCAACTGCAATATTGAAGCCCTAAATATCTAACCCCTAGAGTGTTAACCCTATGAGTCAATTCAAACAATTTAGAAATAGTTTGAATGAAACAAAATTGGCGTGTGTAATTAAATTTGTTTGCATTTCAAACGTAGCTGTGTCGTTTGTAAAAAAAATTGTATGGTAAAACCGGGATAAATACCTTGAGTTGAAAAAATTAAAAAAATCTTCTAATTTCAAAAATATTAATTTTATAATTATAATTTCTTTGCAAAAAAGTGCAGCAGCGCGGCTTTGAGCTCCGCCGCTCAACACGCAATATCTCCAGAATTCGGTGGATAATGGAGAACGGATTGTCTTAAAACTAAGATCCCTGTGCCTACCCTGCTGTGTGTGGGATACAGCGTAAAGGTAATACAATAGAATTTTTTGATTTAATAAGCCTTTAAATTTAGGTAGTATAATCCTTTATGTTGTATGATTAATTATTTATTTGTCTCTAACAATTACAGCTTTTACAGAATTTCGCTTTTTAAGAGAATTAGAGGCACATGCAGAACGTATTTAAAAAAAAGCGTATATCTAATTTTTCAAAAAGGCATCTGTCCCGGTTCGACCATATATATTTTTGATGTACTTTTTGATATTTTTTTAAATAATTTGGTTCAAATGACACCTACTACGGGGCTTCAAATCTTATACGCAAACACTTACTTTTGATTTCTAAATATTTTTTTAAATATATACTTTTTGTTTTTGAGACACAATGTTCCGGTAATAGTGCGGGAAACAACGACGCGCTTAGTCTGACAAGTATAGAGAGTAAAAAAAATCCCCAGTTCCCACTAGAAGATCATCCAAACATCGCTAGCACTGTTAATTGTGGCTGACGGCCACTTAATAATAAGATTTTATAGATATTGATACGATTAGAAAACACGTTTTCATTTATGCTTACGATTGCGGGTTCAATATTCACTCGGGGAAGTTAATTGTTTTTATTTCACCAAAGTGCGAGGATAAATTCCGCCATTCATCCCGCAATGTCCCGAATTGGGTCGGTAAGTTAGGATGAGTGTTTTGACATTATATCTCTTTTTACATTGCTAATAAAAAAAATAAACACACGTTTTCCTACTAAGCCTTTTGAACTGATACATCACTATAAAGTTTCATTTAAAAATATATTTAAAAAGACCAAAACGTAAGTCAAGTCAAATAAAGACTAATTAAGGTTCATGTCGCAGCAAGCCTCAAGGGGAAATATTTTTTGGTAGAGGGACCTATAATTTATAGGAACATTCGGTCTACATTCGGCCTAATTATATATTATTATTAAATTCATTGTTCCATTTATTTCTTGGAAGCGATATAATGATTTATCAATACTTTCTGTTCAGTAGGGCAATGGAAAATGTAAGTGATGGTCTCTTTTAAAATTGTAAGAAATAAAGATATTTTATTTCTAAAAATAAATTTATTTCATTGACTTACTAAATTATTCCATTTTTATATAATATGTTTTCACCAAATTAATAAAAATAAACGATGCACGAAAATCACAAATAAAAAAGTTATAACGTAACGTTTATAATATTTGATACCAAACGATTCTCTCGGTCAGTGAAGTAAATTGACTTGGACCCCTTGGCCTTTTGCCGTGGAGTGGACTGATTCGATTATATGTTTCTAGTGATGCACCAGCCAGTTACTGAGATCTATTTCAAGTATAGCTACAGAATGTGTATTCAAATAGAATTTTAGAATAAATAATTTTACAGGAAATTATTTGGGTCATACAAGAAATCAATAATGCAGTGGATGTTTATTGATGATTTTAGTTCAAATTGGAATTTTTTTTTATTAAAAATAGTCAAGACAAAAAAATATGAAGGAAAAAATATTTGTACAAGATTCTAATATATTAATTTTTAAACATCATTCCTACTTTTAACAGCTTTAACAGAAAATCTAGGTTTAAGACAATGCGTTCACTATGCAGCTTTTAAATTACATGATGAGTGGCACCACTAAATGAAATAAATACTTAGTCTTGTTACCAGAGTTTGTCTACTTTTAATAAACCCTTGTTTTACTTCTATATTTAATCCGGGAACTCTACCTAAAACTTCGTTGTTAGAGCCACAATAGCCGGTGTAAACAACTGTCGTTAATATTAGGTGGACAGTAAAAACTAAATGTTTCTGTGGTCAACATTTATTTCTATACTAGCGGCTTCGCCCGCTTAAACCACAGAACTATTTACTTAACACACTGAATTATGTTCGTGTCTTGATATAATGTATGTTTGCAATGTAATGAAGATTTTTTATAAGAAAGTTGTTAAAACTTTAGGTCGCATTTTTGTACCTCCCATAAGAATCTTCAATTGAATGTTTGAAATAAAAACACAACTTATCGATACTTACTATATGTGCGTTTCTTTACGATAATCTCAGAAACGGCTTAACCGATTTAAATACTTTTTTTGTCTGTATTCTGGCAAACTGCCCTTAAATATTAAGCATTAGTTTTATTTTAAGCAGCTTCATGCTAGTCAGAGGGAGGAACCTAGTATTAAGACACTCCGTTCCCCACTTTCTACCGAATTCTGGACGCATTGCGTGTTGAGTGGCAGAACGCAACGCCGTGCTTAACCTTGACCCCAGAGCGAAGAAATGGAAATATAAATTTAAGTAAATATTTCATCTCCTCGTGTGGGGATCGAACTCAGAGAACCAGTCGGTTTTACAGTCACACTTGTGCCGCTGCGCCACGACTGGCCTCAACTGGACTGGACTTTATTTTAATCGGTTCACATAAAGTTAAAACCAGATCCACGCTTTATCCCGCCCTTAGTAGGGCAACTTAGTGTAAGATATTGGGTATAATGTTTGACTGATGTGCGAAATGAAAATATTATTAAATTATAACTCAATCCTGCATGTGTGGATCAGACCCACAACGTCACGTTACAGTTACAATTGGGCATATAGGGTAAAATAGTTTTTAAGATACATCAACAGTGAAGACGTAGGTTTTTTTTCTTATTTCACAATGTTTATTCATATCTATATTTCGTATGACGCGGTTACGCATAGGTACCAATAATGTAAACACATACTACTACAAAAATAGTACTAAAATGTTTAGAACTTTAAATTTTGCCGCCAATACCTACGACTCGATTTCGCAATGAGGCGTATGCGGCGGTTTCCCTTTGATAAGTTTATGTGTGCGTGCGTCGTTCTTAACAAATAGTATTTTATTTTACAACGATAATTTTATTATTTATTTTGTTTGAAAAAATAGCTTTTTTATTTTCGGGTTTTTAATTTAATATGTAATAGGCTTTTATAGAGTAGTTAAACTGTGGTTTCATTTAAGGTGGTCCTAACAAAAAAACTCTGTATAATTGAGCATATTTAATATTTATAGTGATTTTTTGGAAAATAGATACCAATAGTTATTACAACCACTTGCGAAGAAGCATAGTTTAGGCAATTTTTTATTCTTATACCTTTTGAAAAACTACCAACGTTCTTATAGTTAATATATTATTTTTCCAAATTAAAAAAATTGTCTATGTCATCATAATGGCGGAAAAATTTGAAAATGTATTGTAATACCACATTAGTATCGACAATGTAGTGTTGATAGTAATTGAAAATAGTTATACTACAGGAGGACCTTCATATGCACAGTTTTAACCTGTTTTATGTATAATATAGAATAATATATTGTATAGAGGAATCACACATTCTTTTTATTCAGTTTAGTAAATACATTTTTTAGAGGTTACTTTGTACTAAAATGGCATGCAACTCTGTTCCCGCATTTACGTTCCTGATATATCGATATAAATAATAGAAATACAAAATATAGGAAGGAAACACAAATGCAATTATATTGCATTTTTTCTTTTTTTCATACTTGAAACGTATTAATAAATTACATATTATGTATTACATACAATTAATTTCTTTTGAATATAACACTAAGTTAAATCAGCTTCACGCTATTTTAACAGATAACATAAGATGACATTAAAACGTATTGACATCACCACGTGATCCATCTAAACACAATATAAACTTTTATAAACTATGAACTCACAATCAGAATTTACTTTCCAAATACATATACTTTTTATTCTACACATCGCCATATGAGCTAATTCCGTAAAATATACCTACTTTATTATGTTTGTTAATATCACCAACGTTGACGTTTGAAATAATAATTATGGTAGACTGAACAAATATTGATTATACTTCTTTTTTTAGCTTCACGCTGTATCCCGCACACAGCAGGGTAGGCATAGGACCTCTAGTGTTAACAACAACACTCTGTTCCCTACTTTTCTCGGAATTCTGTAGGCGTTGCGTGCTGAGTAGTGAAACTCAACGCCGCACTTAACCTCGACACCAGAGCGATGAAATGGAAATATAAATTTAAATAAATATTTCGTTTCCTTGCGTGGTCATCGAACCCACAACAGTTACACTTTGTGCCCCTGTGCAACGAACGGCCTCAATTTACTTTCTTCTTTTAAAATGTGGTTAAATGAAATAGTCGTAATTTAATTATGTCAGATTACTATTAACCGACTTCTTAAAAGGGGTCATCAATTGGGCTGTATTTTTTAGCCTTGTTACCTTAGAACTTTTGATTGTATGAACCGATTTTAATGATTCTTTTTTTATTTGAAAGCTAATGCCTCCCGTGTAGTCTTATTTTAATTTAGTTTATATCCAACAATGGTATCTATGAGAAAATCATATAAATCTCAAATTTACATTAAGTATATTCGCGACAAATGAACGTATAAGTCAATATCAATTCAACCGATTTTAATGATTCTTTTTTTATTAGAAAGGGTACATATAAGGAGTAGTTTGGTGAAAGTTTAGTTAAGTTCAGAGTGTGAAATCCGGTTGAATTTGAAGAAGTCGATTTTTTTTATTAAAAAATATAATTATGTAATTTTTTCTACAAAAAATTCTTTATACTACATGATAAAAACTATCCTATAAGTGACATTAGGCTTTGAACTATTACCATGCCAAAATTAATTTAATTTCATACAGTAGTTATCGGTATTTTAGGTAATTTATATTTTTCAGTTTTTATTTTTTTTAAAGAAAACTATCATGAAATTCGGAATGAAACCCAAAAAAAATGTATCTTGAGGCCCTAGGCTAACACCATGCAAAAATTCATCAATTTCTGTCAGGTAGTTTTTGCGTGATTGACGCACAAACAAACCGACAGACAGACAGACAGACAGACAGACAGACAGACAGACAAGAATTCTGCTGAGTGGTTTTTTAGGTTCTATAATCGACATATTAACCGACCTAATTTTTATTTTTTTTATATCTTTCATGTACAGAATTGACTTTTCTATCCTTTTATTATATATGGAGATTAATCACATTAATAAGATAATGAGTGCGATAAGGTCAGGCAAGACAAAACTAACATCATTTTTTTAATTCTTAAAATAAAAAATAGGTATAGATTGTTTTGTGAATTCATGTGATAAATTACATTTTACAACTCCTTTTAATTTTTGACTTTTCAGTTCGTTTCAATACAAATTTAAAATACCTTTCGTGACAAAGTGTCCTTTCGTCGTACCATCGTTTCTAATTCAGTAGCTTAGAGAAATAGCTGTCTCCATAGCTGACTTGGAGCCTGCGAATGAGGCTAAGGATGAAGGACCTTGTCTCTCAACGCAATAGGTCATCACTGACACACACACTGGTCCTCCTAGTTTTTCCATTTAACTACACTTCAGATAGGAGACAGCCTACATAAAAAATAAACTTTTTTAAATTATAAAACTTTTATTGAAGTTTATTCGTGTAGTAAAAAATTTTTTATGTGAATGTGTAGTCACATATATAGATCACATGTGTGAATATGTAGTCACATATGTGGACCACATGTGTAATTATGTGGTCACATATGTGGACCACATGTGTCAATATGTGCTCACGTATGTGGACCACATGTGTGAATATGTGGTCTTTCATGTGGACCACATGTGAGAATGTGTGGTCACATATGTGGACCACATGTGTGAATACGTGGTCGCGTATGTGGACCACATGTGGGAAAATGTAGTCACATATGTGGACCACATGTGAGAATTTGTGGTCACATATGTGGACCACATGTGTAAATATATGGTCCCATATGTGGACCACATGTGTGAATATGTGGTCTTTCATGTGGACCACATGTGAGAATTTGTGGACACATATGTGGACCACATGTGTGAATATGTGGTCGCGTATGTGGATTACATGTGGGAAAATGTGGTCACATATGTAGACCACATGTGTGATATGTAGTCACATATGAAGATTACATAGGTGATCCTGTGGTCACATATGTGGACCACATGTGTGAATATGTGGTCTTTCATGTGGACCACACGTGAGAATTTGTGGTCACATATGTGGACCACATGTGTGGGAATGTGGTCGCGTATGTGGACCACATGTGGGAAAATGTGGTCACATATGTGGACCACATGTGTGATATGTAGTCACATATGAAGATTACATGGGTGATCATGTGGTCACATATGTGGACCACATGTGTGAATATGTGGTCACGTGTGTGGACCACATGTGTGTATCTGTGCTCACATATGTGGACCACATATGTGAACATGTGGTCACATATGTGAACCACATGTGGCATCGTGTGGTCATATATGTGAACCACATGTGTGAGTAAGTATTTACATGTGCAGATCGCATGTGTGATATGTTGTCACATATGTAGACCACATGTGTGATATGTAGTCACATATGAAGATTACATGTGTGATCATGTGGTCACATATGTGGACCACATGTGTGAATATGTGGTCACGTGTGTGGACCACATGTGTGAATATGTGGTCACGTGTGTGGACCACATGTGTGTTTATGTGCTCACATATGTGGACCACATATGTGATCATGTGGTCACATATGTGGACCACATGTGGCATCGTGTGGTCATATATGTGTACCACATGTGTGAATAAGTATTCACATGGGCATATCACATGTGTGATATGTAGTCACATATGTAGACCACATGTGTGATATGTAGTCACATATGAAGATTACATGTGTGATCATGTGGTCACATATGTGGACCACATGTGTGAATATGTGGTCACGTGTGTGGACCACATGTGTGAATATGTGGTCACATATGTGGACCACATGTGTGAACATGTTATCACATATGTGAACCTTTTATAAAATATATTTAATTCACTAAATGTAATATGTATATAAATAAATAAACGTAAAGAAACGTTACGTAACATCATACATAATAACAATTAAAACGTAAACTGCAGGCTAATTGATCATCCGGTAGACATTTTAATTAAATTATCAGCTGAAGCAGAATGTCTTTGTATCATCAGAGTTGTAAACCATTTGTTCGATAATTAACTTTAACAGTTATGAACATATACTATTGTTCAAAGACGTCACTATTACATTTCAATCCTATGAAAATTTATAATGGAGAGAAGAAAGAATTTCAAATAAGATAGTGGTGCACTTACTCAATTTTGCACTTTCCAATTTCTTTAGATAGTATAGCGGAACACAAGGCTTCGCTTCGTTTGTTTTTACGGGCAGAAAAATAAATATATTCTTCCACTTAGTGGGAATTTAACCTAATTAAAATATAACTAGTGCTACAACCAGAAATCTCAGTTCTCTCAACTGTACCGTCATAGCGTCAAGTTTTAGTCGACATATTAACTTTAAACATATTATTTTTTTATCGACATATTAACCGACCTAATTTTTATTTTTTTTATATCTTTCATGTACAGAATTGACTTTTCTATCCTTTTATTATATATGGAGATTTTGTTTGAAAAAATAACTTTTTTATTTTCGGGTTTTTAATTTAATATGTAATAGGCTTATATAGAGTAGTTAAACTGTGGTTTCATTTAAAGTGGTCCTAACAAAAAAACTCTGTATAATTGAGCATATTTAATATTTATAGTGATTTTTTGGAAAATTGATACCAATAGTTATTACAACCACTTGCGAAGAAGCATAGTTTAGGCAATTTTTTATTCTATAAGAATTCCTTTTAAAAAACTACCAACGTTCTTATAGTTAATATATTATTTTTCCAAATTAAAAAAATTGTCTATGTCATCATAATGGCGGAAAAATTTCATTCATATTGTAATACCACATTAGTATCGACAATGTAGTGTTGATAGTAATTGAAAATAGTTATACTACAGGAGGACCTTCATATGCACTGTTTTAACCTGTTTTATGTATAATATAGAATAATATATTGTATAGAGGAATCACACATTCTTTTTATTCAGTTTAGTAAATACATTTTTTAGAGGTTACTCTGTAAAATGGCATGCAACTCTGTTCCCACATTTACGTTCCTGATATATCGATTTAAATAATAGAAATACAAAATATAGGAAGGAAACACAAATGCAATTATATTGCATTTTTTCTTTTTTTCATACTTGAAACGTATTAATAAATTACATATTATGTATTACATACAATTAATTTCTTTTGAATATAACACTAAGTTTAATCAGCTTCACGCTATTTTAACAGATAACATAAGATGACATTAAAACGTATTGACATCACCACGTGATCCATCTAAACACAATATAAATTTTTATAAACAATGAACTCACAAACAGAATTTACTTTCCAAATACTTTTTATTCTACATATCGCCATATGAGCTAATCCCAAAAAATATACTTACTTTATTATTTTTGTTAATATCACCAACGTTGACGTTTAAAATAATAGTTATGGTAGACTGAACAAATATTGATTATACTTCTTTTTTTAGCTTCACGCTGTATCCCGCACACAGCAGGGTAGGCATAGGACCTCTAGTGTTAACAACAACACTCTGTTCCCTACTTTTCTCGGAATTCTGTAGGCGTTGCGTGCTGAGTAGTGAAACTCAACGCCGCACTTTACCTCGACACCAGAGCGATGAAATGGAAATATAAATTGAAATAAATATTTCGTTTCCTTGCGTGGTCATCGAACCCACAACAGTTACACTTTGTGCCCCTGTGCAACGAACGGCCTCAATTTACTTTCTTCTTTTAAAATGTGGTTAAATGAAATAGTCGTAATTTAATTATGTCAGATTACTATTAACCGACTTCTTAAAAGGGGTCATCAATTGGACTGTATTCTTTATCCTCGTTACCTTAGAACTTTTGATTGTATGAACCGATTTTAATGATTCTTTTTTTATTTGAAAGGTAATGCCTCCCGTGTAGTCTTATTTTAATTTAGTTTATATCCAACAATGGTATCTATGAGAAAATCATATAAATCTCAAATTTATATTAAGTATATGCGCGACAAATGAACGTATAAGTCAATATCAATTCAACCGATTTTGATGATTCTTTTTTTATTAGAAAGGGTACATATAAGGGGTAGTTTGGTGAAAGTTTAGTTAAGTTCAAAGTGTGAAATCCGGTTGTATTTGAAGAAGTCGATTTTTTTTATTAAAAAATATAATTATGTAATTTTTTCTACAAAAAATTCTTTATACTCCATGATAAAAACTATCCTATAAGTGACATTAGGCTTTGAACTATTACCATGCCAAAATTAATTTAATTTCATACAGTAGTTATCGGTATTTTAGGTAATTTATATTTTTCAGTTTTTACTTTTTTTAAAGAAAACTATCATGAAATTCGGAATGAAACCCAAAAAAAATGTACCTTGAGGCCCTAGGCTAACACCATGCAAAAATTCATCAATTTCTGTCAGGTAGTTTTTGCGTGATTGACGCACAAACAAACCGACAGACAGACAGACAGACAGACAGACAGACAGACAAGAATTCTGCTGAGTGGTTTTTTAGGTTCTATAATCGACATATTAACCGACCTAATTTTTATTTTTTTTATATCTTTCATGTACAGAATTGACTTTTCTATCCTTTTATTATATATGGAGAGGAGATATGAGATGTTTCATATATTAATGTATGTAATCTAAGTTTGGCGACAGTTGCATTAATAGCGATGTCTCGAAAATGTGGTGGAAAGTAGGGAACAGAAAGTCAACACTAAGTTCCCTCTGCCTACTCTGCTATATGGATAAAGCTATAAAATAATACACAATTCAAAATTGATAGGCATAATTTCGGGGTTCAATCCGTCTGGGCTATACTAGTAAGTTCAAAACAAAGTATAAGTAATATATTAATTACATATTAATTTTATTTGATAAGGATCGATAGAACAGAATACCTTTCTAAGACTAAAAGTTTTCATTGACTTTAACCAAGACACCTTCTTTACGGCGAACTTGTATAAATAATCGAAAGTACATGGAGTGTCTTAACACAAGGTTCCCTTTGTCATAAAGCAGGATTTTTGTTTGTGTGTGTTTTTACCAAAAGTATTACTTGGTAATGTCATTACATATTTAACGATACGAATATTTTAATGATCTATAGTATAACGCTGTGTCACGCAAGTAGAAAGGTAGAACATGGTAACCTAATGTTACCATTTTTTTTAATACATTGAGAGTTCCTCTGGTGCGGCAACTTAAAAACCACTTTAGATCACACTTGATCAATTCAAAAATCAAAAACAGCAGGCAAACAAGCTAGTGGGTCACCACTCACTAGTCTGTCTTTATAAATGTATGTATTTTGTTTTTTTTTTATTTATACAATGTATATCACACATATCCAGGTAGGCAGAGGGAACATAGGTATCCAGTTTAAAAAAAAATCGTTCCTACTAAGACATTTTCTATCCCCTCTTTGCGCCGAATTCTGGAGACATTGTTGACTTAAAAATGATTTAAAAATAATTATAAATATATATAGTACAATAAAAGAAGATAAACAAATTACAAAAAAATACAGAAGCACAACTAGAAAGTAACAGTAATTTCGAGTTGTGCCTCAAATTATTTTCACAGCTTCAATAAAGTTTTTCCATAGAAAAAATATGAACTACAAAGTGTGAAATGTTTTTCAAGTGTTTGTTTTTGTTTACTGTACTTAATGTTGCTTTGTGTTTTGGCAACAATCCAAGGTCAGACACCAGATGATTTAAAACAGGACACTCTCAGAAGATCGACTTTATGGTCTATTTTTATTAAGATTAATTAATTCTTTTTTAGCTTTACATATACTTGAATTATAATACTCGCTTTATGAAATTCTATATTATATGCAAATATTTATTTAAATTTATATTCATCACATCATCACATTTATCACATCTTTGCTCACGTGTCGAAGCAAAGCGTGGCGTTGAGTTCCGCCACTCAGAATGCAAGGCCTCCAGAATTCGAAGGAAAATGATAAACGTAGTGTGTTGACACACACTACGTTTATCATTTTCCTTCGTGTGTTGGTAAAGCTAATTATAATAAATAAAGAAGAATATTGAAAAAAAAACATTTTACAAACATATATTTGTAGATTATTCAGTTCGCATTTTTTCGTGTGAAAATTTCGATCCGGCAAGATTATCAAGATAAGAAGCCTATATGTTGCTCCATAATATTGTCTATTATCCAGTGAAAGTTCCATAAAAATCGATTTATCTCTTACGGAAATTAGCCTGGTCATACAGAAACACAGACGGACAGATAAAAGCTGCAAAACCACTTGATTGTATCCTAATATCGTGAAAATAACGATATGCAATTGTAAAAACACAGACAGACGCTTCGATTTTATTTATATTTATTGATGTTTATCCTACACCTATAGATAACTTCACGTTTTATCCCGGGGTAGTCAAAGAGAACGGAGCGCCAAACGCTATGGTATCTATATACCTCTTAAGCCTCCTCCACTGTCATCAACCTCTCTGACCGTGACCTTCCTCCAGTATCTTTGATACTGTGTTTTCGAAGGTGAACCGAGGTCTCCCCTATCTCTCTTACCACTCAATTTTCCATAATAAATCTTTTTTGACATTCTTTCATCACTCATTCGTTTGATGTGTCCAAGCCAGCTGTGCACGTTCTTCTTCATTCTCACCGTGATATCCTCGCTAGAACTTGCTAGACTGCGTATCTATAAATGTATACATACATATATAGATAAATATTGTAATTTTTATTCAAAAAATCGACTTATTTTCGAAAAACTACAGGTCCAAAGTTCAAAATATAAGACAACTTAGATATAAAGAATAGGATTTACCCCGTATTTTAAAGGTGAGCTAACATTTATTACATCTAGTGATAGGATCAGACGCGTCAGCAGCGAGCCAATGAAATTGAAAAGATATTTCATTTTCCACACCAAAATGCGAATAAAATTGTTTGAAAGCCTTAAAATTTATTTATTATGTTGTAAAATGCTTATAATATATTATTTTATAAACCTAGTGTGATTTTTGAGGCAGTAGAGGCGCAATGATTATGAGTTCAATTTATTAAATACAATTAGGTAACTCAATTGAGTGAACTCTGGTAATTAAGCCAAGCGCGACGTTGTTGCACAACAAGTCTCGACATAAGGGTTGGGATCGGAGTATTCAAACACTATCTTTCCTTTACCCTAACCCTGCATTATTTATTCGGGATAAAGCGTGAAGTAAATATATATTTTTAAAATCTATGCAAGTATTATAAAGCTGAAGAGTTTGTTGGAACAGTTTGATATTAATGTTGTGTTTTGGCATTATTGTGTGGATTCCACTTATTTTTTTTATTCTGGCATTACGGTGTTGCGGATAACAGGGGATGAGGGGGAACAGGTACCGTCTTCCAGTTGACACTGACACTTAACGACTAACTGTAACCGGGCACTACACTGTAGTCAAACAATGATTAAAAAAATCCAAAATTAACTTAAGCAGTACTCACAAGAGTTGGCGAACTATTAATATTTTTTATTTATAGACTTTAGAACTGCTTACCTTTATTTTTTTTTCTATTTAAAAATATATGTTTTTAAATATTTCTCAAAAGCTATTACCATTAGTTCTGACCGTGGCACAAACTATTATATTTTGAGCGGCGTGTAACGAGCTCCTTGACCGTATTGTGTGACTAAGAAATGAGGTCACACACAAACATACATTTATTTATTTTTATATGCATACATTTGGAAATAGCACAATCGTAATATTAATAGAACGTAATTAGTTATGTTTGACATAATCGATGTTAGTTACTTAAAATTTCAATAGAAATATTTTAAATAAAGTCATGTACTCTTTGGTCTTGTTTACTAAAATACCAAAATAAAAAAGTAAATAAAAGGAGTTTGTTGAGTCGGCTCAGTGGCATCTGACTGTAAACGCACAGGTTATAAGCTCGAATCTCATTTGGGAAATCAAGTTATTCTTACTTTGGTAGCTGGTTGCGGCGTTGAGTTCCGCTGTTCAACACACAATGTCTCGAAAAACGGCGAATAGTGAGAAATTAAATCTCTCGCTATTTTCTTTATAATATATCCTCCTTTAAAAGGTATACAGCGTGAAATTATGAATAATAAAAAGAAATAAAAAGATAAACGAATTACTTAGAAGACTTTTTATATACATCTATATTTTAAAATACATATAGGTATTACCTACATATTGTCGGACAAACCAACAAATCTGACACAAAATTCGGCTTTTATAATTATTTAATTCACTCTTGTTACACACACTCCAATATAGTCATTCCATTGTATATAGTATAAGTAAATGATGCTAACAGCTCGGTCATCCTGCTAACCGCGAATTCCTTCGCGATTTGAGAATAGCTACCAATTTTCAGAGGTTCCAATTTAAATAACTATATGTTCTGTGCTGACAGTTACTTAACATTAACATATTTTTAATACATTTTATAATATTTACAAAAAAATATTAAGTTGGATATATTTACATGTCACAATACGTTGAGGCCAGTCGTGGCGCAGTGGCACAAAGTGTGACTGTAAAACCGACTGGTTGTGGGTTCGATCCCCACTCGAAGAGATGGAATATTTACTTAAATTTATATTTCCATTTCTTCGCTCTGGTGTCGAGGCAAAGCGCGGCGTTGAGCTCTGCCACTCAACACGCAATGCCTCCAAAATTCGGCAGAAAGTGGGGAACGGAGTGTCTTACACTAGGTTCCCTCTGCCTACCCTGCTGTGTGCGGGATATAGCGTGAAGCTAATTTAATTTTTTTTTTTAACAATACGTATATATACAATTTGGAATATACTTACTTTTTAACGAAATATATAAAATGAAAATAATTAATTCATATAAATACATTAACTCACAGATTAGTAAAAACATGTAGACCGTACCTTTTAAGTAGAGCTATAATGAATTACAAAACCCGCTACAAACGTTGCTATGGTATGCTAAATCCAAATAGATGTAACTTTTTAGGAAAAGTTACCGACTCAAATATCTTGCATTGAAATGTGGAGTGAATTCTCAATAGCCATTTTATTGCAAAATTTAAATCTGATGTTTCCTAGTATTGATCTGAATTGTTAAATTTCTTTAGAATAAATTAAACAGACGAATAGATATATAGGTAGTTTGAAATGAATTCATTTGTTTTTTCATCATATATACCTACTAATAAGACCAGACAGCTTACTAGATAAGACCAGACAGCTTTTTTTAATGTTAAAAGTCGCAACTCCTACAACTCTTTTACTTAGGAGTTAAAGGCAAAAAATTGATATCAAGATATAGATAAAGAGAGTTGTTTTTTATAGAAAAGATAAAATAAATGAACGAACAGGTCACCTAATGATAGGTCATCACCCACGGCACTGTATAATACCGGAGGCATTTACTACTGTATTCCCAGCTTTTAACGTGACTACGTACCCACGCTTTTTAAAGGTACCTAGTGTGTCCTGGTACTTCTGACACACTTTTCGAGTAAGTTCAGGGCATTGTGAATTGAGTAGTGGAACTCAAAAACTTTGACATAATACCGTCTCAATATTAGCAATATTTAGTAGCCTAATTTATCAATTTTGCAGTCTAATTTGGTAATCTTAACTTATATGGCTTTAGTACATTCCGAAATAATTCGGGTCGACAGATGTCAACTTCACGAGTAGGTGTCACATTCAAACGGCGGAAATACGCGATTTGATATTAAGATTTCGCCTTTGATCTTGTATTATTGCGGTGGCGAATATTATATAGCGCCAAATGTGTTATGATCGAAATGCAATTGTGTTCTGTTATTTGATAAATGCTCGGTTGTATAAGGATATTTGTATGTGAACACGCATGTGGAACATAAATAACATGGGAAAGATTAATTTCTTCTAAAGAAAAGAGAAATGTGTTAGTTTGAATAATAAAACATATTTATAGTCAAGATATAGCGGTTTATATGCTATATTTTATTAATCTATCTTCTATCTATATATATAAAAGGACATGTACCTGACTGACTGAGGAAAGACGCACAGCCATAACCGCTGTGCGTAGAAGTGTGAAATTTGTACAGATGTTTATTTTCATAACCTGGACATCCACTAAGAAGGGATTTAGAAAAAATTTAACCCTAAAGGGATGAAATAGGAGTTGAAAGTTTATATGGAAAAAAAATAAATCGGCACCGATGTTTATAAAAATTTAAATTCAGACTGTTAAAAATATTTTATTAAACATATGGTTCATGGTTTTTTTCAGAATTCACCCCTAAGGGTGCAAATAAGTACATTCTCTGCTCTCTTCTAGTAGATAATATAAAATATTCACTACAGTACTCCCCCCAGAGACCTGGTTAAGGGCGATAGTAGTCTGGAAATCTAACTTTTCTACCGCTTCGTCTCCGCTTTCCAGGTTTCTGCTCTACATCAGATTGCCTTTGGTGCGATTTTGGTGCAAATATTCACTACAATGGAATCAAATATGTTAATTTCTGGCAGACAGAAAATGGCGTTGGGTTCCACCACTCAACATGCAACGTTTCGAGCTTAGGGTCTATCTTACCGCGGCTCTGAATTATCATATTATATTTATTAAATGTGAAGTGTGAGTTAAAACATTTTGACGACGAGGTGACGAGGCAAATGCAGCGGTGAGTTTAGCTACTCAACACACGATGTCTCCCTGAACCATAATAATCGTATGAATGGGAGAATTCGACAAAAACCTCCCCATATCGTTATTGAATCTTAAATATTAGATCTCGTTATCCCATTACACTCCTTTCAGAATCCCACAGCTGAATGTTAGACAACTTTTGTACTGACGTAGAATTTTCAAATCTGATTGCTTGAAGTTGTCAATGTAAAATGGTGAAATTTTCAATTTAGAATGGTCTTCATGTCCTGTTTTATTGTATTAAGTCATTTAACGATGATAGTGGGTTTAAATCTCGTTTGGGTTGGATGTTAAAATCGTTTTCATTTTCCCGTTTACGTGAGAAGTTTCCCCGCTTAATATGTAAAGTTCCGCGTTCGAAAGTGGAGAAATAAGTGACTACACACTTTATTGTCTTAACACGCCGCTTTGCAGTATGAAACGGCAAAATAAATAGGACTTTTTTATAATAAAAAAAATATCTTACAATATTTGATAAGTTGTATGTGTATAATATGTAATGTTAGAAACAACGGAAAACGAAATAATAAGCAATTTCAATTTCAAACTTTCAATTGAAAGTAAACGTAAAATAAATATGCTTTTTCGGTAGATTGTGATATTTTATTAATTCAAAGAAGATCCTTTTATTTTTGTATATTCATAATTATATCCACTATTATTAATTTATCATTTATATTAATATTTTCTTAAATTTTATATAATATATACACTTAATTATCTATAACTGAACTGTACAGAAAATTATTTATTGAGATACGAACCCACAATCATTGGATACTACCTAAGTATACTTCAACATTAATAACAACACTATTAAAACCAGTATATCCGTACATACTGGCTACGGTTACAGTTCTACATACGTAGGCTCGTTATTTGACTAGCAACGTCATTGAAAATATCATAGCGCTATGTACCACGAACGTACATTTTGTATACTTGCAGATTGTTCATATTTATGTTTCGTTAATAAAAAAATATTAATTTTAAGTGAGGCCGTTGTAGGCGCATTGAGTGCGTCTGCCTGTCAATGTAATAGGTAAGTATGGTCATTACTCGGGTGAATGATTGATTATATTTAAATAATTTATATTTCTCGTGTATGCAAAGTGGCGTTCCGCCAACTAACAGGCAATGTCTTGAAAAATGGACAGAAAATGGGGACCGGGAACTAAAAACTTTCTTCTGCCTACCCGCCTACTTATGCTGAAAAAAGGGTCATGATGAAAAAAAATATTAATTTTAGATCCACAGAACTGAAGAAAGCAAAATTTACTTCGGTTAATATTTTAGTTTTGGTGCAGTGATTGGAATTAAGATAGTTATAGATTTAAATTTCTTGTGTTAATATTTTAAAATGCTACCATTTAGCGCTCTGGAGACAGTATCAGAACCAACAGAAGTTTTTCCAATTCTCGGTCCAGGGAATGACGGTCTGATACTGCAAAACTATTCTACTAAATGGAAAATATCAAGCTAAAAAAGCAATAATCCTCCATAAAACAATATAGGCAGGGGGAACCTAGTGTCGAAACACTCCAAATCACAAGCATTTCTCAATTTTCGAGACTTTGGCCGCTAAGTGGCGCCCAACTCAACGCCTCGCTTTGCTTTGCTACCAGAACGATGAAATGAAAATAAATAATTACTCTTTGTGGAAATTTAATCTACACACTTAGAGTCAGATGCTGCGGCTGTGCTACGAGGTGCTACAAAGTGCTACGAAGACCTCAGGTGATACTTATAAGCGATTTATTCTTTAAATTAAATTTAAATCTACAACGAACAAATGTCAAACTGAATCACTATGAAGTTAGTACAAAAATAAAGGAAAATTTTCATAAAAAAAAAGAAAATCTGGTCTCCTCTTTTTATGTCCTTTCATCTTTTTATAAAAGTAAATGGTTATTTACACTATGTACAAAACCAATCTTTACAAATTGACCACATCTCTATAAGAAGGGGACGTGATCTGAATCAGCAACCCTGTAGCTTACAAAAATGATACGCGGCCTAAGAAAATTATTATTTTTTATTTTTAGGCACATCCAAGATATTGGGAGCTAAACGAAATGGCCCAATTTTACTCTGTTTTCTAGTGCGGCTTTATTATGTGACGCAAATTGTCAAATGTTGTTGTTTTTCCATTTTAAATGACAACACGGCGTTGGGTTCCATTACTCAGCGTGGAATGGCCTCTAATTTTTCCTCGCCCAGTGTTTTATATACGGGATAATGGGCAAAGCACTTAATTTATATTAGTTAATTGGTTTTTTATTATTTACTTCTTATGACTACCACAAATAATTATGTTACAACCAGAATTCGAGGTTGACTTCATCATAGTTTGTTTGAATAAATTTGAATAAAAATCATCTTTTAGGAAAATCAACTCTGTAACCCTTCGAAGTCGGAGTACTAAATTGAAACCAACATTATTGGTGTTTTTCTAAACTTCTAAAACAGTTAATACATTCAACTTCACAATATGACTTTTGGAGCACGTCAATCAAGAAGGAGGTCGAGAACTGAAAATTGAGAATTATTTTCAATCAAACAGAAAACAGAATTGAATTGTTTGGTTTATTTGCCTTTGAAGGGAGGCAAATAACTGAAATTAATTCAACGGCTTACTCGTTTAGGTTTGTGCCCGAATGTTTTAGAAAATGAAAAATTCTAACGAGCCTTTCGATTCTACGTGAAAACACCTAAATTTTGTGGTTTTAATTGAAAATGTAGAATTTTTAATTAATTGAAATTCATAATAAATTCTTTTAGGATTTTTATTGTAAATATATTTTGAAGGTGTTAGTGATGAGCTATTTCTGTTGAACTGTGTACACACACTAGGGTAGGCAGAGAGAACCTAGTGTTAAGACACTCCGTTCTCTATTTTAAGCCGAGTTCTAGAGGCATTGCGTGTTGATTGGCATGAAATATTTATTATAATTTATATTTTCATTTCTTTGCTCTGGTCGTCACTCAACACAGTTGGCTCCAGAATTCGGCGAATAGTGAGGAAGGGAATGTCTTGACACACATGATAATACTCTCTGTTTGTCCTCCTGTGTGAGGCTAACAGCGTGAACTGATTTTTTTTAAATATAGAAAAAAAATCGAGGTAGTGAAAGTAGTGATTTTAAAGTTGTCTAGCTTTATGAATTTTATACGAGTCCTTTCATATTTGAGATTGTTAATATGAAAGCTTTATATTATTCTAAAATTTGTAGAATTAAAGATGATTAAATCTTCTTCCTCTTCCATTAACTGGTGTTTGCCAATGGGCCCTACTTCCGCTTGTTCGGTATCTATTAGGTCGGAGTCACCAAAGTTGGCTAGGAGTCGTGATGATGTTAATAAGACAAGACTTCTTATTAATATCATTCATTTAGTATTTACGCCATAAAATAATATTTGGAAATGATTGCACAACTACGCCCTTAGCGATTTAGCATCGAATACATTCATTGCATGTTAAACATTTGTTTGCTTAAAATAATTTTACTCGTTATGCAATCCTCTACAGTTGTTTACATATCAGTTGTTAAGCTTGTAAATTTAACGAAACGCCAAATTCTAATAAGAGAATTCTAACAAGAGAAGAATAATTCACGATATAACAAATCTGGTGATATGATCATAATCAATACATAAGATTTGACAATATTAGATACAGATGAACCAGTTCGCCACGCTCAACGAGTAACTGAATTAGCACAAAATACATACCTAACCGATGGTGGAAAAAGAGAGATATGTTTTCGCAATTTCTCTTTCTTTTCTTTAATGAAAGGTATAGTAGAGTAGTAGTTGGTGATGGCAAACCGATTCTTTTCCGGTACAATATTGAAGTTTTTTGGGCCATTTGATTTAGACATAGAAATAAAAAAATATATGATTCGTAAATTTTTAGTTTGCCGCGCTGATTTTAGGCTAAAATGTTGGCCCAAGCCTACTGGTAAGCACTTAAGGTCACAAAGTTTTGCCTCATCTTTCTCCATATTGTATATTAATTGTTAGAGCTCAACTATATATACATAATATCTAAACTGGATGTTACGTTTCACGCTGCTATTCCATGAACATAGCAGGGTAAACAAAGGAAACCTAGGAACCTAGCTCAAGGATGCGCGTTACGTTAGTATCAGAGCGAGGAAAAGAAATATCAAATAATTCGTTCCCACTGAATAATAATCGAATCCACAACCGTTGCGCTTACAGTCGCACGCTTGTTCCTCTACAACACGACGGTCTCATAAAAAGAAAATCTTTGATTTATTTAATAAGATCCTTGACTGTCGCGATTATTACACGAATAATGCAGTTAATAAGTTTCAGTTTACACATAAATTTGTAGATTCTGATAGATTCTTATAGATTTTTATATTTTTATCCCGTCACTGTATATTCCAGACAGAAATTTTGTTTTATAATAGTCCATAGTACACTTTGCGCCCGTTTTATACATCATGTTTTTTCTTATTAAAACGAGAAAATGAAAATTATTTTAAAAATGGATATCGAACCAACAATACGATTTAATAAAACAAATATACCCGAAGCTATCGAAATATTTAATGTATTTCTTGCTCAATTCCCCAAATTTAAAATTACAAACAGAAATTCTACATAATCATTGTCGAAATTAAACATTCCTATGAATCGGCAACGGAATGATTCGAAATATTTCTTCGTATCATCACGTGAAACTTAATGTTTTAAGCTAATTTATTAATATAATTAAATTTGAACTTTACTTCCATAGTTTAAGAGCGATATTACGGAATCTTACGCTACTGTAACATATATTACTACCAGATTGAATACGATATGATAGTGGGTTCTATTCCAATTGTAAAACATTATTTTACTCGATAGTTAGGTTATGTACCTTGGTGTATGATTGAATACGAGTAATGATAACTACACACAAATAACATAGTTATTTAGAAATTTTATAAATAATGCATGTCGTTATGGTACTACACACGTATATAGTTAATTTAAATAGGTAAAAAGTCCAGTATCGACATAAATTATTGATTTTTATTTTCAAAACAATAAAACATTCTTATAAAAGTTACGATATTGATGATGTAATTCATAGATACAAAAACGCTTTGGTATTTTTACGGGCGATGCCGTGTGAGGGTCGCTATTTTATCGCTTATCTCACGAAATACAAGGAATGCTATAAGATAATCTTAATTATATTATATCATACACATACATACATGCATATGTATACACGTGTATTAGTTATAATGAGCAAAGTTGGCACAAAGCGAAACTAATGTAATTATTCTAACATAAATCGTATCTTACACTGAAACTGTGATGTGGAAGTTATTTGTACGTGATCAAGTATAATGTGATATAGGATAAGTAAACTATATAACGCCCACGCCAAAACACCTATTGCCTTTAGTAGGGCCCAGGTCCAGCTTCATATGGAGTACTGTTCTCACCTCTGGGCTGGTGCACCTCAAGATCAGCGTGAACCATTTGATGGCATACAACGTAGAGCAGTGTAAAGTTCGTCGGACGTCCAAAGAAACGGCGCTCTTCATAAATAATAATTTATTACAGAAGTTAAATACGAAAGATTCATGACTAACTAACACACATACAAGAGTATACATATATTACAGGCGTTCGTAGTATTGAGTGTCTAAGTAACTATGAAAGGCTTAACATTTTAGTTTTGCGTCGAGACGTCTCCTCGGAGTGGGTTCTCTACGACATTTGTAATGGGGAGTGCTCTGAGCAACTCTATGACTGGTTTCACCAGCCAATTTTTCGAACAGCACAGTACGTCACAAACTTAAATATCATCTTCACCACCTGGATACGTGGCACTCTACTACTGTGCGTATCAGGAGGAACTTTCTCCCAAACACCATACAGCTGTCAAATGGCCACGCGCCACCTGCGGCAGTGCTTTTGGGTCGGTGCGACATGAGTACCTTTTAAAAACGCATCTTCCTCCACCTTAAAGACCGGTAACCCACCTGCAGCTCCTCTGGTGCTACACGAGATCGTGAGTGACAGAATTCACTTACCACCAGGTTACTTGAATGCTGATTTCCCTTATTCTATCCATAAAACTCGTACATACACCTATAGTAAGTTATGTTATTATAATATTGTTAATAATAAACTAATTAAAACATCAAAAGAATTGCTGGGCCTAAATATTTTTTGTGGAATATAAAAGTCTAAGTTTGAGAATATCTAATGTGGAGCTCAATAAGGTCAGCTCAATTATCATCAGCAATCTTTCCAAAGTGACTTATAAACAAACTAAGGCGTTGAGTTTCATTGTTTGTCTGTCACTTTCATTGTCCTACTTGTGATATCTCGAATTTAAGCCGAAAGGGGGAAACGGCGTGTCTTGGCAATAATTTTTTTCTGCCTTATTTATTATATAGTCTTATGCTAAAAAAATTAAGTAAATAAAAACATAAGTAATTCTAAAAGAAAGTGCTTACTCGTTTTTTATCTTTAAATAAATATATTAAATATAGAATACTACTCTATTCGTGATAGTTAAGTGATTTGTCAGTACAAAGGAAAGCTCAGTACGTGACTGATAGTAATCTATCTAATATTATACGGTAGGGACAGTGATCTTCGGCAACGTAGATTTTATCGATACATGTTATTATAATTGTTCAAATTAACCAAATTGAAGCAAAATTGAGACGAATGACTGACTGATAAGGGAAAATTATCTTCGAATTTGTTATTCTTTTTCCGTTTTACAATTTGAATTCCATTCTCTACTTTCCGTCCCAATTGGAGACATTATGTTGTCGGAACTTCATTTTTTTATCAAAATGGGGAAATGTTATGCGCTTTTTGTATATGTCAGAGTGATGCATCACATTTCCTGGTTTATTATTGGCTAGGGACCCAACAGAAGAAATGGTTTCATTTAATATTAGTAAATAATAATTGAAATTCAGAAAAAAATATAAATATATTAATTATTTTTGCTTATACCTTCAGTTACGCGGTTTGATACCGCGTTGCAGAGTAGGCAGAGAAAGCCGAGTAGTATGACATTGCGTTTTCCATTTACTATCCGAAAGCGAGACAACACAATTGATTGCCACAACTCAACGCCGTAATTTGTCTTACAAGACCAAAGAAGTGAAAATATGAAACAATCTCACATGTACGAGTATATCCATAAAAAATGTTATAGAATTTACACTCAATTATTTGAAACTAAAAGTATACTCCGCGAATTCAATGTATTAAACAAATATAGAGGCTGAAAAAATTAAGGCCACTGAACGAACTCATAAAATATTTCACTTCATCGACGCATATGAATATTTTACGAGATCGGATGATGCAAGTGTCATATACTAGTTGTTACTCCAATCTTGTTTTCTTTTCTTTTGTGTTCTTTTTGTTTTCTCTCCTATATTTGGAATAGGTTTAACAGGGTGTGCAAAGAGAACCTAGTGTTGGGACACTCCGTTGTAATTTAAATTCATTTCCGTTATAAGCGTAACAAAAATAAAATGAATTTTCCATACTAATATTATAAAGCTGAAGATTTTTTTGTAAAGGAAGGCTATATAGGCATAAGGATAAGACATTTCTTTCTCCACAGTATTATATTGTCATTTCTTGTATTAAACCTATTATCTACAACAAAATATTTAAAAAGGTTTACTCTAGTACTTAAGGCTTCTACAACTTTTACAAACCACTTATTTTTATACCAAAGGTGTAAAAAGCTCTTGAAAATTAATTGGAACAAATCCTCTTCAGCTCCAGCACTGAACTCAATCTTAACGTTCATCGATTTATAAGAGAATTTGCATAAAATTGACTACATTACTTGGTTAGAGTGCAATAAATTATTATAAGGCATAACCAGTTATAAGTTAAATTAAAATACTATTAACAATAACTTATCCTGGCTTAGTTGTCCGTCTGAACATTTGATGGTTGTGGATTTGACTCCAAGCTAGTAAAATATATATTTTAAAAAATCTAAGGCCATCATTGTGAATAATTACGTCCAGCGTCTATCTGTAAACGCAATGGTTGTGAGTTCAATTATTTTTATACTAGAGACTAAAACGCGGTTTCGCTGATGCCGAGGTATAATACATTTAAAAAATATATATTCTATGTCCTTTCTAATATTATAAATATAATCTAAGAACGTGTGTACAAAGTTTAATTAGTTCAGTACTTTTGGTGTGCGTAACAAACAAACAAACTTACATTCACATTTATAATATTATCGTGAGTATGATTACAGTAAAAACTATAATATATTTTTGTACTTCATTTCAGTGTGTATTTTTTGAAACTAGGTTCTCACTGCCTACAGCATGCAAAGAAACGAATATTCTTTTAGATTCACGCTGTATGTAGCACACATCAGACTAAGTCAGAAGGAACCTGGAAACCTAGTGTTAAGGAACGGACTGTCCGTTCCCGTTAAGACAATTTCGCTCCCAACTTTTCGCGAAATTCTGAAGATTTCGCGTTTGGAGTGACTCAATGCTGTGATTTGCTTCCTTATCAGGTTAGGAAAATAAAAATATTAAATATTTAATTTCCTTAACTGGAAGTCGAACTCGCAAAATGATTGCGCGTAGTCACAGCCTACGTCGCAACTGGCCTCATAAATAAATCTAAACAAAATAAACACAAAAACACGTAATTTCGCAGAAAAATACCCACAGAAATGATTAAAAACAAACTTTCCACAGAAATAACAATTTGTATAAACTTTTGAACTTTACATTTATATTGAATGAATTCTATAGAATAGAAGTAATCCTTTTAAACGAAGTAACCGCACAATAGCGGGTAGCGGCATCTTTTGTTTACCTGTTTTATTGTTACTAAGCGATGACAATACTTTTAAATAATTTAAATGCATGTTTGTATGTAGGTTTCATCTAGTTTATGAGATATTTACCTTACATTTAGGATTCCGTACCTCAAAACCTAAAAACGGAATACTTATAGCATTACTTTGTTGTCCCTCTGTCTATCAATAAAATATATTTCGAGTTAATATTAAATATTCTTTAATGTGCCTTGAAACAAGGATAAAATCATGCTTTCAATTTAACGCAATCAAAAGATACCAGTATTTATGCTCCAATTTTGCTGCATTTTGTATTAGCCGCGTAGTTAAAACCTATACGGTACTTCCCGTGAACCTACATTTATATTATAAGTGTACATTTGTAGTTCATTGCGTTGCGTGCATTTAATTTTGTTAAATTTTATACTTGTACTTTCCGTTGACTTACAATCCTGAAATTGCTACGGAAGCCTTGGTAGGTGAGTCCGCTTACACTTAACCGGTTTTTTATTATTTGAATAGGAATATCAAACATACTTTTAAATTATTATATCCATCTATTATAATGAACTAGAAAGTTTGTTTGTTGGAAAGTGTTGGTCATAGGAAATACTTGTTCCAATTAGAAAAATCTTTTTTTGTTGTATAATTATTTTTTTTTAGGATAGCTTTAGGCTATATTATATGACGTCACATAATTTCGATATATCTTAAAGTACCTGAGATCTGAGTTACCTCGGACACTTACATCAATTTTATCAATATACAACGAGCAGTTTAGCTTTATTGCCTTTATTGCCTTTTAGCTTGTCTTAAAATAATTGTTGTGTATTAGGAACACGACACGATACAACACGTCGGGTTGTGGATTCGATCCCCACTCAAGGAAATGAAAAAATATGTATTTAAATTTATATTTTCATTTCTTCGCTCTGGTGTTGAGGAAAAATGCGGCGTTGAATTCCGCTACTCAACACGCAATGCCACCACAAGACCTGCTGTATGCGGGTATGTATAATTTCTAAAAACCATCCCTTATGGTTTTTTTTAATAATAAGACAACGTTCACAGAATAGTAAAAAATATATATAAATTCAATTTCATCTTATATTCTGTACTAGTGGCCCTAGCGTGGTTTTGCTCACTTGCACATGACCAATCTTTGGTCATTCGATGATTGCTCTTTTTAAATAATAAGAAGGGTAGTTTTAATGAGATTTTTTTTAATTTCAAAATTGTTTTTGCTTACTCGTTTTTAAACGTGTATTTAGTCGAAAATTACACTAACGAGATTGTTAATTTTTCACTTTCATTACTTTACCTAGGAACAGTCAATTTGCGTATAGCTCGGTTGGTCAGAGCGTTTGGACGGTTTCCAAGAGGCGCTGGTTCAAATCCCGCTACGTACAATTTATGTTTTCGAAAAAAACATTTTTCTTTCCTAACTGTGGCATATGACTTCAAAAATGTAAAAAAATGAGCAAATAATAACTTTTGACACCCTCCGGTAGGAATGGAATCCATAACCGACGCATTTACAGATTATATCTAATATAAAAAAACAACTCTATACTTTAGTTTGTCAGTTTAATAACTGATTCTTATTAAAATGTCAGTCACCCTTTCTATATTCCGCTGACTTGCAAGTTTCGTTGATCAAATTACTTATAACATAGGAAGCACTTTACAAGGACTTCCTCTTATAAGCAAAGATTTTTTAAGGCATCGGTTTTACTCAAGTAAGTTTTTTACATACGTCAGCGTTAAATAATAAAATTAAGAAAGGTAATTCTGCTATGTATCTTAGATGTGGTAATGATGCTTGATTATGTCGATGATCGTGGGTTCAAATTTGAATTGCAAAAAATGATGGATGAATGATACGAAAGAGGTAAGCAGAAACCGTAATGATTGGCTCTCTGTTCCTTCGAGCTAACTTACGAGGGACTAGCTATAAAGTAAAAAAAGTCTTATCGCATGTTTGAAATGAATTTACTGCAAAACTAGAGCTATTTGCATTTTGTTTTTCTTGTACTAATGTTTTTGTCCTAAAATAAAGCTACAGCGGTATTCACTGATGTAATGTCTCGAGTTCCAACGGACATAGAGACCGGAGTGTCTAAGAGTAGGTCCTCTTTGCTTACCTTTCTTGATTCTTCTTTTTCATAAATTCATATTTAGTTTCGTAAATCTGTGGAACTCTCCTGTTAAATGGAAATCGAAACCCATAACCGTCGCTTTCACAGTAATATCTCCATACATAATAAAAGGATAGAAAAGTCAATTCTGTACATGAAAGATATAAAAAAAATAAAAATTAGGTCGGTTAATATGTCGATTATAGAACCTAAAAAACCACTCAGCAGAATTCTTGTCTGTCTGTCTGTCTGTCTGTCTGTCTGTCTGTCTGTCTGTCTGTCTGTCGGTTTGTTTGTGCGTCAATCACGCAAAAACTACCTGACAGAAATTGATGATTTTTTGCATGGTGTTAGCCTAGGGCCTCAAGGTACATTTTTTTTGGGTTTCATTCCGAATTTCATGATAGTTTTCTTTAAAAAAAATAAAAACTGAAAAATATAAATTACCTAAAATACCGATAACTACTGTATGAAATTAAATTAATTTTGGCATGGTAATAGTTCAAAGCCTAATGTCACTTATAGGATAGCTTTTATCATGGAGTATAAAGAATTTTTTGTAGAAAAAATTACATAATTATATTTTTTAATAAAAAAAATCGACTTCTTCAATTTCAACCGGATTTCACACTCTGAACTTAACTAAACTTTCACCAAACTACCCCTTATATGTACCCTTTCTAATAAAAAAAGAATCATTAAAATCGGTTGAATTGATATTGACTTATACGTTCATTTGTCGCGCATATACTTAATGTAAATTTGAGATTTATATGATTTTCTCATAGATACCATTGTTGGATATAAACTAAATTAAAATAAGACTACACGGGAGGCATTAGCTTTCAAATAAAAAAAGAATCATTAAAATCGGTTCATACAATCAAAAGTTCTAAGGTAACAAGGCTAAAAAATACAGCCCAATTGATGACCCCTTTTAAGAAGTCGGTTAATAGTAATCTGACATAATTAAATTACGACTATTTCATTTAACCACATTTTAAAAGAAGAAAGTAAATTGAGGCCGTTCGTTGCACAGGGGCACAAAGTGTAACTGTTGTGGGTTCGATGACCACGCAAGGAAACGAAATATTTATTTAAATTTATATTTCCATTTCATCGCTCTGGTGTCGAGGTAAAGTGCGGCGTTGAGTTTCACTACTCAGCACGCAACGCCTACAGAATTCCGAGAAAAGTAGGGAACAGAGTGTTGTTGTTAACACTAGAGGTCCTATGCCTACCCTGCTGTGTGCGGGATACAGCGTGAAGCTAAAAAAAGAAGTATAATCAATATTTGTTCAGTCTACCATAATTATTATTTCAAACGTCAACGTTGGTGATATTAACAAACATAATAAAGTAGGTATATTTTACGGAATTAGCTCATATGGCGATGTGTAGAATAAAAAGTATATGTATTTGGAAAGTAAATTCTGATTGTGAGTTCATAGTTTATAAAAGTTTATATTGTGTTTAGATGGATCACGTGGTGATGTCAATACGTTTTAATGTCATCTTATGTTATCTGTTAAAATAGCGTGAAGCTGATTTAACTTAGTGTTATATTCAAAAGAAATTAATTGTATGTAATACATAATATGTAATTTATTAATACGTTTCAAGTATGAAAAAAAGAAAGAATGCAATATAATTGCATTTGTGTTTCCTTCCTATATTTTGTATTTCTATTATTTAAATCGATATATCAGGAACGTAAATGTGGGAACAGAGTTGCATGCCATTTTAGTACAGAGTAACCTCTAAAAAATGTATTTACTAAACTGAATAAAAAGAATGTGTGATTCCTCTATACAATATATTATTCTATATTATACATAAAACAGGTTAAAACTGTGCATATGAAGGTCCTCCTGTAGTATAACTATTTTCAATTACTATCAACACTACATTGTCGATACTAATGTGGTATTACAATATGAATGAAATTTTTCCGCCATTATGATGACATAGACAATTTTTTTAATTTGGAAAAATAATATATTAACTATAAGAACGTTGGTAGTTTTTTAAAAGGAATTCTTATAGAATAAAAAATTGCCTAAACTATGCTTCTTCGCAAGTGGTTGTAATAACTATTGGTATCAATTTTCCGAAAAATCACTATAAATATTAAATATGCTCAATTATACAGAGTTTTTTTGTTAGGACCACTTTAAATGAAACCACAGTTTAACTACTCTATAAAAGCCTATTACATATTAAATTAAAAACCCGAAAATAAAAAAGTTATTTTTTCAAACAAAATAAATAATAAAATTATCGTTGTAAAATAAAATACAATTTGTTAAGAACGACGCACGCACACATAAACTTATCAAAGGGAAACCGCCGCATACGCCTCATTGCGAAATCGAGTCGTAGGTATTGGCGGCAAAGTTTAAAGTTCTAAACATTTTAGTACTATTTTTGTAGTAGTATGTGTTTACATTATTGGTACCTATGCGTAACCGCGTCATACGAAATATAGATATGAATAAACATTGTGAAATAAGAAAAAAAACCTACGTCTTCACTGTTGATGTATCTTAAAAACTATTTTACCCTATATGCCCAATTGTAACTGTAACGTGACGTTGTGGGTCTGATCCACACATGCAGGATTGAGTTATAATTTAATAATATTTTCATTTCGCACATCAGTCAAACATTATACCCAATATCTTTAGCGTGATAAAGCGTGGATCTGGTTTTAACTTTATGTGAACCGATTAAAATAACGTCCAATCCAGTTGAGGCCAGTCGTGGCGCAGCGGCACAAAGCGTGACTGTAAAACCGACTGGTTCTCTGAGTTCGATCCCCACACGAGGAGATGAAATATTTACTTAAATTTATATTTCCATTTCTTCGCTCTGGGGTCGAGGTTAAGCACGGCGTTGCGTTCTGCCACTCAACACGCAATGCGTCCAGAATTCGGTAGAAAGTGGGGAACGGAGTGTCTTAATACTAGGTTCCTCCCTCTGACTAGCATGAAGCTGCTTAAAATAAAACTAATGCTTAATATTTAAGGGCAGTTTGCCAGAATACAAACAAAAAAGTATTTAAATCGGTTAAGCCGTTTCTGAGATTATCGTAAAGAAACGCACATATAGTAAGTATCGATAAGTTGTGTTTTTATTTCAAACATTCAATTGAAGATTCTTATGGGAGGTGCGAAAATGCGACCTAAAGTTTTAACAACTTTCTTATAAAAAATCTTCATTACATTGCAAACATACATTGTAAGTATATCAAGACACGAACATAATTCAGTGTGTTAAGTAAATAGTTCTGTGGTTTAAGCGGGCGAAGCCGCGAGCGGGTCGCTAGTTTATATATAAAAACAAGAGAGGGTATCAAAAAACAAATTCCTATTTAAGAAAATAAGCATTGAAATAAATCTCTACAATCCCTACACATAAAATAAACGCTTGCGGCCCAGTGAGTGTTTTTTTTAATTTTAATATTTTTGTTAGTCAAAGTTAGAAAATCACTTTAGATCTTATCAAATAACATTCTAGAGCGACGGTTTCTATGATTGCAATAGTTTCGATCAATACCACCTTGAATGAAATAGAAGTGTCTTGACGGAAATCAAAGTAGTTAGTTGAAATTCTTCGCGAACTGCATCCGGTCAGGTGGCATCATTCACATAGTTAGCAAGTTGAGCTTTGAGACGAACTTCGGCAACGATTTCAATCCTAGAAATAGTTAAGAATTCTACGTAAGTAGGTACTTATTGGGTATATATTGCTTCAATAATTGTATTTGGTGGTTTTGAATGTATAATTTTTTTGCCTCTACTTCATTTTCATCTAAGTGACCCGACGATTTTGTATGTGTGACTATCTGTCACTTATTATATATATTGAGATAATTTTCTTGAACTTGAGTTATTTGATTATTATATTTATATGATTTACGTTATGATATTCAAAATTATAAGGAATCCAATTTATAATTTGTTTATATTATTTCCTCTACTAAAGTTATAAATGAATTTATAGGTCTCCGGCTATTTATAATTAATATTATTTCGAGTGGATCTCGAAGATTTACTAAATACATTGAATGCACTGTGTTAAATTTTTGAGCGAGTAAATTTTCGAAATTTTTTAAAAAGGTAATTTATTCAGGATCTGAGTGTTCTACTTTATAGCGATACAAGTATTTTAAGTGGTATCCATGCCCCGTTACCGTGAACAAATATTTATCTATGACTATAGGAATAACCTCCACAGTGGGAAGACGGGACCTGGTGTAATATAATAATAATAATATAATACTTTATTGCACAAATAAGAAAAAGAATAAAAAAATAAAATAAAACAGTACATTATAACAACGGTTAACAAGTGTGCAATGGCGGCCTTATCACTAAAAGCGATCTCTTACAGGCAACCAAAAGAAAAACGTAAGAAATAAATTTATAAAAGAAAGCAGAAAGGTGCAAAAAGTACTACGAAATACATAAACCAATATATAGTGAATTCAAAATTGTTTTAAGCATACATATTATAAATACATACTACATACACAAATACATTCATACATACATACACACATACATAAAATATATTCATACATACATACATACAACAGTTAAAAATAAATACATATACACTTATAATATTGTCCTTTTATGAATTAAGTTTAAGATAGTACTGTTTAAGACGTCGTTTAAATATCCCAATCGACTGGGACCGTCTTACTTCCAATGGCAGCTCATTCCATAATTTTACTGTTTTAACAGTAAAAGAGTCACTATAGCATCTCGTGCGGCATAATGGAATTTCGAGGATATAGTTATGGCGGGAACGGAGGTTTTGGGAATGTAGGGTGTCTGATCCTAGGAACTTAAAGCGGTCCTTGAGGTAAGAAGGTGTAACAGGATTGCAAAGGATGGCATAAAGGAGAGTGAGGGCATGCAAGTTACGCCTATATTCTATTGGCAACCATTTAAGTTGACTACGATACTGCGACACATGGTCATGTTTTCTTAACCCAAAAATAAATCTAATTATAAGATTTTGCAAACGCTCAAGTTTGTTCAGTAGTTGCTGGGACAGATCTAAGTAGCACGAATCAGCATAGTCTAAGATAGGTAGAAGGAGAGCGTGGGCCAGAGAGATTTTAGTCTTTAACGGTAAGACGTTTTTCCATCTTCTCAATCTACCTATAGTACAAAAGACCTTACGACTAAGCTCTGATACGTGAGGTGACCAGCAAAAAGTACCATCCATCCTGATTCCCAAATTCTTAACACTCTCACTAACCTCCAAGCAAACATTATCATAAAAAATTGAGGGCAAAGGAGTACGTAATTTCGACAGCTGCTTAGAGCTACCAAATATACACACCTGAGACTTGTTGGGATTGATAGAGAGTCCAAACGATTTACTCCAGGAACTAATAATTTGTAGGTCTGAATTAATTTTATTAACTGCATTTGGTATATCACTTATCGCTGCAGTTGTGTAAATTTGCAAGTCATGTACTCCCCATGGTAAACTTGATAGCTTAATGCACCACTCAAAGTAAGCTATTTTAGCTTATTTTAGCCTTTGTTTCAGGTAGGAACCTAGAAAATAAGAATTGGCTGACGTTTTGCAGTTTAATTGCTTTCTAAGTCAAAATGCTCCAGACAAATTTTCCCTATTGCTTATTAACTGCCGCATTTTTTTTGTGCGTTTCGTGAACTAAAGTGTTTGTGCTACTTTTATCTGCTAAATCTTGTTGCCCCGAAAGCAAGTCTGATAGTATAATGATGTTGTTTTTGTCGAATCTACCTCCTAGCATACAGTTCTGGCGATTATTAAAAGCTCAACATGAAAGATCGAGCAACTTAGGAGTAATCTGTGTTTGATGACTATAGAGTGAACGATGGCCATTTTGTGATTGCCCGCTTTGACAAAGTAGTATCATACTGTTCGTTTAGATACTCCGTTCTCCACTTTTTGTTTTTGGTGGATCTCAAAGCAATGCTTTGTTTTATTATAATACTAGAGCAAGCAAGGAGGTGGAGATCATTCCTTGGAGTGAGAATCAAATATCTAACCGTCGCGCTTACATAAATATGCATCAAAATAGAAAATCCATAAAAAATATATTAATATTTAAGGAAATATGTTTTGAGATACATCACTACGCTCTCTACACACTGCAAATTATAAAAAAAAAATCATACCAAGAATCGAACCCACGATCCACAAATTCTTTCATCATAAATCATAAATAGAGGAAATATTCTTACCAGCATTAAGAAAGATGTTAATCATCCGCCGCAAGTATTATCAATCAAACTGTCGGCCGTGACAAGTGACGTCATCCCAAGATACTACTTAGTTAGCATGCGAGGCCGTTGTGAATATAATTAGTTATTTTTTTAATATATGGTTTTAGATAATTTTTGTAAATATGTTTTCTATCTACCATGTTTCAGCGTAAAACAAATGCGGGATATACAGCGTGAAAGGGAAAAAATGTTTCTGTATAGATTAAAAGGTGTGAAACAAAGGGATACGGGAGTGAAAGTAGGCGACTTGAATAAATTGCCCGCTGTACGCAGATGACGCAGTGCTTATTACATCATCAGAATGAGAATTACAGGCATTGGTCACCACTCTGAAAGAAGGGTGCGAAAGAACGGCAAAAAAGATTTATGATGGGAAAGTGAGTGGTAAGAGAAAGTTCCGCTCAAAATGTAATGCCTCAAGAATGCGGCGGAGAATAGAGAACATAAGTCACTATGGGAACGGAGTATCTTACCACTAGGTTCCTAAGTTCCCTCTGCCTACCCCGCTATGCCGAGCACAGCATGAAGCTTTAAAAATCCGACTGTAAATAGAGCTTATCCTCCATTTCGAGAACATACCAGTAGATAACTTTCACCCACAAAGAAAAACTATTATTACTCAGCTATAACAGAGACTTTCGAACGAATCTTAACGTGCTAGTTTTATATGTGGAGTGCAACTTCTGTAGTTGCATCGAGTTGTTCAACTTTGTATAGAATGAGTTTTTGCGTAATGCTGTCTGACTTACCTACACTTAGGGCCAGTTTCACCATAAAGTTTCAGATAATACCTACATTTAATCTATATTATAGTATATTTAATGTAATCTAGCCATAGCTCTGTACTTTTTAAGGAAAAGAAGAATCCTTATAAGATCACTTTGTTGTTTTTATGTCTGTCTGTCAAGAACCTTTATCTTAGGAACGGTTGGAGATATCGAGTTGAAATTTAAGCCATATACCTAATTATATAATAATAAAATATAATGATTTTCTGAAACAATGTATTTTTACAGTGCTTAAAAATAAAATGGCTATTTATAGAGCAAAAAATGCGTATTTCAACAATATAAAGGGAATCAAAATTAATAAAGTCCTTCCGGTTAACCTAGGATTATGAAATTTGGCAGCTAGCATCTACAGGTAGTACTAGTTCAGGAAAACTACACATTTCTTATTAAATTGTATAAAGTTTTTTATTTCGTTGTATAAATATATTTTACTGAAATCGTATCTCTGAGAAATAATTATGGTAGAAATAATTATGGCGTCGGAGTCAAATGATAATACATTTGACACCGACGCAAAATTCGCATTTACGTTCTAAAACTTTCAAATAATGGCTGTTATTGAGCCACTGGAATCGGCTGATACCGTTAGCGACATTTTTTCTATTGAGAATTGCTATCCGAACCTTGTGAAATTGGAAATTGTGGGTTGTTGCAGCTGATCTTTAGCGACTTTATCAACATGTGGTGAAACCAGCCCTTAGTATACAGTACTTTACTTTACTGGATTGTATTGTAGATACTTTGTTTGTTCTTCGTAATATATAGTATCTGAAGATTGTTGCATTTGTTTTGTATTCTAGTAAATTTTATCAAATTTTGCTATAGCCAGGACAAACCCTCACTTAAAACAATGCACCTCGTTATTTTGATTCCAACATGCTATGATATGAAAAGTGAGAAGATAGAGTTAAATGGAGAGTCTTAACACCATTTACCCTTCAGTATCAGGGTAGCGTGAAGTTATGGACTCAAAATTTACAATGTGAATGTTTAAGAAGAACCTTATCTCTCATCTCTCTCTCTCTAACAAGAACCATCAGAAAAAAAGTATAGGTAAAAATACGATTAAAAAATATATATTTGACTATATAAAAAATAAACGTTTTCTAATTAAGCTAACAAAGTAGGGAAGTAATCATCAGACGCTACTTTAATAATGCAAAAGTCACCTGTACCTTATTACAAATTAACATTTTAATTAAGACATGGCCCTCCATTCAAATATGATTATAAGAAAATATTTTAAATATATTATGTTCGTTTTTTATTTATGTTTAGCATTTTTTAATTTTTTTTCACCTTCACATTGTATGCCAAATATAGCAGGATAAGCAAAGGGGACGTCTTGATACAAGAGCGAATAAAAGAAAATAATGAATGCATTATTTCCTCTGTGTGATAATCGAACTTATAATCGCCGCTTTTACAGTCAGACGATGTGCCGTTGCACCACGATGGCCTTTAGCTTTTCTAAAATTATTTTACATTTATTTGATTTTGTGAGATGGGATGAAAAGCTTGATCACTCTGTTCTGCAATAACATTTAAGGATGTACGAGATCAGTGGCACAACTTATCGCCGCGCTTTGTCTTACCAAAGTAGGGAATTAAAGATAATTTATTTTCATCATTCTTTCATCACTAAACCTCTCAACGAGCCCAAACCATCTAAACACGTTCAGGTTTATTCTTATTTTAATATGAGGCCAGTCGTGGCGCAGTGGCACGAAGTGTGACTGTAAAACCGACTGGTTGTGGGTTCGATCCCCGCTCGAGGAGATGAAATATTTACTTAAATTTATATTTTCATTTCTTCGCTCTGGTGTCGAGGCTAAGCGCGGCGTTGAGTTCTGCCACTCAACACGCAATGCCTGAATTCGGCGGAAAGTGGGGAACGGAGTGTCTTAATACTAGGTTCCCTCTGCCTACTCTGCTGTGTGCGGGATACAGCGTGAAGCTGATTTTTGATTTATTTTTATTTTTAATATTATCACCGCATATCTCACTTGGCCATTTCCTTCAATGAGTTCCGAACAATTAAACATGCTTAAAATAAATAATATTTTTTTCCTTCACAGCAAGTATAAAATATATTTAAGTAATAAATCTGCTGTAGTAAAAGTGAGTGAGTAAAATATGAAGCAGTGAGAACAGTGTTTGCGTGTAAGTCTGATTATTTTGGTTATTATACCAATTAGGGGGAATTAGTTATTTTTGTTTGCGATCACATAATTCTGTGTATAAAATGCGGTGTTGAGTTCCACCACTCAACCAGTATAGTGTAGAATTCTGGTGTGTAGAACGGAGTATCTTATCACTGAGGTCTATCCGTCTACCTGCCATGTTACAGTATAATGCCTGAAGCTTTACCTAATATCAAACGCAGTGTCTATTTAAAACGAGCTGGAGTCAATTAACCAAATTTATCTCTCCTTCTACAGATTACGTGTAATAAATCTGTTTCATTAATCAGACGGTGTTTCACAGCCGGCTAATTTATATGACGAGCTTGCGCTTAATATTTCTATAGTCATGGTAAAATGTAAGTAAGAATTTTTGTTATACATTTTTTTTGTTATGCTTTCCCCATTGTAGTGAGAGGCTGCTAAAAAAATAATTAGTTCTATCGATTGGGAACCGAACTCACAACCATGGCGCTTAGTCAAATAGAAAGAAGGCCGGCCAGAAAAATCTGTAGAATATATATATATATATATTAACAGGTTTTTTTAAATTATTATTTTATTTATAGTTTTTAAAAAATATATATATATTTATTTTAAATGACACTATTTTAACCGTTAAAATGTGTAATAGTCGTGAAAATTCAAGAACTTATTATTTTTTTATTTATTTTAGTTTTCAGCATTTATATTCATCATATTGAAGTAAATATTCACAAAGCTAAGTTTAATTTCCGTATTTGGTATTAGAAATTACATCACATCGTTGTTTGTAGATGGCGAGTGCGAGGGTCGAGCGGAACATTTTGTACTCAAACTTTACCGCAAATAAAGAGTGAAAGACAAATATTCCGGATCTATTAAATTTATTTGCGAGGTTGGTTAAATTTAGAGGCAGGCAGTATTAAAATTATATCTATTTATAAATTATAGAAAACTCTTCGGTCACTGAGTGCCGTCACTCAGACAATATACAGAAGCAGATAATACACTGATGAACCTACTGGATTTAGAAAATTTTATTTAGGCAACTTAGTAGATTAGAGAGATAAGAGGATTTTTCGGAATTTCTACAGAAACGGAAAAAACGGGATTTTCCATCCAGTCCACGTAAACTAGTCGTCTGAGCGAACTGAGTGGCCTACAATGACAGAGCAAGGACAACAACAAATAGATAGGACACAAGCCGAATGCTTAGGTCGATCGTGCCTCTCTATCGCTTAATTCGCTCTCGCTTACATGCTCAACTCAAGTGGAACGCGAAAATAAGAAATGTGTTTTCGTGCATGCAGCCGGCGTTCATAGACTTATAAGATATTATTAAGTCAAAAAACATTAAGATTGAAAATGTATTTTTCAGAGCAAATTATATAGCTAGGTTCCTAAATAAAAGAATAATTTTCATTACTAGTAAGTGTAATCTTATAACATTTGACACCTATTTAACTGTCTTGACACCGAGCTGTACATAAAGCTAAATGGTATCTTTCCGGGCCTTTTTAGGTACTTTGTCTCGCGTTACCGCCCTGCACTGTATTCTTGAAATAACATCCAATACGACTGAGCAATATCTAACTTAGACTTACATAGCCGTGTTAATGTACACAAAAAATTGTTCTTTTGTATAAAAACGTCAGTGTATAACGTTTTTCTATAAATTAAAAGTTATAGTATAAGTTAAACGAAGGATTATTTAACTTTAATACTGGTTTCTGTTCTCACTCACTTATACAGACAAACTAAGGGAAAGCTTAAAATAAATGCCGCTATACTGGAGGGGTCTTTATTAGGTGGTTAGGTAATGTAAATGGTATTAGATACGTTTAAATTGTAGTGTGTATTATTAAGGAATCAGTTTTAATGTAGTGCTAACCTAATCTTAAGACATTGCGCTCTTAATTTATCATTCAGTTTCACGTTAAGTTAAGAGGCGAAACTCAACACCATGCACGCGCCGCGTATAAAGGTGTGTACAGTCAAAAAGTCACATTCACATCAATCCTAAGTCACAGTGGCCTCAACAATTAATATAAAAACTATGATGTTATGTGATAAGATGTTTCCTTTCTCAAATTTCAGCCAATCACGCGTAGCTTAACGCTTTATCTCCCAACCAGGGAAATGATAATAATTAAGATATTATATTCTTTCACCTATGTGGTAATCGAACCGGCAACCATCGCGTTTCCCATCCCATAGGCTGCCCCACTGCACCATGTTGTCATCAAGAACCAATATAAATATGAATAATGAATTTCCTATAAAATTCTTGCGTGCTTTTAAGCGATAGATTTGGCTTGGTAGTAATTAGTAGGTGAGCCGTGTGAACGGAGCGGCGCCATCAATCACAATAATTGTCTGATTAAAAACGTCCGAGTGGCCTTTCATTAGTGCCTTGCCTTTTATTTTACTCTTTGTGTTACATTGTTCTTGATATAATTATGTATGTATATTAAACTATATTATAAAACCAAGTAAAAGTCAAGAATAAATGATTTGTACTAATAATATAAAGTTAATGAGTTTGTTAAGTTAACGTTAACGGATAAAAAAAACTATTTTTTATTTAACGTAAGTTTATTTAAAGTAATAAAATTATAGTCTATCATTCATTTTCTATTAGATTATCCGGCATGGAAACCAAAATTGTAGTTTAACTGGTAGATAAGTTTATCAGGGACTTCTTAGATACCTGAGGGCCAGATAAAAGCTAGTACTCGTATACTATAAATAAATAAGCAACCAATCAAGTTCAAGTCAGCCTCCCCTACCGAGGGTTTAGTACCAATTGCAGGATTGTAGGCTTATAAAAAATAGAACTTAAAAAAAATTACAAATTTAAATTTACGCACGTATGCACTCATATTATATGAAATCATCTATTAGTATTTATTTTGTGCTACAGCAAAAAAAAAAACTAAAATTCAGATTTCTTTAAGTTCTTACTTCTTGACAAAATTCATAATTTTAGGACAAATGGATGTCTGATCCTATGGCTTTTTGATTTCGCGACAATTTTTATAAAAAGTTAGAAAAAACAAAATATGTTTTTTTTTTAACATACTGAAGTATAAAAACATCCCCCGAGGTGAATATAAACCCACAATTATCATAAACACTTTCTTAACAATATCTTTGGGTTAATAATGAGATAATATAAAAAAAAAAAAAAAAAATTAGCTTCACGCTATATCCCGCACACAGCAGGGTAGGCAGAGGGAACCTAGTGTTAAGACACTCCGTTCCCCACTTTCTGCCGAATTTTGGAGGCATTGCGTGTTGAGTGGCAGAACTCAACGCCGCGCTTTGCCTCGACACCAGAGCGAAGAAATGGAAATATAAATTTAAGTAAATATTTCATATGAGATAATATTTTAAAGTAAATTAAATTTAGATTTTAATTACCAACATAAACATTCATTCAAATGTTACTCAGTAAGTCTAACATATGAGAGATCTTTGAGATTTTGTCAACTTGCGTTTATAACGACGTTCAGTATACTTACTAGAAACATTTGTGGCAGACTCGGGGAGTGTATCACAAATACATGTTGTATTTACATAGCATTTATAATATATATACTTATCTACGTTAGTGAGGCTAGTCGTGTAAACGCGACATTTTGTGGGTTCGATTACCACGATATAATATTTAAGAATGTTTTTACTTTACTCATTTTTATTTTTGTATTGGTGCGCGATATGCTCTTATCAAGCTACATTGAAATTCTTATACGTTATTTATGCTGTTAAAGCTAAACAATAATTATAGTTAAGAGAGCATTCTCTTTTATAAAATGATAATCATATATCTTCGAAACTCAGAGACTACAAAGATGCTAAAAGCATTTTGTTTCTTAAGTAACACATAACAAAAAACACATTTAAAAACAAAAAAAATCTTTATTGTACATCAAAAACAAAAACACAAAAATACAATTAAAAAAATACATGTACAAAAGGCGGTTTTATTGCTTAAGAGCAATATCCGCCAGCAACCTTAAGGCAGAGGAAATAGCAAATTAAGATAGGGATAAGCTGTAAATAGATAACCAATAAGCTTATAATATATATAAAAACGAATACTATTTTTATCACATAATACAAATTGACTATCGCTATATTATGTTACTAGCGACCTCAATCCGGTTTTGTTCGTTTAAACATTTTGCTATATTACAGCGATATTATACAAAATCTTTACATTTATTGTAGCTTATGTGTAACTCTGATGTATAACATGCATTATTTTAAAATTTTATTTAAATTTCTTCAGTATTTTTTGCGTGAAAGTTAAAGAAAGATCAATCCTCACAAACTTTCAGGGTAGGATAGGATATACAAAAATATCGAATCGTCTTTCTTATTTACATAAGTAGAGAGAAGCTAGAATTTATATTTTCTCTTATCTACTTTACCCCATTTTATTAAAGTTGTGTTAGAAGCGGCAAAACTAAACGCGTTTTGTGGAAGGGAAATTTGAGAAATTAAGAACAATTTAAATATAATAACTGAATTAACGGTCTATAGTAATTGATTTGAGGCGTAGCACAACAAAGGCACAAGGGGTTGTGGTTTTGATTACCACTCGGGGAAATGAAAAAACATTATTTTCATTTCCTGACTCTGGTACCAGGCAAAGCGCAGTGTTGAGTTACGAACGTTAAAAACTAAAGTGTGTGTATGGGAACGAAACAGACTAGTTTCTTAACAATAGTTTCCCAGATTCCCCTGAGTACCCCTGCTATGTGAAAGTTACAGCGTGAAACTAATATAAAAAGCTCGTAAAGCTAAAAAATAATACATGAAATAAAACTAAATCGTATATAAATTACTCCGATACACAAGAAGTAATTATCATCAATTACACTCAAATCATAAACCTATTACAGCATATATTAAAAGTAGCGAGTCTCACGCCAACAGCTAGACCCTTTGAATTTATCGTGAGGTATAAATACGCTTTCGTTTGCTCGAGATAATTCTACTTTATTGTAATTTTATGCGGCACATTAGCTCTAGTATAAAATGCAAGCCGTTCAAGATTAATTACCCGCTCTCTCCGCAGTCTTAATCGACGCAAATTGTTGTACTGTCAGCATAATAAATATTTTTTAGCTTTTTCAGTTTCACACTGTTCCCCGTTGTATCTAGAAGGTAGGGGCAACTCAGTGTTGAGTCACTCTATTCCCACATTTCACACATTTTTTATGTTTGAATTGATTAGTCAGCATTCAGTTAGAAAAAATATGTTACTTAATTCTTACAAAAGAAAATATTTTTAATACTTTAAATAAATAAATAATAGCTTCACGCTATATCCCGCACACAGCAGGGTAGGCAGAGGGAATTTAGTGATAAGACACTCCGTTCCCCACTTTCTGCCGAATTTTGGAGGCATTGCGTGTTGAGTGGCAGAACTCAACGCCGCGCTTTGCCTTGACACCAGAGCGAAGAAATAAAAATATAAATTTAAGTATTTAAGTTCATTTTGCTTGCTTGAAAAACAATTGAAATATGACGAGAACTAGTTTTTTTTTATTTATTGCATGTTCAGAATGTCACATTTAATTTCTTATTAAAATCAGCCAGTTACATTCAATACAGCCAAAAAGTATGATTACTAATAATACGTTCAAAATACGAACATACTTTTGCCCCGATCTATTTTTTACAGTCAGAGATTGTTCTACTGTGTCATGTTGGTCTTGTATAAAAATAAATTACTTTTAAACTCAAAATGATATTATAGAAAAATGTAGAAAAGTTTAATCTATTTTTCACACATTTTTGAAATGGCTAGTAAGAGAGTGTAGCTTTAACTTCGGACTTCTACAGAACTTGAACTGAGATTGGGTGTACGGATAGCCTTCACAACTTAATGGTTTTTAAGTAAATATTTTTATTTTTCATTATTGTCGTCAGAATAAACATTTAAAATAATTATATATATTATAATAATGAATTTAAAAAATAATTACACTGATTTCCTTAAATAAAGCGGCGTACCCAAATAGTACCAAATGAAAATTAATTTCTTAAAATATATTTGAGATAATAAATCATCGTGGCGTAGTATCTTACTGCAAACGCGGTAGTTGTGTTTTTTTTTTAAATTCTCCTCGGGACGATGAATTATTTTCTTTTGCTCTCTCCGGTATCAAGACAAAGCGCGTCGTCTAGTTCCACCACTCAAAGTGTCCAACTCAGGGCTAGCGAGAAAATAAAAAATAATAATAAAATAAAAAATAAAAATAAAAAATAGATATAAAGATAACAACACATCTTCATTTATTACAACTATAAATATTGAAGAAATACAAGTTGCACATAAAAGCTGTTTGTCCCAAGAGTGCACTTTATTTCTATCTCGTGAAGAATGATCGCTTGTGTTTAAGCGCCTTTCTAAATCGCTTAGGGAGGTGTATATAAATATGTTGTTATTATTTGCAGAAAAATGTATACAACACGAATCATAAATTGGGTTGAATGTATCTTTACCTTATTTTCACACAACAGGGTGAACAGATGGAACCTAATGTCAAGTCGCTCAGCCCGCTGAATCCCGCCTGAATTACAGACAGCGTGTTCGTGACAGTGCTTAATGCAGCACTTTGTATTGAAATAGATTGAATAACTTATTCATATACAATATTGAATAGGGATAAATTTCACAGCTACCGCTCACAGAAAAATGCTGTCCCACAGCGCCACGACGGCCTCAAATGATAGAATGTGGAGAAAATTGTAATAATATTTTCTGTTAAAAAAACCAACAATTTTAATATAGTGGTGATCATAAAAGATAACTCAACGACGTCCTTTGCTTCGACGTCAGAACTTAGAAATGAAAAATTTTAAATATTTCATTCCTCACGATTGTGCCCTTGACGACGACCTCAACGTAGTGATAAGTCACTTCACTTTCCATCTGAATTCAAAACATTGAGTGTTAGCTGGCGGAACATAACGCCGCGGTTTAAATAACAACATTTTTTCAGAAAATAGTTTAAATAAATAAGAAAATGGTCAAAGAATCGTTTAATTTAAGTGCAACGTGATATGCATCAGATGTTACGTTATAAATCGTTATCTCCGAGAAACTCGAGGAACTTTGGCGAGCAATTCCCGTCTACTTGATTTCATACGTGCTGCCTCTAAGAATCTTAATTACCGCTGTAATTGGAATTAGGTTTCGGTATGTTTAAATGGTCGCATTATTTATCAGTGAATTTAGAGGTTCGTGTTAACCACAGTGACATTCAGATGAAAAATTAGAGCTTATTGCAAAGATGATAAAGAGAAAAATGTATAAATCTAATAAACATTTATTGAGGCCGTCGTGGCGTAGCGGCAAAGCGTCTTACTATAAATGAGATGTCCGCAGTTGTGAGTTCGATTTTCACTAGAGGAAATGAAATATTTAACAGATTCTGTCTACTTTTATATATGCGGGATACAGCTTAAAGATAAAGAAAATTGTGACCGAATGAATGAATGATTTAATAAATAATATTATATTTATTATTATTGGCAAATTTTATATGTACCTATGTGTAAAACTAGTATCTTAATTTATATAACTTTGTTGCTATACTATTAACAACTGAAATGAAAGGAAGAAAACCTAGGGAAATGTTTCTACGAGTATTAGAAACGTTTATGCCCGATTTATGTTTTTTTCTTTCCGCATATGGCAGGATAGGCAGAGGTAACACACTCGTGTAAAGACTAGTGTAAAGACACTCCGGTCCCCACTTTCCGCCATGATCTGGAGGCATTACGTGTTGAGTGACGGAACTCAACGCCGCACTTTGCCTCGACACCGACTCGAAAATATAAATGTAAATACATATTTCATTTCCTCGTTGATTTTACAGTCACATTTTGTGCCCCTGCGCCTCGACTGGCCTCATTAATAAATAAATAATTAAAATTGTGTTTTATTAAAAAAAATCAGCTTCACGCTGTATCCCGCACACAGCTGGGTAGGCAGAGGGAACCTAGTGTTAAGACACTCCGTTCCCCACTTTCTGCCGAATTCTGAAGCCATTGCGTGTTGAGTGGCAGAACTCAACGCCGCGCTTAGCCTCGAAACCAGAGCGAAGAAATAGAAATATAAATTTAAGTAAATATTTCATCTCTTCGAGTGGGGATCGCACCCACAACCAGTCGATTGTACAGTCACACTTCGTGCCACTGCGCCACGACTGGCCTCATGCTGGCCATGTGTTTTATTATTTGTTTGTAAAAGCAAAGCTACTATTTCATATATATTAATTAATTTTCTTCTTCTAAGTAAACAAAACCGCAACTGATAACTATAAAGAAACACAGAAAATAATTATTATTATAAAATTACAGTGTACAAGTTCAGAGCCTTCTTTACTTTTCTATGCTTTGTAGTTATCGGTTGTGGTTTTTTTTTCGTCTGTCGAACATACCTATCGCGTAAAATCTCCGTCTAAGCGCTATGGAACCTAGTGTTAGGACACTCTGTTTCCCAACTTACACACAATTTTTGAAAAGCGATGTGAGAGTGGCAACTTAACGTCGCGATTTGTTTCTTAGCTGAGCCAGAAAATAAAAGCAACTTATTCCCCCGAGTAGGAATAAGACATACAACCGTCGCGCTTACAGCTGCAATCACCGAGCTGCAACGGCATCAAACAAAAATTTTGCAAGAAATATATTTATAATATTCATTACAAACAAAATGAGCTCTAAAATAGACTAATTTCAAGTATTCAAATCATTTAATGGTATAAACAGTGAATATTCGGTCCACGTCTTGAACGTTATCATAGGATTTTTGGTCCTTCGAGCACGTTTATTCTACAGAAATCACCTTTCCCAGTTTAAAGATCCCATAAATCGCGACCTAATGAAAACGCTTAAGTCGACATTAAATTATACATCTACTAAAAAAGATAATAAAATGTCGCTTGCTTTATGACTACTTGGATTAGATTTTGTTTCAACTCCTTTATAGGAACATTTAGGAATTACGAGTGCAAATAAACTTGACAAAGATGCATTGTGCTTTCAAAGTAACTTGTCTTGTAAAACACTAACCAGGAAACCTTGTTACATATCTATACTAGTATTACAAAGCAGAAATGTTTGTTTATTTGAACGTATTAATAATATCAGGAACTATTGGTTTGAATTGAAAACGAGAAAATGTTTGAATTTGTTAGTTAATTATACACGTTGATTCACACTGTACCTGCGTTTGACTGCCCCTAAATTTGCGCCTCCTGGAAACCGATCAAACGCTCTGACCATTAAGCCATACGTTGTCATCTAGCTACGTCGAAATTTTTATACGCTTGTTACAACTGTAACACTTTAAAAATGTTTAAAAACGCTACAATACTTAAATCTAACACATCTTCTTTTTATTATTACAATAAAAAAAAAATAATAAACAAGTTGCTCAATTAAAAAAAAATAACCTTATACAAATGTCTCGGATGGTTCAATAAAGACTGTGGCAGCCGTGTTCTGGTAGGAATTCTTGGTCTAGGAGCGGCGCCGAGTTTTTTATAGCTAACGACTGTGGACAGTTATAGTGGAAAGGAAGATAGGACGTGGTCTTAGCTTTTCCTTGAAAGAGATTCGAGTTATATCAGTAAATATCTAAATAAAATATGTTTAGGGAGTCCTTAAAAAACAAATGTTTAAATATAATAATGATTGCATTTAATTCTAACTCAGTTAAATATTATAAAATAATCCTATAATAATTTATTTGTGTATAAAAAAAGGAATAAGGTGAAAGTAAAAGAACAAAGAGACTTATCTAATTAGCAGGTTGTCTCTGTCGCGCACAAAATATTTCAGTTTATAATAGTAGTAATTTTAATTAATTTCAAACTGTTGTAATTAATGAGTACACATCCATAATGTATACACATACATAGAGGAAACCTGGTTTAAATACACTCTGTTCCCCATTTTATGCCCAATTCTGGAGTAATTGAGCGTTTCGTTATGAAACTCAATAGGTTGTCCTATTCATCCTCCTTCGCGTTTACAGTCGTACTTTGTGCCCCTGCCCTTCGACTGGCCTTAATTTCTTGATTTCTTTCTTAATACATAAATTTTCTAAATTTTGATAAATAAACTAAACAAACTATCAAAACTCATGGATTGGAATAATATTATGAAGGTAAAACAAAATTATATCACTATTATATTGTTCTACAAGAATTAGTCCCAATTTTGGCAAAATAATAATTTATTCAGCTTTAAAACTCAATTCTAAAGCGTAATTGACGGTTTACGAAACCTTTATAGTAAAAGGTCAAAAGGGCATTGAAATTAAGACTGTGATTTTATATTGCTTTATCATTTATTTGTATTTCGAGGCTTTGCGTGTTAAGTAGTGGAACTCAACTTTTGAGTAATGCTGATGCTATTTCTAAATTATGTGAGAGCGATCATTGCATATTCAAACTTAAAAGATTTGGATGTACCAAATCTTTTAAGAAGTTTGAATATTCAATTTTAATTTAATTAACAAAAAAAATTACGTTTGTACGACACTCTCATTTACTTGCGGCTTCGCCCGTGGTCGAATTTAATCGAATCAATCGAATAAAAACGGAATTTAATATGTCCTAAGAATTTCTCGATAAATGGACTATTGAATACGTAAAATATGTCTTTAATCGATTTAGTAGTTTCTGAGATTACCACGTTCAGCCAAACAATCTCATTTGCTTCATAACATTAGAATAGATAACGTTATTTATGCGAATGATCCTTTTACAGGAGTTAGTACAGGTGTCTAGAAGATTAGCGGAGTTGGTGTTTTATCTCACCACGATTCATTATTTCATGGCTCGTGAAAGTCAGACGACCCGGATTTATTTCCTTTATTTGTTTTTGTTACTCTATGGTACGTTTTTGAGCGAAAAGTATATATGCCTCTTTTTAACACCTTTTTATTAGGTCGAGCTATGTAATAAAATCGATAATCAAAAATTGACTATTGGAACTTTTCAGAAGTTACTAGTGAGATTTTAGGCTCATAACTCCGAGCTCAATCTATGACACTTGCATAATCACTTGGTGTAGAAGCGTTTTTTTTTTAGTTTTTATACTTTTATAATCTATACTAATATAATAAAGCGGAAGAGTTTGTTTGTTTCTTTAAACGCTAAGAACTTTGGATTTACTGGACCGATTTACTTTCTTTTTGTTTGTATGAAAGTTGCAGTTTATTTCGAAGTGCCATAGGCTATATAACATTACGGTGTAAGTCTTAGTTAGCCTTAAAAAAAGAAATAACAATAATAAGGAACGCCATCAACGCCATGCTTTAAAATTGCTTTAAGCGTGTGCGATTTTATTAGATCTAAAATAAACTCTGGGACGCCATGTATATATCTCTTATAAATAAGTGACAATAAGGCATGTGGTGACCAAAAATATTTGAAAATTGTAAGGTTATTTCATCATCAAGGAAATTTAATGTAGAAATTTAATGTAGAATGAATCTTCGGCTCTTGTAGCATGTAATTTGTACGTATACTTTTCGAGAAAATGTAAAATTAAAATAATTCAACGCCGCCTATTAACAGCCGCAAGCCTAGGCTCGAGTCCCGCGGGGACGACGTACTATCATACAACCACGTGTTGGTATGCGGGCGAAGCCACGAGTGGGCCGCTAGTCTATGTATATGTGAAATTTAATCATAGTTTCGGTTTAGATTAATTCCAAATCTCGTTAGATTAAGGGTGTTTTAATACTTAATTGGTGCATAAGTTTTGAGCATAGATTGGAGTTATTTATTTCTTGGTTTACCTTGTAAAATACAAAAAAAAGTGCAATAAATTGTGATTCTAAAATACAGACATTATTGACTGTAAATGCTATTATAAGAAACTTTTACTATAGAAGAGCTCGTAGTACAAAACCTTGACTATCGCCTCAATTGTAGGATTAAGCCTTTTAAGTTATTTTTCTTCTCTTCTCCAAGATCAACTAGGAAGAGATATTAGCAATAAATTCGCCAATTGTGACATATTACAAAAAAATTGACCACCCTTACAAATACAATAACGAATATTTTTAAGCGCCGTAACGTTGAATTTTAAATTCTACAGAATATTGTACGGTTTTCAACGGTATCGGCTACCATGAAAATTCATTTCGCCGAACGAGACCGCGAGGGGAATAGGGTCGTTCTGAACAGAACAGGTGAACAAAAGTTTGCAAATTAGTTGCCTAACTCGCCAACGGAAATTTTCTGTTCAATTGTTTTTTTTTTTTTTTTGTACAAACCTTTTAATGTAAGGTTACGGAATTTTGTTAATAATCTATTTATTATATTGTGATGGTAAAATAACCCAGGCAAAATAACTAAAGATTTAAAATTAAATACTATTCCATTTTGAAGTTTAAATTGAATCTGTAAAAATTAAAAGTGGTAAGCGAGGTATACAGTAAATGCAAGAGACTACAGAATATATCATCCTAGCATATTAGAATAGCATTTGAATGTCATAGACTCGATCCCCAATCGGGGAAATTTTCATTTTCCACACAAATAATATCAATTTAACATTTTAATGTATTGCAATACATACACATATAAATCAATTGTGAACATAATCTGTTTGCTATATTTATATTGTATACATTTTGCTATTTAGATTTCCAATTCCTAATAACGTATTCGGTTAATCGGATTACATCCCGTCTGTTGTACACTAAGCTATATTAATATTTATAATAGGCTATTATTTAACAGTTATTCGACTCTGTTTTATACAATATGTTTTATTTACACGATTGTTCTATTTCCAAGTGTTCAAAATTTTGAAATTATTTTTATATTTATTCTTATTTCACTTTATCCTGCATCTGCGTATAATATGATACATATCAGGACACTATACTACAATAACTTTGCAGAAATTTTCTTTATAAAACAAACTAACTATACAAATATATACTAATATAAGTTGACAATAGACTGATAATGGAGAACAAAGTGTCTCGTCACTCCTCCTAAAACATAATGGACATCCTAAAACAAGAAACATACATGTATTAGCCCAAAAACTCACATTCACACAAATTATTTAGTCATAATAACATAGCTATAATTTTAGTCGCTTATCTCCTAATTAACCATAATTATATCATAATATAATGCAATTATAATAGAATATCGAGAGAATGAACGAATGATATCAATTTAATAAATTAATAATTGAGGCCATCCTGGTGACTGATTGTAAGGACAATGGTTGTGGGTTCAATTCACACTAAGAGGAAAGAGTTATTATTAATTCTTCTAGTCTTTATTTTCTGTATTGCATTGATGTTTTTAACCAGAGAACAAAGTTATCAAAGTGATTTTTCACTCTTTCAGAGGGTCTGTGTTTATTTAGGAAAATATAAAAATATATCCTATAATTATTTTTAATGTGACCATAACAGCGTTAAAAAAAAACATTTTCTCAACAGCTCTCTAACACAAAGTTACCATATATGGCAATACAATGATCGATATAAGCCACTTGTGGCTTCCATTGCCAACATTAATTTGGTTAATAGTACAAGAGCCTATAATTGACATGCATGTCCAATTTACGGTAAAGGTACTCTAATATGTACATATAACTCATACTCTCAGTATATAAAATGAGAGACTTAAATGTATTTATGTCAAATAGAGTCGATTAATCAATAACTATTTTTGTAAAGTCAAGTTTTGTGCTTAAATAAATGACGGCTGTGTATTAACAATTTTAATTTAGGGTCGATACATGTGTTATATAGTTATTATATAAGACACTAGTGGCCGCCAGTGACCTTAAGATGTATAATATAAAATACCATTTTTTATAATTCTTAAGTTCAGCTTTCTAAGTAGTTACATCTATACCAGTATACATTATCTTTCTGTCACTCATTGACGGAAAGATTTCTATATTATATTTATAGATTTATTAATTTTATTTCTAGTTTGCCTGATTATTAAATATTTTAAAAATGTATAATTTATATTTTATTAATATATATATATATTTTGAAAACGTTTCCTAAGTTTAGAATAACACTTTAAAACTGATAATATATGAAATGTAAATACATTTACGTAAAAACAAAAAAATCCCGTCATTCAAAAAGCGATGTCTCGAACTTTAACGGAAAGATGATTGTTTCAGGCGCTTTATTGCCTCTTAGAGGAAGAAAAACGTACACTTCTCTGGTTTACTAAAAAAAAATTATAGCATTGAATTCGCCACTAAACACGCATTGTCTCCAATTTGGGCGAAGAGCGGAGTACGGAGAGTTTAGACACTGGATTCTCTTTGCTTAACCTGGCGAAAATGTCGCACGTCTTTACCTAACTATACTGAACAGTTTATAATATGGTATTGGTTGATTTAGGTTACATAAACTATGTACTTTTAGTAAGCAATTTGTGTGTAAAGGATAAAGTTTCTTTACTTAGGAGCTAAGACTTACGCTGAGCTTACATCAGATTGTCTTATAATAACATAAAATAATAAACCAAATTTAGTCACTTAATATTGGTTTTCATAAGTAAATCTCTATTGATTTTTAAAATTATATTCGATTTATTTGGAAAGTCTAACAATTACCTAAGTTACGGGAATTGATTAATTTAAAATATTTATCTATTTAACTTTTTCAAGCCGTCTGATACACATTCTGATTGCTAAGGCGCAAGAATAAATCGATAGAATAGTAGATGGAGCGGCAAGGGAATAACGAAGTGTCTTAACACTATTTTCCTTCTGCCTCACCTACAAGTAAAAAATAAAGTAGAAACAAATATACTCGTATAAGGGTTCCTTTTGTCTTTAAAAAGGACGGAACCTTAATAATTATGTTTATATTAATATATTTTTTCACTTTTAAATTTTACTTATTAGAAAGAAACTTTTTGATGTGTTAGTATATCTGAAATTTTGCAAGCTCAATTTGACCCTCTTCTCATTATCTGATTGTTCTGAAATTTGAACAACGACTTGAGTTATAATCACAAATAAATTACATATAATCAACTTCATTGTTATTCCAAAATAGCCACCACAACAAAATCACACAAAACCCACCTAATATGAGTATCAAGTGCATCTCATGCCATGCACTCTAGTCTAGATCATTTGAAAAATGTGATCTTGACATCTGAACTAAGACTTCTGAATAACGTAGATATGTTGAATTTGGGCTCGTTTAACTTGTCTCGGCAAAGTACTTAAAATTAAAATTACCTTGGAACAATGATTCATTAATAAAAATAAGTAGATTATGAGAGAACTACAAAATTAAAAATAAAATATTATTAATTAAAAATAGCTTTTAATAACACACACAGGTCAGTTGTACTAAAATAAAAGTAGTAATTGCAAAAGCTTGTAGCGTATATGAAAAGAGAAAATTGAAACGAAATAAATTTCTTACGGGACACAATGTTTTGCAATCATTATTTTAATTTAATTACATCTGACCACTGATTAAAAGTTTATTTTTATTTTTTTGTAATTCATATTTTTATTTTTAGCGTGTTAGAGAGTGATGTTTTGTGGATACTTCAGTATATTTTATAATATAAGTGAGAATTTAAGATCAAAATGAAAGTATATCATAGAATTATCGTAAATGAAAAAAAAAATGTTTACATTTTAGATATTTTTTAGGACAAATGCAGTTCAAGCCAATAAACATCCTTACATTGTTGTAGAACAAGCGCGTTGATGACATTTTATGCAAAACAAAACACTCTTTGTCCCGATTTTTCAGAGTAGCATATTTTGCCTGTTTAAGCAATTTAGCGGAGCAATTTATTTTGAATATCTCGTATACTCGAACGACTCCTAATTCTCGTGACACATTTGAAAACCAATGACGTCATATATGCGTGTCCACCAATAGTTACGTTACGTACGATACGTTATTTTCTTCAGCTCTGGAAATTATTTGTTTCAGTGTTCGAATGTTCAGTCTAAAGATAGTGGGTTCTGTTATATCAATGGATAATTGTGCCAACGGCACATCCAAGTCATGATTACTTCCATAAATTTGAATAATATCCTCCTCCTCCGAGTACACCAAAACATCACCGGAACATTTATTTTTAAGTGTCCCTCTATCCATTTCAGTCAAAATTACTAAATGTACAGATAAAATATTTTTACTGTCGTATTATATATAGAGATCATAAAGTACACAGCACCAAGCAGATTTTATTCACTCCAATTAAATAATAAATGGAGCGCTAGAAACATTGACGCTTATATCAAGTAGTGGGCTGACGGTTCACCCTTGTTGCTCCTAAGGTTAATAGTAACAGTTAATTTTACAAAGGTATTAACTTTGGTTTTTAAATTTAACTGCAAGTACCCTAGGTAGAAAACGTTTTGTGATTTTTCCAATTTCTATCTATTCCAGAGATTTAAAACTTCGAACACATATAAAAATAGAAAGATAAAGCCAAAAATCTCTATGCAGCACATATCGTCACGATCTACAACAGTTATATGTTGATGTAAAAACATTAAATGGTTGGCTGTGTGACTGTGTCAGGTCGAAACTTGCACTCTTATAGATTTTGTATTTAATATATTAGATCCAGTAACAGAATAGAAATTATAAAAAAGTTTATTTCTATATGAAAAAAGGCAAAAATGTCACGAAGCGTCTCTATAATTTATAAGAATTTCTCGACCTGTCTAGAACTATTACTTAATTTCTGGAACGTACTTTAAAAGGCAGCAATAGATTGATAGATAGATTTTGTAATCTACGTACAGTGACGAAATATTCTTAATAATTTTCGATCGAATTTCGGTTTTTTTTCTAATCAGCTTTTCATGCTTTTATAAAATAGCTATACATTAAATAGTAGACGACCAATATAAATTAAAAGAAATATCAAAAGATCAAAAGAAATTCCCTCAAAATAATAATATACATTAGAAAAAAACATATAATTTTACCTTTCTCTTTGGCCAGAGCCAAAAAAAAATATTTGGTAACCCAATTAATTCCGACTCGCTTGAAGCTTTTTCTATTATATAGACAACCTATTATGTAAATGTAAGCTGAAACTCAATTCGAAAGTATATAAAATCGAACACATCGCTCAAACCCTTGGGGAATTAATTTGTTAAACCCCGAAATTTGGATTGCTAATTCGACTTAATTATAATGAATTAAAATATGAGCACTGAAGTAAAATCAGCTTGAAATATCAATTTTTTACTTTTCAAAATTTAATTAAAAAATTTGAATCATTAATATAATTAACGCAATTTGCTTCTTATAGTACATAGTGTACAGACACTCGGGTCTCTAATTCCTTGCTAAATCATTTTATAAGATATAAACAAAGACTTCAGTCTACATTTTATAAAACTAAAAACAGGATAGCAATAATATTTTGTAGCTTTTGCATTTTTTGACAGAACCCTGTATCAAGACATTGCATGTTGAATGACGGAATTTAAGGCAGCGCTGTCTTGCCGCAGCAAGAATATCAAAATAATTAATCCCTAAGGAAATTTGAACCCACGACCACATTGTTCACTTACTGTCAGATGCTACCCCACTGCGCTAGCGATAACCTCAGTGATTAAAAAAATAGTAGTTTAATAAGCATTCCTCTCAATTTAATTCAAACTTCTAATCATCGGATATACACGACTACGTAACGACTCTCTTTATCTATGACATACAAATATTACATAGAGATAAAAGCTAGTTTCTACAGCCACTCGTAGGTATAACGTTTCTATGTTTATGTTTCTTTATCTCCGCGCTCGAGGCAATGAACGTGTCACACGATTGTTTACCAAAAGATTTTTACCTTTGTTGATGTTTTACTTTTGCATAAATATATTTATGTAAAACATCTGGGTGGGAACGTACTGTTTTAACAATAGGTTCCCTCTTCTTTTTAACGTTACCATATTTCATTTCCTTCTATATTCAGGAGTATCGCGCACATAGAAGCGAAGCATTAAGTAGACAAAGGGAACCTAAGAACCTAGTGTTATATTATATTTCAATTCCATTGAGACTTCAATTCCCGACTTTTTTGACAATGCGTGTTGAGTGGCGGAGCTCTACGCCGCTGTTTTGACTCGTTACCAGTTACCATATTTCATTTCCTTCAGTTGGAATTGAACCCAGAGCTAACGCAAGCGCTACGTTTACAGTCGCACCCTTGTGCCTCTGCGCCATGATCCTCTAATATTGATCATAATTTCTTCTCACGTAACATAAACTTTGTCGTTTCACAACTGCCTTCAAGACAGGAATACTAATACGTATATAATGTAATTATAACACTTTGTACCATAAAGTTCAGCCATTCCCACATATAGTTTAAACTCAATCAGTTCGTAACAGATTAGGTTTCCTTTTGATATTAACATAGAGTATAATTGTTGCTGAAATTCTATATTTTCATGAGAATTGCACTGGATTATGTAAATTAATACTGTAATGTATTGATTTCAATAATTATATAACGAGGTCGTCGTGACGCACGGGCACAAGTGATTGATTGTAAACGCGACGGTTCTAGGTTCGATTTCAACTCAAAGGAAGTAATAATATTTAATATTTTCATTTCCTCGCTATGGTTACTAAGCAAAGCATAGCGCTGAGTTCCGCTACTCAGCACGTAATGTTTCAGTGTGATAGTAGTATCTTAATACTAGGTCCCCAGGTTCCCTCTGCTTCTACTCTGCTATGTGCAAGATATAGCATTAAGCTACAAAAAAAAGATGTTCTAGATTTTACCTAGGGCTTCACCCGCGTGTTCAAAACGGAATAAATAAAAGCTATACGTTTACGAGTATACGTTGTATAAGCCTCTAACCTTCCTCGCTAGAAGCACTATCCAACACAAAAAGATTTTTTAATTCGAACCGAAAAATACTTCCATATAAATGCGTGTAAACTGGAAATGTGTTTGTCGGACAACTTATCCTACGGTTGGTATAAATAAAATGTAGTAATAATAAATTGAAATATTGGGATTACTTTCATTATTTGAAACATTTTCTCGAGTGGGGATCGAATAACCAGTCGGTTTTACAGTCACACTTCGTGCCGCTTCGCCAAGACTGGCCTCTGGATGAAATATTTACTTTAATTTATATTTCAATTTCTTCGCTCTGGTGTCGAGGCTAAGCGCGGCGTTGGGTTCTGCCACTCAGCACGCAATGCCTCCAGAATTTGGCAGAAAGTGGGGAACAGAGAGAGACGAGACAATCAAATTATGTTATAAGTCATTTTCTATAATTTTTTGAAGTCTACACTCAGAACTTAGGTTCAAGATTTCCATAAATTTTTCTCCAAGACATTGTTTTACAGTAGATTTCATTATTTAATAATCCAATTGTTACGAAAAATAGAGACCATCGAGAATATCCATCCACGTGTCTCCAGTGACCAATTCATTCCTCCGAGAGGTAGTTCGCTCCAGTAGACCATACTTGGCGACGAATTCCGTCATTTGACACAACACGGGATGTCTTAACCCTATACTCAGTTTAACTACCCTTTTGTATGTGGGGCAAAGTGATAAGTTTGAAAATATTTTCAAATTAAACATAATTCTATTAATATTATTTGAGAAATGAATTCAACAGTACTATATTGTAAGCTCGTTAAAGTATCATAAACAATACTCCAAGTCTAAAATACGCTATAATATAAGACGCCAGTTGCTTTGAATGGCTGTAATAAAACATTTAACATCATTTTGAACAGTCTCTATAAATTGGAAAACGACCTTTATTCGTCGATATTTATTTTTTATGAAAATAGTGAAAAAAAAAAACTTTTAACTTTAGTAGTCAATGGGTTGAAAGAATTCAATAATTATATATAACGATACATATAAACAGAGTTAAAAAGGAGGGTATTATTTTAAATGAAACTATTTAACCGAATTAATCGCGTATATTTAGTACTAGCGACCCGCTCGCGGCTTCGCCCGCTTAAACCACAGAACTATTTACTTAACACACTGAATTATGTTCGTGTCTTGATATACTTATAATGTATGTTTGCAATGTAATGAAGATTTTTTATAAGAAAGTTGTTAAAACTTTAGGTCGCATTTTCGTACCTCCCATAAGAATCTTCAATTGAATGTTTGAAATAAAAACACAACTTATCGATACTTACTATATGTGCGTTTCTTCACTATAATCTTAGAAACGGCTTAACCGATTTAAATACTTTTTTTTGTTTGTACTCTGGCAAACTGCCCTTAAATATTAAGCATTAGTTTTATTTTAAGCAGCTTCATGCTAGTCAGAGGGAGGAACCTAGTATTAAGACACTCCGTTCCCCACTTTCTACCGAATTCTGGACGCATTGCGTGTTGAGTGGCAGAACGCAACGCCGTACTTAACCTCGACCCCAGAGCGAAGAAATGGAAATATAAATTTAAGTAAATATTTCATCTCCTCGTGTGGGGATCGAACTCAGAGAACCAGTCGGTTTTACAGTCACACTTGTGCCGCTGCGCCACGACTGGCCTCAACTGGACTGGACTTTATTTTAATCGGTTCACATAAAGTTAAAACCAGATCCACGCTTTATCCCGACCTTAGCAGGGCAACTTAGTGTAAGATATTGGGTATAATGTGTGACTGATGTGCGAAATGAAAATATTATTAAATTATAATTCAATCCTGCATGTGTGGATCGGACCCACAACGTCGCGTTACAGTTACAATTGGGCATATAGGGTAAAATAGTTTAAGCCCGTACCTAAAGAATTTAAGCACGATACATCAACAGTGAAGACGTAGGTTTTTTTCTCATTTCACAATGTTTATTCATATCTATATTTCGTATGACGCGGTTACGCATAGGTACCAATAATGTAAACACATACTACTACAAAAATAGTACTAAAATGTTTAGAACTTTAAACTTTGCCGCCAATACCTACGACTCGATTTGGCAATGAGGCGTATGCGGCGTTTTCCCTTTGATAGGTTTATGTGTGCGTGCGTCGTTCTTGACAAATTGTATTTTATTTTACAACGATAATTTTATTATTTATTTTGTTTGAAAAAATAACTTTTTTATTTTCGGGTTCGGGCTTAAACTGTGGTTTCATTTAAAGTGGTCCTAACAAAAAAACTCTGTATAATTGAGCATATTTAATATTTATAGTGATTTTTTGGAAAATAGATACCAATAGTTATTACAACCACTTGCGAAGAAGCATAGTTTAGGCAATTTTTTATTCTTATACCTTTTGAAAAACTACCAACGTTCTTATAGTTAATATATTATTTTTTCAAATTAAAAAAATTGTCTATGTCATCACAATGGCGGAAAAATATTCAAAATGTATTGTAATACCACATTAGTATCGACAATGTAGTGTTGATAGTAATTGAAAATAGTTATACTACAGGAGGATACCTTCATATGCACTGTTTTAACCTGTTTTATGTATAATATAGAACAATATATTCTATAGAGGAATCACACATTCTTTTTATTCAGTTTAGTAAATACATTTTTTAGAGGTTACTCTGTACTAAAATGGCATGCAACTCTGTTCCCGCATTTACGTTCCTGATATATCGATATAAATAATAGAAATACAAAATATAGGAAGGAAAAACAAATGCAATTATATTGCATTTTTTCTTTTTTTCATACTTGAAACGTATTAATAAATTACATATTATGTATTACATACTATTAATTTCTTTTGAATATAACACTAAGTTTAATCAGCTTCACGCTATTTTAACAGATAACATAAGATGACATTAAAACGTATTGACATCACCACGTGATCCATCTAAACACAATATAAACTTTTATAAACTACGAACTCACAATCAGAATTTACTTTCCAAATACATATACTTTTTATTCTACACATCGCCATATGAGCTAATTCCGTAAAATATACCTACTTTATTATGTTTGTTAATATCACCAACGTTGACGTTTGAAATAATAATTATGGTAGACTGAACAAATATTGATTATACTTCTTTTTTTAGCTTCACGCTGTATCCCGCACACAGCAGGGTAGGCATAGGACCTCTAGTGTTAACAACAACACTCTGTTCCCTACTTTTCTCGGAATTCTGTAGGCATTGCGTGCTGAGTAGTGAAACTCAACTCCGCACTTTATCTCGACACCAGAGCGATGAAATGGAAATATAAATTTAAATAAATATTTCGTTTCCTTGCGTGGTCATCGAACCCACAACAGTTACACTTTGTGCCCCTGTGTAACGAACGGCCTCAATTTACTTTCTTCTTTTAAAATGTGGTTAAATGAAATAGTCGTAATTTAATTATGTCAGATTACTATTAACCGACTTCTTAAAAGGGGTCATCAATTGGGCTGTATTTTTTAGCCTTGTTACCTTAGAACTTTTGATTGTATGTACCGATTTTAATGATTCTTTTTTTATTTGAAAGCTAATGCCTCCCGTGTAGTCTTATTTTAATTTCGTTTATATCCAACAATGGTATCTATGAGAAAATCATATAAATCTCAAATTTACATTAAGTATATGCGCGACAAATGAACGTATAAGTCAATATCAATTCAACCGATTTTAATGATTCTTTTTTTATTAGAAAGGGTACATATAAGGGGTAGTTTGGTGAAAGTTTAGTTAAGTTCAGAGTGTGAAATCCGGTTGAATTTGAAGAAGTCGATTTTTTTTATTAAAAAATATAATTATGTAATTTTTTCTACAAAAAATTCTTTATACTCCATGATTGAAACTATCCTATAAGTGACATTAGGCGTTGAACTATTACCATGCCAAAATTAATTTAATTTCATACAGTAGTTATCGGTATTTTAGGTAATTTATATTTTTCACTTTTTATTTTTTTTAAAGAAAACTATCATGAAATTCGGAATGAAACCCAAAAAAAATGTACCTTGGGGCCCTAGGCTAACACCACGCAAAAATTCATCAATTTCTGTCAGGTAGTTTTTGCGTGATTGACGCACAAACAAACCGACAGACAGACAGACAGACAGACAGACAGACAGACAGACAGACAAGAATTCTGCTGAGTGGTTTTTTAGGTTCTATAATCGACATATTTACCGACCTAATTTTTATTTTTTTTATATCTTTCATGTACAGAATTGACTTTTCTATCCTTTTATTATATATGGAGATGGAGATTAATCACATTAATAAGATAATGAGTGCGACAAGGTCAGGCAAGACAAAACTAACATAATTTTTTTAATTCTTAAAATAAAAAATAGGTATAGATTGTTTTGTGAATTCATGTGATAAATTACATTTTATAACTCCTTTTAATTTTTGACTTTTCAGTTCGTTTCAATACAAATTTAAAATACCTTTCGTGACAAAGTGCATTTATACATCGCTCATTTACCGAAACAATGTGTCGGTAACCTTCTTTCGTCGTACCATCGTTTCTAATTCAGTAGCTTAGAGAAATAGCTGTCTCCATAGCTGACTTGGAGCCTGCGAATGAGGCTAAGGATGAAGGACCTTGTCTCTCAACGCAATAGGTCATCACTGACACACACACTGGTCCTCCTAGTTTTTCCATTTAACTACACTTCAGATAGGAGACAGCCTACATAAAAAATAAACTTTTTTAAATTATAAAACTTTTATTGAAGTTTATTCGTGTAGTAAAAAATTTTTTATGTGAATGTGTAGTCACATATATAGATCACATGTGTGAATATTTAGTCACATATGTGGACCACATGTGTCAATATGTGCTCACGTATGTGGATCACATGTGTGAATATGTGGTCTTTCATGTGGACCACATGTGAGAATGTGTGGTCACATATGTGGACCACATGTGTGAATACGTGGTCGCGTATGTGGACCACATGTGGGAAAATGTGGTCACATATGTGGACCACATGTGAGAATTTTGTGGTCACATATGTGGACCACATGTGTAAATATATGGTCCCATATGTGGACCACATGTGTGAATATGTGGTCTTTCATGTGGACCACATGTGAGAATTTGTGGACACATATGTGGACCACATGTGTGAATATGTGGTCGCGTATGTGGATTACATGTGGGAAAATGTGGTCACATATGTGGACCACATGTGTGAATATGTGGTCTTTCATGTGGACCACACGTGAGAATTTGTGGTCACATATGTGGACCACATGTGTGAATATGTGGTCGCGTATGTGGACCACATGTGGGAAAATGTGGTCACATATGTGGACCACATGTGTGATATGTAGTCACATATGAAGATTACATGGGTGATCATGTGGTCACATATGTGGACCACATGTGTGAATATGTGGTCACGTGTGTGGACCACATGTGTGTATATGTGCTCGCATATGTGGACCACATATGTGAACATGTGGTCACATATGTGGACCACATGTGGCATCGTGTGGTCATATATGTGAACCACATGTGTGAATATGTGGTCTTTCATGTGGACCACATGTGAGAATGTGTGGTCACATATGTGGACCACATGTGTGAAAACGTGGTCGCGTATGTGGACCACATGTGGGAAAATGTGGTCACATATGTGGACCACATGTGGGAATTTGTGGTCACATATGTGGACCACATGTGTAAATATATGGTCCCATATGTGGACCACATGTGTGAATATGTGGTCTTTCATGTGGACCACATGTGAGAATTTGTGGACACATATGTGGACCACATGTGTGAATATGTGGTCGCGTATGTGGATTACATGTGGGAAAATGTGGTCACATATGTGGACCACATGTGTGAATATGTGGTCACGTGTGTGGACCACATGTGTGAGTAAGTATTCACATGTGCAGATCGCATGTGTGATATGTAGTCACATATGAAGATTACATGTGGTCACATATGTGGACCACATGTGTGAATATGTGGTCACATGTGTGGACCACATGTGTGAATATGTGGTCACGTGTGTGGACCACATGTGTGTTTATGTGCTCACATATGTGGACCACATATGTGATCATGTAGCCACATATGTGGACCACATGTGGCATCGTGTGGTCATATATGTGTACCACATGTGTGAATAAGTATTCACATGGGCATATCACATGTGTGATATGTAGTCACATATGTAGACCACATGTGTGATATGTAGTCACATATGAAGATTACATGAGTGATCATGTTGTCACATATGTGGACCACATGTGTGAATATGTGATCACGTGTGTGGACCACATATGTGTATATGATCTCGCATATGTGGACCACATATGTGAACATGTGGTCACATATGTGGACCACATGTGGCATCGTGTGGTCAGATTACTATTAACCGACTTCTTAAAAGGGGTCATCAATCGGGCTGTATTTTTTAGCCTTGTTACCTTAGAACTTTTGATTGTATGAACCGATTTTAATGATTCTTTTTTTATTTGAAAGCTAATGCCTCCCGTGTAGTCTTATTTTAATTTAGTTTATATCCAACAATGGTATCTATGAGAAAATCATATAAATCTCAAATTTACATTAAGTATATGCGCGACAAACGTATAAGTCAATATCAATTCAACCGATTTTAATGATTCTTTTTTTATTAGAAAGGGTACATATAAGGGGTAGTTTGGTGAAAGTTTAGTTAAGTTCAGAGTGTGAAATCCGGTTGAAATTGAAGAAGTCGATTTTTTTTATTAAAAAATATAATTATGTAATTTTTTCTCCAAAAATTCTTTATACTCCATGATAAAAGCTATCCTATAAGTGACATTAGGCTTTGAACTAATACCATGCCAAAATTAATTTAATTTCATACAGTAGTTATCGGTATTTTAGGTAATTTATATTTTTCAGTTTTTATTTTTTTTAAAGAAAACTATCATGAAATTCGGAATGAAACTCAAAAAAAATGTACCTTGAGGCCCTAGGCTAACACCATGCAAAAAATCATCAATTTCTGTCAGGTAGTTTTTGCGTGATTGACGCACAAACAAACCGACAGACAGACAGACAGACAGACAAGAATTCTGCTGAGTGGTTTTTTAGGTTCTATAATCGACATATTAACCGACCTAATTTTTATTTTTTTTATATCTTTCATGTACAGAATTGACTTTTCTATCCTTTTATTATATATGGAGATTACTTAGTTGATTACTCTCGATTTCATAGAATATTGACCATTGACCTATAATATACCTATATGTATCAATAAAAAAATCAAAACAAAAAAATGTTTTTTGCCGGTAATGAAATTCTGTATTTATATATAAAATATGCTTAATACTCAAGTGAGGCCAAATAAAGTAACTAGTTTCAAACATCTTCATCTCATAATGTTGTATATTTTATTTCGCTTTCACTGTACTCCAGCAAAGGTTCCTTTGTGTTTTCTATGCGTACTTCAGCCAGGACATGTAGCAAAAGCAAAGTATTTGAATACTTGTTATATAAGCTTTGCTTCGTTATAGCGTCTGCAAGCTCACTATGAAAAGAATGTAAGTTTGTATTAGATTATGTCACTATTTTTTTAGTCTTATGGTGTATCCCGTGTATAGCAAGCATGCAGGGAAGTAGTAGTGTGAAGTAACAAGGGTTAAGATACGCCGTATTAAGACTCTTTCCACCGAATTATAGAGGCATTGCGTGTTTGGCGGAACTGAATGCCATGCTTTGCCTCGATAATTGGAGGCAATGAAAAAAAAAAAAAATAGTTTCCTTGTGTTGCCTTCTCCGGTGCTACCAACCTTCTCTATTGTACAGTGAAAGTCTCCTGATAATACGTTTAGCTGTTCCGAAAATTACCCTGGACAGACAGACAAATAAATATTTATACATTCTGTATGTGTGTATTTTAGTATCGTATACACCTTAATAAAGCCGATCAAGTGCGAGTGGGGCTCGCCGGCTTACATTGTTTATTCTCAAATTTGTTTTATGTAAATAAACATTATCGTATAGATTTACTTTTCTTTAACGGTTAGTTCTAAAATGTGTTGAGATTTCTTATATATTTTCATATATTAAACGCGAGCTGGTCTATATAAAAGCAAGCATAATATTTTTTTTTAGTCGCAAGGAAAAACTAGTGTTATGACACTACATATCATAGAGTGACAAAAGTCATAGCCATGCTTTGTCATATTATCTGAGCACGGAAATTTGAATAAATTATTCCCGCCTAAGTGTATCGAACCCACAGATACGATAACGCAAATTGATGATAATCCCTAAATAGTTTTCACTTTGACTCTGTCAAACCTATTTGTCCCTTCCATTATAAATTTAAATCAAAATAATATTAAAACAATATAATTCCGCGAGATTAGTGAATTAGAGTGGAATTTGTCCGTGATTTGTTTAATGAAATTATAAGCAATGGGAGGTAATCAAATATTTATTATCTTATAAATAGTCATTATGTTTTAATAGCTTTATCGCTTTTAGTAATGGAATTATTATATAGTTACTGAACATTGAATTGTAAAGTGGAGTTGTGTTAATTGTATCATACATTGTTAGAACAGGTTTGATTTAGGATATGTTTAATAAAATATGGGAGCGTTTTGCTATTTTTTCGTAACAGGGAACCCAAAAATCTAGTATCACACACTGGATTTTAAGTCTATATGTAATAAGACAGTAAAAATATTTTGTCTGTGCATCAGTAACTTTGACTTCAGTCAAATGTCATATATAGAGGGAAACTTGAAAAGAATAATAGAAAGAAAAATATTTTTTTTCGAATTTCTTGTCTGTCTGTCTGTCTGTCTATCGAGATATATGGTCACATTTTTCTCTGAAAGTACTGAACCGATTTACTTGAAAATGTCACCAATTGCTTTGTTCTCAACTCAACTAACCTAAAGTTTGGTTCATTAAAAAAAAAGTTATCGTCATTTGAATGAACTCAAGGCATTAGTTTGCCTGCGAATATTTATACAGCAGTCGCGCTGGTAAGATTCTTGGCCAAAGAATGACATACTTAACGTCTTGGTTATATGACTGTTGATATTTGATATAAACAAAATTGAATTTTTATTGGGGATTATCTTCATAAATCATAACAGTTTAGTTTAAGTCGTAATTAATTCAACACAGAGATAAAGAACGATTTGATCTTCAATGAAATATCAAGTACATACATAGATTTTTTGGTTCGTTTGTTTATTTGAAATAAATCTACATAAAAATGCCTAAAACATCCAATCATTACAGTTATTTTACAAAGAATATTATGAATCATTACCCAAATCAATAATTTAACATTTAAGGCTGTTTCTGAAGCAGTAAATTAAATAATTCATTGACATCAGCATTTAAGAGAGTTTTAAAATTATGATGAAATTTACATAACATAGATAAAAAGAACGTAATGTTAAAAATATATATACGTATAATAAATAATTAGCTTTATGTGAATTTTATAAATATCAAATATCAACATTGGTCGTATTTTTTAATTCAAAACAATCAAAAATTCTTATAGAAATTACGATAATGTAGTAAAAAAATAACATTAGAAGTCATTATAGTTGTTAATCAATTCTGTTTAAATCAATAATCATGTAGTTATTTATATTTTTCTTTTCAAAACACAAAGCCTTTAGAGGATCTGTCAGTCAGTCCGTCAAAAATCTAAATCGTATTAAGTATAAAGATAAAGCGCGGCGTTGAGTTCCAACACTCAAAATGCAACGTCTAGAAATTGGACGATGTGTAGTAAATATAATGTTTTAGAACACAAACAGGAAAAACATTAAGCTAATACAAATAAAACTATGCAAATAATTATTTCTCAACATACTCTGCTGTTTATTTAAGGAATTGAAATAGAAATATTTAATACTTCAAAGCAAATTGGTTTTACAATGCTTAATTGTAGCCATATATCATTTGATATAATATTTCATGTTGTCGGCGAATCCGTTGACACCACGCCCAATATACTATTCTAGCGTTACGTGTTTGATGTACGGTTATCATAAATGTCGGTCTCTATACAAGAGACCATTGAAATAAATTGGAGTTGAGTGTTTCTGATGACACTTTGGTAGGGCAAACCAATTTGATCACAAACTCTACATATCTAGCAAGATGTTTTATATAAATCTTTTTTGTGAAGGGATCAGGAAGTTTGACTATAAGCACAACGGTTGTGAATTTGATCCCCACTTGGGGGAATATATTTTTATTTTAGTGCACGCGGCGGATTAACGTTGCTTAGCGTTAGCTTAACGTTGAGAATGACATTAGCTTCTATCAGCAGTATTTCAATGAAAAACTATTTTCCGGTAAGTAAATAAAAAAAATATCTATTTAGTGATATTGATGACATCATTTATATATGATTTAATTATTGATATATGACGTAATGAACGTATGTATGAGGAAAGACCATTAATAACCTTTCATTGCGTCTCCTGCAATACTTCAAATAGTGCAAGTGCATCAGTGTTGCATTGATAGAGCGAAATATATTTTTTGAGATATGGTACAAGCAGAGTGTAGTACCTACTTACTATTTGAGCACTATATATACACTATATGTATATATTGGAATACATACAATTTTATCGTATGAGATGGAAAATAAATCGTAGCAAAAAGATTCCGCTTTTTCATGCCAACCATTTATCACTCTTGTCGGAAAAATTGCGGGGGTCTTAAGGCTGATGAAAATAATGTGGAAACGAACAACGTTACGTTTGATTTATATTTGCGAATTAAATTTCCTTTTATAATTAAACTGGCGCGCAGCCCAGGATTTGCTTAGATAGTTGCAGTTAGGGTTTCGTACCTCTTAAGAAAAAAGAAACCCTTATAAGATCACTTTGTTGCCCGTCCGTCTATCTGTCTGTCTGTCAAGAGTCTTTATTGGAACGAGCCTTTGTCGAACGTTGGAAATGTCGAGTTGAAATTCAAAGCATATATTAAAAAAAAATCTAAGCTAAGCTTAAATTTCAGTAAAAGTTTCAATGTTTGTACGGAACCCTCAGTGGGTGAACCTGACTTAGCCTCGCTTCCTCTCCTCCCGTATAGTAGAGTAGGTAAAGCCTTTGCATCTTCGAACATTTTCGTCGAATAAAAATTATATCATGTAAGGAAATAAGAATAAAGATAGTCATTACCAAAAGTGGAGTACGAAACCACAACTATTGCATTCGCAGTCAGATGCTGTCCAATATCAGACAAATAAGGAAAGTATTAAGAAGAATAAAAAGAATATTCATTACAATATAGGGCAGAAAAACCAATATTGGACCGGCGCTTAAATTGGACCGATGATGCCGATATACATATATATATATATATACATATATAGATATTGATACAAAATATTTTCATTTTGATACAACTTACCTTTTTTCATAAGGTACATTGTATCAAAATGAAAATATTTTTAGCGTCACATTATATTCCTCACACACCAGGGGAGGCAGAGGCTTGTGTTAAGACATTCCGTTCCCTACTTTCCACCAAATTGTAGAAGTATTGCGTGTTGAGTAAGAAGAACTCAGACACTAGAGCGTAGAAATGAAGATATTAAATATAACATAACATTTATAATTTATTGACTTTGAATTCTCTGTCTTTTATTGCCACGCTTAAAGCTTTTGCAATTTCATAAAATTATTATTTTCATTTTAGTACAACTGACCTTTTAAATAAAAGCTTGTTTTTAATATTTTATTTCTGACTTTTTAGGTACTCATTTTATTCTTAACTTTCTTATTTGCATTAATGCATCATTTTTGCAAGAAGAATGGAGATTGACCAAAAAACCTTCATTTAATCTCCATCTTCCAATGCTCAATATCTTTTAACACCAGAGTGGCTGTCACGACAAATCAAAGAAGTCTTAGTTTAGAAGTACCTTTGGCAATTTTTTTTTTCTCCAGTCTCAAGATGTTTTTTTTTCTATAGTATAAATTATATTTTACAAATACTCAGCCATATTAGGGTAGGGTTATTTAGTTAAAAAAAATCCGCCATTATGTTGCGACGGCAATTTCAGTTAAAATAGTAATCAGGTGTTGATTACTATTTTAACTTAGTTGATTTCTGCACTTGCCACTATATTTGTAAGTATTAGGTAGCAAAAGTCAACTCCAATCAATAGAAATCAATTACACATATATATTTTGTCCCAAATACTGTTGAGTGGCGGAACTCCACGCCGCGTTTTGTCCTGTTGTGGAAATGGAAAAAAGCCTCAGATAGTTTCTTTTAGTGGTAAATATATGAAACAACGTGTCCATACAATACTACTTTTTAAAACAAAAAAAAATGATTATTTTATATCTACGTTTGAAGTAAGCCACGACTTACAGGAACTAAAATAACATGCTCTATTACATATCGCCCATTGAGGGATATATTGAGAGCTGAAAGCGTTTAAATTTCAAATAATAGCTGTTATTCAACAATAGTTAACCAATATCTGGTTAATATTTTGAAATCTATTCTGGTCTATGATGGAATGAAATAATAGAACCAAAAAGAAACTTGGTCTATTCCACCCCCTAAAGTGTGCGCGTTAACTATTAAAAAACCTCATACCTTAATGTATCGAGTAACTACCAGTATCGTGATCATCTAGAAAGCAAGAACTCGTAAAAACTGGGGGTCATCAGCAGAGCGAGACGGTATTTCACTCCAAAACATCGATTGGCCCTATATAGGGCCCAGGTTCGACCTCATATGGAGTACTGTTCCCATCTCTGGGCTGGTGCACCCCAGTATCAGCTTGAACTATTTGATCGCATACAAGTTAGAGCCGTTTGAATCATTGGGTACCCAATTATCTGTGCAAGGTTTGACACTTTCTTTGCATAGAGACGTCTCCTCGCTGTGCGTTTTCTATCGAATTTATCCTGGCGAGTGTTCTGAAGAACTGTTTAACCTTACCTGCCGCTGATCGCACATTTTCTTAAATATCATCCACACCACCTCGATACGTGGTACTTACTACACTACTGTGCCGTTTTGTGAGGATTTCCGTCTGCGCACCACAGAATAGTGGAAAAGATCGAAATTCAAGGTCGATACCTTCAAAAGGCGCCTCTATCTTCACCTTAAAGGCCAACAACAACACACGTGCAGCTTCTCTGGTGTTGCATGTAAAAAAAAGATAGTCTCGGCTTTTCTAGTACTCCTTTTCCTCTAGTTTCCAAGAAGTGTAATATGAGTTAAGAAGTTACAAGTTTACATTTTTTTTGCGCTCTTTTCTGTATAGTATGCAGAAATAATCTAGCATAAGGACACTGCAAGATATTGCGTATTTGTAGATCTCATTCTATTGCTAAACGCTAAAGTTGAAAGTGAAAATTGAAACCACAACCATCGCGGCCACAGTGAGACGATATCTTATTGCGCCACTATGAACTCATGGAAAAAAAACATATTTTAATTTATGTACCCAAATGAAAATTAATAACTTGTTCTATTGGATTCAAGTTTATGATAAATCATTTAAGCAAATAATTTAAATATACTACGATTGAAGCACAAAAGATGTGCTGTCGTCCAGCAGCGTTAAGTATCGCTACTCAACACTTAATGTCTCGAAAATTGAACGATGCGTAGGGAGCGGAGTGTCTTAACACTAGATTCCTTCCTACTTTGCAAATTTAAATGCAGCATAGAAATTAAAATTTTTGAAATACAAAAGTATTCCTCTATTCTTTTGTCGTACGCTTATAACATTTTTATTTACAAACTTGGACCACTCGTTCAAAGAGAGCCAAGCGGGCGTCGACAAGCCTCCTACATAATGCATTGTGCGATCTTTGACTTGTGGATTATAGGACGGGTTTATTTAGAATTTTTCCGTCATTTTCACATTTTCTCAGTTTTTCAGAATTCTTTTCGCTATTTCAAACCAACTCGATTGTTTTTTCTACAGCAAAAAAATTAAGCGTTGAAGAAAATATTTGTAATTTCTTTAGATTTTTATTCAATTAAAAGCTTAGAGGAAAGATTATAACTACTAAGTAAATGAAAAATACTGACAACTGTAGTCTATATTTACGTTAAAGGTAAATCTATAATTCCGTTATTTATTTTTTTAGCTTCATCACGTTGTATCCCGCCATTGCAGGTTGGACAAAGGAAACATGGTAACCTAGTGTTACACACTTCCGTTCCCCACTTTTGTCCTAGTTCTTGGAGGTACTGTGCGTGAAGTGGCAGAAGTCAACGCTGCACCTTGCCTCGTTAACAGAGCGAGGAAATGAATAAATTAAATATTCATATCCTCGAGTGGGAATCAGACCTACAACCTGTCGCGTGTACAGTCGGACGCTTGCGACTGACCGCTGCGCCACGACTGACCTCATTAAAATTTGTTGAATATGGAATATTTAAAATAAAGCGACCAAAGTATTCGTCATTTAAATAGACTTTAACAAATACGTTTGAATTATCTCCTCAAGTGGGGATCGAACCCACAACTAGTCAGTTTTACAGTCACACTTTGTGCCACTGCGCCTCGACTGCCCTCCAATAATGAGGTTACTGTTTCATTATTCAAAACAATAATGGAATAGTTATCCTGCAAGAAATTTAAATGTTCTTAATTAAAAACATTTTATTCGTCAAATAATCTTGGACAGTATAGTATAACGGCTTTCCGAATTAAAATAGTTTTTACCGTTTCTTTAAATTTCTGCAGAGGCAATTAAAAATGTTTTGCGGAATAATATTATAGACATAATTTCTTAGGCCAAGTTTTTTTCAGCTTGTAATTTTTATGTATAAAAGTTGCTTTAATTTATTGTGTACTTTTTACGTGATGCGTGTTGACATGCATAAACGGATAAACTGTCTGTTTATCCGTTTATGTCAAAACAAAAAAAATCCAAAAACACAAAAATTCCAAAAATGTTGGAAATGGATTCTTTTAATTATCCTTTAACACCCTAGCTAATTTTTTTTCAATTATTTTCAATGTACAGAAACGACTTTTCTACAGATTTATTATAAGTATAGATTCGTATTTACATATTTTTATATGCAGTACAAATATATATAAAATTTTATTACTTTCAATTAAAATATGCCATAAAATTAAATAGGTAAAAGTTAATACTTACGGAGAATTTACAGTCTGGACAGAATAAACAGTGCTAGGCATTCTTCTCGTCATCCGTAGGGTTTTTAGAGTCGATCTTACCTTAGATAGCATTTTCTACTAAAAAAAAAAATACTTCGTTATGTGAAGCGAAGTGAGAAAGGCTTGTCGAGCGAAGCGAACCAGTAAAAGTCCCTCATTTAAATACATAACTTTGTCCAATTAGGATTTGTATCGACAATCATCTCTCTAATCAGAAGTCTTAACTGGGTCGATTGGTATTAAAGGTAACCAATATAGTAGAGTACTTAGTGATTCATTAACGAATGTGATTCAATTTGCAAATGAGGAATGTTGTGGTACATTGGAATACCTTCGCTAGTTATTATAAATACTGCTTATATTAAAATAATTCAATTCTGAAATGTTTTTTTATTAAAATTTATTCCAATTGTGTTTGTATATTATTATGGATAAATTATTAATTAGCGGTGAAACAAAGAATAGCGTCGAGTTGCACCAATCAACACGTAATGTCTAAAACTGAGGCGGAAAGCGTAAAACGGAGTGCCTTAACACTTTATTTATATAAAATTAGGAAAAGTATATTAAAAACTACCATTCCAAATGTTACTCTTCAAAATTATTTTAATCATAAATAATCTTGGTCTCACCCTTTAAAGTAACGGTTTTGTATTACAAAGCACTTAAGAAAATTATTTTAACTTAAATTATTTTATACGACTCTCGTTTGCGAATTTATTTGGTTATGTAAAACATTTTTTTCAGGGTAGCGGTTTGAAATAGAATACTATTGAGTTATTGTTTTAATTATTTGTGGATTATTAAGTATTGGCGTTGAGTTCCTTCCGTTCCACCATCTTGAATCCGGGCAAAAAAGAGGCGAACGGAGTGTCATAACACCTGTAGAAGCGGATTATGAATTCTTGGAGTATGGATATATTTGTACGCTTTTTTGTCCCGATAGTCAGATAATATTTTCCATCTTAATTATGGGTTTTAAAAAAAATAGTTTAAATATCCCAATCGTAACTCATACTAAAATATTATCTTATATATTTAATACTTTTGTTTAGACTACCTGTAACCATGGACTGCTGCAAGGTATTCAAAACGTCGGATTTCCAGAAATTTATAATCTCCTCTCCATCTCCATATATAATAAAAGGATAGAAAAGTCAATTCTGTACATGAAAGATATAAAAAAAATAAAAATTAGGTCGGTAAATATGTCGATTATAGAACCTAAAAAACCACTCAGCAGAATTCTTGTCTGTCTGTCTGTCTGTCTGTCTGTCGGTTTGTTTGTGCGTCAATCACGCAAAAACTACCTGACAGAAATTGATGAATTTTTGCATGGTGTTAGCCTAGGGCCCCAAAGTACATTTTTTTTGGGTTTCATTCCGAATTTCATGATAGTTTTCTTTAAAAAAAATAAAAAGTGAAAAATATAAATTACCTAAAATATCGATAACTACTGTATGAAATTAAATTAATTTTGGCATGGTAATAGTTCAAAGCCTAATGTCACTTAAAGGATAACTTTTATCATGGAGTATAAAGAATTTTTTGTAGAAAAAATTACATAATTATATTTTTTAATAAAAAAAATCGACTTCTTCAAATTCAACCGGATTTCACACTCTGAACTTAACTAAACTTTCACCAAACTACCCCTTATATGTACCCTTTCTAATAAAAAAAGAATCATTAAAATCGGTTGAATTGATATTGACTTATACGTTCATTTGTCGCGCATATACTTAATGTAAATTTGAGATTTATATGATTTTCTCATAGATACCATTGTTGGATATAAACTAAATTAAAATAAGACTGCACGGGAGGCATTAGCTTTCAAATAAAAAAAGAATCATTAAAATCGGTTCATACAATCAAAAGTTCTAAGGTAACAAGGCTAAAAAATACAGCCCAATTGATGACCCCTTTTAAGAAGTCGGTTAATAGTAATCTGACATAATTAAATTACGACTATTTCATTTAACCACATTTTAAAAGAAGAAAGTAAATTGAGGCCGTTCGTTGCACAGGGGCACAAAGTGTAACTGTTGTGGGTTCGATGACCACGCAAGGAAACGAAATATTTATTTAAATTTATATTTCCATTTCATCGCTCTGGTGTCGAGGTAAAGTGCGGCGTTGAGTTTCACTACTCAGCACGCAACGCCTACAGAATTCCGAGAAAAGTAGGGAACAGAGTGTTGTTGTTAACACTAGAGGTCCTATGCCTACCCTGCTGTGTGCGGGATACAGCGTGAAGCTAAAAAAAGAAGTATAATCAATATTTGTTCAGTCTACCATAATTATTATTTCAAACGTCAACGTTGGTGATATTAACAAACATAATAAAGTAGGTATATTTTACGGAATTAGCTCATATGGCGATGTGTAGAATAAAAAGTATATGTATTTGGAAAGTAAATTCTGATTGTGAGTTCATAGTTTATAAAAGTTTATATTGTGTTTAGATGGATCACGTGGTGATGTCAATACGTTTTAATGTCATCTTATGTTATCTGTTAAAATAGCGTGAAGCTGATTTAACTTAGTGTTATATTCAAAAGAAATTAATTGTATGTAATACATAATATGTAATTTATTAATACGTTTCAAGTATGAAAAAAAGAAAGAATGCAATATAATTGCATTTGTGTTTCCTTCCTATATTTTGTATTTCTATTATTTAAATCGATATATCAGGAACGTAAATGTGGGAACAGAGTTGCATGCCATTTTAGTACAGAGTAACCTCTAAAAAATGTATTTACTAAACTGAATAAAAAGAATGTGTGATTCCTCTATACAATATATTATTCTATATTATACATAAAACAGGTTAAAACTGTGCATATGAAGGTCCTCCTGTAGTATAACTATTTTCAATTACTATCAACACTACATTGTCGATACTAATGTGGTATTACAATATGAATGAAATTTTTCCGCCATTATGATGACATAGACAATTTTTTTAATTTGGAAAAATAATATATTAACTATAAGAACGTTGGTAGTTTTTTAAAAGGAATTCTTATAGAATAAAAAATTGCCTAAACTATGCTTCTTCGCAAGTGGTTGTAATAACTATTGGTATCAATTTTCCGAAAAATCACTATAAATATTAAATATGCTCAATTATACAGAGTTTTTTTGTTAGGACCACTTTAAATGAAACCACAGTTTAACTACTCTATAAAAGCCTATTACATATTAAATTAAAAACCCGAAAATAAAAAAGTTATTTTTTCAAACAAAATCTCCATATATAATAAAAGGATAGAAAAGTCAATTCTGTACATGAAAGATATAAAAAAAAAAAATTAGGTCGGTTAATATGTCGATTATAGAACCTAAAAAACCACTCAGCAGAATTCTTGTCTGTCTGTTTGTCTGTCTGTCTGTCTGTCTGTCTGTCTGTCGGTTTGTTTGTGCGTCAATCACGCAAAAACTACCTGACAGAAATTGATGAATTTTTGCATGGTGTTAGCCTAGGGCCCCAAGGTACATTTTTTTTGGGTTTCATTCCGAATTTCATGATAGTTTTCTTTAAAAAAAATAAAAAGTGAAAAATATAAATTACCTAAAATACCGATAACTACTGTATGAAATTAAATTAATTTTGGCATGGTAATAGTTCAACGCCTAATGTCACTTATAGGATAGTTTCAATCATGGAGTATAAAGAATTTTTTGTAGAAAAAATTACATAATTATATTTTTTAATAAAAAAAATCGACTTCTTCAAATTCAACCGGATTTCACACTCTGAACTTAACTAAACTTTCACCAAACTACCCCTTATATGTACCCTTTCTAATAAAAAAAGAATCATTAAAATCGGTTGAATTGATATTGACTTATACGTTCATTTGTCGCGCATATACTTAATGTAAATTTGAGATTTATATGATTTTCTCATAGATACCATTGTTGGATATAAACGAAATTAAAATAAGACTACACGGGAGGCATTAGCTTTCAAATAAAAAAAGAATCATTAAAATCGGTACATACAATCAAAAGTTCTAAGGTAACAAGGCTAAAAAATACAGCCCAATTGATGACCCCTTTTAAGAAGTCGGTTAATAGTAATCTGACATAATTAAATTACGACTATTTCATTTAACCACATTTTAAAAGAAGAAAGTAAATTGAGGCCGTTCGTTACACAGGGGCACAAAGTGTAACTGTTGTGGGTTCGATGACCACGCAAGGAAACGAAATATTTATTTAAATTTATATTTCCATTTCATCGCTCTGGTGTCGAGATAAAGTGCGGAGTTGAGTTTCACTACTCAGCACGCAATGCCTACAGAATTCCGAGAAAAGTAGGGAACAGAGTGTTGTTGTTAACACTAGAGGTCCTATGCCTACCCTGCTGTGTGCGGGATACAGCGTGAAGCTAAAAAAAGAAGCATAATCAATATTTCTTCAGTCTACCATAATTATTATTTCAAACGTCAACGTTGGTGATATTAACAAACATAATAAAGTAGGTATATTTTACGGAATTAGCTCATATGGCGATGTGTAGAATAAAAAGTATATGTATTTGGAAAGTAAATTCTGATTGTGAGTTCATAGTTTATATTGTGTTTAGATGGATCACGTGGTGATGTCAATACGTTTTAATGTCATCTTATGTTATCTGTTAAAATAGCGTGAAGCTGATTAAACTTAGTGTTATATTCAAAAGAAACTAATTGTATGTAATACATAATATGTAATTTATTAATACGTTTCAAGTATGAAAAAAAGAAAAAATGCAATGTAATTGCATTTGTGTTTCCTTCATATATTTTGTATTTCTATTATTTATATCGATATATCAGGAACGTAAATGCGGGAACAGAGTTGCATGCCATCTTAGTACAGAGTAACCTCTAAAAAATGTATTTACTAAACTGAATAAAAAGAATGTGTGATTTCTCTATAGAATATATTATTCTATATTATACATAAAACAGGTTAAAACAGTCCATATGAAGGTATCCTCCTGTAGTATAACTATTTTTAATTACTATCAACACTACATTGTCGATACTAATGTGTTATTACAATACATTTTGAATATTTTTCCGCCATTATGATGACATAGACATTTTTTTTAATTTGAAAAAATAATATATTAACTATAAGAACGTTGGTAGTTTTTCAAAAGGTATAAGAATAAAAAATTGCCTAAACTATGCTTCTTCGCAAGTGGTTGTAATAACTATTGGTATCTATTCTCCAAAAAATCACTATAAATATTAGATATGCTCAATTATACAGAGTTTTTTTGTTAGGACCACTTTAAATGAAACCACAGTTTAACTACTCTATAAAAGCCTATTACATATTAAATTAAAAACCCGAAAATAAAAAAGTTATTTTTTCAAACAAAATAAATAATAAAATTATCGTTGTAAAATAAAATACAATTTGTCAAGAACGACGCACGCACACACAAACCTATCAAAGGTACACCGCCGCATACGCCTCATTGCGAAATCGAGTCGTAGGTATTGGCGGCAAAGTTTAAAGTTCTAAACATTTTAGTACTATTTTTGTAGTACATTTACATTATTGGTACCTATGCGTAACCGCGTCATACGAAATATAAATATGAATAAACATTGTGAAATGAGAAAAATACCTACGTCTGCACTGTTGATGCATCTTGCTTAAATTCTTTAGGTACGGGTTTAAACTATTTTACCCTATATGCCCAATTGTAACTGTAACGCGACGTTGTGGGTCCGATCCACACATGCAGGATTGAATTATAATTTAATAATATTTTCATTTCGCACATCAGTCACACATTATACCCAATATCTTACACTAAGTTGCCCTACTAAGGGCGGGATAAAGCGTGGATCTGGTTTTAACTTTATGTGAACCGATTAAAATAAAGTCCAGTCCAGTTGAGGCCAGTCGTGGCGCAGCGGCACAAAGTGTGACTGTAAAACCGACTGGTTCTCTGAGTTCGATCCCCACACGAGGAGATGAAATATTTACTTAAATTTATATTTCCATTTCTTCGCTCTGGGGTCGAGGTTAAGCACGGCGTTGCGTTCTGCCACTCAACACGCAATGCGTCCAGAATTCGGTAGAAAGTGGGGAACGGAGTGTCTTAATACTAGGTTCCTCCCTCTGACTAGCATGAAGCTGCTTAAAATAAAACTAATACTTAATATTTAAGGGCAGTTTGCCAGAATACAAACAAAAAAAGTATTTAAATCGGTGAGCCGTTTCTGAGATTATCGTAAAGAAACGCACATATAGTAAGTATCGATAAGTTGTGTTTTTATTTCAAACATTCAATTGAAGATTCTTATGGGAGGTACGAAAATGCGACCTAAAGTTTTAACAACTTTCTCATATAAAATCTTCATTACATTGCAAACATACATTATAAGTATATCAAAACACGAACATAATTCAGTGTGTTAAGTAAATAATTCTGTGGTTTAAGCGGGCGAAGCCGCGAGCGGGTCGCTAGTATAAATATAAAATTAATGTAAAGTGGAGTGATTGGGTTCGAAGTTCTCTGTTTATGCTTGTTCTACAATAAGACAGAGATGGAGATAAGAAAGAGAGTTCGAGTGCATGTCGCGGTATAGGAAGAAGGAGTTCCAAGCAGTGTCTGGAACATGCAACCCAAGTGCAGGCGTAAGAGACCTCCTTATATAAACATTAATGCTCTGTCCACTCCTCTCCATACGAAATGAAATTAGAATTGAATTCTTATGTGAAATTCAATAGATATTTAGTAAAATTCATTTAAGAAAACAATTTCAAATTAAAATTCAGTGTTACAAAGTATAAAAACTAAATTTTATTTCTCCAACCCGCTTCAAAGGAGCTTCGCCTTGCAATAATTATGATGAGCTAAGATAATTATAAACATAAACCGCGATGAAAAAGCGTCGGTTATTTTATTTTTCAAGAAAAAGCAGCAAAATGTGTTGGTCTTCTTCTTGTTGAAACTTATAATTTTTAGAATTGAAAATGAAAAACCAGAACACTTATAGATAAATGCTTTTCATTTATATCTCTGTCCGTCTGTATGTCGTAACTACTTCGATTTATTCGGAGCCATTTTTAACTGACTTCAAAAAGATGAAATATAAATTCGACTGTTTCTTTTTTTTAATGTTTGTAACCTCAGAACTTTTTACTGGGTGAACCGATTTTGATGATTTTTTTATTGAAAAGCTAGTGAGTGACTCTCGTGTGGTCCCATTTTAATTTGATCCATGTTTGAATTATATGATAATGATATCCATGAGATAATCACGTAAATGTTAAATTTGCATTAAGTATGTGCGCGACAAATGGACGAATAACTCAATATTCCATTATTCGATTTTGATGGTTGTTTTTTTTATTGGAAAGTATACAAGTACACCTCAAGGATAATTTGGTGAAAATTTGGTTAGGTTTTGATAATGAACACCGTGACAAAGTAATGAAACTCTTCAATTTTTAGAACTAAATGTAGGATTCTCGACACGCAATGCCTCCAAAATTCGGCAGAAAGTGGGGAATGGAGTGTCTTAACACTGGGTTCCCTATGCCTACCCTGCTGTGTGCGGGATATAGCGTGAAGCTATTTTTTTATTTTTGATTTTTTTTTTAGTCTGTTATGTAATTCATTATAGCTCTTAAGAGTTAAATAAAAAATGAACAAAAAGTAAATGCGGTAAAGAGCATAAAATTCGTCTAAATGTTTTTTTTTGTGGCGGCGCTCAACGACGCGCTTTACGCTGTTACCATAGTGAGGAAATTTCGTCGCCTCATGTCTAAATGTTACTTATATATATATTATGAGTAAAATATTTTCTGGCTCGTGTATTCTTTATAAGTTCAAAAGTAGTAATAAACTTGCGGGTAACATTAGAGCAACTCAATAAAGATGGGTTAGCCCTAAATTACAACGGTATTACATTATCTCTTTTATTTCTACACAAAATTACTGCAAAAGGAACATCGTGGGACGGTATCTGAGTATATGAATTATTGTAATTAAAGGCAGAGCACGGCGTTAAGTTCCGCCACATTAAACTTCTTAACCCTAGGTTTCCTCTGCCTACTTTACTATATGCAGGTTACAGTCAAGTTAAAAAGCTGGAAACACGTAATATGTATTATTATCCGCTATTTATTACTACCAGACACCAAACCAAATAGCAGCCTAGTATCTGGAATATTAGGATTTTGATTTAATTTAGTTTACAAGCTGGAACAACAAGAAAAAAAATATAATAGTGACTGTATATAAAAAATTGTCGAGTGAAACTTAGAGCGTCAATTTTATCCCGAGTGAGCACAGAACTTGGCACTCACATAGATCTCGAATTCCTTTCGGTGAAGTCGAGAACTACGCATTACTTAACATTTAACTTCGCTCTCATTTCACCTTTACGTTTTTGTTGATATTAAAATATTTATATCCATATAACAAAGACAACTACGTATAATCATAATATTAGCATTAATTACACAATTTAAACAAATCAACACAGCATTTCTGAGGAAATAGCTAAATTGTTCAAACCAAACGGTAAACATTGGCCCGCTTGAATACATAAAAGATAATTTATTGTGGCAACCCTCAGAATTTGCTTGAGTACACTTATTTATAATGTAATTAATGTGCTGTGTATGTAATAAATAATTGTATTCTTTATAGGTACTACACTAAATAAGTGAACAACGGGCATACATTGTTTTTATGACTGTCAAAGAAGCAGTTTCACACTTTTTCCGGTACTGCAGGATAGACAGAAAAAAGTTAGACTAGTGTTAAGACTAGTTATCTATCTATGTATATAAAAGGACATGTACCTGACTAACTGAGGTAAGACGCACACAGCCGTAACCGCTGTGCGTAAAAACGTGAAATTTGGACAGATGTTTATCTTAATAATCTGGACATCCACAGAATTCACCCCCTAAGGGTTCAAATAAGGGGTTGAAAGTTTATATGGAAAAAACTTTAAATCGCCACCGATTTTTATAAAAATTGAAATTCAAACTGTTAAAAATATTTATTGAACACATGCTTCGTGGTTTTTATTAGTATTCACCCCTAAGGGTGCAAATAAGCAGGCGAAGCTGTGCGCGCCCGCTAGTAGGAAATAAAGCTAATACCTTATTCAATTTCCTCATACGCGGAGTGTCTGAACACTAAGTTCTCTCTGCCTACCTTACTATATGCGAGATTCGTGAGCCTAAATCTCTAAAAGATATTCTCATATAATCCTTTATTTCCACCCAAATTTATTGCACACTTACAAAAACTGGTGAATATTATATAAATAAATAATGCTCAGTTTAGATTGCGGTTACCTCAAGAGAACAAAATAAACCTACATCTCATTAAAATTGATAAAATAAGAACCTAGAACAACATTATTAGGGGCTATTTTTTGATGGAAAAGAATGTGATTACAGAGTAACGGCTTGGAATATTTCATGAATTTACTGCGTTTTTTTTAAATATGGGAATAATTTACGTCCTTCTAGAACTTAAGAAGGTAATGGCACAGTATCTGACTACAAACACGATGGTTGTGGGGTTGATCCGCAATCCAAGGAACAAAATATTTCAACTCTTTTCTTCTTCTCTAGTCACTAATTGGAAGAAAAGAAAAGAACAAAGTGTATTGACACTAAGTTTTTCTACTTACACTGAAAAGCCTGAACCTTACGCTTACTTTACCTATCATATCCACAGCAGCTGTCATGTCTCTGCAATGATAATTAATTGATAAATACCAAATGACTTGGATATAATGATTTTTTACTGATTGATTCAATTTAAGAAGATTAATATAAAAAAAATAACAATATTTTTTTTATTTGAGGCCAGTCGTGGCGCAGTCGTACAAAGTGTGACTGTAAAACCGACTGGTTGTGGGTTCGATCCCCACTCGAGGAGATGAAATACTTACTTAAATTTATATTTCCATTTCTTCGCTCTGGTGTCGAGGAAAAGCACGGCGTTGAGTTCTGCCACTCAACACGCAATGCCTCCAAAATTCGGCAGAAAGTTGGGAACAGAGTGTCTTAACACTAGGTTCCCTCTGCCTACCCTGCTGTGTGCGGGATATAGCGTGAAGCTAATTAAATTTTATTTAATTTTAATTTTTTTTATTAACATAATTATCTTAAAAATATTTCTTAAGCATCTATAAATAGATAAAAAACTAATATAAATACATAATAGAATTACCCGATTGTTTCAAACATTAACCCAGTTATAGTCCAGCTATCAGACAGGTATTGTCCAAACTTCATCAATATCCGCTATCCGGTACGAAGCGGCACTGCGCTGTGACAAAAGCCCGCCTCTAAATAACTAACGTTACTATGAAATTTATTAAAGCTCATATGTTGTTGGCCATTTTTCAGCTATTTTATGTTACCTTTAGAGATAGAATGTAATAAATACGGTGAGAACTTTTATATAAATATGAGGAAGAGCTTACCTTGAAGTCGGTTAAAACATTAATCTTTAGCATTTTACATGTTGTGCATGTGGTACTGAATAATATGTGAGTGCGATGATTTAAATAGATCGGGTAGGCAGAGGTAATCTTGTGTTAAGACTCTCCGTTCCCCACTTTCGGCCGAATTCTGGAGGCATTAAGTGCTGAATGGCGGAACTCAACGCCGCGCTTTGACTCCACACCACTCTTTTCCCTGAGTATGGGTTGAACCCACAACCAGTCGAATTTAGTCACACTTTGTGCCCCTAGGACTGCCTAAACAGATCTTCGTTTGTAGAAATGTATTAATTGTGTGTATGTTTATCCATAAAGTTCTCGAAAACTGAAAGTCATATATACAGAATATAAATAAAAAAAAAATGATATTTTTTTTTATAATAGATTATTATACATATCTTTATAATATGTATGTATAATATGTATAATATATGTCATTGATACTCCTTTCATTGAAAGAAAATTAAGAGGAATACAAGACACCGCTGATTAAAAAATAATTACAGGCATGTAGTGTTAGGACACTCCGTTCCTATTAAGACACATTCGTGCTTTAATAATTTACTTACTAAATAAAAAATAATAAGCATTTGTTACTGAATTTCCATTTCCATTACACTAAAAGTAAATTGAAAAGCTGTTTAAAATCCTTATTTTGTTTTTTATTGCAAAGGTGACTAATCGTTGTCTGTTTTCGATTCTTTGACCATGTCTACGTTTACCCAGTGTATGTTTTTCTCTTGTGTTGCAAGCACCTACGTGAGCATTTAAATCTCCCATTACTTTCGTTGGGGCAAATGCTTGAATGTCATGTCCGTGATTCTTCCTTTCCATAATTTGAAAGTAAATTGCCTTCAAATCATGGAAAAGAAACTTAATAATATAAATCAAATCTACAAAACAAATGCAATAAATAAAACAAATAACTTACTCTTTAAGTTACTCAAAATCTCTAGATATATCTAAAATGAAAATTCATAAAATAAGTCTATTTAACTAAATTAAATATTAAAGTTATAAGTTATTCAACTTTCTCATAATTTAATTAGACAAGACGTGTTTATTAAAGCATTGTAGTATCGTAAAGTAAAACCTCTTTAGCATCTTAAGTCTTGACATTAACTTAGGAGTCAAGATTATCAGTTCAAGGTCAATAGATTCAATTCTAATGTCAAAATTAATACTTACGCCAGTCGTGGCGCAGCGGCACAAACATGAGACCGTAAACGTGATGGGTGGTGGGTTCAATTTCCACTCGAGGAAATCAAATATCTTCTTTTTGATCTAGGAACGAGGCAAAGCGCGGCGTTGAGTTCCGCTACTCCACACGCAATGCCTCCAGAATTCGGCGGAAAGTAATATTCAAAAGGGAAAAGAAGTAATTAATTGAAACGTAGTTTCAAGATAAAATCCCTTTTTGTGTAGTAACTATCTCAATAACCATATGTATTTTTTTATACATTAGGTACTAGCAAAAAGTGTGACTGTGTAAAATCGACTGGTTATGGGTTCGATCCCCATTCAAGGTTGAGCTTCGTCACTCAAGACGCAATGCCTCCAGAATTCGGCAGAAAGTGAGGCACAGAGTGCCTTAACACTAGGTTCCCTCTGCCTACACTGTTGTGTGCGAGATACAGCGTGACTTAGATTTACAGCGGGATTTTTTTATTTAATTTTATACTAGAGTGTATATGTAATACTCCATTAATCATTCGCAGCAAAGTGTTGAGCGCCGCCATTCAAAGTCAGCAGTCTGCCTACATACAGCTAAGAAAAGTCGTATAAAATCTTCCTCCATATATAGATATATATTCAACCAAACAAACACTTGGACTTTATAATATCAGTATAGATATAAAATACAGTATAAATAATAAGCACAGACGCAGATGATATGATGATAAATAGTTTCAATTTCGATTCTATTACGCTAAGATAACAAAATAATAACAATTTATGAACGTTTTTTATCTCCCAAAATGCGTGAAGCCTCATGTTATGACCTACATTCTAAAAAATAAATATAATCAAACTTATATAATTGAGTTAGTAGAAGTTTTCTCATAAAAAAACTTTTCTCAAGTCAACTTTCCCCAGAAGTTTATATAAATTATAATAGCATTATTAGACGTGAGGAAAAAATTACACTATTCTTTATTACGGACGTGTGCATTTGTTTGGTTTTTCCCTATAATAAGTAACGTTTTGCTTGTAATATTAAAATTTGACTTGGATATTTCTACCAAGAAACTGACCTTAATAGTATAAATCCAGAACAAGCTGTAAGCACAATATAAGGTAGCCTGTGCATAAAAAGTCAAATCAAATTTGACCACGAATAACACTCCAACTGAACACAAAACTTGACACCCATATGATGAGATGATTTTTCTGTATTGAACTTGGCTCTTATTTCACAATTCTGTAATGGAATTTTTATATTTCACATTACATTAATTAAAAAAATGAAGTATAATAGAATTTTAACTTACAAGTCAAGCGAACTCGTTTCATCTGCGCCATGATACGAAATTACTTATCTATACTTCTATACTAATATTATAAAGAGGAAAGATTTGTATTTTTGTATATATGTTTGTATTGTTTTCGCACAAAAAGTACTGAAACGATTTCAAAAATTGTTTCACTATTAGAAAGCGCGCAGAGGCACAAAGTGTGACTGTAAAATCGACTGGTTGTGGATTCAATCCCCACTCGAGGAAATGAAATATTTATTTACATTTATATTTTTATTTCTTCGCTCTGGTGTCGAGGCAAAGCGCGGCGTTGAGTTCCGCCACTAATCACGCAATGCCTTAAAAAAATTGGTGGAAAGTAGGGAACGGAATCTCTTAACACTAGGTTTCCTCTGCCTACCTGTTCATGTTAATTTAATTTGACAATAGAGCATAGTGATGTAGTACAATTTTGTAGAAGACACCAATATTTACAAAAAAGTTTACGGTAACTGTTAGAGTTATGCCACAATAACTAATTTTCAAAGAAAAATGTACAAACTAACAGCATAGAGCATAGCCGTCATCGTAGTACAGTACAAAATGTATGTATTATTGTGTTATTCCTCTATAGATATACTGTTTTATATTCCGTCATAATGAACAACTTTTTAAAGAAAATCGAAAATGCCACCTGTTTTTAATAAATTTCATTTTAGAAATCTTTAATGAGCTGCAAGCATACATTATTTATTAAAACAGGAACGTAATTCCCTGTCCGTAAACAAACAATAATGTGCGGGCGAAGCCGTGACCTGGTCGCTAGTCATTTGTAAAATTTTACAAAAGAAAAAAGATATCATATATGTAATATAGTTGATACCGTTTATAAATAAGTTTATAAATCGGCAGTTTATTTATAAATTCAAGTAATTCTACTCTAACCCTCAATCTCACACTTGATTCTCCAAATTCGTATAGTTTACTCAAACTTAATCTTTTGTAACATTATATTTCAGGGAAAATTGAAGAACCGACCCTAAACTTCTTAGTTTCGATGACATCACAAGATAACATGCTGGGTCATTTTGATAAAACTTTGTAGGTATGTCGTTTAAACATAATTAAACTATAAGGAATGAGAAACCTTGGCTTTAAAGATTTTGTGTTGCTATTTAGTATGAAAATTTATATATTTATATAGATTCGCCGACTTTTATAATTTTTTCTTGGCTTTTACTTATTTGAATTACTTTCGTGTTCTAATATATTATGATTTTAAAGAAAATATTCATACATTGAAAATTTAAATGACGATGAGTCAATTCAAAAAAGTATTTTATATCAATTTACCCCAATACATAATACAGATACACACAATACAGATAAATACAATAGATAAAAATATTGAAATATCTGTATCTGCTGTGGTGGTGGAGAAGGCAAAGAGTCAGTCGTAGCGCTGGGACACAAATTGTAGACGCGGTTGTAGGTTCGATACCCACTGAACTAAATTAAATATTGAAAATATTGTCATTTTTTCTATCTGGTAAACAAGGCAAAGGCAAAGCGCGGCATTAAGTTCCGCCACTCAACAAGCAATGCCTCTATAATTAGGTCAAAATCGGTAAACGAAGTCTTCATACTAGTTTCCCTTTGCTTTCCCTGCAGTGTGCGGGATACAGCGTGACGTTAAAAAAATATTTTGAACAAAAACTAGAAAAATGAAGCTACCCTACATTTGTAGAAATTAATAAACGCTATATACTCAGAAAATTAGGTCAAAATCAGCGGAAATTAAAACTAATAAGGACGGCCGTATTTCAGGATGAATTGTACGCAGCTCCTAAATTACCGGATTAGATGTAACTCCATCTTGGCTCGTTTATCTTTGCCTTCGTTTGATAACAATATTTCTCTTTGAGCGTTCCTAATCTAGTAGATTCCTTTTCACGTTGTGATATTTCTTTTTTGGTGTTATTATTTTATGAGATCATTGTGGTTTATGTTTTGACTCAGGTAATGAAATAAACCAAGTTACCTAGTGCACAAGCGCGGTATTGTATCACGTCAATTAAACGTCACAAAGAATGTTAAAAATTGGGTGGTAAGTAGGAAAGGAGTGTCTTAGTGTCTAATATGACTAAAAAAATTAAACTGTAATTAAAAGACTTATTTAGAAAATGTATAAGAATTTGAACATAGCGAGACTCGAACCTGCGCCTCCTAAAAACCAACCAGGCTCGCGTCGCACCAAGCTACGTCAGATCCAAAAAAATCAAAGTCAATTTTTTTTACGCTTATTACAACTTATCTATGTTGTTAGCATCTCTGTAGAGAGAATGCTATTTATTTATTATTTTTAACATTTTTAAAGTGATATTCCACACTAAGAAAAGAAAATAACTGATTTAGAAAACGTATAAAAATTTAACAACAACCAACATAAAACAATAATTCGCTTCTTATTTTTTTTACATTATTGGTATTCAAATACAAAATAGTTATTTAATCAATAAATATATAATTATAAATTATCAATAATCTTAGATATAGAGAGGCCAGTCGTGGCGCAGGAGCAGAAAATGTTACTGTAAGCGCGACTGGTTGTGGGTTCGGTCCCCACTCGGGAAAATTAAATATTTTTTTAAATTTATATTTTTGTTTTGTCTCTCTGGTGTCGAGGCAAAGGGCCTCGGTGAGTTCCGCCACGACACACAGTACCTTCAGAATTCGGCGGGCCTACCTACCCTGCTGAGTACAGGAGACTTATTTGATTTTTTTTTAAATATTACATATGCATAATTTTGGCTTATTAAATTAAATATAAACTTTCACTTGAGTATCATTATAAAAGTTCCCTTCAATGACAGACGAGAAAAAAGTTTGAACTTCAAAATTAATTAAAATATTACAATAATAAAAGAACATTATTTCAAACAAAATACTAAAATATTTTTGTATTTTGGCCAAGAACTTTTTAACAATTATAAAAATAGCATTTATATTTTTTTTTTGTCAAATGAAAATGATCAATATATATCACTTAGCAGAAAATAAAAATCAGCCCAAAAAATTACCAACTCATTGTCCCAAGCCACCACGTCACCACCACATTTAAAAGAAAACGGCTCGCTAGTTCCATGTAAAACGGCAGACCTCGTCTAAAATTTACTAACCCTGTAACATACTGAATACAACAAAGGAATCCAGAATTTCCGACCCGTTTTTTGTTATACAAAGTTGAAATACGCTCCGCATCCGACCGTCCCTCGCTAATCTGCTAACATAAAGTATGCTTTGATTTCAATGTAAGGAAAGACTCCAATAATGTGGGTATTATAAAATTGATCAAAATATCCGTTATAGAACGTCGAATATTCTTATAAGAAGCTACTATGATTATTATATTCTATATTATTTTATATTTAACCGTTGCAGCAAAGGCGAGGCGACGTGGCGATGGGGCAGCAAGTGAGTTTCACCACTCTCCGTCGAATTCTCAAGTAATGTGTGTTGAGTCGCGGAACTCAGCGTCTAGCTTTACCTTTACCAGAGGGAGGAAATTAAAATATTTTATTTATATTTTAATATTTCATTTCCCCGACTAGAAATCGCACCCACAACTGTTGCGTTTACAGTCGCATGTTTGTGCACCTGCACCAAAATGCTAATGTTAATAAGCAATTAAAGAATTATTGAATATATTTTAGACAAAATGCGCCATTAAGTAGTGTCATTCATCGTGACATCGTTTCGAGCTTGGGCGGAAAGAGAAAACCGGAGTGTCTTACATTATGTTCGCTTTGCCCACATTACTTTATAAAGGCGATATGGAAGGTAAAAAAACACGAACGATACTTTATGTCAATGTCAGTTAAACAAATACCTTACAATACTGACTTAACGAACTATATGTATACGTATTGCATTGTTGTGTAATCCACTGCGGAAATAAAGTTTTTGCAGCTTTAACTTCAAATTAATCAGTTAAGTTATGGAATGCGCAAAATATCTTTTTATAGGACAGTCTGTTGATTTTTTTAAACAAGTTTTAAGTAAGTCAAATTGTGAAATTCAGGCTGAATCTGTACTCTGTATATACATATATTGTACAAAAATCTTCCGTCACTGAGTGAGGGACACACAGCGAACAGACGAAACTACTGGACTTACTAATTGGGTAAATCAAGGAGCATGGGGGATAACTACTAGTATACGATATTCCATCGAGAACGGAAGAAAAAATATTTTTACGTCTAAAAGCCCACATCCAACAACATAATATAATAAGCCTATGTTGCTGTACGTTGGTAAACATAAACATCAAAAGATAAAATACATTCAGGTTACCAGTCATTGGAACAAGAATAAAGATTAGATTTTCATACGAGATGAAAATCTAATCTTTATTTTTAAAAACAATGTTCCACCTGGAACGCTGGCACCTTCCTAGTTAAACACCAATTAATGATAAAACGATTGGTTTGAAAAGTAAATGTTTATCAGTGAGTTAATCTATGAGCATTCCACACCATTCTACGTTCGAAGTCTTTTTCCCGACTGCTAAGGAAGGGTTATATTTTTCGCGCGTATCTTGTTTGTATGTATGTATGTATGTATGTATGTATGTATGTATGTATGTATGTATGTATGTATGTATGTATGTATATAATATTCTTGATTACCTCATATCTCCAGAACCTGCTGAACGGATTTATATATTAGAGGTTAGATTTGTATTAGCAGCCCAAGATAGGTGACGTTAAAAAAAAAACAATCATGACGGCTGTGGGACGCCATTGGACTTGGTGCAAAAGTTTTTTTTTCGTTTAGAATACCACAATATGGGTATCAAATTCAAGAGCTCAATACGAGGATTTCAAAAATTTATATCATGATTTTAATTACCTTAATGAGTACTAACAAAAAAGAGAAAAATAAAAAATATTTGTAAAAACAAAAAACTAAAAAGAAAATAAACAAGCCAATAGTTTATTAGGATTAACAGTCGGGACCTATAAGTAATTCTTCAATCAATAAAATATTTACCAAGAACCCTGCGTCATTTAAAGATAAACTATTGGGCTTGTTTATTTTTTTTAGAATTATGCAGTCGGGGTTTTTGTTTGTACAAATATTTTTTATTGTCTTTATAATTGCAATTTGTATAAATATTTACTTCATATAAAAATCAAATCCTGGGTTAATTTTTTTAATTTGAACTAGACTATTATTACAACTAAAAAAACACAACACATATACTATGTACCCATAAAATATCTATATTTTTTTTTAGGTGAACACTTGACATTACAATCATATCATTATTTCTAACTTATGTAGTTTAATAAGCGATAACTCTCTATAGACATTTGATCTTTATCTTTTCTCTTAATTTTGAGCGTTTAAGGAAGGAATTTCTTGTCCGTTTGTCTATTTACCTGTTTGCCTGTCAGCCTGTCTGTCTTCTTGTCTTGTCTTGTATCGTATTAGCACACACCGTGATAGATCTCTTTCAGAGAGCCCAAAACAAATTTCTCCGTATGGCATCCGGATGCCTTTGGGTACGCACCTATACAAATGAATTGGAATCGTTAAAGGAATTAACAAACCAAAAACGAAAATAAGTTTTAGCGAATATTATTTTCAAAAATCTCTTAGTCGCTAATGATTTTTCATTATTAATAAAGGCTTATCCGATATTGAAATATAAGCGTAAAAATAAAGTACTACTTTATTTCAAAATAATTTTTTCTCGATTCAAACTCCACTCTGAGGAATATATTAGTTTTGATGCAGTAAACAGAGTAAAACTAATCTTAAGATACTCGTATCTGAGAAAAAAAATTAAAATATAATTCTTCTGAATGGGAACCGAAGCCATAACCAGCTAGTTTTTACAATATATACATTGAACCAAATTCTACAGGAAATGTTCAATAGCAAAAAAAATCCCATATATTTAAATCCTTTTGTTGGTGTATGTTAATAGATTCATTTGAAATGTAAAAGCTCGATTGTTAAAACAGACATTTGCCAGTGCTGGTATAAAAAGCTCCAAGCATGGCTAAATAGTGAAGTTATTTTATAAGAATTTTTATTTTTATTTTCTTTTGCTGGGAAATTTTAAAAGTAATATTATTATTTAAAATTATAATTTCAATTAATTAATTATATAATTGTAGTGCAAATGGGATATCTATATTTAAAATAATCTATTATTTTGACTAGAGGCCATAGTGGCGCAGAGGCACAAGGTCTGACTGTAAACGCGAGTGTGGATTTACTTATTACTTATATTTACTACTATTGCATTTTTTTTCCATTCCTACTAGTGTATAAGGACCTGTCTATCCTGCTGTGTGCGGGATACAGCGTGATTATTACCTGATTTATTTATTTGATTTTTAAGAAAACTTATAAAAAATTAAAATGTAGTGGGATTTGAACCCGCGTGTCTTTGGAAACCACCCAAGCGCTCTAACCAACTATGGCTTAGTACGTTCTTATTCTAATATGCTTGTTTGGTTGTAGGGAGATTTTTACAAATTTCCGCTACCCAAAGATAATTACTTAGAATTATCGACTGACAAGAGAGAATACTATTTTAAAAATATTTTTAAACATTTTTTAACTGTTATTCCACACTTAGGAAAAAAAAATAAACATAACAAAATAAAATTATTAAATAAATGTATAATTTTTTTTTCCATAATTACCCTACGTTCAAATTTTTATACGTTTTCTTAATAAATATTTATCGAACACACTACAAAACATTTACACTAATAAAGAGACCTTCAGAATCACGTCACTTGATTCTATTAGTTCGTTCATCATTCTATTGTATAACATTTTGTGAGGTTTAAATTTGTCAAGGTTTTTGATTAGTTGGTTTAAATTGTTACTTTTACTGATTTATGTTTATTTAATCGACTTTCTCTTTTTAATTTCGTAATTGGACTTTATACCCACTATTATTCATAAAATTTTGACTAACACTTTCTTGTCTCGAATCTGCAATCGAAAATGCAATTTCGAGGTTTATACCATATTGTTGCGCAATACAAACATAATTTATCTTTCAAAAATAACTATAAAAGACAAGTACGACGGTGAAAATGGGAATGCGCTATTTTCAATTCTTTTCTAGAGAGATGACAAAGCGCAGCGTTGGGTTTTAGACACGAATAATATTTCGTAGAATGGAGGCAAAATGCAGCGTTGTGTTCCGAATTTACAATATATATATTTTTTTATTTATTAAAAAAACTAATCAAAATGAATAACTCTTCTAATTTTCATGTTTTCTTTCACCTATCAACAAACGCGAGAAATATGCTAATAATATACTTTGCTTTACGCTTTATCCCGCATAATAGGATACATTCATGGAACTTGGTACTAGTACAATCCGTTTCTCCTCTTCTCTTTTCTTTCTTTTTTAAGACATTTCATATTGAGTGGCATTTTTTATCGATAATAGGAGTAATTATAGTTCTTTCATATAATATTAAGTAGTTTAACTTAAAATTTAATGTTCATTTAAGCCTTCACAAGCACTTTAGAGTTCACTGCAATGCTGCCACCGCCGACGAGAATGCAAATGAAGCTAAAAAACCGACCATACTTTGCAGTTTGCTCTTTTATGAACATTTTGATAATAATTAAAGGCATCATCACGTTATTTTCAGTGGTGTTTAGCTAACTAGATACTAATATCATTTTTTTTTAATGTTTTATATCGTATAAAATATGCAGAAGGTTGACGCTTCTTCCCGCAAAGCAGGACATGCGTAGGGAACCCAATGTTAAGACGTTCCGTTCCTCAAATCTTTAATGTAGGAAAAAAAAGAAATGTATATAGTTTTGCCTTAATACTAGATTCCCTCATTACCCTTCACAAGCGGATATAACGTACAGCTAAAAAAAACCAATTGAAGCCATATTCGGTAGCCATAACTAAGTGCTTGAGGTACTCTTTCATAGATCGAAAAGGTACTCTACACCTATCCACTTCTAACGATATTGGACGTCGTTTAATTGGTTGTGAAATTGCTAGTACCCAACAATGTATATGCACATTGAAGTTGGTTTTTCCATCTTTGATGGACTTCAACTCCGCACTTTGCCTTTCTCTGACATGGCCGAAATGAAAATAATTCCCTGAGCGGGAATAGAACCTACAGCCATCGCATTTACAGTCAAACACAGTCTCACTTCCCCGCTATAACTAACCTACATCATCACTACAATAAATATTACAAAAATATTTTTTACTTATAAACAACCTACGTTTGATACTTCAGATAGCTTCAATTCAAATGATGTAATCACCATTCCAGCTTTGTGAACTAACCAAGATTACAACGATTGTGTGTACGACGAATTGCCTGTACATTTTAGCTTGTGTCGTTCGTGTAATAGTATGCTATATATGAAGATGATAATTTTATTTTGTAAATATAGAATGTGGAGATGTTATTATGACTAGTATTTAGCTGCGGTTTCTTATATTAAAATGGAAATTAGTAAATATTGTGTATGAAACAATATACTTTTTAAATAATAAGTGAACATTTTTAATGGAATTGTGGTTTGTTGGATCTTTGGTTTATCACCATATAATATTTTCATTATGCTTCTAGGTATAGTCACAAAATATTGTATCGCTCAGTTTTCAAAACATTGTGTATGTGATTTAGTCCCTTCAAATGAAAATATCTTACTCACTCAAAAGGAAATAGAACTTACAACTATCGCGATTACAGTCAGTCACTGTTCCACTAGGCCAAGACGAACTCGTTATTTAATTTTAAAGATTCGAATATCTAAAAACAGAAATGAAAGAAAAACAAAATCATAAACACAATAATATACGTGCACAGTATAAGCAAAAGTAAGAGCTTACTAACATTAACATATATAGACATCGAAAACAAAAAGTTCAACAAGACCAATAAGGAAAGTCGTATAGATAATTACGTTACGAGTTACACCCTTTCTAGTATATATCCTTAAAAGCCTTTAGAAGTCACGTTCCTTTTTATTGAATATTTCTTTATGGAAATTACAGGATTTAGAAACGAGCGTACATGTTACCTATGTGGACTGACGGCTTTTAAGATGAAGATAGACTAACTTTTTGAAAGTAGCCATGTCATATCGGCCTGGAAACACTGCCGTAGTTAGACCATTCCACTGTTGTGTACCGCATAAAAGCAAGTTCCTATAGACTCACATAGTAAGAATTTTCCATATAGTAAGTATGATATTTAAGCCGGTGGCGTACTCTGAAAATTTGGTACCACATCAAATAGTTCCCCACATGGTAAATATGTGTAGTTTCTCAAAGATTTTTTGTTATCTTATAATTAGAACATCTCCACTTTGTATTTATTCAAATGGTTCCAGCTGGTAATGTGCTGCATCAGCTCATAGGAACAGTACTCCATATAAGGCCAAGCCTTGGCCCTACACAGGGCCTATATATGTATATAAATCACTCCATCCTCAGCTTTATACATGTATGTGACAGTGTGCAGAACGAAAGCGGAAGCTATACTTAAAGATAAATTTCTTGTTTTTATACACAAAAACATAAGGAATTTAATTTTACAGGAACATAAGGTTAGCACGCAAAGTAAAAACGAAAAAAAAGAAAATGTCTTATAAAAAACCTTAGGCATAATCATATTCAGCTGTAGCTCCACATTGTATACCGTATACAGCAGGATAGATAGGATAGATAGAGAATCGAATGTACAACCGCCACGCTTACAGTCAGACGTCGTACTGCTGCGTCGCGAAAGCGTCTGTTCTAAATAAGCCTAAAATAAGCATATCTATATAGAAACAGCACTTTTCCTCGTTCCATAATGTTTCACAAGCAATAACAATCAACGCGTAGTGGAAAAACAATAAACGCGGTTTGGATTTGTCGTTGCGACCGTGAAACGGAACGTATCTTGAATCGTTATGTACACTAAAATAAAAAGAAATGATCTTGATTCGTATGTAATAGTTTTTTCTTTACGCCTTTTGATCTTATCGAGAATGCGTGGAATTATAATTGCTTATTATCTTGTGAAGAAATAAAAAAAATGAAATTTGTTTACAGTACATAAAAAATAAATTAAATTAGCTTCACGCTATATCCCGCACACAGCAGGGTAGGCAGAGGGAACCTAGTGTTAAGACACTCCGTTCCCCACTTTCTGCTGAATTTTTGGAGACATTGCGTGTTGAGTGGCAGTACTCAACGCCGCGCTTTGCCTCGACACCAGAGCGAAGAAATGAGAATATAAATTTAAGTAAATATATCATCTCCTCGAGTGGGGATCGAACCCACAACCAGTTGGTTTTACAGTCACACTTTGTACCACTGCGCCACGACTGGCTTCAATGTATACATACTGAATGTATTTAGTTGCTTACATTCATCTTATAATGATCTGCAAATGTAATCTGTGTAATGTCATTTATATTGTACGAAATATTAATAAAGTAGTTATACCAGTTTCTCGTTTAGTAAAATAGGTTAAGTTAACTTAGTGTTAAGACACTCCGTCGTCCATTTTCTGCCCAAATTTATAGGCTGTCTGTGTTAAGTTGTGGAAATCAATGCCGCCTTTGGTCCGGTAAAGCGGAAGAATGGATCATTTTCCGGAGTAAGAATCGAACCCTAAACTAATTTAATGTCAAATAACTGAATACTTATTATATTTACTTATTATACTTTTTTCTACTTATATTATTTCAAAATCATTATTTTATTACGTGTTTTGAGCGTGCCAATTTAATTTGAATATAATATATTAATATTATATAATTAGTCTATACAGTAAGAACTGAACTGAAATTCAGATCAGTAGTTCCTGAGATTATGACGTGCAAATATTATACATACGTTCAAAAAAAAAATATAATATTAATATTGAAATCAATCAAGGGGATTTTTAAAAAAAAATATATAAAAATGTAAGTTACTTATTCCTTTTATAACGGTGGCTTTTGAGAAACGTGGAGCTTTCAAAATTAAAATTCCTTATTCAACTTACAATCAAATACCTTGACTGATATTGCTGTTATTTTATTTTAACTGATATTATTTGTTATTTTATCTTTTTAACAGTTTAAATTATTATTAAGAACCAGATAATGTAACACCAAGGGCCCAAATAGAACTCGAACCCACAACCGCCGCGTGTACAACCAGATGCTTTACGACTGCGTCATGAAAGTCGTGATACGAGCCTGTATAAGTTAATATTTATATTTTCTAGAAAGATTTTATTAATTCCCGTCCCGTATCAACGTGTCTAATGTCACAGTACACTCAAAAAGAAGTATAAAGGCCAAACACAAAGAGCTCCATGGCTTCAGGCGATACCGTTCGGGACCCTTTTGAATTTGTAATACCTTAAGAACGAAATGTTTTTGTGATTAAAATAAGCGAGCCTTTTGCAAAATTGTCGATGGCTTCTGAAAAGATATTATTACTTTTTGTGATGTTTGTTGGTTTATTTTTATGATCTTTTTTGCTTCACCCTGTATCCCGCATATAGCAGGGTAGACTAGGGGAACCTAGTCTTAAGATACTTTCCGTCAGGTTTCGAGTTTTTGAGACATTGCGAGTTGAGTGGCCGCAACGCCGAAACGCCACGATTTGTCTTGTTACCAGAGCAAGAAAATGAAAATATTTAATAATTCATTTCTTTAAGGAGAATTAAACCCACAATCGTCGTGTTTATAATCTGATGCCGGGGCACTACGCTACAACGATATGAAAAAAAAATATCTTTTAAGAAAATAGCTAATAATAGTTACCTCAAGTGAGAACCAAACTTTGACTTTCACTAAAAGGTAACAACACGTTTATCCATCTTCATTGTATCAATTAAGATGGATAAACGTGTTGTTTAAAGGGCATAAAAGCCACTCGATTAACACGACTTTAAATAAATAGGCGGGTTTGGGTGAAGTTGTGTTTTGCAGCTCAACATGCCTGTAGTTAAGCTGTTTACTTACAACTGAATAGCCGTTATTCTCAGGTACTAACTTCCTTGTGTAGGTACATACAATGTTATGTTACATGAAACAACAGCGGTGGCTGTAACAGCTTCTGCTTATAAACAGGATGGTTGTGGGTTTGATATCTATGCAGGGTAATGATTAGTATAGTTTTGTTTAGCTTCCCGCTGTATCCCGCACATAGCAGGATATTCAGAGGGAACTTAAGATCCTGGTGTTAGGACGCTGCGTTGCCATGAAGATATTTTCGTTCATCACGTTCTGCCGATTTCTGGTGTTCAGTGGCAGTACCCAACACCACGTCTCGTCGTCGTTTAAACTGCATAAAAGCTTTTTCTCAATTTTATTACAAAACCGTGAACAAAATGTGCAATACATGTAAATTTACTTACATAGAATAATGACACTACCAGGCCACTGATGAAGGCAAACCTCCTTCATAGAGCCAACGATTGGATCTCTCGCGTTCAGCAAATTAAACAATGCTTTTTTTATATATATGTAAAAGTGACTGACAGACTACGCACAGATAAAGTTACTGGATGTAGAAAATTTAAATAAGGCATGTAAGTTGGTTAGGCATTTTAGTAGAGCACTAAGAGCGAATTTACTGCGAGAAAAGGAAAAAACGATAATAAATGGTCTTTTGAAGTCCACGAAAAGTTGTTGGTTTCGAGTTGAGTTTTGCTTTTCTCTACTAAATATATACTATATATAACAAAAATAAAACTATTCTTAACCATAAAAACTAAATGATATTTGTACATGAGAAATATTCTAGCTTACAAAGTAATTTTGCAGTAGAGTAAGGCGCATTATGCAATAAGTTTGAGTTAGGGAGTTGCGGTGCTCGACTCTACATAGCACACAAAACTTAAACTTTCATATTCAACTCTTTGAAAACAAAATCTTAATTTACACGAGTAATGAACTTACCGTCTCTACTTCCGTCATTTGTACAACTTATAAGATTATAATAAGCGTCGTGTGGAGAGCTTCAGCTTTTAAATAAGTATAGAGCTGTTTGTAGTTGCTTACGTAGGTACTTTTACTTATGTGTTCTTAAGTTTAATTTTTAAATACAACGTGATATTAAACTAAAAAATGTTAAATATTCTTGGTTTTTGAGGTTTCACGCTGTACCTCGCTAATGTATTACGTAGCAGAGTTCAACAACGTTTATCGTTTTAGCAGAGCAATGAAAGTAACTTATTTCTCCGAATAGGGAATCGAACCTTTAATCATCATCATTGTATCATTTTACTTTACTATATAAAAAAAATGTTTGATAATTTTATAGGCATACTGAACAAAAATTAAAAGCAATTCTAGATACAACGACAATAAAAGAAAGAATTCTAATAGCTTTAGTACAATAAAGTATTTGAAATCGTATTTTCTTTGAAACTATTGTGTTGTCTTCAAAAGTTTCTATTGTTGTTCACATCCTTCATACAAGTATGTAGCAATGAAATGGAAAAATGAAGCTTTGAAAATGATCTTGTGAGCTTTAACGCTTTATCTTTTAAAATTTTCTTTGTAGAGTCGGAACAATTATAAATTATTATCGTTCATAATATTAATATGAAATATTTATCACATTTAGTGTTCCAGATCTCAAAAGAGGAAAAAGAAATCCTTATAGGATCACTTAGTAGTCTCACTTGCAAGAAAGACGAGATCTCGTAGAGATATCATACTGAAATTGAGATAGAGATCGTAGAGATATCATACTGAATTTTCTGCCTAACTTAGAACGTAAACCCTACCTGGGTTTACGTTTTAAGTTAGGCAGAAGAACCCTAGTGCCATCACACTTTATTCAACATTTTCCTACAAAATTTACAATATTTTTTACTTTATCTATTGAGAGCGGGGAAATGAAAATATTTCCACCGAGTGGAGATCGAACAAACAAAAATATGGCTTACAATAAAAAAATATATATTATCTGGAATCTAAATCTATATCTCATATAAAAAAAATATACCACAACAAACGAGAACACTAAACATCGTGCGCCGTGGAGGGGGAAGCGACGCAGCATTTTGAGATAATTTTAAGGTGAATCGACATTTGCAAGTAGTATTTATTACTTTTGACTCAGGGAAGCGACGAAGCTAGTTCAATTTTTAATCGTCAGCTATGGTCAAATCTATCGACTGTATATAAAAAAATGTTTAAAGTAGTGACCGTGAACTGATCGTACTACGCCAGTTATGATAATAATTATATTGTACCAATATATTTTTTTCTTGTTTTTATCGTAAATATATAATAAAAATATGTTATTTAAAGACTTACTATAACTAATTACCAAAAATATATATTTTTTGTTATTTTTCCTCTTCCCTCGGTGCACTATAAAGTTATAATATGTAACTATATATTTTGGTTCTTTTCCTTCTTATAAGAAAATACGAATTGCCTTCCTAGGAGCTTGATCTTTGTCTTTCTTAAACTGAAATTATATAATTTTAAATTGAAAGGTAGCTTTACTCATTAAGGTTATTAAAAAGAAGGTAATGTTAAGACATTTTATTCCCTACTAAAATTAATCTAAGAGAGTCATTGTGAGTGCTGAAACTCTACACCACTCCTTGTCATAAAGAGTAGGGAACGACCCAACCTTTGTTTATACAGTCTGAAACCGCTTAGCAAAGTATACAATGTCATATAAATAGAGCAAGATTTTTTAAATCTAAATCTATTAAATATTTCTTTTTTTGTCAACTGCGGATAACCAGATGTTTAACGATATATGTAAAATCGATTTTCTGTGAAAGTATGTGGTCTTTACTTAACTTGACATTATATTAATGAGACAGATCACGTCTCTTTGGGGCCGTCGTAGTGAGCGGCACAGGACCGACTATAAATGCGATAGTAATGGGTTTGATTCCTACGCAGAGGATTGGTGTATTTTTATTTGCCGCTCTGGTAACAAAACAAACCGCGACGTTGAATTTTGCCACGTAAGGGCGAATGAGAGTGGACGACAGAGTTTTAATAGTAGGTTACCTCTGCTTAAACTGCTACATACGATATTCAGCGTGAAGCTAAAAAAAACCGGAGCAAATGATATACCTGAAAAAAAATAAAGGATACAAATAATTATTTACTTTTTACTTGTTGTGTTTTTCCTTGGTTAAGAATACTCAATATATAATGTATCTAAAACAAAACACATAAAAAACGAAAGTAGACGCGGTTAAAAGCTTACAAAAATCAATCCTATACTTGTTTCGAGACCACTGAGCAAATCACACGACCCAGTGATCGCTCGAACATCGCGCTGCGTCAGCTTTCAACGCTTAGGTTATTTCATACAGAATTATAAGAAATACAATTATTTTGTTATATTTTTCTTATATAAATAAACTTACTGGAAATAGCCTGCTTATTAAAGAAAGTTTTGTTTTTCTATAATAACTTTCGTGTACTATAAAAAAATTAAAGACAATGTCCGTACTTAGAAAACTATAATATTAGAAAATGCAATAAAAAGCTTATTTTTTAGCTCTATTGTCGCTTGGCAATGTTATATTATAGATACAATAATGTATTATAGATAAACATATTGTAGATAAAGCTAACATAAAATGTTAAGCGAAATTTATCAAAATACAATAGTGACAACTGCGTTTAAATCAGTTAAGGCACTTCTGAGATTTGCGTGCACAAACGCACAGACAATCAGAAAAATCGACAAACATAAAATAAATTAAAAGAAAAATGTTTTAGGTTCTTTTACATTATTAAATGTTCAGAATGCGCCACGACTGAACTCATAATAATAATTTAAATTTAAAAATTTTCACCTGAGTAGGGATCGAACTCACAACCATCGCATTTACACTCAAACCCTGTCCTACTGCGCCAATATGACCTTGAATTCAAATGGAAGAAAATGTTCTCTTGAGTAGAGGTGAGCAAGACTTAAATGTACTTGCTCCTTTTGTTAAATAATTTAGACAAATGTCTTTAGTGCTCGAAATTCAGACAACTGAATTGTTAATAATTGAAACCTAATGAACCTATTGTTAATAAATAATTATTGGGTACTATTTTGTACAACACTTAGTTTGCTTTGATTAATTTTATCTTCACTTAACCATCATATATAATGTAAGAAAGGAGCTATTTATATAATGGCGAAAGTTTTATATTTTATATTTTTAAAATTATCATTGCCGCAAGTGAGGATCGAATACACGACCATCGGGCTTAGGTACAGTCAGACACCCTGAGATTAAGATCAGTGTCTTCTTTAGGCTATATTAGCTACTTGAAAAATATTTCCAACAAAACTGCTAAATTGTTTTATATATATTACATACCTAGATTACTTATCTGTTACTAGAAATGATTGAAAATAAAATGAAAAATTCTATTTTGAAGCTATATTCCTAACACATTTTAAGAAAAGCAAATGGCAATAAAATCTCACCAAACTGACTACAACACGTTAAAAGTCAACGGTCGTACGTGAATAGCCTATTGAGAAAATTGGTGGATACGATTTTTCTCTATGTTTAGCCGATAATAAAACAGGAAACTTTAACTCTGGTTTATTTTTGTTCACGTTTTCAGCTTTTTCCAGTACACAAAAAGAGTTTATAGTGCCGCTAGATAACAATTTGCTATTTAAAATTATTAAATTACTGTAGAGAATATTCAACTAAGTAAATTCTTTCTTCACACTTCATTAGGACGGTTGGTTTAGTGGTTATTGTTCACTTTATAGCGCAATGCAATGGGAATAGTATTCGCGATGGTTGTAGGTTTGATTTTCAATCAAAGGAGTTATGAATTACTTGCAATTGTGGCAATATAAAAAGCGGCGTTGAATTCCACCACTTAACACGTAATGTCTACAATTGGAGTGGTTTGCCATTAAGTTATCATCATATGTTTCACTAACGGCGTTTACTGAAAGAGTACCGGCATAAAAGGTAAGAAGGCTATATATTGCTACACAACCTTGTATATTTTTTAGTGAAAGTTCCATAAATATCGGCTTAGCCGTCGCGAGACAGACCAAAAAATATCGAGTGCTTATGTTTTAGTATTAAATTAATAACTATATACATTTCTATTTTATTATATAAAACTAAGGGTTTTAATTTTGAATAGTTTTGCTTCGCTTGAATACAGTGTATAATGACATAATACATCGATGTTATGAAATTATTTTTCGCTCGATAATACAAACGAATTTACAGCACTGACAGTGAAAATGAAGATTTTTTGTGTGTATATTATATGACCTAAAAGGAAGAAGTCGCAAAATTGGTGAGAGACATTGAAAGGTCAAAAATAGTAATTTAAAAATTAAAAGATCAAATTAAACTTAATCAGTTAAGAATTATATCCCATTTCTTTTTACAATTTACTAAACAGAAATTAGTTTAGATTCAATGTAAAATGTATCGAATGGTTGCATGAATGTTTTAAGCATTTTTAAAGTGTTATTCTACATTCAGGAAAGAAAAATACTTATTTAAAAAACGTATAAAAATCCCACGTCCTATGTTCAAATTTAATAAATAACATTCTCTCTTGCCAGACGATAATTTTTAGCAATTATCTTTTGCTAGCGGAAATTTGTCTTAATCAAATCTAAAATGATTTCTAACAACATAAATAAGTTGTAACAAGCGTATAAAAATTTCGACGTAGCTTGATTAGAACGTATGGCTTATTGTTCAGAGCACCTGGTCCGTTTACAGGAGGCGCGGGTTCGAGACCCACTACTTTCAAATTTTTATACGTTTTCTAAATAAGTTTTTAAAAGCTCAAAAAAAGTCTACGACCTAATTATACGCCTAAGTTTAATAATATTATGTTATTTTATTTAATATACAAAAAAACAAGTTAGATACGTTGTTCGTTTTATATACAGCAAACTTGCCGTTTATATTATAAAAAAAAGGTTGAAGACATCATAGTTTTAAGATATAGGAGTGTTCGTTGCATCTCAAATGCTAAGATCCGCTAATGTTAAATTTAAAAATAAATTATCGCTTGATCATTGTTACATCTTACTTCATAAAAAAGATTACGGCAACGACGAAACATATTTTAATATAATAGAGAAAAAATAATAATTAAAAAACAATTCAGTTATAAGAAAACCCGGTTAGGAGCGAGTCGGATCCGTCCACCGAAGGTACCGTACGTTTAGGATTATTGGTCTACGTAACACTTCCACAACTTATAAAAATTGACAAACTTAAGTCGCGTATGACATTTTGTGTGAAATGAAGTACAAAAATAAGTAGTTTGTAATTTTTATTTTAATCGAGCTCTAAGAGAAGTCAGTAGATTTGAAAATTTTATGTCAAGTTCTCAATACTCGAGATAATTGCTCTTGACAGACGGACGGATGGACCATAAAGTAATTCTATGAGGCTTTCATTTTTCCTTTTGAGGTACGGATCTCTAAAAATATTTCAAATATATATTATTTCTCAGTAATCTTTTTTTCTTCAATTTAGTTTAATCAGAAACGGTATTAGATATATCACATAATAAATCATTATCTTGGTAAAGGCTTTGGAGAATATTTCAAGGCGTAGACTTAGCGTAGACACGTTTTAATAGAATCCCTGATATCGACGGCCCCGTCTCCTGTATAACTAAGCTTAATTTGCCCTAAACTTTTGTCATAAATGTTTATAACGACTTTTTTTTCAGCTTCACGCTGTATCCCACGCACATGGCAGGGTAGGCAGAGTAAACCAGGGAACCTTAAGACACTATTTTATCGTTTATTTCATTATTAAAACACAAACTGTTCTACAGATATTTACGCAGTGATTGATTACAAATTAAATTAAGTTGGGTGTGGGTTCAAAACTAGTTATGCTATACTGCTGTACTGTGCTTACGGTCAAAGTTGTCTTACACGACTCTCCGCTACGTCCACTTAACTATGCGGGTGAAGCCGCTTGTGAAAGTTAGTATAATATAAAACGATACTTCTATAAAAAAATATCTTCCAAATAGGTTACCCCATTTTCGTCTTCAATTGAAAAACAACATTTCCCATAGGCTCTCTATAATTCAGCATTTTTATCATACAGGAAGATGGTTCTTGATACGAAATATATACATCCCTGGAGGCTATTAGAAGTGAAGTATTGATATCTCGATTTTTTTTCTATTATCTTTTGTTTATGCAAAAGAAATTGTTATTGTTAGGCGTGCTTAGATTATTTTAATATATAGTTACAGCTATTGTTAGTTAAATTTTGTTTAAAGTTATAGTGTAAGTGTCAAAATGACGCTGGTGTGGCGCAAAGGGACAGTGTCTGACGGTAAACATCACGGTTGTATCGACGGGTTCGATTTCTACTCGGGGGAATGATTACATTTAATTAATATTCTTTTCCATCAGTTAAAAATGCAGCGTTGGATTGCCTTACTCAACACTTGTTAGTTACAACGCGAGGAAACCCTATCTATAAAATCACAAACATAATTATTCTACAAATATAGCAAATATTAACAATATTATCATTTATAAGCAAAACAAATAAAATCCTGATTGAACCCTTTAATTTTGGATAATTTCATATTCCACTTGAAAGGCTTGGTTTTAGGGTTCCGTAGTAAAAATGTTTAATTAAGGTACAGTAAGCAATTCTTGAGACTTAGCACATTTTCTAAAACCGCCATTGCACAGACGAGGCCGTGATGGCGCATGGACACATTTCTCTAACTGACGTGATGGTTGTAGGGGGAATCCCCTTAGAGGAATAGATTATTTTCATTTCCTTGCTTTAGAAACAAGACAACGTGTTTGTAACTCACATTAACTCACTAAAATTATGAAAAAAAAAAAATAGTTTCTAATATGGAACTCTTCGTGCAACTACGACTCACACTTAGCCAATTTTTATTCAAGTCACGTCTCTTCCTGATGAAGGGTCGGTCTTTACTGATGTGATCGGGTTCCGTGATACCACGACGGTTGTCTAGTTGACTGAATGAATTGGAACTTGTACGGAATTGTCAATTTTACTCATATTTTTGTTATATGAATTGGAGAAAGAAGAAACATTATCGTATAAATTTCCCCCTGTTATTGCCTCCTATACTCAACTAAAGAAAATATTTACGACAAATATTTCATTCACCCTAATGAAAATCTTAGCGAAATTTTTGTAGTCATTATAAAAAAAACTCAATTAAAATATTATTAATTCTATTCTATTATTCTACGTTGAGGCCAATCGTGGCGCAGGGTCACAAAGTATGACTGTAAAGATGACTGATTGTGGGTTCGATTCCCACTCGAGGCAATGAAATATCTATTTTATTTTATATTTATTTTTCTTCGCTCTGATGTGTCTTAAAACTTGGTTTTCTCTGCCTACACTGTTGTGTGCGGGATACAGCACGAAGCTGAGTTATTTATTTCAATTGATTTATTAATTCAATTAGGCCATTCACTCTTTATACGACGTTTTTGAATCGTCAATTGCAAAAAAAAAAAATAGGAAGTCCTACAGAAAGCTCCCATTGTATTCAGCTGTTAGAAAACGATGAGAAACTCAATTTTTTTTCAATATAGGTTAGACCGAGGAAACTTACCTTGTACTGAGACGCTCCTTTCCCCACATTACGCCAAATTTTCGAGATATTGCGTGTTGTGTGGCGGAACTAAACACCTTTTAAATGAAACTACTGTAAACGTATTAATCTGGCTATAAGAAGAATATAAGGTATTAAATAAAGGTTTTAACTTTTTTCCGGCTCCTAGAAAAATACCTATCGAGGAAATAATAACAAACGTTGAGGACTGTCTATATAAAAACCAGATTTTGAAGGAAAGTTCTGAAGTTATTCGCCACGATATATCAACTTTATTGCGCCGTAGTAAATCTTTCTCGTGATGAATTTTGGGTTCTTAGCAAGCTACAGAAAAACGACTATATAACAGTTCTCAAAGCCGGTAAAGGTAACGCGACGGTTATACTAGCCACTGACGGATACATACAAAAAATGTTATTATTGCTATCGAATCTAAAACCTTATAAAATTGTCTTAAAGTTGACTAAGAATTTATAAAATTGTGGTAAACTGTCTATCTGTATATCCCTTAACCTCAATTCTATTAATGATAATATTCAATTTACAATAGAATTACGGGCAAATATTTCCTTAGCTTTCCTTGATTGAGTGAGTTTGAGCCTTGAGTTTTAGTCATCATAATCCCAATGGCACAATAGCCCACACAATGTATAGGAAACCCACGCACACTAATAGATACCTGTGTAGAGTAGTTATCTATCGTAGGCAAATCTTTGTTTCAGAGAGCCTCTCCCGACTCCGACGATACGTTTGCGACGCTGAACACCTAGGGGACGAGTTTCGACAGGTGAAGAATGCCCTTCATCAGAACACATTGCCAGTGCCACTGCCCCGCCAATGTTGTAAAAAGACTAACAAGCCACCCATAGTAGAGAGAGCTCTTTTTAGGATGTTGCCAATCCTGGCAACATCCTAAAAAGAGCTTCTATAAAAAGCATGTTTAAGCCTTACAAGAAAGTGAGCTAATTTTTAAGACCAGTAAAAAGTAATATTCTTTTACAGTGTGCAGTTGTATGCAAACTAGATTGTGATTGTGGCTTATCATACATCGGTCAAACAAAGAGGATCAACGATGTTAGAGTGAAGGAACTCATCTCCGATATGACTAGCATGTATCGAATTCAAATGTATGTGAGAACGTTGCGGATAAATCCAGCCACTACATTAGTTTTGATAAACCCCAAATCCAAAAACAGATACATTCTTAGAATGATCCAAGAGGCTATGGAAATATAAAAACATCCTAATTTCCATGATGGCACTCATAAAATTTTTGAAGTCTTAAACTACCATACCAGAGGGCAAGATAGAGTCAGCTCATTCTGCAGGAATAGAGGGTAATACGCAAGGCAATTAAGAAATCGTTGGCGGTAGTTTGGTAAAATAATTATCTCAACTATCAGACAAATGTCACATTTGTAAAAATATTTTCATTCAAATGTATAACAATCGTCAAAATCTATGAACTTAACACCGTTCTTCATCCTATTATCTAAGCGCAAAATTGATAATAACTCACCACCTGAGATGGAAATCAAACCCACAACTGTCGTGTTTACAGTCAGACTCTATGCATCCAGAATTAGGGAAACGTAAGTATCTTAATAGAATTGACCTATCGTAACTTTAAGTTCCCAGGTTCCTATGCCAACCCTGCTATGTGCGGGATACAGCGTGAAGTTAAAAAAATAACATATAACTATTACTGTCACATAAAGCCTAATACTATCACATAACGTGACCTTTTAACGCAAAATGTATATCATAACAAGATCAGGCCTAAAACTTGTACACAAACTTTATGATCCCTAGCAAAATAACGTTTTCAAAGAGTTATATCGAGCGCTGCAGGGTTTCTACTCCGTCCAAAGATCGGTCAAGGAGATAGGTTAGACGATTTTATAGACACCTTATTCACTTATTCGTTATTTACGTGTTACGCAGAAAATTGCTATGCTAACTTTTATTTGAAGTTTTTATATGGGTATTTTTATTGTAATTATATTGGTTATATTATTGGTAGGCAGAGAAAAAGTAGTGTTAAGACACTCAGTTTTTCGCTTGAATTCTAAACAATGTGTATTGATATAAATAATATGGTGCAATGATTGAGCATTAAACAGCATTTCAGTATAAATGTAATGGTTATCTCTATATATAATAAGACAGTAAAAATATTTTATCTGTACATTTAGTAATTTTGACTGAAATTAATCCAGGGACATTTAAAAAGAATAATAGAAATCAAAAATATATTTTTTTAATTTCTTGTCTGTCTGTCTTTCTGTCTGTCTGTCTGTCGAGATGTTTGGTCACATATTTTTTTGAAAGTACTGAATTGATTTATACTTATTTAATCGATTTATTTATAAGTTTCATTAATTGCTTTACTAACTCAACTTTACAATTAAAGTTTGTTTCATCAAAATCGGTTCATTAAAAAAAAGTTATTGTTTATATGACAATCGCGCTGGCAAGATTCCTGGCTAAAGAATTACATTTAAAACGTCTTGGTTATATGACTGTTGCTAAAAATATATATTTTTGAAACACTATTATATAATATTTCACACAATAAAGTGAACAAAATTTAATTGTTAGTGGAGATTACCGTCATATTTGACCGATTTGATCTTGAAAGAAATATCAAGTAAATACAAAGATTTTTTGGTTCGTCCGTTCGTTTGAAATAAATCTATATAAAAATGCCTAAAAACATCCTTTCTACGTGTACACTGTCATAACTACATATTTACCAATTGTACAATAAGCTAATAATATATGTAACTAATTTAAAAACTGTACAGGAGTTAATATGCAAATATTACAGTTATTTTACAAAGAATATTATGAATGAGGCCAGTTGTGGCGCGAGGCACGGGGCGGCACGAGGTGTGACTGTAAAACCGACTGGTTGTGGGTTCGATCCCCACTCGAGGAGATGAAATATTTACTTATATTTATATTTCCATTTCTTCGCTCTGGTGTCGAGGTTAAGGGCGGCGTTGAGCTCTGCCACTCAACACGCAATGCCTCCAGAATTGGGCAGAAAGTGGGGAACGGAGTGTCTTAACATTAGGCTCCCTCTGCCTACCCTGCTGTGTGCGGGATACAGCGTGAAGCTGATTTATTTATTTATTTTATATTATGAATCATTACTCAAATCAATAATTTAACATTTAAGGCGGTTTCTAAAGCAGTGAAAATTAAATTATTAACTGACAACAGCACGTTTAACAGGGTAAAACCCTGTTAAACATAAGTAAAGAAAAGTAAAAATAACGTAATGTTACAAAAATACATACCTATAACATTTACAAATAATTAGCTTTATTTATATTTTATAAATCAAATATCAACATTGGTCGTATTTTTTAGCTCGAAACAATCCAAAATTCTTATAGAAATTACGATAATGTCGTAAAAAATCATAATAGAAGTCATGTCAGTTGTCAATCAATTCTGCTTATTAAATCAATAATTACATATTTTAAGCGGGTGAAGCTGCTGGCGAGCAGCTAGTAATAAATAAATAAATAGCTTCAGTAGGTAGAGAGAACCTGAGAACCTAGTGTTAAGGCACTCCTAACCTACTTCGTTCCCTACTGTGTACTATGAGTGACGAAACACATCACAGCGCTTTGTCTCGTTAACAGCGAGAGAAAATTTTAAATACTAAAATTTTATTTTTCGAATGGGAATCGAACAAACAACTTAGGTATACTATATGAGTTCGTTGCTCTGCCAAGACAAAACGTAGCTTTGAGTGCGAATTCAGAACGGTGTGTGATAATACTAAGTGTTGTCTACCTACTACTATATATACGTGATAAAAAAAAACAAATTCAACTTTTTACTTATTTTAGAGATAGAGAAGAACCTTCAAAATTTTTTAAGATTTGAATTCACAATCGAACTGTTTTTTTTTTAAATGCACAAGATATGATATGCGTATAATTAAAAACGCGACGGTTGTGAGTTCGATTCGGATGAATGAATTGTTTTATTCGGCGAAAGGTGGGAAACTACTCTGACCCACGCAGGAGCTAACAAAAAGTAGGCAATTAATTACATTATTTAGTAACTTCAACGTCCTAATGAAACTGAGACCATTTATAAAATTTATGTCTATGAAAAGAAAACTTAGGACGGATTCCAACTCAATGAATGAAATAAAGTTTGAATGACTAAAACTTTTACCATGAAAACTTTTCAATGGCGATGAACTTTTAATAATATTTTTTTGTATATTATAATTGATTATTTTCTTTTGAGTTTGTGTATATAACTGCAATTACGAGTCATATGTCAGTTTTGTCAATTATTTTATTGATATGAATAGTTTTTTATTGATATTAATGGTTAATTTCTTATATAAATTTGAACGATGTAACTTATGTTTCTTTGCAATTACTCATTTGCGCACCACACTTAAATACAAAATCACTCGAATATACACCACTTGTTTCTAAATCTACAACAGATATTGCAAGTTAGGTAGTGGAGTTAAACACCGCGCTTGGTTTACCCAATAGGGTGGTCCGTAAAATTATCACAAATGAGACAAAAATATTTTCATGATTTGTATCGTTTCCTTATTATAATAAAATTCATAAAAAAACTTCCATTCAGTAAAACATATTAAATAAAAATATTGTGTATCTTTATTCAAGTACTGCGAAGGAGAGTAAATAGAATGTAAAAAAAAACTTCTTCAACTCAATAGATTGACTCTTTTAATTTAAACTTTGCTATTTTATATAAAACTTAAATAGCGATTTCAATAGTGCAAATTGTAAAGAGCCTCTCGCATAAAATACCAAGTATTGGGCTTTTATTGAAACGTTATAAAAATATCTGTAAGTAGCCAATTTGTACTGCAACCATTGAAAATGTTTAATTACATTTTTTTTAAAAAATAAATGCTATTTCTTTTTAAGAAAATAAATGATATTTCAATCTTTGATGGATTTTTTCTTCAAAAACTTTCTTTCTATTGGTTACAACTTTCGAATGGATTTTTTATATCTTCTTAAATTAGTATTCACGCATGTTATATAGATGATGGACAAATATGCAATGAAGATGACATAAAACATTAAATAAATAGATTTTCATCAAATTGATATTAAGATTAAGATGAGATTAAAATTAGATGAAAGATGACAATTAAGATGAGATAAAATGAGAATGAAGATATGATAAAGATGAGATGATAATGAAGATGTGATGAGATGAGATGAAGATGCCATCAGCGTTACAACCAAATAGTATGAGTAAACTGCGGTACATAATTCATTTTCCAATACGTCTATTTTTATAGAGTTGTTTATGGATTCTTCAAAAAATATATAAAATGATTCAACAGTATCTTCCTCCGATAAATAGTCATCCTGTAAATATCATCGTAGATAAATAAAATATTTCATAAAAAAAGTAAAATTGTACTAATAATCTAAATTATATTATTTTATGATGTTGCACAAGAGCTTGTATCACGCGATAGATTTATTTAATTAAAAAAATCTCTTTTACATGCGTTACAAGCTTTTCAAATATCATAATATTAATATTGTGATTTGAATACAGCTGACATTGATAAACGTTTATTTTTTAAAAAAAGGTGTTTCTTAATTATTATATTTAATTTTCTCGTAAATTTCTCAATTCTATTAATACATCATTATTGTAATGTGTTTTTACGGTCTATGTTTATCTTCACACTTTAGATGTTATTACGTTGTTCACCGGTATTTGGCAAGACAAACGAGTCCAAACACGACCTGTCCTACCTTTTTGACACGCTTTTATTAGGTCTACCTGTACTCGTATGTAAGAAACTAACTATGTAACGAAATCTAAGAATATGAATTACACGCATTTCTAATCTAATCATAAATAAATCTAAGATGAATCAAATGAGCTCAGATTTGATGGAGTAGCGTTGTTTAATTATGGAGTGTTTATGGCCACCTTCCAGCTTCATCGTCAGATTTACTCTATGCCGCATTGTCATCCAATTTATACATGCATGCAAATTTTCGACTTAATCGGAAACCGGAAAGTGGACCAAATTTAACTTGCAAGATTTGATTATAGACAACGGAACAGGTGAAAGTAAATAAAAGCTTATAAAAAAATTGGTATGCTTGTTACAAGTATGATTTGATTTTAATCTCCTTCAGCAGTTCATAGAGGTAAGCAGAGCGGTTGGATTTACACAATCCGTACGGAAAAAGAACTCACAAACATAGCACAAAAGGTTTTAAGGCGTTAAAAAAACATATAAATAAGTTCTGAAAAGAAATACTCACAAGTTCCAGTTTTCCTATGGTATTTAAGAAAAATGTACTCAATTATAATGTGCCATACTTGGGCTGTATCTTTTAAAATAATTATTAAGCCTAATGAAATTACGTTAGACATTGAAAGACTGTAAAAGAGCAGAAGATCAATGTCAAAAGTAATACAGAAAAAAACTTTAAAAATGGCAATGGACGAGGCCCAAGTAAAGGACGGAAATAGACAAAATTAATTACAAAATAGAAGGTTACCATATAAGTGATGTAAGAAAAGCCAAAAGGATGGATGATGTTAAAGTTATTGGAGGGATAACCTGGTCAGTAAAAGTAAATGATAGAGAGGATTTGAGAAAGCTGGAAGTGCCTATGTGTCAAATGACATACTGTTTATTAGACCGGCAAAGGATTTAAACAAAATTATATAAGTTATTTATATACTTACCAGTAAAATAGTTAAGTAAAGCTTAATATCAGCAGTAAAGGTTGCAAAAAAGTTTTAAAGAAAATATCTCAGAATTTGTAAATTGTAAGAAATTTTATTCAACTGCATTTACATGTTATATGTCAAAAGCGGTCAAGAGTTTTATTACGCTACACTCAAGATCAGAACAAAAGAACGCCCCCGTACGCCGAAGGCAACGGCTGGCACTGTGCGACTTGACTTAGAATTTTTAAAGAAATGGCACGCATTTTTGTTTTATTTTTATTTTCATGCCAATCGGAATTTAATTTTATTTGAGCTAAGTATTGTTATTTACTTTTAGTTTTTTTTACATATTATACTAGTAGAAAAGGCCATAATGTGATAAATTGTGGAAAAAAGAGAACTCTTAGTTCTCTTATTTCCAAAATATTTCAAGATATAACTCACATTCATTCCATTTGAAAATTTCACTTTTATTCCATTTGGAGAATATAAGTGATGGGTGGCATAGTCAAAAGCTGGAATTTATTTATCCGTAAGAAACGTAGAAATTTCTATACTTTCAACAAAACATTCCCTTACTTAAACGTTTATTTACGCTAGCAGAGCAGCGTATAACTGAGTAGTCAAAAAATGAATCTTGTGCTAAAAGACTCTGTTTCCCACTTCCTGCCTGATTTTTGAATAATTAGGTGTCGAATGGTGGAACTCAACGCCGCGCTTTGTCTAGTTACCAGACAGAGGAAATTAAAATAACGCATTGTCCCAAGTGAGAATCGAGAATCCCGAATAAAACAAACCATTTATCACTAAATAAAAATTATAATTTAATTTGTACTAAAATATCCTACAAGTATTTGACTTTGAAATTGATTAAAATTGCTGAAACCCCTGTATAAGGGGTGTTCAATAACATGGGAGGTCAGGCCGCTCAATACATAATGCAAGGCCTTTCGACGCCTGCTTGCTCTTATGTAGATAGTAGTATTGGTTTTACGCTTGTAGGAGAGGCATTAACATATTGATGTCTGTACATAGATTTGTTTTTTAATATTCATGCATTCATTTAAATGAACTTGTTTTAAAAATATTGTAAAGCATAAATATACCAAAACGCTGTGTTGAACCAGAACAGTCTTAGAACATATTTGAAACACAATGTCTTAAATTTTGTGCATATAGCGGAGAACGAAGTGTCTTGACACTAAATTTTTCATGCTATGCTATATATAAAAAAAACAGGAAGTTACTTACATATAAATATCTAAGAATAATATAATATACATTTTCTATTGTTGCGGGGTTTGCGCATTTTACAAAGAAAAATAAGAGTTGAGACAATCTGTTTTACCCTTTCCGTAAATTTTATCCACATTTTGTACCAGAACTAAATATCTTATAATTTATATTAACATAAAATAAATCCAAAATTACCGCATATATAATAAAATACTTTTCTTCTGCGCTATAACTGAATTGTAAAATTATTTCCATATTATATTTTAACATAAAAAGTATTTCAACATCTTTTTTAACATATTTATAACTAAACGGAGACAAAGTAAGGCGTAGAATTCCGCCACTGAAGGTGCAAAGTCTCAAATATAGGCTGAAAACAAAGAACAGATTATCGAACTAGGTTTTTGCTGTTGGTCCTGTTAAATGAGGGATAAAGCGTGAAGGGAAAAAAATAATTCTATATATAAAATGAAATAATTTGTAATTACTTAAAATATTACAAAATCAATGTCTATTTGTAAATCAAATTAATAACGTATCGAAATAATAATGGCCGTTTTAATAATAACGATAATTGATACGCAATTTAAGAATTGGAAGGAAAAACAAAGCGAAAGTATAAATAAGAAAATTGCTCTTTTACATTTTCCTTGTGACATTATGATTTGTTGTCATTTTTTTTTTGTTTCAATATTTGAGCATGTATATTTTTTTAAACAATTAGATTTTTTTGCACTTTGACGGTGTTTTTTGTGCCCCACATTTTCCATTAATTTTTACAGACATTGAGTGTTGAGGGGTGGCAAAATGACAATGATTTCCCGAGTGGTAATTGAACCCACAATCGCGTTTACAGTCAGAAGCTGTCTCATTAATATTTTTATAACTATTTCGCCGCTATTACGTATTTTTTTTTTGTAAATAAAATATATATTTTTTAATGTAAATATTATATATATACATATACCTATCATCGTTTCCTTTTACTTTTCATTTTAATGAATATCACCATTAAATTTAATATGGCAAAACGTTGGATCTTCTCATACAATAGACACTACAAACAAGATGGGTGAATGGATGGGGAACTTACAGAAAAAATATATCTACATTTGAAATTCTTCTTTTAAACTGTTTTGCCAAAAAATAAGAACAAGTTAAGGAAATAGTATATCTTACTTATTAAGAAAACCTTTAAAAACTTGAACGTACCTGGATTTGAACGGTTTCCAAAGAGGCGCGGGTTCAAATCCCGCTACGTTCAAATCTTTATACGTTTTCTTATTAAATATTTTTCTTCCCTAAATGTGTAATAACACTTTAAAAATGTTTCAAAATAATATGTCTTTTTCAACAGTTATATACATTGACAGTATGAAAGCAAAATAAGCTCTAGATATCACAACGGTAATGTTATTTAAACTGAAATCGATAAAGTTTCCTGCACAGTGTCAACGAAGTAATACTCCATAGAATATTGTTTGTAGCAACAACTTGAAATTCCCTCGGCATTAGTTGAGGTTGCGTACACTTTAGATTTGTTATATTAAATACTTTTATGAAAGTAATGAGGCCGTCGTGGCGCAAGGGCCCAAAGTTAAACTGTAAACGTGTTGTGGGTTCGTTTCCTACTCGGGGAAATGAAGTATTTTCATTTCTTCGTTATGGTAGCAAGACAACGCGCGTATCTGATAAGGGGAAGTACGAATACACTTTAACGTTTCTCGACGTATGAAGAAACGTATGACGACTTTAAAGAAAGGTTCACACTATAGTGCCGGTCACTCTTTTTAAGTTTATTCCTACTATTCATAGTTATAATAACCATCGTCATCAGGCAGCGTGGCCGAGCGGTCTAAGGCGCTGGTTTTAGGCACCAGTCCGAAAGGGCGTGGGTTCGAATCCCACCGCTGTCAAAAATTTTTTTATTTGTTATGTTAACGTTATACATGCAGATATGAAAACAAAAAAGATTTTTTTCTTTCAAAAAATACGACGTCGTCATATATTTACATTATATTGTTGTTCCTCAAAGATTTTTTAACATACAATTATATATGAATATTAATATAGTTAAACAGCCTTGTCGTGTGCGTGTAGAAAACTGTCTGTCGAGAATAAACAATCTATCATGAGCATTACTGGCACTTTCTCCTGAAGAAACGAGTGTACGATAAAAATGAGAAATATTTTTATTGTTGGATTATACAAAAAGTTTTTGGGGGATCGATATTAGGGAGTACTTTTCGATCTGAGGACGTAACAGCCTTAGTAATGTGTTATAAAAGCTGATTTCCGTTTATTATCAGTTTTAGGTATATGTCTTATAAAGCAGTATAAGTATATGCGATCTAGTGTTAAGACACTCCATTCTATTTTCTTTTTATCCGACCCTGTCGGACGTTATTAGCTTGTATGAATGTATGTACGTATCTCTGTTCTTTTGTTCTCTTGCAACTGTTAAGTCAATGAACCGATTTCGGTAAATGATACGTCGTTGGATTTGTCTTGTTACTAGATATACTATTAATTAATTTACGCTGTTGAGTTCTTAATTTTCTTTATACTTTACTTATGTCAATAGAATTTTGTATATTGAGTTCCTTTCGTTAGAAGTAAATTAAGTCTTTAATTTTTTACTTTAGATGGAAAGTAAAGCTTAGTTCTAAAGATTATGTTATTACTAAAAGCTTTCGGTTTTAGCTAGAGCGCTTTAACAGCATTAAATTAAATCGTAGTCAAATTTTGCTATGTTATGTTTTCACGCTTATAATATAAACGTTTATAATGTATAAGAGTGCCGGTCGCGGGTTCGATTCTCACTCACAGGAATGAATTATTTAAGTTTCCTCGCTCTAGCCAGACAAAGCGCGGCCACGAGTTATGGCAGTTAATATGTTTGGAAAATGGAAAACAAAGTAATTTATCATTAAGTCCTTTGTCTACCGTATGTGTGTGAAACAACGTGGAACTAAGAGAAAATTTAAAATATTTTTTACATTTTTAAAGTGTTATTCCACACTTAGGAAAACACTTTTCTTAATAAGTAAATTCCAAAATTTTTCTTACCTAAATAAAATTTTACTTACACTCAGCAAGAAAATCTAAGCAATGCACTATTCACCTGCAACGGCAATCGAAAGCTTAAAAGCTCGGCTTTCTTTGTATCATTTTATTCCGCTGAGATTTTGTTCGAGAATTGCACAAACACAATTTCACGCCCTAGCTCGGAATCGAGGAAATGTGATATTTAAATTGCAATACAAATTCAATTGTTAACACTTTAAAACACTCTGGTGTAAGTTGTGTAGTATTCTAGGCAGATTCACGCTCTATCCCGCATATAGCAGGGTAGGCAGAGGCTGCGCCACCCACTGACCTGGTAGAAGGAATCTAGTGTCAAAATATTTAATTTTCCAAGCACGGCTCAATTTTCAAGATATTGTTGAGTAGCGCAGTTATCTCCAAAACCACTGGTCCGATTTTAATGCAATTTCGGTGATGGGTTTGGATTTGATTGGTGCATGTTCTTAGATAGCTGTTACAGTAACAACTCACCATGAGGCGTTACTTATTGCCATTTATATATAATGCGTGTATCTATGATCTTTATAATGTATGAAATAAATAAATAAATTTTTGAAAAACCCTCGAAGTTAACTTGTATATCAGAGCATAAAATAATTTTAAGCCCATACCCCAAACTAAGAACTGAATTAGAAAGGCAAGAAAGGGGGTTGCCATTAAGGAGATAGTGTAATGCTATGGTTATGAATATTTATGTTAAAATTCATTTTTTTTAAATATTCAAAATTTCTACATAAAAATAAATAAACAAAGCAATAAATATTACTTTTTCCCTGAGCGAGCATCGAACTGTATCACTGTGCCACTATAACTTCAAAAATTATTAATCAATGTCATTAAATAGCCCACATCCTTCATTTGGCAAAGCACTTACTTTTAATGAGAGTATTATTTCACTCTAATGACCCTTCTTTTATTTATCTCTGAAACAAACGGCACTGTGTAAATTACACTAAGGTTATAATTAATTGCTTTGTCTAAATGTAATGAGATACTTGCACGACTTACAATGTCGGTTAGCCATCATAATAAAAGTCAGTTACGTCAGTCAATTAACCCAGTCAGTTGTCAGTTTTAAAAAGAATATAAAAAAGCAAATGTGGGCGTCAAATGAGATGCAGTCGTGGTGCAGCAGCAAAACGTTTGAATGTAAATTCTATGTTTGTGGGTTCGATTCATATACAAAGGAATGAATTCTTTTTATTATTTTGCTGCCAGTCGTGGCGCAGCGGCACGAAGTGTGACTGTAAAACCGACTGGTTGTAGGTTCGATCCCCCTCGAAGAGATGAAATATTTACTTAAATTTATATTTCCATTTCTTCGCTCTGGTGTTGAGGCTAAGCGAGGCGTGAAATTGCCACTCAACACGCAATGCCTCCAGAATTCGGCAAAAAGTGGGGAACGGAGTGGCTTAACTATAGGTTCCCTCTGCCTATCCTGCTGTGCGCGGGATACAGCGTGAAGCTGATTTGATTCGGTTTTTTTTTACTATAGTAAGGATACTAAGGGCCACGTTGAGTGCCGCCGATCAACACATAATATCTCTCAAATTGGGCGGAGATTGAAAAACGGAGGATTTACATGTTTTTTTACATGCAGAAATTTCCTTTTATTGTCCCATATTAATCAATTCAGGGACACCAGATGGGCAGAGAAGAGAGTAATATGTTCCTGAGAAATAAAAAAAATAAGTGGTTGTTTGAAAGGCAGAACGTTAATATTAATGTTATTATTAGTTAACCTTATTATACGTTAAATCAACAATTATTCTATTCAATCGCACAATTCTATTACGATATATATATATATATATATATATATATATATATATAACAAACAAGCTATATATACAGATTTGGTTATTCTCAAACTATTTCTCAATGCACAGGTGCGTCTTCGAAGCAATCACTGAAATTAGAGACTGCCAGTAGTTAGAGTGACAATTCGAGTATGTAGAACTACATCGCCGTCTCCGATGGATAAAATGATAATCACAAACAGGGCTTCTCTGAAATCTACTTTTTTACGCTACCATTTTTTTTAAATTATATACAAGGTCCATCAAATATTAATTTAAATTTAAAATTAATTTATATTTAAATTTAAAATTATTTAATAAATAAAATAATACGAAAAAAAAAGTTGTTCATTTATTCATTTATTAAAATTAACTGACCATTTTAATCTCTGAAATACAATCAAGCAACTTCGTATATTGTTATATTGTGTTACAATTTTATTCAATAAGGTCATTGAGTTAAATCTTATAACAATATAACAGCAACTTACCATTTTATTCTCGTGCCAACTGAAAACTGTCTATAGTTTATAATGTGATTGTATTGTTACTCGGGAATATTAGGAAAGTAAAATTTAAATTAATAATAAATTTAATTTAATTTAAAAAATAATCTTGTAACAGTAATTGTCATAGTAAAACATTTTTTTTTTATTAAATATCACTTCAAACTTTTAGTCTCGTAACTGTGTAAACTGCAGTAAGCTATGAATATCATTTTTAATATCATAACTTTTAATTTACTTTCATCAGTAAAAAAATCGAAAAAAAAAATGAGTATGTGTGTATTTAGATTTTTAAATAAAATCAGCTTCACGCAGATCCCGCACACAGCAGGGTAGGCAGAGGGAACCTAGTGTTAAGAAACTCCGTTCCCCACTTTCTGACGAATTCTGGAGGCATTGCGTGTTGAGTGGCAGAACTTAACGCCGCGCTTAGCTTCGACACCAGAGCGAAGAAATAGAAATATAAATTTAAGTAAATATTTCATCTCCTCGAGTGGGGATCGAACCCACAACCGGCGATCGGTTTTACAGTCACACTTCGTGCCACTGCGCCACGACTGGCCTCTGGATTTTTAAATATGGTATATTAATAATTTCATGGTTTCGGCTGTTATCAATTTGTTCTCCGGGGACGACGATATGTATTATATAGATGTTATAATATAGAATACATTTGTACAGTCGTAGCGTAGGGACACAAGCGTATGACTTTTGATAGATTGCGAGTTCGATTTCCATTCGGGGGAATGAATTATTTAATATTTTCATTTTATACAAAGCGCAACGTTGAGCACAACCATTCCCGGAATGCCTGCAGAATTTTATTGAAAGTGGGGAACGAAGTTGCTGAACACTAGGTTTCCAAGTTCTCAAATCTACTACGTTCCATTAAATATCATTCAACCGAGTTGGAATTAAACTCACAACCATCGCGTTTACAGTTACACGCTTCTATCTCTGCGACACTACCGCCTACTTAAGGCTTATATTCATAAAACTATAGATAACAGCCTCTTGGATGCTATCATTAGAAAGGTATCAAAGTTTAGACACGAACGTGACTAAGCTTAATCTTTCTAATCTATTGCTAGAGACCTTTACGTTTTAAAAGTTACATGTATATAATTTATATTATTTATAAAAATTACAATATATTTTTTTATTTTCTTTGGGCGGAGGCCACCAGTTTTATTTTTATTCTTACTTGCAAAATGATTATAGTACTTATTTTATTATATTCATCGTTCGATATCAATGAAGAGAATCTATCTCTTAAAGTGAGAGTAGAAAAATTTACTAAAAAAATCTATTTTATAAAATTATACAAAGCGAGGAAATGAAAATAGTCCACCCCCCAAAAAACTCAAAAATACTAAATCATCTCTCAATTTTTTAAATCCTTGGTTGAAAAAAAATTAACTATCCAAGCATTTGCACAACTCTTATATACGAAAAACAAACAAACATACATTACTTACCCAAAATTCGTAGCTATAAACGTTAGTATGCAAACATAACATCAATGTCCAAACAATGCTCCAAGTAGCCGAGGTCAGTTTACACAGGTTGATGAATCGTCAGGTCCACTTCCACTCTATTGGGTGTTTGCGGATTGATATTACTGGAATCATATTTGTTTTATGATTTTGTTATGAAGGATTTGCTAAGTTGCTTTTTCTTGTTGATTTTCTAGCGATCCTTGACCTATGATACAAATAAATTTGAATTTATCAATTCTCTATTCAGTTTCTTTCAAAAATCAAGTAAATATTGAGGCCAGTTTTGGCGCAGGGGGTGAAAAGCGGAGAGTTTCATTTTCATTTAAAGAAATAAAATATTAAATATATTAATTTCTTAGCTCTGGCATGGAGGCAAGAAATACGCCGTTAAGTGACTCAACACGCTATGCCCTTAGAGTTTGGCGGAAAGTGGAGAGCGGAAGTGTCTTAACACTAAGTTTCCAGGTTCTTTCTGCTTATACTGCTACATGAGAGATACAGCTTGTAACAGTATGTACCTGGGATATAAGTTAAAAATAAATAAACAAATTAAATAAAATATGCATGGCAATACACATAAATAACATAGTTAATTATGAATAATACAAACTATATATTTTTGATACCATATTAATCGAGACGAGTTCGTGTATTGTCGTCCCGAATGTCGCGACCGTCGTTCTGTCTATATAGGTGGTGGTGATGCTGGAAGGCAGCGGTCGAGTCGAACTCTAAAGTACTACGGTACTAATAAATATGATGCACATAAAGACTCGTACCAAATGTATAATGAATATAATATGATAATTCGAAGTCTATGATGGCACGATCTTTTAGGATCGAATTCCTTATAAAGGAATTATATGTGTAGGAGCGACACATATTATGGATTAAAGTTATCTTTGACCAATGTTATAATATTGAATGTTGCTTGATGTCGCGGAAGCTGACGTGATGGGCTTAAGCGAACTGTTACAGCGACATTAACTATGTCGTGGCCGATGCCGTCTCGCAGTACGCTCGCGATACGTAAGCTGTGCTTGTATGGCGCTAGCCATTGTTATATTGATATATCATTTCTACGACTTGGTATACGACTAGTAGGTGTGTGGTGCTATTTTATGTCCCAGCTCCGGTGTATGTAGTAGTGTCCGCTCGTCTCATACGGGTGCGTGGAGCTATTTTATGTCCTGGAACTCTGGTGTATGTAGTAGTGTCCGCCTACGGTCGAGACACGACTGTGGGGTGTGTGCCGTGCGTTTATTTAACATATCGGCCGCCTTGCGGCAGTGCGTTCGTTCCAACGACTTATATTGATCTCACAAATCAATCAACATCACGAATCACAATTCTAATAATCTTAATATAAACAAGCGTAACAAGTACCTTCAGACTGATCACACACAAACGCCCCGGAAGAGTTCAATAAGACTGTTGCAGCCGCAGTCTGGTAGGAATTCACGGTGTAGGGCGGGGAGGTGCCCGTACTCTTTCTTCCTTTTATTATAACTAGTTCGTAGTTATAGTGGAAAGGAAGATAGGACGCGCTCTTGGCTTTTCTTCGGAAGAGCTTCGAGTTATGTATGACAATGTCATATTGTCGAGTTTCCAGTTATCTAAATAACTGACACAAGAACAACTTCTGATGGCAAATATGTTATTAAAGCGATACCTTCTTTCTAATGGCATAATATAAAATTCTTAATACTGTTACCTCTGAATCTCTAAAAGATGTTGGGTTCTTCACGATCACAACTATAAACGGTTTTAACCACTAGACACATCACGAGCCAAGGCATTATTTATTAAATAATATTTTCAAAGGGTGTTTGAGATAACAGTTACAAGCTTAACAGAAAAAAAAATGTAAATAAAAAAATATATAAATACCGTTGAAAACCTTACTCAACGCAATTTGTACAGTAGCAGGAGAAGATAAAAAAACTGCTGATGCTATACTGGCCTGTACAAACAGTCAAGTCCAAGCTTGGACGTTTTGATTGTAGCGTTTGTTTAGGTGACATATTCGTTTCAGTTCTCCGTTGCTTAGCATAAATGATATTTCATTTGACATATTTTGCAATTCTAAATACCGTATATCTTGCGACATATAATGAAAATGTGAGTGATCGCCGTCTGTAGAAATAGTCATTATTTTTTTTTATTAGGAGCGTTGTTTCAAAACAATTATTTAAAAACAATTGTCTGCTTATCGGTGCGTTTGCGAACGCTAATCTTAGAAACGGATATATCGATTTAAATGTAATTTTCACCGTCATAAATTTTCTTTAATATTTAATGCTTGTTTAATTTAACTAGATGGCTAACCTTTGTGTGTACTCTGTTTAAGGTAACGATTCACCGAAATGACACGTATTAATAATATTTTTTTTTTTGTAAAATAGTTAAAAAAATAATAAAAATATAAATAAATAACTTTAGCACAAGTGACATGAATTAACTTTAATTATGCAATATGGATAATTCAGTGAGACCAGTCAGTGCGTGAGGTCAGATGACTTTAAAACCGACTGGTTGTGGGTTCGATCCCCACTTCAGGAGAAATATTTACTTAAATGTATATTTCCATTTCTTCGCTCTGGTGTAAAGGCTAAGCGCGGCGTTGAGTTCTGCCACTTAGCATGTAATGCCTCCAGAATTTAGCAGAAAGTGGGGAACGGAGTGTCTTAACACTAGGTTCCCTTTGCCTACCCTGCTGTGTATGGGATACAGCGTGAAACTGATTTTTTTTCAAATTCAGGATAGATTTCATTTCTCCATTTTTCGCTTTAATTATTAATTTGATAGTTTTTACATTCGTAAAGAATTTATAATTATAATAAAGTATTATTATGAAAGTAAAAATATATTTTAACAAGGCTATTGAGGCATTCATGGCACAGTGACAAAAGCGTGTAAACGCGACGGTTGTGGTTTCGATTCCTACTCGGAAAAATGAATTACTTTGAAGTTGAATTGAGCCACTTAACTCCGTGTCTGAACATTCAAGGTTCCTTTAGCCTACGAGTATATACAAGATAAAGCGTGAAGTTAAAAAAATATATATATTATCAGAAATAAAAGTTGGACGCTTACGATGGGTCGCACATGTGAGAATGAGTGAGTCTAGAACATCTAAATCCTTGTTGTATGGTACACCAGATGGACGGAGAAGTCGAGGCAGACCAAAACTCAGATGGTTGGATGGAGTTGAGCAAGATCTGAGAACTCTGGGCGTAAAAAATTGGAAGAAGAAAACCAGGAATAGGACAGAATGGAGGGATATTCTGGACCAGGCCAAGGCCCACTCGCGGCTGTAGCGCCTTTGATGATGATGATATTATCAGAAAACTTGTTTAGGCACCACAAAATAACGTCAGAGTTACCGCACGTGATATGCTCACACAGGTCCCTAGATAAGTCCACCATGAACACAAAATTACGCGGATCACGCAACGAAAAGTTATAAGTCGTGCATGAAACTAAAGTAATATTAATGAACGGATGTTATAAATATAATATATTGTCAATAATACGACGTTATTGGTTTTACTTTATATGGAGTTTATCTAAGATTCGAATAAAGGGTTTATCTATTCCAATAAAGTTACTCCGTTTGATAGTGTTTGACTGTGAACGTGATGACTGTGGATTAGATCGCCATTCAGGGGAATGATTATACTTAATATCGTTTACCCGCTTTTGTAGACTAAGTGCGACGTTGAGTTCCGCAGCTCAAAAAGCGATATCTTGAAATTTGGGGCGGAAAGTTGGGACGCAGTGTCTTAAAACGAAATAACCACCGCGTAGTAAAGTTATTACTTATGATGTCATCGTAAAGTAATTAACGTAACTTTGACTTACCGTGTTAGGTATGGTTACATAAGCCACTTGTGGCAATGAGAGATATTTATGTGTTGGTTGGCACAGGCTTTACCCTGCTATTATTTTGATCTGATAAGACAATAATAGTATCATTTTGTTATAGTTTCACGACGTGTCTCGCGTGTGGAAAAGTAGATAGAGGTAACCCAACGTATTCACACTCCGTTGTCCACTTTTCGCCAAATTTTCAAGACGTTGCGAGTGGAGAGACGGAAGTCAAATATATATATGTTTACCAGAGCGAGAATATGTAAATAGTGCTCCCTGTGGGAACAGAACACATGACCGTCGCCGTATTATATTCTTCCTTACTCATAAGTACCTGTTTCACGTTATAACGAAGTAATTTTATGAAATGTATTTTTGTGTGAAGTTAGTTGAGAATCTGGATAGTGACATAGACTACTTTTTATAGAAAGAAAACATCTTATTCCCATGAGAAAATTCTTTATGTTTTGTATTCGATTTTGTCTTCAATACTAATGGAAAAATTCGTTTATTTTTGTGTCTTATTTATTTCTTTTTCATGAAGCTATATCTCGGCCAATGTGGCTATAGGTGTATAATATACAACTCTTTGATAACACCCAAAAAGCACGCGGGCAAAGCCGCGGGTGAGATCTTGTATTTCATAAAAAGAAGTCAAGTCGCTTGCTGACGCGATGCTTCGTCATTTGCAGCGACGACTTAGCTGCACAATGGTCCGTGTGATTGCTCTCACTGATTTGAGAATTTAATATATGAGCTATAAGCGATTTAATCGTTTTTTTTTTATTTAAGCTACTATTGCAATTTGCAAAATATAACACAAAGCTAGTTCTTTATTCTGTTACACTATACTTCAACTTGTGAAATTTGAAAAAAAAGGAAATTTTCAAAAAAAGAATTATGCTACAAATAACAAGTATTTTTTGTACTTATCAAAAACTCCACGAGGCTACTTCTTGTGACTCTACTTGTTTTCAATTTTTTTTAATATTATTTTAACTTTGTCTTTCCACTAACAACCTTTTTCTTTTTCATCTGCAACGCGTGTGTTTTTTTCTTTTTCATTTGTATTATGTTTGTTTCCTTGTAAACTGTAAAAAGGAAAGTAATTGTAGTATTTTTTAAGTTCTTGCTTTTTCGATGAGACGTTCTTCCATAAATATAGATTTTCTTAACTTAGACTCTTAGACTGTTAACAATTTTTTTTTAGTAATATTGCAAAATCGCTATGGTTTACATTTTAAACCAATCTTCAGCAAAGCGTAAAGTCGCTGTCAATCAACGTTGAAGTCACCTCGAGGATTTATTGATGGGCCCTAATGGATTATCAACACTATAAATATATTGGAATATATATAAAAGAACCCTTATAAACACTTCGTTGTCCGTCCGTCCATCTGTATTTCTGTCAAGAGCTTTATCACAAAAACGGTAGAAGATATCGACTTGAAATTCAAACTAAATACTCAGGTTTATGGTCTCTTGATTTGCTAACAAAACGTGTTCTTATATTAACTCAAAAAAAAGATATGGCCGTTTATTTCGTAAAAAACACGTATTTAGACACTATAAAGGAAATAAGAATTGATAGGGTACTTCCGGTTGTCCTAGAATTACGTAATGCGGTAGCTATCATCTTACAGGTACTACTAGTTCTGGAAAAATCTGAAAACTATACATTTGTGGGGTAATCCTAAATAATAATAACCCCAAAAGGGAAGTACCCTCGGTGGACGCCGCGCTCGTCCGACTTTTTATCTGTTTCAAAACATAACATTTGAATTATATAATTTTGATTATGTTGGAGGTCAGTCGTGGCGCAGGGCCACAAAATGTGCCTGTAAACGAGACTGGTTGTGGCTTCGATCCCCATTTAGACGAATTAAAATATTTACTTAAATTTATATTTTCTGAAATTCTTCAGAATTCAATTCGGAAAGTGCGGAATGGAGTGCTTTAACAGTAGGTTAACACTAGCTTAACTCTCTGCCTATCCTGCTGTCGGTCAGCGTAAAGCTGATCAAATGATATTTTTTTTCAGCTTTACGATTGGATTGATTAATAATATTTTTTTGGCACTAATATAATATAAATTTATCTGAATTAAGAATACAATAATGAATATAATTATCAAATGGGAATGGCGTACCTGTGGCAGAGCTTTTCCAGGACTATACTTCATGGGCACATTAAAAACACGTCTATTTAAGCCCTTAAGACAACGCAACTTTAGCTCCTCGGGTGTTGCACAGGGACGTGGGCGGCGGTGATCATCTATTATCAGGTAACCCGTATGCTCGTTTATCTTGTCTTCTCCATAAAAAGGAGGTGATAAAAAAATTACCTCTCGCTTTTTCCCTCAGAGTAAAACAAACTTTTTCTGCTTCAAAGGTATTGTTAGATTTCAAATTTTTTTGATTGATGGGAATCAAACTCGCGCTTTATCTAGCCTTAGCGCAGAAATATAAATAATTAATTTCCCAAATGAGTATCGAAACCACAACTATCAAATTTTAAGTCAGATCTTGTACCATTGAACCTCAATAGAAATCACGACTGGCCAAAGTATATTTTTCTTCCTTAAGTATACTTGAGGCCAGTAAGGACAACAAGTTTTGGGTTCGATTTCTTCTCTCTTTTATATATATATTCTTTATTGCACAGATAAATAAAAATAGTAAAATACAGTTGAAAAGATAAGTTTACAACGGCGGGCTTATTTCTAAAAGAAATCTCTTCCAGCCAACCCATGGAAGTGGATGAGTACAAACAGCGGAATAAGATTACAGTGCAATCATAAAAATGTAAGAAAAAAGGATCTAATACAATATACACAATACATACATACTATATATACAACAACTACTACAATAGTTACTAAATAAACATACATACAAAAAAATACATACATCAGTATAGATATTATATAAACAATAAAATAGACTACATATAAACACATATACATGCATAATATATAATATATACTAGAAACACTGATTAAAGCTATGTCAAATTACTTTCACTTTTGAGCAAATGCTCTTTAAGTTGGTATTTAAAGGTCTTTAGAGAAGAGCTTATTTCTATAACTAGGGTTTTATTTCACAAACATAAAAAAATCAATGGATATTTTTTGTTGAATATGATAGTATGATTAGTGTTAAGACACTCCGTTGCTCACTTATATAAAAAATATATTTTTCTTTGATTCTATTACAAGAATCTATAAAATACTGAAAATAAAAATTACATCCAGTCAAAGAGCAAGATATCCTAACTTGTTTCCAAAGTAAACCAAAGAACAAATTAAATGTTTACCCCACGCTGACTAACCCATAAAAATATTTATAACAAAACTATTCATTATTACATTGTACCTAAACTTATACTATTACAACACACCATGCTGTCTTTTTTAGCTTCACTCTGTGCGCCCTTTAAACCCGAGTTGGAGGGAAGGTCAGGATATAATCTTAAGATATTTTGTTCCCCACTTTCCGCCCAATTTTTAATAGTTTCTATGTTAAATCCTGAACTTAACGCCGCACTTTGTCTTATTATCACAGCGAAGAAATGAAAATAATTTACTTCGCGCTATGCCACGACGACCGCACTCCAATAAATATGGAAAATATTGAATCATAATATAAAGAAAACGAATAAGACTTTATTCGAACAAATCAGTTTATCACCACAATATATTATGTCTATGGAGGAACAAAGTAGAATTGCTTATACGTACATATTATTATATTATATACGTATATAGATAGTGGCTTCATGGGCGACGCAGATGCGATCAGAAATATGGCCCTCTTATAGTTTATTGGCATTTTCCTAATAAATCAACGATATAAGTAATAGGTAGCTTTGTTTATGTGTAGGACGTATGATTCAATTTTTTCGTCTCCATTTTCCGGTCATCAGATCTAGAATGACTAGATTGAGCCCGTCGTGACGCGGTGGCGCTACTTATATGTGTAAGCGCGACGCTTGTGGGTTAAATTCCGTTGCGTAATTTCATAAAATCTTTTGTATTATTTTCTTATATACTTTTCCAGACATAGAGTGTTGAAAGGCGTAACTCAATACTGCTCTTTGTCTACCAGACCAGAAAAATTAAAATAATGGTTTAACGACGGCGTGTAAGTATGTGAAGTATTAATAACGAAGTATAACGGTGATTTTATTAATTACTAAAACTAAACAGCCAAGCGGATCGGATATCTTTATAATGAGACAGGAGAAAATGCATATGGGAATATCTTAATATTTATTTGAAACTTTTTATTAATATTAAATATTTTCATATAGATTTTTTTTCATTTTCTTGTTTAAATTAAAATATTGTTTTAATATAATTATTATTTTGACAGGGGCTCTTAATCCGTGGTCATGATGAGATGAAAGTGTTACACTGATTCGGGTCGGCCTCATAGACCCGTTTATTAGATATTTTAATTTTTTTTTTGTAGAAAAAGTGATAAAATTATATTTGTGTTTTCTTCTTTAGGTAAAAAATGTACATAAATTAAAAAATATATTTTACATGTTTCAATAGTGACATTAAAAAAAGTAAACGTAGTAAATAATTAAAATAATATGTATCTGTCTCACAGACCGACCCCTCATAACTCCAGAACATAATATTTTAATTATTAGAGAAGTTTAATAATTTATTTGTATTCCTACATCCAAGCGACTAAGCTAATATTTTCTTGAAACAGAGCAGCTAAAATTTCAATGAATTTCTCCTCTTATCATCTATCCAATAATGTAGACAAATAGCAGAATATTTTTTTAAAAAACTCTCTGCGTACTTGGAAGCCAAGCTCAACGATCAGCAAATCTGTGTTAAAAACAATAATTTCGTGCTGAAACAAAGATATCTATTTCTTCAAATTAATTTTGTTAGCGCCAAATACGATTGGTTCTATTCTAATTTACAATTGAAATTATTTAAAACGAGTGAAGAGGCCTTTTACTTAGAAATTCAGCTTTTTGAACGATCACCCGGATGCTTAGCATTTCTTAAATGATCCCTTCATCTTCATAAATAAACTTGAATGGCAAACAATTTTGTTTAAATAACAATGGTTAAAGTTAACTAAATAAGGAACTACGTATAGATAGACTTAAAATAATTTGTAGCGTCAAATAGTGCGGCGTAGAGCTTCGCCATTCATGTCAATAATTGCCTTATATAAAATACATATAAATATTAATATACTACATATACCTACATATTAAATATTTTTTTAATTACATTTCACATGAAAATTTTACATTTTAAAGATAACAGCTTACTGACGCTCGATAAAGATAAAACAATAGAGCATGTGAAAACGTGACGGTGTGAGAGACACCCATTGTCTATGTAGAATAAATTAAGATTTAACTTACGCCTGACTCAAAGAGAACTCATATACATTCTCTATACTATTATTATAAAGATGAAGAATTTGTTTGATTGATCGCGTTAATATCAGGAACTAGTATCAGTTCTATTTGATTCAAATTATTTTTGGATTATATAATAAAATATATTTATTCTTTCTTTTATTATTCTACAACAAAGATATTTTACTAGATGTTGAAAATGAGAAATGAGATATTTACTCAAATTTATATTTTCATTTCTTCGCTCTGGTGTCGAGACTAAGCGCGGCGTTGAGTTCTGCCACTCAATACGCAATGCCTCCAAAATTCGGCAGAAAGTGGGGAACGGAGTGTCTTAACACTAGGTTCCCTCTGCCTACCCTGCTGTGTGCGGGATATAGCGTGAAGCAAATTTATTTTTATTTTTTTATTTTGAAAATGAGACTTTATACATTATTCATGCATTTATAAACTTATCACTTACTGTACTACTCGTTAAAGAAATAACAGCGCCGAGTTTCAATAAATGGTTTTTAAATCCAATTTTTGATCACTAAGCTTTAATTTATTATAATTTATTTATTGGCATTTCTGTAGGAAGTCTTTCTTTATGTATATATATATATTTATTAAAATATCAATGAATTAATTAATTTTATAGCTATACATACTTTCAAAACAAATAATTACTGCGAACTTAAGAAAATATTATATTCTCCTTATTATGAGGTTGTAGCTTTATTGATACATAATTAATTAAAACAGTCGAACAATGTTCTTATTATATAAATTAGATCATAATTGTGCAAGCAACTTTTTTAATAAAATAATATTTTGTAGCGTAATAAAAACTTGTATGAAGAATAGCTTTTATTTAACTTTTTATTGTAAATGCGATTGTGGGTTTGATTCCCTATCGGAGGAAAGAATATATTTATATTATTTTGCTCTGATACGCCAAAAACGACAAAAGCTGCCATAATCGTGATTTGAGTATTCCTCGTATTAAGTAGGGGATGATCAGTATCCACAACACTCGCATCTTGTTCCATACGGAAAATGGTCTGTAGCTTGCATTTCAAATATACGTATGTGACGACTGAACAATAACAATAATTAAAAAAAAGAACTGTTCAGTGAACATATAATTATTTATGTGACTCAGTGATGAAGAAGTGTAGATACAGATTCTAGTAGATCTAGCTTTCTATACATATATTTATTAAATATCTTCTATTTAATATAAATACGGGGAAACACGTATATTTGTTGTTTTGTGGCTTCCTGTTGGGCAACTTTATCTGCTTGTCGAAACTTCGTGTCGGACTAACTAGAGTGGCCCATTTAGTCTCAAGCTCAGAAATTGAGTTTATATTCAAAAGTTCTTAATTTTAAATTTGTACAATTTAAAGATCAAATACGCCAATATCGTGGCAAGGGGAACGGAGTGTCTCAACACTAGACTCCTTTTTTTTCTAATACACTTAAGTCATCACGAACCGTTCTATTTTAAAGATGGTGCTTGTTAGATGGCGAAACTTTACACTTGCCTTTGTTCTTTTGCCAAATTTACGAAATAAAAATATATTATTTTGCCGATTTAAAAATATATTATTTGTTTTTTAATATTGATTTTGCCGAGTGATAATCGAACTTGCAACCTTAGCGCTTACAGCGATGTGCCGCTACACCATAATGGCATCGGTTACGCCTTCAGAATCACATAAAACCCACAGTATAATATATTTTTTATAAATCCATTTTCTCTATTGTATTACCATGTATATTTAAATGAAACCTCCCGTCGATAAGATTTACATTGCAAACTGTACTATAAAATCATTACCATAGGCAATTTGAACTAAATTGATTCTTGTTTGCCTTTCAAAGCTTAGACTGGAACCAGCTCTTGGTTTTGAAATATTGCGCGGACGAATTGATGCCATGATTACTTCACTGTATAAATTAAGTAACCAGAGAGAAGAGAGCGCGAAACGCTAAGGTATCTGCATACCTCCTCCACTTTCGTTTAGTCACCTCTAGTATCATCGTAAATTCCCCAAATTTCACTAAGTTTTCCCCCTGCACTGTTCTTTTACCTTATCTGCTTCAAAATGGCAATAAATATTTATTAATAAAAATACTAATGTCGCTCATTGTCTCGACGTGCCCAAGTCAGAGATCAGGTGGTTTACCTGATCAAATTCTTTGTCATTCGCACTATGACATTCTCGATAGTAGTTTCCATTCTGAGTATAGCATCTCGACGGCATTCATCTCTCTTTCATTCTACTTCTGTAATATCTAGGTCTTGTTGCCGTACATCGACACCAGCACTACAAAGTCTTAATATTGTTCATTTGATGCGGTAATGACTTATTTTATTTTTTAAATATTTCAGGAAGTCACGTAAAAAAGTTTGTATATATTTTTGCATACATTGTCGTATTTTATTTGTTTTTTAAAAAGTGGCTATCGAATTATCGATTAGTCAGAATCTATATATTAATATGTGAAACAATATTTTATACAAAATGGAGAATGCATTTTTTTTAAATGATGCACAAAATATTTTAAATTAATAATACAATCATAACACACACTACATTATTACCATGCATTTGTCAATATATACTTATTTCTGTTTTTATAAAGCGATATGTTGCTACGTCAACGTATCCTTTAGTAATTAGTAATCCATTACCCTTTTCCCAAACAGACACTTTCATAAATACTATATTGTAAAGTTCAACCTTTAAAAGCTTATTAGATTTGCCCAAATTACTTTGAAAGTCTCATCAATAAAATTGATATTTATATTCACAAAGAATATCGTTTATCAAAAAGAGTTAAATCTTTGTAAATTAGAATCTTCTTAAAATTGAGGAGGTTCGTTTATCTTGGACTTTTTCGAATTAATTTCCTTTAAAAGTTTTAATCAATAGCAAATTTATTTCAATTCAGGCCATGTTGGCGCAGCGGGACAGCGTCAAGTGTGATGATTGTGGGTTCTATAATCATTTTAAGATTGTAAGACAATGTTTTTTATAGGCATATTAACCTATTGTTAAAACATTGATATTTCTACAGTTATGGAGTTGCTTAATAAAATCGATATAAATGAACAATGATTTTCCATTAAAAAATACTTATCGTACTAAACTATCTAATTTTGATTTATTATTTATATTACTTATTTCTTTTAGTTTTTCTAAAAATAAGCTATAAATTTTGAAATGTTTAATCGCGTATATTTAGTATCATACATTTTTGGAAACATTTCGCACACTTTGCAATAGTCCTAACAAATTAGAAGAAACTGTAAGTTCCCGCCAGCATTGTCAAAAGTCCAACAATCTATTCACAGCTGATACTTATCCATATGTGAAGGGAGTTATATACAAGATTGGCAACATCTTAAGAACAGCTTCAATAAAAATCATAATCAAGTCTAACAAGAAAGTGAGCCAATTCTTGAAACCAGTGAAAAGTAATATTCCTTTAGAATGTGCAGACGTATACAAACTAGATTGTGGCTGTGGCTTATCATCGGTCAAACAAAGAGAAGCATCGGTAAAAATGAGTATGAATCGAAGTCAGCTGTGTGTGAGCCAGTAGGTACTGTGGATAAGCCTAGTCATTACATCGGGTTTGATTTCCAAATTTGAGTTTGAGCTCCAAATCGTCACTAAGGAAAACAAATAAATTAAAATACAAAAACATCTTAACTTCAATAGAGAACACGGCTGGAAGCTTTCTACCACCTGGGACCTACTTATAAAATCTTTGAAGTCTCAAACCCACCATACCAGCGGGCAAGATACAGTCAGCTCATTCTGCAAGGATCCAGGACAGAACGCGAGAAATAGTTTCATTTAAAATAATTTCATTTTCTTGCTCTAGAAACGGAACGGTAGACAAAGCGCGGCGTTGAATACCGCCACTCATCACGCAATGTTTCGAAAATTAGGAGTAAAAAAAGGTTCAAGTTGGTAGTTGCTTAATAAAGATCGATTTTTTTTACCTGAAAATATAAATAATAATATACCATTATAAGACTTTAAAATATAATCCCTGGAGCACTTTGTATTGTGTTTTATTGTAAAATGTAAATGTATTTATGAATGTTTCTCAGAAAAGCGTTTCTGAACCGAATGAAATCTTATTATTTCCCCGTCGAGATATCGTAGACTCGTTTGTGTGCGCATCACATTGTGTTGTTTACAATTAGAACGAATAAAATATTTAAAATATACCTACGAGTTTATAAAGAACTAGCATTTACCCGCAGCTTCATCCTGTGGTTAGATGAAAATAACTAAGAAATTAGGTAATAAAAAAAATTAAAAGTAAACATATAAAATATTGAAAGCCTCAAAGCACACTGTTTAACTTGGCCCTACGTTTTCATCACGTAGAAACTTTGTAGAAAACATTTGAAATACATGTTTTGTTATAAGTATTTTTCTTTCCTAAGTGTGGCTTGACATTTTTAAAAATTTAAAAATATTTACATAGCATTCTCTCTCTCGTTGAAGATAGCTCCAAGCAATTATCTTTGGGTTGCGGAAATTTGTAAATATCCCCATACAGAGATGCTAGCAACATAAATAAGTTGTAATAAGCATATAAGAATTTGGACGTAGCCCGAAGAGAACGTATGCCTTAGTTGTTCAAAGCGCTTGGACGATTTTTATTTCCATTTTTTTTTCCGGGTTCAAATCCCGCTACGTAATTTTTTTTTATGTTTTCTAATAACTACCTTCCTTTCATAAGTGTGGAATATCACTTTAAAAATGTAAAAAAATAAGAACTTGGGGCGCAAAGGCTAAGACGCGTTACTGTAAAAGCGACAGATTATATCGGCTCGATCCCCACTCGAGGAAATGAAATATTTAATAGTTCCATTTGTTCGCTCTGGCATCGAGGCAAAGCGCGGCGTTTAGTTCCGCCACTCAACAAGCAATGCCTCGAGAATATTCCGGAAAATAGGAAACGAAGTGTCTTAACACTAGGTTTCTTCTGCCTACCCTACTGTATGTGAGATATAGCGTGAAGCTGAAAAAATAAACTAACAACCGTGTACGACACACGACACATTCTTATCATCCGAGATCCGTAAAATTGCTAAGTGCTATTTGCTATCATAAGACAACATTCCCTCTGCTTACAAGGTACACTAGACACACAATATGGACTTATACTATAGTTTTCTATATTTAGTGTATGACGAATTAATTATTAATGCAAATTTATTATGCAGTTGAGGCCGGTCGTAGTGCAGAGGCACAAAGTGTGACTGTAAAATCTACTGGTTGTAGGTTCGATCCCCGCTCGCGGAAATGAAATATTTATTTACATTTCTTCGCTCTGGTGTCGAGGCAAAGCGCGGTGTTCAGACTTGAGTGCGCTACCCTGATTTGGATGCGGGATACAATGTGAAACTGATTTATTTGATTTATTATACAGTAAGTAAGGTCGTCAATGGCCTCAACTAACTACTATTATGTATATATTAAAATATAATTCAATCACTCGTTAATGTTAATAAAACAATAACATTGAAACGGCAGACGTTCTACAGAATTAATTAGAGCCGTCACAGTGAAGTTTGAAACGCCTTGAAACTGAACACTGCGACTTGATTCAATCGTGGATTTGCATTCTTTTGTTATTGAATCACGAATTGAATATAGTAAAAAAATTAAATTAAATTAAAGTAGCTTCACGCTATATCCCGCACACAGCAGGGTAGGCAGAGGGAACCTAGTGTTAAGACACTTCGTTCCCCACTTTCTGCCGAATTTTGGAGGCATTGCGTGTTGAGTGGAAGAACTCAACGCCGCGCTTAGCCTCGACACCAGAGGGAAGAAATGAAAATATAAATTTAAGTAAATATTCCATCTCCTCGAGTGGGGATCGAACCCACAACCAGTTGGTTTTACAGTCACACTTTATACCACTGCGCTACGACTGGCCTCAAATTTGAATATAGTAATTTATGTTTAACTTATTTTTTATAAATTTATACGACTTTTTTAAATATACTATTCTTATATTATAAAAATGAAATTTGTTTGGTTAGATTTGGATGCACTAATCTCAGGACTACTGGTTCACTTTAAAATCTTATCGAATCCGATCGTCTATTTTTCAAATAATTTCTATCTATTACGTTAATCCGTTTCGATACAACCGAGATTACCTGCAGTAAGGTTAAACTAGAACGTATATAAAATAACGTGTTGCAATGGCGGCGGTGTTGACATATATTATTACTTACTACTATATTTTTGACCAATACATTATTTTTAAATATATTTGGTGATTGAGAAATTTTGAAGTAGCGTTTGACTGTGACTTTGATGCATACCCGAGAGAAGGAAATATTTTCTCATCAAGTTCCACCACCAATTCTTTCCATGCAGCTAGCTGAGAACTAAATGTCTTGACATGAGATTTAAAAAAAAAAGAATTTTTGTTTTTATTGCGATTGGTTTTTCAATTTATATAGTGAGTTGCCAAATTATAATATTAAGCGATCAATATTATACAAACAGGTGTTGCATATTGAACCTCCAATATCGCAAGAATACCAAAAACACGTATACATATTACATGTAATAACGAATCTAAGGTGCGTTCTTAGAGAAAGCTTGTATAGTGAATACAGAGTGCGCTTTATTGGAATATTCCTATACTCTCACTTCTTGGTATATTACTGTTTTTTCACGCTGTATCTATTAAGACATGCCGTTGCCTCCTATTAGAGCCATTCCATATTAAATGGTGGAAATCAACGCCGCGCCTTTTTATTTTTTTCTTAATAATTGTAAATTTTAAATATTTCTATTATTTGAACCCACACTGTCGCGCTACCAGTCTGACGCTTTCCCAATACACGACAGCATCGGACAAAATACCGAAAAAAATGTGTATATTTTAAATGTATTAAATAGTTTCTCTGTCATTTAGTTACACATAAAAATATAATAAAATTGCTTATAATACAAGTGAAATTTGAACATTTGAATACATAAATAAATCCCTTACAAAATATAATCTGTATATACATAATAAGAAATTGTAACTGCTCGGTGTCTGTACATATAAGATATACAAGAAAAACACTTGGGTGCATTCTTTAGGAAATACCCAAAACAATGTTTTTTTTATTATTGTGTTTTTTTAATATTATCTTATTTCATTTTAGTTTGTCTGTTTGTCTTTGCGTTAGTGCGCACTAATCTCAGAAATGAAAAAAAAAATGAAATGTCCTGCATTTAAATCGTTAATTACTATATTACGTATTTTTATAAGATGTTTTGGAAAAAAGTCGTTGTTTTATTTCAATCGGTTCATAAATAAAGAAGTCATATTACTTTAGTTTAGTCTTTAATTCGACTAAATAGTTACAATGTTTTTTAGCCAATATCATATTGGCTAAAGCTTTAGTTTTCAATATATGTGTATACTTACGTCATAGCTCAGGGCATAGGGGTGTGAATGAAACACGGCGGTCGTGAGTTTGATCGCTATTCGGGGGAATGAGTTATTATTATTTATTAATAGTTTAATTTTCTTGTTCTGATTGATTGATTGCGTTGATTTCCGTCACTCAACACGCAATTCTTCAAATAATTCAGCGGGAACGGAGTGTCTTAACGCTAGGTTCCCTCTAGCTACCCTGCTATATGCGGTATACAGCGTCAAACTGATTTGTTTACTTATTTTATGTTATTAGATTACGAAAATAAATAATTATGTAGTTCAAACGAGTAATGACCCAAGCGGGTCGCTAGTATTGAATACATTTAAAATAACAGAAGTGAGTTGTCAAAGTTTCAACGAGGAAACGGATTCTGTAGAAGCGCAGGTACAATGTTGGCGAAGCCTTTTGTTCTAACTTGTTTGTTAGTAATATTGGTAATGTTATGAATTCTTATACTATATTTTCAAAATGTTTATGTAGTGCTGAGGTTATCGACTATGAGCGCGGTGGTTGTGGACTCTATTCCCACGTGGGGGGAATGATTTACTTTATTTTGTCGCCCTGATTACAAGGTAATTGGGAATCAAGTCCCGCACCTCAACTCATAATGTCTTAAAAGTTGGGCGGAAGTAGAGAACGGAGTGTTTTAGCAATAAGTGCAAACTTCTGTTTGTCTATTTTTTTAAGTTGTACTTTCCGTTAACCCGCACCAGTGACCTGAAATTGGTACAGAGCCTTCAATAGGTTAGTTTGATACGCACTCTACCGGTTTTTAAATATAAAATCTTTTCAGATATACATATGATATAATTGTAATTATAAAATGAGTAATAATTCAGTATTATCAAACAATTTCTCAAAATCTGACATCATGCCTAGTACCACGTCAAGCGTAGATCGAATCCACAACCATCACGTTCACTATCAGACGTGATTCCACTGCGCTGTATCGGCCTCCTTATCTCTATAAGATGCAATATCACATAATAATGCTTCGCTTATCGTCTGCACTCCCAGGGGTGCACTTAGTTGGAATTGCTAGATGCATACCAATTGTCTCTAAAGCCATTATCTTATACTGGACGGATATGGCCATCAAGTGGCCTATATTATAATCATAAATTGCAATTTACTTTGCTTAGTTAAGGCACTATAATCTTTTGTTTCTGCTTGTTTGTTGGTGATATTGTAATATTTGTGTGTGATAAATAGGTTATTTTGTGGTTGACAGTGTTATTCGCATTTTGGAAAGTTATTTATTTTTTTATTAGTTGATATAACATTATTTTAACTTTTATCTTGATGTTTTTATTTATTTTTATTTTAAGAGAGAATAATTTTTCTCTCAGATATCCATACCTATATTATAAGTTCGAAAGAAACTCTATCTGTATGTTTGTCTCTCATGCCGCTGATCCGAAAACACAGATACACACACACTCTACATTTTCATATAGAGATACATGATTTTTGGCTATCTGTAACTATAAATTAACGGTAATAATGATGTGAGTTCTAACAAATTTGATTACATTTAGTTCAGTTAGTCTTGGAAAGTATTACATAAATACTCGTATATTTAAATAAACCAAAAAAACAAAAAAACACATCGAAATAAATCAATAACTTTCCAAAGAACCCTTACGAAGCGCTTTTTAAATATAAAATATATCTATAAATGTATCGGCTTACGAAAGGCGAAGTAAAAATTCTCATACTCGTATCGTATATAATAGCAAAGTAGATAACCACGGTTCACGCGACACACTCGCAATCGCCCAAAAATATGACCCGCTTAGGCACAATTCAGACTTGCGACTAAAGTTTGTGACTTTTTATATTGTTTATGAAATTTTACGTCTTTTTTATTTTGAATGAGTTATTTTTACATCACAGACTTTGATCGACGGTGTCTTTTTTAGTCCACCTCACTGAAAGAAGAAAGTCAATCATTTTATGTATGCTACTTCAGTACTTTCGAAACGAATGTTACAAGAACCAAACTACAATATCAAACTACCTAGCTGTATATTAGTCATTTCACTTGGCACCAACTTCAAAATTGTAAAATACATATATAACATTTTTTGCGTAACTAAGTCAAAACACGTACTATTTTATGTTAAGTAATTTTATCTTTTACTTATAGTTTGAAATTGTTTTTTTTTAATATTTTACTATCTTATAATTTTTTTAAAAGAACTTATTGTTTCGTGTTTAGTAAATATTATTTAGTCTCAGTAATTTTACTGTATAGTTTTAGTTCGTGAGTACTAGAAGAATTCCCGTAAATGTCCAATGTATGATTTTGTGTCAATATTTTGGTTTTTTATAATGCACTAAGATTTAGTTCACTACTGTCCATATTGCCTCCTTACCTCGGAAAAAATAGTTATTTTGAAGTTATGTTTATTTTATAATATTTTTGTCGAATGAACCTGCACATATCGTTATCCTCGCCGTCATAGTAGTCAATATATTTTTTGTGTATCTTGTTAATACGACGGAAGTTTGTAATATGTCATCATATAAGGCGCTCTTAACAATTGATAGTTCATAGATACCAACCCGTATACTGTGTAAGCCTCTGAGAATATTAGTTAAGTGCATAAAAGACTAAACACAATCATTAACAAAACACTGAACATTTTTAAGTCGAGGGACGTTATTGAAAATTAAAAAATAAGTACGTAAAGAAAAATTATAAAAGTTATATATATATAATGCTATGTATAAACACAGACCTTAAAGACCAGCAAAGCCCTTGTAGCTTCTCTGGACACAATTCCACTGCTTTTATAATTATTTTCACCTAAATCTAGGGTAGATTTAGGTGAAAATAATTATAAAAGCTTTTACGCGAGTACGCTAACAATATAATATAGATTTCATCTGAAAAATCTTAATCTAAATCTATACTAAAATCGCAAGTTTGAAGCAAGCCTTTCAAGTCATTGGCATCGTAGCAATAAATCAGTGTTATGTGGAGGCGTGCGGCTTTATTTATATTATATGGGATAAACATGTAACCTGAATACGATTTATACTTTTATTGAATCAAATATAAAATCTATTATCTATAATTTTTTTGCTTCACGCTGAATCCCCATATCCCGGAAACATAGTCCTAGTGTTGAGACACTCTCTTTCCCGCGCTCCGCACCTTGGACCTCAGTCCACCACTAGATGGTTTCAAATTTGTCACAAACGCCGCGCTTTGTCTGTTATCCCTAGTGTTCTCTATTAGAGAGAGGAACTCAATATAAATCATACCTCTGAGTGAGAATCGTACCCATGGCCGTCGCATTTACAGGATGATGCTTTGCTACGATGACGGCATCTCCATTATATATTATTGATAAAGAATCAATTTCATGACAGGCAGAGGAAGTTGATTTAATATGCTTCGTTCTCTGCTCTTCTATCTTTAGTTATTACCATTGATAAAGAATGAAGAAAAAGAGAAAGTGCCAAAATCTGTGTCCCTTCGTACTTGCTCCCCGGCAGTTCATGTTTTACGTGAAATATTCTTCAATATTACTTATATGTTCTTTTCGACGTTTAGAGAAAAAAGCCCAATTTTTTAAATATAAAAAAAAAACTAAATATGATATCACTAAATGAATATAGATAAAAACATGCATTAGTTGTAGATAAATAGTGTATGCTTATAATAATGCAGATATATTTCTCATTGAGGCCAGTAGTGGCGCAGCGGCACGAAGTGTGACTGTAAAACCTACTGATTGTGGGTTCGATCCCCACGCGAGGAGATAAGATATTTACTTAAATTTATACTTTCATTTCTTCGCTCTGGTGTCGAGGTTAAGCGCGGCGTTGAGTTCTGCCACTCATGAATACGATTACGCAATATCTGCAGAATTTGGCAGAAAGTAGGGAACAGAGTCTCTTAACATTAGGTTCCCACTGCCTAGCCTGCTGTGTGCGGGATACAGCGTGAAGCTATTCTTATTTGGTGTAACAACGACGTATTTGAAATATAGCATGTATATTTACAAATTTTGTATATTTAACATGAAAATCTCCAACAATTTTTAAACATAAAAATAATACAAAAATTTCAGTACCAATAATTTACACCTTTACGAGTATTTTAAGTCCAGAGTGAAAATCCATGTAACTTTTAGCTTTATTCTACTTGGCTTGTGCAGAGCCAATAGTAGTTACAACTAAATTGTATTGGCATTAACTGTAAATTGAGGTTTTTTATATATTAATTTCTTAGGTTCCACATATAGTAGGGTAGACAGAGGGAACTTGGGAACCTAGTATTAGGACATTCCATTCTAATTAATTAGATTATCATCTTAAATCTTTGTAGATTGACACGTAGCTTAGGTAACAATACAATAACATGGTATCATTGATTATGACTGAAGCAGCCGGACCTGAATAGTTCAACTCTTCAGAGGTAACTAGTACGAGTCGAGTCAAGTCTCATAGTATTTATATTCCGCAGTACTTGTAGCACTTACTGTAGAAAAGCGTGTTTTATAGTATTTCTTGTTTTTTTGACTCCCCGCTGTATCCTGCGCATAGGAAGATAGGCATAAGGAACCTAGTTATCTTGTGTTAGGACAATCCGTTTTCACAAAGACATTGCGGTTTCATACTTTTCTCTCAATTTAGGAGGTATTGTCAGGAAATTAAAATACTAATATTACATTCCTTCGAGAGGGAATCGAACCCACACCTTGTCGCGTTTTCGTAGTCGCATGCTTCTGCCCACTTGTTTGTTAAATATTCAATTTATTATTATCATAGTGGATTATTTGTGGGGAAGTTTGAGAGTCCCAACTTAATACCTCGCTTTGAATAATCACATCAGGATTTCGATTTTTTAGACTGTATCCCGCACAGATCAGAAGACGCTATCATACAGATACCACTGTGCATCTCACTATCGAGATGTTTCGTGCTATGTGGCAAAACTCAACGCCGTTTTATTTTAATACCAAAGTGAATAAATGAAAATAATTCATCCTCCGAGCGAACGCAGAAACTTTGCGCTTACAGTAAGATACTGTAATTGTATTAAAATATTTAGCGTAGAACTATCGGCCATCGCATTTACAGCGAAACAGTGACACTTTTAAACTGAAGCATCATGGTATTAATTAATGTTTCTTATAGTAACTAAGTGATACCAAAATATAGTTGTTACTAATTTAAATAATTCAAATAAAAAAGATAAGCGCTTGTTGGAATCGCCAACTATTTTTTAACAGTTTTTAAATTGTTATTTAACACCTAGGAAGGAAATTCCTTATTTAGAAAACGTATAAAAATTTGAACGTAGCGGGACTCGAACCCGCGCTTCTTGGAAACCGACCAAGTTTCCTAGTTTTCTAAATTAGTATAAAAACATAATTGCGTATATTGTTTATATGTATTAGATAATGCTTTACTGTTATTTTTATTCTTTTTTAAGTTCCGTACCTCAAGAGGAAAAAACGAAACAATTTTTGGATCACTGTATTCTCCGTCCATCCGTCTGTCAAGACCCTTTTTCTCAGAAACGCGTGGAGCTATCAAGTTGAAATTTATATCAAATACTAAGGTCTACTGTCCCTTGATGAAAATAATCAAACTTTTAAACCAACGCAATCAAAAGATACAGCCGTATATGCAGCAAATTTCGCAAAGTTTTCAAAACTCGCAACGGAATCTAAACCTACAGGGCAGTTTCCGTGAACTCATAATCTTGAAATTTGGTACAAGGTGACGTGTTACAGCATAGATGAAGGAAAAATAGCGGTAAGTATAAGCGGTGAAAATTTATAAGTGTTTCATAGAAAAAATATTACAAATGTATATTTGTAGCTCATTGCATATAAAATGAGTGCATATACTTACATACTTAAATTTTTCAACTTAAGTAAGTTGTACTTCCTTGGCCCATTTGGTGCAATTAAAATGGATGCGGAAATATCGGTGTTCGAATCCGACTCGCACTTAATCAGTTTTTTTTCCTTTTGAGGTATCGAACTCTACAAAGAAAAATAAATACAAGAAAAAACTACTTTACTTTGTTATTTATAAAATGTTACACACTCATCCACGAACACGTTTTGAGTATTAAGATTGATGTGTAGATAAAATATTCATTATCAGTGCAAACATGATAAGAGGAAAGTTCTTACATACAGCAGCTGATGTAAAGATTGACGGAAAATATGCGGATACAAGTCTCTTACGAGAATCTTACGAGTATATCTCACTTTTTATGGAAATATTATATAATAAAGCTAAAGTTAAAATTTGTTTTTTGGATCCGACGGATTACTCTCTGAAACTAATACGAGTAAAATCATCGTTTTAAAGACAACATCCCATGGAATTAACATAACTTTTTATTTATGAATCGACTGAAATAAAATAAACATTAAATGTCAAAAGAAGTTTGCCAAAATAAAATAGCGAAAACTACATATAAATAGGATTAGCCGTTCCTTAGATTAGCGTGAATAAACGCACAGACAGACGAGAATAGGCACACCGTCAAACAAGAAAAAAAATAAAAATCTTTATTTTAAATATTATATTTTCTCATATATCTTCCATGATCTAGGCAGTGATGAGCTACAGTTTTACTAGAGGCATAGACGAGCTTTTTCAGTGTAGGCAGAGACAAAAAAGTGTTAAGGCACTCTGTTCCCCACTTTCAGTGGTAAATTTAGAGACACTGCGCGTTGAATGGTGGAATTTAACCGCGCTTATATGCCTAATTAAATAACATAACTAGTAAGTTTAATTAAAAATCTCAAAGTCAAACTTAGGCGTAACAGCAAAATCTTCCAGTATTAGTTTGTAGCTTTACAAAATTCTATAACTCAATGCTGAAATTTGCGAACGTCTTCGGGGAATTTGTATGCGACGTGTACGAGTTGGAGGTTTAATTGTATAATCTGCACCTGCTAGCGTCTAGAGTTGCAAAGTTAGTGAGAACAATGATGTGACTTTAGTGCCTTGAAAGAGAGTTATAAAATTGTGTGAACAGTCAAATCATAAAAGACTAGTCAGAGAATATTAAAAAAACCAGGTTCACGCTGTATTCCGCACACAGCAGGATATCCAGAGGGTACCTAGTGTTAAGACACCACGTTGCCCAATTAAAGCTGAATTTAGGAACTCACAACAACTCGCGCTTATAGCCACATACTTATGCCCCTGCGCCTCGACTGCCGCGACAGTGTGACTTTAAAACATCAGCTTATCGATTTGATACCGTTCCTCAACACGCAATGTTTTCTGAGACAGCGTGGGGCTAAAAATTGCATTCATTTAAGAGAATTTGGCGGAAAGTGAGGAACAGAGTGTCTTAACAATAGGTTCCCTCTGCAGGATACAGCGTGAAGCTGATTTATAAATGATTTATATTACATTATATTAGAAACTTTTATGATAAAAGCTCCGTAGTATAAGAGCTAACAATCATTCTTCATAGAGTACTTCAGCGAACACACATTACTCTAGAGACTCTATTTTGTAGAGCTCTAGAAGAAGATGAGCTTATGAAAATATATAAATACTAACATGAATTTATACGAAGAAAGTGTATGTACTTTTTGACAGATTTTGACTAAATAAGCGCGATGGTTGTGGGTTTGATCCCCAATCACAATGTGTACTTATATTTAATTCATATTAATTTCACTGAAAATCACGTTGAAATCCACTGAACACGCAATGTCTCGAAAAACGGCAATAGATGCGTAGCAGGGGGTAGTATATAGGCGACAAACTTATTATTGTCTCTAGTTTTATTCTCATCTCTTACTAATTTATATTTTCATTTCTTCGCTCTGATATCGATAAATAGCGCGACGTTGAGTTACGCTACTCAACACGCAATGCCCCCAGAATTCGACGGAAAGCGGGAAAGGGAGTGTCTTATCACAAGGTTCCTTCTGCCTACCATGCTGTGTACGGTATGCGTCAAGCTGATTTATTTATTCTCGGAACGGTTTTTACGGAAGTGTTTTAACGGGTATAGGATGAGGCTAAAAGATATATATATTTTTATATTGACTTTTTCACATTTTGTAATTATTGTGTTTACATAATTTTTTTAAATACATACACACATATTTTTTTAATTAAAAAAAAAAACTTTACACACTATCCCGCAAAAGAAATTATTCCCTCTTAGTATTGCATGTGCTCATACTAACTTTCCAGTGATATGTACTGCATCACTTAGTTCCTCACTTTCCAGCTATGTCTAAATAATGATTGATAGATATTTACAACAAAGTTCTATATTTTTACTACTTTACTATGAAATAACGTAGAAAAGCTGTATAATGTATAAAAACGATACAGTGTTTTGTTTATTACTTTAAAAATTTAATTGTACATAAGATTTAATTGTACTTTCCGCCTTATTTTTGAGAAAATGCATGCAATGCATGCCGAGGTTTGTCTTCTTACCAGAGCAGGGAAATAAAAATATAAATTAGTAGGAGATGAGAAAAAAATATAGAAGCTTGAAAAATATAGAATATTTACTTTCCTCAATTGAGAATCGAACCCACAACCAGTCTCGTTTACAATCGTATTGTGATACGATTGTAAACGAGATCTTGCGTCACGACTGGCCGACTGTTTTTAATCGTAAACATACTTCCTATTTTAAACCTATCTATCTACTGATGCCTAGGCGGTTTAAGTTTATATTAGCGTTAACGGAATACCCGTTCAAATCAAGTTATCTCATATATCTATTTACTTATAAAAGGTTATACCAAATTCTAAGTCGATAACAAAAAACATAAATAAAGGAAAGCTATCAATGACGAAAAACGACCTGTCCAGTTTGAAGTGTAGTAAATCTGACGTAACAATGGCAAGGTTTCGTCTATCATATAAATGAAATCCCGTTCGTGATTTAACATCTTTTGAAGTCATACGTGGAACGCGGTATTGGTTCCTATTGTTTGGTTTTACTAACCGACTTGAAAAAAGGAAGTTATCATTTTAACATATTTATAAATGTATACAGGATGGAAGCAACTACGCTCATTTTACGGAAGCATTGTATAGGGTAAAATATTACAAACCCGTACCTAAAAAAATTACTAAAATTCCTCAACAGTTTAGTTGTAGGATTGTTATTTTAATTTCATGATTTTTATCCATACTGTATAACGTGTGACACAGTTACAAATAGATACCAATAACGTAAACGCCTACTACTACATAAATACTACTATACGTCGCCGGAAGGCAGCGGTCGAGTCAAACTATTAAGTCACTACGGTACTAACAAATATGATGCACGTAGAGACTCATATATAAATACCAAATATATAAACAATTGAAACGAAGTCTATAATGGCACAATCTTTTAGGATCAAAAATCAAACATTAAAAAAAAAAAATAGCTTCACGCTATATCCCGCACATAGCAGGGTAGGCAGAGGGAACCTAGTGTTAACATACTCCGTTCCCCACTTTCTGCCGAATTTTGGAGGCATTGCGTGGCAGAACTCAACGCCGCGCTTTGCCTCGACCCCAGAGCGAAGAAATGAAATTATAAATTTAAGTAAATATTTTATCTCCTCGAGTGGGGATCGAACCCACAACCAGTCGGTTTTACAGTCACCACTGCGCCACGACTGGCCTCCGATCTTCGCTTTAAGGATCAATTTTCTTATAAAGGCAATATATGTATGTAGGCGACACAAATTGTGGATCAAAGTGTAGGTGTCGTATGTGTTCCTTGTTTGAACGTAGAAAACACTCGAAAAGCGACTACGGGTGCGTGCTGTGCGTTTAACTAATATATCGGACGCTTGTCCTTATAGACTTATATTGAACTCACAAAACAATCACTATCTCGGGACACCGTTCTAATAAAATATTAATATAAATAAGCGAACAAATAATTTCAGAAAGATCACACACAAACGTCTAGGAGAGTTCAATAACGACTATTGTGAATCCACGGTCTAGCAGAAATTCACGGTGGTGAGAAAGATAGGTAGCGCTCTTGGCTTTTCCTCGGAAGAACTTAGAGATCTATCACAACGATAAAAGGTTCAACATCATCATTCAACAAACAGTCAACACGCAGTCATGAGGCAATCTCTCAAAAACAGTGCGCGTAGTGATTTAACACTAGGAGAATACGAGGATACAGCATATAAAAATAGCGAGAAGCTATTTACTTATATGTTCATTCAAAATAACTTTAGCAGGTATTTTAAAAAGAAAATTGAGGATAGTCGTGGCGCAGCAGCACGAAGTGTGGCTGTAAAATTGACTGGTTGTGGGTTCGATCCCCACTCGAGGAGATGAAATATTTACTTAAATTTATATATCCATTTCTTCGCTCTGGTGTCGCGCAAAGCGCGGCATTGAGTTCTGCCACTATACACGCAATGCCTCCAGAATTGCAGAAAATCGCAATGGCAGAAAGTGAGGAACGGAGTGTCCTAACACTAGGTTCCCTCTGCCTACCCTGATATATGCGAAAGAAAAGATTTTTCTATTATATTGTTCTTTTATAAGAGTTTCGTATCTAATAATTTCTCAGAAACATTCACGTGAATAAGAACAAGCGGATTTTAACGTATTTTATTTTCTTCATACGAATACGATTTCATCTTAAAACACTTTTCTTACGACGTACGCGAACAAAAGTTATGACTTGTGTTCTGTGTTGTATTTCGCGATTATTTAACGATAGGTGCTTTTGTTTGAGGCTTTATACAAATTGAAATAAAACTTATTTCACAAACATACAAATAATATATTATGAAGAGCAGCGATTAGTTACACCACTCAACAAAAATATGCGAATGTCAGTGCGAACGGAGTGTTTTACCACTAGAGAGAGAGAAAAAGCATGATATATTAATACAATAGAATATATAATCATATTCATGGATGATAATAAATTCTCTTTGCCTTATAAGCACAAAAAAACTCAGTATTTCGCTTTACGCTATGTACCGAAAATAGCGGGGCACCTGAGCCGATATTCTTACTATAACATCGCTAAAGTAAGCAGCACTTTCACGCATTTTTGGTATATTAGCGAAGACGAGAAATATTTTTGACATTGTTAACAACCTCGATAGAGCTAGTAAGTATATAAAGCTTTGCTGAGACTTTAAATAAAAGATATTTTGAATTTAATGTAACTATTTAACCGGATTAATTGCATATATCTTCGTATTTGTAAACTCGACGTTTTGAACACTTTGCAGTAGTTCGTGGTCACGGGTAGACTGAGGTGGCATTCAACCGTCAATTTACATAATTAATATTTCAAACTACCGCCAACGATTTCTTAATTGCCTCGCATAATGCTCTAGAATCCTGCAGAATGAGCTGACTGTATTTTGCCCTCGCGAAAATCAAAGAACTTATAACGTTATATAGGTTAATTAAATTTTTCATATAAATATAAAGTTAACTTTTAATAGCAATATTAATTAATTTCTACTGAAGTTCTCGAAATTGATGTCGAAGCCTTACATATTTTTATATTAAATAAATACTAAATACATGTACAGTTTCCATAAGAAATCTAAGCTGGTGAATTAGTTGGAAAATCAAGAGAGCCATTTCACTCTTTCTCTACTCACTTTTCTCAATTTTCGATTGAAATAATAAAAATATTACCCTCAAGCCTTGCCTATATTGTCTTACAGTTAGCGCCTCTTAGGCTCTACTGGACCGATTGAATAAAACTTTTTTGCTGTCTTTATTTGAGTATGAGGTTCAAGTACCACAAGTCATTATGAGGCTAGTCACAAAAACAGAGGGCATAAAGTGTGATTGTAGAACCGACTGGTTGTGGGTTCGATCCCACTCGAGGAGATGAAATATTTACTTAAATTTATATTTCCATTTCTTCGTTCTGGTGTCGAGGACAAGCGCGGTGTTGAGTTCTGCTTGACTCAAAACGTAACGCCACAATTCGGCAGATAGTGGGAAACGGAGTATCTTAACACTAAGTTCCCTCTGCTTGCTCTGCAGTGTGCGGGATACAGCGTGAAGTAAAAAAAAGAACCAATGTAAATTAAGTCTGCGAGTTGTCTACAAAACACTTATAAATATAAGCACATTTCTCGTTAGAATTGAATTCACAATCCATCGCGTTTACAGTCATACACCGTACTACTGCACTACGCTGGCGTTGATTATTTATGTCGCCTTATTTGTACTAAAATTTTAGAACAACAAATTTGTGGGCGTGTTATTTTGAAATGTTGGTTAGTTTTCCATTAAAATAATATTTGAATTAAAATAATTGTGATTTGTGTTATTTGACATTTAATTAATAATTTTCGAATTTAAATGTCGAGGCCGCCGTGTCGTGGTGTTTTCTAAATAAATATTGTAAATAGTTTCTATTACAATACAATAGACAATAAAGCACATATAAATTTACACAAATTATATACAAAATAAACCTAAATAATAAAGTATAATAAGACGCGCTTATCGCTTAGAGCGATCTCTTCCAGGAAACGTTTGGTCGTTCGAGTTGAAAAAAAGATGTTGGGTGGTGCATTAAATTGCAGGAGGTTATTTAATAATAATAAAATAAATAAAAAAAAAATTGAAAACATTACTATAAATATAGATACTCCAAAATAGATTTATTACACAGTTAGAACAAAAAATATATTAAGCGAGAAAATAGAAGATACTACACAGTTCCGGGTTCATATAAAACTAAATCACATTAGTTAACGTCTTTGTTAGTTTAGGACTTCTGAGATCGGATTATAACTGCGTATATGATATTATGAACTAATTATGATTTTCTGTTAAGTGGATGAACTAATATAAAAAATTATAGCAATTTATATAAATCTTTATCTTATATCTAAATCTATATCATTTTTTTATTCACTTTATAAATTGTATATATGAAATACTAGGGGCCCACTAGCGGCCTCCCGTATCCCTCATATTTTTTTTTTATTACGCTGCATTTGCAATAAGATTGATTATATAATTTATACATGAATAAAGTATATCGGCCCAGTAGATCCAGACATTTTAGCGTTAAAACAAACAAACAAACAAACTCTTCCACCTTATTACAATACCATAGATGTGTTGCTTTGCGAAGTAATAAAAAAGCTAAAAACATAATAAATAGTCTGAGGTTACCTACCAGGTACCAGAGCGTACCAGAGTGAAGAAATGAAAATATAAATTTAAGTAAATATTTCATCTCCTCGAGTGGGGATCGAACCCACAACCAGTCGGTTTTACAGTCACACTTTGTACCACTGCGCCATGACTGGCCTCAATTAGAGATAGTATCGGCAAAAGCACTACACCACGAGGGCGTGAAGCCGCCGCATAATTATAACGAGCTCAGTCAAGGTAATTACAAGATCAGACCCCTCGCATAAAGGAGCGGAATTAGTGGCAGTGTTGTACTAAAAAGTAAGAAATACAGTATCCATTATCATATTTTATATACAAACGATTCTTATGAAACACTTGCTTTTATTTTTTTTTCTATTTGTCTTTACATTGTCTTAATAAAATTATAACTGATCGGTGTCTGTACATGAAAGATATATAAGAAAAACTACATATTATTTTGGGCATTTTTTTTTTGGGCATCAATGTAAATAGAACCCAATCTTTTCAATTTAAATGCCGTTTTCAATATTATTTCGGCTTCCCTTAACATTTAGTATTTGTTTTATTTCAATCGACTCATAAATTAAAAACGTCATTTCATGTATTTTGTTCCACAAAATTGAATGTAATAATATTTTCAATTAATTACCAAATGTAAATATTGTATTTAAAGTAATAATGTTACTACAACATGAAAATAATTCAGATGAGTAAATAAATAATAGTGTAGCTCAAGCGGGAGAAGCGGCAAGCGGGTCGCTAGTATTGAATATGTCTAAATAGAGTAAAAATTGTAACTATCAGCTTCACGCTGTATCCCGCACATAGCAGGGTAGGCAGAGGGAACCTAGTGTTAAAACACCGTTCCCCACTTTCTGCCGAATGTTGGAGGCATTGCGTATTGAGCGGCAGAACTCAACGCCGCGCTTAGGTTCGACATCACAGCGAAGAAATGGAAATATAAATTTAAGTAAATATTTCATCTCCTCGAGTGGGGATCGAACCCACAACCAGTCGATTTTACTGTTACACTTCGTGCAGCTGGCCTCAAATCGTAACTATTTGTAGTGAAAATAGTTAAGAAAGGGGAAATTTGGCTTGTAGGTAAATTAGAGAGGTTGGAGAGAACTTAATATTATTGGGATTTAGGATCAGGATTTTGTCTTAAAGTCCATACAAACAAAATTATGAAAGACGACTTTTAAAATTAGAAAATTATAACTACTAGTATATGTAACTCTTCACACACAACATCATTCGACAGAGTCATCCAGAAGTACTTTTGCTTTTCTCTTTAAAACGCATCCTAATAGCATTAAAGTGCAATCTGATTAAATATTACATACCCTATAGTTAATTTTAAGCCCAACACGTAAATACGACTGTTACAAATCTCTACATACTTATAGTACCTTTACCTACTTTTATTATGAAAAAGAAATATTTTTTTTATTTTTAAATATAAAAAATAATTAAATTAAAAAATATAAAATAATAATCTTCCGATGGCGGGACAAGGGTCGGGAGAGAGGAACCTCCTCTTAATACTGCCTTCTGCATCCGGGTCTTGATCCAACAGCTAAGCGTCTTAAGATGTTGGTCGAGGTTTTTTTGCTATTATTAAATTACTGTTAATTAGGTACAGCTTAAACGTAAGTCGAATTATTATGATGAAAGTTCTTATGCTTTAAAAGCATGTTGCTGGTATTGTATAGTATCATTTATTCCATGGTTTTTTGCATAATAGGACATACAAAGGAACCTTATGAGTGGTCTACCTGCAGCAGTGTTTTCCAGTTGATACGATTCGGTAACCTTAAAAAAAATTACTATTGCCACCTTTAAGTACGTTAAAGCACCTGTAGCTGCTCTGGTGGTACACGGGACCTGAGCGCTAGTATTGCTAGTATCAAATATTAAAACAGAATTCATCATTAAAGATGGCTTCTAGAGAATTCTTTTCTCTGAAAATGTTTACAATGTTTCAGTTTCCAAAGTTATTATTAGAATTGAACTGGCGCAGCTAAAGAAAGAACTCGATTTCACGCTGTGCACCTTGCAGTGATAAAATATTTTAAAACATTTTATGTATAGTGTTTATGTGATACAAAATTTGTAATATATATTTTTATTTTATTGGGATCACTTTCTTGTCCGTCTGCCCTTCTGATCACTTATCTCGAGATTACGTAAAGGCATCAAGCTCTGAAAAAAAAAATACGGGATGAGTTGCAGAACTGAACGCCGCGCCGTGTGGTCATCGCATGTTTACTCAAAAACCTACAGCTCCAAGTACACAGTTACAGCACCAATTTCAATATAAACAATATTCTCTTCAGAATAGACTGTCTATTATAACATAAATCGATCTGTCCACTATACAAGATAAGATAGGCGTACAGAATTTGATCCCGAGGTCAAACAACAAGGGCTGATATTTTATTTATGTGTCAGTTAAATGCTCACCATTGTACTGAAAGATTAAGTGCTTTCTCAAAGATAAATTACATGTTAGGTTTACAAATTATATTATTTTATAAATACTTTCTAACTTTCCTATACAGGAGAAAAAAACTTATTTATGATGAAAAAAAGCCATCGGTACGTTCTTTTTGTCGCAAATCAGCTTGGGCATAGACAATCCGTTTCCTCAAAATCACTTGAAAAAACGAGTATTTATTTATGCGTCGATTTTCTTGCATTTTGTATGATTCATCGCGTAACCGCACCTATAGGGTATTATCCGTTTACCTTTATAAAATTTGACACGAAAATAAAAGTTACAAGTTACACTAAAAATTTATAGGTATATCTTCGAAAAAAAATTCACAAACCTTTCTTTGTATTTAATTTAATACAATAAAATGCACATGCCTGTAAACTTAAATATAATATTATTAATCGTAAAAAGTAAACTTACTGATAAACGTTTTATATTTCCATTTCTTCGCTCTGGTGTCGAGGCTAAGCGCGGCGGTGAGTTCTGCCACTCAACACGCAATGCCTCCAGAATTCGGCAGAAAGTGGGGAACGGAGTGTCTTAACACTAGGTTCCCTCTGCCTACCCTGCTGTGTGCGAAATACAGCGTGAAGCTTTGAGATTTGATTATTAACTTTTAAAAGACAACTGAGATTGGTACGGAAGCCTAGGTGTCGAATCCGACTCGCACTTAATCGATTTATTATTTTAGTATGAACTATAATAAACATATTAGTTTTATTTCAGTTCAAAAGAATATATAAATCAAAAGGAAATACTTATTACACATTTTGATCAATATTTTTAAATTAATACAAGTTTGTTAACGAGGGCTCTCTGAGTTTCAGCCATTTCTCAATTAAAATGTTAATAGCTAATGAGAGAAGGTAGAGGTCACCTCTGCTATATTAAATTGCCACCGGCACTTGGTAAATTACCAAATTCGTGTATAAAAGCGGAATTTAGGTAATTTCAAAAGTTTTCACGTCATACTTGAGGGTTAAAATGATTTGTGCTTGATTTAGTGCGAATTTGTACTAGATACTAACCTAATAAGGCTAATAAAAAGATAAGAAAGAGTAAAGGAAAGTAAGAGTTGATATCTGACCGCAGTTACAGTGGGTTATATCTACGAATGTTTATCGTAACGTATTTGTAGCCTTAACTCGAATTTTTTTTTGTTTCGAATAGTACATAAAGAGATTTTTTTTATTCAAACCAATAGTTCTTTAGTTTTACCAAACAAGCATTTTATCGTGATAACGTTTTTGATTATTATTAACTTTTTATATAGAAGAAGATAATTATTAACTTTACTACTATAAGTCACTAATTTATAATCCGCTGAAGAGTTGAACTTTTTATATGAAATCTTAGATTATTTAAAATAATATAGGTAACATTTGTAATATAATTTATGATTAACAATTTAAAATATTATTATTAAACATCAGGTAAACAAAAGGTGTGAACTTAGATATTTTGCTTTATATTGTAAACTAAATTATACCTAAAAAAAATATTTTTTAGGTTCACACCATATCTCTCATAGCAGGATCGGCAGAGGGAATCTGGGAACCTAATATTAAGAGATTCCGTTCCCATCAAGTGGCACGTTTGTGACTGGCCTTATTTATGCAAATTTAAAATACAGTAAAATTTTTCTTTTTTTTATTCTTATCTTCATATTAGATTGTATTTAAAATAAAAAAAATTAATTAAATTAGCTTCACGCTATATCCCGCACACAGCAGGGTAGGCAGAGGGAACCTAGTGTAAGACACTCCGTTCCCCACTTTCTGCCGAATTTTTGGAGGCATTGCGTGTTGAGTGGCAGAACTCAACGCCGCGCTTTGCCTCGACACCAGAGTGAAGAAATGGAAATATAAATTTAAGTAAATATTTCATCTCCTCGAGTGGGGATCGAACCCACAACCAGTCGGTTTTCAGTCACACCTTGTGCCGCTGCGCCACGACTGGCCCCATTTAAAATATTTTTGTAATAATTATATAAAACATAAAATAACATTTTATATTATATATTAATTTCTCCAAAAAAAAGTCGAACCACACAAAATCCGAGTACAAAGAAAAGCTTTCTACCATCCCCACACTACTAATATAGGCAACCAATACAATATTTGCCTCGTAATGCTCCCACAATAACCCTCCTTAATGATGGCGCCAACTGGCGAACTATAATGACAAATAAACTTTTTTTTACATTCGGCTTTACATGTATGTCTTAAGAAATAATATTGTTAAAGTAAGTTGTTGAAAATTCGTAAAAAGAATTTTAAAAAAGGACATAATAACACTGTGGGACAGTTTCTAAGTGAACACGGCAATGGTTGTGAGTTCAATCCCATTTTGATAATCAATATATTTATTTTATTTTTATCTCTTCTCTTTAGAAAGGTTAAGTAAGGTGTTACTCAATACAAATTGACTGAATTGATGGAAAACGCTGAACGATAAAAAAATACCATTCTCTAAAAACTGGGTTCTTTAGGTATTACTTTTATATACGGGAGGCAAAAATAAAAGAAGATATGAATTACGACAAAAGTGTCAAATATTTAGGTTAAAAAATATAAAAGAACGACGTGTAAATAAAGAATTTACAGGTATAAAAAATGTCTGTGAAATGTTCGATGATATCATAGTGTCAGATTACATTACGGATCATACATACATTTAATAATATTATAGGTGCAGTAAATATTATAGGCAAGCAGAGATCATTATTGAGGCAAAGAGTAATCATTATTGAGGCTCAGTGTGGCAGATGTGAGTTCAATTTCCACTTGATGTTATTTTCATTTTCTAGCTCTGGGAACAAGAAAAAATGCGGCCTACAGTTATGGCTCTCAATATTTGATGTCTCGAAAATTAAGTCAAACCTTTAAAACCAGGTGTCGTAACTATACATTCCCTCTGCCTACCGTGCTATACGGTAAAAGCATGAAACTGTTTCTTCTTTTACATTGGACATTTACTAGACAAACGAATTCTAAGATAATTCAAGTTTCAATATTGTATAACACTAAGCCAAATGAACATAACTTGAAATAAAATTAAAATAAATTTAGTTTTTCCATCTTTTCTTATTTGCTTAACCCTTTGTTTTCCTAAAATCATGTATTAAGTTCAAACAAGGTACGATTGACGAGGGTACTTTCAATTTCAGTACAACCTCCGGCCGAACAAAAACTAAGCTTTATTTTCAATTTACTTTTTACACGGTATTTATTCGATTCATTTTGATACATTTTTAATAATTATGGTAGAGGGAATCTGTTCTAGATAAATAGTTTCCCGTTGTTTTTTTTGACATGGAGTGTGGAAGTTTTTGTCGAGCTGTTGAGGTTTTTTTAACTTCACGCGGTATGCCTCACATAGGAGAGTAGACTGAAAAAACTTAGGAACCTAGTTGTACATTTCGTTTCCAATTTATTAAGAGGAAGAGGATTAGGCGAAAGAGTATGCAGATACCGTACAGTGATCCGTCGGGATTGCCAAGGGTTCATCCCTCAAATGCCTGATGCTAAAAAAATGTGTGACATCCAAGTATGTAATATATGTCCGTCCTTCGATAGCATTCCTTTCATTCTACAGGACGGCGAGCAATCTCGAGAAACACTAATTTCTGGCTCGAAAACTTCGTGTCTTCCCCGAAGTTGCGCGTTAACGTTTCATATCTTCCATTCTCTATCTCTTAACTTTTATTAGTACTTTTGTATATTGTTTTTGCAGCTTATACTCTTTCTTTCTCATCTCTCTTATACTTCTATCTTTATATGAGGTTTTATATCCCTGCCATGCTTTCTTTCTTTTCTTCTTACACTTTATTATTCCTCTATTTGCCGCGCTTTTTGTTGAAGCCTCTTTTACCTTAACTATATATACGAGCACGAATATGCAGATCTACTACTCCCGTGCGTACATGTAAATTTGTTTGTGGTCATACATCATATTTGTCACAAACAAATTCCTTTCCTTAGAAATTTCTAATATGAGCTTTCCGGGCCTCATTTATTCTATTGTCACCATACTGACCAAGCACTCCCACGTAACCGTTTCGCGGAGTTCCGATTCATTCTTTCAAACATATTATTAATTTATTAATTTTCAATACCTCTAATGAGAAGGATTGAAAATTAATAATATCCCCAACATATTATTGATTTTTAATCCATCTAACGCTACCTAGAATGTCCCGGACACTCTCCTAAAACTCCTTGAGTTCGCCTAATGGAGATAGCTGAGGATACTGGCGTATACGCCGCGCCGCCACGAGAATGCTCTAGTTATCCCTAACTTGAAACGAACCGAAAGCAGTCTCGGGTTGACCGCTTGGTATTCTAACGCTGCACTAACCAATCGATAGGATAATAACACACCTACACTTTGACAGCTCCGCTCGCTGTCTCGTATCAGTGCCCTTTTGCTTGGTCTCAGTCACGCAAGCACGATAATATAAATCTCTCCCATCCACCATATCTTCCATCCTTCCTCTTACATTTCGTGATTGCGCCAATGATGATTGATAGGAAAATGAGACCCAAAACTCTTGAATAATTGGTTTACTTCACGTTTTACAATGATTGATTAATATTAAGTAATAAAATAAAAGTTGATGTTATTAGGCCTGAGTCTCAAAGCGCAATGAATGTGTCGCCCCTGCTTGTGTGACGTGTGAGTTCTTGCTTGTATAATCAGACAGGCGCTGTATTATTCGGCTTGAACATCCTCCCCCCGCTCGAAGTCCTCAGGACTTCGTGTAGATTCAGAAAAAGGCAGTAGGCAGAGATTATGAACAGCCCGACGAACGATGCCCTTTGAAGTGACGACGTCCACTACTCTCGACACTCCATTAGAACCCGGGTATAATTTGTGAACCCGGGCCATACGCCATTTTAAAGGAGGCGCGTTGATCTCTTTGATGACGACCAAATCTCCTTCTTTTAGTCCTCGTTTGTTGATTCGCCACTTATGTTTCTGCTGAAGTTCGCTTAGGTATTCATTCCTCCAACGGTCCCAGAAGTGCTGTCGCATCTTCTCTAAGCTCTGGTAACGGTTAAGTCTGCTCGGCCTCACGTCCAGTAAATTATCTGACGGTAAAGAAGTCAGAGGTCGGCCGATCAGGAAGTGTGCGGGAGTCAAAGGATATAGGTCATTTGGATCGGAGGAAAGGGGAGTTAAAGGTCTGGAATTTAGGATGGCTTCAATTTGTGTGAAAAGGGTAGACAACTCTTCGAAAGTTAAATGTTTGTCACCTAAAATCCGAGTTATATGGTATTTGGCACATTTTACACCCACTTCCCAGATTCCCCCAAAATGTGGAGAGTATGCCGGTGAAAATTTAAATTGAATGCCGTCATCGGCTGCGAAACCCGTAATACTTTCATTGTTTGATTTTAAGAACATTCTAATCTCGTTGTTTGCGCCGACAAAATTAGTGCCATTATCGCAATACAATTCCAATGGCTTTCCTCTACGAGATACAAAACGTTTTAGACACAACATGAACACATCAGTGGAGAGATCGCTTGCTAATTCAAGATGCAATGCCTTGGTAGTGAGACATACGAATAAACATAAGTAGCACTTTGAAATCTTACAACCGCGTCCCTTACGGTCGGTAATGTAAAATGGCCCAGCGAAGTCGACACCACTAATATGAAAAGGGGAACTTGGAGTAACTCTCATGGTTGGTAAGTTTCCCATGATGGGATTTGAACCTTGTGCTTTCATGAGTCTGCACAGTCTGCAATTATTGACAGTACTCCTAGCTAAGATTCTGCCTCTTAAAGGCCAAAACTTGTCTCTAATTGTGTTAAGTAATAGCTGCGGGCCCGCATGTAAAAGTGTTTTGTGATAATGTGTAAATAACAATTCGCAAAAATGATGGTTTGAATCTAAAAGAATGGGATGTTTCTTCTCATAAGGTTCACTCGAATTATGGATTCGGCCTCCGACAGAAATAATGCCGTCTTGGTTTATAAATGGAGTTAAGGATAAAATACGTGACTTTGGAGGTAAGCTTTGTTTATTTTTAAGTAATTTAATTTCTTCCAAAAAACAAGAGCTTTGATGTTGTTTTATTAATATGCTTAATGATATATTTAATTCATTTGTATTCAACGGACCTGTAGTTTTGCAGCGATTATTTTTTGGGTTATGAATAAATCGCAGAGCATAGGCAAGAGACCTTTGTAAAATTGCAAATTTTGAAAATCTCTCCACTTGTATAATTTCTAATGTATTCGTATTATTTTGTGTAATTGATTGTAATGTAGTTATTATTTTTTTATTTTTCCTTTCAGGTAAATCATGAATAGTGGTTGTGTTGATGAGACTTGGCCAGTGACTAGGATTTTTAGTAAGAAATGACGGACCCTCCCACCATAGCCTACATGATTGTAACGATTTAGGATTTAAACCTCGAGATGCTAGATCTGCTGGATTCATGTCACCAGGAATATGTCTCCAAACACCTACCGATGTCAGTTGTTGTATTTCACTAACGCGGTTGGCAATAAAGGTATTTAAGTTAGCTGACTGTGATGCTAACCAACCCAGCACAATTGTTGAATCCGTCCAATGGAACACCAAATCGATCTTACAACGTAACGTCTTTAGTACCTTGTTGGTTAAGCGTGCTGACAACAGGGCACCGCATAATTCTAGGCGAGGAATGGTTAAAGTTTTGACAGGGGCCACCTTAGTCTTGGCACAAAGAAGCTTCACAAGAATGTTACCCGTATTGTCACATGATACGATGTAGATAGCTGCAGCGTATGCGACCTGAGATGCGTCAGAAAACGAGTGTAATTGTATCGTTTCTGATTTCTGAATAATGACACTTCTCGGTATTTTAAGTTTTGATATTGAATGCAAACTGGACACGAAGTTAAGCCACTCCCTTTCCAACTCACTATCAACTGGATCATCCCAATTTAATTTTGATAACCAAAGTCTTTGAAGGATTATTTTGGGTATAATGGTACATGGACTGAGCAAACCCAGCGGATCAAATAACTTTGCTGAATGTGACAAAATCATTCTTTTGGTTATGGTTAAGTTGATATTAATGTCAACTGGAAATCGTAGTATGTCTTCAGAAGGATCCCAATTTAATCCTAAAACGCTCGATTGTGACGATGTATCTAAATTTTTAGGCAGGATGATATTAGATTTATTTTTAAAGATAGCGGGTGTATTGGTTCGCCACTTTCTTAAAGGTAAACAAGCTGAGCTGAGGTGGTTAGTTACAGACGTGACTATTTCTTCCAGAGCGGATTCAGTGTCAGCCCCTGAAAGAAAATCGTCTACATAAAAATCCTCTCTGATCACTTGAGACAATTTGCCATCACCACATTCTTTTGATAGTTGTAAAAGGCACCGGGTACTCAGATAAGGCGCTGAAGCCGTACCGTAAGTAACCGTATTTAATTGGAATATTCTTATAGGTAACGATGGTTCATCTCGCCACAAAATGAGTTGTAGATTACGTTGGTCGTTATGTATTAATATTTGGCGGTACATTTTTTCCACATCTGCTGAAGCAACATATCTATGCTGTCTGTATCTAAGCAAAATGGAAAATAAGTCATCTTGCACTACAGGGCCAATGTGTTGGATGTCATTAAACGATACGCCAGTAGATGTTTTAGAAGAAGCATCAAATACCACTCGCAATTTAGTTGTGTCACTTTGTTCTCTTATGACTGCATGATGTGGAAGGTAGCAGCCAAATACTGGCTTATTAATCTCTGTCATGTGTCCCATGCGTTCATATTCATGAATAAAATCTAAATATTGCTGTTTTAATTGTGGTTTATTTCTTAATTTTTTCTCAAGTTGAATTAGTCGCTTTTCTGCAATGTCATATGAATTACCTAATAATTCAACCGATTCTTTTAATGGAATCTGAACACTAAATCTGCCATTTGCTTCTCTGCGAGTTGTTCGATTGAACAGTATTTCGCAATAATCACTAGTGCTATTCTTGTTTATTGTCGGTACGTCTTCAAGTTCCCAAAATCTTGACAGTTGCGCACTAATGTCTTGCGAAAAGTTACATTGTATATTAGAATTACTGTTCCTATAAAATGCACTTGACATGGACCCAGCCAATATCCAACCTAAATATGTGTCATGTAGTATTGGTCTTTTAGGTCCCAAATGTATCCGAGAAGACCTAAGTAATTCCCAGAATATATCAGCACCTAAAAGTAAATCAATTTCTGAAGGTTGATAAAAGTTAGGGTCAGCCAGTTGGATGTTGTTAGGAATGCCTAAATCATGTATACGCACTGCAACATGAGGCAGGTGCTCAGTAATTTTGGGTAAAATAAAGCATTTAATTTCTGTGTTAAAGGAATTGTGCATGGAGTGCAAATATATAGTACAATGCTCCGTAAGTTTTAACACAGTGTTGCCAATACCGGAAACACAATGATGATAATCTTTTACTTTAAGAGAACCAATATCCCTATGTGCCCTTTCGCTGATGAAAGACGATTGGCTACCAGAGTCCAGTAAGGCCCTCAAAATAAATGTTTTGCCATTGCACGTGACCTTGACCAACGCTGTTGAAAGAAGAGCTTGATTGGTGGAGACGGCTGACAAGGAAACTGAAGTGGAAAGTTCGGAAGCAGTGGAGTTGACTATAGTCTCAGGCGCGTTAATTTCATTAGTATTTGTAGTGTTTAGATGAATGTTTCGAGTTGATTGTAAAGAATTTTGTTTATGTAATAGTGTGTTGTGTTTTTGATGGCAGATCCTACAGCCATTCAATCTACATTGATATGATTGATGGCCTCTGCGGAAACAATTACTGCACAATTTCATGATGGATACTTTAGTTAAGCGCTCTTCTACAGGTAACGATTTGAATTTAAGGCATTCAAAGATTCTATGATCTTGGTTACAAAATGGACATTTCTTTTGTTTAAGATTATACTCCACGGAGGAGGAAGCAACAAATGATTTTGTATGTGGCAAGCTATGTCGTTTTTCATATTTATTAGACCTACCAGCGTTAACCGTGTCCAAGACTGTAGCTCGCTGGCGAAGAAAAGAATAAAATTCTTCCAGCGAGGGTGAATCCAAATCACTCCTAAATTCTTCCCACTTACGTGTGGTTACATTGTCGAGCTTCCCCAAGGCTATGTAAATTATTAAAGTGTCCCATTTATCAGTAGGTTCGCCTAAAGAATTCAAAGCGTTTAAGTTCTTAGATAAAGTATCAATTAACTCACGTATACCTTGCTCACTTTCTCTATGTAGCTGTGCAATTGAAAACAATCCCTTAATATGTTCATTTACTAAAAGACGCTTGTTGTCATACCGTTGGCATAAAAGATTCCATGCGATCGAATAATTATTCGAAGATACGCTAATAGAAGATATGACAGAACTAGCCGATCCTTCCAAGTACGATTTTAAATAATGAAATTTGTTTATATCTTCTATAGATTCATTGATATGAATAAGTGATATATATGTATCCCTAAAGGAAAGCCACTGGTTTGACTCACCACTAAAAGGTGGTATTTTTAATGGAGGTAACTTCATTAGGCTATTACGACCTTTATTTGAAGTATTAGATGCCCTATCTACTTTATCCTTGTTTTCAAAATACTCCAACAAAGACTGAGCCTTAGCAATTAAATTAAAAAATAAGTTCTCCGTTGTATCGCGTTCCTCAAGCTGCTTTGACGTATCATCTTCTATTAATTCTATTTGTGATTGTATATCCTCAAAACAGCTTGAAAGTTCACGCACCTTGTCGTATCTTAAACGAAGTTCGTTTAATTGCAACGCATTAAATTCCTTACATTCCACTAACGGTGTTAAGTATTTATCAAAAAGAGTTAATCTACCTCTAATGGCTGCTCTTTGCTTAACAAGGTCCTTTAAATTACTCATTTTAACAGCGCAAACAACGCACAATTTATTACTGTTTGCTTACAAATTAATAAAAAAATAGAATTATTGAATGTGTACTTTACGTGAATCCCGTAAGAAATAGGTTTCGCAGCCGGCCGGTCGCTGATAAACATACGCTTGCACTTGTATGTAGAAGCGAGATGCCGTGGCACTTGTTTATTTCCTGGAAATATCGGCAATTGTGGTTCAAATATTGTTTTTACATAAATTTTAATTTTTTACACATTGAATACTTTAATACTTTAAATGTCGTAATTACTTCGAACCGATGCTGTAGGTAGGTTATTGTAAAACGAAACTATTAACGAAATAAATTACCTGAGGTTGGTTATTCAACCAATATACTGATTATTTAATTCGAATGCACGGCAAACACCATATAAATGAATATTATTACAAGATTTAATATGAATTACAGTAATTTAGATAATATATATATATTTTTTTTAAAATGAGGGTTGACCTAAAAAGATTCTCGTCCACCGTTTTCACACAAATCGAAATAAAAGTAATTATTTATGAAGGATTAAAAGCACACTTCCCTCGGATTGATGGCTGCAGCTATATGCTGGCGATGTCCTGGAGGGCGAGTATTCTTGGTTTCGTATTTCGACAGGTATTACGGTAGGTGGATTGCTCGGTAAAGATCACGTCGGGGTCACCAAATGATTGCGCCAATGATGATTGATAGGAAAATGAGACCCAAAACTCTTGAATAATTGGTTTACTTCACGTTTTACAATGATTGAATAATATTAAGTAATAAAATAAAAGTTGATGTTATTAGGCCTGAGTCTCAAAGCGCAATGAATGTGTCGCCCCTGCTTGTGTGACGTGTGAGTTCTTGCTTGTATAATCAGACAGGCGCTGTATTATTCGGCTTGAACATTTCGTGTAGCTATTTGTAGCTTCGTCCTGCAGCTCTCGCCGTTCTGGACAAGTGTGTGTGTGTTGGGTGGCGATCCCCACCCAACACCGCATTTGTCACCACTTACTTGACATACCAGCGAGGACACATTGGTGCGCGTCACCTTGGGGGGACGCCATATTAGTGCGCTCTTTCTAGCTGCACGTGGTGGATGGAATGTTGCAGTTCATAAGAACGTGCAAACTTCATTAGAGTTGGCAGGGGTCGCTGCCGACAAACCTACCATCTTGGACCTCTTGTCTATATTTGAAACTTTAAATTTAGTCTTATTAAGCGAATTATCTTAAACTTTGATTAGATTTATTACTCATTGCTGTAGCATTCTATACCGTGTGGTGGAGTAAAAGTGAAAAACTCGTCCTTTGATTTTAATAACTGTACAATATTTTAAAATTAATCTAATTGAATCAAGACATTGACTCAGTTATACTTAACCCAATTAATGTTTATAACATTTCATTCGGACTGGTTCTTAATGAAATTAATTTCAAAAGGTATATTTCTATAGGCTTTATTGTAAATATATATACCAAACGAGGTTTTACTTTGCTTCGCCCGCACGGTCAAATAGAAATAACTAAGAATTGTACATATTGCAAAGTCCCAAAAAAAGTGCAACTATAGTGCAGGAGGTAGCTGTTGCATTAAAGTAGATTACTTAGAAACGATTATTAGTCGTTTTTGGAGTTAGCGTAGTCAACCAAACAAACCCTTCATATATGGTCTTTGTTTGATAAAAATATATATAATTGTATTTAGATGTTGAAATTCATATAATTGAAAATTTATGTTACGGTATTAACTAAGTCAATGTGCTTATTTAGAAAAGTGTGGAATAACACTTTAAAAAATAAGTAAATGTGATTGTGGGTTTAAAATCCATTTTGATACGGCTCTCAATGTATTTTTTGTTATTTGAAATGTTTTTAAATAAATTTTCAATTCCCTAACGTTTCACTATAAGTTTTTAAGGAATCCAGTGTCGGATGCCTACACGAACTTTCAATGCCTGAACGTAAAGTTTTTGTTAAAATAATCTTTGGCACATACATAATAATAAAGTACTCAAAAAAGTCGCAATAACCAGTTTATTTTTCTGAGTTGACTTCACTGCACCACTCAAAAACACATTATTCGGAAATTGAGTAGAATTTTGCGAGTGAAGGAAGTATTTTAACACTAGGTTTCCTTTGCCATGAAAGAGCTTTTTTTTAAATATATTTGGACAACTTTTAATTATATTTAATATGCTCGGTTATTTATTAAAAAATTGTTAACAAAGCCACGATAAGCAAAATTCTATTCATTGGAAATTCATTATTGAACTTTACAATATGATTCCAACAAAACTTTTAAACTTAATTATACAAACAAACCATGTTATCTGAAAGTTATAAAGCCACGAAATATTTATTCAAAATTAAATTTACTAAATTGTTTTTCATTACGTGATGATTTTTGGTATTGTGCACTTCGTATTTAAAATTGAGATATCACATGTAGAGCGGCGGAACTCAACACCGTTCTTTATCTTGCCCGAACGAACAAAAATATTTTAAATATAATAATTTAACTAAATACACAAACTTATTTTATGGGTTAGATTGTACTTCTTCTAGTATAAAGTACTAAATAATTTTCAGAATATTTTGATAATCGATCTTTTCTTTGATATCCCAGAAGAGAATTAAATATATTAAAATAAATATATTACTCGTTGTTTCATTTCCATAAAAAATGTCCGCAACCATTCTTTTGAACCAAATTTTCAATAAAACACAATAATGTCACTTTAACATAATTTACTTTCTACTAAATTTCATACAAATAAAAGTTTGTTAAAACTAAATAACATGATTTTATGAAAAAAATAATTGAAAAATAAAAATAATAATATAAATAAGTAAAAATGTATTTTGTCTATAAGGATCGGTGTCTGTAAATGGAAGACATACAAGATTTTTTTTTTATTGGGGACTTTATTAATGTGGACTTTATTAAGCAATGATTTTAAAATTTTTGTCTGTTTGGATGTGTGTTTGTTATCGCTAATCTTAGAATTGGCGTAACCGATTTAATTGCGGTTTCCGTTATTACGTTTTTGAAAGCTTCCGTTAACATATATTGTTTGTTAAAACAAAAAATGTACAATTGGTTCATAAATAAAAAAAGTTATATCAATTTAAAGTTTATTTTACTTAGTTCGACAAATTGGCTAATTGCTGTAACAGTTAAGTATTTTATACAACTGTTTTGCTGAATTGGCTGATCTTTAGCAGCTTTCAATTTGTATGATTGTAAAAACACCGAGATTTCAAAATTTAGAATCGGGATCTCCGATCGGTATCAAATAGTACTCGCGTACTTACACTTTATCGAAATACCGTACAGCTAAATATTTCTCTATAAATTCAAAATTGGGTGGAAAATAGGGAAAACAGTGTATTAACACTAGATTCCCTCCGCATCCTTTTTTGTGCGGGATGTTAGGTATAGCGTAAAGCTGAAAAATAACTTAAATTACTTTTTACGTATATCTTTTTTTTACGTATATACATATAAATGTAATTAAAGGGCCTGTCTGTGATATCAACATCACAGTTATGTTTTTTTATCAAGAGCATATAGTTATTTAAACGATACCAAAACACAAATAACATTTTTTTATATGTATGTCTGTCTGTCTTTATTTATCCGAGTTAACTTCCGGACCAGCTGAAGCAGATTATTATAGTACTAGCATCGAAAGATAGAGGAGCTTGTGGAGCAACATAAAAACTATTTTGATACAGTAAAAAAAATATCAGTTTAAAATACATTGTTCGAGAATATTGTTACTTTCTAAAACTGTTATTTTATAGAACTGTTATAATGAATTGCCCAAATCTTTAGTTTTCAATTTGTTACGTTAGAAATAACTAAACATTTTATTAATGCATAACCAAACTAAAATAGATACCCTAAGTCCATTTTTGGGTTGAAACTAATATCAGATATTCACGGTTAGAGTTCCTTAGAGAATTTATGAGGTATTTGCCAATCCCGATCGTGAAATTGGTACAGTATCACCTACCCTCTGTGGGCAAGTCTGAGTCGCACCTAGTCGGTTCTTTTTAAATGCACTTAAATAAACGTTCGTATATTTCAAGCAGGCGTAACCGTTGATTTAAGGGCGACCTCGACTCGCACTAAAGCGATTTCTCTCATAAAATGTTCTGAAGTTTCAAAGTCGGTCAAAATTACACGCAAAGTTTCCGCTACATATGCGTAACAGTGCGAGCAATAATACCTCTCAAAATAAACAAAATTTATCGAAAACTTGACGTTAAAAGTTTTATAAAAGAAATATAAATATTACGAATACAGAAGTGACACGTAGCGTCTTTATGAGGTCATGTTGGGAAGGTTTATTATGAACCCGTTTGAAGATGTGGGATCATTTTAGACGGTTTCTTCATACTTTCTACTTTTTCTTTTACCCTATGTACCTCATCATGTCATGTTGTTTAGTTGTAAAATATCTAATTTAAATTTTTATGATTCTCAATTCTATCTACAATTGTGTTTAAATTATTTTTATTGTCGGTTTGGTTAAGATCCTTCAATATGCAATGCCTCAAAAAATTGGTGAAATTGGATAACAATGTAACTAACACTAGATTGCCATGCTTTCTTGATTAGATACGTGACTAAACTTAACTTAGCTTCAGACTTTGCTTGTCTTGTTATGTTTTGACTTTGCGTGTCTTCATGCTTCCTCCAGTATATTTCATATTGTTTCCGAAGTTCAACCAAGATGACCGACCAAGGGAACCGCCCCCTGCTAAACATACCGCTTCCAATTAATGATAAATAAATGGATAAACATCATCTCGAAAGATCATGTTGAACTTTATCATGATTAAGCATGAAATATAGAATTGGATCGTCATATGTGTATACTATAACTTTTACCAAATATTTATCTGTATTATCTGTACTGCACCTGAAATTCTATACACTATATTATAAAGCTAAAGAGGTTGTTTGTTTGGGTCTCAAGATGTACTTTTTAATCTATGAATTGATTTCACTTAATGCGAAAAGTTTTATAAGTGACATATGACAAATTAAATATTATTATAATTTGCTGATACCGACTTGGTAGACAGAGCACAGCGTTAAATTATAGACTGCTACTAAAAACATTAAAATATTATAAAAAATAAATTTATTAAATTTAACAAAAAACAAAAAAAATATAGAAGTATGAAAATAAAACAAAACACTTTAATTTTTGAACAATATGAATTACATTGTTAGCAAAAACCTGTCACGTACCCCTACTAATCCATGGTCAGATATCCCTCGGGGCAGAACGCGGTGGGATCACGACATGTCACGGCTGACGTCAGGGAAGGATCTCGAGGTTTTACTTAGAATTGTGTTATTTCTGTTGATTGCTTTTAAAATATTATTTATTTGGTTAAAATTACGGAATTATAGTTTTTTTTTTCATCAAAACTCTTTGTGCAATCGAAGTATATATACAAAATATTGTGAAATTAGCATCTTCCAAGTTAAAAAATACTCATAAAATACAAACTACTGGGCCAAACTAAATAATATAAAAGACCAAATAGCAATTATTCTGCATAGAACAAAACAATAATCACATAAATCGGGTCAGAAATTTCGGCCATATTTATACACATACATAAAAGAAATACCAACTGAATTAACACACAAACACGACACAAACACCGTCGTCGACGGAATCGACGACGAAGTCCAGTATATTCCACGGCTCGGCCGCGTCTTAGCGCGGTCGGACCCAGCGATTAGAGACCATTAGCTCCCTTAGATTAGTCTAATTTTTGCCCCCAGTCGCGGCTTCACGTCGCGGCTGGCTTTGCGTAGCGTAAGGAAATTCCCAGCCCGCTCGACGGTTGTGAGCCGAGGTTCGAGTCCCGCAGGGGGCGCCCTCACAGTCGTCGACCCCTCTCAAGCAGCCAGATAGTGCTTGCATTTCTTCTGGGACAGAGTACCCTCTTCCCTACCCACCCGGTGTCGCTGTAAAAGTCAATAGGGCTAACAGCATTAACCTCAGTTCGAAAAGAAAAAAAAAACTGAATTAAGAACCTTTTTTTTGAAGTCGGTTAATAAATTAATTCTCCACACCTATGGTTTATCTTATTAAGCACCTACTACTTCGTTGCTTGCTTGCTTCGTTGTTCCGTTATCTAGAATCAAGTGATACGACACTCTGTTCTCCATATTCAACCGCTTTAATGACAAAACGTGGCAACATTTAATCTTACGCTTTGATTTCGCTCATTTCATACAGTCTCTTATTCATACATACATTGAACAATGTATAAATACAATCTGCGCCCCTGACGAGAGTAGACGTGTTGGTAGTCCGTCCATTGAGTACAGCTGCGAGCCTGTAAAATACATACTTAAGGTAAATTACGAACTTATCAATTGCCATTACCTTCCCAATACTGAAATTGAATTTCATTATACTCTTTAGATTAATGAGGTTAAAGATATTTTATTTCCAATAAGACATAGGCCACTTACATGGAAACATTGGTTAACAAATTAAAAATTAAACATAGTTGTCGATCGTACATTAGTCAAATACAGTACCACATTTTCTTATTACTTACTCGTTTGATGCCTTTGTTATTTATTAGAGCGGGTAGTTTTTAATTATATATTCGGATAGTTGTCTCTTAAATGCATCAAAAGAGCTTACATTCCTTAAAGTAGAAAGGCAAATTATTGTATAATCGTACCCCCTCATGGGTAAACCTTTTTTTTCCAATCTGTCTTTTGGTTTTAGCTAAAATCAATAAACTCGCACGTCGCGAACGCAAGGAACGATTTCTTGTAAATTTTAATTTAACAAAGGCTAAGTTAGTATGGATCGAGTTGTTCAATATTTTTTTAATAAGTAAGCACGTACTGTTTATATATAGTGGTCATCAAATTAATGAAATGAGAACAAATAAAACAAAAATATATTTTCCAAAAATTTATTATTCACAACGGAACATATTGATACAGTACTTTCATACATTAATCCTAGAATTTACATGCCATGTTAACTGAAAATTTTAATTTTAAAGCAATATTAATTTTAAAATTTAATAAATTTTAACTATTTTTTAAGTCAGAAATACAATTAATAATTGTAAAAAATATTTGCGTTATTATAATTTCGACATTTCGTTTTACACTGGTATATTTTAGGCCAAAGTCATAAAAAATTATAATTATTTTAATATTTCTTACATGATACAAAAAGCAAACCGATTTTTATGAATTTTTCAATTTGTCTAATATGGATAGTCATAATGTTATAATACATGATAGATTACCCTCATAATTATACCTTATATAGGTCTATATACATTCTTCCAAATATATCTAAGTCTATAAACTATAAAAAAAAAACTAAACTGTGTTTTTTTTTAATAAAAATTGGCGTGAATTATAATAATTTTTATTATTAGTCTGATATGACTAGTTCGTGCAAAAATATTTACAGCAACCTTAGCTTATATACATAAATGTACGTAATGCATATTACTTCGAACGATGTTCAATTTGTCTAAATTTTGTAATGCTGTAAGCCAAAATGAATAACTGCTGTATCACGGATTCAATTCCTGATTATAGCAACGATTATTTTACTCCAAAATCAAGAAAATACGTACGTTAAACATGGAATCGTCGTCTTAGCGTTCATTGTACATATAAAATAATAAATGAAATTATAACAAAACACTAAGACGACAATTATTTACAAATTCTCTTGCGCGCTCCAATGAGTGATAATTACTTAAAATAAGCAGCTAAAATATCATCCAATACAACCGATCGATATTCCAACACCGATTTCACTAAATCCATTCATATTAATTATTTGATAACACTTAAGTCCACATTGAGTCCACGTCACGCTGTGAAGGCTAGCACTAATCCTAGACCAAGACTTACGCCGACGTATCCATATTGTCCGAGAGTTTTGTAGGGTCGAGATGCATCACTGGCGAGAGGCCACCCATCGCCCCAGGGGGACTCCGGTCCCCGTAACTCAGGTCACATTGTCGTCACCATTTCTGTTGGGAAGTTTTTAGTTGTTTTTTTTAGTATTTATTAGGTTTGTTATTTGTTTTATTTCTAGTATCACGCAGCATTACACACGTCTCCTCTTATTTATCTCTATAATATTACGGAAAGTCACAAACCAGAGAAATTTACAATGAAAATTTAAATTTCCTTACTTGAATTAACGGGCGCTAAGTGTTAACATAATTACTAATGTATTTAACTAACTTCGATTGGAAGCTAAATTCAATTATGTTGAAAGTTAATTATAGTGATTTGAATTTCTTTAAATTTGCATCAAAATACGAACATATTGAAATAAAACGAGTATTCTGAACAAGTATTATAATAATATCAATGGCGAATACTATTGGTCAAAGAAAATGTATTTTAATAAAATGAATTATTCAGCTTCACGCTGTATCCCGCACACAACAGGGCAGAGGTAGCCTAGTGTTAAGGCACTCCGTTCTCCACTTTACGCCAAATTCTGGAAGCATTGCATGCTTAGTGGCGGAAGTCAACGCCACACCTTGTCTCGACACCAAGGTGAAGAAATGGAAATATAAATTTAAAGAAATATTTCATTTTCTCGAGTGAGGATCGAATTTACAAAAAGTCATGTTTACAGTCACACTTTGTGACAAAATAAATGATATAAGAAAAATTAAAGCGTATTTGAATGACAAGTGATCATTATGGATTGAAATCACGTGGTTAGCGTATAAAATATAATTACATAACTCAAGTGTAAACACAATTATCTAAGTGTGTCTGTCGCCAAAACCAAATTGCGAGGACATTTAGTTGATGACGAAGTTGAGAAAAAAAAATAAAAAAGTAAATAAAATATAGGCTTCCATCGTCCTTAGCTTCAAGTTTTATATACAGGACATACTCGTTTGGCAGGCGCTTACCACCTGAATTAGACATATTTTATACTCAGAGACGGAACTTAATGCCACCTTCTGCTTTACTAAGTCTAAATACGCGTATAACAGAGAAAAAAAATACAAATTATTAAACGTTGTTTTTTTTTGTTTTTGTCAACAGTCGTGGCGTGGAAAACGGAATGTCATATATATATAACGGAACATTAGGTTCCGAGGTTTCCTCTGCCTACCCTTTTATGTAAAATGTACACTGTAAAGCTAAAAGATAATTTCTTAAAATCCTTCTTTAAATAAGTAAATGACATACTTTTTTAAAATTTATTATTACCGCACGGTTCCTCAGGTACCTTCATAAATGTAGACACTGTCATACATTCTTGATCTCATGACTAAAGTTATTTTTAATATAAAGCTCGAAAAGTATCATAAAATCTGAACTGACGTTAAACTTATCTCGTTATGACTAAGTTATTTAAATAAGTTTTGAAAGAATGTGGTCACTTATTTTTAAGGTGTAAAAAGTAATATTTTTGAAGAAAAATTGATTTGAATATAACATGGGCAAGCATATTTACAAAAAAAAATTAGAAGTTACTTAAAATTTTAATTTCATTGCTGTAATAAATAGACAAAGCGCGGCGTTGAGTCCCATAATACCTCAAGAATTGTGAACAGTGGGGAATTGGAAATGGAGTGGTACATCCCTAGGTTCCCTTTGCCTATGTACGGGAAACAACGTAAAACTGAAAAAGAATATAAATTAAATTAGATTTAGTTAAAATTCTGAAAGAATTCTTATTCAGAAATGCTTGTATTAATAATTTTAATTCTTATCAGTTAAAGCTTAAAATACGATTTCGCTACTTAGCCTTAATTAACATAAATTGTCGAAAAATAGAGAGCGTACGAACGTGTCAATAAAAAAAATACGTACATAAAACAAAGAAGAAAAAAAAATAAACCAAATAATAGCTCATTTATATAAAGTAATTAGTAGAATTTAGAATTTTTTTTCTTAACTATTTAAACTTACCAAGATTCTGCATTTGATGTTGACTAAGCACTATATAGTTGTTTTCGTGGGCGGCTTGCGGGTCCTCCAAGACTCCGCGATGGAGTTGCTCCAGATGCCTTTCAGCGTCGACTGTAAGAATTTTTTTATTACTTGTTGGGAAATTCTATTTCTACATTAATATTATAAAGCTAAAGATTTTGTTTGGTTTGACGCAATGATCTCGGGAACTACTAATTCGCATCAAAATAAATAATGTTATGTGGTTCCATTTATGGAAGAAAGCTATATTTTATTACATGGTTTTTTAATCCTTTCGATGTACCCGAATAAATTAATCGTACCTGATTTTTAGTTACTTTTATTCGATTCACATGCGACTTCACCTCAAGACATTACCCTCTTTCTGAAGTATTCGGATAAAAACTCATAGTATCATATTACATACATTTTTATTTTTCAAAATTAGCTGTAACTTGAACTTAAAGCTTTAAATTGTGAGTGTAATTAAGCTCCATTTGTTTAATATTAAAACTTTTTATGACTCCATTCTAAAGAGATAAAATTAGACTATCATTGTCTAACTTCAGCAATAACAGTAATTAACGAATAAACCTAACGGTAAAAGTCGAGGCCTTGCATAATAATACATAATGTATTGAGATAAAACGATGAATTGATAATAATGTTTTGAAAGGAAATTGTGATTTTAAGCTCTTAGAGTAAAATGTGTGTCCCTAAATTGTACAATGTTTTCAATTTCTTAACAAATCATTTTAGTTTATAAAAAATAAATTAAATTAAATTAGCTTCACGCTATATCCCGCACACAGCAGGGTAGGCAGAGGGAACCTAGTGTTAAGACACTTCGTTCCCCACTTTCTGCCGAATTTTGGAGGCATTGCGTGTTGAGTGGCAGAACTCAACGCCGCGCTTTGCCTCGACACCAGAGCGAAGAAATGAAAATATAAATTTAAGTAAATAGTTCATCTCCTCGAGTGGGGATCGAACCCACAACCAGTCGGTTTTACAGTCACACTTTGTACCACTGCGCCACGACTGGCCTCAATTTTTGGATTTTAGTTTATATTAAAAATAAAGTATTCAAACATGATTACTGTATAGCTATGTTGAAATAAAAAAACAAAATGATGAATTTAATTTGCTTAATTATAAAAGGAGATCTTTAATTACAAATAAGTTAAAATTAAGACGTGGGATTTAGTGGGAAAACGTACACACGACAATGACACTAGGCTCCTTTTAACTACTTGCGGGGTACAGCGTGTACCTAAAAAAAATCTATTTACTTAGACTGGAACATAACTATTCGTCCTAATGAAAATTAAACCCGCAACCACCAATATGTACACCATATGCACATATAACTCCCAATTGTACTATAACGTATCAATTTATCAATTTCTACGTACATTATGTTTACATGTCGGTGCTGAGTGAAGTCATAAATCTATTTCCTATCACTTATGTATATACTTTCGACATGATACTGTCGTTCCTTGCCAGCGGTTTACTTTCCAGTTTCTAACAAGTAGGTCGCCTTAATGCATCTCTTCATGTGTGATGCGAGTATATAACGTGTGCTAAATGTACGCCGAAGTTGCACAGCTCTTAGGTTTCAGTATTTTATAAAGATTGAAGATGTTGTGATTGTAAGCGTGATAGTTTCGGGTTCGATTTCTTTTTCGCTTTGGGAATTGTTTTGATTGGACATTGTTCAGCCTTTAGTTCCGCCACTCAACACGCAGTTTTTCACATTTGGGCGGAATTCGGGGAACTAAATGTTTTATCATTAGTTAACCCCTACACTCTGTCATAAATGAAAAAAAAAACAAAGCAGTTTTTTTAGGTTATACACATATAATATTTTACAATATCCATTTATATATCCATATATTATAATATTTTACAATATTCACTTTTTTATCTTATTTAATGTAACGTTTGACTTTATTTTTGACCGTCAAAAAATTTGTAATAATCACGTGAATTGACTCCCCTCATCATCAGAATATGTTTTGAGCACAAAAAAAGTATTTGTTCAACATCCAAGTTATATTTACTGAACGAAAACTGAATCACTTAGTTCACATTTTCCGTTAGCTAACAGCTTCACGCTTCATTTTGACTACTGCAGGGTACACAGAGGGAACCTAGTGTTAGGACACTCCGCTCAGTTGTGGAGACATTTCATGTTCATTGATGAAACTCACCGCGGCTTCTGACAAAGGCGGACCGTGGAAAGCCTTGAGTTAATTCATATTTAGGGTGTATGGGGAGTTTGAAAATAAAACATTCCTTTAAGTTACGGTCGGCGGCAATGGCTTTGCATATTTCCATTGCTTAAAGATTTCATAAGAAAAACCCATAAGAAACAAAATTCTTAACAGTATTTCTAATATAAATGCAATATATATATATATATAATATTCGTCTTATCTCATAAAAACTTATGGAAATTAGCAAATGAAAAGGAAAGGCCGTGATAATAAACATATACCATTAGTGTAATACAAAAGAGTCTTTAGCTCGAGTATTTTTCCTTTCATGTGTACTTATGTATGTATGTATTTTTTGTGAGCCTTTTAACTGACAAAGAAATAAGTGGCTTCACGGTTTTCCCGTATACCGCTTGGTAGGCAGAGGGAACCTAGTATAAAGATACTCCGTTCTCCACCTCTCACCGTTTAATTTTCGAGACATTGCGTGTTGATAGACGGACCTCAACGTTGCGCTTGGTATTGTTACTTGAGCGAGATCATAAAAATAATTTATTCTCCCAAGTGGGAATAGCATCTGTATATATAATATACATGTAATATAAATATAAATAGAGGCCAGTCGTAGCGCAGCGACACGAAGTGTGACTATAAAACCGACTGGTTGTGGGTTCGATCCCCACTCGAGGAGATGAAATATTTACTTAAATTTATATTTTCATTTCTTCGCTCTGGTGTCGAGGCAAAAGCGCGGCGTTGAGTTCTGCCACTCAACACGCAATGCCTCCAAAATTCGGCAGAAAGTGGGGAACGGAGTGTCTTAACACTAGGTTCCCTCTGCCTACCCTGCTATGTGCGGGATATAGCGTGAAGATAATTTTATTTTTTTTTTAATTTATGTAATATAAATAATAAAATTTAAGAGAAAAAAAAATGGTGAATTATTTAGTCAGCCTCATTCTACACCTACTGTTGACTTCATACCGAAAATTCAAAAAGAATTTAAGCCAAATTACACTCCCATTTCCATTCATAGGTAAAAAAAAGAAAGAAATATTATGAATACAGAGATCCTAATTAAATACGTATTTTTCGTAAAGAATATTTTATCTTGATTTTTAAACTCAACGAGCCCAATATTTCGGAGGATTCTTTTCAGTATTTCTATTGAATGAGATAATTTTATTACAACGAAAAATAAATTATTGACGTCTGCAAATAGCCGCGGCACAGGGCCAAAGTGTGCGAGTGTAAATGCGACAGGTTGTTGGTTTAATATTCAATTGGTTTCACGCTGTATCCTTCACATAGCAAGGTACGCAGAGGGAACCTGAAAACCTAGTCTAACTCCAACAATTTAAGTAGTTTTTAAAACTTCTTTTCGAATTTAAAAATATATAGTTATATAACTCTATTTTTCGGCTAGAATCCAAAATATTGCATGTTCGTGAAACTCATCGCTTCTCTTTGTTTTTTGTACCAGAGCGTGAAAATGAAAATAATTAATTGAGATTAATGGATTAAATTTAACGATATAAAGTCAGCAGTGTGCTGCATTTTCAATTTGGCTCAATATTGTATATCTTTAATCTATGCTCCATACTACCGAATCTACAAATTTTCATCATCTCGTTATAACATCATTTCTTTTTATTAATCACTAGCGGCCCGCCCACGGCTTCGCCCGCTTAAAGTGCATGATTATTGATCTAATAAACAGAATTGACTGACAATTATATTAACTTCTAATAATAATATGATTTTTTTACTACATTATCGTAATTTCTATTAGGACATTGATTATTTTGAAATAAAAATATATATAAAGCTAATTATTTCTTATACGTATATTTTTGTGTAATATTACGTTCGTTTTACCTATGTAATGTAAGTTTCATCATGCTTTTAAAACTCTGTTAAATTTGCTGATGTCACTGAATTTTTTAATTCACCTTTTCAGAAAAAGCCTCACATGTTAAATTATTGATTTGAAGGATTCATAATATTCTTTGTAAAATAACTGTAATGATTGTACATTATTTGTTGCTATACAGTTTTTAAATTAGTTACATATATTATTAGCTAAATGTACAATTGGTAAATATGTAGTTATTACAAAGTACACGTAAAAATATTTTTTTTAGACATTTTTATATAGATTTATTTCAAACAAACAAACGACTATGTAATTATTTAATATTTCTTTGAAGATCAAACGATTACGACTAAAACTTAACTGTTATGATTTATGAACGTAACCTTCTCTAACAATTCAATTTTGTTTACTTTACTTTATTGTTTGTACTCTGGGCGATAGTGCTTTAAAAATATATATTTTTATCAACAGTCATATAACCCAGACGATTCGAATGTCATTCTTTAGCCAATAATCTTACCAGCGCGATTGCTATATAATATTCGCAGGCAAACTAATGCCTTGAGTTCATTCAAATGACGATAACTTTTTTTTTAATGAACCGATTTTGATGAACTAAACTTTAGGACTTACCTTGAGTTAATACAAAGCAATTGGTGAATTTTCAAGTAAATCAGTTTTGTACTTTCAGAGAAAAATGCGGACAAAAAACTATCGACAGACAGACAGACAGACAGACAGACAAGAAATTCAAAAGAAATATTTTTGCTTTCTATTATTCTTTTTAAGTATCCCTCTATCCATTTCAGTCAAAATTACTAAATGTACAGACAAAATATTTTTACTGTCTTATTATATATAGAGATAACATCTTGTTATCATTAATATAAAAAAGTTTATTTGTATAAATAAAAATATATAAATAATATACATACATTTCTTTGTTATGTACGAAAAAATGAATAGATAGAAAGATTTAGAGATTTATTTCTTTCCAACGAATAGGTATTGAACCCAAAACTGTCATTTATAGTCACTCTAATATTATATTTACTTACAAGGTATCAAGGTGGTCGTAGGTGGTGGTGTAGTCGTTGTCGTGGTGGTGGTAGTAGTAGTCGTGGTGGTAGTAGTTGTAGTTGTTAACACTGAAAACATTATGGTCGTTAGTATTTGTTTCTTTTATTTTAGCTAGAATTTAGGGTCTTTTTTAATGTTATTATTTTAAATTTCGAAGCTTGCTTGCTTGTTACCACTTATTTTTGTTGCTAGCAAGCATATAATAATTCCGAATTAACCCAATGAGAACGTATGGCTTAATTGGTCAGAGCACTTGGATGGTTTCCAAGACGCGCGAATTCAAACCCCGCTACGTTTAAATTTTTATGTTTTCGAAAAAGTACTTTTCTTTCCTAAGTGTGGAATAACACTTTAAAAATGCAAAGATATTTCTTTACTTATTGATGCTATGAAACACAAACTGATTGATCTGGTCAAGGTCGCAAAAGTCTACTGCATGCGGGCAGCGCAGAATCTCTCTTCGTGAAAATCTTTGGATGAGGTCTTTGTCCAGTAATGGTCTCTCCAATTGAATTAATTAAGGAAGTCAGTGATTACTAAAAAACTTATTTCCAATTTGAATCCAAAGCCTTCCAATTTTGGGAGATGGTGACAAAAATAGAGAGGAGTGGAAAACATGGCATTATATATTCTTAATTATCTCCCCTCTAACTTTTAAAATACTATACGATTATTACAATTTCTATCCTTTAAAATATTGACCAAATGACTCCACATTCATAAACTTAATCCGATTAAATCTTAAAACTTAATTACCAAAATTAAAAAGCACAATGGATTCTCCCGAATACACCCGCAATGTAAACTTTCCACGATAATTGACAATTTCGTCCTTCCCTTCTGACTATCTATCATTCATCGACCGTGAGAAAAACTGACACTTCATTTTTTATCCTATAATTTAAAATAATATTTACTTTTTTTCAATAAAAGCTCATAACCATCCTGTTAAAATGCAACGAATAAGATGAATTGGTTGTAATTTCATATAAACTTAAATAAAGTCATCTCAGTCAGAAAATTTACATCACCTGATTCTCCATTTTTATATTGGAAAAGTTATTTGTATATACTGACATCTCAACAGCTGCAGCGATTTTACTCATTACATTATATTTTAGAATATTTGGCTGTGGAAGTCAGAATTAATATTATACAGCTGAAGAGTGACTTAGGACGGGTTGCTTGAATCGAAAACTTCTTTGTGATTGATGATCCATTGAGAAAGGCCATCACATTTTTCGCTCCCTTGTTACCAAAATTACATGCAGTCAGCGTTTCATCGGGCACTTAGAATATATCATATTAAGGATCAAGTGGCATACATATGTAACTCTTAGTTATTTTTATTGGCAGCGCGAGCAAAGCAATAGTAAAAGCTAGTCATTTATTACACAAATGTTAAAAAATCACTTACTGTGTAAGTAAAGTTCAGCTTGAGATTTTCCCAAATTATTTTCAAGGACGCACCGATAAGCACCCGCATCGCTTCGCGTCATGCTCATAAGTTGTAGCGTTGCGATGTGCCGGTACCCTCTTGATGTCTTGCTTAGTCTATGTTTGGTTCCTAAATAAACATAGAAAATTTAATTTGTTTTTTTTTGATAGATATTAAAAGTCGACGTGGCGCAGCGGTGAACGTCGGTTGGAGTTTCGGTTCCCAATAGTTGAGCGTTCTTCCATTTAAGTCCTCAAAAATTAGGGACGAAGTGTGTAACGTAATGTTTTCTCATTAGGTTGTTTCTGAATAACCTAATATACGCAAGATACAACGAATATAAATATATTATTGTTATATTTGTGTTTTTTGTCTTCACGCTTTTTCCAGTATTTTATACTGCTTGGCGATTTTTTTCAGCTTCACAAATTTTCTCGTTTTATAGTTGATACAGATAATTTAGTATAAAAACACTCTGTTCTCCAATTTCCGCTGAATTCAAGAGACTGAAGTATTAAGTGGCGGAACTCAACACCGCACGCTGTGTTGTCAAAGTGAAAAAAATTGAACAAACTCATTTTCTCGAACCCTCATGTTTACGATCAGATGCATCACCACGACGGATTCTATTTCTAAATAGCTCTTTATGGTATTGTAAAAATTAATTTGAGAGCATCATTACCATCATAAATATTTCAATATTAATAGCAATGTGCAATTAATATTATTATTTCACATTTAACATTTAATAACGTTGCGCCATATATTTAGGTAGTCTAAAATTTAGTTTTAATTATACCTCTATATTTGACTGTGGCCAAGCTTAAATTAATTTTCATTGGAATTTCAGTTCTTTAATTTTTAGAGTTCTGTGCCTTAAAAAATCGGGCAAATTATAGGATCACTTTCATCTATTTTCTGTCTATCTATCTGTCAAGAGCGTCGCCGCAATGGCTTCATCAGTTTTTGCCGATTTAAGTAAATCATTATTAGATTTTTCATCACAAAATATACAAATGATTATACAGTTGAATGTGTAAACGAGTTGGCTTTTAGCATCGAAATCAATCATTGGACATGTTGGCGCCCGTCCAGAACTTAGACGTGGATGATAAACGACCAGTGATCATCACGGTGAAGACAATTTAAAACCCCTCGGATAATTTGTCAAACACTCATGAAAGTGTCATTTTAATGATTTTTTAACGTTGAAAAACTGTTTGGAATATTTAGTTTGTCTGGATATTGAGTATGAGGTGTTAGTTTGTTTGATACTTGCTTGAGAGAATATTTATGCTTCTATACTAATATTATGAAGCAGAAGATCTATTTATTAAACCTTGTAATCAGGTACTGGGAATGTAAGTTCTAATCAAAAAAATATTTTCTTTTGGATGGTCTATTTGTCGAGGTATCGGCTACCACGATATCTATAACAGGTAATCCATTCTATGTGTAACTGTAGTGTGATGTGTTCAAAAAAATTTTTTTTTCTTCTATTGAGTAGTTCGTTTTATTTTAGATACAAAATTATTGAAGGAACTGAACCCCTTACCAACCCCCTTACAGTCAAACGCTATCGCTCGAGGCTTTTCTAGTAACATTTTCTTACATTTACAGCAGGAAAATATATTACAATTACTTACCATTAACCAACCTCTGCTCGCCATTCAATATCCAATGTACCTGCGGAACAGGATATGCTTCGCCAGTACAGGATAGAGTCACAGATGTACCCGACAGCGCACGTAACGCTGCCCGCCCTGCCCATACCGTGGGTGCGACTGGGGATAATAGGCATATTTAATAAACTGGATGGAGGTAGGTATGCAAAGGGTGTCTTAATCGGAACGGAGTGTCTTACACACTCCGTTCCGATTAAGACACTTCCGAGCTGCGCTGAATTCTGGAGGCCTATAATATCTTGATACCTTGTGAGTGACGTATATCAGTTTCGGTACCAGATCGAGGAAATGATAATAGTCAATATGTCATATCCCCAAGTGGTAATCGAACCCACAAAAAGTCACGCCACGACTCACCCAAGACGTAATATCTGAACTGAAGAACATGAATATAAAGTATATGCAGGTTCTTTTATTTCAATATTTTCGCGTTTGCAATTTGTGCATACGACTGCCCTTTTTTTAATCAACTTCTATAAAAAAGGAGTTTATAAATTCTACTGCAATTTCTTAGGGTTTCGTATCTATTAAATAGGAAACAAAAAAATATTTGTAAAAACAAAAACCCCGACTGCAGAAGACTAAAAAGGAAATAAACAAGCCCAATAGTTTATTAGGATTAACAGTCGGGACCTCTTTAAATTATGCAGGATTACTGGTAAAGATTTTATTGATTGTAGAACTACTTATAGGTCCCGACTGTTAATTCTAATAAACTATGGCAATGACAGTCATGATATACTTTTTTTAAATTTTCGTATTGAGTTCTTGAATTTGATACCCATATTATAGTATTCGAAATGTAAATGTATTTTTCACTAAGTCCAATGTCATCCCACAGCCAGCCGCCATGGTTGTTTTTTTTTAACGTCACTTATCTAAGAACACTTGGGCTGCTAATACGAATCTAACATACATACATACATACAAGATACGCGCAAAAAACCTAACCCTCTTTTAGCAGTCGGGAAAAAGGAACCCTTATAAGGTAAGATCACTTTGCTGTCCGTCCGTCTGCCTGTCTGTTTGTCTGTCAAGAGCGTTTATCTCAGGAACGCTTATAAATATGGAGTTGAAATTTAAACCATGTATATGGTATATCCGAGTATTCGGATCTACAGTTCCTAGATTTTCTGAAAAAATCGTATTTCTTAAAAAAATATATATTTGTTTATATCGCAAAAAATACGTATTTCGACAATATTAAGGGAGTCATAATTATATGAGGGCACTTCCGGTTTATCTAGAATTATGCAATTTGGCAGTTAGCATCTATAGGTAGCACTATTTAAGGAAAGCATCTAAAAACTATACGTTTGTGGTTAAATCCTAATTTTTTTTTTCTTTAAATTAAAAGGAAGACAAAATTTGGTATTTAAACCGCTAGCTCAAGTCAGTTTTCAGATGAAAGGGCTCTGGCTAAGGTAAGCTTGAATGTCAGAAAAAGCTCGAGAGATTCAATATTTCTACGGAAGCCTTAGTAGGCGAGCCAGACTCGCGCTTGCCCCGTTCTTTTATGTTTATTACCATAAGACTTTTGACTGGAACAAAAAACTAAGATTTTTATTTTTTAGCTAGCGCTTCCCGTGTGGTCCCTTTTTAATTTGGTCCATTTCTGCCAATGGTATCCATGAGAAAATTAAATTAGTCCTATATTTGTCAATTAACTATGTGCGCGACAAATCAACAATTAATTGTTGATTTATTGGAAAGGATATACTTCAAGTATATGCTTACAATTCAATACAATCCAATAAAGTAGTATGACAAAAGTTTAGTTAGATTCTGATAATCCATTATCATCTCTGGTTCTATCTATCTGGTTGAAATCAATTTTTTTTTGTTGAAAATTATTTATACAATAAATGTAAATGACCAATAGCTTAAATTGAATTCTAATAATTAAACAGTGAAATGTACAGTATTTTGCGGTTTCAAAACAAAAGAACATTGAAACTTTTAAATTGTAGGATTAAATAGCGGTGGCTTCTCGTTGCATTTCAAATGAAATTGACAATAAAATAACACGCTCCGTCGACTTTGACGTCCGCTTCGAAAGTGTTGAGGTTTTTAAAACGTGATTAATTTGTTGGAAATCAGTATGAACGGAATTTGTTTATATTTTTATTATTTTTAACTTCACGGTGTATCATGCATAACACAGGGTAGGCAGAGATAGCCTAGTGTTGTTTTACCTTGTTACCCGAGCAAGCAAACAAAAAAGGATCATTCCTTGAATAGAAATCGAACTCAGAACTAGTTATCTTAATTTTACAATAAGTCGCTTTGCCGCTTCCACACGATAACTTTGTTTTTATATTTTTATTTTTAAATTCTAAAGGCACACATATAGAAAAGAAAAGAATATAGAAAAGAAGGTATGTCACGGGATTTTTTATTCTACTTTGTAATCGATATTAGCTTGACGCTTTTTCTATCTCAGTAGGATGGGCAGAAAAAACCCAATGGTAGAACATTCCGTTTCATACGCAACATCAAATTTTACATTGTTAAATGAGTGACAAAACCAAAACCTGAATAGGAAATGGGAATGTTAAATAATAATTTCTTCGTGTTTACTTACCGTAGGAAGTTGTCACTGAGCACATGATATCTCAAAAATTGATCGAAAATTAGGGAATCAAGTGTCTTAATAACTAGGTTCCCAGGTTCCCTCTAGCTATCCTGCTGCCTACTGCTGTGCAGCATAAAGTGTAAAGCTAAAATAGAATTTATATACAAATGACTCACACATAACGTTTATTTGTATCCTCTTGCTAACAGATGGCGGTACACCGTTCGTGGCGATACAGAGATACGCACCAGATGTAGTTCTCTCTATTCCAGTCAGATTCAACCATTCGCCACTGTGTTTTGATACTGGAAAAATGTTTTTGAATTAATATAAAATCTATATATATAAAAGGACATGTACTGACTGACTGAGGTAAGACGCACGCACAGCCGTAACCGCTGTGCGTAGAAACGGGAAATTTGGACAGATGTTCATTTTCATAATCTGGACATCCACTAAGAAGGGATTTTAAAAAAATTTAACTCTAAAGGTATGAAATTGGGGTTGAAAGCGGCGAAATCGGCACCGATTTTTATAAAATTTTAAATTCAGACTGTTAAAAACATTTCATTGAACACGTATTTTATGGTTTTTTAGAATTCACCCCCTAAAAAATCAAATAAGTTTTCACAACTAGCAGAGAGTAGAGAACGTATTCTCTACTCAATAAGTAATATTTGGAAAATTGGACGGAATGTGGGAAACGGAGTGTCTTTACATTAAGTGCCTTCATTCTACGCGCTTAATAAAGAGTAAAGTTTATTTTTCTTTAAACTATGTGCCTATTAATTTGAATTTTACTTGAAAATACTTGAAGACTTCACGATTTTGAGCGAAATATGAAGACCGATTGAGTGAACTCTCGCTTGAACTTTATTCGAACTGTCAAACTTCGACATCCTTTTCAGAATTATAATTGCTTTCAAAAATTTTTTCGCCTTTATTAGTTATAGTTCGTTAATTTTATCAAAAATCTAATATATTTTTGTTCCTTCGTGAAACTTTACCGTCTCAAGTCCTTTAATTATGAAGCCTTGGCTCTTTTCTTAAACTTCATAATTTCCGGAGTGATTATTATTAAAGTTGAACTTTTAAAGTTTAAGCTTCAAAAGTTTTGTTTAAAATGAGACTTTTCATTTTAAGATTACTTATTATAAAAATAAATAGGAAAAAACTTAAATTTCCAACAATGACATAAAGAACCAAAGACAACAATACGATTTATGATGAAAAAATTTAAATCATAATATTTTTATATATAAATTATGTTTTAGTATTTTTTTATAATTATTGACAAAAGTATCAAATAATAAAATTAGCTCGATCTATCCATACTAACGGTAGAAATTCTTTGTCCATCTTGGACGGTTTCAAAGGAGCGTGGATGCGAGTACTAGTCCGCTACTTCAACATTTTTATACCTTTTCTAAAAATATGAGCACAATAATTGTTTTAAATATACATTTTAATATCTTGTAGTCTCTAATACAAAAAAAGATATAGTCAAATTGTGTCAGTTATAATAATTTAGGTGCCACCGTCGCACAATTGTATGGTCGATGATTGTGTCTGAAAGTTCAATAAGAAATAACAAAAATTTGAGTTTGAGGTCGTCGTTACGTCGGTTGTAGGTTCGATTCCCATTTGAGAGAATGATTATATATTTAAATTATTTTTTATTTCCTTGCTCACGTACATATTCAGAGTATGAAGTTGAGATCTTCCACTCACACATGCAACGTCTTGAAAAATGTGTAGAAAGATGGAAATGAGTTTCACAACACTAGGTTATCCCGGCCTATGCTATACGGGAAAAAGTGTGTAGCTGTTTTTATAAATTTGAATCAAAAGTAACATACAAAGTCCTTAAATAAAAAAAGAATGAAAGTGCTCCTAAATACGCAAAATAAAAGTTTTAATATGCAAAGTAACTCATTACGATTTATTTACATCTGTACCTGAATGCTTCGCGTGATTTTCTGTTGTTTCTATATAAAAATTTGTAGTAAAACTTCAAAAGTGACAAACTCCGCAAAGTTTGGTTTGAGCCCGGAATGCAAATTAGCTGAGTTTACATTCAATTTGCTACCGCTGGCTGTAAAGTTGCCACTTTGTTTACTAAACTACCTATACGGTCATGTTTACTTTGCATTATTTATAGTTTTAGCTTTACTTCCGTATTTATAAGGATATAATAAATTGATTCTAGGGTTAAGATACTCCGTTCTATTTTTTCTGTACTATTTTAAAGGACAGGTTTTTGCAAAACGTGCCCATAAGTTCCGACACTCTCCACCTCATATCCCAAAAATAGTTAATGTTGCGAGTGGAGACCTCACCCACAACAGCCATATGCTGGTCAACAGCGCCATTTCAGCCTCAAAATATAGATAACGATAAAAAAATATGACATCAAAGGAGATTCAAACCTTCAACCACTGCTATTAAAGTCAGACACTTTTCAACTCATCCACGCTGGCATCTCATTATTATAATCTACAATACAAATGGTTAATACTTTGCGTAGAACTCTGCCTTAATGAGCCATTTCGTGGAGATAACTAGCATTTCATTCTAAAGTTCGCTGATAACAACTTTTGTTAGCAAACTACGACTATGATTTAGTTTGGATTATTGTTGTGATAAGAGGTGTATTGTGTTAGATACTAATGGCCTTGTGTGGGTTTGATTGGAGGCATTGTGCAATGGAACTATTAACTAGCGACAGATTGTAGGTTCGACTCCCGTTAGAGGATATGAAACATTCACAATCATTTTCTTGCTCTGGTAACGAGATAAAGCGTTTCACAACTCAATATGCAATGCATCTAGAAGTGGGCGGAATATAGAGAACGGAAGTGTCTTGATGGGATGACTGTATAATACTAAATACATAATATGTATTTATGCATATATTATATGCTATTAATCCGGTTTAATAATTTCATTTAAAATATGTAATAAAATAAATAAATAAATCAGCGTCACGCTGTATCCCGCATACTGCAGGTAGGCAGAGGGAACCAACAACTAGTGTTAACTCTTATAAATAATAAACACAATACTTAAAACAATAGTTTTCAAAAGTATTGTCTATTTATCAGTTTGTCTGTTTGTCTGTGCAATTTAAACCCAGAAACAGCTAAACCGATTTTAGTACTGTTTTCCTTCCCGTTCCCGTTCCCTCAAGTACTCAAACTCTCAATTAGTCGTTTTATTTTAATAGATTCACAAAAAATATTCAATTCAAGCCAGTACTTTCTGAGATAAGCGCGTTCAACCAAACAAACTCTTCAGCATTTTAATATTAAGTATAGATTCAACATTTTACCACAGTCAATACAAATTAAATCGTACGTAAGTAGCGTTATGAAACACTGTTAATACATTAACACAATTTAAAATTACAATAATAAGCTTTAAGTTTAATTTAAAGCTCATTGACGTATATTGAACCGGTTAGAGAATGTACGAGCTTTTATTGTCACAGCTGTCTTCGTATTATTTCAGTTCGAGTTTCAGGATATCCGTGTCAATATTCCCTTGTGATAAATAAAATATTTGATTTCGAATAAAATATATATTATCGTTGCAATTTTTAGGATGAATATATAAATTTTATAGCAAACTAGTGGTCCCACGCGGCTTCGCCTGATTATTTAAATGTACTTAGGGAAAATTGGTTGACTACTTTTAGTATGATTATCATGATCCCACGTGAAATCCGGGATAGTAAAAAGCTTATATGATGCTCCACAACCTCCTATATATTTCAGTGAGTCTTATAAAAATTGGTTCAACTACTCCGAAGATTAGGCCGAACAGACAGAAAGACTAACAAAAAAAAATTAAATTGTTTGCTTTTTTGTAATATCATTTAAATAATATTTATATGTACTTAAAAAAACAAGCTCATTTTTATATCATAGATAGACACTTCAATTTTATTTTTGATGGATTTTAGCTTCACGCGTATTAAGCATAGGTACAACCGCAGGCAAAGGGAAACAAGGGTAATATAAATTCCGTTCCCCCATTATCTGGCTTAACTTGTGTGTTGTGTTGTGGAACTTAACACTGCACTTTTCTTATTTTCAGAGCGAGAAAATGAAAATAATTCGATTGAGAATTGAACCCATAACCGTCGCGTTTACAGTCAGACGCTGTGCTACTAAACCACGATTGTCTCGCACGGCACATAATATTTTAAAATGAAAACGGTGAGATTTATCGCTGGAATCGTCTTGCATTTTCAATAAAAGACGGTAAAAGGAAACATCTTTGATCTCTTTCCATTTTATACGAGTATATAAAAAAAGCGAAATTTACAAATTGTATCATATTGTATTTTACCTTCACGCATATAAAATGTGTATGAAAAAGTCTATACATTGTTTCCTTAAAAGCCTCAATAAAAACAAATATTCTATATAAAGTTCTTTTTCCTGATATAAAAGGGAGTAGATATATGTATATATATATATGTTATATATTCACATTTTACGATAATCTTAATGTCAGATTGTAATGGAGCGCTTGTCGGATTATCTTTCAATCCTCGAGAGATCTTTCCCTTTTTTTATTTTAATGTACTGTGTTGTTCTTGTTTTTATAGTCGTCTTTTTTATTGTTACAGCCGCACTCAGAAATATTCATTAGTGTTTGAGTGATATTAAATAACGAGACGGAAAATGAAATGTTTTAATTGTGTTATATATCGTATACTCGTACATACATATCATAAACAAAATTTCAAAATTTCAATGGTTAAACTAGACTGTGCCTAATTATAAGTTTATTTTAGTACATAATTAACGTCACGAGGCTAAAATTTAATTAGCTTGTATTAAAATTGTCACCTACTGACTACTGCTTCCTAACTGTTGCTGTTGCTGATACAATATATTTTTTTCAGCCTCATATGTAGCAAGGCAGAAGTAGCCTAGTGTTACTCCGCTTCCTACTTTCCGCCGATTTATATTGGCACTGCGGGTTAAGTTGGAGAAAGCACACATAAAAGCCGCGCTTTGTCCCGACAACAGAGAGAAAAAAAGAAAATATTAAATATTTAATTTCATCATAAAACAATTAAATTAAAAAATCGAATATTTGTTATTTTCATCATCGGGCATTTTTGTGATGTTGAAAGTATTCACAATAGATCACTCGGTTTTGAATTTCTTACCATTATTGGAAGTATTGCCAGTTTTAAACTTTATATTATAACACTTTTTTATCTGTAAACCAAGATAAAAAAATCTGTAAAACTGTGAACTATTTTACTCACATTTTCATAATTGAAAAACATGGTAATTAAGAATAATTTCTTACCCAAAGTCTGATTGTCCATTTTAAAATGCCTCGAGTCCTCTCGTCTCCAAGTCACAGCAGGTGGAGGTACGCCGGAAGCAACGCAGCGGAGAGCAGCGTTATCACCTTCCTTTATCAGCACTTCACCACTACTAGCCTCGTCGTCGATGTCTGGTGGCACTGTAGACAGTTGTTAGAAATATACTTACTATAATCAGAAGTACTTTTTTTTAACTGTAATTTGTATCCCATATATAGCAGAGTAGGCAGAGAGAACATACAGCTAGAGCGTAGTATGTAGAGCGAGCTAAATAAATAAATGGAATCGAACACACAACCATCACGCGTATAGGCAGACGCTGTGCCGATGGTCAACAACGCCTTAACAAATACTCATAATATAAATTCAAATTGATTAGTTAACTAAAACTAGTACTAGAGAAGACTAGTGACAGACACGCGGCTTCGTCCGCTTATACTAAATGATAAATTAAAGCCAAGTGAAAGAAAATCTTCACGGAAATTGTATTATTCCGATATATAAACCATAATACTATAAAGTTTCATATACATCCGTTCTGTAGTTTTTGCGTGAAAGTGAAATAAGCATAATCACAATCTGACAAATCTGACATTTATAATATTAAAAGGAAGTAGAATGTGATATGATATATAAAAATCATGATATACAGATATAAACGAAGCATCTATTATAAAAGTTTAACAAAATTATACGACCTATCGTTTATAACGTGCTTTTGTAGAGAATCTCATTCAATAATACACTTTGTGAGATATGGCCAGTAATTTGGGTCATTTTTTACGTGCCACCATTTATTTGGCAGTTTCGGAGCTCCACTCTCAATGCCTCAATGCCTACTTACGACTTTTGAGTTATATAGAAGTTGTATTTTACAAAAGAATTTATATTCTTTAATTTCTGTTTTATATTTTTTTGGTTACACAATATTATTTGAACTGAGAAAAGTAAGAGACTATTTGTTAAATGACTAAAGAGTATTTTACCCTTAAATACCATATGGGTGGAAAAACATCCAGGTAGATTTGGTTTTTAGTTGCGCGCAATTATATCACAGCTTTAAGAAATAAATATTTATCACACTTCAGAATTATAAAATCCTTTTTTTAATTATGTTTCTTCAACAAATTTAAAATACGTTTTACTTTATAGGTAGATCTTAAAAGGATGCTTTTCAAACGAGTAGCTCCTATGTAAAAAATCTATTTTTATTGGGTATTATTTTCGTGCAAACTAACATTTTGGCATATTGACAAGAACATACATAAACATATTCGGGCGAATTGAGAATCTCTCTCTGTTTTGAAGTCGATTGAAAATGAGAACATCTCTTTTTTGAAATTGGTTGAAAAAAAAATGCAACGATAAGGGAGCTCACTTCTAAAATTAATTTTAACAATATTTTTCTATGTAACTATTACAGTACATTTATATTTTCTACAAAAAAATGTTGCAATTCCAACTGGATTCCATAATCTAACCAAACTATCCTGGAAGGAATGGAATGGAATTTGAAAGGATACATCCTTTCAAATAAGAAAAGAATCATCGGAATCGGTCGGCGTGATATTAAGTTATCGCGCACATACATTATGCAATTTTAAGACTTATATAATTTTCTCATAGACACTATTGTAAGAAATGGACTAAAAAAAAAAGGAGACATCAGCACTAGCTTCAAATGAAAATACACCACTCAACAGGCAACGCCTCAGATTTCAGCGGAAAGAGGGTAACGGAGGTGTCTTAATGGGAATTGAGTGTCTGAACACTATTTTGCCGAGTTCTATCTGCTTACTTGTTATGTACGGGATAAGGCGGGAAAAACAAACTTTTATATAAATAAGCATTCGTTTATACATTTACAGTCAGAGTCGAGAAGCGTAAAGGAGATTCATTCACCCCCACATAAAATAAATACAGCACTGGCAGTTTCGAAGTTCTCCTAAGTTTATTTAAGATGGTTCTCCTTCCGGAACTACTCGTGCTCGCTAGCTTCCTGAATGTTTATCATTGACATCATAACTTTTGTTCGTAACTTAGAAATACGTTCCATCTTTTACAGATATCGAGTTTTAGAGTGTTTGATCTTTGAAAGGTAAGTACAGCGTGCTAAGAAGTTTTGCAATATTTTTAAGTTATAGTTTTTTTAACTTCACGCTTCGTCTGGTTCATAGCAGGCAGATGGAACCTGAAAACTCTTGTTAAGTCACTTCCGTTCCCCACTTATTTTGTTTATTTTTTTTTATTAGACTTTAGAACTCGTCCGTTACTAAGTAACTGATAACACACAGACGAAACTACTCTACTGGACTAGAGAGGATTGTTTTAAAAATTGCTACAGGAACGGAAATAGATGAAATTTTCCAATTTACGTAATTCACATTAAAAAATTGCGGGCGATGAATAGTTTCCAAAAAACATAAAATTTACTTCCATGATTTCTCAAAAAAATTAGTTATAATATCTAATGTCTAAAAAAGACAATGAATAATAATAAAATACATTCATAAATACAATATAGAATTATAAAGTAAATAAAACATAAACATTCCCCGTAACAGCACATAAAATAAAATAAAGAACTATCTAAACTGTACACATTTCACGAAACAATTTCAAATATAACATTATCTTTAGCACGACTAGGAGTCATAATAAACATTCTCAACAACCACTTGGTGCTACTGCATTCTACAGCAGTTACTGTATAAAAGTTTTGTAAATGAATGCAAAAAAATGGCAAAAATAAATTCAAACAATGCAGTAACACTATGCAGTGTTTTTATAGTGTTGGGTTTTTAAACTGAAATCGTATACAACAGTCCTTTACTGTGACTAATGGTATTTTATTTCTCCGTATATTTTGCGGTTAGAGATATTATTGTTCTATATATTCTTTTTCTACTAAGCATACTTCTAGATAGATTTATATTTTTTGTTCAATTCTTTCAAATACCAGACGGTTTTGCTTTATAAACACAAAATTTCCATAGTCGTGGAACAGTGGCATAACGTGTAACCGTAAACACGGCGTTTGTGAGTTTGATTCCCACTTAGGGAAATAAATTATTGAATATTTTATTTTACTTGCTCTAGTAACAAGACGTTGAAGACGTGACGTGAAGTTAAATATAGAGAGACTCACCAACAACTTGCAATAAATGCGTTTGACTCATCATAGGCTCGGTGTTGACCTGGCACATGTATCTGCCGCCGTCTGCCGCGCTCACATCCCGCAGGCCGAGCGTCCACGCCCCGTCTCCATGTTGGACACTGATACGGTGGTTCTTAGTTATCACGTGACCGGCTATTGTGAGAATTGTCTGGGTGTCTACTCGGAGCCACGCCACCTGTTTGGTTAGTGTTAATAATTTTAATTATTTTTAGTATTAAATAGTCTAGTTTTTAGTCTAGTTTGACCTAGTCTTAGTCCTAGGTTCCCGTGGTTATTTATTCGATAACTGGCGTTGAGTGGAAAACGGAGTATTAAAACACTAGGCTCCCTCTGCCTACGCTGCTATTTGTGGGATACAAGGTGAAGCTAAAAAAATGAAAATTTACACAATTATTTTCCTTATTATTACATCCAACGAAATTATTTGACTTTCGATCTACTCTTAAAAAAAATCTATGTATAAAAAGACCTTTTTTCAATATTTTGTATCATTACTTTCATTATTTATTTCTAGCAGTTGATATAATAATTGTATCAACTCGCAAATGGATGCCAGGTGGCATTTTATTCAAGAGTCGCGACTACGGACTCTTTAAAATTACTTGAATCGTCGAGCTCAGAAATATAAAAAACGTAACGTAAATTTGTACTTGGACACTCTTTCTTTACAAAAATCTCGACTGAAGGATAATAAAAACAACTGAAAAGTTTACTAAGTCAACGTTCGTATGTAACGTAGACATGCTAACAACATAAATAAGTTGTAACAAGCGTATAAAAATTTCAACAAATTAAGAAACGACGTAGCTTGATGAAAGCGTATGGCTTACTGGTCAGAGCACCTGGTCGGTTTCCAGGAGGCGCGGGTTCAAGTCTCGCTACGTTCAAATTTTATACGTTTTCTTAATAAGTATTCTTTATGCTTTATTACGCATTTCAGGATAAGCAGAGGGATACTAGTGATACACTTGTTTTCTGATTTCCACCATATTTACGGGACTCAACTCCACGCCATCTTTTCCTTGTTACTAAGAAAGAGCAGAGCGGAGAAATTAAAAAAAAGAATTCACTCATGTAGGAGTCGAACCCACAACCTTTGCGTTTACTTTAGCTGCCATAACGGCCTTAATTAATAACAGTTTCAAAAATATGTGGAAATCAATGTAACAAATCTAAAGTAAATACGACGATCACATCATCAACTCCAAACAAAGTCATGCAACAATCAATCAAAACATCATCACACCATAAAATTAAGCAGAAGCTTAAATAAAAGTTTCGGAGAGGTCAATTTTCACAACAGTCCAACCCAATTGTTTGGTTGCTCTTGATAAATGATGTAGAGTTTTGTCGAGTCGAATTTAATTTTTCACCGATCATGTTTTATTCAAGCTTCTATTATAAATGGTTCGGACATAAGGCTCGCTTTATAACAGGAAATATCCGGAAAAACTCGGAAATATACATTTTGGGTGACTTTCTTAATCTTTATTTAATGGCGATGCTTTTTGCTGTTTAACCTTCTAAAATTTGTAGAGACAAAATATTACTTCTTTTTGTTAGATATATGGAATTGGTAATACGATTTCGTGACTTCAAATTCAATACATCCATCGATGTTACGGTGCAGTGAAATAATTTTAATCATAAATTTTAAAGATAGAAAAATATTTAAACGACGACGACGGACTCGAAATTGCGCCTCTATCTCTCTCTATCTCTATCTGTATCTCTCTCTGCAGAGATGCCAAGAACATTCATAAGTTGTGACAAACGATTGATTGATTGATTCCCATTCATTAGTAAAAATAATAGTAACTTCAACATGCATTACTATAGTTTTACACTAAATTGTAAGTTTATTCGCATATGAATGCACTGTGGTTTTATTTATTTTTCAATGTATATATTATATAAAACTTCCAACAATCAAAATAAATTTAAATACTAGAAGCGACTGTAGAGACATGTTTTAAGTAATTTTGCCTGATATTTCAGTTCCTCACAATATCTTACAATATCATATCGGAAAATACTGGAATTTAAAACTAAAAATTTACCTAAACATAACTTAAATATGTAACTAGTGCTTGAAGCATTTTTGGGACCCAATAATAGATCTAGTTTTTCTCACATTTTGATTATATAAGATCATTTTTAATTATATTGCTATTAACTTGCGTTACAGGTTTATCAATGTTGGGAAAATGATGATGATGATGATGATTCAAATTTAACTTTTTTAATTTTAAGAGGGGATTGAACCCTCAATTACCATGTATACAAAAAGACTTTTCAAATATATCAAGACAAGATAATATAGAAAAAGATTAGCAAAATTATTTTTACCTTAAAACCTTGTAAATTATCGACTCTACATGTTAAGGCCGCGTCTCTTCCCACTGCTACTGTGACGTTTGATCCAGGACCCACGAAACGTGGTAAATCTGTAACAAACAAAATGTTAAAATATTTTTTGTTGAACTTTTTCAATTTGATTTGTTTACACATTTATATTTATAGTATCTCTTAGTGTCGTACTCTTGAAGGTTTTCACAAAGATATTTTAATAACGAACAGAACTTGTGGTCATCGTGGTGCAATGAAACAGCGTCAGATGCAACATTTGTGAGTTCCATTCAGCCTGTGGATTCTAGTTCCACAGAGAAATTAAATATATTAAATAAATTAATCAAACCGGATTAATAAGAATCTGGAAGAGGAAAGTGGAGATCGAACATTAAGTCTCTCTTTCTACCCTACTACATGCGTACATGCGATATTGCATATAATTAAATAAAGTTGAACAAAATTTAAATAGTGTAACAAACACATATATATAGCCTCATATACACATAAATTACCCAAAACATTATTAACATAGTATTATTACACGAAAAAAATATACTCAAAAAATTATTGTAGAGTAAGTAAGAAAAATATATTTTTCTTTGCCTATTCTGAATTCAACATAATAATGTAGAAATATAACATAAATAAAGTACTTTACGAGTACCTGCGAATAAAATATCGTCAAAGTTTCAACAAAACGTGGGTCTCTCTCTCTCTAGCTTTGGTTAAAAATATTCAGATATAATTCATGTCAAAAATTTTCTAAACTTCATAATTTATTGTTCGCTATAACGAGTGTAAAGGCTTTTTGCAGCTGGACTGTGTGAATATTTATCATGAATTTCTATATTTTTTTATGTGTTTTGTATGCGAATTGAGATTATTTTATGGATTTGATTATATAAACTATTAACTATGGCAAAATTCAAATCTACGTTTTGTTCTTTGCTTATAATTCTGATAGTAATATTATTTAAATTTGATGAGCTGAACTATAATGTGAATATACTGCTATATATGGGATTGTGGGTTAGTAGCAGACTGACTCTCTGGCATCTTTTTATCAGTTACTACACTACTATATATCCATTATGAGCAGATGCACATCCAGCGTCGTAACTATAAGCGCGGCGGTTTTGGCCGCTAAAACTAAAAAGTCACTGAAAATAACGCTTGAATGTATTTAACTAATAAAATTAAAAAAAAAATTAAATCAGCTTCACGTTGTATCCCGCACTCAGCAAGGTAGAGGGAACCTAATTTTAAGATACATCGTTGCCCACTTTCCGCCGAGTTCTGGAGGCATTGCGTGTTGAGTGGCGGAACTCATTGCTGCGCTTTGCCTCGACACCAGAGCGAAGAAATGAAACTACAAATGTAAGTAAATATTTCATGTCCTCGAATGCGGATCGAACCCACAAACAGTCGATCTTACAGTCACACTTTGTGCCCCTGCGCCACAACTATCCTTTAAATTAAACTAATATTTACAAATATTAAACCAAGCCTATTAATATAAATCTTGTAATCTCTGACCCACGACTGGTCCTCTCAAAACAGATCATACGAACTCTAACATGTAATCCCGAGAGAGCTTATTTAGTAAAATGTACTCAGTCTTGAAATATTTACCTGACCCTTACCTTACCTAAGCAAATTGGGCGTTTCACCCTTACAATGATATGCCATTTTTCACACAAAAAACTCCCCTGAGGAACCCTACTACATTTTCTAGTAACATAGTCGTGAAGAGCGTGAATCGTCAATCGCTCCCCAGACAACTGAGGCAGAAGAATATGTAAGCGGAAACTATTGGTAATCTCGCTCTTAAGTGTTTGGGTTAAGGTTGATGGAATTAGCATAAATTGGTCCCTATAGGGGACAGTACTGCTGGATATGGTAATTTTCGTCTTAAATGTAATTGGGTTTTTTATGCATTTCTTGTGTTACCGACGTTAGGAAGAAAATGGCCATAAATCATTATGTTATCATACATAGGGTTTGCGTGTTAAATTGCGTACTTTAACGCCGCGTTTTATCATAATATTAGTCTAGGAATATAAAAAAATTAAGATAAAACAAAAATTACAGCATTTTGGCTATATTTCATCACATTTTTTACTACACCCCTGGTAAAGTATGGAGGCTAAAATATTTACATAACGTACGCGCAAGGTACGACTGCCATTTATAACCGGAGATTTCTTCAAACTAAAATACACGTATAATACAGTGTCGAGGATTTATTCTCTTTATGCGAAACGTTTAGGACTTTATGGTGCTGCTTTAAATATACTGTTTTTAATTTTTTTTGGTTTTCCAGTTATATTCCGCATATAGCAGTGTAGGTAGAAGGAACCTAGGGTAAAGACACATCGTTCTCTATTTTCCGCCTAGTTTTTGAAACATTGTTGAATGGCAGAATTTGAAGCTACGGTTTGTTTTGTAAAAAAAATCCAAATAAAAGAATAGGATTCCAAAAGTATACGAAGGTTGTAACAGTATGTACCACGGATATAGGTTGAAAATAAATAAATAAATAAAATAAAATATGCATGGCAATACACATAAATAACATAGTTAATTATGTATAATACAAACTATATATTTTTGATACCATATTAATCGAGACGAGTTCGTGTATTGTCGTCCCGAATGTCGCGACCGTCGTTCCGTATATATAGGTGGTGGTGATGCTGGAAGGCAGCGGTCGAGTCGAACTCTAAAGTACTACGGTACTAATAAATATGATGCACATAAAGACTCGTACCAAATGTATAATGAATATAATATGATAATTCGAAGTCTATAATGGCACGATCTTTTAGGATCGAATTCCTTATAAAGGAATTATATGTGTAGGAGCGACACATATTATGGATTAAAGTTATCTTTGACCAATGTTATAATATTGAATGTTGCTTGACGTCGCGGAAGCTGACGTGATGGGCTTATGCGAACTGTTGCAGTGACATTAACTATGTCGTGGCTGATGCCGTCTCGCAGTACGCTCGCGGTACGTAAGCTATACTTGTATGGCGTTAGCCATTGATATATTGAATACCACCTCTACGACTTGGTATTCGACTAGTGGGTGTGTGGTGCTATTTTATGTCCCAGCTCCGGTGTATGTAGTAGTGTCCGCTCGTCTCATACGGTAATTCACGGTGTAGGGCGGGGCGGTGCCCGTACTCTTTCTTCCTTTTATTATAACTAGTTCGCAGTTATAGTGGAGAGGAAGATAGGACGCGCTCTTGGCTTTTCTTCGGACGAGCTTCGAGTTATGACAATATCATATTGTCGAGTTTCCAGTTATGTAAATAACTGACACAAGAACAACTTCTGATGGCAAATATATTATTAAAGCGATACCTTCTAATGGCATAACATAAAAATCTTAATACTGTTACCTCTGAAACTCTAAAAGATTTTGGGTTCTTCACGATCACAACTATAGACGGTTCTAACCACTAGACACATCACGAGCCAAGGCATTATTTATTAAATAATATTCTCAAAGGAGTTTGAGATAACAGTTACAAGGTAATAAAAAAATAAACGAAAATATTGTATCCAAACTTAAATTAAATAAATTCCATATTTTGATATCCATTTAACCAGGCGCACTGGGTGGATAAAGGCATGTATATTTATATAATTTACTGGTATGTACTACACACAACAGAAAAAAGTGTAATAACCATTTACGAGAATGAATTTTCATTTCGTAAATACATTAAAGTAACTAATTAGTTGCAAAATGCTATACGTAAAAAATAAAGTTGTTGGTTACGTTTGCGGTAACTGTTTAACTTTATGGACAACGATTTTGTTGTATATTTAACTATACATGTAATTTAATGTGTTTCTTGCTTAGAGGCCGCAAGCAAGAAGGCAAGCGTGACAGATGTGGATTCGATTCCCACCCATGTGATGGAACTCAACGCCGCATTTTAGCTTACCAATATAGGTATAGGATAGTAATTTAAGTTTACTTATTTCCCCGGTTGAAGATCGAAGCTATAACCAATTCATCTACAGCCAAATACTCTTTGACTGATCCGCGATGGCGTATAAAATGAATAGTGCATTTAAATACATTGACAAATAGCCCTCTAGAGCAATCTAAATCAAATGATTACACAATTACAGTTATTGATGGATCAATTTGGTGTAATTGGCGAATTAACTACGTATTTAATTTTGAATAAATTTTTATTTCCATTGTCTGTTTGTTGACACGATGATATCGATTTTAGAGGACGTAGTGATGTCCGCTTAAATTTGACTTAAATTTACTTTACAATGTATTTCTTAAAATATAATCACATTTGCTTAATATTTATAAGAAAGAAATAAAATAAAAATAATTCTATTTTTAATTTTAATTTTTATTTTTTTACAATGGCCACAAGACAAATCGTGAAATTGAGTTCCGCCAATCTAAATGCAATGTAGGGAAAAAAGAATGCCATAAAATTGAGAGGAAAATGCAAAATGGACGCTCCATTATACCGTATTGAATGGAAATCAAACTCAGTACTGTCACGTTTATAGTTAAACGCTGTGCTGCTGCGCCATAATGGGTTTATATTTACTATAAATTAAAAAAAAAAAGCTGTTTCAGGGAATTTGCATTAATATTCAAAGAGAAATAATTTAAGTGGCCGAGTCATTTAATTCATGCAATAACCCTTTCCTTTTTTTTTTCGCGTATTAAAAGGTATTTACTGTCGCCACGACGTAAGGGATGAAATTTAATCTGAGTCCGAGATCTGGCCACAAGTGGGTATGGCAAGTCAATGTGATATTATATTGCCTAAATATAGCCTTCCTAGCCAAATGGACTATCCATCACAAATAAATCTTTCGATTCAAACCAGTCATTCCTGAGATAAACGTATGCAACCAAGCAAACGCTTAAGTTCTATGATATTAATATAGATAGTATAGATTACTAGCTTTGAAAAATTGTATTAATACACTACTTAGGACTATAGCAATATTTTTTATCTATACATGTTCACCTGAATGTTAAAAAAAAAATTAAAATTAAATTAGCTTCACGCTATATCCCGCACACAGTAGGGTAGACAGAGGGAACCTAGTGTTAAGACACTTCGTTCCCCACTTTCTGCCGAATTTTGGAGGCATTGCGTGTTGAGTGGCAGAATTCAACGCCGCGCTTTGCCTCGACACCAGAGCGAAGAAATGAAAATATAAATTTAAGTAAATATTTCATCTCCTCGAGTGGGGATCGAACCCACAACCAGTCGGTTTTACAGTCACACTTTGTACCACTGCGCCACGACTGGTTAGTATTAAAAATTATAAAACATACGTTATATAGTATAATTATAGTACATAAATCAATTATAAAATATTTATAGTGAACCAAACTCTAATTACATGATCGGTCACGTGCCTTCACGTCGTTCAGTGGAATACGATGATTTCGATAGTTTAATTAATTCAATTTGTACGGCAGAAACATTTTATTCAATTATTAAATAATTTATCTAAAATATTTTATGGTTACATTGCGGTGTTTTTGCTAAAGCAGAAACAACCACTGTGTTTTGGTTGAAATTATATTTTAATTTATACATTTAAACAAGATCTGTTTATAATCTAAATTTGCAGGTAATACACCGCTCAACAAAGCAAATTAAATTTTGCACATATCAGAGAAGGGAAGGCAAATCTGGGAACTTAATGTTAACCTGCTTTTTACATATCGATAATTTCACTCTATTTTTCACTGAATTCGTCATGCATGTTATGTGGCGAAGGGAACTTAACGCCGAAGAATCAAAAGCGGGAAGTGTATCCATAAACGCACGCTAACGGTCGTCTTTGCGCCACGACGACCTCACTTACTCGTAACATTGCCTCTTGAATTCGAACATAAAGCGGAGAGCGAAGTTTATTTATCCTAAATTCTCTCTGGCTGCTTCTATCCTGCTATATTCGTGATAAGGCGTGAGGCTGACAATTATAAAATAAGTCGAGAATGGCGTAATTTATAATTTCCATAATTAAATTTCTTAGTAAAAACGGAAATAATAATGACAAAGTTAACCATAACCATCGTAATAACAAGAAAATCAAGCTGAAGTCGAAAAAATCTTGATCCAGGATCTAACGTATGTATGTACATAGAATACAACGATAAACAGATGCACATATTTTAGCTCCACCTTTGATATTGTAATACGCGAGTACTAGCTACTGGCGTACAGAGTGTTAGCGAGATGTGAAACTCACTAACTATTGAGTTACAAAGCTGTATTTTTCTCATTTTTTCTGAGTTTTTCCGCTGTTTTCTATGCAAATGGCATGTGTTGGGTGGAAATTACAAAAAAATATATAATCATCAACGTGTTCTAGCTACTTATTTAGAATTGCTCAGTGATATTTTTGTTTTTTGTAGCAAATTACGACGGTTGTGGGTTTCAAGCCCATTTGGGGGATTCAAGGTTCCGCAGAACACTCCCCATGCGAATAAATGCGATAGAGAATGCACAGCAAGGAGATATCTCTACGCAAAGCTAATGTGTCAATCATATCACAGATCATTGGGTCCCCAATGATTCAAACGGTAGATCCGTTTTGTATGCTACCAAATGGTTTAAGCTGATACTTGAGTGCACCAGCCCAGGGATGAGAACGGTCCTCCATATGAAGCCGATTCAGACTCTATGGAGGGCCCATCGGTATTTTGCCGTGAATTACTATCCCGCTTTGCTCCTAATTTCTTTGAGACCAACCTGACCTTGCTTTCCAGATGATCGTGACGATGGCAGTCACTCGAAACGGTAAGATCCAATTTGCTGATACTGGACACGGCTGTAAGGGGAGTGTTTTGGAAGGCTGGCGACACGATACATTGGTTTTTAAGCCGTTAATGCCACTACCATTTTGGCATTAACCGCTTAAACTAACTTCTGGGAGTACAGCTCCGTATCTGTTCTTATTTAAACATGCGGGCGAAGCTGACAACCTAGTTAAAAAGATATAGCCTGTCCTGGTGTGAAATCTAATGGGTCCAAGATGGCCATTCGGTAGCATAACTCCTTAATTACTTTGTAGTTACAATTTATTAGATCAATACTTTGTAAAGTTAATTGTTATATAATATATCTCGTTTTATCCGTACCTTTCTGCTAGTAAATATCATCACTATAGAAAACTTCAGAAATAAAAGCTATATATAGTTTTTGTTATAAATGATCGTACTCAAGGGTCCTACCCAAATTAATTATTAACTGTTTTATGTACAAACAAAATTTATAATAAATTATGAGTCATTAAGTTTAAGTTTATCAACAAACTAAAATTAAATTATGATGTATTTATATTGTATAGTTTATTCTGTAATTATATTTTAATGCTTGTTTACGGCCGTTATTATCAATAGTGACAGATTACTTTGATTTCCACTTCCATTTCAAGAAATGTTGGTATATATCCCATGCGTTTTTTGAATATTAGGAGGGTATTTGTATATTATGGGATAAATTATATTTGAAAAGAAATTATTTTTGTAAATTCTTATACATAAATATTTCCCCAAGTTAAATTCGAATCTAAATATAACACACATATCTAAATTCTATTATCATTAAATAAAAATCGGCTAAAAAACAAACTGGAAAAAAAGCTAAAATACAAAATTCAATTACCAAAATAGTGACAGTTGTTAAAAAAATATACCCAAAATACATACAACGTTTTTCGTTGAAATCTTTTTTTTATAGCAATGGAAACAAAATGTTACGCATTTATAGCGTACGTCCGATTAATTAGACTACCGCATTCGTCCAGCCTTTGACGTCGCGTGAAGCTTAGCTCGACCGGTTTGGCAAATTTAACCAATTATATTTGTACGTTTATATACATACGTACGTACAAGCGTACTACATGGCGTTCGTATACGTATTACATCGTTTTAAAATATTTTGTCATATTGATTGATAGAAGTTTTTTATCGTATTTAGGGTTCCGTATATACTGTAAAATAAGAAATGTAACTGCTATAAATGTTAATGCTTCCTTCTTTCTTGTAAATATATTATAAGTTCTCACTTTGTGTCATATCTCACCTATTCCGTACTCTGTAGGTTTTGATTATGCGGTGAATTTCATACTAAAGGCAGCAAAAGCTTGTTCTATGCTTAAAGTACCATAGAACTGAATATTTTATATTAATTTCAGCTTAATACTTAAACGCAATATCGAGATAAATAGTCTTGACAGACGGACAATAATGAGAACCTTTAAGTGTTTCGTTTTTACCTCTCGAGGTACGGAGCTTGAAAAAAACCGGACAAGCGCGAGTCGGGCTCGTCCACATAGCGTTCTGTACAAAAACTGGAGATCTCGAGCAGTTTTATGAAATTAAGGCTTTGCTTTATATCAAATTTTGTCCCTGATATTTTTATATCAAGAATAAACTACAAATGTATAGATATTTTTTTTGCTAGGTGCCAAATTCTAGGTTAATCAGAAGTACCCTAGTAATTTTGATTCCTTTACAGTGTCGAAACACACGGTTTTTGCTATTTAAGGCTATATTTTTTTAGGATTTAACCACAAATGTATATTTTTTTCTGAACTAATACTACCTGTAGATACTAGCTGCCAAATTTCATAATTCTAGGTTCACCCGACCTATTAATTTTGATTTCCTTTATAGGGAATTAACACATGAACCATACATTATTTTTAAGTAAATATAGAAATACATTTTTTTAAAGAAATTATGGGGCCGTAGATTTAGGCATAATATGGTTTAAATTTCAACTCGATATCTCGAGACAATGGCTCTTGACAGACAGCAAAGTGATGTTATAAGGGTTCCTTTTTTCTTTAAAAGGTACACGGAACCCTAAAAAAATGTGACAAATTAACAAAAAAAAGAAAGAAACAAAATCTTAGGGCAAAGTTTCACTACCCAGAAATAAAGTAAATAAAACTGGGACCCATTACTAGTGTTTTTTGTATAACAGAGGAGACAGAGTGTGTGAACACGCTCCATTTTCTACTTACTTCGATACTTTGTATATTGAGTGGCAGAAATTAACACCGTGTTTTGTCTACCAAAGCGGATACTTCATTATAATTCTTCTCCAACAGTAAGGATCGAATCAACTAAAATAGTTAATACAATAATTTAGTTTATTATAGTCTAGGCTGGTCTATTTTAGTCCAGTCTTGTTGTTGTATTTTCAGTTCGGTTAGAATACCTCTTATTGTGCCACAACGGCCTCAGTTAGCTTTTAAAAGGTAAATCTTATAATACGAGTACTTGCATTTTATTAAAAAAAATCAATAAGCACTTGAATACATTAAAGTGCGAGAAAATGTAACTCTCCATTTATAATTGATTGCTTTCCTAAAAGTAAATTGAATAATATATTTTGATATTGAGCGAAATCCGGAGCGATTGAAGCCTTTCGTGTCAAATTGAAATTGAGTTATTCCAACTTTCATCTATTTGGTTTCATTTTTAGCGTTCTGTACTAAAAATAAAAATAAACGTTAATCTTATGGGTTCGGTTTTTTATCTGTCACTCTACTTGTGTTCTCAAAACTGTATGGAAGTAACAAAAATAAATAAATTTGAATGAAAATATTCAAAAATAGAATTTTTTAGAATGACAAAAAAATATAACAATGCAAGCCGAGCGTGATATCAATTTTGTCACATATTACATTCACCGTATAATCAACATCTCTTTTTCTCTAAGGTAAGAAAGTTATCAATTCGACTGTGTTTTTTTATACTTTGGTAAAAGTTTGGTTAGGTCCTCATTATGGGATCCAGTTAAAATAGAACCCACCATCAACACCACCTGGATACGTGGCAATCCACTACTGTGCGGTTTCGTAGGAACTTCCTTCCACGCGCCACGGAACTGTGGAATGGCCTACCCGCGGCAGTGTTTCCAGGTCGATATGACATGGGTGGTACCTTCAAAAAGCGCATCTATCTACTATTAAACTAATGATGAAGAATGCCCACGCCCCTTCGTTATAAAAGTATGTAAAATAAATCGTAGCTTGTATATGTAATATTTACGAATATAAAATATATGTTTATTCGAAATTTACAATTTATTTCAAAATTTCAAAACGAACGACATAATTTATTTTTTTTTATAAAAAGTAGTGAGTTCAGCAAAAAACAAGAAAAAAATCTCATAAAAAAATTTAAATAAAAAAATGTTAATAAATAAAAACTATTCATGATTTTTTTTAATAGTCACTTCCGTTGCCTACTTTTCGACGAACTCTGAAAGTAATTTGTGTTGAGTGGCGGAACTGAACGCCGCTATTTGCCTATTTACGAAGCGAGCGAAGAAAATGTGATATATTTTATTTCTGCGAGAGAAAATCGCCGTGTCACTAATCGCGTTTACAGTCACAAGCGTATGCCCATGCGCCGCGACTGGTATTACATTCATATATTATATGCACAAATTCCTAATTGTTAACGTGAGTATAGAAAAGTCAAATGTTTTATTCACAACCGAATTTAATGAATGGTTATAAAGCAAGCCGGTCAAGTGGTCATGCATTGAAACGTGATTTCACAGCTTGTTAGCCTCAAACATTGAAACGTACCTGAAGCTTTTTCATTTCTAATTTTAAATTAAAGCTCGAGCTTTTATAGAAATTTTGTTGAGCTTTTTGCTTTTACCAACTAAGTTATTAGGAAAGTCATTCCGAAAATCGTATTTCGTTTTAGTTTCAAGGTTATTCTTGTTTCATTATTTATTCATATGCGTATGTCGTATAAATCTATGATGATTTAAAAAAACATTCATGTTGTATCTGTAATGTAGCTGGGTAGGCAGAGGGAACCTAGTGTTAGGATACTCCGTTCTTCTTGGTCTTGGTACCATGGAAAGAAATGAAAATATTAATAAATAATAATGAATTCCTCCGAGTGGCACGTTTGTGCCCATGTGCCACGTCAGCCTCTATTATGACGATTTTGGATGTTATTTAAGTCATTTGATTATAAAAAATTGTGGATTCAAATTTAACGTAGTAAAATTTTTAACATTTATCTAATAAAATAAGAAAAAAAAACGAGAATTTGTTTTTTAGTAGAGTACTGATCAATTGTAAAAATTAAAATAATTACATATATCTTATATCTACTAAAAAACGTTGGAAAAACATTCAATGTGACACTAAAATTTGTTAGGGAGTTCTAAGAAAAATTCGAAGAAAGGGATTTTAAGAGGACCCTTTATGGGTGATATTGTTTGTTATATCCTTGACCCTTTCCATTGAAAGGTAAACTATATTCTTTTTATGTTAGGATCATAATAAAAAGTAAGCTTTTTGTATCATCGTGGCAAATGTCAATAGTTATGGAACTGGATGGAACACATGGGTGTTTGAACTTTTCTTGTATTTAAAACTATATAGAGACCAGTCGTAGAGCAAAGACACAAAGACAGGTTGTGGGTTCGAACCTCACAGAACAAAATTAAGTATATAACATTTTCCCTCGTTAGTATCTCCTACGTATATAATATACCTACATATTATTAAATATTTTCATTTTTTCGCTCTGGTGTTGAGGCGAAGTGGGGCGTTGAGTTCCACTACTCAATACGCCCAATGCCTCTAAAGCTCGGTGAAAAATGAGGGCTAAAATGCGGGATACAATGTGAAGCTGAACAAAATACTCATTCTTCTGTCCCAAAAAATATGAACAATACAATTGAAATATAATCAAATCAGTGTACTACAGCTATCACTGACAATACCAAATTATTCTATTTGAATTTTAATAGAATTTTTCACATATTCAATTTGATGCTAACATCGCTAACTAGTTAGCTTTTCAAATGCTGTTAGAGAATTTTACGAATGTAACGTAACGTTGATGAACGTGACCAAACGTTTGTTTAGCTTTTTTGTTCTTTTTATCTATCCTTTTGTTACGCTTTTTTGAGTGTATATAGTTTGGAAACTTTTTTGAAGCAATATGCCGGCTGTTAGTTTTAGTAATTGTCTAAATACATTATTTGTGTCGATAGCAGTTTTGATACCATCATAGGTTATTTTATTTAAAATTTACATATCATACCTATGGATTTTTTATTAAACAATATTTTTTTATTAACAATATTATTTTATTTTTTATAAAAAAAAGCTACCACCGGTGGTAGCTGAGAAGAACCGGCATGAAACTCAACATTATACAGCAACAGAAACACAGCGAGTTGAGGAACTCAATTTTATATGCTTATTTAAGAAAACAAGATTATGATAGGCAGAGTGCCCAATTCAAACATCTATTTTATTGATCAGCCATCTCTCCGAGATATTTTTTTTCAGTCACGTCTTCTTCTCGCGTAGATGTCTATGAAAACGCAACAACTTGGATTTGAACGTACAACCGTCTGTGTTCTCTGGTAATTATGTCACAAGTATGTGAAGTAAGTTTCGCCGCATAACAGAATAGGCAGATAATATGTGGTTGTTGTGGAATTTAACTTTATGCTTTGCGTTACTAAAGTGAAAAAAATATCATCATTCCCTTATGGGCATCGAACCCATAACCATCACTTTTATAATCAGACACCATCCACTCCCCCTGCACCACGAGGGTCTTCTTCCCAACGATGATACTAAAAATATATATAAAAATAATAAAGTCTTTAGATCCCCTGAATGTAAGATCCACGATTGAATATAAATATTTGATGTCTTACAAGAAAATATCCGGAGTTTAAATAGCGTTATTACAAAGTCTACGTTATTAGTTCCAAGAATAGCATTATCTCAACGATATCGTACCCCATCTAAAGTCACGCCTTTGAAGATTAGTAGTTAGTTAAAAATGAGAAATAGCTTTTAATTTTTAAAGCATTTTAAATAAATCAGCTTCACGCTGTATCCCGCACACAGCAGGGTAGGCAGAGGGAACCTAGTGTTTTAGACACTCCGTTCCCCATTTTCTGCCCGCTCAACGCCGCGCTTAGCCTCGACACCAGAGCGAAGAAATGGAAATATAAATTTAAGTAAATATTTCATCTCCTCGAGTGGGGATCGAACCCACAACCAGTCGGTTTACAGTCACACTTTGTGCCGCTGCGCCACGACTGGCCTCAAAGCATTTTCTTTGTATTTATTATCTGTATTATAACTGTTTATTATGTATTCATTTAAAAAATAATTTGTGAGAAATCAGTTTCTTAAGTACTGACAATATTTATATATTGATAATTTTATATCTGTGTAGGAAATAATTTCAAAAAATGTGCTTTTTTAAAAAAAAATAAAAAATATAATTTTTGATAAGTCTATATTTATAGTGACTTTCTATAACAACAGTTAAAAAATATTAAAAATAAATCACTCTGTTGTCCATTCTTTTGCGTTACTACAATAAAACGTCTTCCAAAGCAAGCGCATATAATGAAAAAAAAAATGTTTTCTCTCAAAAAATTAAATCAAAACCCTTTCTTTAGTTGACGCTATATGTTTTTTTTTATATATCGCGTAAAAACTATTCCATGTATTAAGAAATCAGTTAATATTCAAAGAAAAATCTTTTAACATGTAGGTATGTATATATTTACAATTGTGTAAGTACTTCAAAGAAAAGGCAAATATGCGATTTACCAAAATAAATCGTGGGCTTTTACCAAAAATATTCTTTATCATTTGTTATTTATTGAGACATTTCTAGCGTAAACGTATTTTGCTAAACTAACAACTTGGATATTTAAAATTTAGTTAAGCTTGTAGAATATTTACATTGTATATCCTGATTATTATACCTACAATATTTCCGGAGTACATCTAAATCTTTTGTATGAGAAGTTTTTCAAATTACTTTTGACTGAGTTTGATAGCATTTTTAAGACAAAAAAAATATAAAAACTCAAATTTAAAATTCAATGACTGGGCTGATATCTACGGAAGTAGGGACAAAATATACAAGGTAATGAAATCATGTTCCTATTAAAAGTTACATTTTAATAGGTAAGAAATTTTCAAATATATTAAAATATTTTTTTTGAACGTTCCTGAATATTAATAACATAAATAACTGCCTATTTAGAAAACGGATAAAATCAACGTAGTATTAAAAAAAAATAATAAATAGCATTCTTTCTAGCCGGACGATATTTCTTAGAGTCAGTCCCTACAGAGATGCTAAGAACAAAGAATACAAGAACATAAATAAGTTGTAACAAACGTATAAAAATTTCGATGTAACTTTGTTTCGATGCTTAGGACGTATTGCTTAGTGGTCAGAGCGCCTGATCGGTTTCGGAGGAGGCGCAGGTTCGAAATAAAATATTCAGAAAACGTATAAAAAATTTCACTTTTCTAAGCGTGGAATAACGGTTTAAAAATATATTAAAAAAAAAAGTTATATGCCTTTTGAATAAAACTATAAGGAACAAATAAGTTAAAAAATGTTTAAAAAATACAAGAAAGATAATAAAATGTAAGAATCAAAGCTGTAAAATACGGCAATCGGTATTCTGAGGTGAATCATAAATCCCTTCAGAAATTGCTTTTCAAACATTTCTTTGTAATAGTTCAATTCAAATCGTCACGTGCCAATGTCGTTGGAAAGACGACAATTTTTCTGTAAGCCGCGAAATGACTGGTGATTTGGAAAACACAAAAAGGGTCGACCTTTTATAGGGTTGGTAATACAAGGGTTATACTAGGTTTATAATACTATAGAATAGTCACCATAGCGGACAAATATTGTCATAGTAAAATGTTGATAGCGATATTTATGGTGAAAATTTTTATGACCACATTAAATTTTAGGGTTGTAGGGAAATTAAGGTATTATTTTTTTTTAATCCCTAAGTTCTGTAAATTCTAAATGAAGATGTTCATTGTTATGTGTCAGTCTCGATTTCCTATTATGTTGAAACTCAACGCCGCCCTTTGCCTTGACACCAGAATGATGAAATGACAATATTTAATATTTAATTTCCTAGAGTGGGCGTGGAATCCACAAACTGTCCTGTTTACAGCCACACGCTCCTCCATTGCGCCACGACTGTCCTCAATCTGGCTTTCTTTTACAAAGTTACATTCCTATATATTGGTGACAGTTATAAATGGATAATGGATACCAAGTCAAACTTCAGCAACTTCAACCTACAGCGCCCTGAATCCGCCTTAACTGCATCATAAATCAACCATTATTGATAACCTAATCAATCGGTGACCTTTTTTTTCTTTTTTTTTGTGAGAAAATCCTTTTACGGATACCAGCCCAAGTGGGGACTCGAACTGGTTATGTGGGGCTCGCGGACCGGCAGATGGAAGGCCGTCCGAATACCCACTAAACCCTCACGGTGCTCCTCCTCGACCGCCTCTGGCCGCGAGACGCGGGGGCATTAGTCGTCCGCGAAACGCGGTGACCTAACCTAACCTAAGCACCGCGGCGCAGTAGGTCGTTTGACTGTAAGGCTAGAGTTGTAAGTTCCATTCCCATTCACGAAAGTGTACTATTTTGATTTCCCTATGCTTATAGGACAAAGTGAGCGTTTAATTCCATCACGCAACATCCAGAATTTTGAATTTGGGCAAAAAGCGACGAACGGAGTGACTAAGAACTAGGTATTCTATACTTACGTTGCTGTTTGCTTAATCAGCTTTACGCTGTAACACAGCACACACAGCGGGGCAGGAAGAGGGAACCAAGTGTTAAGACACTTAGCGTGTTATACACAGCGAAGAAATAAAAATATAAATATTTTTAAACATTTTTAAAGTGTTATTTCACACTTAGGAATTTCGAAATAAGTATAAAAATATAAAGTTAAGTAAATATTTCATTTCCTCGAGTAGAGATCGAACCCACAACCGTCGAGTTACAGTTCCATCCTTGTGCTCTATAATACGACGGCCTCTATAATAATGTGGTTTTGCTGTATAATAAAGTGGGATAAACAAATTTGCCATAGCCGAGTTATAAATTAATATTTAAATTACATTTTTCCACTAAAACAAAACAAATACGTAGTCGCAAATTTATTCATATCACCGTCATAAATAATGAAAAAAAAATGAAGTCTACACCTTTCTTTATGGGAAATAAAGGAAGGTGTACCTACATAGTATAATAAATGGTCACACAGTATTTGACATTGTTTTGTTATTTTACAGGAGCCAAACCTTTTGTGCTCAAGTTCACCAGGCGCTGTGTATAACCGGATGTCAGTATAAGGTATTTTGAAATAATTCACTGAGTTTTTACGTTTGATTTATTTTTAATTATCTCCTGTATTATATCGTTAACTATTTAGCGGAGTTAAGCTCAGCCAAATAGTGCAATGCCTCAGAATTCAACGAAAAGTGTACAAAGGAAGTATCTTAATAGGAACGGAGTATCTTATCCTATTCCTATTTTTCCTTATGTCTATTCTTATTATGTCTTGTCTTTTCCTGGTATTTGCCGTGTATTGGAAACACCTAGAAGCTGACATGCTAACTATTTCGTTCTCTTACTTCTAAAAAAAGTTGAGTACATTTCACATTAGTAAGCAGCATCAAGCTGCTGAGAGGATGGTTTGTTAAATAAAACCATTTCCTTGAAGAAGAATCGAACTCACAATTATTGAATTTATTATGGCGTTAAAATAAAAAAAACTATCTGGATTATTCTCAGTATCACTCATAAGATTTGAACTGACAACCTTTGCCCGAGGAAAGTATTAATAAACGCTATCCAGTAGGCATTGGTGCAGTAGATATCTTGCCAAAGGATACATGAACGGCAATAACGTCTTTTCAAGCGATTAAGTCTACGATAGACAATTGATCTTTAGTCATAAATGTTTGAAGTATTATAATCTTCTCTCTTGAAGTTTAATGGAACATGAATTCAATATAATAAAAATAAAGTAGTCTGAAGCTTTAACGTATTCTCTATATGTGGATATTATCATAAAAAAATCCAATAAGCCTTGACCTGACCTTAAATTACAGTCAAATAAATAAAATGATTAAAAATAAGTTTAAAAAAATTGGATGCAAATTTATATATGTAGTTAGTTATACGTGGCATTGCGGCATATCGTCTGACTGTAAGCACGACCGTTCCTGGTTCGATTCCTTTTGAGAGAAATTAATTATTTTCATATCTTCGCTCTTATAGCGAGAAGAACGCGGCCTGGAGTTCCACCATTAAACTGAAAAAATAACTGAAAAATTGGACAGTGCGTGAAATGTAGTGTCTTAACACTCACCAGAAATGTTATAATTAAACTTACTATAATAATTATATACGAGAATGTATACAAATCAGTTCTCTTTTTTATATATAAATAATAAAAAAAAACAATAAACGTATATAAAACCGGTCGCCACTAACTAGTGGATACTTGTTCCACGGTGAGGGAGCCTTTACGATATATATCTCTCATAATCTCAAGTAATACTATTAAGTATAATTCTATTAATATTAATGTCTGATATAAGCTTATATCGAAATACAGAAGTCGTATCTTCTGAATCTCGAATAAAGCTCACTCTTATAATTTTAAATGAAACTTAACCGAGTTAATCGCGTATATTTTGTATTATAATATTATATTTTTGGAACACTTTATTGTAGTCTATGTTCAGTTCAGTTCTTTAATTATGACTGTATTGTATTCTCTGGTGTGGGTGGTTTGAGTTATCAAAGTTTTGTAATAAACTAGATATATGCGACATTTCCGGATAAAAAGTTTCATTTCTTGTAATAATTGCGATACAAATTCACATACATTCCTCGTATATTTATTTTCACTTAATACTTTGTTCTATAAACGTGCAACATAAATACGGTTATAATATTATATATTTAATATTTTTGTATAAGCTCCAATCCCTCATATGAAAGCTAAACCGGAACACATTAAATACATCGACACCCCTGTTATTCCTACGGATGTACGCTAATACACAAAAAGCACTTTGCAGCTAAAATAATAATATTATTTGTGTGTGTGATTTCGTAAATGGCCTTTATGAATGTTCCTTGTACAATAACAATGTGGTCTCTCGTGATAAATAAGCAAAGCGTTTATTTACACGCTGACTTTATCTTTCTTTTGACGTGAGAAAGATGGACGTATTTGTATGAGAAATTGTCTTCAGGCGAGAACATGACGTACTGATGTCATATTAGCGCAGTTAAATGCACGAAATGATAAGGGATACAGATTATACTTAGGTGAATGTGGTTAGCAAGGAGAGGGATTCTTGTGCTATGATATTTCGTTCCTTACGCACTTCCCAATTTTCGAGATATTATGTGTTTAGCAGTAGAGCCTAACGCCGCGCTTTGTTTTTTCCAGAGCGGGTGTAAAATAATTCATTCCCCCCAAGTGGGAATAGTACTCACAACCGTCACCTTCACAGTCAGATGCTGTGCCGTTGCGTTACGACATATATTTTTAAACGCACCAGAAGTGGAAAATAAAATCACTTGCCACAAAATTCTTTTGATTCACCTTGCAAAATAAGAAAGATAGGGGAGAATAAGCAAAAAGATTTCATTTTTCTTGTGACGGGTGAAAGATAGACATATTTGTTCGAAAAATTGCAAGTTGCAATCGCAAAGACGGCAGAAGTTGTATACGAAATTCTTTAGAGCAATTGAATGTAGAGCTTTCTGTATATTTTACTCAGATCCTACCAAATCAAAAATCAGCTATTTGATTTGGTTTGGAATTGGTAGGATGTTTGATTTCGAGTTTTAAAAATTTTGTTTTGAGAAATATATCAATGTAAAAAGTGCATAGTACCACTTTTTTCCGCATAATAGGATAATTAAAGGAAACACAGACAGCGGATATTCCGTCATCCACTTTTTGCTCACTTTTTAAGACATTATGTGTTGAATGGCGTAATTTGACAACAGAGCGGGAAAAGATATTTAAATAATTATAATCATTACTCCGAGCGGGAATTGAACTTAAAGCTGTCGCGGTGATTTTTTTTCCAGTCATTTTGTTACAAAGATACTCAAGATATCTTTTTATGGTGAGAAAGTAAGATGAAGTTCGACGACGTTTTAACGGTGGCCTCAATTATTTTGATGTAAAGGAGAATTGTAAATAAATAAAATTAAACATTTTCATAGAAACTATTTTAACCGGATTAATAGCGTAGTCCCTAGTCACTACATCCCTCATTTTTTTTAAACAGTGCGTGTTAAGTTTCCAAATTATCAAGATCTAATATCTACAAAATCGAGGAAATTAAACGTAGATATCCAACAAAATTTTATTACATTTTGTATATATTTGAAAGGAGAGCAATTTTTGACATATGGGTAGAGGAGAAATTTGTTAGTACTACGTGGTTTGACTCGGGCCATTGTTAATTAAATATTAAAAATATAAAATTTTATAAGTATTTTTTTTTGACTCGTCCAAAAAATGTTCTCTATATTTTTTTTTGCTTAACATACGACCTGTGACAAACGAGAATTAAGCTCTATCTGAATGTTCTCACTACCACTATTAGTTCGTTAGCTAAACAATATAGAAAATTGGCATTTATTTCACTTTTATATAGCAATGTAGTTGTCAAATTGATAAAAATATTTCTCTTTCAAAAAATATTTCTAGCTTATAGCATTGAAATTGAATATTTCATTCGTTCCGGACACTTCTTAATTATTCATAGTGACAATAGCAAGCTTACACGTCTGTATGTACCGTCTGTATGTATGTATAGAGTAACGTCGACCATTGTTACTATCACAGTTTTGTTCAAAAATTTTATGTTATAAAAAATGAAATGCAGCCAACAATTTCGTTTCCGTGGACTTTGAAATGTAAAATCCCGTGTTTTTTTACTTTCCGTTACAATTCAGAAAAATCCTCTCTTTATTCTCCCCTGTATTGATCATAAAAGTAACTTGAAGTTATTTTTAAAAAACAAAGTTTATTATTAGATATGAATATAAAAATAAATATTTAATATTAATTTAATATTTTTTATTTCTCGCGCTGGTGACAAGAAAAGTGCGGCGTCTAGTTCCACCACTCAACACGCTCGCATATGTCTCGAAAATATGGCGGAACGGAGTGTTTTAAAACTAGGTTTCCTTTGCCTACCCTGCTATGTGCGTGATACAGCGTATAGATCATTTAATTTTATATTTTTAATTATTAATAAGAGAATGAGGGAATGGCTATATTAAAAGAAATTTTGATACATTGAGTCAGTACGCCGTTATTCTGCCTAAAAAGGTGTACAGCTGTAAGGAGTAATAGAGAAACAAAGTGTTTCGTACACTATACGTATATGTAAAAATAAAACAATAAATTGTGATATTGTATTTCCATATATAAGACACAGTTTGAAGCCAAAAAAACTAGTCTACCAACTTTCCAAACTGACTAAATATCCAAGCATAAGATATATAAGCAAACATAACATATCTAAACTACATAACATTAGTTAAATTAACGTTTCTCACAGTCATTCTAAAGCTACGAGCGGTAGCTGAGTGGGCATCAATTGCGAAATGGATGTAATCTATTCGTAGATACCAACCGACCGTTACTCCATCGAATATTATAGTCTCTACTGGGGGTGTAATTGATAATTTTGTGGAAGTTCTTCTTTCTTTTACTTTATATATTTAAGATACAACGCTCTTTAAAGTCTCTGTGGAAGTCAAAGTTAAAGTCAAAAAAATTTACCCTTATGTAGATACCGATGACCTCTATCAACTCTTTTTTATCGTTATCGTTATAATATAATGGTCAAAAAAATATTATATTTTTTTTATTATTTTTATTTTGACGATCTTTTACGTAACAAAGCGTTAAGTTCCACCATTCAATACACAATGTCTCAAAAATTTTGTAAAAATTGGAAAACAGTGTCCAAATACTTTCTTTCTGCCTACCTTTCTTTATTTTTACTATTACTTTTTTCTTTGTGGTAACCCTATGAATAAAAAAGGTTCTATATAAAAATGTGTCATTGGCTCTACTACAAGCAAAAGTACGTTATTATCCATTTACGTTAATTAACTGAATTATTCTAAAAGTGACTTATAATTGAATTATTAACCGCGTACACCATTGTCACGCATTCGCTATAGTTCTGTATAACAATAGTTCTAAAAACAAAAGGCTTTAAACTATATATACATACATACGTCTGTGTAATATGATTGAATTTTTTTATTAATTTCTAAGGCTTGCATTGCATTATATGTATGGCGCAAGGGAATATGTGGCTATAAACGCATCGGTTGTGGGTTCGATTCATATTCGGGGGAACAAATTATTTTCATTTCACCGCTCTAGTAAAAAGACGAAAGAAGATATTGGATTCCACCATCCTACATGCTAATGTCGCGATAATTTACTTGAAAGTTTTGTTTAAGCGTCAGTCTTACTGTCCTCAGTCACATTAGCCACTAGAAAACTGAAACAGTTCTTATATTCATAATAATAAATTATTTATAAATATACTAGCGGCCCGCCCACGGCTTCGCCCGCTTAAAGTGCATGATTAAGATTTTATATTAAAAACGATAACTTTTTTTTTTAATGAACCGATTTTGATGAACTAACTTTAAGACTTAACTTGAGTTAAAACAAAGCAATTGGTGAATTTTCAAGTAAATCGGTTCAGTACTTTTAGAGAAAAATGCGGACAAAAACCTATCGACGGACAGACAGACAGACGGACAGAGAAGAAATTCAAAAAAAAATATTTTTGCTTTTTATTATTCTTTTTAAGTATCCCTCTATCCATTTCAGTCAAAAATACTAAATGTACAGACAAAATATTTTTTCATATGTCTTATTATATATAGAGATTCCACTTTATTTACAAAAAAACTCTTATAAATTTCATCAATCCATCTTTTAGTTTTCTATAGAAGCATTACATTTACTAATATGAAAGAAAATACTCCATAAAAGAGAGCTTTGTTCATATTTCAAAGTAAAATTCAAGAGAAGCTAGTTTGATTAGGACAGAATGATTGGAGCGTTGCTCAGAGAACGCTGCAAAAAGTTAATATTGTTACTTTTACTTCACTTCGCAAATCGTGGAGGAAAATGAGGATATCCGTAGACTGAATTAAAGGTCACTAGAACATAAATCATATTGTGTTTGAGATCTCAGCGCTGTTTGTATTTATTTCCTTTAAATTTGAACGGGGAAATGGTGTTTTCAGTTTGTTTACAATGGTTTTTATTTTGATTTATATAAATATTTTTAACCTTTTTGTGGCATCGGTAGCGTATTATTATACTTGTGGATTTTTGTTTAGCATTAAATTGTATCTCGCATGCAGTAGGCAGAGGGATTCTTGGAACCTAGTGTTAAGACACTCCGTTCCCCACTTACTGCCGAATTCTGGAGGCATTGCGTGTTGAGTGGCAGAACTCAACGCCGCGCTTAGCCTCGACACCAGAGCGAAGAAATGGAAATATAATCGAAAGAAAGAAAGAATCGAACCCACAACCAGTCGGTTTTACAGTCACACTTCGTGCCTCTGCGCCACGACTGGCCTCATGAAAATAAATATTTAATATTTAACTCACCCGAGTAGTAATCGAATCCACAACTATCCCGTTTACACTTGACAGTTGCACCCTTTACCCTTGCGTCACGATGGCCTCGTACGGCACATGTGTTTTTAAAAATATTTTCAACTCTCTGCTTTCACTAGATGAAACGAAGAGTTGGTTTACACCTAACACGTAATATATTTGAAACAGGCAAAAAGTGGAGAAAGGAATGTGTTTTTCTCATTCGATCAATATACGAGTACTATAAGAAAGGAGAAAATAAATCATTGAGTGACTTGATTGACTACCGTGATACACGCTCAAATGGAAAATGGGTAATCGAATAACGGTCTCCTTCTCCTATTTTTTACTATACCAGATTTATTATATAATCCATTGTAGTAGATGTACGTTAGTACCTCCGACTTCACCTGTGTACAAATGCAAATAGATAATGTTTTTGTACAACACACGACACTTATACGTGTCCGGAATTATTATAATTTGCCTTTTTCGTTAAGTAAAATATCTAAGATATCTATTTTTCAATTCGAAGTAGCATTTCTCGAGATTAATGTGTTCTAATAGACAACAACTCTTCTCAACTCTATAATATTAGTAGGAAAAAAATCTTACCATCTTTGAACCACCTACTGAATTGTAAAGCAGTTTTTGTCGCATCTCATGACAAAATTCTAAAAGTGATGGACTTTCAGTCTAATTTTTGAGATATTACGTGTTGAAGGGCGTAACATAACTCCGCATCTTCAGCAGGAAAATTTTAAAAAAATATGATCTCTTATCAACCGTCGTTTACAGTCAACCACAGCGCTACGACGGCTTCATTAACTCAACAAAAAAAAACCAATATTATAAATGCATAAAAGGGCCATTATGTCTAAGTAACGTTTATTATTCGAGAAATCACCTATTGATCACTTCAAATATAAAAAGGCACTCGTTATTTATATTACTAACAAAAGACACAGGAGCGTTGCTCGAAGTATTGTACTTTCGATGACATTTCTTTACGATCTTTATTCAATGTGTATAATATAAGCATTTTCTTTTATTAAACGTGTTATTAAGTAAATTGTTTTTTCGATTTTTTTGTAATCTTTAAAATTTATATTTGGAATTTTTGTTTTGTAATTTTAAGCTATTGGTAATAATTATGAAAATGAACTTTTAAAAACCAATATATAATGGATTTTTTTAAAAATCTATAAAGGATTTTTTTTTGTTGAAGTTGAAGTTTTATCCTATAGTATAAGGTATAGGTTGTGGATTCGATTTCCACTCGGAGCAATCATTAGATTAAAAAATTGTTTTCTTCTTTTGCTATGGATCTCTCCCATCAAAAGTGTGGCGTTGTGTTCCGCCGTTCAAAACGTAACATCTCGGAATTGGTCAGCAAATATTGAACAGACTGACACTGTATTATACGAGAATACGCATACATTGGTATAAATATATTTAGTTAAAGGTCTAATAGAACCGACGTTTATAATTAATCATTCACTCCTGGTTGCAGCACTATTTTTCTAAGCCTACTTATTTCATCCCGCGAGTCCTTCATACAAAACAAAAAATTGAAATATGTACAGCTTATTTTATTTTGTAAGCACTTCAATTTTAGTAATGCTAATTTTATTCTTACGCTGGGGGCTCATTTTATCAAAACAAATGGATTAAACAGTCACATAAATGAAAATAAAAAATATCTCGTGGGAATAATGTCTGAAATTTATATTGTTAAGTTTTAAAGATGTACTATATCATATGCAAATATCTAAATATGAGCAATTTACTTAATGAACGGCGAAACTCAAAGTCGCTTTATATATTTGTTAGTAGCAAAATAAATTGTATAGGGATCGAACTAATAATATAAAGGTATAAAAATATATTTTTGTATACCGCACACAGGCAGGTAAACAGAGGGAACTTAGTGTTCAGACACTCCGTGCTCCACTTTTCGCCGTTTTATGGAGATATTGCGTGTTGAGTGGCGGAACTCATCGCCGCCCTTTTTCTTGACACGAGAACGAAGAAATGGAAATATAAATTTAAATAAATATTTCATTTCCTCGAAGGGAGATCGAACCCACAACCAGTCCATACTATGAAACAATAAATACTAAATCTTTTTCGGGATAAGCAAATGACTGGAAGTGACAAGCTGTTGCTTAGACACATTAAACCATGGCAACCACATCTTATAATATCATATATCATCTTGGTGGTAAAGAGAGCCAACCCACATATTACAAGTGAACACCTACTTCCTAGTATCACGTTGTATCCCGTATATAGCAGTGTAGGCGGAGAGACCCTGATATTGTGTTAAAACACTCACTAACCGCCCAAAAAATTGGCCAATTTCGTGTTGAGTGGCTAGTATTAAGATTGTCCGCTCTCAATCTTTCGCCAAATTCTAGAGGTATTGCCTGTTGAGTGGCGGAACTCAACGCCGCGCCTTGCCTCGCTCCCGAAGTGAGAAAATGAAAATATTAAATATGACATTCCTCGAGTGGTCACGGAAGAGCCACACATTGTGTAATGTAAACAAAACAGTTGTAAGTTTATCTTCTTTCTTATTTATTTACAAAAAAAAAACTAAATACGCTTGAACCATACAAATTCAAGCCGTTATACTTTGCCATATATAAATGTATACATAAATTGTATCGTATTTAAATATACTTAAAACAGTTCTCGAACGAAGCTCGTTGAAAAGACGAATGCTTTTGATCAAAAAGGGAAGGGACGTGAGCAAGCAATTAGGTATTAATTTGTTTAACGAACCACTGTAGAGAACAATGATGCGGTTACTATAGGATATTGGATCTGATCGCCTGAGTAGAATGTCGGTATAATATATTGTATTCTTTATTGCGCATTAAATATATAAGATAAATAAAATTGAAAGGTTAGTTGTAAAAGTCATAAAAAAATCTTTACGATGTTTTTTTTGCGTATAAAAGAGTAGGTAGGTAAGTAGCTAGTGTTAAGACACTCCGGTCTTCTTTTTTAGCCTAAGACACAATGATATTGAAGGATTTCTAAACAGAATTACCTAAACGAGATATATTAAAAAATATATTATATTTTTGGTTTAGTGTGTTCAATCTATATAACATGCTTTTTTTTATTTTTACGCTGCACATGACAAGGTAGTCAAAGAGAAAATTGGAACCTAGTGTTAAGAAACTTCTTTCCTTTCCAGTAATAGACTTCATTCCTTTTTTCTGCCAAATTCTTGATGCATTGCGTGGTAAGTGGCGCTTTATCTCATTACCATAGCGAGAATATAAATATCGTTGTGCCTCAGCGTTTTCTTTACTAATTTTTCATATACATGAACGATAACTCCAATTTAATGAATAAAAGTAAAAAAAATAAAAAAAAATCTAATAATAAAATTTTCATTGACAGGCTGAAGAATCTATTGAAAATACATACTGCCAAAGTAATGTTAACAAATCTACGTTCATAACATCAGTAAGCAAGAACAGTCATACAACCTAAAGGTGGATCTTTCAAATTTCCAACGATCAGCGTATATACACGCTTCTTAGTAACATAAATAAAGAAAACAAAGATAAAATTCAAATGTCCTTGGTCAAAGGCAGTACAATTTGGCCCATTGTCCATGTTTTCAATAACCGTCACGCGACTGTGTGATTACGGCGGACCCTCCACGGAGTTACCGGTGCCCTTTTATACGTAGGTTATGATTATTGTGATACGCCTGTTCGCTTCAATACCTTTGCCTTATTAAATTTTTCGGAACTATTCCAAGAAAACATTCAGGTGTTTATAGGTTCTATGAATGTTCTTTTTGTTGCTTGGGCTTGTATTTATTTATATTGAACGTGGTTTTTCGATGTGCTCTCTCTCTCTCTTTCTCAATTTTTTTTTACTTAGTAGGTACTCAAAATAAAGCGTTACACTTTTAATTTTATATAAGCTAGTTCTATAACATATTGTATAGTACATGTAGATATACATGTGTTTGATAATGTGAGCAATAGATATAGATAGGTCTAAATATTGTCCTATGAATAGTTGGTGAATGTGAACTGCATTAGTTCTTTGTTTTACAAATCTCCAATATGTCATATCTTACAGATTAATGAAATAAATAAAAATCAGCTTCACGCTGTATCCCGCACACAGCAGGGTAGGTAGAGGGAACCTAGTGTAAGCCTAAGACACTCCGTTCCCCACTTTCTGCCGAATTCTGGAGGCATTCCGTGTTGAGTGGCAGAACTCAACGCCGCGCTTACACCTTGACACCAGAGCCAATCACCTCGAGTGGGGAATGAACCCACAATCAGTCGGTTTTACAGTCACACTTCGTGCCGCTGCGCCACAACTGGCCTCTAGATTAATTAATTATCCAAATATACAAAATATTTCTTTTTACCTGAGTACCTGAACCTTCTACTAATTTATAGATAAAATCGAATCTATCTACCAAATATAATAATTTATTAATGACGTACATACATATAAGCTGAAAATCACTAATGAACGTCAGGTAACTTTATGTTGTAAGTAACTTAGTAAACTATCTCTAATATAATATCATATCAAAGACATCCAACTTATTGAAGACATATATTGTGAAAATCGATTTAAGTTCGATTTTCTAAGTAATTGTAGATTTACAAAATCGAACTTAAACATTATGTGTATTTATAAATCTATATAAAATATATATGCTATCATTTGTTGGTGAAGACAGTCAAAGCATATATTACAAATTCAAAATTTATATTAGGTGTTACGTTGTATCCCGCTAATAAAAGAGTAAGCAGAGAGATCCTACTGTTTCGTATTCACATTTTTGGAAAGGAACATCAACCTTTAGGTTTCTGGTGACATTTCTTGCTTACTGAAGATATTTTGGCAGTCTTTTTCCTCTACAGTTTCGTCTGCCTGTAAACGAACATTTCATTATTTGAACATTTTGTATGTGCTTGAGTTTCATACTAAATTGGTACAATAACTGTTTAAGTAGCTCCAGAAAAGACAAATATTCCTGTGGGATGGACAACTTTGTACGAAATTAGATTCTCTTGTCTGTAATAAATTGTGGCCCATAGCGTGGGATGCGAGTCCCTAGTTAATTATAATTATATTATATTATTGATGGATGTGAAATATATAAGTAAAGAGAGCGCTAGGGCACAGCGACCTCTGCAACTGTAAGCGCGACGGTTGTGTGTTCTATTCCAGATCGGGAAATGAAATATTAAACATTTTCATATCCTCGCTATGGTAATGAGGCAAAGCGCGGCGTTGATACCCGTCACTCAACACGCAATGCATAAAGAATTTGGCAGAAATTAAGGAATGAAGTGTATTCATGGAAAGGAATGAAGTTTCTTAACACTAGGTTCCCATGTTCCTTTTGCTTATGGCAAAGACCATGTGCAGCTTAAATATAAAAAAAAAAACATGTCATATATTACATTGATTGATTGAATATACAAAATAAAAATATAATATTTTTATGAATATCTCTAATTCGGGTGATTCTGTTTAGCAATCCTTCGATATCCTTATGTCTCAGACGAAAAAAGAAAAACAGAGTGTCTTGACACTAGCATTTTTTAAGCATTTTTTTTCTCCACTAACCTTTTATTTATCTTATATATTTAATGCGCAATAAAGAATACAATATATTATACCGACATTCTACTCAGGCGATCAGATCCAATATCCTATAGTAACCGCATCATTGTTCTCTACAGTGGTTCGTTAAACAAATTAATACCTAATTGCTTGCTCACGTCCCTTCCCTTTTTGATCAAAAGCATTCGTCTTTTCAACGAGCTTCGTTCGAGAACTGTTTTAAGTATATTTAAATACGATACAATTTATGTATACATTTATATATGGCAAAGTATAACGGCTTGAATTTGTATGGTTCAAGCATATTTAGTTTTTTTTTAAAGATTCACGTTGTATTATTTATTTTCATTTCCTCGATCTAGTAGCAAGTCAAAGCGCGGCGTTAACTTCCGTCAATCAACACGCAATGTCACGAAAAATTAACTGTTTGTACAGATCGATGTATTTTAACACTAGGTGTCCTACCTTATTATATACGGAATACAGTATGAAGCTAAAAAATGTGTTCCATTTAGAAGCTAAGAAAAACACACTAAGTGTGGAACTAAAATAATTAAGTTTCTTATGTAATGTAAAATGGTATATTCATTTACAAGGTACTAGGAAAATTGCAAGTGACGCAGAACAAAATAGTCGTTTAGTTGCAACTTGCAGCTGTATGCACTTTTGTCTTAATTAAATTTTCATAAGAAAAATATGTTTTTCAATGAAAAAAGAAACTTACATAGCAATTGGTATTTGAATTAAAATTAATATTAGTCGATGTCTATTATTTGTTTTTTGGAACTTGGCGCGGCCAAGGTAAGCGTGGACGTAGACTTGATTCCCACCCGAGGAAATGAAGGCGGAAATGCGGAAAATGGTATAAATAAATATCTATAGATATATACATAAATATATATATACACACACACACATACATATATATAGAATAGAATAGATAGATTATATATATATATATATATATATATATATATATATATATAGAATTTTATCTTATATCTCCGTTCAATTATCGGAATTAAGACGAAACGTTTGGATCCATTTACTCGCAACGTTTGATATCAACGGAAGCTTTATTCTAATGCTTATTGAATGGAAAAAAAGCTTGGAATCCTTTCCTTTGATTTCTACGAGATTTCGTTCAGATTAAATTTAATATTTTAGCTATATTATTAATATTTTTGCTTGCTGGGGAACCTTAATGTTATTATATCAGATATTAGCGTTTCACTGTACACAACGGTTTTCGGTTCTATTCCCACTCAAGGGAACATACTAAGTGATTTAAAATTATTATTCGCACTTATCTTACTTCGTTTCTTTATTTATTTGAAATGGTATAAAAATTTTATCATTACCGGATTCTTGTAATCATAACGGTAAGAGAGGTAAGAAAGACAGGAGGAGATCTCGGTGGACCGTCGAAAACACAGTATCAAAGATACTGGAGGAAGGTCACGTAAAAAGCATGAGGATCCCCCGGGAGGGCATGTATGGAGAGGTAAGAGTTATGCAGAAACAGGCGCCCCGATCTCTCTGACTACTCCGCTAAGGATACAGAGTGAAGGTAGAGAAAAAAAATCATGAAGTCACGCGTCGTGGTGTAACGCGAGACGTGCCTGACAGTAAACGATCGTTATTGATTCGTATCACACTCTAAGAATGTAGTTTTTTTTTTGTACACGCAAAGGTTGTGGGTTGGATGAAGATTTAATTATTTTGATGTTCTCGCAATAGAAAAAAGCGCGGCGCGGTTGAGTTTCGCCACTCAACACGCAATGTCTCGAATGTCTCAATATTAAGTTCCCTCTGGGTATGCAAGAAACAACGTGAACACATTTTATTGAGGCCAGTCATGGATGGCACAAGGGCCATGCGCGACCAGCGTGTGATTGCAAGCACGACAGGTTGTTGATTCGATTGCCAATGTAGGAAAAGAAGTATTTAATATTTTTACTTAGTCGCTCTGGCGTCGAGCGCGGCGTTGAGTTCCGTCAGTAACGAAGCGATGCCTCCAGAATTCTGCAGAATGCGGGATATGATAGCGTCAGGCTGGAAAAATAACTCGTAAGATTTTAATGAACCAATCTATGTGTGATAAGCTTATTAGTCTCTTTTGCATCGCACATTATACATATTTATGAACAACAAAATTAATCATAGATATATAACGAAATTTTTTGGTTGATAGAGAAAATAGAACAAAGCTTAACATGATACGTTGTTTAAGCCTCTGAAGCCACAAATACGGGGTTTAACTCTTATAAATCCGATAACGGAGATGAAATATAAAAATGTAATAATTTCATAAAAAAATCAAAGAAGAGAGAGATCATGTGATTTTGTATGATTTGGAATTTAGTTTGTTTACTTTAAGTGCAGTTTTTTTTAGATAATTGGCATGTTCTCTTATTTTAATAGGATAGGCAGAGGGAACCTAGTATTAAGACAATGCAATTTTTGAGATATTGTGTTACGTGTTGTGTAGTGGAACTTAACCCCGTGCTTACATAAAATAAACATTACCGTTTTATAACATTTTAATGTAATTCAAAGATGGTCGAATACAAAGTAGTCTTAAACCGAAGTAGTTTAACTTTCTAATGGTATTCTCCAATTTCCCTTCAACAGAGCGACGATAATTCGACGCTGACTCAATTATTGAGTTCTAATTTAGTGATCAATATAAAGTGGGTTCTAAGTTATTATTTTAGTTTGATTGGTAACATAAATTTCGTTGCCCTTTAAATTTTCTCCTTTGACTTAACAATATTTTAGCTGTTCAGTTATTTTACACTAGATTTATATAAAATAAATATTTGAGGCCAGTCGTGGCGCAGCGGCACAAAGTGTGACTGTAAACCGACTGGTTGTGGCTTCGATCCCCACTCGATGAGATGAAATATTTACTTAAATTTATATTTCCATTTTCTTCGCTCTGGTGTCGAGGCTAAGCGCGGCGTTGAGTTCTGCCACTCAACACGCAATGCCTCCAGAATTCGGCAGAAAGTGGGGAACGGAGTGTCTAAAAACACTAGGTTCCCTCTGCCTACCCTGCTTTGTGCGGAATACAGCGTGAAGCTGATAGATTTATATAAAATTAAATATAAAACCTAATATAACATGTAGCATGTTTTGACGTCATTTAACGAAACAGTAAGCAAATTCTATTAATGTAGAGAATATTGTATGACACTAGTTTTTCTGCGGCTTCGCCGGCTTGTACGACGATACTTAAGAATTTTGTATGACACATTTAAAGTTCAAACCACCACGCGTACAGTAGGTAATATGAAACTTATTAACGTGATGTAATACTATAACCTATTGCCCTCCCTTATAAATATATCAAACAAGATTTTTCAGCTTGTATCTTTTAGTCGATTTTAGTTAAAGCTCTAAGGGATAAGAATAACACTTTTAATATGTTAATTATTAATGTGGTTTTTAATTATTGGGCTCTTGATGAAGATACGATAAGACTTAATAATTACTTGCTATAAGTCATTTAATATGTCACAGATAGATATTTTGAGCGATATTAAAAATAATAAAATGCATCGAATACGAACATACATAACTCAACGCCGCACTAAGATAGACAACCTAAGCGGAGAACTGAAAATAATTTAAATACATAATTATATATTTTTTGATGTCAAGTATAATTGCTGTCGAGATATTTGTTTTTCATTTTTTGATATTTTTTTAGTAGACTTTTCATATAAATGAATTACCTCCACATTCATATTCGAGCTAAACCAGTAAAAATTAAAAATATAAAATGAAATGTTCTATATACTGTACGCAATTAGACTTTTTCCAGTGCCTGTTATTCACCAATTAAAATTAGAACGTCGCATTGTCAATTCGATAGAAAGCTTAGTTAAAGCAAATAGTTAGTTAGCATTTATAGTTTTCATTTACCCCAGTATATTTTTATCACAGTGTTGTCACAAATGGGTTCGATTCTTTTAAATTATTTTTCTTCCTCGCTCTGGAAAAAAGTACCGATCGATTTTTAAACGTTACTAGAGAGTCCGCTTACCTATTAGCAAAAGACGAAATATTTTTTTGAAGCTTCATTCTGTACCTTGCATATGTCAGGGTAAGCATAGGGAACCTAGTGTTAAGACTCTCTGTTTCCCACTCTTCTCTCAATTCTTGAGACATGCGTGTTGAATAGTCTCCCTCAATTCCCCATGTTGATTTTGAACCCACAACGACACGTTTATAATCAGACGTCCTGCCGCTTCGGCAATAGTCTTAGCCTACGGTCTAATATTATAGGCCTAATATTGTATAGGAAAAATGATTAAATTAGGCCTTTACCTAAAAATACCCAAGATCAAGAATCCATTCAATAAATCTACCTTCACTATACGTGTCCTACAATTTCGTTAAGAGTTTCCTCGAGAGAAATTCTCTACGAACAACGTGATAAATTACAATTTGAGCGTTCTACTCTTTAGAATTCAAAGGCTTCTTATATTGAGATCTATCTATCTATCTACGAGATTTTAGTTGCTTCTTCATACAACAATTCAATACACTACACATTTGTCAATTAGTGATTCCCAAATCCATATATAGCCAATCGAAATCATGAAATATATATATTTTTCTTTATATCGTTATATAGAAAGACAAATAAAAAAAAAGATGTTGTTTTTATAAGAACAGAAAATTAAAATGGTTTAATATAAAAAATACCTGTAGTATATAATAATATAAATAAATATAAAATTATAAAATATTACTTGTATCAATATTCATTTAGTTAAAAATATTTATTACTTGATATAGGTAGCTATAAGTAAACTAAATCATATGACGTAAGTATATGAAGTAACATATGACTCAAAAAGATCGGTTGAAACTCTTATAGCATAGAAATCTTAAGTTTAATAAGAAATTTAACACATTTTTTTCAAGCTTCACGCTATGCTATGCAGGATGCACACAGTATGGTAGGCAGAGGGAACCTAGTGATAAGACACTTATTTTCCGCCAATTCTGCATTGCGTGTTGAGTGCGCACGCAGCCAGCCCCGAGACCAGTAGGAAAAAATTAAAATATAAATTATGATGAATATTTCATCATAATTTATATTTTCATTTTCTCGACTAGGATCGAACCCACAACCTGTCACATTTACAGTCACAATTTGTGCCGATGCGCCAAGACTAGCCTCTTTACAATTACTCTTTACACATTTTTTTTTATTCTATAATAATGTTTAAATAAAATGTCAATTATTATTAATCACTATATTTTATATCAAATAGAAAAAACTCACCCCAGATCCGAAGCGTTTATTTTTAAAATTTTAAAGTAGCAACTGTAGCCAACATTCAGAACTGCCCTTAAGTTTTATTCGTTACGACGGTTATACCCTAGAGAAGTTTTTTACGACGTCGATAACGAGTGCGTTGGGAGTAGAGACAGTTAGGTTACTTAATTACTCATCTTTTACGTCAGTCTATCAAGTGGAGCAATAAAAGTGGAAATTATTGGCAGACCAACTGGGAGTCCGGAATTTTCATTTAGATATGTAACTTATTATTATAATATAACGTAATTTTTTAGGAATATATTATTATTTCTACGTCTGTGAGTTGCGTTTCCTTACTTTGATATCAAGGCAAAGCGCGGTGTTGATTTCCGTCACTCAATACACAATGTCTTGAAAATTGGGCAGATAATGTCTTAACTGTGTTAATGTGTAACCTTGTAGCTTGTGGTGATCCATCCATCTAACCTGGTACAGGAAAACGCGTGAGGTCGCCTTATGCTTTGTTTTGGTTTAGTAAAGAACTGTGTGATAGCAGGCCGATAGGTATTTCCTCAATTCGTTAAATGTGAGAAGAGCCTGTAGATGGCTTTTATTTTTTTTTTCAGTTCACGCTGTAACCCGCACATAGCAGGGTAGGCAGAGGGAACCTGGCCAAGACCAAATTCACACACTACACGTATTGAGTAGCAGAAATCAACGCCGCGTTTTACCTTGACACCAGAGCGAAGAAATACTAAATATTCCATGCCCTCGAGTGGGAATCGAACGCACAACCGTAACGTATTCAGTCACATCCTTGTGCCTGTGCATGATTGGTCTTTTAATTACGTCTCATAACTGTTTATTTGTACAAGTACTAGAACACAGGAAGTCTCTATTAACAAAAAAAAAATAACAAATAAGGAAATAGAATTGGCGGAATCCATTCGACCGTTGAAATTTTTAATACTAATATATACTTTTCATAATAATAGGGATATTTACTTTACTCCAATTTGACTAATCGACCCTAAATTTTATACGGCGTAACATAATATTACAAGTAAAAGTTTTTACAACTTTTAATATTATTGCTTCTCGTTTTGTGAACTTATATTTTGCTTAACGTGCTTCTCAATATCGCATTCGAATTTCGAGATATTTTATCGATTCGCGCAACATAACGCCGCGATTTGTTCTACCAGAGCGAATACAGTACTAAAATATAATTATTCCCCAAGTCAAGGTCTACACCTCTTTTTTTTCTGTAGAAGGGAAGTAGGTTCTCTTATTTGCCTACCCTACTAAATGCAGAAAATTCGTAAATTTAAAAATAAATGTTACAAATATATAAAAAAAATATTATCGTTCACTATATTTATAGTTCACTTATTTTAAAGGAATTTAAAGGAATGTTGCTATAAATAACAATTATGTTATAAATATATTTATTTATTTGGCTTACATATAATATGAATATGATTATATATTATATAGAGGTATACATATTTCGATTTAATAAAAGATTTTTTTTTGATTTGATGACGTATGTATTTTATGCAAGAAGTAATTAGTGAATTGGATACTCCTATGTATATATATATATATATATATATATATATATATATATATATATATATATATATATATATACACACAAAGCAATTATATATAATATCAAAGAGCCCTAGCATGAGCATTAGATGTTCAGGATTATTGAGAAACTGATAATTGTCTTCATTACTTAAGCTCTAGAGTACCTTAATTAACTCGTCTAATAGAATAAAAGGTGACCATCGGGGACCGCAACGCTACAGTGTCTAACAGTAACTATTGGCGCGGTTGTGGGTTCGACTCCTATTTGGAGAATTGAATTATTTTCAATTCTTCGCTATATTAAAACACAAAAGCCGGCGCTTGTTTTCACTACTCAACACGCAATGCTTAAAAAAATAACCAAAGAGGGATGGAAAGTGTTAATTGAAAGTTCCCTTAACCTACTCTGGTAACCAACTGCATTACAATAATTTTAATCATTTAAATGCATTTTTTAAGAAGTTCACAACCTGTCACGTTTACAGTCAGTCACTCGTTTATGCTTTGCATTTTTTCTTTGTTTGTGTGTATTTTTTCATAAAAATATAGGAATTAAACAATCCATTTTTTTCCTTTGTCTTTTAAAAGAAAAGCAAACATATTTTAGTATATAAATATAGCTTTGCTTCATTTAAAGTTAGAAACTATAGATCATTATCTACTCCCACTTGTTCTAAGAACATTTCAATTCACATAAGTGTAATAAGGAATAGAAAAAAGTTATTTGTACAAAAGTTATCCCTCCAAATGAATTCAGGCCCGGCGGAGGGTCCGTAAGATCATTACATAACGTTATATTTTATAACTACTTTGTTTAGTAATGCTGATGGAATTTTTTAGTTCTTTTTGTTATTTTTTCGGTTATCTATTTATATTTTTTATGTTATTGTATTATTAAATGTGTGTATTGAAGATGTTTCTTTTTACTTCTTTATATGTGAAAATATAGTGTACCTACTAATATAAATTAATATAAAAACTGTTGTGTGTCCAAATAAAGGAATAAATGATAAAAGTAGGTATGTGTATTATTCATTTCACAATTCTAGTAAATGAAATGTCTTAATTCTATGTTCTTTCTCTCATTTCTATAGGGAATAGAAGAGGCTGTAAATATGTAGCATCTTACGTAATAAAATATATGTTAATATATATTATTATAAAAAAACTGGTTATTTTTAAATCATAACTGGTCTGGTATTTTGTTTTTTACTGCACAATAATAATAAAGTAATATAATTAAAGTTAAATAATTATATTGTAATAAGTTATATAATAAATATTTTTTTTAATATAAAAAATATTGTCGCTGTTAAAATAATAATAAAACTCATCGATTTTGATACTAAAATAATATAACAGTGAACTGTAAACACTGTTATAATATTTTTGTATAAATAACAATTTTATATAAAAAACAAAATAAATTTATTTAAAATATGAATAAACAAAATAAAATATTAATATTATAGCTCCTTGCATACCACAAATAAAATAAATAATTATTTAATTATGTACAAAAAAATAAAACACAAAACTAGTAAAATTCCAAACAAAAAAAAAGAAACATAATTATCCAAAAAAAAAATATAGTAATAAAAAAAAGTTTTTCCAGTTACTTCCAAACTTACCCACTGAATCCGAACATTTGAACAACACTGAAATTCCCAAAATAACAACTTTTAAGTTACACATCACTACACTATGTCACAGTGAGACACTGACATTATATTATTAAATAGTTCGCGATTTTATAAGTATTTTAGTAAGGGAGTAATGTACTCTGGCGGCGTCTCATTCACAACTGTAGGAGCAAGTTGAAATGCGAGGAGGATGTGGACGCGCGTGCGCGGTATGGGGTTCCTTACGATTGTGTTGTAGTGTTGTTTTTAGTTATAACTGTTGTTGTATTAATGTTTGTGGTTGTTGTACATTTTTTTGTTTGTTGTTGATCTAGATAATTTTAGTATATACATAAATTTGTCAACTTTTATATGTTGTACTTCCTGAAATTGGTATGAAACGCTCGTTGGGCGAATCCGACTAGTACTTGATCGGTTTTATTGCTGCACAAGTGTTTTCTTTGCATCAGGTTGTTTGTGAACTTAACAGAGCATTGTCAAAAATGTAATAAACTTCCCTTTACATGCAGCTGAGGTCTAAAGTTCCTAGCTTTATCTTAAAAACAGTGTTTACCCAAAAAAATATGATTTGAAAAAATGACTTGCTAACCTTGGGAGTTTTATTTTTGAAAATAAAAATCGAGGCGAGTCCTGCATGCATAGGAATGAGTAAAATAATTCTTGATCATATTTAACAATAATTTTGTTGGTTTTATTTAGAACAAAAAAAACAAAAAACCAACGTTCCATAAATTCTAATATCGTATATTCTAACTTTAAAAATAGATAAAATTATATATATATATATATATATACAATTGAACAATTTACGAAACGAAAATTCTTTTTTTTGTTATTTTTTTTCTACGTTAGAAATTATTTAATTCATCCCTATGTGTGCAGGACTTGCCTTGATTTTTATATAAGAAAAATATTCTACCAATGGAAGTTAGTAAAACCTTTTTTTCAAATAACTTTTGTTATCAGAAACTATGGAACTTAGGTGCATGCGAAGACAATGCTCTGCTAATTTCACAGACATGTAGCATGGAAGGCAGAGATGCTAATTTTAACATCCAACACAGGATGTTTTAAATAGGAGCCGACGGCGGTAAACAGAGTGTCTTAACATTAAGTTCTACTGTCTAGAGTGAAGCAAATATTAAGTATTTATTTAAGTGTTTTAATAAACGTTCAATCAAATAAATTTGGTTTCGTAGTCTCACCTAATAATGGCGACATCACTATTTATTATGGCATTACATAAACTTAACATGGAAACATTAAATAAATATGACAATTACAATTATGGATTCTTAATAATATCTCTGAAACATTGTACGAAAGTAAATCACGCCAAAACATCATTTAAATTAAATCATAATCATGAAATGTAATTTACCAAAATATCATTAATTTTGGTACCAGTTACCAAAAGCCACCTTAATTTGTTCTGTTTCAATCTCACTTTGTCCAAAAGTTTCTATTTTAACAAAATATACAATTTTCTTCTTCAGTTTAGCTCTGATTGCCACGTTTTGTTAAAAATATTCACACCGAAATTATTTCCCCGAGTGAGAATCGAATACCAAGGTGTTTAAAGTCAGACGCTGAATCACTACGGCCTCTCCTACATACATATATGCGAAAAATATATTTTGTCAAAATATCAGGCCAAATCAAAATTTATGGGTAACATAAATCTTTTTAGAGTAATTTATTGAATTTATTTGTTTAATTTTTTTGCGCGTGTTATAAAACGTTTTTTATTTATTACACTACAACTATATGGGATGGCTGTTACTGGTATAATTGAACGAATATATCAGATGCCTTGCCTTAATGGGCTCAAAAAGTAAAGGTTTTTTTTTTACTTTCAAGCATCGTATATACGAGAATATATAAAAGATATAAAAGAGTGCAGAAATAGAGGCCAGTCGTGGCGCAGGGGCATAGAGTGTGATTGAAAAACTGACTGGTTGTGGGTTCGAGTCCCGCTCGAGTAGATTAAATATGATAAATATTTTTACATTTATATTTTGATTTCTTCGCTCTGGTGTCGAGGCAAAGCGCGGCATTGAGTTCACTCAACACGCAATGCCAACAGAACACGACGGAAAGTGAGTAACGGTGTGTCTTAACACTAGGTCCCCTCTGCCTACCCTGCTGTGTGTGGGATACAGCTTGAAGCTAATTTATGTTACTTATTTAGAAAACGCGTAAAAATACTTATTTAGAATCCGTATAAAAAATTGAACGTAGCTAAACTAGAACCCGCGTCTCCTGGAAACCGACCAGACGCTCTGACCACTAAGCCATACGTTCTCATCAAGCTTCGTCGAAATTTTTATACGTTCATATTTTAAGGTATTTGCATGTGCACTCAACATTGAGTGGCATAGAAAAAAATCAAAGCACTTAAGTTAAATCAGGTTGAACGTTTTTTTTAACAAAACTAACCCTAAACGTTTTAACAAATTTACTTTAGACTGTAAAATTCACGTAAAAGGCATTAGCTCGTGGAAGAGCAGTTAAATTCATCGATTGGAGGCAAGTAAAGCCGACGAGATGGTATTTGCTTATTGAAATTATACAATGAAATATAGACTTTATAAGAAAGGTTGTGAGGTTTTAAGTTCAATGGAAATATGTTATACAGCATGATAGATGATGTTTAAACTGAAATTTCTAATAAGTGTATTATAGCGATATGTAGAATGCTAATAGCCTTGTGTGTGATTCGTTGATTCGCAATGGTTATGGGTTCTCTATTTTTTAGAATCCCGCACATTCGCGCGTATTAAAACATTCATCAAACTACCTTTGAAGTGTATCCTTTCCAATAAAAAAAGACTGTTAGAAATCACTTAGCGTAATATTGAGTTATATGATTTTTTCACTTATATGATTTGTTCAATAATAACATTGACATATTATTTTAAAGACAACATCATATTTATGACTTTTAAAAGTTTTTAGATAAAAAACCATTAAAAAAATAAAAAATATGTCGAATCGATCGGTACGGTAATCGGTTAAAAATGGAAATGAATTATGCTTTAGTGTAATTTTTGCATGTTTTCTGCGTGTTATTACAAATTTTAATATAAAATAAATATAATATTAACAAAGACTCTCTTTCACTTACACTTATTTTGCTTTATATCGAGGTACCCACCACCACTCATACATATACATTTGTACATATTAGAACAGATTGAATATGACTTCAACCAAGAATATTGTAAGAATGTCAAAGTAAAGAAGAATATGAGGCCAGTCGTGGCACAGGGGCAAAAGCGCGAGAAGTGGTAAGTTTAATTCCCACTTAAGAAAACACAAACATTCAATATTTTTGTGTGTTTCAAGTAATTAATTTCTCTAGAATTCGGCGGAAAGTGGGGAACGGAAGTGTCTTAATGGAACGGAGTGGTGTGACATTAAATTCCCAGGTTCCCTCTGCTACACTGCTATGTAAGAAATAAAGCGTTAAACTAAGAAGTTAAACAAAATGATTAGTCAAACAGAATAATTAATTAGTGTAACCAAACTGAAATTGGCTAATACATGAGTAAATTACTCAATAGTTAAAGGCAAGCCATCAAGTTATGATCAGTATATGTTACCCAAACGTCATGTCAGATATATTCCCATACAACAATTCAATACTAAATCAAACTATGATAGAGCGCTGTGATGTTTCCAGGTCTCTCGGGTGAATTTAAAGCGCACTCGGTTTGAACAAATACAATACGTTAATATCACCTATCTATATATACAAATTCCGAGGTTATGGATCAATATAGATGATATATGGATAAAAATTAATCCAGTATAAATATTTTTAGCATTGTTCATATAAAATATAAATTTGTTGTTCTTTTTTTAGTTTATACGTACGTATATTCGTAGAGTTTCAGTAGTAAACGACAAAAACTACAGATTTTTTAAAAAAATAAAGCAAAATAGTGCTACTACTACAATTTTTTCACTTAATAAAGGAATACAAACATCGTCGTAATTCCCAATACCGATATAGTAAATGGCTATTACCTCTATTTGTAGAAGTACTGGCAAATTGATTGAACGCCACAATAAAGCGCGGCTAACGAATGTTGGGGGAATGTTGTTCCTATATACAAATCATGGAAAAATATATCCGAGAGATTAAGGGATATAGGTAAAGTAGTAATTCTGTTTCGTTAAAATAAAAAAATAAAAATAAAACGCTAATAATATATGAATATAGTGTAGTGTTGATGGAGATAAATAAAAGTTCACTTACGGTTAGCACTAGGTATATTCAACACCACTTTATTGTACATATAGTTTGAACATAAATAATAAATCACGACACAGTTTATACGAAAGTCAACCACAAACATATATATACAATAGAACACAAAAGATACGAATTTAGAATAAACTACTAGATAAAACAAAGGAACGTATGGAAAGCGCATCGAGTGGCAAGCATCGACTGTGATTATTAAATATGCCGTCGACAAGGGGGTAGGCGTGAATATCGAACGCCTTACCGGTTCGGTCGACGGCGATGGAGCGCTTTCATATAAATATACTAAATACGAATACTTGCTATAAAATATATAAATCCTATTAAATGTATGTATGTTTTTACGTGTATATATAAATGATAAATAAATAAATTATAATATTGAAATATATAAATGACACATTAAATAAACTATAAATATAAATAATAGTTCCCTACATCACTCCCCTCCAGAGGCCGTGTCTACGGACGATAATAGTCAGGGAAACGTACATGTCTCCCTGACCGAGTAGTGTGTCTGAAGGGTGAGTGACATAGTTGTGTGTCTGTGTGTGTATTCGTGTGTGTGCTTGTGTGTGTATCGGTCTGAGTGCCTGAGTGTGTGCTTGTCTGTATGTTTGCGTGTGTGACATGAGGTGAGGTGTTGTGAGACGTGTGTGGGTCGTGCAGTATATAGGCTGGCTTCAGGCGGTCTATTGAAACTGTCACGGATTTACCTTTTACGTCTATCTTGAACACTTTTTTGTCTCTTGACAAAATTTTATGTGGACCGGTATACGCAGCTTGCAGAGAACCCCGTAGCGCGTCTTCTCGGAGGAAGACATGGCTACAGGATTCTAGATCTTTAAAAACAAATGTTTTTCGTTTTAAGTTATGGTGCTGCGTAGGTACTGGTCGCACATTCTGGACAAAATGCTTCATCCGCGCTGAGAAATCGGTGATGTCAGTGGTGGGAGTAGCGACGTTATGCCCGAAAAATTCTCCGGGCAGTCGCAGTGCCTCACCGTACACCAGATCTGCGGATGAAGCTTGCAGGTCCTCCTTGTATGTGCTTCTAATACCGAGAAGGACGAATGGGAGTGACTCGGTCCAGTTGCTGTCCCCGTGGCAAATAATAGCGGCTTTCAATTGCCGATGGAACCGTTCTACTAAGCCGTTGCACTGTGGGTGATATGCGGTTGTCCTACGATGTTCGAATCCAATGGACTTGGACAATTGTTCGAACAGGGCGGACTCGAACTGTCGACCTCTGTCCGTAACAATGTCGGTAGGACAACCGAATCGAGATATCCAGCAGGATATTAATGCTTTGGCCACTGTTTCAGCTGTGATATCGGTAATGGGGACAGCTTCAGGCCATCGCGTAAAACGATCGACGGCTGTCAAGCAGTACCGATATCCATCGCTTGAGGGCGGTAGTGGGCCGATAAGGTCTATGTGGACGTGTTTGAATCGCGCCGAAGGTACAGTGTGCGTACCTAAAGGTGAAGACACGTGACGATGTACCTTCGAGCGCTGGCAGGGCAAACACGCCTTAGACCACTCACGGCAGTTTTTCCGCATCAGTGGCCAAACAAAGCGTTGTGCAACTAGCTTAGTGGTTGCGCTTGCGCCAGGGTGACTGAGAGAGTGCAAGGAGTCGAAGACTTGCCGGCGAAGGTTAGCTGGTACGTAAGGCCTAGGAGTCGGTGTACTGACGTCGCAGTACAATTCAGTACGACTCCCAGGGATTACCAGCTTTTGCAAGCGCAAAGAAGTTCCACCGGCAAGGATGATTGCGAGGTCTGCGTCTCCTGTTTGGGAACTGGCCAGTACCTCTAAACTGACAGGCATCTGCAATTCATCGACCCGAGACAGGGTATCGGCCACGACATTGTCCTGGCCGGATATGTGTCGTATGTCGGTCGTGAATTGCGAGATGAAATCCAGGTGTCTATACTGACGCGGGGAGCAATTGCTCTTCCGTTCATGAAATGCAAAGCACAACGGTTTGTGGTCAGTATAGACTATGAAGTGGCTGGCCTCTAGCATATGGCGAAAATGCTTTATACTCTCATAGATGGCAAGGAGCTCGCGATCGTAGGGTGAATACTTCACCTGCGATGGGCTCAGCTTGCGAGAGAAGAATGCTAGAGGCTGCCATGCTTTATCTTGGAGTTGCTGGAGGACTCCACCTATCGCCGTGTCAGAGGCGTCAGTGACCAGTCCAAGTGTAGCGGTAGGATCGGGGTGTGCTAGGAGTGCGGCCTCGCAAAGACTCTTCTTGCAGTGCTCGAATGCTTGTAGTGAATTTCCCTCTATATGGACGGGATGAGACGCTTTGACGGAGCCAGTCAGTAGGGCGTTGAGAGGAGCTTGGATTTGAGCGGCTTTTGGTATAAACCGTCGATAAAAGTTTACCATTCCCAAAAACCTTCTAAGTTCCCTTACTGTTTTGGGAATGGGAAAATCAATTATGGCCTTGACCTTTGCCTCCAATGGTTTAGTACCTTTGCTAGAGACGTGGTACCCCAGAAATGTGACTTCAGGAACGGCGAAGACGCATTTAGCCGTGTTTACGAGTACTCCGTAGTCTCTCATACGGGTGAAAAGCTGGCGTAAATGGTCTTCATGTTCCTCCTGTGTTCTAGAGTACACTAAGAAGTCGTCTAGGTATGGATAGCAAAAGTCAAGTCCGCGGGTCATTTCGTCGACGAACCTCTGAAATGTTTGCCCAGCATTTCTCAACCCAAACGTCATAAAGGGAAATTCATACAAACCGAAGGGAGTTGTAATTGCGGTCTTTGGTATGTCCTCCTCGGCGACGGGAATTTGGTTGTAAGCCTTAACTAAATCAATGACTGAAAAGTACTTACAACCAAATAAACTGTTAGAGTAGTCCTGAATGTGACGTATCGGGTACTGGTCCGGAATGGTTCTGGCGTTAAGGAGTCTGTAGTCCCCACAAGGACGCCAGCCATTATCTTTTTTCGACGCGAGGTGCAGGGGTGATGACCATGGGCTATCTGATGGTCGAGCCGTACCGTTGGCCAACATCGCGTCGAACTCTTGCCTAGCTATTTTTAATTTGTCGGGAGCTAGCCTCCTCGGCGAACATGCCACTGGTGGACCTGGTGTAGTGCGTATGTGGTGTACAGTATTGTGTTTGACTGTCGGTGGTGCACCAGCGGGACGGGTTATTTCCGGAAATTCGGATAAAATATTATGATATATAGTGGTACCACCAGTCGATACTTTGACACTTGTGATTAAAGATTGAGAACTTACAATACTAGCGACAGTGCTAATATTGGTCAGGCTATCAATTAATTTGCGGTTGCTGATGTCCACGATAAGTTTATAATGAGAGAGGAAATCTACGCCAATGATAGGTTTCGTGACGTCGGCGATTATAAAACGCCACGGAAAATTTCGACGTAACCCAATGTTTAAAGTTAGGTTAATGTAACCATACGTTTCGATAGCCGAACCATTAGCAGCACTGAGCTGAAAAGGTGTCTTATTACGTTTTTCACAAATGGCACTAACTGGATATACGCAAATGTCACTACCAGTGTCAACTAAAAATTGGGTTTTTGTTTTATCGTCCGTTATGAAGAGGCGGCCCGAGAAGTTATTGCCGTCACTGGTCGTCATCAGTGATTTCTCGGGGTTTTTCCTGACTGAGCATTGTGGGGTGTGTGGCGAGGTAGACCGAACCGAGCTTGTTCGGCTGGAGTCTCTGTCACTCGGTAGTGGCTTGTCAAAAATATAAGATGTAAGCGCACTAACCTGTTTGGTCAACTCTGCGACTTGCTTTGTCAGCAAGTCGATACCTGGTGCTGATGATGGTGATATGACAGCTGGCTGATGTGATGGAGCTGCTATGTCCTGTAGCCTGTCGGCAAGTTCCGCCAACTTGTCCAGGGGCTGAGTTGATTGTGACGCTATGATTGTCTGCATCTTCACAGGTAAGCGGCTGGTCCAAATATTTTGAAGAAATTCTCCAGGGATACCAGGTCCAGCCAAGTGCTGGAGGTGACGTAGGTATTGCGAAGGCTTCTGAGTTCCCAGATGTTCGTGTGAGAGCAGCTGTTTAATTTTACTTTCACGCGATGGTGAAAAGCGCTTAATTATTTCCGCTTTGAGTAGCTTGTAATTAGGTGGGCCAGTGATGACGTCTTCCAGTTCGGCTGCGTATTCTCGGCCTAACGTGGAAGACACGAGATAAAACCTGATCACGTCATCGGTGATACCGTTTAGGAAGAATTGGCATTCGACCTGTGCGAACCAAATCGCAGGTTTTTCTGGCCAAAATGGTGGTGTTCTCAAATGGTGTGTGGGTAGAAAGGTGGGTGGGTCATCGCTGACGGTTTCTACCCGCTTCATTTTTCTTGCCCGTTGTGGTCGGTTAGTGAAATATTGAGTTGAGTCACTATCACTGTGCATCGTGGTATAGTCCATGGCGTGCAGATCGGGGTCACCAATGTAGTGTTGATGGAGATAAATAAAAGTTCACTTACGGTTAGCACTAGGTATATTCAACACCACTTTATTGTACATATAGTTTGAACATAAATAATAAATCACGACACAGTTTATACGAAAGTCAACCACAAACATATATATACAATAGAACACAAAAGATACGAATTTAGAATAAACTACTAGATAAAACAAAGGAACGTATGGAAAGCGCATCGAGTGGCAAGCATCGACTGTGATTATTAAATATGCCGTCGACAAGGGGGTAGGCGTGAATATCGAACGCCTTACCGGTTCGGTCGACGGCGATGGAGCGCTTTCATATAAATATACTAAATACGAATACTTGCTATAAAATATATAAATCCTATTAAATGTATGTATGTTTTTACGTGTATATATAAATGATAAATAAATAAATTATAATATTGAAATATATAAATGACACATTAAATAAACTATAAATATAAATAATAGTTCCCTACAATAGTATGAGTGACATTAGTATTATATGAGTAATAGTAATTGTATTACGAAGTGATGACTATGATGATAGTCATGATCGTGATGATGTTGTTGATAATGATGATGATTTTGGTAGTAAAATTGATAATTATGACCATGATGAAGAAAGAATGAGTGTTGACGCTTAAAAAGATGACCTTACTTAAATATAAACGCAGTGATGTTCTTTTAGCTTCTTAATCTGATTATTGTGAAGCTTACAAAATCAATTATATCAAAATTCAGATTGAGTTCGTTTATAAACATCGTTTAAGATGTTTTCTTGTGGGTGCGTGGTTTAAATCATAACTTTTTCAAATTACCATAAATCTGCGGCAACCGACAAGTAAATCAAAGGCGGTTCAGTGAACCTATATACATATATTATGTACGCTGAATAAACATTTAATCGTGTTGTTCAACCTTCGCGAGTTAGGGTCTTACGTTGTACGTTTCATTCTCTGACTTCTGATAAGACTAATGCGTGTGAGTATGCATAAATGTATCTATATTGTATATGTATATCTTTTTGTGAAAAAGATATAAAAGGAATTTTAGTAATTGTGATTGTGCACTGAACCGTGGAACCTAATTCCGTACCCCTGTACGCTTTGCAGTATTGCTCTAAATAGAGCACATGCGATTGTTTTTATTCATCGGTCACATCATGCGGTATTAAGAAAAAAAATATAAAAATAATAATTTGTTATAGTACGGCTACTAAAAATGATGTATCATTTTTACGAAAATTGTACAGACAGAGGAGTATGAAATTGGATAATATACATTTATGTATAACGTTGACACGTTGAAAATTGAGCGATCCGTAGAGAACGCAGTGTCTTAACATTAGGTTCCTCTACCTACCCTGCTTACTTATAATAGTAAAATCGAAAAATGTCTACCAAATCTTAATTTTCTTGAGCTTAATAATAATTTAAAACACATTATGTTTTTTATTACATTCAGACAAGTTTAGTCTTTCCTTTGTCTATATCATTATAATATAGTGGTGGCGCAGCAGCACAGCGAATGACTTCAAACGTGTTTCAACCAACTTTCAATTATTTAGAAAACATAAAAATTTTAACGTAGCGGGACTCGAACCCGCGCCTCATGGAAACACGTCACATGTCTCGAAAATTAGGCGGAAAGTTACAAAAGTATCTTAATAATAGATTATTAGTGCTTACTCTGATGATTTTCTCGAATATAATACGAGGTTAAAATAAATCTTTATACTCGTATTGCAAGATTGGCATAAGAAAGTATATTTTTTTTCTGAGAATTTAAAAAACAAATCAAAATTGCAATGTACATTTTATAGAGTTTATCAATAATGACCAAAATATATATCAATGTTTAAATTAAATAACAATGTAAGATTAATTATATTTTATGCTCGTGTAAAACCGGGGCACAGTGCTAAACGAGACATCCATACGCCATTGTCCTTTAAAACCACACTGGCAATAATTTTTAAAAGAATTTACATTTAACACTGTCGTTGTATTGCGTCGCGCGTGATACACTGAATTCTGAAAATTTGAATAATCGCACACTGTCCATTTATAATCTCGGAAAAAAACGCCGGCTAGTCGTCTTGTTTAACTAAACGCAATGGAAGTGATCGCTAAGGAATCTAGTGTTAGGACACTCCGTTTCTTATACTCGCCAAATTTTGAGACGTTGCGTGTTGATTGACGGAACTCGATGCCGCGATTAGTCTTTATAGGGGCGAGGAAGTAAAAAAGATTCCACCCCGATTGATGAGTTGGAATGGAGTATCTTGATACAAGGTTCTCTTTATATACGCTGTATCCCACGCTGTAACCCGCATATAGTAGGGACTATATGCGGGTTACAGCTCGATGCAAAAATAGACATTATTTGCCACAGTATGGGCAAGCACTACCCAACACTATTGTTCTCGCCATTTCGGAAACGGCCATCAAGGCCATACAATTTGTTTTAATATTTCACACACCAATGTTCGTTTCATAAATAAAAGACTAACGATACGCGTAAAAATGTTTATTGAACGCTTCATTTGAAAAACTCTGTATTTATAGCTTTTTGGTACAAATGAAATTGTTCTCGAGATTTACGACGTAAATGCATAACTCTGGTTTTAATTTGTCTTTGCCCTGTCTCTATTTTTTGTCATGGACCTCACTTTTTTATTACACTACTGTGGACGAGTCTTTGAGACCCCTGTATTTAACATTTTTACATTTTCTATAGAGCATGTGACATACATTGTCAGTGTCTTAGTTTTCATAAATAGCCTTAACTCAAACAAAATCAATATACATTGAAAATTGAACTTTTTATTACATTTAACAACTATTTCTTACCAAACTATAATTTCTAACAATTCAAAAATAATAAAAAGTACCCCATATGTCGTAAAATAAAACTTTTGACTGCACTTCAATTATTGGCTTTGAATATTATTTGAATATTGTAAATAATTTAATGATTGCAGGTAACACAAATATCTATTGGCTTTAAATAAAGGAGACACAGGTCTTAGTAGGGCAGAGTCTACACCGTACCAGAACCAAGAACTACTTTTGACCATTATGTTCAGTAGATTTTTTTAAATTAATTAATTTATTTATTTTTACATAGTAAATACATACATAATCTCATGCCAAACTCGTGAGTTTATAGACAAGAAGCGCTCATTACATATCAGATCCCAAAATGCTTCTCGAAGTCATTCTCTATTATTATTTGGATAATTCAGTATTAACAACTCGTCTTTTCATTTGAATAAGTATAAGGCAGCAACTTGTTTTGACTGTTCTATATCTTATGTTGAGTAAAAACATTAAATATTCATCGTCACTTTTACCGACTCGAAAAAAGTTAATTAAGGATATAACACTATTGAACTCTCAACTCTCTGATTCATTGGAGCTTATACAAAAAGTAGTGATTCCTTCTTCATCCACAGTCTAAACTGCCTTCTAAGCATAATATTTTTTCGAATAAAAGATTTATTGAAAAAAATATAAATTATAATATTTTTATGGTATATATTTTTATCGTAATATAACATTGTACGTGCATAAAATATTAATAGCAAATATCTTAGCACATCTAAGACAAGGAACAAATAAAAATATATCATATTATATCATGAAAATATTACGTATTTAAAAAGTATAATGTATGGAAAACATAAACGAGGGATCTTAGAGGACACAGCCCAGTCAAGAATATTCGATACTCGCGTGTTTACTTACTAACTAAGCGAACGAGGAAGTGGCTATTTGTATGATTTGGGAAACTGGAAGAGCCTCTGAGACTCCGCGTCCATTGTTAAAGGATAATAGGAAAGTGAGAGACAAGTCAAAGATAATTCCATTGTATATTATTTTACTGCTGGGCAGTGGAATTTAACACCTTGTTTTGTCACACACACACACAGTTTTTATAGAAAAAATATATATATTGCTGTCTTTTTTTTAGTAAGTTTCATGAAAAGCAGAATTGGCAGGCAAATCTAACATTAAGATGGTTTTCTTTAAATTATATTGGTTCTTCTTTAAGTCCACTTTTGAGATATTGCATGTGTAACTGTTATCTCAAACTCCTTTTAAAATATTATTTAATAAATAATGCCTTGGCTCGTGATGTGTCTAGTGATTAGAACTGTTTATAGTTGTGAACGTGAAGAACCCAAAATCTTTTAGAGATTCAGAGGCAACAGTTTTAAGAATTTTATATTATGCCATTAGAAGGTATCGCTTTAATAACATATTTGCCATCAGAAGTTGTTCTTGTGTCAGTTATTTAGATAACTGGAAACTCGACAATATGACATTGTCATAACTCGAAGCTCGTCCGAAGAAAAGCCAAGAGCGCGTCCTATCTTCCTCTCCACTACAACTGCGAACTAGTTATAATAAAAGGAAGAAAGAGTACGGGCACCTCCCCGCCCTACTGCGACTGCGGCTGCAACAGTCTTATTGAACTCTCCGGGACGTTTGTGTGTGATCAGTCTGAAGGTACTTGTTACGCTTGTTTATATTAAGATTATTATATTAGAATTGTGATTCGTGATGTTGATTGATTTGTGAGATCAATATAAGTCGTTGGAACGAACGCACTGCCGCAAGGCGGCCGATATGTTAAATAAACGCACGGCACACACCCCACAGTCGTGTCTCGAACCGTAGGCGGACACTACTACATACACCAGAGTTCCAGGACATAAAATAGCACCACACACCCGTATGAGACAGGCGGACACTACTACATACACCGGAGCTGGGACATAAAATAGCACCACACACCTACTAGTCGTATACCAAGTCGTAGAAGTGGTATTCAATATATCAGTGGCTAACGCCATACAAACACAGCTTACGTACCGCGAGCGTACTGCGAGACGGCATCAGCCACGACATAGTTAATGTCACTGCAACAGTTCGCATAAGCCCATCACGTCAGCTTCCGCGACGTCAAGCAACATTCAACATTATAACACTAGTCAAAGATAACTTTGATCCATAATATGTGTCGCTCCTACACATATATTTCCTTTATAAGAAATTCGATCCTAAAAGATCGTGTCATCATAGACTTCGAATTATCATATTATATTCATTATACATTTGGTACGAGTCTTATTGTGCATCATATATATTAGTACCGTAGTACTTAAGAGTTCGACTCGACCGCTGCCTTCCAGCATCACCACCACCTATATATACGGAACGACGGTCGCGACATTCGGGACGACAATACACGAACTCGTCTCGATTAATATGGTATCAAAAATATATAGTTTGTATTATTCATAATTAACTATGTTATTTATGTGTATTGCCATGCATATTTTATTTTATTTATTTATTTATTTTCAACTTATATACGTGGTACATACTGTTACACATGTTCATGATTGATATATGTACACTTTGTGCGTATACAATAAAGCTCTGTCTCACAGTGCCACTAAATACGAGTTAATTATTAAATAAACTTAACCATTGAAAAATTATTAGAAGTTTTACTAAGATTACAAGCCATTAAGAGCTCTCTAGAGAAATATTAGACCCGCTCAGACTCTTAAATTAATATTTATGAGAAATTTAACGAATAGTAAGAAATTTATATTGTAATTGCTTAATTTGAAATTCAATATTTTTGATGTAGATCAGAAAATATATAATTACAATAAATTTAATTTAATTGCTACGAAAAAAATATTTATTTATTCGATGTCATAGCAATTTTCACTATTATGGTTTAGCAAGCTTTTCTAAGCTTTATTTTTTGTGTAATATTTGTTTTATTTCAATCGGTTAATAATAAAGAATGTTGTTCTAGTTAATTGCTATAAATAATTGTTTTATTGAATTGGCTCAAACTTTACTTTTCAATATAGATATTGTTTTTAAAATTATATTAATATTAGAAAACAAAAGTAATACACATTAGTAAATTAATGATTATGTAGTTCAAGCGGGTGAAGTCGCGGTCGGGTCATTAGTTTAAAACAAAGATATAGATTAAAGACTTTGACGACTATCATTCATTATACATACAATACAAAACCTACAATATTATAGTATTAAAAATACTGAAGATACTCATTCACTATAATAAAATACAACAGTTGAAATTAAAAAAAATACTGTGTTATTCTTTTTGTAACACCGATTTCTACGATAAATGACGATATTTAAGGTCAATCTACATCATCATTTTGTCTTTTCCTCCTGCTAGATAGAGGTCTCTCTATTTAGTACGAGTACATTAAAACTACCTAGTTTTTTTAAAACGATATTGCCCATTTAGTGCAATAATGACGTAATTGCACTTTTTTCAAGATATTTTTTTTTTTATTGCGCTGTGTCCCGCACTCAGAAGGATAAGCAGAGAGTACCTAGTGTTAAGACATTTGGTTCCCCATTTTCCGCCGAATTCTAGAGGCATTGCATGTTGAGTGTCGGAACTGAAGCCAAAGAAGAAGAAGCCAAAGTGAAGAAATGAAAATATTAAATACTATGTAACTCATTTCCTCGAGTGGAAATCGAACTTACTATCTGTGGCACTTACATTCACACGCTTGTACCCATACTACGAACGGCATAACACTATATTTTTGAATGTATGCAAAAAGTCTATTTACAAACTCGATTATAATAATATTCTCCTAAAATATTTCAAATAGTGCAATTCACACGTGAAGTTGCACCAAATGAGCGATATTACATACTACACATAACTTTCATCAAAAACCAGGAACTACAATTTAATGAACTTCAAAAAGCGGTTTCCTTTTAAAAAGTCTAATTTCTCTTTAACTATGTCCGGTGCTAATTACTGTTGCGGCTAAACTTTGAACATCGCTCTACAACAAACTTGGACTTGGCCAAGACTTTATGTAATACTCTACGACGCTCTAAAAACTGCTAAGTACAATTTACTTTAATCTTATTGATGCTTCGCATTGTTGTCTATGGGGTGACCATGGTGTGTGGAGGATTATTCTATTGCATTATAACATATTTATCAATTATAACAAAATATTGACATTTTATATGTTTTTTTTGTAGTAAAAGAAAAAATATAATTACATTTATAGCTATATATTTATAGTTATAAATGTAATTATAAATGTAATTATAGATACTTATTATAGCAGGATAGATAAAGGAAACTTAGTGTTAAGACACTGTTTTGCAAAATGGCATTTTTTGGCCTGTTACCAAACTACTAAATATAATTCTCCTAGTAAGGACCAAACCCGTAGTATTTTTTACATACATATTATCTAAAAACAATTGCTTTAATACTCTTGAATGCTTACAATAGCAACATTAATATTTAGACGTCCTAAGATCTGGGCTTTTAATTTTAAATGAGAAGAAATTTAGTTTGTAAACCAACTATGGAAAGTCAAATAATATCCTATTTTTTTTTAAATCATAAATAATTTACCACTTGTTTACTAAAGTTATTGTTTCATACTTAAAAACAACCGGCGCAAGAAACTCAGCAAAAAATCAAATACCTTACCATCGCGTTCTTGTTCTCATCTACACTGACTACACTGAATGTCACCAAAAAACGTCATATATAAAAAATACAGACAAAAAATATAAATTTAAAACTCGCATTAAATGTCTACATGGTTTTAATTAAGATAACACCTATAAGAAGATAATAAATGAGAAAATATAGCGTATTTAAATTAATTGCTCATTATTCTCAATGCTCTAAAATTTGTTAACGTGGGAAGTACAAGTTATTAGCCGCCGTTATAATTAACATATAAACCTACAGGTTCTGTTTATTTTTTTGTTATTAGTTATTATAAAAAAAATGTGTTTTTATGTTGTATTTAATTGAACGAGACAACTGTGGATTCGAATCTCAAATTCAAGTTATCAAAGGAAATCGCTCCAGAACAGACAGGTTTCGACAAATTATTAAAAAGCTCGGGAATTCAACAAGCGATTAAGCATCTGCTATTCGGACTTTTCTGAAGCATTTGTCTGTGTTAAAAGGCCAAAGGATATGGAAGGATAGGCAAAATGCTATTGGCAATTGGTATACTTTCTGCGACAACTTTATTAGGATGGAACAGTCTCCGTTAGGGCAGATAACGTAATGTCGAATAATTTCCATCCCAACTCGGGAGTACCTCAAGGTTGCATCGTATGGCCTCTTTTGTTTAACATTTACACAGAACTCTCAAACAAAGAATGAGGATCCCCCTTAAAAATTGGCCTGATGAAATCAGCGTTGGAGGCTACAGAATACTAAATCAGTGGTATGCTGACAATACCATATTATTTTCGAGCAGCATTATAAGATATATTTAATAGCTCTAACAAAAAATGGAACGAGTGGTCTTGATTTTGGACTCAAAATTAACCGTAGGAGGAAAGAAAAATAATGATTGTTGATCGTGCAAATAACAACTCGCCAGAAATTACATTTATCGCGAATTGTGATATCCTACATCTATCTACATCATAAGTACGAGTATAGTATACAGAAAGAAAAATAACATAAAAAATCGTGTAGGTTTCATTCAGTTTAAAGCTAAGAGTCACTAATAATAAATGTAAATATAATAATTCCTTAAAATATTAAAAATATTGTCAGCTTACATTGAGACAAACTGGTAAAGCAACTCGTACTAAGTAGCGGAACGAGGATTAATTCGGCCGCAATATAGTACTTTGTATACTGTACAATGGCCAAATTTACTATGTTATAGTGTTTTTATATATATTTTAGTAAATATAAATCGTACAAAAAAATATTTATACATTAAATTGCAGCTTCATCAAGTGGTCAAATGGGTTGTGTAACAAGTTCCAATTATGAAAGTACAATTTGAGCCATCAAAACGATTAACGTGCCGTAAAAATAATAACCTTTAACCTGCCTTCATTAATAAACTATCCCACACAAACAAATCTATTTAAAACGGTAGTTCCTAAAATTCACGTATTGTAACAGTATGTACCTGGGATATAAGTTAAAAATAAATAAATAAATAAATAAAATATGCATGGCAATACACATAAATAACATAGTTCATTATGAATAATACAAACTATATATTTTTCACAACATATTAATCGAGACGAGTCAATTTTGAAAATTTTATATACAACAAAATTTATATAGTTGTGTTATATGAAAAATATTTTAGCAAGTAAAAATAAAGGCGTAAAATGAGGAAAGATCAAATACAATAACCGAAACTAAAGTCACGCTATTTTGTACAAAAGTAAGGGGATGGAGAAACCACCAAATACAATTTAGAAAAACACGTGCCCTAATTGGGCGTTGTAATATGTACAACGTAGGTATAGGTTTTACTAATACCGCGAAAATTTTAATACGATGATTGTGAGTTCGATTTTCGTTTAGGGAAATATTATATTGTTACTATCCCGGATCTAGTAAGAAAATATCAATAAGTTGTAATTTGAAAAGAAAAGTAAATGTAAGCCCATCGTAGTGCTGAGGGACAGGCGTGTTGTGAGTTCAATTTCCACTCAGGGGAACGGTTGCATTTCCTCGCTCTGGTAACAAGGTGCAGTATTGAGTTCCACAACTGAACACGCCATGCCTTAAGAATTCGGTGGAACTTGAGGAACGGAGTGTCTTAACCCTTAGGTTCAAAAGTACAGTGTGAAGCCAAAAAAAGTAAAAATATGTTATCTATTATATTACCACAGGGACTATTTGAAAATAAAACTGTTTATTTATATTAATTTAACCTGTATAATTATACATATTTAATTGTCCGTGACCTTTGAAAAGTGCCTATATTAATATATTAGAGTTCTATACGAGTATTCCTTTATAATACATTAAATAAAAATAAAACTAAATTATATTATTTCAAAGAAATATATGCGTACATTTATTTTCAACGTGGAAATATGAAATATGATTTTCGTTTTATTCCATTTTAAATCCTCGCAATCTCATTATATTTGTGTGTAAGCTTCTTCATTTAAACTTTAAGCTCGCGTTCAACTTCACACTACTGGGATATTAACTGAAGTAATTACCGCATTAGACGCTACGAACGAAAAATATAAGCTAAATTAAGCTTTTATTTAGAATTAAATAAGCTTTTACGCAAGTTTTGTGTTGGTAGAGTAGGTAGAGCTAAGTGATTAGAGAACAGCTTCACGCTCTTACTCTTATGGTACTCTGTCCTGCACTTCGTCGAGATTACAAGAAATTGCATGTTGGGTGCCTTGTCTTATTAATGCTAGGAAATCGATATAACTACCAAGATTGAGGATCGAACCCACAACCCACTTTCTGCCGAATTGTGGAAGCATTGCGTGTAGAGTGGCAAAACTCAACGCCGCGCTTTGCCTCGACACCAGAGCGAAGAAATTAAAATATATTTTTAAATAAATATTTCTCTCCTCGAGTGGGGATCGAACCCACAACCAGTCGATTTTTCAGACACACTTTCTGCCCTTGCGCCACGACTGGCTTCAGTTTTTATATAAGATTATTTTATTAAGATTTTCATATTGAAATAGGTATGAATTCAATTTTCAATACAATCGTAATTATCTAAATAGCTCTATAAATTTTATAACAGCAACGTAACATTGATATTTTATTCGATTTCATTAAGATTTTACATCACAGCATCAATTCAGATTACATCCCGTAATACGACGCGTCGTATTTTCGACCGTCGTAAATATATTTATATCGTCCTCTAATTTGGCAATATAGTGGATCGATATCGAAATTTACATATTTTTTTTTTCATTTCCATTGCACGTATCTATTCATTATAGGAAGGAAGCAGAGGAAACATTTTCTTTATATATTTTTATATTTCATGTAAGGAACCTTTATATTATATTTTATTATATTTATTATTATAAAAACCTCTATACATACGTATATACGCACTTTTGCCTTCGTGTCAGAGCCAAAAAATTAAAATATTAGCAAATAATAATTCTTTTCCTCGAATGGGGATCGAACCCACAACCGTCGCGGTACAATCGCACTTTTATGCTTCTGTGCCACGATTGACCTTAAAATTAACTATGCTATTATGCTCTTCCCCCGGACCGCCGAAAGGTGTTAACGTGCACTCAGTTCTGTTATTGTCTTAATTTTTAATAAAATAAAATAATTTTGGCAGTTTAAATCAGTAACTAAAAATAGGAGTGCATAACTTCAAGAAAGTGTCCGCATAACTGCAATAACAAGCTCTGCGGTTGATGTGCGCCTGGTACTTTTGCTCATCGTAGCAGACCGCCGACTCCGCCCCTTCGACCTTGTGCATCACCAGCCTTTCACTTCCGTATTAGCTACGCTTCTAACACCGTGCGAGCTTACGTCGTTGTCGGTTCGTACTTAACGTAATACATATCCTTACGTTACTGATAGCCTAGTACATATGGAGTCGCAAATGAACAAATCTTTGTCTGACACAGACTTAGTTAGACAAGGTGGAGATGAATACCCCCCCTAGCTATGTATTCCAGCGGGTCAAAAGAAGCATTGAACAAGTTGATGAGACAATTGTTAAACAACTTGAAGAGTTCAAAGAGGAGATAAGGAGAATGTTTAGTCTCTTTTCTCTAAAACAAGAAAGAGAGATACAAAGCTTGACTACCACTTTAAAGGAAATTCAGCAATCTAATATTAATATAGAGAGTTCCATTGCCTTTCTCACTGCGCAAAACGATGACCTTAAAGTAAAAGTAGGTCTTTTAGAGGACCAGGCCAAGCAGGATAGTAATTACATCAAATTACTGGAAGACAAGATCGAAACAATTCAAATCGGCACTCAGAAACCCAATTTTGTTTTAAAAAATGTCCCCCGAAGAATGAATGAGTCTAAAGAAGACCTGATTGATATGGTCTTATGTCTCTCTAAGGATATAGACTGCACGATGACTAAGCATGATATAAAAGATATATATAGAGTTCGTGGGAAACACAGTGAAAAGTTGAATACGCCAATAATAGTGGAAACTAGTTCGACGATAATTAAGGCAGATTTTCTGAAAATGGGTAAGACATTTAATGTTAAACACAAAACTAAATTATGTTGTAAAAATCTTGGCTTTAAGTCGCAAGAGAACACTCCCATTTTCCTTTCGGAGCATTTAACCTCGAAGGGATCTCGACTGTTCTTTCTTGCTCGTGACTTAACCAAATCTGGGCGTTTTAAATTCTGCTGGACTGCCTATGGTAGGGTTCTTGTTAAGAAGGATGAAAGTTCGCCGACAATAACAATTAGAAATGAGCAGCAGATTCAACAACTGAAGATGAGTAAATGACTAGATTTAACGAGCATAATCTCCATATATAATAAAAGGATAGAAAAGTCAATTCTGTACATGAAAGATATAATCTCCATATCTCCATATATAATAAAAGGATAGAAAAGTCAATTCTGTACATGAAAGATATAAAAAAAATAAAACTTAGGTCGGTTAATATGTCGATTATAGAACCTAAAAAACCACTCAGCAGAATTCTTGTCTGTCTGTCTGTCTGTCTGTCTGTCTGTCTGTCTGTCTGTCGGTTTGTTTGTGCGTCAATCACGCAAAAACTACCTGACAGAAATTGATGAATTTTTGCATGGTGTTAGCCTAGGGCCTCAAGGTACATTTTTTTTCGGTTTCATTCCGAATTTCATGATAGTTTTCTTTAAAAAAAATAAAAACTGAAAAATATAAATTACCTAAAATACCGATAACTACTGTATGAAATTAAATTAATTTTGGCATGGTTATAGTTCAAAGCCTAATGTCACTTATAGGATAGTTTTTATCATGGAGTATAAAGAATTTTTTGTAGAAAAAATTACATAATTATATTTTTTAATAAAAAAAATCGACTTCTTCAATTTCAACTGGATTTCACACTCTGAACTTAACTAAACTTTCACCAAACTACCCTTTATATGTACCCTTTCTAATAAAAAAAGAATCATTAAAATCGGTTGAATTGATATTGACTTATACGTTTATTTGTCGCGCATATACTTAATGCAAATTTGAGATTTATATGATTTTCTCATAGATACCATTGTTGGATATAAACTAAATTAAAATAAGACTACACGGGACGCATTACCTTTCAAATAAAAAAAGAATCATTAAAATCGGTTCATACAATCAAAAATTCTAAGGTAACAAGGCTAAAAAATACAGCCCAATTGATGACCCCTTTTAAGAAGTCGGTTAATAGTAATCTGACATAATTAAATTAGGGCTATTTCATTTAACCACATTTTAAAAGAAGAAAGTAAATTGAGGCCTTTCGTTGCACAGGGGCACAAAGTGTAACTGTTGTGGGTTCGATTACCACGCAAGGAAACGAAATATTTATTTAAATTTATATTTCCATTTCATCGCTCTGGTGTCGAGGTAAAGTGCGGCGTTGAGTTTCACTACTCAGCACGCAATGCCTACAGAATTCCGAGGAAAGTAGGCAACAGAGTGTCTTAACACTAGGTGTCCCTGCTGTGTGCGGGATACAGCGTGAAGCTAAAAAAAGAAGTATAATCAATATTTGTTCAGTCTACCATAATTATTATTTTAAACGTCAACGTCGGTGATATTAACAAACATAATAAAGTAGGTATATTTTACGGAATTAGCTCATATGGCGATGTGTAGAATAAAAAGTATATGTATTTGGAAAGTAAATTCTGATTGTGAGTTCATAGTTTATAAAAGTTTATATTGTGTTTAGATGGATCACGTGGTGATGTCAATACGTTTTAATGTCATCTTATGTTATCTGTTAAAATAGCGTGAAGCTGATTAAACTTAGTGTTATATTCAAAAGAAATTAATTGTATGTATTACATAATATGTAATTTATTAATACGTTTCAAGTATGAAAAAAAGAAAAAATGCAATTCTATTATTTATATCGATATATCAGGACGTAAATGCGGGAACAGAGTTGCATGCCATTTTAGTACAGAGTAACCTCTAAAAAATGTATTTACTAAACTGAATAAAAAGAATGTGTGATTCCTCTATACAATATATTATTCTATATTATACATAAAAACAGGTTAAAAGGTATCCTCCTGTAGTATAACTATTTTCAATTACTATCATTGTCGATACTAATGTGGTATTACAATACATTTTGAATATTTTTCCGCCATTAGGATGACATAGACAATTTTTTTAATTTGAAAAATAAATATATATTAACTATAAGAACGTTGGTAGTTATTCAAAAGGTATAAGAATAAAAAATTGCCTAAACTATGCTTTTTCGCAAGTGGTTGTAATAACTATTGGTATCTATTTTCCAAAAAATCATTATAAATATTAAATATGCTCAATTATACAGAGTTTTTTTGTTAGGACCACTTTAAATGAAACCACAGTTTAACTACTCTATAAAAGCCTATTACATATTAAATTAAAAACCCGAAAATAAAAGAGTTATTTTTTCAAACAAAATAAATAATAAAATTATCGTTGTAAAATAAAATACAATTAGTCAAGAACGACGCACGCACACACAAACCTATCAAAGGGAAACCGCCGCATACGCCTCATTGCGAAATCGAGTCGTAGGTATTGGCGGCAAAGTTTAAAGTTCTAAACATTTTAGTACTATTTTTGTAGTAGTATGTGTTTACATTATTGGTACCTATAACGTAGCGTAACCGCGTCATACGAAATATAGATATGAATAAACATCGTGAAATGAAAAAAAACCTACGTCTTCACTGTTGATGTATCTTGCTTAAATTCTTTAGGTACGGGTTTAAACTATTTTACCCTATATGCCCAATTGTAACTGTAACGCTACGTTGTGGGTCCGATCCACACATGCAGGATTGAATTATAATTTACTAATATTTTCATTTCGCACATCAGTCACACATTATACCCAATATCTTACACTAAGTTGCCCTACTATTGGCGGGATAAAGCGTGGATCTGGTTTTAACTTTATGTGAACCGATTAAAATAAAGTCCAGTCCAGTTGAGGCCAGTCGTGGCGCAGCGGCACAAAGTGTGACTGTAAAACCGACTGGTTCGCTGAGTTCGATCCCCACACGAGGAGATGAAATATTTACTTAAATTTATATTTCCATTTCTTCGCTCTGGAGTCGAGGTTAAGCACGGCGTTGCGTTCTGCCACTCAACACGCAATGCGTCCAGAATTCGGTAGAAAGTGGGGAACGGAGTGTCTTAATACTAGGTTCCTCCCTCTGACTAGCATGAAGCTGCTTAAAATAAAACTAATACTTAATATTTAAGGGCAGTTTGCCAGAATACAAACAAAAAAAGTATTTAAATCGGTTAAGCCGTTTCTGAGATTATCGTGAAGAAACGCACATATAGTAAGTATCGATAAGTTGTGTTTTTATTTCAAACATTCAATTGAAGATTCTTATGGGTTTTAACAACTTTCTCATAAAAAATCTTCATTACATTGCAAACATACATTATAATTTATAAGTATATCAAAACACGAACATAATTCAGTGTGTTAAGTAAATAATTCTGTGGTTTAAGCGGGCGAAGCCGCGAGCGGGTCGCTAGTATATATATATAAGTTTACTTGTAGGGTAAAAATGTTAGTGTTTTTCCTTGTCGTAATACCTTCGCTTTTCTCTAGTTTGAATGATACTTTATTATTATCATTTTTTTATTGTATCGTAATTATATCTAACCATAGTCTTTATGTTGCACTAAATTATTTCCTTGTGCATAACACCAAAATTAAATATTTTAATAGTTATAGCTTAGGCATAAGTAATTCCTTACATTACTACACATGCAAAAATCATACTCATCACCTTTATGCACACATCCACTCCGTGCTTACCCATTGCTCACATATTTACTACTCATATGTTCACTACTCATATACTCATTACACATATACTCGCTCTATAATACCCTACTATCATGCTAAAAATCGAAATATCTCTTATATATACATAATAAACTACATTTTTTTCCGAGATTCAAACTTCATGTCTAACATCATGAAATATAATTTTAAAGCAGCATTATTATTTAGTACGTTTTTTCCAATTAAACTTTCAAGCAATGGATAATTCATTACATACTCTTAAAGATATTGATAAAATTGAAATAGCGCAGGCAATTGAATGCAATAGTACGGAACTATCGAAACATTTAAATATAAAAAAAGATGACTTTACTATTATTTCTCAAAATATTAGGAGTATTTTATGTAATTTTGATAATTTTATTGTCTCACTGTCTAATTTTAAATTTGAGACAGATGTCATTATCTTGACAGAATGTAGGCTAAGTCCTAATAAGCCTATTCCGCAGCTCGATGATTATTACTCTTATGATACAACACATCACTTGAACCAAAATGATGGGGTTACTGTTTATGTAAAAAAAAACTTAAAACATTCTGTTAAAGAAATAAAACTATTACAGGCGTCCTGTTTACAAGTTAATATATTAAATTATACTATCTTATGTATTTACCGATCTCCTTCAAACGTTAATACCGATAACTTTATAAATTCCCTTAGCATTCATTTAGATTCCCTTAAGACTCAAAAAAATATTATTATAGCCGGGGACATAAACATAAACATTAAATGTAAGGATTCGGATTTGCCGTATGAGCTCGCAAAAAGTACGAATTATCTTAACATGCTAGCACAGTATGGTATACTACCAGGGCATACCCTGCCGACTAGAGACGAAAATTGCTTAGACCACTTTATGATCAAAATTAATACCCAAAATATATCGGCACATATCGCCATTTTAAATACCAGTATAACGGATCATTATACAACCCTTTTAACCCTAAGTAAAACAAAAAAAAACATATAATTACTAAAACCAGATCCTATATTGACTTTGACCAGGCGTATAAGTATCTTTTAGATATTAATATAGCTGACTTACTTTACTGCAACGACCCGGAAGTACTTACTGACCTCCTAATATATAAATTAATTGAATCAATTAATAAAAACACAATCATTTTGAAAATTCCGAATAGTAAACACATAATAAAACCTTGGATCACAGATGGTCTTTTACGTTGCATAAAAAATCGCAATAAATTGCAAAAAAAATATAAAAAGGATCCACACAATGAAATAATAAAAATAACATATTTGAGGTACAGAAATCACTGCAATAATTTAATCAAAAAAATAAAAAGAAAATATGAAAGGGAATTAATTACTAAAAATATTACAAACAATAAATTGCTGTGGAAAAATATTAAAAATATAACCTATACTAATCAATCTAACAATTCCAGCGTCGAATTACTCTCTATGAAATCCTCTCCTCTACAATCAGTAAATTACATTAACGACTATTTTGAAAATATTGGGAAAGAGCTTGCCCAAAAAATACAACGTCCTCCCAATGTTTCTTGCGACGACCTTTATCTACGGTCGCCGCAAGTCAATTCCTTTGGTATGATACAAACAGACGAAGAGGAAGTGAAACGTGTTTTAATGAGTCTTAAAACTCAAAGCGCCCCGGGCTGGGATAATATCCCAACACTATTCCTTAAACATATATGTAGGCATATTGTTCCTGTAATTACTCATCTTGCTAATCTCTGCTTCAGTCGGGGAGTTTTTCCTACTCTGCTCAAACGAGCTATCATAACACCTGTATTCAAGGGTGGGGACAAAGATGAAATTAGTAATTATAGACCTATTTCTGTCTTACCGTCGATATCTAAAATAATTGAGAAACTCATCAATAAAAGATTATTAGAATATTTAGAACATTTCCATATACTCTCTGAATCTCAGTATGGTTTTCGTCATGGTATTTCCACTGAGGATGCCATTGGTGCACTAACTAAACTAGTGACGAAACACCTAGACAGGGGCGAAAAATGTCTAACAGTTTTTTTGGATATAAAAAAAGCTTTCGACACCGTGTCCGTTCCACTGCTGGTAAACAAATTAGAGCACATCGGAGTTCGTGGAAAACCACTCTTATTGCTAAAAAGCTATCTTTCAAACAGGAAACAAAGAGTTAAGCTAAGTCAATATGTCAGTGATGATATAGATGTTTCATATGGCGTTCCTCAAGGTTCCGTTTTGGGACCTACGCTCTTTCTTATCTACGTAAATCAGCTCTGTAATTTACAGCTCAAAAACGCAAAAGTGTTCTCGTATGCTGATGATACAGCTGTTGTTTTTGCTGGAAACTCATGGCATGATGTTCAACTTGCTGCTGAACACGGCTTAGCAAAATTAGCTTTATGGTTAAATGGAAACCTCTTAACCCTAAATATTACTAAAACAAATTTTATATGTTTTAGTATTAGCAATCGTACCCAACCTGCAAATGATTTTAATATTAAATTACATGTTTGTGGTGATGGAGGGAATTTAAATTGCAATTGTCTTACCATTAATAAGGTACCGTCTACTAAATATTTAGGTATTATTATAGACCAGAAACTAGCTTGGTATCCACAAATTGATCAGGTGGCAAATAGGATAAGGAAATTAAGCTGGATATTTAGGACACTACGACACGTAATTCCCAAAAGCATCGCTTCCAAGTCGGCTTACCCCAGAAACCCTCTAAAAGAAGTATATTTATCAATTGTACAGTCGGTGCTGTCTTATTGTATCACTGTTTGGGGCGGTACTACAAAATCAAAATTTCTTGAACTAGAAAGGGCACAACGAGCTCTAATCAAGTGTATGTACTTCAAAAAACTCAGATTCCCCACTGAACAATTATATAAACTCAGTTCATTGCTCTCCGTTAGAAAAATATACATAACTCAGACTATATTAAAAACTCATAATTCCGTTTATTATGATGAAATTATAGAAGATAAAAGAAGAAAATTCAATATAATTAAAATTCCGATAACTAAAACTCGATTTGCCTCCATGCAATTTCTAAAACGATCTGCTCAATTATATAATGAGATAAATAAACACGTCTACATCTACCCTAAAAATAAACACGATTGTAAAAAAATCCTCACGGACTGGATCAAGACACTTACTTATCATGACACTGAAAATCTCCTACAACACGTCCAATGACATGCAAGCACCCACAAAACAAAATAATACACACGCACAACCACACACACTAACATTTACACGCGCACACACATACACACATACAAACATATACACATATACACATATACACGTTCAACCACACGTATGTATAAAAAAAATACTTATTTTAAAACGTTTACTGTGCTAAATATTAAAACAGATATGTAAGATATTGTATTGGAAGAGCGGGATCTCCTAATACAGGCATTACTTGCTTAAAAGGAGATCTCTGTAACAATGATTTCTGTGTAAAATCTGTTGAACAAATAAAGTATTTTTATTTTTTATTTTTTTTATTATTATTATGACTATTTAAACGCATTTTGTAGTGTACAATATATATTCATTCCGTTCTACAGCGGAACTCAACGCCGCAAAATATTTTTGAACTACACAGTAACATGTTCTTAGGAAGAGATTGAACCCACTGAGCCTCGACGACTTTATATTTACATATTCAAATTTGTTTTACCTCGGTTTATCTCAACATTGATTAAAACTGACATCTCGGTAGTCTTTGCATAAATTTTCACGCTAAATTAATGTTTTTGAAATTACAGGTGCTTCCTATAATTTAAGTGGCAGATTATGATTGATATTAAATATAAGCAATTTATTTTAGTTTATGGATAGTAAATATTATATTGGTATTCATGTCTATACGATCTAGCTATGAGCGCTAACCTTTATATCAATAATTAACTATCTTTTTCGTGCAGGTTTGTCGCCGTGGTCGAAACTCATTATAAAAACAAAATTTGTTTTTATATTTTATAATAACTTTGACTAGATATAAAGTGGGTTTCATCAAGATGAATAACACAATCTAGAGCGTAGCCCATAGCCTCCGTGATAAATGGACTAACCAACACAGATTTTTTCTTAATTTGAGCAAGTAGTTTCTGAGATTATAGCGTTCAACCTAACAAATTACATAGAGCAGTGTCGGGTTTCAGTATCGTAATAATTAAATTAACAAAAAGTAGATAAAGAAATGCTACTTCTTGTGACTAGAATTTACTCTTAGAATGAAAATGTTTCAAGTTTTCACTTTGCTTATATTATTTTCTGAAGTAAAAATTTCTTTAGCCGCCTTAGCCCGTTAAAATCTTATGGGCTCGCATCACCGACATGTTAATTTTAATTGTAGGTATATGTATAGCTAAATAAAGTTAAATCGGGCTTAATGTATGAATGTAATTAATACGGTATTTTATAGAAAGTGTACTTATAAACGTGGCTCGAAATAACGAAACTTTTAGTTAGTGAAAATAAATATAATTGCTCCTTCGAGCGAGGGTCAAACCCACAAACATTACGTTTACAGTCAGACGCTGCCTCACTGCGCCAGATCGATTTAATAATATAGTTTAGTATTTTAACTTTTTAAAAAATACTTAAGAGTCAGACGCTGTGCGGCTACGTCAAAATGTAATATGTATTTTTCTGCTTAGAGCAGGGTAGAGAAGAGAACCTTAGAACATAGTGTAAAGACATGTCGCTCCCAATAAGACACTTCTGTTCTCCAGGGTTCTCCGAATTCTGGGGGTTCTGCATGTTGAGTCTCCAAACTCAACGCAGTACTTTGCTACGGTACCAGAGTGAAGAAATGCAACAAAATTAAGTATTTAATTTCCTCAAGTGGGAATCGTACTCACAACGCGCTTGCAGACACACACTTGTGCTCGTCCGCCAAAACTGACCTTAATGTATATTTAGAGACATCCTGTATATGTTGTATATATAGAATATAATACATATTATGTTTTATCATCCATTCATTGTGAATTATACGAACGAGTTTTTGCGTGTTTTTTCTGCTTAATTGAGTCTGAAAACCAAATCAGAAAGAATCAAATATGCATTAACTAAAATGATCAAAATTTCGAATCAATTCTCTTTCTAACAAATTCTCCAAAAATATAATCCTAACAGCCAATATAATCGAACTCGTCGTAGCATTTAAAATCGTTGAAGTTAATTACAACACTACACCACTAGAAAAAGTGCGGCGTTGAGTTCCACCACTCAGCACGCAATATCCCAAGCATTGGATCATGTGCAGAATGGAGTTTTATAACACTACACGTTTTTTTACATAAAAAAAAATAAATTCATACTTTGAAATATCATTTTTATAATCACAAGTTACAAAGGAAGTGGACTATGAATTCGCCGTACGAGGTTTTCATACATAATTTATGTTTCAAACTAGGTTTTCATATTAAAAACATTCGGGGAATTTTTCTAAGGCGTCATAAAATTCGATTTAAGCTCCTTGCTTTAAGCTCCCAAGATATTCATGACCTCCTTCAGAGAATTAAAATTGAGGTGAGTTATGGCTTAATTTGAATCGTTTTATGCTTTTTTAAAGTGTTTGTTAAAATTTTCTTATAAAATGTTTTATTGTAAAATAAAGATAAGAGACCGATTTTTTGTAAGCACAACGTGTCTCGGTTGAACCACTGTGTTTTCAACCCAGATTCGATAGAAAATATACTCAATATTTCAAAATTTTATACTTCCATGCTTTGGTAGAAGAAGAATAAACGTCTTGGAAATTCAGTGGAAAGTAGGCAACGAAATGTATTTACATTAGATTCGAATGGACATCGAACCTATAACCAACGTGCTTATTAACTACAACTATTTATTATATTTATGACAATTGCCACTCCCGTCACCTATCGTTGCATGTTGCTCTTTTTCTTTTATGTTTTTCAACTAGGTTCCCCAGTTTCCTCTTCTATAGCAGTACGTGTGGGATACAGCGTGAAGTGTTTGACTTTAACTATTTACTATATACATTGTCTTGTTTTTGAAAAAAATATTAAAATTCGGGCCTAAGCTCTTCTTGTTCGATAAAAAACTGTATTAATAATACAAATGAAGTTCACATTCTAATACTATTAATTATATAAGCGGTAAATAAATGTAATCAAATTCTACTAGTCAACAGGAAACCATTTTAATCTGTATAAACACGTCTCATATGTGCCTCAATCAACGTACCTGCTAATCGAACTGGAAAGTGGGATCAACTCCCATCCGTTGCTAATATTTGTATTTAGATACGTTCCAACTACTCCAGTACTTAATCAGACTAAATATCTCAAGGCATGTTTGTGGGTAATAATTTCCAAAGCTGTAACTATAGTTTCCAGTACGATTTCTGTGATTTAGAGCTATTGATATTTATTTCTTGAGATATCCATTTTATTTTTTTATTATTTTAGCTTTTACTACGCCTATACAGTTACATCGCCGTTAATAAATGGAAATAACTTGAAATCGTACATTATACATATAACGTACTGTGATACAGTCTTTAACCTACCACAATACAATACAATATAAAATTAATGAATTCGAACCAATAGTTCTTGAGATAAAAAAAGTTTCTATTAAAAAAATAGTATTTTAGGTAATCTTGTAACTATGTATTTTACTCGTGTTATTACAGGTTACCTAAGAAGAATTAACAGAAAAATTGAGTGTTACTTATTTTTGAGGTGTTACAGTCATGGCTCAGGGGTACAAAATGTGAAAGTAAAATCGACTGGTTGTGAGTTCGATCTCTACTCGCGGAAATGAAATATTTATTTACATTTCCATTTTCATTTCTTTACTTTGGTGTCGAAGCAAAGTTGAGTTCCGCCACTCAACACGCAATGCCTCCAGAACTCGGCGGAATGTGGTCAACAGAGTGTCTTAACACTAGGTTCCCTTTGCCTACCCTGCTTTTTGTGTGATACAGCATGAAGCTGATAAAACAAACTTATTTTAAAAAGTTTTTCCCAAGTAAGAATCGAGTTCACAACCGTTTCGTTTACAACGGCATACTTATACTCCAGCGCCACATAGAAACATTCAGAGTAAATAATATCTATGTCTATATTTTACAAAAAAAAACAAAGAAAAGCAAAATTAAATCTTCCATTCAATATCGTCGTTGTAGAGCAAATAAAATATTAAGTTTAACGAAGCGTAATTGGCATCTCAACGTGAAAATGTTAGGTTTCACTTTGATAATTTGCGATAAAACTCTTAATGGTGGTTATTGTTGTTATATTATAATACATTTATTGTTAGTGGGTTCGATTGTTTTAAAAATAATGGCTTTAAATGTCTATAATAAGAGAAAAAATCTAATTCCTTATTTAGCTATCTGGACTTATATTCACTCTGTATCACGCATTCATAGCAGAGTAGATAGAGAGATCCTAGTGTTGAGACTCCTTATTCCTCACTTTCCACGCCATTTCGAGACATTGTGTGGCAAATAGCGAAACCTAGACAACTATTTGTCATACTCTTGATAACTACAATAAATCGTTCCCGTTAAATTCAACCATCACATTTACAAATTATACCACTGCACGTCCTTTAATGCAACTATTTAATATAATTATTCCCGTAACTGGAGATCAAACCCACAATCAAAACACGTACAAATATATATTTCACTGTGCCACGATAGCGCATAATACAAAACTACTTTAAGCTCTTTTTTTCTTACTTTAAACCTTTTTCTTGCGTAAAAGTAGCTAAGATAAACATAATTAAGAAACGTAATAGTTTGTACACGACCAACATTGAATAGGAGTGAGGCCTCCTTTGACTTGCTGCTTGTAGGTATAAAAGGCTATCTCAACTATAAAATATAATAAAAAAGTCAATTAACTTACTTCTTTTTATGTTTTCTTTTATACAAGAGATTAAAATTTCTGAGACATGGTCTGATTCTTTTTCCTTTTGCCGTATTGCCTTCTATTATATTATTATTATTACGACTGAGGCCAGTCGTGGCGCAGTGGTACAAAGTGTGACTGTAAAATCGACTGGTTGTGGGTTCGATCCCCACTCGAGGAGATGAAATATTTACTTAAATTTATATTTCCATTTCTTCGCTCTGGTGTCGAGGCTAAGCGCGGCGTTGAGTTCTGCCACTCAACACGCAATGCCTCCAGAATTCGGCAGAAAGTGGGGAATGGAGTGTCTAAAAACACTAGGTTCCCTCTGCCTACCCTGCTGTGTGCGTTATACAGCGTGAAGCTGATTTATTTTATTATTACGACTAGATTTTTACAAATTTCCACTTCCCAAAGATATTATTAAATATTTTAACAATTAAGTTATTTATTAAATATTTTAACAATTTCACAATTCACACTTAGGAAAAAAATACTTTTTAGAAAACGTATAATTTATTAGAACGTAGCGTAAAATATATCTACAGAGATGCTAACAACAAAAATAAGTCCGAGCGCTTGGACGGTTTTCGAGAGCGCGGACTCAAAACCCGCTACTTACTAAATAACAAAAAATGTTAAAAATATTACATATTGAGTGTCAAAATTTTATTGCACTTTTTGTCTTGTTATTTGAAGAAATGAAAATAATTCTCTCTCCCATGTGGAAGTTGAATTCACAACCATCACGCTTACAGTCAGAGACTTTGCTACTTATCTTATAGAGTGTTTATATTAAAGCTTTGACCTTCATTTCAATTTCACCAAACATGTTCTTAAGCTTATAAAATTAGGCATTGCGTATATAAATGAAAATATAAATTTAAGTAAATATTTCATCTCCTCGACTGGGGATAAAACCCACAATCAACCGCGCTTACAGTCACACTTTGTGCCCCTGCGCCACGACTGGCCTCATAGGCTTTATAATATTAACATAGATTTCAAATAAATAAAAAACCTGCACAGCAACACGCCTCGCTCCTCCACTGTTCATGTTTAAATTTCTTTCCCCAAATTTGCAACCTATTCGTACTTTGAATTATTTTACTCTACCGTGGGCGGTTCTCATTTCGTTGGCTCAAAGGCTAAATACATTTGATAGAGTTGAAAATGTACCGGATAGCGCTAAAAAGAACACTATGTGGTCTACCATCGACGCTGGTAGGTTTTGAGTTATAAGCTAATAGCGATTATAATAATTGAATAAGCTTCGCGCTATCCGTATATCCTATATATATAGCAGGGTAGCTGGAGGATGGAGACATAATGATGAGACACTCGACATTCTACTGTGCGTTGAGTTGAGTATTTTAGACAACACATAGATATTATGACAGTAAATAAAACACCATTACGTAATCATTTATAAATAGTGGAAATTTGTAAAAAATCTCTCTACAAAGATGTTAATAACATAAATATATTGTAAAAAACGGATAATAACTTCGTGTAAGCTACACGAAGTTATAATACATATTTATTAAGATAAGAGTGCGCTTGTGCGGTAACCAAGAGACACGGATTTGAGTTAATTTTATTTTATCTATCTATCTATAGTGTGCATTTTTTTAACTTTACGCTATATTAAGCATACATCAGAAAAGGTAGAGGGAACCCAGTGTTAAGACTGTTCAGTCCCAATTTTCCGTTAAATTTTGTAAGTAGCGCAACTCAACGGCGCGCTTAACTTCTACGCCAGAAATCGAACCTACAACCTCGTTTACAGTCACACTTTGTGCCCCTATGCCACGATTGGCCTCAACTCTAGCCTAGCCTACGTTGTATGTGTAAAATAAGACAAATAAATAAGTTTAGATAAAAAAGTCTAATTTCCGCCCCCATACGCTGCTCGAGACCGTACTGCTCTTGGCGCGACGTAAAAACTACAAAATGCAAGCACCATTTATTTTCAGCTACATAGCATTTTGCGGAATCTCAACAAATACCAATTGTTCCGTTTACATATATTTACTGAAAAATAAATTAGCTTACGTAAAATTTTATAACAGTTAGTTTAAGTTCGAATACCGAATCGGATAAAAATGATTACTTTTTCTTTTTTTTTTAAGGATATTTCAAAATTTTTGTTTTTTTTATATTTTGTTCAATTTCCCAGACATTGGATGTTAAGTTTGGAACTTAATTTGGCGCTTTGTCTGATTCGTGCGATGAAATTAAAATAATGAATTCCACAGGAATGTGAATCGAAACCATAAAGGTCGCATTTTCCTTCTCAAATGAAAAAAAAATCATATAAGACATTTATAAGGTTTAAAACGTACTGCTTTTAAGTTTAACGTTTGTTCTTGATTGCCTGAGTAAGTAGAGAGAACTGCTTATTATTATTAAATTATACGCAAAAAAATATTTTTTTTATATATTTTTTTTAGCTTCACTGCAGTGCAGACAAAGGAACCTAGAATTCGATACCGCTTTTATTAAAAGACTTCCGTTTCCCACTTTCCGCCAAATTCTGGAGAGATTGGATATTGGGACTCAACGACATGGTTTACTCGTTCGTTACCAAAACTAGAAATTTTATATAAAATTAGCTTTTACCTGCAGCTTTGAACCCGAAGTCGAATTCAAATAACTTAATCACATTAAAACAATTAACGTATTCGCTCTATACCCAGTTTGGCTTAACCAAGCCAACAAAATTTGAATTGATTTCTGGAGTCGTCGTAGGTTCAACAATATTAATAAATTATGTTACTTGAAGTTTCAAAGTTATAATTTTGTAACTAAGCCATGTTTAATTAAGTAGATTTATCCGAAAATCTCCATATATAATAAAAGGATAGAAAAGTCAATTCTGTACATGAAAGATATAAAAAAAATAAAAATTAGGTCGGTTAATATGTCGATTATAGAACCTAAAAAACCACTCAGCAGAATTCTTGTCTGTCTGTCTGTCTGTCTGTCTGTCTGTCTGTCTGTCTGTCTGTCGGTTTGTTTGTGCGTCAATCACGCAAAAACTACCTGACAGAAATTGATGAATTTTTGCATGGTGTTAGCCTAGGGCCTCAAGGTACATTTTTTTTGGGTTACATTCCGAATTTCATGATAGTTTTCTTTAAAAAAAATAAAAACTGAAAAATATAAATTACCTAAAATACCGATAACTACTGTATGAAATTAAATTAATTTTGGCATGGTAATAGTTCAAAGCCTAATGTCACTTATAGGATAGTTTTTATCATGGAGTATAAAGAATTTTTTGTAGAAAAAATTACATAATTATATTTTTTAATAAAAAAAATCGACTTCTTCAAATTCAACCGGATTTCACACTCTGAACTTAACTAAACTTTCACCAAACTACCCCTTATATGTACCCTTTCTAATAAAAAAAGAATCAATAAAATCGGTTGAATTGATATTGACTTATACGTTCATTTGTCGCGCATATACTTAATGTAAATTTGAGATTTATATGATTTTCTCATAGATACCATTGTTGGATATAAACTAAATTAAAATAAGACTACACGGGAGGCATTAGCTTTCAAATAAAAAAAGAATCATTAAAATCGGTTCATACAATCAAAAGTTCTAAGGTAACAAGGCTAAAAAATACAGCCCAATTGATGACCCCTTTTAAGAAGTCGGTTAATAGTAATCTGACATAATTAAATTACGACTATTTCATTTAACCACATTTTAAAAGAAGAAAGTAAATTGAGGCCGTTCGTTGCACAGGGGCACAAAGTGTAACTGTTGTGGGTTCGATGACCACGCAAGGAAACGAAATATTTATTTAAATTTATATTTCCATTTCATCGCTCTGGTGTCGAGGTAAAGTGCGGCGTTGAGTTTCACTACTCAGCACGCAATGCCTACAGAATTCCGAGAAAAGTAGGGAACAGAGTGTCTTAACACTAGGTGTCCTATGCCTAACCTGCTGTGTGCGGGATACAGCGTGAAGCTAAAAAAAGAAGTATAATCAATATTTGTTCAGTCTACCATAGTTATTATTTCAAACGTCAACGTTGGTGATATTAACAAACATAATAAAGTAGGTATATTTTACGGAATTAGCTCATATGGCGATGTGTAGAATAAAAAGTATATGTATTTGGAAAGTAAATTCTGATTGTGAGTTCATAGTTTATAAAAGTTTATATTGTGTTTAGATGGATCACGTGGTGATATCAATACGTTTTAATGTCATCTTATGTTATCTGTTAAAATAGCGTGAAGCTGATTAAACTTAGTGTTATATTCAAAAGAAATTAATTGTATGTAATACATAATATGTAATTTATTAATACGTTTCAAGTATGAAAAAAAGAAAAAATGCAATATAATTGCATTTGTGTTTCCTTCCTATATTTTGTATTTCTATTATTTATATCGATATATCAGGAACGTAAATGCGGGAACAGAGTTGCATGCCATTTTAGTACAGAGTAACCTCTAAAAAATGTATTTACTAAACTGAATAAAAAGAATGTGTGATTCCTCTATAGAATATATTATTCTATATTATACATAAAACAGGTTAAAACAGTGTATATGAAGATATCCTCCTGTAGTATATCTATTTTTAATTACTATCAACACTACATTGTCGATACTAATGTGGTATTACAATAGATTTTGAATATTTTTCCGCCATTAGGATGACATAGACAATTTTTTTAATTTGAAAAAATAATATATTAACTTAAGAACGTTGGTAGTTTTTCAAAAGGTATAAGAATAAAAAATTGCCTAAACTATGCTTCTTCGCAAGTGGTTGTAATAACTATTGGTATCTTTTCACCAAAAAATCACTATAAATATTAAATATGCTCAATTATACAGAGTTTTTTTGTTAGGACCACTTTAAATGAAACCACAGTTTAACTACTCTATAAAAGCCTATTACATATTAAATTAAAAACCTGAAAATAAAAAAGTTATTTTTTCAAACAAAATAAATATTAAATTATCGTTGTAAAATAAAATACAATTTGTCAAGAACGACGCACGCACACATAAACCTATCAAAGGGAAACCGCCGCATACGCTTCATTGCGAAATCGAGTCGTAGGTTTTGGCGGAAAAGTTTAAAGTTCTAAACATTTTAGTACTATTTTTGTAGTAGTATGTGTTTACATTATTGGTACCTATGCGTAACCGCGTCATACGAAATATAGATATGAATAAACATTGTGAAATAAGAAAAAAAACCTACGTCTTCACTGTTGATGTATCTTAAAAACTATTTTACCCTATATGCCCAATTGTAACTGTAACGTGACGTTGTGGGTCTGATCCACACATGCAGGATTGAGTTATAATTTAATAATATTTTCATTTCGCACATCAGTCAAACATTATACCCAATATCTTACACTAAGTTGCCCTACTAAGGGCGGGATAAAGCGTGGATCTGGTTTTAACTTTATGTGAACCGATTAAAATAAAGTCCAGTCCAGTTGAGGCCAGTCGTGGCGCAGCGGCACAAAGCGTGACTGTAAAACCGACTGGTTCTCTGAGTTCGATCCCCACACGAGGAGATGAAATATTTACTTAAATTTATATTTCCATTTCTTCGCTCTGGGGTCGAGGTTAAGCACGGCGTTGCGTTCTGCCACTCAACACGCAATGCGTCCAGAATTCGGTAGAAAGTGGGGAACGGAGTGTCTTAATACTAGGTTCCTCCCTCTGACTAGCATGAAGCTGCTTAAAATAAAACTAATGCTTAATATTTAAGGGCAGTTTGCCAGAATACAAACAAAAAAAGTATTTAAATCGGTTAAGCCGTTTCTGAGATTATCGTAAAGAAACGCACATATAGTAAGTATCGATAAGTTGTGTTTTTATTTCAAACATTCAATTGAAGATTCTTATGGGAGGTACGAAAATGCGACCTAAAGTTTTAACAACTTTCTTATAAAAAATCTTCATTACATTGCAAACATACATTATAAGTATATCAAGACACGAACATAATTCAGTGTGTTAAGTAAATAGTTCTGTGGTTTAAGCGGGCGAAGCCGCGAGCGGGTCGCTAGTATATAATAAACTACTATCCTAAAGAGAAAATATTATATAAGTAAATGGCATTGAATATTTCATATTTCTGCTCTGAGAGAGCGAATTGGGAGTTCAGTGTCTTCCCTCAAAACGCAATGAATAGAATTTAGAAGGAGAGAGAAAACGGAGTGTCGTAACACTACCTTGCTAAGCTGCCTACCTCACCATATGCGATAAGGCGTGAAGCTGAAAACAATACTGCCGGTTACTTCTACTTTGCTTTTAAAGGCGCTAAAGATTTACGACCTATAACGGCCAGTCTATAAATTTAAAATGACGACACTTAAGATTTAAATTTTTAGCGTTTTTAATAATTTTGAGTTTATAGAGCCTTTAAGTTGTTAAATTTTAATTATTTATGAAATGCTCAATATCATATTTTTTATTATTATAAACTCATATTTTATATTATTATCTGTCTATAGGAATATATTAAATTCTCCATTTACTGAGTGATGGGCATACAACGTAGAGACAAACTAACTGGACTTGGAGAGTTGCAAACTGACATGTATACCTACATGTTCAAGTTCAAGTGTAAGGGAGCACTGAGAGAGAATTTCTCAAAATTCCTAAGGTTACGGGAAAAAATGCGATTATGAATTGTACGTCCTGCATCCACTAAAAATACGACTAGTATAGGGTAAAATATGTAATCTGTTTATATTTGAAGCAAAGAAGTACACTAGGTTCCCTCTGCCTACCCTGCTGTGTGCGGGATACAGCGTGAAGCTGATTTTATTTTTATTTAAGTATAATGATATCATTATTTTCTTATCTAAATTGATAAAAAATATAAAATGTAGAGCTTTTATATGAACACTTACACTTAATGGCCGTATGTTTGTCTGTCAAGATCTTATCTTGAGATCGCTTAAAAGTATCAAGCTGAAATTGAAAGAAAAAGATGCATTTATGCATCGTTTTTGTTGCGTAGAGTACTTCAAGTGGAGTTACACTTGTGGAATTTATTACGAAGTGAGATGTTACAATACAAATATAGAAAAAAAAATTTTAAGTTATTGGTATTTTTATAGAAAAAATATTATTTATATTTACAGTTTATTTCATACAAAGTGAACATATACTTCTGCAAAGTTAAATTTGTCAACTCTCTTAACATTTTAAAAGTATTATTCTACACTTAAGAAAGAAAAATATTTACGGATATAAATTGTAATGTATTTTAAATAAAACTATTTTAACCGGATTAATCGCGTATATTTAGTTTTTACATTTTTGGAAACCCGACGTTTCGAACACTTTGCAGTAGTCCGTGGTTTCGTCGTCTGTCAGTTGACATAATTACTATATCAAACTAGTTTGATCAAACTAGTTTGATATAGTAATTATGTCAACTGACAGACGAATGCCACCTCAGTCTACCCGTGACCACGGACTACTGCAAAGTGTTCGAAACGTCGGGTTTCCAAAAATGTAAAAACTAAATATACGCGATTAATCCGGTTAAAATAGTTTTATTTAAAATGTATAATAATCGTGAAAATCAAAGAACTTATTAATTGTAATGTAGTGGGACAGACGGTGTCCACGACGAAGGACGTTAAAGCTTTTAGACGTTTTCAATTTTTTTTAAATAAGTACTTTGCAATAAAAAGATATAGGATATACCCGTATACCTAAAATTATGAAACTGCACAAACGAGTGCATATGTACGCAAAATGAAGTAAGTAACTTCTATACTTAGTATGTCCTGGAAATCCTGAAATTGATACGGAACTCTCGGTGCGCCAGTCCGACAGGCACTTGATCGGTTTCCTTCTAACCTACAAAGATAGAATAGATCGATAAGGTGTACAAAAATATATTTATTTATATAACATATTTTGAGGCCAGTCGTGGCGCAGTGGTACAAAGTGTGACTGTAAAACCGACTGGTTGTGGGTTCGATCCCCACTCGAGGAGATGAAATATTTACTTAAATTTATATTTTCATTTCTTCGCTCTGGTGTCGAGGCAAAGCGCGGCGTTGAGTTCTGCCACTCAACATGCAATGCCTCCAAAATTCGGCAGAAAGTGGGGAACGAAGTGTCTTAACACTAGGTTTCCCTCTGCCTACCCTGCTGTGTGCGGGACATAGCGTGAAGCTAATTTAATTTTTAATTTTTATTTTTTTCATATTTTGGTAGAACAAATAACGACAATGCGTCCCGCAACTCAACACGCAACATCTTGAAAAATCGACAATGCGTGGGGAGTGGACGTCTTAACACTAGGTTCCCTTTACTTATCTCGCAATATACGAGATACAAAATAAAATTAAAATAAAAGTAGTCTGGTATTTACATAAAATTTAATAAGAATGCAATATAACAAGATTCTTATGGAAGCAACCGTGGCTTCCTTTCAAGTCACCAATAACAAGGAAAGGAATGCGTCACACAATTGTATTATGAAATATTTGCGAATATTTTGACATAATGTATTCTCGTGACATATTTATTTATTTATTTATTTATTTAATACTTTATTACACTAACTTAAAAATAAAAATATACAAAGTAAATAATGGATAAGTATGGTGTAAAGGCGGTACATAGTTAGTAGTTCTAGAGCATATATATATATATATATATATATTATTAGAAATCGGAAGTGTATAACGTTTTTAAAATAAACACGTTAAAACACACATCGTCTATATGATTCTAAACTATTTGGAACGGGATACTATCTAATTGCGATAAGTGATATGTATCACCTACTAACAATACTTCACACTAGTTTCCTTCCAATAGGGGCCGTGACTTACAATTAACTGCCCCCCGATTGACACAATTCCACTGCTTTTATAATTATTTTCACCTAAATCTACCCACTTTTACATGAGTACGCTAACAATATATATATTTTTTTTTCAAGCATGTACATAGATACCGCTGAGTTCCGCCACTTTAAAGACAAAGCCTCGAAATTTTGGCGGAAAGACGGAGTGTTTCAACACTAGGTTCACCTATCTTGGTCCTAAACGTAGTATACAGCGTACCTTTCATTTCTAACATTACCTAAAATATTATTAAACTTTTAACTTTTAATTTATTTACTCCAACATTCTCCAATACTTTCATATATGAAAATATTAAAAATGAAATTATAGGGTTAACAAAAAAAACTAAGAGTAAATTCTCTTTTACATTTCGATGGCCCGTAATTATAGTATGAAAAGTGAAAAATCGCAAGATTTCAGATTGTTTTACTTAAAATCTCTAAATGTCTACGGGAATGAGAACATGACCCATAAGATAAACAACAACTCATCGATCAAAATGGCAATAATAATATGTATTTAAAAAAAAAATATACCTTAAAAATCTATTTTCCTTTGTGTGAACAATACGAAAATACTTTTACTCCGACGTTATATATTGAGTAATGTACGCTACGATTAGTCTTGACGTTAACAGAAGTTAGGATAGTATCTACGACCATCACATTTACAGTAAATCGTTGTTCCACTACGCTACTAAAATCACAGACGGATACGTCGATTTGTTATTGAAATTTTATATTAAAAAACACATATACAAAATAATTAATTAAATCCGTTTGTTAAAACAAGATTTAATGTATCATTGTTTTCATATTCGCAACCGTAATCCATCTGCTTCAATTTTCGGTACACTTAATTTAAAAACAATTTTTAAAAGCTCACTTTGAGCTTTTGAAAGCTTGTTTATTAAAGGAAACGTGTAACGTCCCCTATTTCCTATATTATAATTTTAGTATGGCAAAGTTTATGTTATGTTGAATAATTTTAATTCTTGTTTCGTGATTATCTATAGATATATTTACCTATAGGCATACTCTTTTTAACTTCAGTGGTGGCTGTTACTTAAAATATAATACAATTTAGGGATATATGAAAAATGTGATGAAAATGGGTATGGTCATAATGACGTAGGGGCACAAGGATACGACTGTAAGGCGACGGTTATGGGTTCGATCTCCATTCAGAGGCATAAATTATTAATAAACACGTTCATTTCTTTATTTTGCACCAATGTTAAAGCTTAGCATTGGGTTTTACCACTCAACACGATATAAAAATTTGGCGAAAAATAAAAAAGGAAGTATCTTAACAAAAGGTTCCTCTGCCTACACTGCTTTATGTGAGAGCTAATAAAATGACAACAGTAACTTCAACGCAGCTACACTGAGTTACGCAGAAGTTATAAATATGATATAATACCTACATATTTCTATCCAAACCCGTACTTCCCGAGATTAGCACATTCAACCAAACAAACTCTTCCGCTTCATCATATCACTATATATATAGATAAGAATCCTCTACATTGACTTTTGCAATTATTATCGTGTTTAATAGTCATTGTTTCTACACGTTACGTTGATATCAAGTGAAGAGCAATTTGGTGCGGATCATATTTCAGACTAATGTACTACGAAATTCAATTTCATACAATTATCACGATATTGTAGAGCTATCGTTTAATTTTAGCTTTCAGTTAAGCTGTAATAGGTTAATATGAACCTTTTAATATACCTGTAATATGAACATAATAGAACTTCCGATATAGGCTTTAATTTTATTGGAAATTTAATAGTCATGGAATTCATTTAACAATGGGTTTAGTTTTTATTCATTACTAAATATCATTTACAAATATAGTTAAATTTAATACATATGAGCTTTAAAATAGTTTAATCTAAATTATAGTTATTTTTTTAATTAAATATATCTTAAAAAAAATAAGTGTCTTGCACTTGCACCAGTACGTTTAACGTTAAACGTCTTGACGTTAAGTTTCCCTGTGACCATATACAAGATAGAGCGCGTAGCGCTTCCTTCAATTTCCCAATGTTATGTTTTAAGTGGTGAAACTCAACGCTGCGCTTTGTCCTGTTCCCAGAGCGAAGAAATGAAAATGACTCATTGGCCTAGTGGGAATCGATCCCATAATTACGCTGAAACGCTATGCCGCTATGACCTCTCAAAAACGGTAAAAAGGAGAAAATAAACAAATATTCTTATTCAACCAAAAATATAAGATATAAAATAGATAGTCTAATGCACAAATGTATGCCCGGTATCAGTTTCTCGACGATTAAGCGAACAAATGAACCAACGGGTATTGTCAGACGTTTCAATGAACACCTTTCGTGTCGTCATCATCGCTGCGATTATTCATATTAGCCTGGGTACATTTTTATATAGTATATTTAAAGAGGCAGAACTCGCGCCTCACGCCTTATCGGATAAGTGAATGAGTGAGTAGTTTTCATTTCCACACTCTGGCCAGAAAGACAAACCGCGGCGTTGAGTTCCGTCACCCAGCACGCAATGCCTCAAGAAGTGGAAAGTGGGAAAGGAGTATCTTAACACTAGGTTCTCTCTGCCTACACTGCTGTGTGCGGGAAATAGCTTGAAGCTGATTAATTAATCTTTCCTTCACTTAGGCGAATAGATCTTTTTTTTAATTATTGCCAGATTCTAAGTATGCTGAGTCAACTAACAAATTTCAAAAAGTTTTCAGTCTACTTAAAAGCTGCGACGGTGGAGGCAGTCCGCCCCCATGTTTTGGGGTCCTGACGTTCAGGCTGGTGCAGGTACTGACGGGGCACGGTTGCTTCGGCAAATACCTGCATCAAATTGCACGTCGGGAGATGTCGCCGGTGTGTCATGAATGTGATGCCTCCGTTGATTCGGCGCATCACACTCTGGCCGAATGCCCCGCTTGGTCCCCACAACGCCATGCCTTGATGGCTGTAGTGGGTAGGGATCTCTCACTGTCCAGTGTGGAGGGGGCCATGTTGGATAGTGAGATTAACTGATGTGCCGCAGTCTCCTTCTGCGAATCTGTTATCGCACTGAAGGAGGCCGCGGAGCGGGTGCGCGAGTCAAGCGCGAATGCAGATCCGCTCCGTCGACGTAGACCAGGGAGTAGGAGAAGGCAGTATGCCCGTCTCCAACTCCCCTTACCCTAGAGGAGCTACTACGGGAGGGTCAGGGTGATCCTCCTGCTAGTCATCGAGGCAGCGGGTGCCCTAGGAGAAACCCCAGGGCATCCTGAAGGCGACGGTGGCCCGCAATAGGCGGGCCTTCACCGAGGCGTCGTAGTAGTATGCGCGAGCGATCCTGCGGCGTCTCATCTTGGTGGAGAGGGTTTCCGCTGGGTTTTAGTGGGTAGGACCGGACCCACCGGTGAGTCCCACAGTACCGCTCATCCGTGAGGCATTTGGCCTTCCGTATGAGCGGTCTGCGTAAATGCATTTCCCAGCGATAACAAAAAAAAAAAAAAAAGTCTACTTAAAAGCTGCCAATTTTGTATCTAAAAATACTCTTACAAAATCTTACAATAGTTTCACTGCCGCGCTATAATTTGAAACGATCAGATTGTATGAAGTATTTCGACACGTGCCGAGATAATCGCTCGATCTTTTATATGAACGCTGTCGAACTCTTTCATTCACTAAAATTTTGTACAATTTTTCAGTTGTAATATTTATATGAATTTTCTAAGAAGCAATAACTTGAGTATGTATTTATGACAAATAATATTCTTACACATATTTTTACTGTTTTACTGCTTATATCAAAATACTAGGTATGTACATTTTTTTTAAACAACATCCTCGCACGCATTCACTTAGTACCTACTTGCACTTTCTCAAATGTATGAAAATAATTTTGTCATGATTGAATATATAAATTATATAATCTATTTCTTGGCAAATGCAGCACAATAAGATAATTATTATAGATGGTATGCGGGCGAAGCCGCAATTTGGAAAGTTTATAAGAAAGTGATAATATACTTACTCTCATAGTAACCATGGCAGTTGTTAGAAGAATGAATTATTTTCGATTTTAATTTGGGAACAAGATAAAGAGCGGCGTTGAGATCCACCACTTAACACCAAATGTCTCGAAAATTAGGCACTCTATCTGGATAGGTAGATTCTAGCAGGGTTACTATATGAATAAACAATGATAATCGAAGTGGTTACTCAGCAGAAAATTTCATAAGTATTTTTTTTTTCATAACGATATAAATAAACTCTTCTCTCCTCTCTCTTTCCCAAACCTAAAACGAAGGTCAAAGAAATTCCTGAAACTAAAATAGATAAGCAACACCTAGGGGAGATAATAAAGGCCTGAACCAATAAAGTTTTTATAACTTAATAAACACTTTCTGCCACAAATGTTCTAACAAAGTTATGTTTTGACATATTCTCGCTGATATAATAAAATTTTATACTAACTATTTATAGACCATGAATTTTAGTTGGAAATTTCATATCTTTTTGGAATTGAGTTCGTTGGAAACAGGGTTAGGTATATTTTATGAATATAATAGATATTCTTTTTGCACCCAAAATTCGTGACGTTGCGTGTTGAATAGTGGAACTAAACGCTGCGCTATGTCTACCACAGTGGGAGAATTAAAATTTATTATAAGTAATATAAAACATTTCTTAACAAAAAAAATCTTCTAAACGAAACTAACAAACAAAAAAAAGTTCAAACAGTAAATTATGTAAATTTAAGAATTATGAAAGTTTCTCATGTATAACAGTTTTAGAAGTGGACCTTATAAAAATGGCCACAAGTTTTATATAAAAAACAATTTACAAAATTAATCAACCCAGTCCAAAGAACTGAGGTACCAAATATAAAAAAAATACAGTCTAATTAATGACCTCCTCTTTTTACCGTTTGTCCGTTAAAAATGTGATTATTGGAAAAACAAACAAATTTACGTTAACTACAAAATTTGGTTTGTTATTTTTATTTGTAATATACATTATTTATACAGTGTCTACAATATGCATAATAGTATAATTTAAACTAGTCACAGTTTGGCACAAGCGTGCGACTGTAAATGTGACTGATAGGTGGTGGGTTCGATTCCACTCGAGGAAATGTAATATTTTATAGTTTCATTTCCTTTACTAATCACATACTAAGAAAAAAAACATTTAGAAACTTATAAGAAATTTAACGCAGCGTAACTCCAACCCGAACCTCTTAGAAACCGTCTAACGTACTACGTAAAAAAATATGCATTTCAAAATATTCCCAACAAATTCAATACCCCAAAACATTTTTCCAAAAAACGAGAAGAAAACCGAACTAAAACATCGAAAGCATTGGTATCACATGCTATATTTTCGTTTAGCCTTATACTAGGAAATCCTACGTTCCGGCTTACCGCAGGCGGGCAATTGAATACGCACCGTATATCTAAATGACGTAGCTACACCATACTCTGTATTTACATTGTGCGAACTAGAACTGTATTGAGGAAACGCTTTAAAAACTAAAAAATGGTGATTTTTCCCTTTCATATACCTGCGGGGTACAGTTTTGAAATGAAATTCGTTGAAATTTGTGAAGTATATTTTTGACGTATAAATTTTATACTAATTTAAAAAATGTAAAAAATCTTAGTTATATATTTTTGTCAATTATTTTTTGTGTAAAACATATTTATTCATTTAATTAGATTTGTATGTCACCCTAAAGATCTCTATTTATATTTTTTTGTAGCTTTTTAATTATGCTTAGATTATTATTTTGCTTGGATTACCATTCTGGGGAATTTATTTCCACGCTCTGTACACGGAATATGGCATTGAGGTGTGCCGATCAACACGCAATGGCTAATTTAAACTGATTCAGTGGAAAGTGCAGAACGGAGCGCTTTGACCAGTTTGTTCTGTCTGTCCACACTGCTATATCGGCATAAAGCATCAAACAGAGCTGAACTTATTATTTGTATGTGTGATGTAATTGTGAAGTGTTGAATTGCACGCGATGTTTGTGCGTTCATATTCACTTGGAAAAATCCTTATCATAAGTAACGGGTTAACTCCTGCAAGGTTTTTACGTGGATTTAAAATGAAAAATCCCTATATTCCCTATATAGGGATTTTTACGCAAGCTTTCAACTTTCTAAGTCATGTGTCATTTTCCCATATGGAATTCTCTGTTTCCCTAAAGTGCAATATGTACTTTATATTTTATTCTAGTTTCAGCAAAATCGTTAATGTTGAAAAATACTAAAAAAAAGTTAAATTTAAAAAGTATAATCTTTTAAACAATTCTTTCTATTTCATACAGGAACAACAATAAGAATTTAATTAAATCACAATATATACATTGTATAAAGCGAGTGATATCAAGCGAGTGAGGGCACTCGGTAATCCTTTGCTATGGGATTTAAACCTCTCAAGTAGCCTTAGTCGCCTTTATGCTGCGGTTCAAGGAAAAAAATATGTAACTGAATTACTGTTAAAATAAAAAGATTCGTTACTTTTTTTAATTATTTTTCCTTTTTTAAATATCTTAAAAAAAATACAAGGAAAAGAGTTTGTAATTATTTTGTTCTCTTATCTGCACTTTACAAGTGTCCCCCGCTCAAGTGAATATTTTGCTGAGCATGGAAATGAAAATAATCCAAATCTCTGAATGGGATTCTAACCCAAACTGTCGTACTTACAGTCTGTGCCGCTGCGCTACGACGGCCTTACATAGCATAAATGATCAAATATAAAATTAGTTTTAAATCGCTACGCGCATATACTTTGCTATGGCGCTACGAGTCACCGAGCTAATGCTACGAAACGCTACAGCTCCGCATCTCTAGAAAGCACTAAAATTCTGCTGAAATACTTATCATCATAAATAAGGTATCTACCAAATATACAACGTTCAGAATATTATATTCTCTGAAGAATTGTAAAGTGAAAAGGAGGAGATATTTTGTATTTTTACAGTAATTGTGACTCACAAAACGAAATTATTTTTAAAAAATTACACTTGGCTACCTTAATAATTTAAAGATTTTTTTTTTACAAAAAGGAGGTAGAGTGAAACTAAGCGGTTCTTCGATTTACATACATTTAAGAGCCGAAATCAATGAGATCTGTAATCTAATCAGTCTGAAGAGATGATAAATATTCTTAACCAAATTATTCTTTGATAGAAGATAGATATAAGTATCCACAATCAGCCAATAATGGCTACAAGGATTTTTTTTCTATATTTAGATAAATAAGCCAAGTCCCGCATAAAACACGCTAGACAAGAGAGTCTAGTGTAAGAATACCCCGTTTTTTGCTTCACAATTCAAGACATCATGTTTTGATTATGTAACTTAACGCCGCACTTTATCAGAACAGAGTAATGAAAATAATTAATAAATTCTGCTACAAGTAATTCCGTTTATCGATAAATTCATATTAAACTCATATGTCCAGCTATGTCTAATAGGTAGTGTTAAAAATGTGACAAGTCAATAATGATCGTTTATCTAAAAGTCAATTGTGTGTGTAATTTTATGGCGACCACTGATTGGCCACACTCCAGCCATTAGAAGCGATCTCGCGAGCGAAATCAATTAGAATGTCGGTAGAAGGGATTTTGTATAGTGGGTTTGATTTTGAATAGTTTTATTTTTAATTTTTAAGAGATTCACGCTAAATTCACGTAGAATACGGAGAGGAAACTAGTATCAATGCAGGAACAGAGGGGGATTATATAAAAAAAAAATTCTACCTGTGTGTAATATACAAGTATATAAAAACAAAAAAAAATAGGTTTAAATTTCCATCAACTATTTGACCTATAAAATATTTAAAATAAAAAAAAATTGAACAAAAGATACGAACAAATAAAAATATTTATCATCATATTTAAGTGATAGACATAAAGAAAGGAATAATATTTCACAAATGAAATGAAATTTTTAGTGCAGCGACGCGGAGATATTGCTTTATTACTACGTCTTCGAGGGAATTTAATTTACAATTTTTTTACAATTTCAGTATTTTATTGGAGCTGCTTCCTTTATATAAAGGGGCGCTTAGAAGAAACCAACAGAAATCCAACCGGTTCATTTCTTCTAGAAATAGTTCATTTTTTCACTTTTAAACTGTACCTCATATCATATCTAGTGTTAACACGCTTAGTTTCCCCCCACACAATAAAAAACTTTCGTCGGAAGTCAACGCCACGTGTTACGAAAGCTATTTAAAAACACAAACCTGTGCTGCTGAATAATACGCCTTATATGTAAAGCGGCTTTAATACAATTTTAAAAAAATATATAAAGTATCATGGGGTAGCGGGGCAGTGCATAACTTGCAATACTATGGTTATCGCTAGTTCAGCTTAACATATTTTGTAATAATATATAATTTTTTTACTCATTTATCTTTCCCCCGACTGAAGATTGAATCCGCAATCATAACGTTTACAATCAGCTGATGTCCCACTGTATCACGACAGCTCTATCTATTTTAATATAATCCAATATAATCCGCTTCATAGCAATCTAATTATAATTGAACACTAATTAATATATGTAGGATAAGCTAAAAAAAAGATAGACTACATCTATACTCATATTATAAAGCTAAATTACTAGTTTGGTAGAACGCGCTAATCTCAGGAACTGTTGGTTTAATTTGAAAAAAAAAAATAGATTAATATAATGTAAAATATAAAATGGGCCAGTCGTGGGCTTGATCTCCACTCGAGGAAATTAAATGTTTATTTACATTTATATTTTCATTTCTTCGTGTCAAGGCAAAGCGCGGCGTTAAATTCCGCCACTCAACACGCTATACCTCCAGAACTCGGCGGAAAGTGGGGAACGAAGTATTAAAACTAGGTTCCGTTTGCCTACTCTGCTGTGTGCGGGATACATCGTGAAGCTGATTTTTTTTTTTTGTAAAAAAATATTCTCTGAATTTGAACACAAATTAATATAAAATTTATCAAACCACAATAACTTAAAACCATCTAAATATTTCCGTCATATAAATATTATCTAAGTACTAAAAGCGACACTAATATCAAATGTTACGACTGAACTGACGCCGGCATTTCTATTTAACTATCTAGATAGAGAAATTTAATGTCGCACTTTAACTATGAAATGGCTTTCAAATTTCATATTTAACACGATTTTTTTTATTTTTAGGATTCCGTGTCTCAAAAAGTAAAAACCGGAACCCTTATAGATCACCTCGTTGTCAGTCTGTCTGTTTGTCAAGACAATTTATCTCGAGATTGCCTGAAGATATTAAGCTAAAATTAATATCAAATATTCAGTTATAGTTTAAGATCGTTTAAATCATAGAAAAAAATCAAGTCAAATCAATCAAGAGATAGTTTTCTAAACATTTTGCCGCGTTTTGTGTAAAATTCGCCACGTTATCAAAATCTATATAGTACTTCTCATTTATCTACAATTATTAAATTCGGCAAGAAGTGAGAACATAATATGTTCTTTATATATAAAACAAATTCCGGTTCCGGTTACAACAACGTAAACATCGTTACACTACCACTGCCCTAACCAATCGTGTTTTTAATAGTGAAGTACCACTTGGAAGTTGTTATCATCGCAATTTAATAAATATAAGTATCAAGAAGTGCTGGAGATAATAAACTTGGTTTTTCATACGGGAATTATTCCAAATACAAAGTGTGAAACGAACTATAGTGAGGTTATCTTAAGTGACAAACAAAAGGAAATTTATATTGACATTAACTTAACTGTGTTACCAGTGGCAAATTAAAATTTCTACCACAACGTACTATTTTCCGTAATATTTGATATATTCATAACAGTATTTGATAGAAATGGATGATCAATTTCAACTTTTATTTGATAAAATGAAAATAGAACTCTCAAAGCAAACAGTATCAATAACGGAGTCTATAACGAATACAATTATGGAGAAGATAGAAGAAAAATTACAACCGATTGTTAAGGAAAATGAGAAACTAAAAGCAAATGTACGAAAATTGGAAGAAGAAGTAGAACAACTAAAAAGAGAGAAGAAAAATAATAATTTGGTTTTGTTTGGTGTAAAAGAGGAGGAAAAATCATTCACTCAGCTACTGGAAAAAATAAAGAAGATTTTCAAAGAAGATTTAGATATTAACATAGAAGAATGGGAGATTAACAAAATGTTCCGACTTGGTAAAATAAACAGGGAGAATAAAAACCCTCGACCAATTCTTCTGTCCTTAGTATCAGAAATGAAAAAAGGAGAAATCATGAAGAACAAAAAGAATTTAAAAGACATGTATATTAAGGATGATTATTCAAAAGAAACGCTAAAGAAAAGGAAAGAACTACTACCAAAATTGGAGGAAGAGAGGAAGAAGGGGAATATTGTATACCTCAAACACGACAAACTTATTATAAAAGAAAACAAGGACAAGCGGAAGAGGGAACTATCTTCATCGCCCCAGACCAACGCACAACCTAAAAAACAGCAAACATGGACACTGAAGGACAACAGGGCCAATGCCTTTGATCTCATGAGAAATAGATCCAACTCTCTTTCTAACTATACAGCAAATAAAAACCAATAGCAACTAACAAGCAGAAGCCGGAAAACTGAACAAAACATCAGCAAAGAAAACGAAAATACAAAGAAACTAAACTCTCCTCCAAGCCGACTGGTCATCGTGGGGGAAAATGACCAAAACCCTCTAAGCAGAAAAGTCAAACGAAAAAGAAACACAAACTCAAATATATATGTTGCAACCCTAAATACGAGATCCCTACGAACAAATGAAAGACTCATAGAACTAGAACTGGCGTTAGATAATATCAAATGGGACATAATTGGAATAAGTGAAATGAGACGCCTTGGTGAAGGGACTCAAATCCACAATGGCAAATTTCTTCTACACTACATGGGCGAAACAAAAGGACTGTATGGAGTTGGCTTTCTTGTTAAAAACAACTTGGCTAGCAGAATCGAAGAAATAAGAGGAATTAATGAAAGAATAGCACTTCTCAATATTAAACTACCTTTAAATCACGGAAAAGAAAAAACATGGACTATCATTCAAGCATATGCCCCAACTGAATCCAATAAGAAAGAAGATACAATAAAAACTGAACAATTTTACAAAGACTTACAATCAACAATACAAATTTCCAGTAAAAATCTTATTGTAATGGGAGATTTTAATGCCCAAATAGGGGCTTGCAACACAGGAGAAGAATATATTATAGGTAAATACGGACATGGTCAAAGAAGCGGAAACGGACAACGATTAGTCACCTTTGCAATGGAAAACAAGCTGAGCATTTTAAATAGCTTTTACAAGAAGAAAAAATCTAGAAAATGGACATGGATGTCTCCCAACGGCATGCATATGAATGAAATTGACTTTATATTAACCAATAACAGAAAAGCATTTAAAGATGTGAATATTGTAAGCCAGCTAAATTTCAATACAGACCATAGAATGATAAGAACAATACTATCAGGGATTAGTATGCAAAAAAGAAGACACATTAACAACAATAACAAATATAAACACACATCAACAACCACTAGAAAAAATGACGTAATCCTTGACAACCTGAAAATTGCAATGAACACTATCAGAACAAGCAACTTTAAATCAATTCAAGAAAGATACAATAATATTTTGGGTATATTAAAAGCAGAAATCAGTACAAGACATAAACAAACAACTGAAAGCATTTTATCTCCAGAAACAAAGCAACTGATTAATGCGAGAAAAGAACTTATACAGAAGGGAAAAAATAGACAGACAATACAGAAAATATCGGAATTGAGCAAAAAGATAAACGAGCATATAAGAAAAGACAGAAAAATAAAAAGGCAGAGAACTATAAAAGCTTTTATTGAAAAAACTGGTGAAATTAAAAAAGCCTTAAAAGAATTAAATAAAAAGAAGACCATAATACCAGATATAAAAACCAACAGTGAAAACGCCTTAAGTAATAGGCAAGACATACTGAAAACGGCCACAGACTACTATAGAAAGCTTTACCAAAGACAAAAAACATCACAGATAGAAGATCGAAACCATACTCGTATAACAACTAAACATTCAGAATTGGTACCAATAATATTACAAGAAGAAGTGATAAAAGCTATTAAAACTCAGAAGCTAGACAGAGCCCCAGGTTCAGACCAAATATCTAATGAGGTAATAAAATACGCAATGCCGGTGATCGTTCCTATCATAACAGATCTATTCAATGATATATTGGCTACCGAAACCATCCCTAATGATTGGACAAAATCCACAATAACTTTGTTACACAAGAAAGGGGACAAGGGAAACATAGGCAATTACAGACCAATAAGTTTGATGTCGAACATCTATAAGATCTTCTCAAAAATTATATTATCACGAATTGCAATAGCACTCGATGAAAACCAACCGAAAGAGCAGGCGGGTTTTCAGAGCAAGTTCTCAACGGTAGACCATATTCACGTAGTTAGACAAGTTCTTCAAAAGTACAAAGAATACAACAAGGAATATTACTTAGGGTTCGTTGATTTCAACAAGGCTTTCGACACTATAGACCATAGTAGTATCTGGAAGGCATTAGAAAGCCAGGGAGTACAAACCAAGTATATAAGTATACTAGAGAAAATCTATTTAGGAAGTAGGGCCAAAGTTAAACTGGACAGAACAGGGGAAGAATTTCCCATCGAAAGAGGCGTCAGACAAGGAGATCCAATATCACCGAAATTATTCTCTGCAGTTCTAGAAATGGTGTTTAGAAATCTGCGATGGGACGAAATTGGGCTTAACGTTAATGGAGTAAAGCTTAACCATCTACGCTTTGCAGATGATATTATCCTGTTTTCGAAGACTCCAGATAGCTTGGAACATATGCTACAACAACTATCAGATGAAAGTGCGAAAGTAGGCTTAACAATCAATACATCAAAAACGAACGTTATGACAAACTCGGTTAAAATAGACATTAAAATAAATCATGGACAAACGGAAATAAAATATATTAATGAATACATATATCTGGGTCAACTATTGTCTACAGAAGATACGATGCAAAAAGAAATAGATAGAAGAATAACAAGTAGCTGGAAACGATTTTGGTCGTTGAGCGAGGTGTTTAAGGACAAGGATATGCCTATTAAAGAAAAGAGAAGAGTGTTCAACACATGTGTTCTGCCATGCTTATCATATGGATGTCAAACATGGGCATTGAACGATAAACAGATAAAAAAAATCAAAGTATGTCAAAATGGAATGGAAAGAAGCGTTATAGGAGTGAAAAGAAAAGACAAGGTTAAGTTACAGAGTATAAAGAGCAAAACAAAATTTGAAAACATACACACGACATACAAACGCCAAAAATGGAGATGGACAGGACACATGCTCAGGGAAAGGATAGAGAAGTGGACACGTCTTATAACGGAATGGTACCCGCGTGATAGCAGAAGGAGTAAAGGTAGACCAGCTACACGTTGGGAAGACGATTTTAAAAAGATAGCTGGACCAGAATGGACACGTGTCGCAAAGAATAAAATAAAATGGAAAGCTTTAGAGGAGGCCTTTGTCGAAGGACAAGCTGAAAAAGAGGAACCATCTTAGATTTAGAGAAATGTTATGTTAGTTTCAGCAATAAAGGCTTATTATTATTATTATATATAAAACAAATAAAGAAAAAAGATCCAAAAAGTGAAAATTTATAGGTATTTCATAGAAAATAGTCATTATGAACTTACATTGGTACTTAATTTCCTACAAAATTATGCTTAACCCGCAAACTTAGTTTGTCAACTTTTATAACTTTACAGTGAACTTTGCGTTGACCTACCGTTCTGAAATTGGTACGGAAGCCACGGTGAGCGAATTCCACTCGCACCATAACTGGTTTTATTTTAAATCACGCCGTATATCGCACACATTAGAGTAGGCAAAAGGAACCTAGTTTTAAAATACTCCTTTCCCTACATTCCGTACTCAACACCGCGAAAAAATAAAAATATTAAATATTTCATTTCCGCGAGTGGGATCGAATGCACAACCAATCACTTCATAATCACACGCTTGAACCAAAGCGCCACTGCCGACTGGCCACTGATTGGGAATCGTACCCACAACCACCGCGTATCCATCCATCCATCTCCACACATATCTCCGCATGATATGTGATAGTCATTATACAATCTCGTCGCTGTCAACGTCATAGCTCGTGAGTCCCGCCACGATAGAGCATGGACAGAACGTGTAATTGACACATTATTATAACTTGACGTTATGTTAGGGTTTTAGTTTAGCACTGTATTAGCTCTATATATATATATATATGTAAATTGTTTTTATTTTAAGTATTTTGTTGGTTATAGTGGTTGTGGCTTCTTAACTTTTTTTCCCATTTCCTTTCCCATTTTCCACCCAAATTTGAAGATATTCCGTGGAAATTTAAAATAGCTTAAATATAATCATTCTCTCGAGTGGAATACGAATCAACAACAGCTACCACTAGTACAGTCAGAAACTCTTCCTCTAAACAATATATATTTTACCCTAAATAGCGATTAATAAATTTTATTTGCGAAGAGAATTTCTTCCCGTTACTTTGTATTGAAATGAAACATTCTTCACTTAAATTAAATTGTAGGCAACGCTCTAGTTCATTGAAGTCTGTTTAGATTTTATAAAGGAATTACAAGGAATTATCATAAAATTAGTTATTTTTGCCAATATTAAGACGTAATTGAGCCTAGTTTAATGGGAAAGATAGATGATAGTCAATTCAAATCTTACATATTTTTTTACCTATATGTACAAGCAAAATATGCCAGTGATATTTTTACAAAGTAGATACTAATCAGTGGACTTTAAGACGTGATATGAAAAATTTTGTGTTTTGTGCTGTCCCTATTAGAATTTAAAAATACCAGAAACCCTCTCTTAAAGATCCCTTAACCTACCTAGATACTTATGACACATTACAACTTTCTAAATCCAGTATTTATTTCTGTGCGGTGTCTATCAGTCACTGTACCATATAAATAAATATATCAAAATATCTTTTTCTAGACCAGTGGTGGCGCAGGGCATAAGCCTGATACTGTAAGTGCTACAGGTTGTGGGTTCAATTTACGCTCGAGGACACTTTGAGAGCTTTCCGTGACTCAACACACAATGCCTCTAAAATTCGTCGGAAAGTGGAGAAAAGTAGTGTCTTAAAAGGAACGAAGTGTCTTAACACTAGGTGCCTAAATTGACATGACCTCTGCGTAACATGCTTCGTGTGGAATACAGCGTGAAGCGAAACAAAAAACTTTTCGTAGCCAGTGCATAAAATCAAAAGCAAGTACAACTTGATAAACACCATGTATCAGTTATGGAGCGTCCTCGTCCGCGTCGAGGCTAATGAATCAGTATAGACACGGATCGTAATTAGAGAGAGGCTGCCAATTAATCTTCCTTCTCATAGAAATTTTAATATTTCACAAGTTATATTGATGCAGTGCTTAGAATTTTCCTTGTAATATGGTTTTAGATTCTTGTATAGATAGATAGTGGTAGTTTAAAGCCGTCGTGGTGCATTTTATGTTTTTATTTTCTTGCTCATAACAGGCCTCCAGAATCAGGCGTAAAATGAGGAACAGGTGTCTTATTCCTAGGTTTTCCTTTCCTACCCTGCTATGTGTGGGATACAGCGTGAAGCTAAAAAAGTTGTTGAGTGTTGATGTTTGTGGGTTTTTTAGCTTAGAAGTGAGTCATCTTAGTTATCATCTAGGAGAATATACCATATTTGTAATTTCAGGTGAAAAGTAGAGAACTCAATGTTAACTATAAAGAAACTCTCTTCCTGCCCTTTCTATAAGGAATGAGATATTAAAGTAACAGAATCTGACAGAATATTCAAGTTGGCGCCAAGTAAGCAATGACTATGAAAATTTTGTTTTATCACTTATCACTGAGCATCGTGAAGGTCAATAAAAATATTAATAATTTCCAAGTCTAATAGTACTTTAGAATTTTAATTTAAAAGATTTTTATAAATATTATATTGTTTTTTTTTTCTTTCTTAATATATAATGTGATTGAAACGCAGCTGGAACTACGTAGCGTAGAAACAGGGTAGATGGTGGTTTCCTGTGGACTGTAGTGTAGTCAAGAGAGAATTTTCTGATATTATAACGGGACAAGAAAAAACAAGATTGAGGGACCAATCTATTAGTTAAGAAAATAATACAAAAATGTTAATCGTTTAGCTACACTCAAAATAAATTTAGAGCACAAAATCGAACTTATCACATCAACATAGTCAATTTAAAAAACGGCAATAACGGCGGGTCACGTTTGTTTTCTATTAAATATTAATTTTAGTTTGTTTGTTAGTATTTGTTGTTGTAAATTTCAACTGTCTACCTATGTATTTTGGTTCATGAGAAACAGTTAAATGACGAACAGACAGACAACGAAGTCTTAGTAAAAAGGTCCCTTTTTTATCCTTTTGGAACAAACCCAAAAAAAACCTTAAAAAATGGTAATAAGGTATTTTCGTTTAGCCCATTAACATATTACATGTATGTACTATAACGAAATGCAATACCGCCTTGAACATTTTATACCGCCGTATAATACATATGAGCTTATCTTATCATCTTTTTATAGCTAACAGTAAAATAACAAACAAATATAGCAATAAAAATGTTTTTCGTATCCAACGTATAAAATATTTCAATAAAACGAACACACTTTACGATATAAGTCAAGCAACTATAAAACAATGTTACGTGACGTCTTTACTTTGAGAGGTCTGTAGTTGCAAGGAACTTTTGCGATAGAAGCTTCGATAGAAAGCTTATGTATTGTCCATATTTATATTATTGGTATTATTAATAAGTAACACCTGCTCACTTTATTTGTGACATTGAACTCAATTTTAATGAATAATTAATGAAATCATTCCCAAGCTAGAATCGAACCAGCAACCGCCACATTTACGCTCACTTGCCGTTGCCCGCGACAACCTCATTTACGCAATATAAATGAAAAATAAATGGCGGACTAACAATAAGATTTTTTCTCTTTAGCGATTATATAATTGCAAGAAATATTATACGGTTTCGGGATGTCAAATTAATGAGTGATGAAAGATTGGCAAAAAAGATTTATGATAGAAAAGTGAGTGGCAAGAGATACGGGGGGAAACTTCTGCTGACCTTCGAAAACACAGTATCAAAGATACTGGAGGAAGGTCACGAAAAAAGAATGAGGATCCTCCGTAGGGCATGTGTGAAGTGGTTGATGATAGTGGACGAGGTGAAAGATGTAGAGACCGTAGCGTTTGGCGCTCCATTCTATCTTACTACCCCGCTTGGGATACAGCGTGAAGTTAAGTTAAGTTAAGTTAAGAAATATAATATATTATAAGGTTAATCTATACCTATAATATAATTATGACTGATCGCTGTCTACACATAGCAAACAATTTATAAAATCTAGTGTAATATTAAATTATAAAAATATGATTATTGGGGGCATTTACTAATGTAATCGAACCCAAAACAATATATTTAATTAGTTTTTTTTTAGTTTGTTTTTTTGCCGGAACTTAACGCCGCGATTTATCTGTGACATTATATTCACTCCACAACCAACGATCGAACCAACAACCGTCGCGTTTAAAGCCAGATGTTCCCAGTATATCACAACGGCTTCTATAATACGTTTAACAATATATTTTACATGAATAAATAATTTAAAAGTAAATAGCAACTAAAGTACAGCCCGAGGTAACTATTAGTAGTTACAGTCACCTTTCGTTACAATGGAAACGTAATTGTTTCGCAGTGGGTTCGTTCTTTGTTGGTCGCGAACTTTTAATGAGACCTAGTTCACGCGGAGGAAATTATATTTGTATATATTGGATTGTTAACTTCTTACAGTAAAGAAATGTATTTTTGATTAATTAATTATTTTGTTATAAGTATTTTTTTTAAATAAGCTGATTTCGAATATCTGGAAGCTTCATATATCCTATTAATATTATAAATTTAAAAGTTTGTGAGGATAAATGTGTTTTTCACTTTCATGCAAAAATAAGTGAGCCGATTAGAACGAAACTTTACAGTAATATTTAGCTATTATATCAGAATAGCATAGGTTATAATTTATATAAAGATATCGTATAATATAACAAAAAAATAAAAGAGACAGGGGAAAAGCCACGCATGAGTCGCTAGTATGTATATGTCTCATAAGCTTTCCATATATAATAAGTTCTTTGATTTTCACGATTATTACACATTTTAAATAAAACTATTTTAACCAGATTAATCGCGTATATTTAAATTTTTTTATACATTTTTGGAAACCCGTGATTAAAATAGTTTTATTTAAAAAGCTTTCCATATATTCCATATTTCCAAAACCGCGTGGTTACATGTCAACATCCGAAAAACTCCTGAATCTTAGGCAACGCCGCGGTGATCACCTAGTCTAGTACTAAAATTTAGCATACAAACGGTTTCGCTGGCAGGTGACGTAATCTAGGAGCTGAGTGTGTAACATCCCTCAAGTTTCATCTAACTAATGTCACGGCAAATGATCTGGGCTTTGGACTAACGCCAAAAGCTGTTCTAATTTCATTTCATATATACATACTATACATGTACTTATATATGCTTATATTTAAAATAATACATAATAATGGAGCGTATCAGCAGAACTCTTCCTCTGCTTATCCTGCTATGCGCGGGATACAGCGTGAAGCTGATTTTTTAATACATACATGTACACAAGATTACAATTATGTACATTGCTGAAGGACACAAGCGTGCGACTGTGTAATGCGACAGGTTAAGGATTCGATTCCTACTCAAGAAAATTATTTCCTCGCTCTGGAAACGAGACAAAAGCGCGGGGAGTTGTATTCCACGTATCAACACGCAATGCTTCCAAAATTCATTAGAAAAAAGAGAACGGATATGTCTTAATTAAGACGGATTGAGAAAGTTAAGAGAATGAATTTAAAAATGTATTTTGTTGTTAGCTTAACGTAGTATTTACCATTAGCCATTGTAAGTACAGTATTATATTCCGTATATAGCAGGATGAGCAGAATAAATCTAATTTCGAAACATTGAATGTTGAATGGTGAAACTAAACGCCGCACTTTGTCTTGTTAACCAGAACAAGAAAATTAATATAATTCACTCCCTTAAACGAGATCCAAACCTACAACCGTCCCGTAAACTAATTTAACCATTGCATACACAGTATTAACATAATGAATGTATTACATTATTCTCCAACAAATAAACATACAAATTCACGCTTTTATTTAAAAAACTGTAACTGAAATTTAATTTTTAAAGCAACGGCAATGAGCTCTCATTGTAAATGCCTCTGAAGTTGAGTGTTTCAACAAGCCGGAGCTTTGTTGTGTACTAATGTTCTTTGTTCTCTTCCATATTTTGTATGATTCATGTAATATTTGTGTGAAAAAATATTTAAATCGGTTTATTTTCGGTTGTGAACGCGAGATTTTTTTAACCGTTTTATACATTATAGTAATAATACAATGTTTTGTTGAGAATTTAGTAGATATTTGACTTATAAGAAAATATAGAATACTAGCTTTAAGCTGCGGCTGTACTTTTTACCGTTTCCCTGCATAGCAGGGTAAATAAAATTTCCGGTTGAGACATTCCGTTTTCCGCTTTCGCGCACCAAGTGGGGATCGAACTTTTAACTGAAGCTCTTATAATCAGATAGACTATACAGAATTATTTAAACTATTATAAAATATACCTACATTTTTTTAAATCTTCACTATGTTTCATACATAGAGGGAACCTGGAACCTGATGTTAAGACACTCCGTTCCCATTAAGAAACTTCCGTACTTAAAGCATTGCGTGTTGAATGGTGAAATTAAATGCCGCGCTTTGCCTCATTACCAGAGCGAAAAGAACGATATAAATAGGGAGATGAAATATTTATATATTTTAACCCGAGTGGGAATCGAATCCCCAAACATCGTGGTTACAGTCGCACTCATGTGGGCACGCGCCACGACGATCTCTGTACCTATAAATTCTCAGTCATTTCCGGTCAGTAATAACTAAGCTGTGATATCAAGTATTTATAAGAAAAAATGCCAAATAAAATAGTTAGTGCGGCATTCGTAGTTTCGTTTTTGCAATGCAGCCTCAAAGTAAGTTTCTCTGCATATCCGTGACGTAAGTTGCGTTTGAAAAGATAATAATAATATTGGGAGCAGTTGGCAACCGGGCACACGCGGACGTCGCCTTTGTTGACGGCACACAGCTGTAAGTGATAAGTGGTAAGCGGATTTAGAGACCCGTAGCCGATTGGCAATAAGAAGGACACCTATAGATTCATCATCCTTTCGTGTGTTTCAGCTTCTCAATTAATAAGTATTAATTTAGGGATACATGTAATGTATATTAATTAAAAGAAAATAGTCATAAATAAAAGAATATGAGGTTAAGCGCGGCGTTGAGTTCTGCCACTCAACACGCAATGCCTCCAGAATTCGGCAGAAAGTGGGGAACGGAGTGTCTTAACACTAGGTTCCCTCTGCCTACCCTGCTGTGTGCGGGATACAGCGTGAAGCTGATTTATTTGATTTATTTTTTATTTAAAAGAATATAAGAAAAGTGATAATCACAATCAAAAAAAAAATTGACAGTATTGCAGAATTAACATAGATCGGTCCCATAGTCATTGTATTTATAGTCAGACACTTTACTACTAAGCCACGATAGCATCCGACCATAGTGTATATTGAGTGGCGGAATTCAACACCGCAGTTTGTCTACCAGAGCAAAGAAGGAAAATATTTAATTTAATTTCATGAGATGGCTACTTAATATTTTGGCTTCAATTATTTTAAATTTCAAAACAAAAATCTCCTTGTACCAATTTCGAAGGCCGTGCAACGAACGGTTACGCTATAAAATATTACAGCGGCAAAAATGCGCCCATACATACGCCCATTCCGCGATAATTGTTATGGGACGTATGAAATTCATTTCGGCTTCTTTTTTGTTTGCTAATACTCGTATATGCTGCCAAGAGATAACGTTTCATTTAAATCATGGATACTGTTTCAATTGAGGTTCGCCACCCAACACACACGTTAAATACAGAATATTTTGTTAAAAAAAATGTGAAACATAATTGAATTCAAAAATTTACTTCCTCGAGTATGGATGGAACGTACAATCAACAGCTTTCAGTCGGGCGTTGTCTCACTGCGCTACAACGGCCTTACTTATTTTAACATACTTCTACTATCTAACTTTAGTAATAAAATCTAATAAATTGAATTTAACGTACTAGCAAAATTTGTATTATCATAAAACTTGGCAGTTGCGCGTAGACAATACAATAATATGATCTCATCGAGCTGATCTGATAATGGAGACAGGACCTGTAGAGTGATACTCTTCAGAGGCTATTAGTACATCTATGTATATTTTTTGCTCGTGATAAGCATATTTATTCATTTAATAATCTAGTTATTTCTGTTTTTTCAGTTTCACCCTGTAACCAGCATGTAGCAGAGTAGACAGAGGGCGTCTAGTGTTAAGACACTTCGCTCTTCGCTCTCCGTCAAATTCTTCTTCTGTTTTATATTAACACCAGAGCAAAGAAATGAAAATATTAAATATTACATTTGCTCGATTGAAAATCGAACCGACAATCAGTCGCCTTTACAGCCACACGGCAGTGTCCCTGCGCCACGACTGATCTTACTAGTATATAATTTGATTTTCGATTTTTTTTTTCATACAAGTGAGAAATCATTGCAATTCCAACACCAGTCGGTTATCCGCTTGACCTAAATCACTATTGCATTTTCAATTGCATGATAGCCAGAAACAAAGAGCGAATTATTGAACACCAGTTCCATTTGGATGAAATGGATTAATTTAAGTGACAAAACACTCGAAACTAACAAAGTAAATATTTTCATTGAGTATTTTTTTTTATTTGTATTATCGTCTATTTATTTTATCATATTTTTAATTACTTTCATTCCTAAGGATAGTCTAAAAAAATGGCTTCACGTTTTATCTTGTCTAATTTTAAAGTATTGTGTAGTGTATTTAAAAAAATGTAGTGTATTTAGTGTATATAGAGTATTTTTATGTCTTCATCTAATTTTAAAGTATTGTGTAGTGTACTAAGTGGCGTTTGTAAAGTATAATTATTAATAATATATTAAAAAATATGTGGTAATTTATTCATTTATTTGACAATCAAACCAAAATAATATGTGACCATCGTGGCATAGTGCAACTGTTAACACGTGAGTTCGATGTTCACTTTAAAAAAAGGCCATTTTCTTTTTCAAGTTTGACCAAGCAAGAAAGCTCAAAAATATCGAGTATGTTAAGAACATTAAAATATCTTTCCCTGTAAACTTAAGTAATAACATTGATTTCAATATAATATTTATTGATTTAAAGTACACAAGTATTGCTAAATCGTTTACACAATACGTACTGCGGTACTTTTATTACATCAATCGATACGTATGTTTATTTGCATAAACATTTTGGAAGGCTTGAGTACGTACTTGCTTTATTGTTGTATCCAGACGTGGAAAGCTGCATTTAAGTTTCTTAAGAAAAGAGAAGCAATTTGATCAAGTAGGATAATGAGTAAATTGCTTCTCTTTTCTTAAGAAACTTAAATGCAGCTTTCCACGTCTGGATACATGGATAATATATATATTTATGATCATAACTACACGAGTATACGGGAATGAACTAGTATTCGATATAATATTTGTAGTAAAGACCGTTGCAATTGTAACGCTTGTATTAACTTACTGATTGAACGTGCGGCTTCGAGTTTTCAGTTTAATTAATGTTTCGTCCCAATTACAAAGCGTGAACACGCCTTATAGTTGATTGGAGTTAATTCTGATGGTTAAATTTGCAGTTAAAATCAACCGTATTTAGGTTTTTCCTGAAATTTTGTATGAAATATAAGTGTAAATCAACGGCAAATTAAAGAGCAACAAGCAGCTTCACTCATTTTTTCGAGTTCAGTTCCAAATGGAACTTAATGTTAGGACACTTCATTAAGCCCTTTCGGTCCAATTTTCAAGGTTGGCGGACGCTAACGCCGCGTATTTTTACCAGATTGCGGAAATAATTTGACTATTAATATTGTCTAATATTGGGATCAACCCACAACCATCTACTTGGTAACCTTACAGTAAGAAATGGCACCACTCTGTATTTTGTTTAATTTATTTTTTATTTCTTTCTATTGTAAAAAAAACTTCAGAATTCTTATCACTTTAATCATTTATCGTGTAATTGAATAAGCACTTTCACTTTATTGTGAGTGAATAACTGATAGACAACATTTTCAAATTATGGGGCGTAAAACGCTAAAACTAAGCCTGTAGTCTAAGCATACAAATTCCCATGGGGACGGGATTAATGCCCGAAAAAACGCGATTTTTCCTCTTATATTTCGATGTTGCGAGTGATGACTAATAAATTATTTTTTGGTTTAGTTACAAAAAGTACAAATATAATATTTCGTGATCCAGATCTCAGTATCTCTAAGTGGTAGAAAAGTGGAAATTATATATTAATAAACTCTTTCTGCCTACCATTTAATATGGGAAAATGGAAAACAAGTTAAGAAAATATACTTACAATATAATATTAGTTTTATAGGCACGGAACTATACGAGTAAAGGAATTAAATGGCAATCTAATAAAAGATCCCGATAAAATCTATCTGAGGAATGTTTTTGAGTTATTTAATTTGCTCCGTAGATACTCAGACCGGTGTCTTGGAATACATCGATATTAGATTTTATGAACTGGTTGTTTATTTTTCTTTTATTTCTTTATGCATCTCTTGCATATAATGGAGTGCTAAGACACTATCTTCTCTATTTTTTATGGCGACGATGTCAATGTTTTAGGATCTTTATAAAAAAAATATAGTTTAGTGAAATGTTTCCTGTTCAAATTAATAATTTCTTGAAAGATATGTTAGTATTTTATTCATCTTCACGCTGTATCCCACAAGTAGCAGAGTAGAAAGAGGCAGTTTTGTGTTAAGGCATCTCATTGCTCATTTTTCGTCAAATTCTGTAGGAATTACGTGCTGAATGAAAATCAACGTTGAGTTCTGCCACTGAAGCGTGAATCAGATTTTTTTTTACTGAAGTAAAAAAATGTATTGTTCCACAATTTCCACTTACAAAGCGAAATCATAGGTTAAATAATTACATCTATAATATATATATATATATATATATATATATATATTTAATATTAATATAACTTTAATATTAATTATAGATAAATATAAGTTTACCAAACGTGAATTAAAAAATAAATTTAAAAAAATATAAGTCAAATAGAAATTCAAAATCATGTAATCAGGCACAACACCAGACATATGTCGGTAGGTATATTATGTTTAAAATAGAATATCACTGAAAGATGATATTTCACATTTTATTGAACTTTCTAGTGGTATAATCGAACCAATTTAAGCGTGCTGTTTTCGAAAGTGCTATCGCTTACGTACGCTCCGTAGGGAGAGTGGGGTGAAATCAACGGTCGTATTTCATTCCGTCTGCGTGAACACGGCATTGCAGTCGAATAAATGAAATACTGGTAGACAAAATAGTTATTAGAAATAAATTTTATACTTAATTGTACATGTACATATATAGTATGTATGTATTTTTATAGTACTAGTAGTAATATTTTAATGTACTTAATAATATATTTAAAAAAAAGACAGCTTCAAGCTGTATCGCGCACACAGCAGGGTAAGCAGAGAGAATCTATTGTTAAAACACTCCATTCCCCACTTTCCGCTGATTCTCGAGGCATTGCGTTTTTGAGTGACGGTACACTTTTGCCTTAACACCAGAGTGAAGAAACAAAAATTTAAATTTAGATAAATATTTCGTTTACTCGCGTGGGGATCGAATCCGCAACCATTCGCGTTTATAGTGTACCTTGTGCCGCTGCGCCACGACTGGCTTCAAATAATATATTTAATTTTATATACTTATAATTATAGTTATCAATATAAATATACAAACATCCAAAATAGTTTCAAAAACATTTTATTGACAAATAAGTTCCGAAAAGTGCAGATCGGAAAAGAAATATTTACCCGGTTTTTTTAAATGTACATTACCTTTCCAATCGTTAAGCAACGGTACAGCGTCTGACAGTTGTAAATATATAATTTTCGTTTCCTCGCTCTGTTAAAAAGACAAATCGCCGCGTTGTATACCGTCACTCAGTACACAATGTCTGGAAAATTGAGGAACATAGGAATAGAGTATCTAAACACTTTCTTTTCGATTTCTGTCCTTGCTACATGCAGAATAAAAATAATTCATAAACAAAGAAAGTTATACGCTACACCGCGAAGTTAAATATCTTTATAGCATTGAGGCCAGTCGTGGCGCAGTGGTACAAAGTGTGACTGTAAAACCGACTGGTTGTGGGTTCGATCCCCACTCGAAGAGATGAGATATTTACTTAAATTTTTATTTTCATTTCTTCGCTCTGGTGTTGAGGCAAAGCGCGACGTTGAATTCTGCCACTCAACACGCAATGCCTCCAAAATTCGGCAGAAAGTGGGGAACGGAGTGTCTTAACACTAGGTTCCCTCTGCCTACCCTGCTGTGTGCGGGATATAGCGTGAAGCTAATTTAATTTAGCATTTACGCTGTCTGTATTGTAATCAAGATAAGATAACAACTGTTTAAAATGAGCTTCACTTAATTCATCTAAACGGCCCGTTCCGCACCACTCTCCCCAAAATTGTATTTACAATATCAATTTCATATTTATTTGTTGATATAATTGTGTTTGTGTAAACAATATTAATTATAATTGTAATTAAAATTAATTTAACTGTTATGGGCGAAGGGAGTGTAAATGTAGCGTTTAATTTCCCGTTTTGTAGATATTGTTTATTTTAACAAAATTTAAATTTATATAATCGAATTTTATTTATAAAAATTATTTCAACTCATTATTTTTTTTACTTGGCAGATATTGTTAAAAATAATATGGTTCATCATCATTTTCTTTATACATGTCCTCTGAGGAATCCTCATGGTTTTCACCTGACCTTCTAGTATCATCAATACTTTGTTCTGTCTGTCTGTCAACCAATGTCTTTCCTTTCCTATTATCTATTTCTGTTTCATTAATCATAATATAAATTTATATTAATTTGAAATTTTTAAAAAGTAATCTCACGGAGCATATGCGTTTAAGAAAAAAACAGGAAACAAAAAAAATCGGAAAAGATGATATAATTTTAAAGCTTTTTAAACTGGTACTATAAAAATAATAATATTTCAATGTACACTGCGCATAAACTAAATAATGACAGCCTCTGACTCTGAAGGCGATGATTGTTGATACGATCTGAAAAAAAAGACATGACATGAGATGAGATATAAGAAATATACATCTAGTAAAATATAATAACGGATTTTGAATCTTTCACTCAACACGTAATGTTTCGTAATTTGAGCGGTGCGTTATGAACGGAGTGTCTTAGGACTCTACCTAATCTGTGATATGCGATACACAAGGTGAAACTAGAACAAAGCCTTCACAAATATCATACAATAACTTCAGATTTCCTAACAGCTTTCACTTTATATAAAAAAAACCCTTAAAATACTAAAGTAATTCACCAAAAACACAAATACTTGTATGAAAACCGCAAAATTTTCATCAGTTGGTAAATCGTTTCAAACAGTCATTTAATTAGGAGAACGGTGAAGTAGCCTCTATGGTAAACAAAGTGTTCGGTCTCAATGCATTCGTGGCCTATTCACGCTATGTTGGCGAACTTGAAAATCCCCTCTAGCTCCAAAGTTTACGGTATTTTAATTCAGTAATTTGTATGTATAATCGCGTAGATAAGACGATTTTTTTGTAAGCACAAACATTTTATTTTTTTGTGTAATGTCTGGAATAAATGCTATTATGATCATTCGGGGAAATTAATTATTTCTAATTACAATCAAGTTGCAGTTTCAATTCCCTAAAACAGTATCTCGAATTCATGCGCAAAGCTAAGATCTTAATACTTTTTTTTTCATTGCTATATGCAAAATTGAAAAAACAAAAAAAAAAAAATTAAATATACTAATGAATACAAAATATTTTTCTAACTTTCACTTTATCATCGGACTGTACTATTCAATGTCTGGGATACAAAATAAGCACTCTTTTATATATCGCTTCGAGTGTTCCGCAAATACAACATTTATATGAAATTAAAATAAACTTTGAAATCAATGCAAATGTTTAACTCGCAAATTTACTTTTCATTAGGAAATGGGTAATGATGTGGTGAAAAGCTTTATGAAGTTATGCTAACAAAATTTGAAAAAGGTTGTCTGTTATGATTTACTTTGATTTCAACATGGTAGAGTTTCAGTAATATCTCGTAAATTGAAGAAAAAATTAGAAACGGAGTGTCTTAACACTACGTTCCCTCTGCCTACTCTGGTAACGAGATATAGCGTGACGCTAGAAATAATAATATAAAAAGAAAAGTGTAGAAAAACAACAAAAATCATCTAGTAAAAATAATACTAGCAAAAGTGAGATTGCATCAAGCTCACATTCGCACGACACATACAACAACAATAAAAGTGTAAAATACCGTAACTTCTATACTATTCACGTCACGTACAAAACACACGTTGATAAAAATTCTGCAAGAATTTTATTTATATTTTCAAAACGGTGTTAAAGTAATCACGGCTGTAATACGTTAAGAGACCGCAAGAATCGAGCTCAAGCGAATGTAGACTTTATTTACTTTTGAAAAATTGTATTTTAAGGACGATTTTTGTTTGTGTCCTGTAATTATTCGACACTCAACACCGTGGCACTAGGATGTACTATTTAATCTAAAGGTTAAGAATTAAGATTTTAATGCAAGAAATATTTTGCAAGGAATGTAAGCGAGTTGAGCATTTTGTTCTTGTAATTTGTTTTTTTTTTTATATTTTAAAGTGTTATTTATATGTATATTTAGATTATTATTATTTTTTATCAAATCTGGATAAATATTTTTTTTATCTAAACAGAGAGTTTAAGAATTGGTTGGTAACGCGAAGATCGTGGGTTCAATATCACACAAGAAAATTTATCATTTTTACCTAAATACGTTCGAACGTGGCGCAGGGGCACAAGCGTGTGACTGCAAACGCTACAGTTGTGTGCTCGATTCCTAACTTCCTCGATAAAATAAATATTTAATATTTTCAATTCCTCGCTCTGGTAACGAGGCAATGCGTGGCGTTCAGTTTGAATTGGGAAAGTATGTAACGGAAGTATCTTAACGGGAAACGGAGACTCTTAACACTATGTTTCCTCTGTCTATCCTCCTATATGCGGTATTAACAACAGACATTGTGTATAGAATAACGGAAATTAAAGCTGCGTGAGGTCAAAACAGCACCATAAAGTGAAAAATAAAATAATCGTCGTTTGTATGTAGGTAATTTTAAATTATCAATTATACACGGCTACTTATTGATTTCTACATAGTAACGCTCACAGTCTCTTTGTACACTTTAGGCTAGTGAGGCCTTTTAGTGTACCGGTTGACTTGATGTTTGGTATGGGGCTATGAAGGCCTCACTTCAAAGCGTAACGCTGAAATAGTTACGTACAATATTATATGAAGGTTCACTGGGAAATAATTCACATTTTGGTAAATATACTACTATAATATAAAATGCGGCTTTAAATCCTGTTACGATGTATTTATTCTTTTTAAATCTCTATATGTTTCTCTTCCGAGGAAACCTTGTGTTGAGAATCAATTTGTTCTCTTAAAAATTAATCTAAATTATCCCAAAATCAAAATGCTTGGAAAAAATGTCTCGTTTACAAAAAAATCATATATTTTGTCCATAATATTAATACCGCTCTCATTACACCGTAGTAGGGTTACGTACCGATATTTGAAACGTATAATGAAATTTCGGCAATACCATATGCATTCTATATAGACGAACCCATGTTTTTCAAACAGTCAAGGCAAATTTGACTTTATTACAATACGATAAGGTGTAATTTCCCATGAATTTTAGTTTAATCAAATCTTATTACTCTGTAGGTAATAAACGTAACGAACTATTAAATGTTGGTATTTGAAATCAGGAGCGCAGTTTTAATATGATTGTGTTTAGTAAAATTATTATCTATACGTATCGGTCTCTATAAATAGAAGATAATATAGAAAGAATGTGGCATTTAATAACGTAATAGAACTAAAAACAATGTTTTTTTTATTTTGTCTGTTTGTTTGTGCATTTTTTCACGTCAATCTCTTACGGCTTAACTGATTTGTTTTTGTTAAGTGTCGAACCTAATGTTAATGCTCTCCGTTCCCCACCATCTACTAATTCTTAATATTCAAGATTGCAGAAATTATCATATAGTATCATCGTGAAACTTAGCAGTTTCTTTTATGAGAAAGACTAGCGACCCGCTCGCGGCTTCGCCCACTTTAGTTACTGAATTATTCATGTAATGTACCTATGTTTGCAAAACACTTAAGATTACCAATGTAAAAATTATTTAAACCTTAACGCAACCCGCATTTTCGTAGATCCAATAAGGGTTTTCCCATTGTTTAAAAAAACACACTTAAACAAATGACACAAACAACAGAAAACTTTAACGAAAGAAATTATAAACAACAGCACACTTGGATACTATTCTCTTACCCAAAAATACTTAAACGAAAGATGTAACCAACTATGTCGCGTTAAAATACATTATAATTATTGGATAGCTCCAAAATACGTGCAATCGCTTCTAAATTAACTTTGCTATAGAGCCAGGCGCAGAAATGAAGCATTCTCTCGTCCATCTCCGTAGTAGCTCCGTACAACATCTGGGCGTTGACACAGTATGGAATTGGAAAGATTATCAAACGCCATCTAGGCGGTCAACTCAGTCAGGGCCCTCGGTTTCCTGAGGGAGGCCCATCTTAAACGACCAAGGTTCAATGCAAGGCTCATGAGTCGGATTTGGAGGAGGATAGAAAGTCCCTAGGAAATAGTCTTACGTCTGAAAGGCAGGCAGGCAGTCAGGCAGGGAGGCAAAGACATGCGCGACGTGCTGGGGGGTTCCGGCTCTGAGCACTTAATGAAGTAGGCCCGGGTGCCAAACGCGGTCGAATGCGTGCTACGTCGAAGAAGACTACTATTGCACTCTCGCTGTTGCGGCGTAGTATAACCAGAGTGGTATACCCGCTTGCCAAACTGGTGGCTTCGTGGGTGGATGTGCGACTGGAGAAGTGAGAGGAATATCTTCTCGAACAGCTTGGCGACCGCGCTAAGGAGGGTTATAGATCGGTATCCTTCAGGCTGCGGGGTCTTCCCAGCCTTGGGCAATATGATGAACAGGTCTTCCTTGGATGCCCGGGGGAAAGAAGACAGGCGGGTGCGGCGGATCCATTGTTATAAGCAAAAGGTTGCGGGGCGCGGGGGGACGGGTGGTGGGCGGCGAGCCGATACACAGCAAGATTTTTTTAGTACCGTAATTATAATTTTAAATCTGTGTTACTAATCTTCTAAAGTACTTATTGAAATGAAATGAAAATAGTAAACAACATTTTGATCTATATTAAATGGCCAAAAGGTAACTAAATAAATAAATTAGCTTTACGCTGTATCCCGCACACAGTAGGGTAGGCAGAGGGAACCCAGTGTCAAGACACTCCGTTCCCTACTTTCTGCCGAATTTTTGGAGGCATTGCGTGTTGGGTGGCAGAACTCAACGCCGCGCTTTGCCTCGACACCAGGGCGAAAAAATAAAAACATAAATTTAAGTAAATATTTCATCTCCTCGAGTGGGGATCGAACCCACAACCAGTCGGTTTTACAGTCACACTTTGTGCCACTGCGCCACGACTGGCCTCGTAACTAATATACTTATTTATATACTGAGAGTAAGGGATGATATAGCTTTTCTCTAAAACTATTTGTAATTTCGAAATATTGTAGAGAGCAAGGTTATCTTTGCTTAACGTAGAAAATTAATAACTTATTTAAAAGGATAAGGTTTAATATAATTATGGACACTCATCCCTTACAATAAGAAAATATATTTAAATTGCCGTCTAATTTCCGTCTCCTCTACGCTTTTATTAGTAAGACTAGCGACCCGCTCGCGGCTTCGCCCGCTTAAACCACAGAATTATTTACTTAACACACTGAATTATGTTCGTGTTTTGATATACTTATAATGTATGTTTGCAATGTAATGAAGATTTTTTATGAGAAACTTTAGATCGCATTTTCGTACCTCCCATGAGAATCTTCAATTGAATGTTTCAAATATGTGCGTTTCTTCACGATAATCTCAGAAACGGCTTAACCGATTTAAATACTTTTTTTGTTTGTATTCTGGCAAACTGCCCTTAAATATTAAGTATTAGTTTTATTTTAAGCAGCTTCATGCTAGTCAGAGGGAGGAACCTAGTATTAAGACACTCCGTTCCTCACTTTCTACCGAATTCTGGACGCATTGCGTGTTGAGTGGCAGAACGCAACACCGTGCTTAGCCTCGACCCCAGAGCGAAGAAATGGAAATATAAATTTAAGTAAATATTTCATCTCCTCGTGTAGGGATCGAACTCAGAGAACCAGTCGGTTTTACAGTCACACTTTGTGCCGCTGCGCCAACACTGGCCTCAACTGGACTGGACTTTATTTTAATCGGTTCACATAAAGTTAAAACCAGATCCACGCTTTATCCCGCCCTTAGTAGGGCTACTTAGTGTAAGATATTGGGTATAATGTGTGACTGATGTGCGAAATGAAAATATTATTAAATTATAATTTGATCCTGCATGTGTGGATCGGACCCACACCGTCGCGTTACAGTTACAATTGGGCATATAGGGTAAAATAGTTTAAACCCGTACCTAAAGAATTTAAGCAAAATACATCAACAGTGAAGACGTAGATTTTTTTCTCATTTCACGATGTTTATTCATATCTATATTTCGTATGACGCGGTTACGCATAGGTACCAATAATGTAACATACTACTACAAAAATAGTACTAAAATGTTTAGAACTTTAAACTTTGCCGCCAATACCTACGACTCGATTTCGCAATGAGGCGTATGCGGCGGTTTCCCTTTGATAGGTTTATGTGTGCGTGCGTCGTTCTTGACAAATTGTATTTTATTTTACAACGATAATTTTATTATTTATTTTGTTTGAAAAATTAACTTTTTTATTTTCGGGTTTTTAATTTAATATGTATAGAGTCTTTTATAGAGTAGTTAAACTGTGGTTTCATTTAAAGTGGTCCTAACAAAACAACTCTGTATAATTGGGCATATTTAATATTTATAGTGATTTTTTGGTGAAAAGATACCAATAGTTATTACAACCACTTGCGAAGAAGCATAGTTTAGGCAATTTTTTATTCTTATACCTTTTGAAAAACTACCAACGTTCTTATAGTTAATATATTATTTTTTCAAATTAAAAAAATTGTCTATGTCATCATAATGGCGGAAAAATATTCAAAATGTATTGTAATACCACATTAGTATCGACAATGTAGTGTTGATAGTAATTGAAAATAGTTATACTACAGGAGGATACCTTCATATGCACTGTTTTAACCTGTTTTATGTATAATATAGAATAATATATTCTATAGAGGAATCACACATTCTTTTTATTCAGTTTAGTAAATACATTTTTTAGAGGTTACTCTGTACTAAAATGGCATGCAACTCTGTTCCCGCATTCACGTTCCTGATATATCGATATAAATAATAGAAATACAAAATATAGGAAGGAAACACAAATGCAATTATATTGCATTTTGCCTTTTTTTATACTTGAAACGTATTAATAAATTACATATTATGTATTACATACAATTTATTTCTTTTGAATATAACACTAAGTTTAATCAGCTTCACGCTATTTTAACAGATAACATAAGATGACATTAAAACGTATTGACATCACCACGTGATCCATCTAAACACAATATAAACTTTTTTAAACTATGAACTCACAATCAGAATTTACTTTCCAAATACATATACTTTTTATTCTACACATCGCCATATGAGCTAATCCCGTAAAATATACCTACTATATTATGTTTGTTAATATCACCAACGTTGACGTTTAAAATAATAATTATGGTAGACTGAACAAATATTGATTATACTTCTTTTTTTAGCTTCACGCTGTATCCCGCACACAGCAGGGTAGGCATAGGACACCTAGTGTTAAGACACTCTCTTCCCTACTTTTCTCGGAATTCTGTAGGCATTGCGTGCTGAGTAGTGAAACTCAACGCCGCACTTTACCTCGACACCAGAGCGATGAAATGGAAATATAAATTTAAATAAATATTTCGTTTCCTTGCGTGGTCATCGAACCCACAACAGTTACACTTTGTGCCCCTGTGCAACGAACGGCCTCAATTTACTTTCTTCTTTTAAAATGTGGTTAAATGAAATAGTCGTAATTTAATTATGTCAGATTACTATTAACCGACTTCTTAAAAGGGGTCATCAATTGGACTGTATTTTTTATCCTTGTTACCTTAGAACTTTTGATTGTATGAACCGATTTTAATGATTCTTTTTTTATTTGAAAGCTAATGCCTCCAGTGTAGTCTTATTTTAATTTAGTTTATATCCAACAATGATATCTATGAGAAAATCATATAAATCTCAAATTTACATTAGGTATATGCGCGACAAATGAACGTATAAGTCAATATCAATTCAACCGATTTTAATGATTCTTTTTTTATTTGAAAGGGTACATATAAGGGGTAGTTTGGTGAAAGTTTAGGTAAGTTCAGAGTGTGAAATCCAGTTGAAATTGAAGAAGTCGATTTTTTTTATTAAAAAATATAATTATGTCATTTTTTCTACAAAAAATTCTTTATACTCCATGATAAAAACTATCCTATAAGTGGCATTAGGCTTTGAACTGTTGCCATGCCAAAATTAATTTAATTTCATACAGTAGTTATCGGTATTTTAGGTAATTTATATTTTTCAGTTTTTATTTTTTTTAAAGAAAACTATCATGAAATTCGGAATGAAACCCAAAAAAAATGTACTTTGAGGCCCTAGGCTAACACCATGCAAAAATTCATCAATTTCTGTCATGTAGTTTTTGCGTGATTGACGCACAAACAAACCGACAGACAGACAGACAGACAGACAGACAGACAGACAGACAAGAATTCTGCTGAGTGGTTTTTTAGGTTCTATAATCGACATATTAACCGACCTAATTTTTATTTTTTTTATATCTTTCATGTACAGAATTGACTTTTCTATCCTTTTATTATATATGGAGATTTAAACGATTGTTATTTGCATTTCTTGTTCTACGACCTATGAACGACTTTTTCGTGGCATAATTAAATTAAAAAAGGAAATGTTTAAAAAGGTAAAAAAATAATAAAAAGAAAGAGAGTAAACAATTTAAACAACAGGATACTTAAACGAAAGAAATGATAAACAAAGGACTACCTACTATTCTCTTCCTAAAAAACTTACACGAAAGAATAGTAGGTAGCTACTATTCTATTAATCAAAAAAGATGAAACTAAATATATCGCGCTGAAATAATACATTAAATTCTAATTATCCAATACGTACAATCGCATCTAAATCTACTTCGATACAGAGACAGGCGGGGGACGGGCGCGGCGGACGCGTCGCGTGGCGCGGACGCATGGCGTGTGGTGAGCCATTTCGCGGCAAGGATATTTTGATATTGTAACAACTTCTAAAGTACTTATTAGAATGAAAAACAATAAAAGACAGTTTTCATCTCCATTAAATGGCCAACGTAACTAATATACTTATTTATTTGCTTTATGAGTAAGGGATAAACGAAACATGAGCCAAATCTGCGGATTATAGCGGGTGTGATGTGTCAACAATTAAATGCGTTTTTCTCTAAAACTATTCGTAATTTCCAATTAGTGTAAAAAGCAAATTTTATCTTCGTTAAACGTAGAAAATTAATAAAGTATTTAAAAGGATAAGGAATGATATCATTATGGACAAACATCCCTCACAATAAAAAATATATTCAAATTATTATTTTTCGACATAAATATGCTCACTGTATGTTATCCTTAGAAGATACAAATATGCTGTCGCTGACTTTTTTGTAGATCTTATTAAGAGGAATAATACTCTAGTACATTGTTTTCATGTAAGACTTACCATTAAAGCAGCGCATGCGTGAAAGTTTCTCAACGGGTAGGACTTTATGCACATTTATCATATTTATGTCAAATTACATTAAAATATATATATAATAAATCATATACAAACCTTCTCTGAGAAATACTCTACCTCATGGTGAAAACCGCATCAAAATCCGTTGGGTGGTTTAGACGAAGATCGCTTAGAAAGGCCAGACAGAGAAAAAAAGCGTTTCTTTTTTATAATATTTATAGATAAGGCAAACAAGCGTAAAGATCACCTGATGATCAGTGAAGATCACTACCTGATACGTAGTGTTGTTCTCATTATACAAGGCAGTAGCAGAAAATCAATGTCTGACGCTACATGTCAGCAAATCAGGGTGGGATGCGTAATTTTTACTTGTGTCATCCCTTTGGGCCGTGGCCGGTTCGCTTCTCTTCTGATGATCCTAGTACCTGTGCCACCGCTGTTGCCACCGCGGCAGAGAATGAAATTTTATATTCCTAGCAGTGTAGTGCCAATTGATGGCAAATCACAGACTTGGTTTGATCATCTTACAAAGTTACTTACACTAAGGTTTGGAAGGTAAAATATAACCGAGCTTCTGTACTCCGAACTTGAGTAGTAAGTTGCCAGAGCAAGCATTCGACTATCCGAGAGCTAACCATCCAGAACTCATAAGTTGTAGGCCCTCTCAAAGGGTGGTAACTTTAGCCAGCCTTCGCTTCCGCAATACGACATCGCGAAACGACATCTTAATGCATATGGCGAACGAGAAAGCCAATTTCCTGGGCGCTCTCTTTGCCTCGAACTATGGATGACCGAGGAACAACGCCGCCCACCATCTCAGAACTCAATACCTGAAGTTAAGTTTAGCCAAAATGCTGTTCGATGCGATCTCTGTCTGCTTTGGACATCTACAAGTCAGGTGCTTGGATCTGGCCGATTCAATTTCTGGATCTGACTCGTGGAAGAGAGCTCTACCCAATCTCGAATAATGGTGACGTTTCCGATCCAACTGACTATAGGCCTTTTGCTATCCCTGCTCTCAAAACTTATAAACAACTTTCAATATTCCTAAAACTCTTACAATCATTAAAATCGCTTTTAAAATAGCAAATTAAGAGGAATTAAAACCCACGTACTCAACTTAACAGGTTGACTTAGCTTTAGACCTCTCACCATCTTCAAAATTTTAGACGCAACTTTCAATTTTTATAACATTAGAAACAATTCTAATGTTCTAAAAATTGAAAATGCTCCGTGGCGCAGTGCCTCAAGAGGGTGACTTTAAAGTATAATTTTGGGTCCATTTCCCAGTCGTCGAAAATGAATGAAATATTTATAGTTTTTACTTGTGGTTTCATCTCCATGGTTGAACGGAAATGACATATAACACATTCTAAGTACATTACATCGAAACGATTTACGTGAGGCTTATAACATTCGATTCGATGAATAGATATTCATGGAATCGAATAATCATAGATTTTAATATAAAACACTCAATTGTTTGAGTATTTTTCCTAAGATAAGAGCGTTCTACCAAACAAACTCTACAGCTTTATAATATTAACTAAATATTTCGATAAGAATATCTATCATAATAGATATTAAGTAATAATATGTGGCCATGTGAATATACATATTAGTAATACAGGCCCAATATGCATTAGGCTTATTAGTTTATGAAATGGAGCAATTATTTGAACAAATAGTAGAGAATATGCAATAATTAACAAATATTGAATAGTATACTGCCGTTGGACGGCACCAAAGTGTCTGATTAATAAGCGCCACGCATGGCTAGGTTGTAGGTTCGATTTCCACTTGCTTGGAATGAGGCAAAGTGCAGTGTTAAGTTTCACTACTCATCACGAAATGTCTCGAAAATTAGATACGTTTCCCACTTTCTAATTTATTATTATTTTAATTACAGCGTGAAGCTAACATTATTTTTTAATGTATTGAAAACTCAAAATATTACATTAAGGCAAGAAAGCACAGATAACTTACACTCATTCAAAAAGATATTGCGTGCGAATAGAGGAACGAAAATATATTCCTACTCATAAAAACATTTCCTCCAGAAACTGAGGCCCAAATTATCACATCAAATTAAGTACAATCCTAAAAAATCTATTTATAAAATATACCTTGATTAAGGCCACAAGTAAATACTAAGTGACAGCCCAACATAAACTAAGTATTGGAAGTCGACCGAGTGTCTGGAACATCATAACTTTACCAATATCTCAGTTGTTGCCGACGCGCCACGTCTCGTGGGATCAAAACTTGTTGTTTACTTGAACTTCCCAATGAAAATGTATCTAAGAGATATTATATTTGTTATTCGATTGAGTGTAAACGCTTCGGCTTAAAGAGCTTTATTCTCAATTTCAATGAAGTTGTTAATATCAAAAAAAAAAAAAATGCTTAGCGGGGTAGCCAGAGAGAGTCTCGTTCGTCACTTTTCGACGTTTTCGTACATAACCTCCGAGAGGACTCTCTTACATCATTTATAAGTAAATAAAAATAATATCTCATTAAATACTCAATGATCATATGTTTCATTAAATTGACATGTATTAATAGATTGATGATGAAGCGAAATAGGGATGTTAGACTACAGTGTTTGGCTCTCTCTGATCTAGATCAGAATTCCTGGGAATATAGCATGAAACTTTTTCGTCCAGCTTAATTTGTATATTTGTGGAATTTAACGCCACGCTTTGTCTTGTTACCAAAGCGTGCATTAACATATATAAAGTAAAATAAACTGTTTTCAGCACATGTTTATAATTTTAAAAAATATAAAAATGAAAACAAATAAAAATATATACAATTCATGGAAGATACTCTTATTATGACGAGTTCAATTGTTTCAGTCGCGCTTTAGACGTTTATCTAGTACACAGAGTTGCCAATCTTTCCATATGTTTATCTTTATGGTCATCTAAGATTCTTTCGTCATACAGATTGTATTACATGTTATGCGAAAAATGTGTATCGAAACAAAGTTCTGTATTTTCGAGATTAATCTAATTAAACAAAAGTAAGAATATTTTAGTTTGATTGAACGCACTAATCTGGGGGACTACAGGTTCGATTTGAATATTATTTTGATCTCGTATAGTCCATTAATAATTCAAGTCAGAGTGAGTCATGTGCTATACACAATTTACTTAGTATTTACCATTTGACCACGGAGTCAAAGCCGCAGGTTCTAAAGTATAAACAAGTATTTGATAATATAATTGTTTGAGATAAAATATGTACTTTTTTAAGAACATTTAGTTCAGACATTAATTTCTGCATCTTATGAATTTTAGAAAATAAAAAAAATATAAGCTGTTTGATGAGAGTTTGGGTTTAGGATGCGGTTTAAGTCTGATTTTTGCTTTCTACTTTTTGTTTTTTATTTGTTTATTTCCTCAGATAGAATGTATATTATTATTGTTATTATTTACAAATAGAAACTGCAACATACCGCTATTTTTAAATTATTTTCTCAATTTCCCCACTGTAATCATACTTTTAACAAAAATACTAACACATACTAGCAAATAAGAGAGGAAATTGTATCGTTTAGGTGAAAATCTAGGAACGCTACGTGTTGGTATGGAGGCAGCGTCTGCTGGATAATCTTTATTTAAATATAAATATATAGAGGTAGAGGGGAGACTACGCTACGTGTTTGAATATAAATTATTTTTTACTAAAATTGTTAAGTTTTTGTGTAAACGCTTAATTTTTTATGTGAAATTTAATAAATTAAAGCATGTTTTAATAGAATAGGTATAATTAGATCGTTATTTATTCCAAATGGGGACAAATTTTCTACGATTGTAGATACATATGACTCAATATCTAATGAGACTAAATCATTACGGAGTGGCTGACGGGCACAGACAGAAGCAGTTCCTGATTGGATCTAGAAAGTTGAAATTTGGCATGTTGGATTGGATAGAAAGCGGAGTACAAAGAAAAAAAACCCAAATTTTTAGAAATTCACGAGTCGGTATGTAACAAGATTTTTCATTTTCCTATTTTATTTATTAAAGTCCATGCAATCAAAATTGGGAAATACTGAGTCACTCAATATATCTTATTTGTTTTGCCTTTACAAAATCAATTGGTTACCAAACAACATATTACATTATATGAATATTAGGTAAATTATAAATATTTTAAATTTGAAAAAATTTAATCATTTTGAAATGAAATATATTTTCATATTATTATTCAAGTACAAAATAAATACTTGAAAAATTTTGACTAAAAAACTAAATAAATAAAATGTATTAGTAATATTATAATCCTGCAGAGTGGTATTTGATAATACCAACTTACTTCGGACCTTGTATACAATTATACCTTTTACAATTCTCTTTATACAATTTACCTACAGACAGCGCTGCCATTATCAAATGCGCATTTAAGTATATAGTGGCCAGTCGTAGCGAAGTGGCACGAAGTGTGCCTGTAAAAACGACTGGTTGTGGGTTCGATCCCCACTCGAGGAGATGAAATATTTATATTAACTTAAATTTAAATTTCCATTTCTTAGCTCTGGTGTCGAGGCTAAGCGCGGCGTTGAGTTTTGCAACACCACACGCAATGCCTCCAAAATTCGGCAGAAAGTGGATAGAGTGTCTTAACACTAGATTCCCTCTACCTACCTTGCTGTGTGGGGGATACAGCGTAAAGCTGTTTTTTTTTTTACTTTCTATAGGTGTATGTACTAAATTTACTCTATATAGCAAAAAAAACTATAAATTATCTACACATACGTGTAGAAGGAAACAATTTAAAGAGGTCATGTAAAAAAATTAATGTTCTATCAAATTCATAATTCAGCGATGATCGCGAGCGGCTGCGGCGAACGACTGCGGCTCGCTATTATGATAATACTACCCTGTTGCCATTTTTTGTTAGCGTTTAACATTAAATAGACATTCTCCCTTTAAAAGTGTTTGTAAAAATATATTTTTTTAAAAATTATATACATTTTTTTAGCTACACGCTATCCCGCACATAGCAGGGTAGGCAGAGGGAACCTAGTGTGTAAACAATCCGTTAAGTATTTTTCACTCTAAGCACTATCTTCGTTCTGCCTACCCATCTATATACGACATACAGTATGAAACAAAAAAAAAATACATTTAACTACCACTTACCACTTATTGGAAATATTATCCTACTTCACGCAAACTAGTCTTTTGATATCGTAGCTTTGCTGGTCGATGAAGCAATCACAAGGAACAAAGGCAGGAATTGTAGACTCGAGCGTCACGTCAACCCCACACTGTGACATTTCCGGGGTCTAAAGTAACAGTTCAGTTTCGAATTACAACTTTGATAGTTAATTAAGATGTGTTTTGCTAATTGTTTTGATTTTGTATTGCAGATTTTATTAATGTTTATGAGGCCGACGTGGCACAGCTCGATAACGACCGACAGGAATCCGCGATGTCTCGAAAGCTAGACGGAAAATTGAGAACGGAGCGACCTAATAATATGTTCCTTCTGCTCACATTGTTATGGAGATAAAAACAAGAAAATGCAATGCTTTCACACATTTTTGAAATTTTAAGAGAGTATGTTCATTTTTTTCCAAAAAATTATTTTGCCATTTAATATTAGGACATAAAAAAATTCAACTAATAAAGATTTAAATAAAAAACCTGCGTATTTTACTGATAACATAGCTGTTTATAGACAACTAGTGGGCGCGCGCGGCTTCGCCCGCTTATTTGCATCCTTAGGGGTGAATTCTAAAAAAAAACACGAAACACGTGTTCAATAAAAGGTTTTTAACAGTCTGAATTTCAAATTTTATTAAAATCGGTGCCGATTTAAAAAAAAATCCATACAAACTTTCAACTCTTATTTCATCCCTTTAGGGTTAAAATTTTTCAAAACGCCTTCTTAGTGGATGTCCAGATTATGAAAATAAACATTTGTCCAAATTTCACGTTTCTACGCACAGTGGTTACGGCTGTGCGTGCGTCTTACCTCAGTCAGTCAGGTACATGTCCTTTTATATATATAGATAACCAATAATAATAAATTTACAAAGCTTTCACTCAATCCATTAGAGACATCGAATTATTTTCCCTTGCCTGTGAATGATAAAGCTTTAAGCTTTATTTCTAGATAATACAATATTCAAACTAACTCAAGAATATCTTAATAAATCTATGTATGTACGTACGTAGTTCTAGAGATCCCATCTTGGCAACGTCTAAATTCTATCAACTGCACAAATGTTCCTGGGAGCAACCAATTTGAGATTTACACAAAGTTTCACTTTGTCAGATTTAAAGTGAAACTGAGACTTCGCTGTTTTAGTGTAATATAGATGAAATGTTGTAGAGTAAATTCAGTTTAAGTTCCAATTTAGGTTATTTGTTGTCAAAATCAAAATATATTTTTTATGGCATTGTGAATTTGTAAATGAAAAATATGTAAAAATATAACTAAAACGAAATTAGTAAAATGTTATGTTTCTTTAACTCATACAATGATTGTGTTCATTTTACCAAGAAGTAACAATTATAACACAGGCTGTTGCGGTACAGTGGTATAGTGTAGATTTGATTTTCACTCAAGTTGTAATACTTTACTTTTCTCACAATCAATTATTTTTATTTCATTTTCGGTAACAAGACGACGTACGGCGTTGAGTTTCATCACTATATTTCACATCTTAATGTGAATATAAATACAGTACAAATGTTTCACTTCAAAAAACTGAAGCAATAAGAAATATTTAATGAAATATTACGTGTTACAAGGGAAACGCAACCTAAGAAATAAGAAATAAAATTATATCCTAATATATATAATCATGTTTGAGGATTGTAGCATTCAGAACCCCAAAAGACACAAGTTTGCTCGTTAACCAGTAAAAAACCCCATTTGTATCGCAAGTCTTTCAAAGCACCCCCCTTTTAGCCACGCCCAGTATCAGTATATTAGACCTTATCGTTTTAAGTGACCGCCAGTATCACGAACATCTGGAAAGCAAAGCCATGGTGGCCTCAAAGAAACTGGGGGTCATCAACAGAACGAGACAGTACTTCACACCAAAACACCGATTAGGTTCGGCCTCATATGGAATATTATTCTTAGTTGGTCTCGTGAACCCCACTATCAGCTAGACCCATTTGATCACATTTAACTTAGAGCCTTTCGAATCGTTGAAGACCCAATAATCTGTGAAAGATTTAACACATTGGCTTTTCGTAAGTACAAGTATGTGTCCTTGCTGTGCGTTCTCTAACGACGGGCATGCGGTGGAACGACCTACCTGCAGCAGTGTTTCTAGGTCAATACATCATGGGTGCCTTCAAAAAGTGCGTCTTACTCTACTTAGAAAGCCGGCAACGCACTTGTAGGTCCACTAGCGTTATACGGGGTCTTGGACGGCGGTGATCACCATCAGGAGACGTACACTCGTTTGCCTTGTCTTTTTTCATAAAATAAATCATTCCTGCAACAGGAGACTGAATTTAAGCCCATCTCAATTATAAAGCTTCAATGGAATTAAATTAATGGAATCGAATGTTATTGAAGGTGATGAAATTATCGATTTCCTGATTGAAAACTATTATCATGATAAGTGAATTGGCAAATTGAAACATCGAGGCAATAAGAATATTTCCGAAAATTTTTATGTATCTTTTTAATTTATAATTAATCTTTAGCTATTTTTCGTATATAACAATTTGATCATGCATCTGAATTATATCCATGCTAAAAATACTACGGTATTTTTAGCTTCTGTAAGCGCTTTGATTGTGGATGCGATCCTCACTCGTGAGACTGATCATATTTATATTATTAATTATTATCATTTCTCTTTACCCCCCGAAGATGTATGAAGAGGTTGATGACAGTAAACGAGGCGAAAGATGTATGTAGAGAACACAGCGTTTGGCGTTTCGTTCTCTTTGACTACCGCTAAAGATGCAGCGTGAAGCTAAGTTAAATTAAGTTTAAGTTATTTCTTTTTTCTCCATTGATCACGCAACGTTCGACGAATAAATGGAAAACGGAGTGTATATGAACACTATGTTATATCCGTCTACTCCGTTATAATTATGCGCAAAATGCTTATGCCTTTTTAATTTCCACAAAAAAAAATATTTTTGCACTAACAAATACGAAAGTACCAAAACTCCAAACACAGTAGAGTATTTGCGGCGATCCACTAGATAGCTACGAGAATGAAATGACGCACGTATTTGCGGCTACCAGATATACTTTACAGCTTGGAACTGGTTTACTGCAATGAAATTCTAAAATTCAGCCTATATATGTTACACACTCGATTTGGCAAATAAATGGTCTTTATGATCTTAGAATAGTTAATATTAGTATATAAATATAAATAAGCAAAGAGACGTTCCCTCCTTACGCTCAATTTTCGAGGGATTTCGAGGAAATAAAGCAACACTCAATTTACGATATTTAATTTTTTTATCTCTGATTGATTTTACATAGACATATAATGGGACACTGCGTGAAGGTAATACATAGAGATAAGAAATTTATTTATTTTTCTTTTTAAATCTTTTTACTAAAAGTAGTGAATTTCGAAATATAAAAAAAATAATTTTTATTACGCATATAGCAGGGTAGACAGAGGAAACTTCGTGCTAAAACACTTTCCATTCGCCACTTTCCACTCCATTTGCGTGTTCTCAACACAGCTGAACTTAACGCTGCGCTATGTCTTATTACCAGAGTAAGGAAAAAAAAATGATTCCCTTGAATTGCATTCGAATCCACAACAACTGCGTTTACGGTCAGGTCCTAAAAATACGACAAAATACATACAAATAATAGTTACATTGACTAAAACTTTGCAAAGCCGAAGTTTAAATTGTACTCTACGAAATATCAAATGAAAACAACTAGTTTGCCAACTGATAGGAGGAGGTAGTGTTTTTGTTATAAAATATTTTATACTCCAAATGTACTGTATTCGGATGTTATATGGAATGGTTCGAAGCTGGGTCGTGTTGGTACGTGTAAAAAGGTTGGTTGCAATGTTGCTGCCCTTTTTCTCAAATATTTTTTTAGGAAATTATCAAAATAATCAAGGTTATTTTAAGATCCAGTCGTGGCGCAGTGGTACAAAGTGTGACTGTAATACCGACTGGTTGTGGGTTCGATCCCCACTCGAAGATATGAAATATTTACTTAAATTTATATTTTCATTTCTTCGCTCTGGTGTCGAGGCAAAGCGCGGCGTTGATTTCTGCCACTCAACACGCAATGCCTCCAAAATTCGGCAGAAAGTGGGGAGCTGAGTGTCTTAACACTAGGTTCCCTCTGCCTATCCTGCTGTCTGCGGGATATAGTGTGAAGCTAATTGATTTATTTTAATTTATTTTAAGATAAAATGAGGCATTGAATCCCGCCTCCTAATAAGCAATGTCTTAAAATTTCGTGAAAAGTAGTAAACGATATACTTTGTTCCATTTATTAAGGTAGCAATCATATTTATTACAAATTAAATATTTATATTTAATATTTTCATTTCCCGGCTCTGGTAGCGAGGGAAACGCGGTGTTGAGTTCTACCATTCAACACGCAATGCCTCGAGAATTCGGTGGAACACGATTGTCTGAGTGGTAATTGTCTTAATCTTAATATTATGGAACCTAGGAAGGTTCCCTCTGCCTAACTTACCATGTGCGGAAAACAACGTGAACCTAAAACAAAATAAACAAAACAAATATACACAGCAAGTTCCTTTAGTTCCGCACAAATTATACGCTTGTAAGTAATACGAGTATAACATTTGCAGATATTATCTGATTCTCATTGAATTATTGTATACTGTGTAGTAGTAGTTTCTGCTTCATGAATAAATCGATACGTGTTTCTACTTCATATCGCAGTTTGTATTTAAATAGCGGCGGTACTTTGTGTAAAGTGCCCTATCTGTATGTATGTAAATATAAATGTAGCTTGTTTAGATGATCTCATATTTTTATTAGCGTCACGTCACGTTGAAAGTCGCGTACCGCAGAGTAGTCACAGGGAACCTATTGTTAAAAGACTCCGTTCCTTACTTCTCGTCCATTTTTTGATACAAAGCGAGTTTGATATCAGGACGCAATGCCGCGGTTTATAGTGTTACCAGAGCAATGAAATCAACATAATTAATTTACCAAGTGGCTAATGAACCTATAACCGTCGCGTTTACTCTCAGGCGCTGTCCTACTGAGCATTTTTATAAACAGAACGTTACTGTATATTTAAATAGAAAATGTTTATAAAACACGTATTTTGTACCACTTAGTTTCATTGAAATATTCAAAGAAGAATCCTCTGTAAAAATGGCGATTATTATTAAGTTGGGAATATACTAAGAAAAATATTATGTGCTTTTTATTCTACTTTCTCATTTATATTTTCCCATCGTGGTGCATTCAGCATGGCGGTAAGTATTTGGGTTCGATCACCACTCTTTAATTTCCTTGTTTTGGTTAGACCAAATTCTGTTCACTCTAAGTCAATGTAGGTAATGGTAATAGTATGAGATTCTTATTATATTTTAGGTATGGTACGTTATTACTTCAAGATAACAATCTTGATTTAATCATCAAATAGCCTTTACTGCTGTTTCTTTCCTTACAATTAATAAAATATTAATATGATGCCTACCTTGTATAAGCTAGATTGATTTTATTAATACTAATTGGAGTGATTGGCAACTGGGTGTTTGTGTGATCAGCTTGTCTGTCAGAAAAGGCCTCCTCTAAAGAGTTTCATGTATTCCTGTCTTTTGCAAAACGAGTGTATACCATACCAGTTATTTTTTTTTGTCATCTTCCCATCTTTTCGATTGTCTGCCCTTCTTAAAAGAAGGAAGAAGAACTCTTTAGAGGAGGCCTTTCTGACAGACAAAAGTATTAGTCGGGTATGTCTCAGGAGAAATACCAAAGTATTTCGAGGGTATCATTCTGTTTTTATCTAAGTCTTTTTTTCTTTACTTTCCCTTGACAGGTTTCGTCAAACGCCATGTAAGCTGTGTGTGCATTTTTTAAATTTTGGTTTTCTTTTTAATTTCTTGTAATTTCACTCTATCTCCTGTTTTTATACTTAAAATATTTTCCACTGCATTTGGTAGAATTTTAATTTGCTTTCTTGTAGTTCTGTTAAAGCCGATGTCTGTCACTCGTGTAGTCAGGATTCCGTGTTGAGTGGTGGAGCGAAGAAATGAAAATATAAATTTAAATAAATATATAAATTATCTGGAGTGTGTGGTCCCCACCACATCCAGTCTCGCTTACAGACACATATTTATGCTCCTGCGCTACGACTGACTTCAATTAGAACAATCTCTCTGCGATATAATATTTGTTTTTAAGATTTTTCCGGATTTTTATTACCTTATTTTTGTTCCACAAATTGACAAAAGAAAACAAGGTCTCGGCTTTTCGTGTTGTGCATTTTAATAAACATATTCGATACTGACCTAAATAGACGCATTAGGATATTGAGATAAAAATCCTGAATGTTTATATTTATTGAATATTTTTTTCGCCACTTTAATTTGGTCTGACGCAGAGTCTTCTTCCTCTTTTAATCCAATTTTTTTTTTCTTGTATTTTTCAAATATGCCATCTCTATTTCAAGGCTCTTTATTATTACTTTTAATTTATAAAATTTCCCCCTATAAAAGGCTTTATTTTTCATATATTTTGATATAAATGAATCAGTTACTCTTTCAGTTTAGCCGTCTGTTTCTCTATTTCGAATTTCATTATTTCAAACACCGGCAGAATGATACTTTCACGTTGGCAACACTTATGCAATGGATCAATGCCGTTGACTCTTGTCAAGTCTATTTGACAGACCCCAATTAATGTCACTATACCGTTTTCTAAACTCTATATGGTACTTGTTGGTTTTTATTTAATTGTAAACTGTTTTTTATTCACGTTTATTGCATCAGATTTAATAGTTCTATAAATCCTCAGTTTTCACCTTTGGACTGCCTCATATCGATGTTTACGCTTCGAGCACCGGAACCGGAAACGAGTTAATATTTATACTTTCATGTAAATATGAAAGTAAAATAATAATATTTCTAAGATATTTTTATAGATAATCTGCTAGTATTTCCGTTACTCAACACGCAATAGCTGAAAATGGAAAGGATTTATGTGCAAACACTAGGTTCTTTTCTTTTCTGCCTTCCTTTTTTCCTGCAGATAGTATTGTCTATCTTGCAATATGCAGGATAAGCGTGATCGTGAAATCTTAGTATCCAATGTACCCAGAGCAACCATTGCCGTATGAGGTGCAGAGCGGTTCACAATAAACCGCGTTTACGGTACACGCTACGATGGAAATGTAAGTTGTCTAAGATAACAGCATGAATATTATAATACTCTATGTTGTTATCTTGAACCCCTTACGCCTACGCTTATAAAAATAAGTTGAACAGTTAATATTTAAAGTTAAGTATGTTTATATATTTTTTGCAGGTATTATGGTTCATTGGTTCGATCCCCATTGAGGGACTGAATTATTTTTCATTTTGAAGCTCTAGTAATATGAAACGCATCTTTGAATTCGGCATTTAATCGAAAAACTGACCGAACACAACAGAGGAAAACGGAGTATCATGACACTAAATCGCTGTGCTATCTAGGCGAAATGTGGAATAATGTGTGTAGATATTTTTTTCTCTACTAAACAGAAAAGAGACTGAATCGATTGTAATGAAATTTGTTATAAAAATAATTAACGAATGAAATCTGTAAGGTCAAATCAAATCAAATCAGCTTCACACCGGAGGGAACCTAAGTTCGCGATACTTCATTTCCAACTTTTCGCCAAATTTTGGACCCATTTCATGTTGAGTAGTGCAGCTCGACTTCGCGATCCGTCTCGACACCAGAGTGAACAAATGAAAATATACACGAGTGGAGATCGAACCCACAACCAGTCGCGTTCACAGTCATATTTTATGCCACTGCGCCACGACTGGCCTCCCCTCACTTTACCACTTTATCTGGGATGAGACACAATTTATTATAATAAAAACAAATAAATGGATTTAAATACAATAAGAACAATATTTATATAAGGTATAACGTATACCGCAAGACCATTCAAAGTGTAATAGAACTAGCATATCCTAATTCCTAAGTACCTACTCCATTGGTTTTGATTAAACATAGTTTCCGGTGTATTTAGAGAATGCCGTTAACGATTATTGTCATAGAGACTATATGTTATAAGTGACCTGGGAAATTTGGACTATGTACCAAACGCATGGATAGTGGACGGTATATTGCTCCAACTTAATACGTTGTTCCATTGTGTGTACAAGGATCAGTATTAGGTTGGATAGTACGGTAATTGGGAAGCGTGTTATGTATATAAGGGTTGTGAGTTCGAATCTCACTCGGGGGAATGCTTGTATTTGCTATATAGAGTTAACATTACTCAATATATAGAGGATATTAATAGGCAATATTCTCAATATTTCCTCTAACTTCTACTTGAATAAAGCGTGAAGCTAATACTATATGTATTATAAACAAAAATACTTAAAATAATTTAAAAAATAAAAAATCATCTTCGTGCTGCTGCGTCACGAGTGACCTGAATTATATACGTTTTAAAGCTTTACACTGTACCCCGCACATAGTAGGGTAGACAGAGAAAACTATATTTACCACAGCGAGGAAATATAATATTAAATACTTGATTCCCTGAGTGCGAATCGAATCCACAACCTGATTGTTTACAGTCGCATGGTTGCGCCCCTGCGCCCTAACTTAACTCTCTAATTTAATTTTTATATTTATGTAATCTGGACATTTTTCTATCTTATTAATGGGAAATATATTCTTCTTGACAATGCATTGGTTAACTCTTTAATTTTTATAATGTTTATATGTTATATTTAACTAGTCGTCGTCGTCGTCGTTTATTTGCGTGATATTTCAAAATTTAAACGTTAAACGGGAAATACGTTTTACTTTGACCGTTTTCCTTGGTATTTAACACTTGCCTAAAATATAATAAAAAAAAGAACAAATAAATTTCATCTGGTCGCTATATCTATGTATATATAACCTATAGATTCACTTTTATTATAAGCAAAATATCAATCTAGAACGCTCTTAACTTTTAATTATTACTAATCAAATTCTTAACGCTTAACTAAACATGTATGGCATACAATTACATGAAAACGCATTTGTATATTCAAAAACACAATCCTCACAACCGCTGTTAGTGAGTGCGGGAGGGTCGGGGGCTAGTATATTTCAAGATCAGAAAAGTTCGCGAACAAAAGAAGTCGAGCACTTCAACCCCGTGAGAGGCCAATTTACATCGACTCATTTCGGTCAGCACTTAAAACGGAATTCTGTAGTCTTGTGCCAAGCAATTAACTTTTATTTCTTTTTGTAAAGTTATAACACTAATAAGATTTCGCGACAGAATCATTAAGTCGGGCGCGTTTTAAATTTTCAATTTTATTCCCAGTTTTGCTTCTGGCTGGAGGCCAACTCTCATCCAAGCTTTGGGACTTCAAGTTCGCTGTACTGCAGTTTAACCCAAAACTTTTGAATATCTTGAGGCTATCCAGTATATTTCTAAGTTATCGCTTCATTTCAGCCACTTTCTTGGATCTGGATATTCAATTTCGTTTCTTTAATATTTTCTGCGGACGGGCGCTTGTTTTAACGGCACCAAATCATTTAAGTGGGAGTTTTATTCAATGTAGACGCCGTTGAGTCGCTTTTTTAATATATTTCGTTTTATAGGTCAGTTGTAAGTTTAAACTATATTTTATTAAATGTAAATATGAAAATAGCCTTGGCTACGGGCTTATTAACGCGATGTCATAACCTATAGCATTCTTCGCTATATGGAGTATGTAGCACAAAATAAAAAAAAAATCATACCAGCAATTGTTAAACATATTTAAAGTGTTATTCCACACGGAAAGAAAAATAATTATTAAGAAAACCTATAAAAATGTAATTTTTGTTAGCCATACGTACTTATCGAACAACTCCGAAATTCTTGTACGCTTGTTACAACTTATTTGTGTTGTTAGCATCTCTGTAGGGAGGTTTTTGCTAGTAGGTTCAAATCTGATATTAGCGATATTAATGAATTGTAATAGTCGATGTTAGTGTAATATTATGTTGCTGAAGGAAAATTTTAAAATCATATTAAACCAGAATTTATCTATCTCAAATAAGAATCCAGTCCAGATAGTCCATTTTAGATTACTCCTTTTGGCTACCACTGTACCTGCAGTCAGAGTTACCTTAGTCACCACACCCAATTCTTATTTAATTTCATTTGAACACAGATGCAGATAAACGCGTGAAATCTAGATAAAAATATAAACAAAACTGCGAAAAGACCAACAATTTCAAATAAAGACACAAACATTCATCTCCGATCACTAATTAAGTCCTCTTATTGCCTTTTTTTTCTGTAAAACAAAAGCTTAGTGGGAGCGGAAGAAGTTTTTAGAAGTGATTGTGGCGAGTCACGCTGTGTCGCTCGTTACTTCGCGGTCTCGGTAATTTGTTCCGCTCCGCAGGCGACTTTTGAAATTATTGGAAATGCAAATTAATGTTTCACCTTTTTGTTTTTGTTATTTTTCATATTTTATTTAGTATTCATAGTATTTTTGGGTGAGTGGAGTGAATCTAGTGCTGTTTTTAACCGACCTCCAAAAAGAGAAGCTTCTCATTTCGACTATTAGGTTATTGTTGTATGTGTTCATTGTAATTATCACCGGATTAAAAACGGAGAAACATTCATGGATAATAATTAAATATATCTCACACTTCACTTTTCGAATATTTTTATACAAAAATGAACAGTACTAGACTAGACAGTCTATTTTGATTTTTCGATACGTTCCTTATAGAAACGTACGGACAAATGTTGGTAACGTATCCGTACATCTATTAGTAAAAAGCGTAACAAGAGCTATAGTACCGGATTTTACTGACACTATTGCTGGCACTAGCCGAGTGGTTACACTATTTTTTACGAAAATTTGGCACACGACTTTAATAGATGCTGGGACCAGAAAAAATATTGTTAACTGGAAAGCACTGAATATACTCGTGCCGCAATTTTGTGGAAAACCAAACTTTTCGTTATATACTTTTGTGGATAAAAAGGAAAAAGTAATTTTCACAATTTATTAACATACTGTATATAAAAAAGATACCTCTATAATTGTGTAAAAATCAAACCATATGTAAGACATAATATGTAGATTGACGAAAAACGTGGATTCGAATCTCGCTTTTTAATTGTTATAAGTTTAATACTTATTTAGAAAACGTATAAAAATTTGAACGTAGCGGGAATCGAACCCGCGCCTCCTGGAAACCGACCAGGTGGTGTGGTTCAAATTTTTATACCTTTTCCAAAATAAGTATTTTCTTTTCTAAGTGTTGAATAACACTTTAAAAATTTGTTTTGCCGTTTTAGTATGTCTGTTGGTGTATGTGAAATCTTGCAAACTCAATTTGACACACTTCCCAATGTACGATTAAGCTGATATATGGATTATAACTTTAGTTCTGATGACAATTAAATTACATAAAACTAATATTGTTTTTGCGTCAAAGCAAAAGCCCGGCGTTTAGCTCCGCCACTCAACACATGCAATGGAATACAAACAAGTACAATTTATGAAACAAAAAACAGTAGTTTATTTTTATTTGTCCCTAGATTAGTAAAAGACAGAGAAATTATTATATATTTTCATTTTTATATACTTGCCAAGCTAAAACGTTTGTAATTTAAATGTCATATTATATTTATACTTCAGATATAAAATTTTATCTAAAAATATATAATACACCTATTTAGAACGTCTAGAGATATAGTCAGACACGTTAAAAATAGTAAATAGTTGTTACAAAAATAGTATAAAATGTAATTACACTTTGTTTCAGTTGAACGAATTGTCGCACCTCGAAGACCTTAAAGTTAGCAAAAGTTTATATCTACGTGGACTGAGTGCAATATTATATAAAGACTTTTACTTTTTTTTTAAAAAAAGATACTTTTATTATTAGTAACTTTAATACATATCCAATAATGAATAGATAAGCTCAGGCGTGAAGACATTACGTTCCCCTCTTTTTGTAAGAACTGCATGACACTGAACTGAGTGGCGGTGGTTTAACGCTCCTCGAAAATTAGAAAAAAATCCCTCCTTTTTTTCTCATAAGTATTCTTAGTTTATTTTGAGTTCTAAGTTTATTGACTCCCAAGATGTAATGTTTAAATTAATGGAAACTCAATAATGCAAGTAGAAAGTAGCAAGGAAAGAAGGTTTGATAAGACTAATCTTTGAAGAAGACAAGGACTAATGTTATTCGACTAGAAAAACAACTGTATTATAAAATTTGTCCTTGTTGTATGATTTTTTATCTTCACGTTTTACCTCACACGTAGCCGAGTAAGAATAGAACCAAGTTGTATGACACTCCGTTCCCAATAAGGCACTTCCGTTCCCAATGTTCCACCTTATTCTGGAGGCATTGTGTGTAACGAGGCGGAACTCAACCCTGCACTTTTGCCTCGTTATCAGAGAAATATTCAATTCTCTCGAGTGCGAATTGAGCTTAATATAATATATCGCGCTTACAATCGTAGGCGCCACATTACATTTTAATATAGCATGTAATTTAATTGCAGTCGTATCCCCGAGAGTGGATTGAACCAAAACCAAGTAGGACGAATGCCCACTCTGTTGTGGCTCAATCCACTTTCCCCACGTAAAGAATTAATTGACAATACTAGGTTCCCTTTGCTTACATAATGCACAAATTAATCAAGTAAAAAAGTATATCACAGTACTTTGATTTAATCAACCGTTCCATCTAATCCTTCCTACAATTCTATGCAAACTGATTCTCTGATATTTTTTTTCCACTAAAGTGATTTTAATGCATTCAGCTTTTTATACAATTTTATGTATTATTCAGTCTGGTGACAGTTCTTTGACATCGAATAAAGAGACGGTGAAAAATCATTTTGTCTTTTAAGTGAGCTCAAGAGTTTGTATTTACATTGTTTTATATTTGGTTATTTTTGTGGTTTTCTTTTGCGTTGATATGAAATTGAAAATAATTTTATATTTACCTCATTATTGTATCTCTATAGCTGTACTGTATGGCTATACGCTATATCTCGCATATGACAGAGTATAGGCATAGGGAACCTAAGGTTAAGGCCCTCCGCTTCCTAGGGCTATATAATGGCGAAACTCAACGCTGTGCTTAGTCCCGTTGTCAGAGTGAGAAAATGGAAACAATTTATTCCTCCAAGTGGGATTGATCCACAATCGTCATTCAGATGCTGTGTTGCTACGGCATTATTTAACGTTTAATATGTATAGATTATGATTTAGGCTTTTCTTTTAGGATTATATTTTATAGGTCTACGTTACGTGGCGACTTTATTACAAAATTTGCTATTAAAAAAAACATTTTTTAATAGCGTTGACTTAGAAGCTTATTTTTTTCTTTGCTCCAAGAGACAGTAGATACTTAATATTAATTTTAGATTGATTCGTGACACTTGATAGACGGACAGACAGACATACCTACAAACAGGCTGACGGACAAAATAGTGATCCTATAAGAGTCTTATTTTTTTTCTTTTGAGGTATAGAATCACATAATATCTTACTGTATCCCGCACATAGCAAGGTAGGAAAAGGGAAACATAGGGAACATAGTGTTAAGTCTCTTCGTTTCTCATTAAGACAATTGCGTTCCCCACTTTCACTGAATTCGTCAGGTATTGCATGTTTAATGGCTGAACCTAATACTGCGCTTTGTCTCACTACCAGAGCGAGGAAATAAAAACATTAAATATTTAGCTCCCCCGAGTGGAAATTGAATTCATAACAGTCGCCACTACAGCCTCATTTATTTATATCATCGCCACTACGGCCCCATATTCAAATGATTGTGTCGAATGTTGAGCGAAAACACTAGATTCCCTCTGCTGATCCTGCTATCTGAGATAAGACGTAAAAAAATAATTTTGCTGCATTTGTCCCACGCCGATTGGAACAGCCAAATAAGATAGATTCCCGTCACAGTAATTACCAATTAAAGGCACGGCGTTTCTTATTCAGCATACAAAATATTTGTGAGTTTACTACTTGCTAACTTTTAGAAATTATTTATGTATGGCTACTATATTCTTTTGAAAAATTAACTAAACAATTCTAGTCAAGGGTCGTAATTCAAATTAACCAAACAGTTCGAGTCAAGGGTCGTAGCGCATATAATGGGTTCAATTCCCTTTCAACAAAAGAGATACATCAGGTTAATAATACTCATTCTACAAGTGTATGATTTCATTCTGTTATACCTCAGAATAGGACGAGGGGAGTGCCGATACTACAATAGCTTCTTTCCTACTGTCATCCACTTTGTGAAGGGTTCTTAGCGGAAGTATGTATGATACTGGGCTTTATTGGTAAAGTATTGTTTTGTTTGTCATTAGTTCGAGTAATAGGACGAAGGACGAAGGACGAAGCTCCGTTTTTTGTATATGAGGGAAATATTAAATAGTTTTTTTTTTCATTTTTATACAACTAAAGAAAAGCTTATGTAAATACGCTTCTTTCCGCCCCATTTTTAAAACTGTTGAACTTGAAGAATTATAAGAATTAACAGGAATAATTATTTACTTTCGCGTACGTACGTACTTTTAGAAAATCGAAAATCGACCTGGAAAAATTAAAAAACTAAATCAGCTTCACGCTCTATCCCGCATACAGCAGAGTTGGCAGAGGGTTCCGTTCCCCACTTTTCACCAGTGCGAGGAAATTAAAATATAAATTTAAATAAATATTTTATCTCCTTGAGTGGGGATCGAACTCAGAACCAGCCGCGTTTACAGTCACTCTATGTACCCTCGCGACATGACTGGCCTTAAAAAGATAAATAATTTATTGATTCTTGATTATTGAATGACATTAATGAAAATCATGCGGCCAAAAAACGTGCGGAAATTTAGTGTGGAAATAAGAAAAAATAATTTTTATAATTACTAAAAAAAAAATAGTAAAATATCTATCTGTAATTACATTCAGTTAACTTATAAAATAAAAGCTATGATTCTAATATTAGAACTGTTTCAACAAGGACAGGTCGACTCAAGCACTCTCAAGCATTTTACTTTGAGGAAGTTATAAATAGAGGTATAAATTAATTAATTACACTTATTAGGTTAATTAATTAGCTCTCTTGTTTTTCCAACAATTTTATGTTCATTTTCAATATTAGATGACATAATGTAGATTAAAAATAATTATTAAGGCCAATGCATTTTTTCGCATAACGGGGTAGGCAAAGAGAACGCTTTTTGTTTTACCAAAGCGAGGAAATAAAAGAAATCATTCATTACATTAAATACAAAGGACTTTTATAATTTTGGCAAAAAAAAATGTTTTTTGTGCATATAATAAATCACATAGCTTTAATTTATTTGCCTTTGACCATGAAGGCAATGCTCACAAAGTAAAAGTTGTAACTAATGAAAAGTATAGAATTGATAATGCATGACCCCGTCGTAGCGCAACGTCTGATGGTCAACCCTAGAAATGTGGGTTTGATTCCTACTTGAGGAAAATGATTTATTTTTATTTCCTTGCTCTATAATATCGTGAAAATTTTGTGGTAAATAAGAACGGAGTGGCTTTTGAATACCATGCTATATGCAGGATACAGAGTGAAGCTGAAAAAGAATGCAGAAGCGCAACGCATACATGTGTATAAGAAAGAAGAAAAAGTAATATACATTGTAAAAATATGTAACTTAAGTAAATATATCCAACAATCTCAAGCACCCTGTGGTCCAGAAAAGGCGGTTTCACTCGAGCGCTCAAAGGAGTATCACCAAGGGACAGTCACAGTCAACTACTGTTGAGAGTATTTACTTATTACATTTGAAATATTAGATATCACCTTTATACTTAAATAGTAGTATAGTTTTAGGTTCGGTTTCGTTGGAAAAAATTAAAAACATAATCAAGGCTTACAAAGATAAAATTTGATATTATATTTTTATTGTCCAGTAGGTACTCATTTTACATTTATTGAAGATTTATTTCCTTTTTCCATGATTAATTTCCATAATCATAGGGCAGGTCATACGTTGGTAACTTACCAATAAGACTGTCATACCAAACCCTGTCAAAAGCCCTTGAGATTGAAAAGAGAGAGAGAGAGAAGCTTCATCGTATCTCTCAATGGCCTTACTTTAAATAAAAGTAACATACTCTAGAATATCCCTAGTAGACCGGTTATGCCAAAAGCCGTATGGGCGATCACTGAGAATTTCATTTGTTTTTAGTAATACTAGGAGTTTATTATTCAGAACTCGTTCCATAAGGCTTCCAAGAAATTGGCTTGAAGTTGGCCAGGATGAGCTAGTGACCCATCAGGTCCACACTTATATAGTAGACTGACCTGGTAATTGCGCAGACGCCCGAGCCCCTCAAAATAAACACGGGGTCCTCTCATCCGGTGGCCAACCGACACGATGGCGCATCTGCGAGATTTTTCCCTCGTTGGTCTAGCGTGCTACTTGAGTCTCCTGAGGCCTGAGACCAGCGGTGAAACGTGCCTCCATGATCTGCCTCCAAATGCGACGATGTATGTGTGAATCACCTATTGTCAGGTGTAATACGAACGACACGAATTTTTCAGGTGTATCATTAGAACGTTGCCCGATTCGCGTTACCCAGGGGTCACGTATTCGAATCTCTGAGTGTTCTCCTATTATGGGTGCAGGCAGCTCGAACCAAGAACCCTACCCTGGTAAAAATTAAAAAAAAAATATACCCAACAACCGTAATATATCATAATAAAAAAATAAAAAAACTAATTTCTCATAAAATAATTCACGTTAAGCACTTAACGATCTATTATACTTTGTAAGGAGATATACCCTTACATACATACATACATATACACCTATATACTGAGTGTAATGAATCGCAGTTCGCGAAGCGGCGATTTTGCCAGAATGTGCTTTGTATAATTAATTATGAGGGAAATCGCGAGCGTTTGTTAAACAAATTACGTACATAAATTAAACATAATCGTGCCTGGAGTGAAGACGTATTATAGTAGCCACGCCCTCTTCTGTAGGTACGAGGCGTTATCATTTTTAGAATTCCGTATCTTAAAACGATAATATCGAAACCCTTATACGATCACTTTTTTGTTCTTCTGTCAAGATCATTTATCTCGAGATCACGTAGAGTTTATTTGAAATTAATATACGATATTTAGGTCTACGGCCGCTTGGCGCCAAGAATTTTTTTTCTTAGTTAATGCAACCAATCATATATACAGACATAAGTGCATCGTTGTTGCTGCTATTTTCAAAATCAAAACCGAATACATACATTCCGTGGACCTACAATGATTAAATTTGGCGCAACGAGAATTTACTATAAAAATAAAGGAAAAATTCCAAAACGTGAAAATTTATAGGAAGTTCATAAAAAAATATATATTAACTATATATTGTGTTTTTATGCAGAGGGAACCTGTTGCTAGGTCATAAGTATCTATAAGCGTGATGGTTACGAGTTTGATATCCACTCGCAGGAATGCATCAAGCCATCATTTCAGAGATCTGGTAAGACAAAGAGCAGCATTTAGCTCCGCAACTCAACTTGCAATTTTTGAGACTAAATCATTTATATTTACCCTGCCATGCAGAGCAGAACCTGGGCAATGACTCCCCTAAGACTCCCCTAATTTGCCAATATCTTTAAAAAGAGCAGAAAATAGAAAAAAAGTACATTATAATTAATTACAGCCATGAGCAGAGAGTCCAAATTTCAACACTATACATAATGTTATTCAAATTTTAAGCTTCCGAGGATCTTGGTGTTATTGCTCTTTTGTTATTCTACTTCTGCTGGTGGTGTGGAGTTACTAACTTGGCTTTGTAATATAAGTTTTATGACAACGATGTTTATTATATGTATAAAAAAAGATTGTGCTACTTGATCCCAATTCCCAAGCCTATTGGAAGTATTGACGCGCAATAGCGCCGCGGCACAGGTTTGAGTTCTTACACGAAAAAATAAAATCATTATGCATTTTCTAAGGTATGGATGACTCTTTAAGAAATGTAAAAAAAATCATGAAAGTTGTTATTTTTTAAAAAATAATAATTTTTTTTGATACAATAATAGGCAAATGTTCAATGTAAATGTATTTTTTTCTAAATGAAATAAAAGATAATTGCTATCTACAGCTGACTTTATATCTTCTTTTTCATTTATCTGGAAAATGAAAAAGAAGTAGGAATTGTAACAAAACCTTCGATCAATGTGTGAGATTAGACTACCCCACAATATCGCGCTAAGACAAGAAATTATTTCATTGATTATATGTTGAACCTTTATTAGCGTAGACCTTATGACATAAAATGAAAATCCATTATATTTCGTTAGTGAAAGAATTTCGGGAAATCTTCTCTTAGTTCTCTTCTTTACTCAAATCTCCCTACATGACAAGTTTAAACATTAAGTTAAGTCTGTGTGTTGTCTCTCTTCTATATTTTATCAATACTGACCATGGGCAAACTAAATTTATAATACATTTCTATTGTCCATTTGAATCAATTTCCTGAACGCAATCATTAAAATAATACACTTGTAATTAAATTCACCCAAATCTTATCGATTTCTTCCCCTAAACTTGCTATAGCTCTACTATTCTAGACTTAGACCTGCTTAAGACAGGACATTACACGAACTACTACCACTCGGTACTATGTTCGTTACACGACTATCTACCAAAATGTCGATCGTCCTATCATGGCGCTAAGCCAAATGAACCATGAAAACAGTGTTCGAACAAGTACAGCCTTACAGCCTTGCTATAAATATTAAATGATCGTGTTTTATGACATGATAGTAATATGTAGTGATGTATCACTATTGTTTATGCTTAAATGCAGTAGCCCTTATTTTTTGGCATAGAAGCTAGTTACATACTATTTTTATTTTTGGTATAGATAAGTAAATGATAAATTATTTATTCATTTCAAAATTACAAATAAAATAATAATTTATAACAATAATAACAGCATTAGTTATAAACTATGTAGCAGTTATTAATATTACGATATTTTGTTTAATTATTATTAAATTCTTCTTGTTATTTATGTAGTGGAGGAAAATATAATAATTAAAATAAACATTACCCAAGTAAATATCAAACCCACGACCATAGTAAGCACAACGACACACCACGTCCAAAACCTAATTACGATGTCTTCAAACATGTAGTTGTTACATTTAAAATGCAACAAGATCGCAAGATTAAAGCGCACTTATATTTTCCTTGTATTTCCAAGTTCCAGTTCGGGAACTGTAGAAGACGAGGCTCTAATTAACTCGCCGCAACGCTATTAAAAACTTCCCCCAGCTCGAAACTACCCGTCTTCTTAGCGAGCGATGAAAAATTGCAAAATGTTCAACAAACAACTAAATTCAATGGATATTTTTAGTGAAGATTTCTTCATAGTTTAGTTATGGTGTGTATTTTCTTTCATTTTTCTCGTATTGGAATAGTTAAAAATAGATTTTAAATAAATATATATATATATAACTCTACAGACATAAGGTAAATTTTAAATATTTATTTTAAATCATAGATTAAACGATGCCTAGATCATTTTTTTCATACCTTAATTTTAAACATTACTTACCATAGATATTTTTACATATGCATGTTCAATAATTATAACAAAATCTTAAATCTCGTGTCAAATTGAAAAAAAAATACAATTAGTTTATAACTATAATTTTTAATTTACTACATTAACTTATTGATTTGTTAATCATTTTAAATTGATGACAATACAAAAATTAAATTTGCATTTTTATTGTATTGCAAGAGCAATTATAATTCCTAAGCTAACAGGTTCCTATAAAAGTATAGAACAAATATTTACATGGTATGTTAGTAACATACCATGTAAATATTTGTTCTATACTTTTATAGGAACCTGTTAGCTTCTATCAGTTATAAGTAAAAATTAAATCGTGATATATTATAAGAAGACGTTTATTACTACTTATACTTGACACTAGTACGGGGCGGAGCTTTCGTACTAATTTCAAGTGTGTAGGTTCGTGGGAAATACAATTTATAAAAAGTTAACAAATTTAAGTTTTCGAGCATTTGCATTCAATTTGTATAAAATTTACTAAAAAAATATTGTAATATATATATTTATGAAATATCTATAAATATTCACTTTCATATTTTTCCTTTATTTTATTGTAATTTCTCATTTAGTATAGACTCTATAGATTTTAACTGTCCAGCGAATACTACTAGTCGTATCCTTTAATTGTGTTGACTTTGAACTTTGACTGTTTCTGTGCTTCATGAAGCACAGAAAAAGCACTTTAGACTTAAATATTTGATAAAATATATATATATATATATATATATATATATATATATATATATATATATATATATATATATATATATATATATATATTTATAATAGACACGCGATTTTCAGATAAATGGTATTTGTAAACGAACTGAATACAAAGTCTTAAATTGAGTGACAAAATTAATAAGTAAACTTAAAGTAATTTTTTAACAAAATTAATTCTACTATATTCTAGTAATAAAAAACGGAATGAAAAATATAACTTCAGTAAATTCAACTTTTAAAAATCGTAATACATTAAGCATACGACGGTTTGGCTTTAAATAAAACGAGACGAATCACTTTTCGTCTCAAGCGGACGACTATTTACATATCAAGTGTTTTTATACAACACTTGGAGACTGTAAAAGATTCATAATACATTAGACTGTTTATTTACATTTTTTTTTTGTTTACTCATTATCCGTCATATAGCAGGACAGGCAGTAGTCACTTTTAAGATATTCCGTTCCCGATGTAGGTGTCTAATTTTCGTGAACAGCCGCGGAACTCAACGCTGCGATTTGTGTAGCAGTAACCGAGGGCGGGCCTTGTGTTATGAATATTTGGGGTAACATTTTATTATATAAACAAATAATTATAAATAAACCATAGCAGTAGTAAGACATTTCGTTCCGATTAAGACACTTCCATTCCCCACTTTCCGCCGATTTCCGAAGGCCTTGTAACCATAGCGAGTTAATTAAAATATAAATATTCATTTCCTCGAGTGAGACTCGAACCCACAACCTGTCGCCTATACATCGACACTGAACCACAGCTGCCATCAACAATTAAAACATGTAAAATAGAATAAAAGAGGTAAAAAAATAAGTAAAGAATCTATGTACTCACAGATACTTAGATAAAAGTAAAGCAAATCCACTTAAGTTCATTCCAGTTTGAAGACGTCTAGCGTTGTCAGTGACAAAGAGTCTTATTGTTATCGCTGTGACTCGATAGAGATTTAATCTTATACATTTACATTAACACTTTGATGCGAAAATAAAATTTGTATTCATTTGCCTCTTTTTTCCTTTCAGTTCCTATAAAGTTTCCCTAGCTTACATATAGCAAAGTAGTTAGAGAGAACCCAGTGTCTAGACACTCCATTCTCCGATTTTCACCCAAGTTTCGATTTATTGAATTAAGATGTTGCGTGTTGGGAGGAAGTTTTTTAATAATTGACAAAACTACGACTAATTTAAATAATTAAAATAGAACCATTCCCACAACTTAGAATCGAATTCAAAACTACCGCGTTTTTTGTCAGACATCGAAGTCACCATAAAGCATTTTTTCTGACTGCTAAGGAAGGGTTACCTTTTTCGCGCGTATCTTGTATGTATGTATGTAATATTCTTTATTACCTCATATCTTCAGAACCGCTAAACGGATTTACATAACTAAGGTATCGTTAGATTCGTCTTACAGCAGCAGCTCGAGTGTTTTTAAATAGGTGACGTTAAAATAATAATTTCCAATGCCATAATATGGGTATCAAATTCCAGAGCTAAATACGAGGATTTCAAAAAGGTATATCAAGATTATCACTACCACAGTGAATCCTAGCAAAAAAGTAAAAATAACAAAATATGTATAAAAACAAAAACCCCGACTGCATAAAACTAAATAGAAAATAAACAAGCCCAATAGTTTATTAAGATTATCAGTCGGGACCTATAAGTAATTCTTCAATTAATAAAATCTTTACCAGGAACCCAGTATAATTTAAAGAGGTCCCGACTGTTGAACTTAATCCTAACAAAGTATTGGGCTCGTTTATTTTTTTTTTCAGTTTTATGCAGTCGGGATTTTTGTTTTTATGTAATATTGCGATATTCTATAGGTATATACTATCAACTAAACTGAGTTAGTTTAATCGTCATAGGATGTAGTAATTAATATTTGATGTTTATACAAGCTCGAACTCAAAGCTAGCTCTGGATAATAACCATGTGTAATAAGTTATATTTGACTGCAATCGTCAAATTAAATTGCTTTTCGAATTAAAATAAATATTTACGTACTTTTAATATTATGATATCAGCCATTCAATTAAGTTGCATTTCTAATTCGGCAGATAGTAAAAAATAAAATGTTGAAATCTTTCATCTCTAATAGAAACTTACGTTTTTTTCTTAACAAATAGTTAAATACATAGTGATGTTGTAACTGCACTTTGTGGGGACTGTCGTGGCATAGTGGGTTAAGCTTCAAATTGAAAACCCCACGTAGGTTCGATATTTTTAGCTTCACGCTGTATCCCGCACATTGGAAGGGTAGGCTGACAAATTCTGGGAAGTTAGTGTTATGACGCTCCGTTCCCATTAAGATACATTCGTTTCAAATTCCGCCGAATTATGGAGGCATTGTTAATTAGGAGAACCAAACGCCGCGCTTTGCCTCGTTAGTAGGGTGAAAATAAAAATATTTCACTTTATCGAGTGTTAATCTAACGCACAATCTATATCGCTAAATTTCTGCGTCACAATTCACCACAATTATAAGGCGAATGCCATCGACACTGCCTAATGATAAATTTTAAGTTTAAATTTATCAACAAAGATTAAAAATTTAAACATTTATTTACATTTTAAACATTTTCTTCTAGCCGAAATCAAACCCACACCGATCGTCACGTTTATTACAGAACATTTTCTGACTCCATCATTATCGTATTTTTGTGAACATTCTTATACTTTAACATACAAAGTTAAACGAACCTTATCCACAGTACGCTCGAGCTGTGACGGCGACTCCAAAGATAAATTGGCTGTGACTATTTCTTGTGAAGTTGCGAGCGCTCGTACAGCACTGCTTGACCACTTTATTGAAACTTGGAATTACATTTACATATGTGGGATATTTTTAAAGCAGTAATAAGTCTTGAGCTTTTTTTTTGTTTCGCGCTTTTGAAACCGTTGTGGCACAGTGGAATCCGAAAGTAAACGTGACAGTTATGAGTTTCAGTGGTACAGCGGCACACCACTGCGCCGCAATGGTCTATATTGATATACCATAAAAACTCATAGACCTCAAAAATCACTAATTTTAATTAAATTCCACAATATGTTTAAATATGTCAAGAAGCAATCACTAAAATAATAAAATTCATCTGAGTAATACATAATATCTAAGATAGAAAATTCAAAGTAATATTTTATAAGGATAAATTGAGTGTATCTTTCCTACAGGCGATCGGAGACTTGCTTGACCACTCTAACGGGAGGTCTCACGTTATTCAATTTTGTTTTACATATTTTTACTAGAGTAAGATATAACGATATATTTAATATATTCTTATAGGATGATGGTATATGTCTTTAAAGTAACACTAAGTAAGTAAAAGTTAAAGTAAAAGTTATACTATTAAAATATGTGAACCGGTTCAAATTCAATAAGGAATATGTTTTTAGATGAATACGACACGTCACCTTAAGTACCCGAGGGGACTTTGAACGCAGGTACAGTGGAATATATTGATATTAATAATATGAGGAAGGAAGGCTCCTTGATAAATAAACTATCTAACACATACATATTTTTACAATTTCACTTAGTAGTTCTTGAGATTAGCACGTTTAACCTAGCAAATTTTTCACCTTTATCTTTTTAAATACAGAATAAGTACATATGTGGTACATAACGAGGTGTGACTGTAAAACCGACTGGTTGTGGGTTCGGTCCCCACTCGAGGAGATGAAATGTTTACTTAAATTTATATTTCCATTTCTTCGCTCTGGTGTCGAGGTTAAGGGCGGTTGAGTTCTGCCACTCAACACGCAATGCCTCCAAAATTCGGCAGAAAGTGGGGAACGGAGTATCTTAACACTAGGTTCCCTCTGCCTACCGTGCTGTGTGCGGGATACAGCGTGAAGCTAAAAAAAAAAAAGTGCAGATGTGAATTTCGTCCGTGCATGCTTCCTCTTGATTTGCTTGCTGTAATGCTCAAAATGTACAATATATTTTTAGTACTCCGTATCTTAAAAGGAAACTTTTGGTATCCATTTGTCCGTTTGTTAAGATAATTTATCTCGAATCGCGTGGACGTAGGAAAATTAATATCATAAATTCAGGTCTACGGTCCCTTGGGGCACAAAAAATATCAAGCTTTTAAGTCAACGCAATCAAAAGATACGAGCATGCATCCAAATAGTCAAAATTTATAAATATTTTGTAGAAAAAAGAAACCATTAGAAATCCCTCGGAATACGAGTCCGGCTCGCATTTGACTGGTTGTTTTCGTTCTAATAGAATGACATATATACATAAATTTTATTAATAGTTCTAGTAACATTACAAAGCGCGGCGTTGAGTTTCACCACTCAACAGGCAATGTCTCGAAAATTCAACGGAAATTGAGGAATGGAATGTCTTTGCATTACTACTCTCATTAGATAAAAATAACCCAAAATATACATAAAATTGTAATTCTAGTTTAATTACGGCGTATTCTCTAAACAAAGCTGAACATATTTCATTGTTAACGACTACATTAAGATCGTTACTTTTAGACAAATTTTAGACCATTTTTTACTCAACTTTATTGCTTACATTCATTTTATAATAATAACATTCTAGTAGAATTTTATTTTTCATGCATAATTTTACGAGGCCATCTTGGCTCAGTGGGACATAATTGCGTTTGACAGAAACACGACGTATGTGAGTGAAGAACCCAAATAAAAAAATATATCCTCGCTCTGGTAACGAGACAAAGCGTGACGTTGAGTATCTCAACACTAGGTTCTCCCTGTTTGTCCTGATATATGTGGAATACAGCGTGAAGCTTTAGCATGGCAGGGCAAGAAAACGGAACCTGGGAACTCAATGTTAAGACACTCCGTTCCCAGTAAGTCACTTTCGTTCTCGACTTTTCACCGAGTTCTTGAGGAACTTTTCTTGGTTAACAGAGCGAGGAAATGAAAATTAAAAATATTTTAATCCCCTGAGTGGAAGTCGAACCTATAACCGTCACGTTTACAGTTGTACGTTTCCGCCCCCGTGTCATAACGGCCTCAAATTATCAATTTTAATAACAAAAACTAAATACATATTTATATTCACATAAAAGGTTACCTAAATTGCCAACTTCCCTGAACTTTGACCTTAATGTTGCTAATTTGCAATAACGATTATCAAACTGCTTCGTAGATATTTATCGAAGCATCGTAAATGACCTAAATAGGCCCATTATATCATGATTAGAACAACCTTTGGGGAAGACAATATATTTTATGAACTGAATGAGCTTACCGGCGCAGCGGTATAGCATCTGACTATAAATGTAACGGTTGTGAGTTCAATTTCCACAACACGCAATGTCTCGAAAATCCGTCCATAAAGTGCGGAATTAACTGCATTAACATTAGCTTTTTAACAAATTAAAAAAAAAAAGATTATCGTTTTTTCAAAAACTCAAAACAGGCATAACAGAACACCGAAATAACATTTTTTTTTATTGGATATTTTTTTACCGTACAACGTGATATTGGCGAATTGATATGTGCCAAATCAATATAGCCGCATCCCTATGGAACCAACGTTCTAAATTTATCCCAAAAAGTCAATCTATAATTTCCTTTAAATCCCAACCAATAATATATCTAGTCACAACTTTAAATTCGTAAACTTCAGACAGTGATTACGTCTACATTTTTATCTCATATATCTATGTATTTTATAAAATAATTAATAATGGGTATACTTTGTTTTGTTTGTGATTAATTAACTAAATGTATTAAGAAATAACTCAATTGTACTGTGCTCTCACCTGCTACTTGTCATTCATCTACTTCCACTGGTTAGCTGGAAGAGATCTCTTCTAAATAAAAGTCTACCTCTGTGAACTAAATGTTTTAAATGATGTTTTCTCATGTATACTTAGTACAACAAATAATATTATTTTATAGAACTGTGAAGTATCAATGTCAATATATCGATGTTTACGTCGGTCAATCGAATTATTCCTAGACCTATAAGACAGTATTTTAACCGGATCTCTCTTTGACATAGAATCTCCTGTTGTGTAACATTATCTCTTATTTACCCTACAATACCGTTCGTATGCTCTTCATACAACGTGACATGGGAGAAGTGATTAGTGCTCAACTGACACGCTTGAAAGGACATAAACTAAGAACTAAATTGAACTGTAGGTCAAACGAAGTATTTGATATGTTTGAATCGTTGTGCTATTTTTAAATGAATAATGTGTCAAGTTAAGTTGTTATTACTACTTTTGAAAGTGTTGAGACAGTGACCTCTGTTGTGGCTTATTGAGGAAGTGACTAAAAAGTGCTTTGTCAAATTGTGACTCTCGTCAGCCGACGTTAATAATACCTGGTTATTAATTAAAAATGAATCCAACTTTTTAAGTGCGATTTAAAATTCATTTCTTCATAAATAATAAATACTATAGTTTACGCAGTAATTAAATATTGATAAAAACGTGACTATTTTTACGCTGAAAACTTTTTCAAATATATAAAAAATGTGGTTAAACTGGACTCGTTAAGAGTACATGTTAGTTGACGTAAGTTGGCACGTATGCTCATACAAAAATGGACATTGTATTTTCATAAGTATTTAGTTTATCTAAGTTTATCCACAATTTCGATTAAATATTATCCTACTATATACAAATAATACAAATGCGAAAGTTTGTGAGTATGTATGGATGTTTAGTACTCTTTCACACAAATACTACTGAACCGATTACGATGAAATTTGGTATGTAGGTAGCTGAAGACCTAGAATAACAAATAGGCTACTTTTTATCCCGGAGTTCCCGCGGGATTGATTCCTAATTGAAAATAGATATATTTATCGCTTCTAAAGTGAATGCGTGATCTAGCAGAACGGCCGGTAAAGGCACATAGAGATAACATAGTTTCCACGCGGACGAAGTCACGGGCGGTCTCTAGTAACAAACAAAACAAAAAAGAACATGATATTTACGTGTTTTTACTATTACTACTCTTAAATACAAGTACCAAAGACCTATATCAAAGTATTAACCAAACGAACAGATCTCAATCCAAGCGGACATTAACGAACCGGCGAAAATGTCGACATTTTTCAAAGCGACACATTCAGTTCCTTCAGAGGCTAATGGATTACGCTTATCTGTTACAGTGATTCGGAAGAAGTATCTCCTTTCAGGTATAAATGATATGGATTAGTTGATATAAAAATATAAAAATAAGTCAGTATGTTGCTTAAAACCAATTAATTAACAAAAAATGTTTCAAAGTAAAAATGTTTAAAAAAACAATTAACCAAATGGAAAAATCAGCTTCACGCTGTATCCCGCACAACACAAAGCACGTTAGGCAGAGGGAACCTAGTGTTAAGACACTCCGTTCTCCAAGTAATTAGTACTTATATATTTATTGAGGCCACAAGCGTTTGACTGTAAGTCAACTTGCGACAGGTTGTGATTGGTTGTCGATTTTCATTTGAGCTAAATTAAATCTAAAATATTTTCATTTTGGTCTGTCTGGTAAATAGGCAAAACGGCGTTGAGTTCCACCATCCAACACGCCTTACCTCCAGAATTTGGAAAGTAGAAAACGGAAGTGTCTTAATGAGCACGGGCTGTCTTAAAATCAAATTTACAGGTTCTCTTTGCTTTTCCTGCTGGTAAAAAAATAGGGGGTATATAATTTGTAGGGGTTTACACAATTGTTATATAGCGCTGGGTGTCACAGGTGGAAAATTATTTTATTATACAATGTGTTCGTTTGATAGGCGGCCGAGCGCTAAAAACGCTGACAATGAGAGATCAGATGAACGGCGCCGATGGGATAGGAATTTCTTCTTTTCAAAACACTTATTACTCTAACATGAAATAACTACTTGAGGTCAGTTGTGGCGCAGGGGCACAAAGTATGACTGTAAACGCGACTGATTGGCGGTTTGATCCCCAGTCGAGGAAATAAAATGCTTACTTAAATTTAAATAAATAAATCAGCTTCACGCTGTATCCCGCTCTCAGCAGGGTAGGCAGAGGGAACCTAGTGTTTTTTTTAGACACTTCGTTCCCCACTTTCTGCCGAATTCTGGAGGCATTGCGTGTTAAGTGGCCTCGACACGAGAGCGAAGAAATGGAAATATAAATACTTACTTAAATTTATATTTCTCCTTATTCGCTCTGGTGTCGAGGCAAAGCGCGGCGTTAAGTTCTGCCACTTAAAATAGACTTCGGCAATCTGCCACTCAAAATTCAACGAAAAATGAGGAACAGATTGTCTTAAGACTAGATTCAATCTGGCTACCCTGCTATGTGCGGAATACAAGCGTATAATATAAGCTAAATAAAAAGTATATGTAACAAATAGTCACCCTATAAAAATGGATTAAAAATAAGACGACATCAGTATTGCTCTAACTAAAATTCATGAAACGTATATTAAGTTCTCTTATCACAATAATATTAAGAACCGCTGAAAATCAACTAGCGTGAATTTTTTACACAAGCTTTTAGTAAAAGCGAACGTATTCCACCCTTTGTCTGTTAACAAGGTACCCAATAGGTACAGGTAGGTAGCTTGGTCCTATTCAATTAGGACCAGGCTACCTGAATGAATCCCCTAAAATCTGCTTTTGTGGGTAACAGAGGAAACTGAATTCTATTAATAGAGCTCTATTACCTGAAAGGATGGATTTATAAAAGTGTGGTCTAGACACGTGGATAATATTATTACCTCGTCAGTTTAAAGGTATCAAAGATTCTATGTTTTTTTTTCTTTTATCCCGTTTTTCTATTTTATAGACATCATGTATCAAAGAACAAACTATTTTATATTTTATTTGCTCACCGCAGCAAAATATATAATTAAGCCACGGGATACAGCAAGATGGTCACTTTTACTTTTAGTTGAGACACTCTGTCTCTTATTTTCCGCACAGTTTATCGAATCCACGACCATCAACCGATGGGCCGCTGCGCCATAAATATACTGGTACTTTATATAACCAGAGCGAGGAAAATAAATTTAAATGTTATATTATAAATAACATAATGAAGTAAAACCGTAAACAAAATTCTCACTAACTTATAACGACGCTAACTGTACTATTGAACCCCTCTGGCCGGAGTAATTTGAAGTAACAACCGGTCTCGAGAGCTCGTCAAATAGAAAATGGTGATTTTTGTTTAAAGATATACCTTGATGTTTAGTGTTTATTTTTGATATACATAAATATATTATATTACAAGCATGGGGAAAGCTAATTTAAAAAACTTCTGGGGCTAATTTAAAAACACGGGGTTCCTTAACGTGGACTTTTGTAATATCAGGGGGCGACTCCAACCTAAATGTCGTCCACCATGATCTGGACCTTGTTATTTGTGACGAAAACTTACGAGTGCCCGACCGAGTGACACAGACTATCTTCTGAATGCGACTACAAAATCCAGCTTTTATGCTTCATGCCGGGGTCGCTGTGTTCGCAAGGGAAGACATATACTTATTTAGAAAACGTATAAAAATTGTAACGCAGCGGGACTCGAACCCGCGCCTCCTGTATATCCTCCTAAATAAGTATTTTTCTTACCTAAGTGTGGAATAACACTTTAAAAAGTATTAAAAAAAATCCGAGTCTACACATGCCTGTACAAGTCCCATAGTGGTAAAGAAAAAACGGATCAACTCTTGGAGCACATGCAATCTTCGATATTCTCTAGCAGATCCCCTCCAATACTCGTACTTTCGTATGCCAAAAAAAGGCAGAGGGAACCTAGAGTTTCTTAACTCTAGGTTCACTATATTTAACGCAGATTACGTGTAGAGTGGCGAAAATTATCGCCGTATTTTTTTTTAACAAAATATTCGACTTAAAACTGGAAATTTTAGTTTAACACTGTTTGAAATTTATAAGAAGCAAAGAAAGAAAGCTGCTTTTATCATTGACATTATATATTTATTTTATTTAACATTTTATGTTGGATTTATTTGAAAATAGTGTTGAACTTATCCTGATATATTTGAAATTAGAGAAAAATGAGCTTTCCGAGCTGAAACCTCGATACTTCAGAGAAAATTTTCGCTTGCTACTACTTTTTACGCTAAAAGCATACAATTTTATCAGAATAAGTGCGGTTAAATTTCGCACAACTGTTGCAAAGAATAAAATATATATACTGCAGTTTGAAATTGTATTTTAATTAACCTGAGCATAGTAATAGTGGCCGCCGTTAAGCGTGACTCTTCTTGAGTGAATTTAACCTTTATTTCCATTTAACTAGAATGAGATCGTTTTAAAATATTTTAATATACATGTTTCTTTTTCTTGTCTTATAGCTTCCCGCTGTATCCCTTATGTAGCAAAACATGAAGAAGAAACATACTGGTATAACAATCCGTGCACTTTTGCCCAGTTTTTGAAATATAGCGAGTTACTGGCTCTTGTTTCAAGAGCCAGGAAATGTAAATCAATATAATTAATTCTTCCGAGTGGAAATCGAATGCACAACTGTAACCTTTAAAGTCAGACGTCACGCCGTTGTGCCACAACCATAAGCCATAATTTCACGTAAATATTTATATAAAATACTATATCCATATAAAACAAGCAAATATTAAATCATAAATCTATAAAATAGCTGCAGAAATACGATCAATTCCAATTAACGATTGCACCTGAGTTCCCGCTCTGGGATTATACAAGTTAGCGTTATTTTGTGTTTGATGTTATAGAAATAGTTTTAAATGATATTTTATTATATTGCTTTAAGCTTTCATTGATATTTTTTATTATGGATAAAAAAAAAGATAAGAATGGGATTTTAGAAATAAAAAAAAGTATATAGTAAAAAATTGGCGAAGTGCGAGTCAAATTCGGACAAGGAGGTAATGTCCATCGTCTGTATAAACGAAAAAAAAAATCATGTATGTTGTATGGTGGGAGCCCTTGTAAATATTTATTTTATTCCATTTTTTTATAGTATTGGTTTAAAAACACGTCTTCTGTGAAAATTTCCGCTGTCAGCTATCTCGGTTCATAAGCTTGGAGACCAACAGACAGACAGACAACGAAGTCTTAGTAATAGGTGCCCGTTCTACTCTTTGTATACGTACATAAAAAGGCGAGTGTTAAGGTCATTGAAGCGCAGCGGCAAAGAGTGATTGTCAATGCGACAATTATAAGTTCAATTACATCTCAATATAATGAGCTGTTTGCATTTCTTCGCTATATTTATAAAGTGTGAAAACAAAAGAAAAATTATATAAATGTCCCCGAATTTGAATAAAATCAAAAATGTAGTTTATGCTACCTTTTGATTGACATCTAAAGATGAAATGAAAATATGATGTTCATAGTAACAATGGTAGACCATTGTTCATATTAAATTCATATGAATATCATATTCATATTAAATTTCGCTATAGACTTGCTATTATACACTTTGACACAAAGTTATTTATATAATTATTTAAATATTTATTTTTATAAATAAAACGTTCTACTTCACTCTTAAACTTTGGTTAGGTGCCATTTGCACTCCATTTTATAAAGGAAATAATTTAAGAAAACAAAAATTATGCACATATTTTATTGAATGATTATATTAAATAGATAATGTATTTTATAGAACTGTATCTGGCTGTACAAATGATAGTTGTGGGTTTGATATCCACTCCGGAAAATTTATTGTTTCATTTCCCAGCTGGAAGACAAAGCGAGGCATTGATTTAAAAATTAGGTGGAAAATGGAAAACGGAGTATTTTAACACTAGGTAATGTGTGAGACAAAAAAAAACATCGTTACTATATCAACATTTACACAAAACCATCAATTATACCACTAACAAAAAAACCATAAGCACAACTTGTATGACACTGTACAAAAAAGAAAACTAAAGGACAGCTACAGCCGTACAGTGAATTTCTAAAATCCTGTAAATTCTGAACACAGGTAGAGGTACATCGCTCTCCCAATTAGCGGTTTCTGTCCGCATCGTGATTAACGAAGGCGGCTCCGACTAAAACGTATCTTTGGATGTGAATACGTCTATATATGTATATGAATGTATGTATGATTGACAGAATATTTGTAACCTAAACAAGACACCATCGTGGCACAGAAACATAGCGTCACACTGTAAGTGATCGTTGCTTATTCAATCTCTGCTGAAGGGAATAATTTGTTTTCATTTTCCCTCTCTTGCTTGTACGACTAAAAAGAAAATGTGGATTTTGCCACTCAACACGTCATATCTCCAAAATTGGGTGAAAGGTATGGAAGGAAGTGTCGTGTGTCATGTCTTCCTTCCCATTTGCAGCTTGACGCGGACCTTATAATAAAACTAGAAGTTGGGTTTTTTTATGGAAAAAGACAAGGCAAACCAGCGTATTTGTCACCTGACGGTAAGTGATCACTGCCGCCCACGACCCCGTGTAACACCAAAGGAGCTACAGGTGCGTTGACGGCCTTTAAAATGGAGATAGACGCGCTTCTTGAAAGTACCCAGTTCGTATTGACCTGGAAACACTGCCGCAGATAGGCCATTCCACAGATGAGTGGTGCGTGGAACACATTGTGGATTGCCTTAATCATCTTTTTGTGATGCTAAGAGATTTTTACGAGTGTAAAAATTTCTTAGCATAACAAAAAGATAATTGACGTCGTTGCGCTCAGTGTCAGATTGTAAGCGTGACAGTTGTAGGATCAATTATTCTATGAATAGAAAGAATTATTTCCATTCTCTCGCTCTTGTATGTATGGTAGAGCACTCAAAGCCAAATTCAGTTCCACCACCTAGCACGCAATCTACTTAAATGGAAAATGGAGAACGGAGTGTCCTGACACTAAACTCTTTTTGCCTACTATTTGCTATAAGGAAGATGCACCATATACTGAAAATTTGATTTTATATACTATTTCAGCATTGCTATTTACGTACATTGTGTTACTTCACGCTACATCCCGCATACAGCAGGATAGGCAGAGGGAACATGGAAATCTACAGTTACTCCATCCCCGTTAAAACATTTCCATTCCCCACTTTTTGCCGAATTTTGGACGCACTGCGTGTTGAGTGACAAAACTCAGTGCCGTGCCTAGCCTCGTTACCAGAGCTAAGAATTCAAAACATTAAAATTTTCATTCCATTCTATTATATAGTGAGAATTGAACCCACAACCATCGTCTTTACAGTGAGACGTTTGTGCCCCTAGGCCATGACAGCCCTAAATTTCACTCTAATTCTAATTCTGTTGTATATACAAGTATTAAATATTAGATAGAAAACATTAAATCACTATTGGCAATATCTTACAAAGTTACAGTGCAACGCCTCGACCGCTCCGCGTCCTGATTAACGAACAACTGCACCTGCTCCACCACCAGCTAAACCATTATTACATGTAAAACTAAAATCAGATATTTTTAACCATATTTTTTTAAATGACAAAGGATAGTAAAATATTTTTAGGAAACGTATAGAAATTTGAATGTACTCGTAGCAGGACTCGAATTCGCGTGTCTTGGAAACCATACGTTCTCATCGAGCTACGTTGAAATTCTTATTACTAGCAAATAACAATTCAAAAACACGGCGTTGAGTTCTGCCACTCAACACGCAATGCCTCCAGAATTCGGCAGAAAGTAGGGAACGGAGTGTCTCAACTTCCCTCTGCCTACCCTGCTGTGTGCGGGATACAGCGTGAAGCTGATTTGATTTTAACACTTCAAAAATATAAAAAAATAGAATATAGTAGAAAAATATGTGTGTGTTAGATAGTCTATTTATCTGAGAAGGCTATAGGCTATATATCACTTTAATCCTCTCATCTTTTTCATATTACTTTGACGACGGAAGCGAAGCCGCATATAGAAACATTTTATTTATAAAATCCTAAATCTGTAATATATTACCTGTATGTAATTTTACGAACATCTAAAGTCAGCCATGAGCTGTAAACGTCGATTTCGTCGCTAAGCTACCGCTGGATTGGCTTGATAAAATTAAGCTTTTAAGTAGAGCTTGTTTTGCTTCCGTAAAACAAATCTCATATGAACGATATTTGCTTTATCAAAATTTTGTTTTTATAATGACATAAGTTAAAGTTTTAGCTCATCCTTTAGTACTTTCTTAGTCTTGGAAAAGTTAATTAAAATTTATATTATGACAAAATAATATTCAAATCGATTTTTCCCTTATAACAAAGTAGGTAGAGGAAACCCGAATGCAAGATATTGTAGTCTGTCAATGCCGAGCTTTTTCTATCAAAGCAAAAAAATAGTATAATCATTCTTCCAAGCGGGGATCAAACTACTACTCGTCATGAGATACATTTTAAATTAAATTAAAGCATCACAAACATTAGATAAACATATTATATGTGTACAAAACACGCTTCAGCATCTGTCACGTTGTTGTAAATCGCACCAGTCCCCTTCGGCGCGCTGCTGTGTAAATGGACTGCAGACGGAAGTTAAACACGCGTCTGATACAAGTGAAGGTAAACCTACGACTAGACATTTTTTTTTACTTTATCCTCAATTTCCACCACTAAACACACAATATCTCAAAAATTCGGTGGTAAATGCGCAAGGGATTGCCTTACGAGCTCCTACACTGAGTACCATTAGACTGCCATGCAGGATTATATGCGAGATACAGCTTGAAGCAAAAAAAAATAAAGAAACTTATCGGGTTATGATAAAACATAATATGCTAACTGAATAATAAAAACAATATGATTAATTTCAAACATTATTTCAGGTCAATGTCTTTGGGTAACGGATACTTGCAAAATCACCCTACAGAGATACTAACAACATTAATAAGCTGTAACGAGCTATAGAATATAATATAAAATGAATACGTATGGCTTAGTGGCAAGAGTGCTTGGACGATTTTCATAACACGTGAGTTCAAACATCAAATTTAAACTTTTAAATTACTTGAATTAATATAACAAAAGTTAAATTGATATTTAAAAAAAAGGACATATTAATAATTGTCTTATAAAAATATTTTAAATAAAAACAAAATTTATTAGTTAACGCGTAGTTCTTACCACTGAATAAGCAAATTCAAATAAGAATTTCCATCTCCTGTGTCTGATGTCTACATCAGTTAGTCTAATATCATCAAAGGCTCTACATAGAGACGTGGATGTGGCTAATTTTATTTCAGCAGCTCTTTGGGTGAGCTTTGCCAATTATTTACGCTCAGTTTATACGATACAATGCAAAATTTAAATCCATTTACGGTCCAAAACTTTACTGTGAAATGTAAATTTTAATGAAATATCATCACAACTACTGAACTTATCCAGAGTAATATTTTATTTAGTTTGTTTAAGGCTATTTTATATCGATTTAACTGTGTTTATTAATATATTTTCTTTAAATTCAAACATGTGCCCCATTAGTGTAACAGAGTGGTAAGTCACTATGTTCTCTTCTAAAATCATTGCCTGATATTTTTTGTAATAAACATCACAATCTATACTGGTGGCCAACAAGTGAAAAAAAAAATTAAATAAATGTCCTCAATAAGAGACTAAACGGTGTTACAAAATCGAATAGCTATGAATCATCAAATAATAATAATTAATGGGCAAGTATCTGCCATTCGTATGCCACTCGATTTGAATTCCGATTGAACAGAGCAACCGTAGCCCTCGTAGCCTCTTTGATACCGCTGACCCGTTCGCAAATACTGATCATGTATGTAGGACACAATACCACATATACACGTGACACGCTCACTGAAGTAACACTGGAGGAGGTGCCATGACGTAAGTAATAATTTAGTGTCTGACTCTACACTCTATGTTTAAACTGTTAAGATTTACTTAGTTTCACACTTTACCTCTAGGGGCAGTTAGAGACAACGGAGCACTAAACCCTTTCACCTCATGCACTGTCATCGACCTTTATATATTTCATTTTCAGCTTCACTTTCTGCTGAATTTTCGAGTCATTGCGTGTTGAGTAGCTTTTGTCTTGGTACCAGAGAGAAGAAATTAAAATATTACCTAATAAAAAAATATTTCTACGAGTGAGAATCGAACAAACAACCGTCGCTCTACATCCACACGCTTGTGATATATCTTCTCTATTTATTTATTATTATCATTAAAATGTAAATTAATTTATCAGAATGTTATTCCGACAACAGGCAGAGTTAGATAGATTAAGTGAAAGTGGAAAAATATTAAAAAATAATAATTTGTGCTGACAAAAATATTCAATATTTTATAAAACACTGAATAAGGTAAGTTAAAGTTTGAGACTGTTTATTTGTATCTAATAAAGCTGGAATTATATTCCAAGCTAAATAAATAATTCTTCTGATACAAATATTTTCTTATCATAACATAATTATTATTTTAATTAAATGTTTTTTTTTATAAATCATGACACTCTATTTTTTTATTTTTATAACATAAAAAATGTGGATAGCTATTTTTATAATAACATTAAACTAAATAATAAGTTTATTTTATTTTTTATTAAACTAAATCAGACTAATATTAAATATCTGAAATAGAAGCACTTATTAGAAAAGCTCAATACATAAGCTTTTAAAGACTGATTTTTAATTGTAGTTGAACTTAATTATGTTTCCCACATTAGCAGGTGCGGTCGGTCTTGTTAATTACGACACTGTTTGTGGTCGAACTTAAAATGTATACCTAGCTCTTGAGGGAATACCGTACCTGTACAGATGAGACTAACGTTGAAAATTACAAATTTTATAGTAGCCATTAATTTAAATTTACACTACATCTTGAATATTATTTTTCTAGAGTATTCTTGTTTCTTTTCTTTCTTATTTTTGCTGTGGTTTATGGTTAGGTATTGTACTCCAATACAGTATTAAAGTACACATTTTATTTTATCATTGTAAGTATTTCTTTTAATTTTCGAACAAAAAAATAAGGTCACAGGTGGCGCAGAAGCACAAACGTGCGATTATAAACGCAACAGGTTATGGGTTCGATTATTACTAGAGGAAATGAAATATTTAATCCTCGCGCGGTGATGAGTTCTCCAGAATTAAGCTGATAAATTAATTTAGGTTGCGAGGTTCCCTCTGTTTATCCTGCTATGTGCGCACACAGTGTAAAGCTAAAAAAATAAAAATAGATAAATAATTTGTTTTTAAACATTTCCTCCTCCACCTTTGTAGTGTATTGCTTAACCAGATGTATTTTGTTTATAAAAAAATATAAATGTTCTTCTAAAACCCTGTAACATTCAGCTTTACATCCTCCGAGCCATAAAATGATAAAAAACAGCCCTATAAATTTTTCCAAATAATAAACTGCCACTAGATAAAACTCCATTAAAATTGGTTCAGTAATTTGCACTTTAGTAACAAAATTTCACATATCTAACCAACTATTAAAAATTCTATTCCACTACGATCGATACCCATACAGTGGTCTATATGAGATTAGCGGGGTATTAGATGAAATCCATCAGATTACAGCATCAGAGCGCTAATGCTAGTGCCAGGTGTGCTCGGTCTGATTAATTCCTGCATTCGTCGCGGTTCTAAACGCGGACGATTGCAAATTGCAAGTGTTTTAGTTAGTTTGTGGAATGTACCGAGTGCTATATAAGTAGAGATAATGTAGAGTATGGGATTAAATATTCACTTTTTGAATGAACTACTGAAATTAAGAGAATAATTAATTTATATTTATTAGTTAATACACCATTAGTATACAAGATTGTACATACAGTGTGTACATTTTCAATCATAAATTTAAATTATATTTCCGACTAGAAAAATAAACAATAATCCTTTTAACAATGTTATAATCAATTAATTAATATAGAAAAAAATATAAAGCTTAATGGCTTATCTGTGCAGCAGGTGTCCTAGCTGAGTATTAATCGTAGCAAATGTTGTGTTGATATTGCTAATGCAATCAAGATTTACTACCAGATGTAGTGCAGTTAGCAATATGAATATTTAAAAAGCGCACTGAAAATTTTGTAACACGTAGCGGTAATTTCTGACTGAAGACACAGAGGGTTGTCTGTTCAATTCCTTATTGGTGGAGAGAATTGCTTTAACCTGCTGCTCTAGTCTCGTAAATTGAGTGGTACGTGGGGGATGAATTATTTTTAACAGCACGAAGCAGCAGTGTATAAATAAATTTTAATAGTTGTATACGATATGTTATTGATAAGAAATGTAAATTACGCATATATTGCAATTTAAGAAAACACAAATCCCCCAGATAATATGTTTTTGTTTTTAACTATTGTACTTTGTCTGCACTTGCCCTAAACAAATCGCGTAAAGAAGGACAATTCACTCTTCCAATGGGAACCTGCAACCACCGTTTTACATTCAAATGGTGTTATTTTTGAACTGCGCCAAAATCACCTAATAATTTCTCTAAACACATTAACCATCCGAGACTGTCTGACCCCAAACTGTTTGCCAGAACGACGACCTCCCTTCACCTCATTATACTCACTTGGCGTTGACCCAGAAAAAATGCTTTAAACTATTTTCATTACACCAGGATCTCTTTGTTACATTCCCACAGAAGTACTGAAAATTTTATGTCATTCGGTGAAGGCTAACTCATAATAATGTTGTAAGGAATTTTAGTTCCGCAGGAGAGAAGGAGCACAACTGTGCTCCTTTGTCTTACTGTCCATAAACTCTATAGTTGTGGATTCAATTTCAATTTTAACAATTTTAAAACTTTCAACAAATTAATGAATTACAGTTTTTTTTCTTCTTTTAGATAATTTTATTGTATTTTATTGCAGTTAGTTAGAAGCTGGCTGGAAGATATTTTTTTTTGAAATAAGTTAGATGTGTCAACTATGGTTTTAATTTTATATTTTTCAATGTTTTATTTATAACAAAGAGTATGTAATATTTTAAAACTATACAAATTTTGGTTAATTTTGCGGATTTAGAATTGAAGATTGAGGATTTTCGATCAAAATTAAGGAACGAGAAATGAGGATAGAACATTAAAGATTAAGGGTTAGGGATCAAGGATTGATGATTACTGACAACGAATTACCGATTGCAAATTACAGATTACAAATGACAGATTGTGGCTTATTTAAATATTTTACTTTTTATAAACAAATATTAGCAATTATTTATATTCAAATAATAATAGTTTAATAAGCTATTAAAATAATATATTAACATTATTTCAGTGCTTAAAATGAACTTCCTTTTCCTTATTTAAGTAAGTACTTTACGTAATTATTTTGTTTCTTAACCAATGTCAAAGCTCCGACTTTAATTTGATGTGAACAAAGTTAATAAATAATAAACGAAATATTTAAGCGCTAAGTGTAATTATATGTAACATTCACTCAATACTATATAGTTTTAATAAAATAGCAGTTATCCAAAAATATTATATTGATCGTCGTAGCTCAGCAGCACAGCGTTTGACTGTAGATATGACAATCGTCGGCTCGTTTCGAACTCCGCCATTCAGCATGTAATCTCTCAATTTTTTTAAACTTCACGCTGTATTCCGCACACACCCAGCTGTGTGTACTACGCAGAGGTAACCTAGTGTAAATAAACTCCGTTTCCCACTATCCGCCGTATTCTGGAGGCATTGTGTGTTGAATGGCAGAACTCAACGCCGCGCTACGCCTCGATACCAGAGCAAAGAAATGAAAATATAAATTTAAACAAATATATCCATTTATTGAGTGGGGTATAATGTGGAACAGAAGGTTTTATTATTAAGTTCCCTGTGATATAGCGTGTTGCTAAGGAACGAAAATCTGACAATCTTCCAGCAAAAATGCAATGGAGAGAAAAGGAAGGGGTCTCATTTTTTCACTATCGAAATTTGTTTAGTAAAATACGTATACTTAATATTATAATATTATATATTTAATTACTTTTAGATGTTGTAATTAATGTAACGGTCATATATATTTAGTAAAACTTCGAATAACCTTCGACTAGTTATTTCTACATGTAATTACAATAGAAATGTACGCGGGCAGAATATTTTTTCCAGCTTCACTCTTTATTAATTGTGTACCTTGGTACATTTTAGTACCCGGGTAAAGGCTGGTATTAATTAGTTATTTTATCTTCCACTTTTAGTCCGGATTCAGATACAATCAATCTATAAAGATAAATTTAAAAATTATTTTGTTACTTAGTGACTGACTAAGTATAAAATAATTAATGATTTAGAACATTGACAATTTGCATATAGTTTCTATAGAGCGTGTAGGAGAGCACTAACAGAGGATTTATGAATATTCCTATACATAGGAAACAAGAAATTTAAAAAAAAACACTACAGGAGCTGATAACTACTATTATTGAACTAAAATAAGTAATTTTAGTATTATTTAAACTTCACATGAGAAATTACACAAATTCCAATATAACGTTTCATTATTAGACGTGAGTTCGTCAAAACTTTACATTCAGGTGCAAAATCAATAGTGACTTTGACAATTAATAGTTCATCTCACCGCGTTTTAGTAAATTGAATTAATTGGCTTCGAATAACTCCTTAGATGCTCTATTTTAGATGAGCATATCCAATTAAATTGAATTGTATTCAAAAATTTTACTACCGTTTTAGCCTGAGTTTACTTCGCATTGAGGATTTTTTTATTACTTAAAGCAGGATAGGCAGAAGTTACCTGATATCAAGTATCACCGTTTGTCGCTTTTTGGCCGTATTCAAAACATGCCATGTATGTTGAGTCTGTCTTACCAGAGCTAAGAAACACTAATAAGTACCAAAAGCACAATCTTCACTTTTACATATGTATATTAAAATATATAATACTCTTATGAATATGTTTACATAAATTTGTATAAACAAACAGTAATATATAAAAAAAGCAATGGCCAACTTTATGTAGGACATACATTTTAAGCAAGATTTTACAATATGTTACCAATAGAATACAATGTAAATACACCATGTACAATATACAACTAAAGCAATAAGAAAAAGTAAATTGAACTATTCAAATATAGCTCTAAACAAATACATATAAGGCCTATTTTCGCTCCACAATATTAGCATTGGATAAGTCATACAATAATGTAAGAGCTGTACGCTGATATATTTTGGAGTAACGCCAAAAGCATGCAGTGTGAAAATTCCGTATGAAATATATATATTTTTAGTGTCATAACATTTTGTACCGATGTGTTTTATGCACGACGATTTTGCCCCACTTTTCTTTCTCAAATGTCTGCACTCCCGTCGCTACAAATGACGTTAGAGGCGTGAACTCCGTGTGACATACATACATACGTACTGAATGAGAATGGCTTAAAACTTTTTTATTATATACATTTCTATATTACTACTTTGAACTGTACTTAAAATATTAAAAAAAAAATGCAGTTATAGAAATTTACGCAAACACACAGTTTAATTATAAGTAGTTCATAAAAGGGCGCACCTTTTCACGAACACACTGTCGGACGAACCAACAAGTCAAACAATATGCTGCTTTTATAAATATTTTAGTCACTCTTGTTACCCACAATCCAATTCTATTTAAAATTACAATATGTACCGATGTGTAAAGACACTCCGTTCTCCACATTCTGGCGAGTTCTGGAGGCATTGCGTGTTAAGTGACAGAACTCAACGCCGCTATGCCTCGACACCAGAGCAAAGAAATGACAATATAAATTTAAGTAAATATATCATCTCCTCGAGTAGGGATCGAACCCAAAGTCGGTTTTACATTATAAAAAATCGTACAAAAATACCTTAGAAAACCTTCCAATCAACCTCAACAGCTTTTCAATATACCAATTATACACATTCATATATGTACATATTTAGCCTTGATTAATAATTTATTGGTTCACCATAACCTTTGTTATTACGAGGAAAATTCGTATCCGATGTTGCCTTCATTATAATTGAGTGATTCATATTCAACTTTATGTCGGACAATAAATAACATGTATACCTAAATGTAAAAGTATCTAAAAAAAAATGAGGCCCTAGAAGAACTGCCCCTGACTGTAAACGCGACGGTTGTGGGTTTGGTTCCTACCGGGTGACATAATTATTATATTTAAATTAATTTTTAATTTCCCACTTTGGTCAAATGAAACGTCAACAACTCGCAATGGCTTAAATTTCTCCAGAAAACGGAAAATGGTTCTTGCCAGAGTGCAGGTTTGGTCCTGTCCTTACTTTAAATCAAAAAACCAAAATTTCTTTTAATATTTCCCCCTTAAAAAGATCTGCTTACAATTATAAATACCGAAACAAATTTAATAAAGTCATTTTGTGGCTTCGTATTGGAATTGAAAGAAATACCACTTTTCAATTATTATGAAGTTGACAGTCGTTGTTCGCGAAATTCGGTGATTTGAATTTGAATTAAGATTTTTAAAGAATGAAATAATTAAAAAATATGTCGCGTTGGGTTACTTTATAGTCAGGGTTTTTTTATGCTCTATGTATTCACTAGTGGGCACGCGCAGCTTCGCCCGCGTATTTGCAACCTTAGGGGTGACTTCTAAAAGAACCACGAAACACGTGTTCAATAAAATATTTTTAACAATATGAGTTTAAATTTTTATAAAAATCGGTTGCGATTTAAAGATTTTTGTGTATAAACTTTCAACATCTTATTTGAACGAACGGGGGTGAATTCTAAAAAACCATGAAACACGTGTTCAACGAAATGTTTTTGAGTCTGAATTTCAAACTTTATAAAAATCGGTACCGTTTTTATTTTTTTTCCATACAAACTTTCAACCCCAATTTCGTCCCTTTAGGGTTAACATTTTTCGAAATCCCTTTTTAGTGGATGTTCAGAATATGAAAATGAACATCTGTCCAAATTTCACGTTTCTACGCACAGCGGTTACGGCTGTACGTGCGTCTTACCTCAGTCAGTCAGTACATGTCCTTTTATATATATAGATAACATGGCAATCATAAAGAATCTAGTACTACCAATCTCCTTATTCAGTACAAATTCAAGAAATTGCTTCTTGAGTTGCAAATAATATTACTACGGCTTGTATGAATAGAGTAGCAAAACCTAAGTGTAAAAAACGAAACCCAAAAATACAAAATTTAATTCCCTGGAGTGTAAATTTATATCAATTCCGTTTACACAATCACGATTCAAAGGTTTTCCTCCAACTTTTAAGACATTGCGTATGGAATAGCATAACTGAACGCCGCATTTCGTTTTGTTAGCAGGAAATAAAAGTAATGAATTTCCCCGAATTCATAATATATTTTTTTTAGTAAAAAGATTTTTTTTTTTCAGGAAATTATGGTACCGTAGAGCTGTGTACATGGCTTGAATTTCAACTCGATATCTCCAAACGTTCCCAAGATAAAAGCTCTTGACAGACTGACAAATAGATAAACAGACGGACAACAACAAAGTGATCTTTAAGCATTCCTTAAAACGTACGAAACCCTGAAAATAAAAAAGCTTCGCGTTATATTCCGCACAAAGTAGGGTAGACAGAGGGACCCTATTGTTAAATATTACATTTACTATTTTTTCCGAATTCTAAAGGCATATGATATGCCTATTGACTAGTGGAACTCATCGCCACAGCTTACCTCGCTCGACACCAGAGCGAAAATATAAAAATATTAACTATTTCATTTCCACAAGCGGCGATCGAACCCACAACATTCGCGTTTACAGTTACATACTTGTGCCCCAACGCCACGATTGGCCTCAAAATAATATATTGCTCTTGATATTAAAAAATATATAAAACTGAAGTGAAGCTTTGAGCTTTCACAAGGTTAGAAACCTTGAAGTTTTTTGAATTTATATCTTTTTCATATATGTTTTATTAACACATTTTTTTCATTCACGTAACCTTCGTTGAATAAAGAGATGTAATATATACATATATAGGTAAAAACATAAGAATAAAAATTCTAATATTTATATGAACTACAAAAAGAAATTTACGCATACAAAAGACATACGTGTCATGACACTTTATATAAAAGGTAAAGTTATCACATTGAAAAGCAGAGAGATATCTCACTATTTTTAATTGCCTTCATTACGCAGATATATAAAAATGTAATTAATAATTTTAAAAAATACAAGAATATAATTTTAGAAAGAATACAACGTAATTTACATGGGACGGCCGCGGGCGACGCCCGCGTATTCGTAACATTGAAAGAAAAAAACAATTTGTAATTAAAAGATAACAAACTTTTGCCTCCTCTACATTAATTCCACTTGAAATCCAATTCTTAGATTGGAGAATTTAAAATGGCAACTGTAAAACACTGTTTTTTTAAGAAATTTCCAAATAAAATTTCATAATTTAAAAATACCACGGTCTTTTTCGTCGCCATCGTAGTGCATTGTGATTGTGCAATTTCTATGAATTACCCTGCTCTGGTAGACAAGATGCGGCGTTGAGCTCCGTCACTCAACACGCAGTATCATGAAAATAATTTTGGTAAATGTAGAACCTCTCTTGTTATGCGGAAAAAGTCCTGACGATTTTTTTAACTTCGATTGTAATGATAGACCGAGGATAGCTATTCTACCTAGTATTATGGCACTCTGCTCTCCACCTTCCGCTGAATTGTGGAGGCACTGCATCTATCTGCTTCATAGTGGCGGAACTCAACGCGCTTTACCGAAAACGTACACCAGAACGATGAAATAAACATATTAAATATTTAATTTCCCCGAATGGGAATCGAACCTACAACCCGTTTACAGTCACACGCTTGTAGCCTCGTTGTTTAAATAATCATAAATGAAATTTCCTAGAAGAGCTAGGCAATTTAATTCACGGTCCAGTACCAGTCCATCATTAATTTTAATAATTTATAAAGTCTAAGGCTATTCAGCGTGGCGGCTCGCGGCGTCCATGCCAGTGACACTCGTCCAAACTAAAACCAAACTTAGTTTGCTTGTTTTTATAATTTATAACAACGTGCCTCTGACATCTAATATTAAATATTTTTCTTGAAGCAAATTTCTATTATGATAGAAATATGCTTATAATAAGTAGATATTTTAACTATGTATATATACATATATGTTTTATTGAATATTTTCTTGTGAAAAATCTTCAACAAGTACCCTGCTCAGATGTAATATTTTGCAAAAAATAGAACATGTATTTTGTTATTGGGTAGGGTAGGGGCCTACCTCTCATTTCTGATCATTATAATTTTTAAAATTAGTCTGCCAGAAGAACGATCCTTCGTTCGTTTGGCACAATTATTATAATTATATAAAAATAAGTATTTTTAAATCAACAAAATCACAATTCCCTATAAAAGCAACTAACTAACCCAAAACATAAATATCGGATAAAATATTTCATAACCGTTACTGTCAGAAACAACATTATATCAATACATTTCACTTATAAAACAGCGTATCAAGAGCGACCGCTGCCAAAATACACATCATATGGGGGCAAAAGTGCAAAATTGCTTAAAATTTTCCACTATTTTTAACTACTGGAACAGGGTCAGGGTGCAATCGATTCGTATAAAACACAATTGAATTGAATTTTAGGCAGCAAAAGAATGTTATTTCGATGCCAAGACTGTTGGGAAGTCCAGAAGTTTTAGCCTTTCGATCTAGATCTTTGATGTTTTTGTGAAAATGCAAAGTCAGCGATATTGAATCTCAGTTTGTATAATATATTTTGTTTATTTAATATTCATTTAAGCAATACCCACTAAACAATCAATGCCTGCAGAAATCGGCGGAAGGTGGATAACGGAGTGTCTCTACACTAAGTTCCCAGGTTTCCTCTGCTTACCCTGTCATGTGCGGGATAGAGCGTGAAGTTAAAAATAATGTTTTCTTCAGATATGTCTAATTTGCTAGGAAATAGAACGCATAAACTATTCACATAACACTTGAACTCTGATATGCATTTTAAAGTAATATTTATTCAAAGTTTCTTTTTAATATACTGCATGAAGCACACTGGGAAGTTTACAGTGAGTTATAAAAGAGGCTTAGAGTAGTTCTAAGTAGAGTTTGAGCTTACAACAACATAGCATCTAACATGTTTATAACTTAGACTAGCTAGTTCAAGTTGCCATATTGTTGACTTCTTGTTGGAAACACTCGGTATTTGATGGTCTAGGGTGAAATAGATTATTGATATATTAGGTTTTTGTATCTTAGAATTGTCGTTTTTTATAGTTTCACCCTGTATCCTGAATAAATAAATATGGTAGGCAGAGGAAACCTAGTGATAAGCCACTCCGTTCTCCCAATATTCACCCAATTTTCTACATATTATTATTAAGTTTGTTATCAGAACGATACAGAAATATGAAAATAATTCATTCTACAGATTGAAAATCGAACCTACAACTATCATACTTACAGACAGACGCTTTATCGCTGCACCACGATCGATATAGTAAACCCACCCTAGAAAAAATATATTAATTAAGTCACGTCAGTATTACAACTCAAGTCAACACATGACAGTCTTTCGCTAAAATAGATCGATGAAACAAAAACAAAAAAGAAGCAAACACTATTGATTTATCACATTATCATAACACGACGCGACGCAAACTATAGAAAAAAGTCAAAGTTGATAAATTAACAATATAAATGATAAACTGACAATCTTGGAAAGCGAGGATCAAGTGGGAAGGGAAAAATATTTGTCAAAATTGAACCAAAGGGTCTATAACCATTTGTATACGTCATGGGAAGTTGTAGTGAACCGCAAAAATAAATTGGGTGGCGGCTTATGATTTAGCTTTAGTATAGATTCTATATAGGAATTGGAGTGCTGTAAATGACAGGGCTTGTTAAATAGATTTTTATTAAGAAAATATATTTTTTAATATGACTCCTTATTAAAGTAGTTCCAATTTTTTTTATTATAATTTTTTTTTTATTTGTCTTCTTTAAGTTGTCGCAGTATATTTAACGGGATTTGAATAATTAAAGTATTTGGTCAAGCTAAGATATACATGGTACTTCCTGCTCATTATGGCTTACAAAATATTTTTTTTATTAAGGGTCGGGAGTCGATCTCGCCTAGCGAGGGTTACATATCAATTTCTTTATGGTTGAAATGTGACTTAGAAAAGTTTAAGTTCGCGGGTGTATGCAATAGTTTCGTATTTCGATAAAAAAAATTAACTGCAAATATGAATAATAGTAATTGTAATATTTTTTTATGATTTAGTAGTATAAGTTAGTAAGTTAGTAAGTAAATACTTCCCTGAGGTAAATCGGCAAATTTCATACTAAATGCAATAAAAACGAGGTCTGATTCTATGATACATATATAAGCCTATAAGGGATCCGGTTTTTTTTTTAAGGTATCAAAAGGTTGAAAACTTTTACAGTTTTGTTATTTTTATTAACTAAGTTAATAAAAAATATTTTAGATAAATACTGCTCCTAATGAAAAGTAAAAACTAGAATAAACGATCACTATATTCTCCCTTTCTTACCATAGAATCTTAGAAAAAGTACCAATTACTTGTTTTTTTTAATTTGCTCAAGGTAACTCTGACCACATTCCCTATTAAATGGACTATCCTTATAATAAGCTAATTAACTCATTAACTTGATAATATTAGCATAAATGAAATGGATACCAAACAAAGTTGCAGGCAGAAACTAGTTTGTTGCATAAGTCTTGCATTGCACGTCAGTTATTTGTCAAAAGTTTGCCCCTACACTTAGAGGATCGTAAACTTCTCCACAGCTGCAAGGAAATATATTATATTTCAGAGTAAAATTTCTTACGTAAGTATATATTTTTTTCTTATGCCTTTATATTAATAACATGCTTAAGTTACAGTTAAGGTATTATTGGTTACCGTCATTGAAAGGAATGTATAAAAAATTCTATAAAATATTAAAATAAACAATTATATAATGTGGTTCACGCGATGGTTCAACCACTACTCGAGAACTTAAAATAATTTTCTTTTCCCTGTTCCAGCAGTGCCCGGCGACACGCAATATATCGAAATCGCGACGAAAACAGAGTAACTTGACATTAAAATTGAAAAAATAATATCAGTTTGTAAGTACATGTTTTTGTCATTTTTTAAATTTACTCACCCTTATAAGAATCCCCGATAAGTTCAAAACGTTCAACGTTCAAGTAAAAACTCTTAATCACGTAATACTTTACATAGCACTAATGCCATCTGATAGCGGGAGATAAACTTAGATTTAGGTTACCAAGTTGCTGAGAGCAGACTTAGTAGTTACTTTTGAAGCATGAACTCTATGTGCAATTTGTATTGAAACATGGATATATTCTTTTTAATATTTTCTTTAGATGTTTCGCCAAAAAACGTATGTGGTGGAAAATATGTATGGATGTTATTGTATTATTGTATATAGTTTTGTTTCGTAGTAAAAATAGCCAAGTTAAACTCTAAGTTTGAATTATATCCCTAGTCAACGCGGCAGCAGAACTCGGTACCCATATATATCTCCCATTCTTAACAATAATTTGAAGTTTTTAGATTTTTATCCTATGTATAATATGTATATGAGTGGGTCTACTATGGCCCTAAATGTATGAAGAGTAGTCATAAATGTATATATCGAGATAAAAAATCTCAACAGATCTGTGATGATATAAGAGTTTCGTTTTTACCTCCAAATTAAATTGCTGACTATTGATTTGGCAGCTATCAATACCAGGATATTCTCTGTGAGGACTGTCCCGTACAATTATTGGCAAACGTGCGATGCGAAGGTATTTGCGAATTCACAGGCAGAAGCAGAAGCGTAGTTCCGTAACACGAGAGCGTTTTAAATCTCCAGTCCCCACCATCACGGACCATTAGACGCGTTTAGCTCGGGATTGCAGCAAATTGCTCGGAGCGCTCGCTTAGTGCTGCTACTTATTCTTTTTAGCCGACTTCGAAAAATGCATCCTTTTAGCTACAGTTCTAGAAATCAAGATTTTTTTTCAGCAAAATTAGCTTGGAATGGATTGTGGATTATGATAATTTGAGCGATATAATAGTGATCTTAAGAAATATAAGCCTGCGTGGCGTGGTGGCACAGCGTCTTTTGCCTGTCTCGTCTTTTGGGTTCGATCCGATTTGAGAGACTGAATTATTTTTATTTTCTTGCTTTAATCTGTTAAGGAAACAAACCGTAACGTAGATTGCACCACTCAACATGCAATATCTGTTAATTTGAGTGGAGAGAAGGAATCGGAGTTTTAGAGTGACTTTCGGTAGACCAAACTTTCATCAAGACTAAAATGTTCGACTGAATGTGATTAATTTAGTAGCCGTGGTTATAAGTTCAATTTCACTACAGTCCACTTTACATTCTCCACTTTTTATCTTTATTTTCTGCTTCAAGCTGTATTTCGCACACAGCAGGGTATGCCGAAGGAACCTAGTGTTAAGATACTCCGTTTTCCACCGAACTTTGGAGGCATTTCGTATTCTATGGTGGAACTCAACGTCGCGCTTTACCTCGACACCAGAGCGAAGAAATGAAATTATAAATTTAAATAAATATTTCATTTCGTCGAGTGGGGATCGAACTCAAAACCAGTTGTGTGCCTGTAAGCACACGTTTTGCCCCTGCACCACATCTGGCCACAAATTATTTTCATTTTTTCGCTCTGATAAGAATCTTCTTGTTACACAAATATGCAATGACTAACAATTTGGAAGGAAAGTGGGAAAGCAGTGTTTTAAAATTAGTTTACTTCGGCTTACTCTTTTTTCATTTAACAAATACAGTTATTAATTGTATGATAAAAATTCTTATACCGTTACCTGTCTTAGATATTAAGATGTGATTTTGTCCAAATACAAACAAACACATGCAACAATTTTTCATTAAGTTATAGAACAGTCTATTGATCAAAAATTTCAATCAAGTCCTTTAACTACCTATACATTCTAAAATCAAAATATTCACACTCAATTAGGCATGGCAAACACTTTTGAATTACCAAGTTACATAGAAGTTATATTTAAATAGTGTCAATTATAGTAGGACACTACCACCAGCTCGGAAAACAGCAGAAGGAAGCTGCTGAAAAGAGCAGAGAAGAGAAGAGAAGAGGAGAGATTTATTTCATTACAATTTATCATATTAAAATTTCCCATCAAACCAAATTGACTAGCATTCGAGTAATAACATTAAAACACATCATATAACATAACAGAGCGTGGAACAAGTGAGAGGAGGGAGGGAGGAGGAGGGGGCTTGCAAGAACTAATATACGCGCAGGTAATAATTTACGTAGTCGTTACGCTGTACATCGGCGCGCGGTCGTAAACACTTTTTATTGAGTTGTTCTCTTAACGCCGATGAATATTAAAGCTCCTGGAATAACCTACACTTATTGAATTTTAAAATACTCATAGCTGTAGAGTGTTTTTTGTATTATTCATTTAAAATCTTCATGGCACAGGGGCATACCGTAAACGCGACGGGTATGGGTTCGATTTCCACTGGAGAGTGAGGTATTTTCATGTCCTCGCTTTTGTAATATAACAGCGTGAACCTAAAAAATCTTATTACATATAAGAGTGGTCGTGGCGCAGTGAGATGATGTGTAACTGTAAAAACGATGGTTACGGATTCAGTTTTCACAGGGCTCATAATGATATAATAGACTGGTAACAAAACACGGCTTCATTCACTTGGGGAAATATTCAAAATAATAGTTATAGTCCGCTGATACACAAATTACCTAGTGTGAGACTGTGATAGAATGAATTGCCCATTGCGGTGTATAAACTAGATTTCACTTGGGGCTTCGCCCACGTATTCATATGGATATAACTAGGATTTGACATAACATATTCTAGATTCCTGAGGTTCCTCTAGTCGCTGGTAAAGTCTTCATCGAAATAATTAAGTTGATTTAGTAAAGCCTCCTACCTAACATAAAAAGAAATTTTCAATACAAACAAGTAGTTTTTGAGGTTAGGGTGAACAAGCAAGCAAACTCTCCAGACTCATGATTCTAGTATAGAAGTATACATTTTAATTCGGGGGAAAAAATGAATTATTTAATATTTTACAACCTACAAGTTATAGAAGGCGTAAAAAGCTGTCAAGGAAATTATGCACAAACCCTTGTAAGTCACCTAGTAATTTGCATAATCGCTTTATTAGAAAATTGGCGCTTACAAAAGATTTTGTCTCTTGGTCAAGATTGTTCTTGTATAAAATTACTAAAATAACATTTTTATCAGTTACCTTTTGCTCATAGATTTTTTTTATCTACAATTTTACTATCATATGTTGTTCTTAACAAATAGTTAGTAATAGTAGTATATTGTAATAATTTAAGCATTTTAATAGATCTAATGAATTCTTTTTTTTTCATTCTTTCTTTTTTTTATTTCTTCAGCGTACTAACCGCAGCGGAGTGTCTTAACAAACTTGTGTTGAGGCATTGTGTGTGTGAGTGGTAGACATCAACGCCGCGCTTTGCTTCGACACTAGAGAGAAGAAATGGAAATATATATTTAAGTAAATAGTTTATTTCTGCGATTGGGGATTGAAAACACAAGCAGTCGCGTTTACAATCACTTTGTGCCCTTGTGCAACGACAACGACTGGCCTCAAATTTTAAATAAGATATTTATTTCACTTTTTAATTAAATTATATTGTTATCCAGAAATATTTAAACATAGTCTTTTCAGTCTTCTAGTTTTCCATAATACATATATTATTCCGTTCCGTTGCAAACAGACTCCGGTTTAGCTTAAAATTGCTGTAAATGAGACTACGTGAGTAATTAGTGTGTGTAATAACTCACTAACGACTCGCCTGTGTTGTTCGTGTAATGGTGTGTTTAAGACTGTCATGGCACAGGCGTGTGACTGTAAACGCAACAAGTTGTGGGTTCGATTCCCACGCGTGGAGATGAAATATTAAAATTTTCATTACCTCACTCTGGTTCATTTCTTCGAGGTAAAGCGCGGCGTTGAGCTCCGCCACTCAACATACCAAGCGGCGGCAAGTGGGCAACGGAAGAGTCTTGATCAAAACGGAATGTTTTAAAATTAGGTTCCCTTTGCAAATATGCTGCTATTTGCAGGATACATTTGCAGGATGCATGAAAATTATAATCCATAATTCCCTAAAATTATATCTGAATATTTTATTTGATAATTTCTTTGACATATATAAAATAGTATAATTAGAAACTTATGTGAAAGTATAATTTAAGCGAATATTTAAAATGCATTTACAGAAAATGTATTTACTACTATTTGTAAATTATGATACAGGCAAATATATTTAGGATAATATTTTTTTTGTTTCACATTGTAACCCTTTTATAGCAAGAGCCAATTTTCAAGACGTAGCGGATGAGTGCTGAAACGCTACCAGAGTAAAATTCCTATCAATATGTTATTCCCTCGGGTGGAAATGAAACCCATAACCTTCGTTTCAACAGTCAGATGGTGTGTACCACCATAATCATATTTGTGTATATATATACACATAAACCTTTACATGACCTTGCGATGACTGATGCAGAAAGATGTTATAGAAACATAGCCGATTACAAGTATCTAATAAGTTAAATGGAAATTTACTTTTATTTAATTTATAACTTGTAATGAGAAATTAAAATCACCCGTTCCCTTTCGAAGGAGCCTAATTAATCAGGTGTTAATTAACCTCGGTGCTTTTAATTACTGTCCTCTTCAGGGATGCGTAGCGTTTAAATTATTTATGTTCCTCTACAAGAAGTATACGTATGTATATGTTTTATATGAAGTAACTGATAACGTAATCAAGCAGCTCTGATTATAAATGAAGAGCAATTTAAAATTACAGAAATATTGACATAATTCAAAATTAATGGAGACATCAAGCCGAAGTGGTGCAGTTTCAGTGTCTGACTGTAAACGCGATGGTGATGAGTACGATTCTCGGAAATGTTTTAATTTTCTCGCTTGAACAAAGCGCGACATTAAGTCTAGCCACTCAAAACGCACTGTCTCTTAAATCGCCTAACGAAGTATTCTTAATATTGCATTCCCTCTGCCTATCTTACTGTGTCTGGGATATAGCGTAGACTCTATTACGAAAAAAATCTTTATTTTTACTTTCGAATTACGGCTGAATACGATGGTCGTATATGCGTCTCACTTTGAAGAATATTTTACTACTATGACACATACTATATTGCCCATTCAGTAACATAGAGTAAAGTCAGTAATATGACAAAAATTGGAAAAGATGGTATTTTATCAGATTATCATATCACAAATTGATATGAATCTATAATATACATTATATGTAAAGAGTAAATTATAAATACCATAAAGTTAGAATGTATTACCAGTGTTATACATTAACCAGCTTGTGTATATTATAGATTACTAAATTTCTCTTTATATCACATTTAAAGAAAAACATTAAATGTGTTATAACTATACTATAACCGTTGTACTCGTAGGATTATCGCCACAGTGCTTGATAGTTAACGCGAGCGTCGTGGATTCAATTCCCTCTGCGGGGAATGAATTATTTTCGTTTCCTCTTTCCGGAATTGATAAGGGATACAGCGTGAAAATAAAAAAAAACTATACCCTTAAACTAATTTTAAACATTTTTATGTAACTCTGAGCATATAGAAGCCTTTTTAAATTGACTTTCGTACTTGTTTGTCGTGTCTACGAGTCAGAGAAAAACTTTAGTAATTAGAACATTTTATTTTATTTGTAATATACTTTTTAATAAAAATGTAATCGAATTTTATGAGTCTTTTGATAGATTTTAAATTAACTAATATTTGATCAAGACATCATTGTGAAAGAAATATACTGATTAAATATTAAAATAAAGAAAAATAGATACTTACAACTACTACTGAAATAATTAGTTGGTGTGGATTGTGGAGACATTCAAAGGAATTTACAGTTTCTCACCCTACAAGGCGATCGCCACCCGCACAATAACTTCTTCGAATTGCCTTATAGAATGTCTATTAACAATCATATCAACTTCGTCACTAGGTATAATATTTTACAAAATTTTCCAACACTGACCCACTGTCAAAGCGTAAACAATTTAAATTCGAAACGAGGTTCCGCAGAATAGTTACGTTCTATTTATTTTGCTCTAAAATAATTGTTCATTCTGCGTAAATATGCGGCGGGCGGGAAATTGATTGCATAGATTGAATTCCGATTGGAAATTATTTACAGCTTCCGCTTGTTTGCAAATGTTGTTCGTTAGAGCTCCAGTACAACCAAATTATTTGAATGTAACCCCCAACCACTAATATTTAATTAAATTTCAAACGATTTTAGCACGATTTCTGACGTCTTGACTAAATTAATTTGTTTTGGAAGTACGTTTGTAAATTATATTGATAAAATGTCGTGGCCGTTGAACGTCTAACTGTAAAACGCGATGATTGTGTATATTCATCACTCAATATCACAAAAATTTGGTGGTCTTTCACTCCTTCGAAACAAAAGAGGATGATCTCTATACTCGGTTACTCCGCTAAGCGGAGAGAAGAGTGAATCTACTTTTTTTTTATGTTTATATGATACAAACACATAAAAGTAGCATTATTCCAACACAAAACAGTCCAGCCGTAGTTTACATTAATTCATTTCGTTTACAGCGCGGTGTTTAAATTATAACGTAAACAGTATAGTAGCAGAGACGCAGTCTCGAGAACGTCGCGTCCAATGCAAGCGATCCTGTTTACGCTACAAGTGTAGTTAAGGTATTAAATCCAGTTATTTGTATAAGAGATGATGTCATTTATAAGGAAAATAATATTTTTCAATTGAGTTTTCTTGTCATTGATTTATTTTTTCCGGGTCATAATGTAATGGGTCTGTCTGTATATGTAATGGTTGTCAGTTTAATATTTTGGTAGAATGATAAAACATATGTATTTTCATTTTAATAAACGGCTAAGAGTTTCGTCACTCAACACGTAATATCTTTAAGGCGAAAAGAGTAGTGTTTTAACATAGGTTTCTCTCTGTCTTCATAGAGCATGCAGGAACGTGAAGACACCGTTACCCATTTAGCTTAGAGTTTCATCACTCAACACGCAATATCTTTAAGGCGAAAAGAGTAGTGTTTTAACATAGGTTTCTCTGTCTTCATAGTGCATGCAGGAACGTTAAGACACCGTTACCCATTTGCCGTCTTATATTCGAGACAAGTTACGAGAGCAGGAAAATGCAAATATAATTCACACATACATACATTTCTTTTTCTTTTTTTTTAGCTTGACGCTGTAACCCGCATGTAACAGGATAAGAACAGAGAGTCTAGTGTTAAGATGTTCCACTCTTCACGCTGCCCTCTCGCCTTGACACCAAGAAAACATATGAAAATATTTAAAAAAATATTTCCTTAATTGTTGAATGGGAAACGAACCCACAACCGGTTTATGTTTACAGTCAAACGCTTGTGCCCCTATGCCACGACTGGCCTCCACATACATACACATACATATATAGGATCATGAGCAATGCTACATTCTCCTCTACACATTGGCATGTAAAATGGAAATACCACCTCTGGAGGCACTGGAATAATATTCATACAAACAAATATTACTAACATACATTATGCTAACATGTACTAACGAAAATCATATGAACCAAGAATCTTACATAAAGTTTTTTTATTTATTATTTATCTTATAATATATGCACGATACATAGTAAACAGTGGAATAACAACTTTATTGGGTTCAAAACACATTTCGATATTTTTTCCACTCGCCTACAGCAAGCCGCACTGAATTTAAAAATAGTCGCTTTGATAGCTTGTGCACCTGTACGTCGTACTGTACGTCGCGTCGCACTGTACAGCGTACAGGTACATGTATGTGCACTCCTGCATGTGCTTCAGCGTACACTGTGCTTTATTAAGTGTATAATATTTTAGCGGTTTTTTGAACGTTGCACTTTACAGAGCATCGGTAGTGTTAGAAATTATTTACTTTTAGTTAAAGTAAATATTGCATTATTTGTATTTGTTTGTGTTTATATTAGATTTTTTTTTTTACAAAATTAGTGACGAAAGTAAAAAATAGGTAGAGAAATGGTAAAAAGAGCTATGACAGAAAAGACACAGCTTCGAGAACACAGTATTGATGAAACTGGAGAATAGATCACGTAAAACGTAGGGACTCCGTAAGTGCTGATTGAAGACTGTGGAATAAATTTTATCAAAACATTGCACATTGTGTAATAGAATGTGTGTAGCATTGTAGCGCTACTTTCACTCTGGCTATCACGCAAGGGATAAATATAAAATTAGCTACACGCTTTATCCCGCACACAGCAGGGTAGGCAGAGAGAACCTAGTGTTAAGACACTCCGTTCCCCACTTTCTGCCGAATTTTGGAGGCATTGCGTGTTGAGTGGCAGAACTCAACGCCGCGCTTTGCCTCGACACCAGAGCGAAGAAATGAAAATATAAATTTAAGTAAATATTTCATCTCCTCGAGTGGGGATCGAACCCACAACCAGTCGGTTTTACAGTCACACTATGTACCACTGCGCCACGACTGGCCTCAGGGATAAATATATTTAGATAATTAAGGCGAAGCATTGTAATATATCTCACAGTATACAAGATAGTTTTAGATTCGATCCCCACCCCCATTATCAAAGAGAAATAATTAAAATTCTCATTACGTTCGAAATAACTCTGACCGTAGATACAAGTATTTCATTGAAACGTTTAACGTGCTATAATATAATCTCTAGCATTACTCGATAAATGGACTATCCAGTACAAAAATATTTTTTCAACCCAAACTCTCCTAGTTTGGATTGAAAAAATATAATAATGAAATAAGCTTGTTTAACCAAACATATATTTCGTTTTTCTTTTCCCTTTCCAGTGTTAAAGTAGTATTGCCACCTTAAACACCTTCAAAAATCGACTATACCTAAACTATTTTAATTAGTATAGAAATTTTCACACGGCAAATATTTATATTCAAAATTGATCAGAACTCAGCTCATATTATTTGGTAATAACTAACACTCCATATTTTGTAATGGTCCTATTGAATTACCATATGTTAGTACTAATTATATGTTATTGAAATTAGTTTATATAGCAATATGTTTAGTTAAAGCGTTTTAAAACGTTATACATAATTTATAAACATTAATTGGATTTATATGGTGGCGTTTTACTATTTAATATGTCTCAAAAATTGGGCGGAAGGTAGGGGACAAATTTTCTTAACACTGAGATACGCGTAAAACAAAAAAATAAAAAACATATGTATAAACATATAAATATGTTGACTGACTAAATGGAAAGTGTGGAAAGGAGTCTTAACTTTAGTGTTAATATAGATTCTATCCTTTAAGCGAAATTAGAAAACAATATCTTCTATCTTCCAAAATGCTAAAGATGAGTATGAGTAAGCCTAAAGTTCACTTGCCTTCCACAATTTAAACTTTGGCGTTAAAAGTCAAAATATGCAAATACTAATTATTTTGTGAGAGCTGAAGAAATTAACACAAAGTTTAATCTGTTAAAAGACAATGTCTACATAATGTTTGAAAATTGCGGAACTTACCGCCTCGTGGTGCCGGTTATCGCAGCAAATAAATGAAAACATTCAATATCATTATTACATTATGCCCCCGAGTGGGACTCGAACCCACAATAACGTGCGTTTATATAATACACAAAAGTCTATTAATTTATTCCTTTTTGTCACAGACTGTTCCGGTCCGGAATTTTTACAAATAAATCCCTAAAGATTCGTTACAAAGAGTTTCATTTGCATCTTGTCGGTGATGGAGATCCCTAAGACAGGGTTACTAAATGAGCGATTATTTCTTTTATAATATACGAAGTAATTATATCGTTATATAAGAATATGCAGGATTGTTTTAATTTGATCGTGACTGAGTGACGTCACTGAGTTTTGCCCCTTAGTACGAAATGTCTATTTATTCTGGCGGAGAGCGGAGACACTCCTGGTTTTAATTAACTTTGCTTACCTTGCAAAGCAAAAAGTGTAAAGCTTTTTACATGTAATCAAAACAAACTGCGTGTCCGTTTGAAAAAGTACTTCACTTCATATAATTTATAGGAATAATTATACCTTTTGGATTTGAACTGATAGCTACTAATACAAAAGTTACGTTGCTATATATAAACAAATATCTTTTTTTACGTTTATCCTACAGTTTACCTTTTTTACTATTCGGTGAAGTTCGTGGCCACGCTGTTCTTTCCGTCAGATTTATTAAGGCAATTAAACTTGGCGTAAGTTGACAGTTTTTTTCTTTGTTTCGGACACTTTAATGAGCGTCCAAAGCAGTTTGTATTAAATTCTGGCCATCCAATAACGACTGTACTGACCTGCTTTGAATATATTACCTAACAAGCTCATACAAAAGTTGGTACGTTTATCTATTTAGAAGTGACATTTGAATATTTATATTTTTCAGATTTTTTTATTATATATATATATAGTATTATTGTATTAAAAATAGGTGTACACCTATGTGCCTACAGTACTGCTAATATTTATCCATCCCCCATTTTAACAGACACAAAGACAACGTAATTGCTCACTTTTTATAATTCTGTACTTTTTAAGGAAAAAAGGAACTCTTACTTAAGAATACTCTCTGTGTGTGTCTGTTTGTCTGTCTGTCAAGAGCCTTTTTCTCAGATCTTCCATGTTAATTCAAGTTTCAAATTTTTATCAGAACTGCCGAGATCCGAGTCCTACTGATGTTTCAATAAGTACAATTATGTGGGTGTTTGGTAACAAAAACTATTAATATTTTTTAGGATTCTGACCTTTAAAGGAAAAAATTAACCCTTATAAGATCACTTTGCCCATCCGTCTATCTGTCTATCTGTCTGTCAAGAGCCTTTATCTCAGGAATGCTTGGATATATCGACTTGAAATTCACCAAACAAACCATAAATACTCACGTCTACGGTCCGTAAAAATCGTATTTCTACATTTAGTGAAAAAAAAGATAGTGGTTTATATCGCTAGAAACGCGTATTTCGACTCTACAAAGGAAATCAAAATTAATAATAATCGTGCGGAACACTCGGAACCTGATTCGCGCTTGTCGAGATTTTTTTTTTCTTGGAAACTAGAATTCGATTCCGACGTCATACTCGCTCCACCTGTTGCCGTGCTTTTTTGCCTTCTTGTATTGAAATGTACTGTAAAGAGAGAAAAATATAAAGGTTAAATATAAGATTTCATTTCTTCGCTCTAGTGTCGAGGCGAAGCACGGTATTGAGTTCCGCCACTCACACACACAATGCCTCCAGAACTCGGCGAAAAGTGGGGAACGGAGTGTCTTAATACTAGGTTCCATCTAGACAGATGTGTCTGCTGTGTTCAGGATACAGCGTGAGGCTGATTTATTTTTAAATTTATTTTTAAAATATAAGAATTATATTAGAAACCCTTGAATCAAAGACAAAAGCAAACTTAGTAAGAAAAAATCTAAGAACCAACAAAGTCCACGTTATCGGGGCTTACCTGAAACCTGAAAGTTCTCAAGTAAATTCAATTACAGAGGGTATAAAAGCTTAATTTTAAGGCAAGCCTGACCAAGGTCCTATTTGATAAGTGTTCGCCCGAACTTGTTCAATTGACAAGTCAGCACCTCGTTACGATCGGAATTCCATTTCTCTTGGAATATTGGAAAATACAAATTCTGAATGTCTTAGAAGGTATCACCAGACGATATGTACTTTTTATCCCTTTTTTTATTTTCGCGTACTTTACATTTGCCTGGAAGAATTTGAAGAGAGAACAAAGCGATAAGCAACGCATTTCTCCTTTTTTTACTTATACAATACTTTGGTTTTAGGGTTCCGTACCTTAATTAGTAAGTATGTAGTTCATTTTAAAAAAAATGAGTGCAAAATTAAGTTTATTAAATCATATAAGTTGTAATTACCCTTTACCTACAATCCTGAAATTAATACTTAAGCGTCGGTGGGCGAGTCCGATTTGCATTTAATTGGTTTTATTTTTCTTCACACGGGATCTCACAAATAGCAGCATAGACTAGTGTTAAGACACCATGTTTTCAAAGGTCTATCGTTATTTTGTGCACTTAATTTTTCTTTATAAATCTTTTTTTACTATCCTCTAATTAATAAATTTTTTTATTCATTACGTATTATCTTCATGATAACTTTTATCACTTTTTTTTTTGCTAATTAGTAATTTTGTAAGGTTTTTTTTTTAAATAGAATATCTAGAAAAAGATCTCTTGAATGAGAGATTTTCATAACGTCTGAAAGACCACGTCCTCTACAAGCCCTAAACAATCTCCAACAAACTTCCCTCTCAGCTCCAACCTCTCTCGAATCAAAAAGTTACAAGTGCGTAATCCGCTTACTTTACATAATCAAATAAATTATGCAACTCCTTTATTTTAACTCTTAACTAGTCCGAAGTCTTGGCCTTTGCAGTCATTTTTGATAAAATATTTATCCTTTTTTAAGCAATTGTGATAGAATTAGTGTCAAACTATTTTGGATTGGAATTCCGTTAGAGTTTACATAGATTTTTTTTCAGCTTTACGCTTTATAACGCACATAGCAGGGCAAGCACAGGGAACTTGGGAACCTAGTGCTTAGATATTTCGTTCCCATCAAGACTTTTCTGTTTCCCACTTTTCATTGAATTCTGGGAGTATTGCGTGTTGAGTGGAACTCAACGCGCTTTGCCTAGTCATCAGAGAGAAATTACAATATTAAACATTTCATTTCCTGGAGTGGGAATCGAACCCTCAATGTATTGCCTTGTACCCAGTCTTGTACAGAATCAACCCTTAATTATAATAGTCTACATACATTATCAAAATTCTGTATATAAAATATCCAAATTCTAACTAAATAATTCAAAAAAACGGATTTCTATCAAAAATTACCGATGCAAATGCAATTCAAACATTGAACAGAACTGAACTGAACAGTTTATCTTCGTTTCTGAATATTTTGTGCGATGTCAATAAGGTTAACTTTATTGATGATGCTCTATGCGAGATACGGTGCGGGTGGGAAGATATATTATGTGATGTACACAGAAAGGGTAACTTGGGGACGGAGAACCTATTAGTATATATTTTTAAACATTTTAGGAGATTGTTTTTATATGTATATATATATAGAGAATAATTGTTTTTATATATATAAATATATATGTGATCCCCGCAATGTCTCCGTAATTCGGCGGAAAGAGGGGAACAGAGGGATACAGCGTGAAGCTTAATAATAAAAATATACAACTAACTTATGTATATCTGAAGTCGGTGGTTGTACGTTTATCAATTATTAATTTATATTATTATTTGTAAATATTTTCTTTCTATACTACACAATACGAGATCTTAGTACACCATATCGCGAGCACGAAATAAATCTAACCTATATTCACGTGAAACTTTGTTACCCTGAAACATTGCAGTGGAGCTTAACATTTCGAAAACTAACTTTTTTAATAACACGAGTATGGAAGTGTTGACAGCAACTCAAAGCCGATATAAAACTTGGTTTTGTAATATTTTTGTAAAACATTTGTAATTTTATGGATTACAGCATATTTTTGTGGTATTTACTTGGCATCGTGGCTCAGTAGCGCAGCGTTGGAATTTATCATGACGGTTGTGGGTATGACTTCCACTCGTAGGAACTAGTTATTTTCATTTTTCGCTGTGATAATAATGATATTATTACCCAAACACACTCAACAATCTCGAAAATTAGGCGGTAAATGAGGCCAACATTTCAAATAAACGGCCAACACAAAAAAGAACAAGAAAAAATATATCGACGCGCCTTCAGAAGTCACTCAAGTGCGAAATCTTGGGGAGCGGCGATACATAAACATGTGAAGATTAAAGACGCATTACAGTAAGCTTTGGTCGATTTCAAAATATTGGTTTTTACCGCAAATGGTTGACCCGTCGTGTGTTTTTCTTTTATCTTAAAAAGCAAATCGCTAAGTATTTTAGCTTCAGAGATAAACTTAACGAAAAGTGAACAGTAAAGGTAATTTACAACAGTACAACTATATAGAATTAACATATTTTTCTTTACTCTTCGTAAAGAGAACTTAGTTTTAATTTTATAAGCTGAAGAAATTTTTTAGGTGAACACTCGAAATCTCCGAAACTATAAATTTATATTAAAAAATAAGTAATAAAAAAAAATTAGCTTCACGATGTATCCCGCACACAGCAGGGTAGGCAGAGGGAACCCAGTCTTAAGACACTCCGTTCCCCACTTTCTGCCGAATTTTTTAGGCATTGCGTGTTAAGTGGCAGAACTCAACGCCGCGCTTTGCCTCGACACCAGAGCGAAGAAATGGAAATATAAGTAAATGTTTCATCTCCTCGAGTGGGGATCGAACCCACAACCAGTCGGTTTTACAGTCACACTTCGTGCCGCTGCGCCACGACTGGCCTCAGTAATATTACATTCCATCAATATTTTCGATGTAACCCATTGTAATGTGTAAAACACAACTTTTAATTGATATATAGCTCTATTTGGTCACGCGGATAAAATTGTAGAAGCTAAGCTGTAAAAGCTAGTTAAATGTATCATAGCGGAGGCCGTCGTACGTCGTACGTAGTACTGTGAATACGATTCCCGCTTGGGGGAATGAAATATTTAATATTTTTATTTCCTCACTCTTGAGACGCAACATTGAATCCCGTCACTCAACACGCAATGCCTCAAAGATGCCGCAACGGAAAGGGGGCAGCTGAGATATCTTAACACGAACGAAATATTTTAACATTGAGTTTCCAGGCGCCCTCTACCTATCCTGCTGTGCGGGATACAACGTGATGCTGAAAAAAGTAAATTGTTACAAAAAATAAGAAAAAGTCAAAGTAATAGTTGAGTATCAAACGGTATTTAGTTTGCTACGAGTTTCTTTTCTTCACTTGTTCAAGCTCAAAGGCCGTGGATAAAATAAAACTGAGATTCCGTTCGTTTAATTTAAAGTTTCTTTAGTATGATGTTAAGTATCTGTTACATTAATTTATTTAAGACGTTAGATATCTGTTTTCTTATAAAAGTAATTTAGCTTACTCCGTTATTGCACAGTGGCAAGTATTTAACAGTACAAGAAAGGTCGTGGATTTATTTTTTAATATGCTCTTATTATTTCGACCTATATAACCATATAATAAAATTTAAGAAACTGAATTTAACCTATTTTTTAATAATTGTATCAACATGAAACTTAGAAGTGATACGCTTTGGTGACAACACAATATGGCAAAGTCAATGATACCATTCATTGAGCTGGTTTGATATAATCAATGATACAATGCCATACACGCTGGTCAAATGGAAGTCAAAATCACATCAAAGTTCCTTATCAACTAAGGAATTGCATGTCAACGGGAAGTATAATTTATAAAAATTGACAAACTTAAGTTTGTGAATGTATACGGGGTGTATACAATTTTTTTAAGAAACGAACTACAATTATAAATTTGTATTTTGTTTCTATGAAATATCTATAAATTTTCTTTATTTGTACTGTAAATTTTGAACATATTATAAAAACAAATATTTTATAAATAAAAAAATCGTATCATTGTAGCAATTGTTGAAAAATAATAAATAATCGCCTTTTTTCATTTCCTGTTGATAGAATATGATGTCTTTTAACTAATATAAAAAAAATCACAAAACCTCTTTTATAATACATTTACTCGGCACGTGTTTTAAATAATGTTGTAATATTATACATGATACAAATCCCTTTATTCCTTTATTCTCTAAGGATGGATATTTTAAAAGGAAGCCGACATGACGTGACTGCGAAACGTATGGAAGAATATTTAATAATACATTTTGTGATGATTCATGGAAAGTACTGTCACTTTGTATGAACACACCGAAGAAATTAAATACGCAGTTTAAATATATTAGGGAAAATAAAATGAGACTAACTTGAGATTCGCTTTTTTTTAACCAACGTTGCTAGCGTTATATTTTGCTTTTGTGAGTGAAGCAAGCGTGTCTTGTATTAATATCACTTAGTTAACGTCTTACAACCCACAATTGGGATTCCATTCCATCAAGGAATCGCTCATCACACAGTAACGGAGTTCTTCAATACAAAAATCAACTATTTCCAGTAAGAACTAAAAAAAATACTCCAACTATCTCAAATCATTCCCAGCCAGCGGAATTTAATAACTTTCGCAGTTTCATACTTTTGGAGCTAAACACAATAAAACGTGAAGTTGAGTGCCTCACATCGGAGCTCGATCGACAAGTAATGAAAAAGAGGTATAAAATGGTTCTCTCTCATGGAGTGTCCGAGCAAAAAGGAGAAAATATTAGTAAAAGGTTCACCGGCTTAGTTTCTGAGCAACTTGGACTTACCAAATTTTTCTTCTGCAAGCGACTGCCTCCGTTTGGGTCACTATTTCGATAAGCCTGTTATTGTGAAGTTTTGTAACATTTCTGCACGTAATATAGTGTGATTTGCCAAAACGAAGCTCAAAGACGACGAGACGAGAGAGTTTCTGACTACGAGTAGACATGAAACTTTTATGGCGGCAAGGCAGTGATTTGGCATTAGCAATTGTGGATCTTAGGGCATCATTACAACCTACAGAACGAGATATCGCTTTGAATGTAAGTCGGATCTCAGTGCGAGATCTCCTCCACAAAGATCGGTAGTCCCCAAAAATGTAAAAGGTGTACCCGCGAAACGAATAGGTTATGTTGCAGATAATAATATTAATTACTATATACATATATGTTTTAAGTTATAAGTGTTACCATTTTACTATCATTGAATATTTCAAAAAAATAAAATCAGCTTCACGCTGTATCCCGCAAGAGCATTGTAGGCAGAGGGAACCTACTGTCAAGACACTCCGTTCCCACTTTCTGCCGAATTGTGGAGGCATTGCGTGTTGAGTGGCAGAACTCTTGCCAGACGATAATGCTTAGTAATTGTATTTGGGTAGCGGAAATTTGTAAAAGTCTCCCTACAGGGATGCTAACAACATAAATAAGTTGTAACAAGCGTATAAAAATTTCGACGTGATGAGAATGTATGGCTTAATGGTCGGAGCGCCTGGTCGATTTCCAGGAGGCGCGGGTTCGAGTCTTAATACGTTCAAATTTTTATACGTTTTCTAAATAAGTATTTTACTTTTATCAGTTAGGTTAGATCTATGTAAAAATTCAGGAAAAATTTAAATTAAAAACGTCGGGATTATAATATTTTCTTTTTCATAACAAAACGAAATCCAGACAAACCAGTTTTTATTTCTGTTACTTTAATAAATTATAATATAATACAAAATATATAGATTTTTTTCTTATAAACGTGACAAAAAAAACTTTAAATTGCTAGGGAACTTTTAGTTTACCTCAGTCATTTTCTAATATTTTTTTTAAAGTTCTTCTTAATCGTCAACACTTTGAAGATTATCTTCTTCCAATAATTTCTCTTTGTCAGTCAGCTTGTCGGCAATTGCTAGTACAGCCTTGCTTTTAATTTTTTGTAGATACTAGTTACTCTTACTATCGTGGACTCATAATTCAAAAAACAATCCCCATTTCCCATTTTCCATGCATGCATAATTCAATAAAAATCATAAGAAAGGTCAACACCTACGTTGTTAATCAATAGGAAACTGTGACTATTATGAAATATTGCACGTGGGAACGACAACTTCTCTCGCGCGTTCAAGGGCAATATACAATTCAGGAGGATACACAAAAGTGCAAAGCAATGTGAAAAACCAAATGTACCTGGATGTTTTTACACCTCTCAGAGATCGCTTATAGCGATAAGGCCGCCTGCTGTACATCTAATCCTTATTTACGTTTGTATGTTGTTTTTCTTTTTGTATTTTATGTGTGTAATAAAGTATTTATTATTATTATTGTTTCTCCTTCATAATTATTGGACTCAAAAGAACCCGGTCTTTTGGAAGGCTTGCGTGGGGACACAGGTCCAACACGTAGAGTCCCCTTAGAGAACATACAAATATTTTACTGTGACGCATCAGCCGGGATCCATCTCTGGGTAACCACAGGTAATTGCCCAGATATGATCACCGGTTAATACTATGGAAATTGTGGAAATCTAAACTAGGACTATGGAATGGAATTTGGATGGACTGGCTACAGGGTTATTGAGTGAGACTAACTATTATTATTATTAAATCTTACGACATTATGCACTACATATCGATAATGTACAACATTCAATATAATAGTCGATAGAAAAGCTCGCACTTGGTCTATAAGCTCGAGTGAAGCAAAGGCGGGCTGCTAGATTCAATATAAATTCTTTACAAAGCTCTTAAATCTTACACGAAATACTTCGGTATAAACTTATCTATAAATGGGGTGAAGATTCCATGCGAAGCGGACAGGTAAATGTCGAGGTTTTTATTAATATGTCAGTTCTTTATGGTGTAACTGATTTATTTGTTTTTAACTTATATCCGATGTACATACTTTTACAATGGGTCAGGTAAGGAAATTATAGGAAATCGAATCATGACTGATCGACATACTCAGATCTGATTCTCTCATCTTCTCCAGCATTAAAAACTAACAAATCAACAAAACAATAGTGGAATAACTTCTATAATGAAACTTTACATTAATAATATATAAAATCACAATTAAATCGGAATAAAATTCAAAAAGTAAGAGCAGAGAAGACAAAAAGACAACAGATGTTCGTGGTAAGCTGAAACTAAACATAACATAAACCTAAAAACGTAACCTTTTTTTCTTGAGAAACCCTTTGAAGAAATTGACGCATTGCGTGTGAAGCGGCGGAACTCAATTAATTAATAAATATACCAAACAAGCAACCTGCTCGCGGCTTTGCTCGCTGAAACAACGCTATTATTAATGTAATAAACCATAAATAAAATCACAATTCGATTCACTCGAGTTTTATATATGACTGAAGTATACTTGTAGAGATTAATAATATGAAAAAATATTTTTTTAACAAAAAAAAAACAGAATCAAATAATAAACTAAAAAGTTAAAAATAAATTTGCTTAACATAAAGTAAAACGTACTTTGGTTTTGTTAAACAAAAATGATTAAAGAAAGGTTTTAGAATTTTGAAGTCGGTGTCAAATAAAATAAATAGGCTTAGTAATTTTTGATATTAATAAGTATTATTAAATTAAGTAATATTTGATATAGTAGTAAGGGTTGTCGTAGCATTAACTTGACGCCAAGAATGAAAAATACTTATTTAGAAAAAGTAGCGGGACTTGAACCCACTAATCTCGCGATCCTAAGTGCCTGGTCGGTTTCCAGACGTCGCCTAAACGGTTTCTAAATGAGTCTTTTTCTTTAATTATTTTTGTTTAATAAAAATGATTTTTTTTTTTCATCTTTCCCTGCTGTGTGCGGGACACTCACACACACAGAAAATATAAATGTAAATAAATATTTGATTTCCTCGAGTGGGGATCGAACTCACAACAAGTCGATTTTACGCTTACTAGCCACGCAAAGTACATTTTACTTTATGTTAAGTAAATTTATTTTTTACTTTTTAATTTATTGTTTGAAGTTGGTTTTTTTAAATTATTGTTATATGTGTAGATCTCCTATGCCTTTCATAAAAAAACTTAATCATTACTTACAGTCAGACGTTGTTGTCCTTCGATGGCTGTAATATTTTTTGTTAAAATCTGTTTTATCTTCTTCCCCTAAATGGGGATCAAGCCCACAACCAAATAACTTTATTTACGAAAAATACATGTGTATAGTCTCTTCAAAGCAGCTTTCTTAGCAGTAGGTAGTATCGTAGCAACATTATCTAACAAAACATTAGCAAGTCACTAAATGTTCGGCGAGTTCATAGATAATTACTTTCGAATGGACCCCACTATATACATACTTAAAAGACAATGAATTGCCGTCATGGACTATTTATTAAATAAAAATAAATAAATTAGCTTCACGCTATATCCCGCACACAGCAGGGTAGGCAGAACCTAGTGTTAAGACACTCCGTTCCCCACTTTCTGCCGAATTTTGGAGGCATTGCGTATTGAGTGGATGAACTCAACGCCGCGCTTAGCCTCGACACCAGAGCGAAGGGAAAAGGAAAGTCATGAACACGGAGTGTCTTAACAATAAGGTACTAGGTGTAAATATCACCGCCGTCCTCGACCCCGTGCAACACCAGAGGAGCTATGGGTGCAATGCCGGCTTTTAAGATATAAGGACATAAACGCGCATTTTGAAGGTACTCAATACGTCACTACCTAGAAACACTGCCGCATGTGAATAATTCCACAGTCGATGGGTTCGCGTGGAAGGAAATCGCACAGTAGTGGAGTGAGCATCCTGATGATATGGATGGTATTTGAGTTTATATCTGCTACTTAAACTAGGCTTATAACTAGACAAAATTGTAACTTTATCATATGTGTATAAAAAGTATCAATACTAACTACTAAATCTATTCAAAATAAACATTGGACGAAGGAAACCAAAACCATAGATAGAGGAGAAAAAGTCTTAACGAGACTTCGCGACCTCATTCGGTTCCCGCATTTGGCAGGCGTCGAGGAGTTTTAAAACAAAGCCTAAATGAAAGTAGGGCAGCAAAAACTCATTATCTAATTCAACCCGCGCGATTCAAGTCCATATTGCGGAGTAGGAAGGTCCATACAAAGTGCACGGAAACCACCACTTGTATTACGCCATCGTGAAAATATTATGCTTTGCGTTATTTTTCATATACTCCCATACAGAATGTGGATATTACGTTACATGTTAACTTTATGCGTCTTTTGTTTATAGTTGGGAAGAAAAGACCTAGTGTCAAGACACTCCCTTTTAGATTAGTAAGTGTTAGTTTTGGAGATTAGCGAGTTTAACCAAGTAAACTCTTTAGCTTTATTATAAATTGAGCAAAAACTTTGTAACAATTTTTTATATATAATTTATACCCATTGGTTATAGTTGTAGTGTGTAGTGAATTACCCTATATTTGACAATACATACTTTTGTATAAGGTTATATACACGTTGCTATGGAAACGCAAAGGTGTTGTTCCGCTGGACGCGTTAGTTGATTCTTTAGATTGTATGAATATTCGTATAATATGATAGTATATTAGGTAGTAACTAATACATCTAAATGAAAGTGTGAACATAATAAGGATATATAAATGCGTGACGTCAGTGGTTTATCCAAACAACTTTTCACTCGGGACGGATTAGGAAGTATTTTATTAAGAGCTTACGACTTACTTGTTGCCTTATTAAAAGCTTTTAGATGTTTGCACATTGACGTGCGTGCGATACGATATTGAAGTTATGGTGGGTGCTGTGGAATTGAGCTTTTTCTGTTTTTGTGGTAGAAAAAGTTTTGTCTTTATGTAAAAAAGTTTTTATAAGTATGACAGAAATATATAATTTTGAATTCTTTGCTGCTCAAAATTGCTTGTTTTTATTCTTGTCTATAATTGAAAATTATAAAAATTTATGCAATTTTTTTTCTATGTTCAATAATATAATACATACGAATCGTACCACAACCGTTTAGTTGAAAAATCCTTATTTTCATTTCTATATCAATAGAGAAATATTAGCATTTTAATTATGAGCTATACATATTTTTACATATCAATTCCAATTATATATTTTGTAAGAATTTTGGTTCAATTTGAGAAGACAATTTCAGTTTTTCTACAAATGTTCCTCCAAAGAAGCCCTTTGAGATATCACGTACAAAGAAAACTACATAGTTCGGGAACGCTACTCAACGAGCATCGCTAGCGCCACGCACCACACAATTTTACCTTACTTAAGAATTATTACATGACGTTCATTTAAATTTTCATATTTCTATTGAATAAATTATTTATTCACACCGCATTATTTATTGGTTAGAACGCTTGGTAGTTTTCTTAAAATGTATTATTCGATTTTTTCTTAAGTCAACAAAGTGGAAAGAGTGCCCTTTCTCTAAGTTTTTCTTTATCTTATAATAATAGTTGGAAAATAAAATGAATCTAACTTAGGCAAAGGGTACCTGGGAACCTAGTGCTAAAACACTCCGTCTCCCCATAAGACACTTCCGTTGCCCACTTTCCCCCAAAATTTGGATGTAACTCAACAAAGAAATGAAAATGTAAAATCAGGTTAGGATTCAAACCCACGACCAGCCCTGCACGACGACTAGCCTAGAAATAATCTAATCTTAAGCCTATTTAAAATTCAGATAAAAGCTTAAAATCGTATCGATCTTTGTAAAGGTTCATTTGATTATAATTTATTAGATTTTTTGACTTGCAATAAAAATTTTATATATACTTAAAGACAATGAAATAGATAATAATAATGTAATGGCAAAGTGAGTTATAAAAATTTTTTTTTAATTTCTTCGTTCTGGTAACAAGATAAAACGTTGCGATGAATTCCGCCACTCAACACACAATATCTCAAAAATGAAGCAGTACCCTGCTATAATCGGAAAATAGCGTAAAGTTAAAAAAGAAGAAAGATCAGATATAATATTAAAAAAAAATGGTATCGTTCATCGTATCTTATAAAGGTTCCCCATAAATCCTATACAAACCAGATTGATAGATGTTGTAAACAACGTTCAGGTAAAACAATAAACTTTGTACCCACATGTCACTACAGCTTACGATTTAGGTGCGAATAATTTATAAGTACAGGGCTTTTTATGGGACGCAAGCTTTAACAAGAATGTGAGAAGGGGAGATCAACGAGGGTAAAGTTTTTTCAATAATTAAGTTAGTATTGCATGTGTTTCAGAAGAAGTATTTTCGTAAGATTATTATTATTTATGTTTTAGTTTTATAAAAGCTTTTTAATTGGAAATTGGACCATGTATAAAGGGAGAAATTAAGATATTTTGATACGTTGTCATTTTGTCAAGTGGAGATCAAAGGCAATATTCCAACGTCAGATTCTTTTACATTTATACGATGGGCACACGTAGTGACTACTACAATTCTCCCCCTAGAAAAGTACGGCATTAGCTTAGTATTTGTATTAAATAAATAGCAATTAAAGGAAGAGAACAAGAAGGTAGGATATTTGACACGTTATGTCGGTTCGCCACGGAAATACTACATTTAGTGTAGATAAAGCGATTCCACATTATAAATACATCTTCATCAGGATTTCAGGACGCGTCCAAAATATGTAGATTCCTTAATGATGTTTTTCTACAAGAGCGAGTGATAAATGATTTTGAGGAAAAAGGCACTACTATTCCGGACGTATGGAAATAAACTCTGAAAATTCATTTGCAAGAGAAATGTTTTAAACCTAAATGCTTTACCGTCTTTTGGAAATAAAAATGCTTCACGTATTATCTTGCATATAACAGAGGAAGCAGAGGGAACCTAGGCACTTTTTGTCAGTGTCTGCCTTCCGACCCAAGCTACTCCACATTGTATCCTCGGTGGTTATTTCTTTGGCTCTCATCTCACATTACCACACCCAGCAATCGCCCCCTTGAGATTCCAGGAGTAGTCAACTCTACGAACATACATAGCAATGAACTTCCTTCAGATAACACATTCTTAGGCCGTCAGATATGTGACCATGCTATCTCATAATTGCAATTATACTAATCTAAAATCGAACCTGTAACAATCATAGTTAAATACATATATCCAACGTACATCCTATATAATGTAACAAAATGAATAAACATATTTGTGTTTAAACAAATTCCATTAACAAGTGAGCTTAATGTCGGGTGAAGATAAAAGGCAATGAAACGTTACGAGCTCGTTTAGACTTAGTCTGGCTTGTTATCATTTTATGTTTATTGTTATAGCGCAGTTAGCTGACGGCCGACCTGATATGTCTGAAGTTCAAACATTAATAATTAATTATAAATTGTTGTGTGGATGTAAAAAACCATGAAGACGATGAGACTTGGCAGGGTAAGCAGAAAGAAGTTAGTATAAGACATCTTATTAATGGTTTCGTATTAATGGTTTAATACGCGCCGTTAAGAATAAGGTGTTACAGAGATCTAAGAGAGAACTCTTCTTACTCTAATATATGTGGGATACAACGTAAAGCTAAATCAAATTCTTAACTAATATCCGAGCTGCTAGTAAATCAAGTTGGTGAACTACAAGAGTTGGCACAAAAATATCGGACGCACATTAGCTCAGTATTTACGTCCCTTGACGACATTATTTGGCACCGAGATTTTCCTTTCTTAAATCAATTTTTATGCTTAGGTTTTGGTAAATAAAGCCTCCGGCTCTTAATCTATTCCAGTTGGATAGCAATCATAAATATTTAATAAATTTATATTATAATCGAGATGTTCAATCTCGATTCAGTTGAAAAATATACGATTCTAAACGACGCTTATAGAACTTCCGAACGTTTATATTGAGTTTATCTATCTTGGTTGCAAAAGTCGATTTTGGTTTTTGTCATTCTGTATATAATACCTCCAACATTGACGGAAAATGGAAGCAGAGTTGAGTATTTACTTGGTTGACTGTATAGCAATATCATGAGTAATGTTAATCTTTAATTATTTTTTCACTATATAATTAAGTTTTTACTTGTATACAGTCCTATATGCAATAACTAACATAATTTTAAACCTAAACCACTGCGTAAACATAATAGAGCTTCTATTTGCGTAATAGAAAACAGAATAGACCCAAAACGAACAAATCATTTTTCTTATGAAGACTATCCCTATGTGGAGGGTCCGGATATAAATGAAGGTGCTGTTTTTGCCACTCGTAGGAAATACGTTTGATATGATTTATGAACTGGCGACCCTCTCGGTTCCTCAAATTTAGGACTAAATACTGACTTAAGTCTGTTTTTTTTGGTGAAATGTATAAATTATAGTAGAATTTACTTTTAATTTATGATGTTCCAAAAATTTTTGGCTTGAAATATCAGAAATTAAAAGAATTAAAAATCAAGTATAAATATGTATTTTTAAAGGTATTTAAAATTGTTAAATTTATCGGACGAAAGTAACGTGGTATAAACTTATTCAATGTTTCAGTATGGAGTGATAAATTCAAAACAGGTAAATAGGTTTACATAAGTTCTCTGTCTGCTTACCATACAGTGTACTTTTATTATTATTTTTTTACACTATATTCTGCATATAGCACGGTCGACAGGGGTGACCTTCATCCGCATATTAAGACTTTAAGAATTTTTCAGGATATTACGTTTTGAACGAAGGAAAAAAATAATTAATTGCAATCAGAATCGAATCCCCTACCAACGCGTTTGCTCTGTGATGATAATTATATATATGCATAAGAAATACTTAGTCATCACACAACTTGAATATAAATATGTATAAGCCCACTTGTTTTCGTCGTAAGGACGACTATGATTTATGACGTAACGACAGGACGTTAATAGAGTCGGGCGTCGATAATCTCCACGGAGGAGCGTCTTTGACACTTTGCAGTCGGAATTCTATTAATCTTAGATACCGTTATAAATACACCGAGTAATATTCAATTGGATTGAAACCAAACTATCCCGGGATTTAGTTGTTTAAATTATATTTAGATTGAATTTCGTAGTTTAGTTTAAGATTTATTATATTTTGATTATAATGGCAGTATGAAATATTAAACAACCATTGATAAAAAAACTGTCACTATACGAAAAAAATAGTTTTACAAAGAGCATTTTTTTTGCAAAAACCTGTCGCTGTAACTTTGCTTTAAATATATCGGTAGAATGCGATAGTGTCGTACTGCATTATCGACAACGTTGATACGATCGGTTAAGACAAACCGCCATTTTTTTATTCATGACTGTGAAGCTAACGAAAATGGTTTCATCTAGTATATTCCATAGTGAGAATATCTAGTTAAGGGCTATTTAAATTGACCATAGTTCCTAAGTACGAATTAATTTTATAACAAATACCGGTACGTGTCGTGTGCTACAATATATTATTTTGTAGACATTGACTTTTTGTATTTAGTGTAACTTTTCGAGTTATAAAATTATAAGTACTTGAATCAATAATTGATTCAGACTGCCATTATTTCTTAAGTGTCGTTCTTGTAGTAAGTAAAACAGAGGCTTTGTATTCTTTTGGGACAATTTACAGGCATCTTTATTCATTGGGATATTTTAACATATTTTGTTTTGGTTATTTTAATAATTTAATTCTTCTAAAATCAATTAGGCAATAATCATACTAAAAAGGTTCGTTTATCTACATTAGTAATTACACATGATATATTTTAGTGACATGAGTAATTTGACCAAAATAGAATTTGCATTTTCACAGACTTAAAATGTCCCTACAAAATTAATTTGTGAATAAGCAAAGTGAAGATTATTTTTTGAAAGACTATTTGAGAGACACAAACGATAATAAAGAAAGAATTTAGGCTGAACTTCGTTCATTTAGAAAGAAAGCGCAAGTAACACGTCATCAGATGAGTGAGTTAACTCGCAATGAAGAAGGCGTTAACCAGAATGCAAATATACTAGTAATTAATTGCATTTTTTTACTTGTTGTAAATAAAATAAATCTTGTTGTGTTTTATTATTATAAATTGGTTTAGCAGGGACAGTTTTATGTGGGTGAAAATTACGTCCAAATGAACAAATTCATGAAAGAAAAAATTCTAGGTCCACTACATCCAGTCATGCATTTCCACGTGAATTTTACTTGCTTCTGATGTTGACCCAAGTAACTTACCATTAAAACCATCTTCTGCAAACTGTCAATGATTAAACTCATTTTCTTCAGATTCATCATCGAGCAATTCTCCGTTTAGTTCTTTTTCCTCGCCAAGTTTTCATTATCTTCGAGTACTTCTGATTGTTTTTTTGTCAGAAATATAGATGAAGATAACAAGTAACAACTTCTAAAGCTTTTATATAAATAAATTTAAATAAATAAATAATAAATGTAACTACGCACAATTTTAATAGTAAAAAATATATAATTTTAACTCCTATTTTCAATACGACAGACTACAGAAAATTTTAATAGATATCTCTTGTGTAGACAAATAAGCCTATAGAACTACTTATAACATATTGTATCAACAAATACAACAGAAGGTCCCCACAGACAGATGTGTTCACAGCATCCGCCGCAGCCTCTGACCGCAATCTTTGTTATCTCAGGGTTAACCTCTTAACGGACATTTACTGCTATATTATTGATTCTAATTGTACCTATACTGTAACAGTTCAAAAGGAAAAGGTTGAATGTGGATGATATATAGATAGATTACTTTAAAACTATATGGGCAGATGTTAGTAAAATGAATACGAAAAAATTATAAATACAAATTTTAGAATAGTCTACTGGTTGTAGTGGTGGCGGTGGACTTTTTTATAATATTAGCTTCTTATTTTGAATATACGTTATTTTGACCCTCTATTCTCAGCCAATTTGCCTAAAATTACATTGGATCCAATAAAAAAATACACAATACAACGTTTTCATATCATAAACCGATGTAAACGTGCATGGAATGAACACTAGGAGAAGGAGAATATATTTTTAAGTGTAGGTTTTTAGTTTTTTACGTTTGTTATTATTTTAATGTTTGTTAATTTACATGTTTTTCCGCTGTGGGATACGCAAAGACAATTTTATGTTAGGACTATCCATTTTCCAGATATTGCCAGCTGTGGCGGAGCCTAACACTGCTCTTTCTCTTAACTAGATAAATATTTTCCTAAATCAGAACAAAATCTACAACTATAATAGGGACAATCAAATCTTTTCGGTTACGTTACTATAATATTTTATTATATTATTACTTAAAAAAAATATAGGGTTGGGTTCCACAATTTCACGAAGAAAAGAAATTATTTGTATGATAGATGACTCATCTGATCCCTATTCCTTAACTTAAATATACCTACAGCAGTATGAATATAGCATTTTCGAAATCGAAGATTGGAAAATTTGTGTTTTAGCTTAACTCAAACATCTTAAAATACTGTTTCAAAAAGATTTGCATTCTATTATGTATTCGCGCATCATCATCATCATCGTCAGTTTTCTCTTAATTTTAATGTAAGTTAACTTAAACTAAAAGAACAAAGCTCTTGGTATGCAAGTCTGATATGGTCTTGTTAGTGGTTGCTGATCAGATCGTTAGCTTCCTTCCTATTCTTATATTACAATGGCTCTACGAAATATCACAAAGCGAATGACAGACTTTTTTCTATATAAAAAACTCCTAACGAACTAAAAGTTGAGAATCTCTCTGTAATACGAATCAACCACCTCTCAATTTAAATGCAGATCTCATCGGGTTTCATTTTATTACAGGTTTTTTATCCTTGATAAGATAAAAGTTGGTTATCTGATTTAAAACTCTTGATTAGATTGCCTTCGATCGATATTTGGTGTGTTCGTTAAATATATTAAGACAGTATATAGATGAGTTATTATATCTTTTCATTCTTCCAGTTTTCAAGAGAAATATTTACTTTTAAAAACAGTTAGAGTTGGAGGTTATTGTGGCACAGAGACACAAGGGTTGCGCCTGTAACGCGGTTGTGGGTTCGATCCCCACTCAATAGAATTAATTATTATTCCTTAATGTTTCTCTTCTTTCTGTCAATTTCTTCGCTCTGGCATCAAGGCAAAAGACTGGCGCCACCGCCACTCAACACACAATACTTCGAAAAATTCACCGAAAAATGGGAAATGGAGTGCCTTAACACTAGATTTCTTCTGCCTCTCCTGCTGTAAGCGAGTCGAATTTAATTCATTCAAAACCGTATTTAAAGTAATTTGAGTACTTTGTTCTTGCTATACTAAAAGGGGTAGGTTCAACGGAGCACAGAGTGATTTAACAATGACATAAATTTTATTTTCATAATATTACATATGCAATATATAACTTAGGCGGAAACTAAATCAAATAAAAATGAAATAAATAAGGACTGAATATTTTAGCCCTAGGTTCTCTCAGCCCTGCTAAATATGAGATATCACTGAAAATAATATAAACCACAACATAGCTCATTTACTTAGCAAGCGACCTTTTAATAAGATGGTTAAAACATTTAAGAAATAAAAGAAGCAAAAAATCCCCAAAGCACCTAAGAATAATCGGCTTAAAATGCAACAGCTATTCCACTACGTTATTACAGTCACGCGCGTACGATATGCGCTCACGTGTCAGCAACGTTGCCGTTAAGCACGGCGACACGACATGGGGAAACCTTCGTATTTAACATACACTATTATATACATGTATAGAGTTTCATGAAAGATCTATAGAGAACTAGCTTTTATTTGCGGCTTCGCCTGTATGGCTATATAGAAATAGTGGCGAGTTGTTTGTAGCCGTAATTAAACCAATAGTATTCCTTAAAATAGACTATCTACTAAGTAAGTAAATGAACGAACGAACAAACGAACAAACGAATAAAATTTAACGTAAGGTGAGGGACAGAGTCTCGTAGCACTAGGTTTACTCTCCCTGCCCTGCCATTCATATAGCAGGGCAGGGTGAGTAGCAATGAGTGAGAACACAGTGTAAAGCTAAAAGAAAATTAAATAACAATATAACCACTTAAGCTATTTCAACTGCGCTACGAATGCTAAGAAAATTACGATATGCAAAATTAATTAGAGCCTTCCGAGGCTTTGTTCCAGACAATGCGACTGAAACAAATATGAACAAATCTAATTATCATAAGTTTTTTACTTGATGATTGCTCTTTATAGAGAAAAGATTTAATTAAAAAGAACTTGCTAACGTAGTCGGGTGGAGCGGCAACTAATTTGAAACTTCCACCTTTGAAATGTATAAGGATAGATATTCATTTGAAAAGCTATAAGATAGTAAGCTTTTAAAAGAATATCCATTAGAGTTTTTGGAGGATTTAGTGAAGCCCAGAGGCCCAGCGTCTAACTGTAAACGAGATTTTTGTGGGTTCCGGTTCCTACTCGAGGAAATGAATAAGTTTGTTTATTACATCACTCTGGTCATAAGGTAAAGGGCAGTGTAGAGTTTTACCACTCAACCTAGGAAAGTTTCCTTTCCTACTGCTATACTCGTATACGGGATACTGCACAACACTGAAGTACGTCTTAAACGTGTAGCTAACTAGGAAAAACTACCATTATCCAAGAGTGCGAAATTAAAAAACATTAAAAGTTTGAGGATTATTGCAGGAGTTACCGAAGTTATTTGCAGATTAATCAGGGGTCGGTCTGGGTATTACAATATCGATTACAACTTTTATTTCATAAGCTTTGAGTGCATGTAGAGGGAAATATGGGATTATAAATTCTCTTTTATAATAAATAGTACTGAGATTGACTTTTTACAGCTTCATATATAAGGATAGGCCAAAAAAGCCTGGAGAGTGTCAAGATACTTACTATTGTCCACTTTTCGCACTAATTCGAGATATTGCGTGGTGAACGATAAAACTCATCACTGTATTTTCTCTTACTAGAACGGAAATAATAAATGAAATCAATTTCCGTGGGTAAGTAACGAACCCGTATTCATCAAGCCCCATTACGTCTTAATAAGATTTTTTTTTGTACATGATGTAACACTTATGGAAAATTGGCTCTGATTTGATATGAGCAGTATTTTACAGTATGTAGAGTAAGGAGAGCGTCCAGAGTAGCTTGAGTCCTGTCGTTGAGGATGGGCACAAGCATACGACTGTAAACGCCTCAGGCTGTTCGATTTCCAGCCGAGGAAATGAAATTGTTTTTTATTTTTATTTCCTCGATCGGGTGTTGAGGCAAAGTGTGGCGTTGAGTTTCGCCACTTAACATGCAATGTCTCTAGAAGGCCTATATGCGGGACGTGGGAGAGCTTCTGATTACAAACTCACAATAGTTACACGATTGTGAATTCGACTCCCACACAGGACAATAGTTATTTTTATTTCCTCGCTCTGGTTAGATTAGATTGGGGCCAATTATGGCACAGGAGCACGTGAATGGTTGTGGGCTCTTTCCCCACGCGAAGGAATTAAATATTTTAAATTAATGTTTCCATTTCTTCGCTCTGGTATGGAGGTAAAGCGCGGCGTTCAGTTCCGCCACTCAACACGCAATTTCTCTAGAATTTGCCGTAAAATGAAGAATGGAAAGTTTTAATACTAGGTTTCCACTGCCTACCCTACTGTGTGCGGGATACAGCGTGAAGCTGATTTTCATTTTATTTTAATAAGACAAAACACGGCGTTCATTTCAGAAAAGTGGACATTGAGTGGAGAACAAGTCACTTAACTGTGGGTTTTTAAAAAAAGAAACTATCACGTCTAATCAAATACATGTATTCATCATTATTACATTCCAAGAAAACAAAAAAAAACAAAATTTAAATCTAAAATTAAAAAAAATGTTTCATCAGAAATTTTCATTGCGAGAACCTTTAGAATTTTAAATTGAATTTGATTCCTAGAACAAATTTGAGTTACGTTAGACGCTAATTAATACAAGGTGAGATAACAAGATAGCTTTGTGAACGTAATGAGGGTAGATGTGAAAATGATGTTGTAGCGTATTCAAGACGTGGGTAGTGTATGACGAAAGGATAAAGCCTCGTCTCAGTGTAAGCTTTCGTTGTGTAAAGTGTTCTAAAGGATTCATGAAGGATTCGAACGTTGAAATTTAGTAGGCTTATTATGAATTGTGATGATTTTAGGAATCTCCCGAAATATAAAGGGGATAGATAGTTGTTTCACGCTGTATCCCCCATATTAAGAGGGAAGGCAGAGGGAACTACTAGTTTTAAATTACTATATAATACGTTCGTACAATCATTATGTATTATTGAGGTATTTTTCACGCTGCATGCAGCATCTGACAATAATCACGGCTATTATAGGTTCGACACCCACTCGAGAGAATGATTATATTTCATTTATTTGCGTTTTTCTGCTCTAGCAAACGAGAATATTTAGTTTCGTCATTCATACACTTGCTTTTAATTCAGGCTATGTGTATTATACTGCTGCTTTTGTACGAACAATATCATACTGCTGTTTTTTTTAATTTGTACGATAACCCAAAACTACTAACTACTAAATCAACGATGAAAACAAGTTTAAAATATCTACATTTCCCAAAATCTATTCGAACCCCACAACCATTTATTACAATTTTCTACTACACTACAATGCCTTTAATTATGAACAATATAAAACGTAATTATTTTTGGTATCTTCAAAATGAATATGATTTATGATAAGGCGGCGGTAATAGGACCCAGTGTCGATAATCTCTACGGAACGTCTTTGACAGTTCTGAAGACCGATTCAATTAATCTCAGATAATTCAGTTATTATTATATTGAACTGAGAATTTAATTAATAGCATTAAATTTAAGAAGTTTATAGCGGTTGTCTTAATAGATGATTTTCTAATCCTTTAAAAGGGGTGATGTGTTTATCAGTGTATGTGTGTTTGTAATTATGCCGCATTGTATATAAGACACTCTACTGCCCACTTTCCGCCGAATCCTGGGGTTATTGAGTGTTGAGTGATGGAACTCAACGCCGCGATTTGCCTTGACACCAGAGCGAAGAAAATATTAAATAATTCATTTCCTAGAGTGCGAATCGAACACACACACACAATTTGTCGCATTTATATTCACACACTTGCGACCCTTCGCAACGACTGATCTCACTCACTCAAGCTGTACATCTCATATATTTTATTTGATGAAGTGGTTTCTTCATCAAACATATATCTTAATTATTAACAGTGAAATAAACCGTTGCTACACAACAGCTGCATCCTGCTAACCGCTAACTGTTTTACTCGACGACTTGTAGTCGCGACTGATTGTGTTGAAGTACTCGTAGCTTGCTCTACGCTTTGTGCTACATGCTCTACGAAAAGCAGGTGTTTTCACGTGAAGTGTTTTTCAAACATTTACTTGTACATAGAACATACGTTAGGTAGGTATTTTATACAACACCGAATGGCGCAGCCGGTAATAAATGTAACAGGCGAAAGCGAAGAGTAGGGGGACGTGGAGGGCAGGCAGAGTTTTATAGTTTACTTCTACTACGTACTACCCTACCCTGCTACATATTTGGTGTTCTTTAAGTGCTCTTTAAGTGTTCTTTAAGTCAGAGAGAACGGAGCGCCAAACGCTATGGTAATAGATTCTGTAAATATAAGTCGTTCACGCCATTCATTTACACCGGATTATAGGAAGGAATGAAATACTTAATTCTTAGGAATTCTGCATTAAAAACCGAATAAAAAATTTGAAACTTAAAAATGACTTGCCTTACTAACCCAACCTGTGGTAAAAACCATAAGTAATTTAGACTTATCTATTTTTTACAAGTTTCCAGTGAACAGCAGGTATGAATTGTATAAAATATCTAGGTAAAGTATTTTAGGTACAATATTATTGATAATATTTCATACGATCGTCCCAGGTTGTATATTATTTATACATTGCCTAGTTATTGTATAAAGTACCTGAAACATACAAATTGTTGGTAACATATATATCAATTGTTGCAATCTGTATGTTTTTGATTTCCTCGCTTTAGCAAGACAATAAAGACGTTGTATTAATTAATTTGTTTAGTTTTGTTTAAACCAATCATTTAATTATCATAATTACTTATTTCGGAGCCTTAAGTTACGTAACTTAACGCCGCCTTTTTTTTACAACAACGATGACGACACAAATATGTGAAATTAGTACCTACATATTTTATATGTAAATTGTTATTAAGATTATTTTTATGTAAAAAATATAATATAAATATCAATTCTTATATCTGTACAGTTAGATATAAAGTAGTTGGCATGTGAGACCGGACGAACATTAACACAGTATTTACGTTCTTTGACTGCGTTCCTTGGCACCAGTGTTTCCTTCATAACATTAATTTTCTTTTTCTTAAATACGAGTATATGTAAAAACAACTTGATTTTATATGTATATATTTTTTAGCTTCACGTTCATGTAAAGTTTATTAAATTAAAGTTTAAAAAGATTAGCTAAAGTTGTTTGTATTTTAGGTAATTTTAAATGACAAATAGACACATTTTATTTTTTTTGGTTTTTAATTTTTTTTGTTGTTTGTGGTCTAATTTTGACTTAAAAATTATTGTATTATTTTTTACAAAAAATAAATAATAATTTAATTTGTGTGATATAAGTTAAGAGCCTAAGAGAGGTGGCGATCTACTTTTCCGGAAGTGTAATCTGGTTCTTTTGCTACAAAAGTGACTATAAACTTAAAGTTAAACATTATCTTACGTAACTCAATATAACGGTGCTAAAAACAGTTTGAAAACAAAACAAAGTATATAAAAAAACTAGTTTTTACTTTAACTGTTATTGCATTTGGAGTTAAATAGAATATTTAAGCTTAAAGTTAACGAAAAAGTCTGAGCTAACCTGCAGTCTAAGTTTGAATAATGAATATATTTGAAACGCAGGTGTATTTAATTTTTTACTTTAAAGTTCAAAGTATGTCTTTGTTTTCCAACTTACAAGTTTGGAAATTAATTTATAAATCTGACCTATTTGTTAATTTTATCACTAAATTCCTTAATTCTTTGATATGTTGTATTATTAAATTTATAACTAGCCTCATGGTATATCCCACATACAGCAGGGTAGGCAGGGGGAACCTAGGATTGCGACACTACGTTTCCCCGTTTCCTCAGGTCTGAGGCACTAACTTTAGTGAACTGGTGGTAAATTATTTGACGTTCAAAAAATGAAGCATGTAACTTCTTATTTTGAATAAAATTATTTGACTTTGACTTTGACTTTGACTTTGACATTGACTTTGACTTTACAGTCACACTTCGTGCCACTACGCCACAACTGGCTTCTATTATTAATATAATTTTATTTAAATATTTTATTGAGTAGAGTGAGCAGTCAGTAACTATATATTAGTATAGAAGAAAGATTTATTTAATCTATTCTAAAACCATTTGATACAATTTTAATCAAACATTTGTTAAATTATAATACATTTCCTAAAAGCTTTGTTCTTTTGAAAGTTTTAAGTGGGAATACCTCAAAATATTATTTATTTGAGGCCCCATGTGCCATGTTTGTGTATTCAGCGAAATCCAATATAACTGTCCGAGTTCTCGCTTTCTTTTACCAGCTGAGATTACTTTATCACTAAGAGTTATTGCGTCTGACAGAATTTGAATTCTATTAAATAAATTAACTATATATACAAATATATAGGTAACAGGTTCAAATATCTTCCTACGATTGATGTTTTATGAGGTTGTCGGGCTCGATAGTCCGGCGTTTGGTTGTAAACGCAATGGTTGTGGGTTTGTTCGTCCCTCCTCGCTGAATAATTTTTTTTTCTTTCCCTGACATTTTTTTTATTTTCTCTAAACCCTTGAGGCCAGTCGTGGCGCAGTGGCACATAGTGTGACTGTAAACCGACTGGTTTACTTACATTTATATTTCCATTTCTTCGCTCTGGTGTCGAGGCTAAGCGCGGCGTTGAGTTCTGCCATTCAACACGCAGTGCCTCCAGAATTCGGCAGAAAGTGGGGAACGGAGTGTCTAAAAACACTAAGTTCCCTCTGCCTACCCTGCTGTGTGCGGGATACAGCGTGAAGCTGATTTTTTTTTTTTTTTCTAAACTCCCGAAAAATTGACGAAAATGAATCTTGAATCGAATGTTTAATATGTTTTGCGAAATAAATGATCACTTCATTAAGCAATACATTGACTGAAGATTTTCAAATAATAGAAGCGAGACCGTTAATCAAGTCAATATCGAGTAGTAAAGAGGCCAGTCGTAGCGCAGTGGCACCAAGTGTGACTGTAAAACCGACTGGTTGTGGGTTCGATCCCTACTCGAGGAGATGAAATATTTACTTACATTTATATTTCCCTTACTTCGCTCTGGTTTCGAGGATAAGCGCGGCGTCGAGTTCTGCCACTCAACACGCAATGCCTCCAGCTCGGCAGAAAGTGGGGAACAGAGTTTCTTAACACTAGGCCTACCCTGCTGTGTACGGGATACGACGAAGCTGAAATAAATACTCCATGTATTTCTTAACTACTCGATCTATTTTATCTTTTGTTATATAAAAAAGAACATAAGTAGGTAATATTGACACGATTCATACATTAATTTATAATTAAACAATTCTACAGTTAAAATCTCTCAACTATAGTATAGTAAAGTATAGTGTAGTTTATACTTATAGAAAAGTTCTACAACAATGTTCAAGTTTGTACAAGTTAAATTGAAAATTTCAACTCACTAACGCCTTCTATACCGTTCTTAAGAACCTGCAAGCAATTAGTCAAGCTTACAACTAAGAAATGGGTTGAGACCAAGACCATTTTTCAAGTCACCTTTCTGAATGGTTAGCGGTCTGTCTAAACTTACGGTACGTTGTTTGAAAAATCTCTTAAACTTTTTAAAATTGAGATTTAGTACAGCTCTATATAAACTCGTGTTTAGGCAACAGCGAGAGAATGAACTAAAAAATATTTTTCAATCTGGTAACAAAACAAAATGCAGCGTTAAATTCCGCCATGCAACATCCAATGCCTTTAAAGTTCGTCAGAAAATGTTTAATAAAGTGTCTTAACTTTAGGTTCCCTCTGTCTACTTTGCTATATGCATGATACAGCGTGAAGCATGAAATATATTTTTTTAAAATCGCTATCTACAACAGCTCTATATAAAATAGTGTTTAGAGTGAGCTTAGTACTTGTATGTCGTAAGTTGTATTTCAGAGATAAGTCGGTGGTATTTTCTTTGTTTTATTGCTTCTTAGATTATGTGTTGGTAAGAAAAGTTTATACGAAAAAAAAAATACTGTATTTATTAATTCTATAAAATTTTGTAGGAAAATAAAAAAAAAACCTATACAATGTAGTATAAGAGAAGGAATGTAAATGTCTCACATTGCGTGTGGAAGTTCTAAGTAAGTTAAAATAATTCTTGTCTTCTGAGACATGCAGATCGAACCCACAGCCACAACTACTGCATCTTTGTGGACGCTATGCTTTTGTAAGTCAATTAATAACATTCGATGTATTTTTTTTAGCTTAACGCAGTATCCCGCACATAGTAGGGTAGGCAAAGGGAACTTGGGAATGTAGTGTAAAGACACTCTGCTCTCCATTATTGCACTTTCGTTCCTCACTTTCTGCCGAATTCTAGAAGCATTGCGTGTTGCGTAGCGGAAATAAATTTAATATTTTAATACCCCGAATGGGAATTGAATCCTTCTCCGTTGCGCTTACAGACGTACGCCTGCGCCCAATTTTTCGACAGGTTCCATTTTTTTCGTAATATTTTTTTACCTAAAATAAAATCTTCCATTAAAATATATATTTAAACAAGATACTAGCATATTCTATAAGGAATACGGCTTGAATATACAAAAATTATAATATTACAGTTTTCAAGGAAATCATTATGTTTCTTACCTAGTAACGCTACCTTGGGAAACTAGGATTCAAAGATATTATAGATATGACTTTATAAGACAAAGAGTCTCATCACACTCGTTATGCAAAAAATTTAATAAAAAAATTTTATCTCTTCTATTTATCACTGCTTTAGAGAAATTTACTTATAAAAATAAATATTTAACGTAATTTTTTTCACTACGTCGAAGAAAGCAAGGAAAATAGATAAAAAATACTGTTTTAAATACTACTTCTTATTGTAAATATATATGAGAGGAGTGGCGTAAGTATAAAATTTCAAGTTGTTATTGAACCTACAACCATCTATATCCCAAATACATATAAATTAAAATAGTTATATTCATACAGCGAACGAATTTGTATAGTCCCTTACACAGTACCGGCGGTGTCAGGAGTTATAACTGGAAATGAACGTGCCTTACATTCGTGAGGACGCTTTAAAAGTTGGAACTACAGCTTAAAATAAATTTTCACCATATTTTATGAGTTTCAGCTTCAGGTTGTAGGTACTATTTCTTAGCGTTTTTCGAGAATTATACGTTTTTATTATTTAAAACGTTAAGTTTGAGTTTAAAATTTTTCACAATTTAATGTGGTTGTTTAAATTTGTATAGTGAAATAATGAAGTGAACGTGCCCGAAATAAGCATCACGATAAAAATCACTACTTTTTTTAGATCCATTCATATCTCGCACATAGTGACTTAACACTAGCTTTCCTCTGCCTACCCTGCTATATGTGAGATGCTATAAAAAATACTTTAACAATTTTCGAATTACAACAAAAACTTTGAACTCGCTACCACCTAAATACCCAAAAAAAAAACAAACCTTTATCCAAACCATACTCGAACATATCACCGTAGGGCTTTATCTCCTAATCGGCAGTTTGCCCATCAGTTTTGATCTGACGCACCGAATCTAGTTAGCTCTCGCATAGTGCCATTGTTTATTATTACTTACTGGAAATTAAAGGCAAAATACAATATACTGGCTACCTTATAGTCATTTTATAGCCAAATTATGCAAAATATTTACATAGATTGTATTTGTTATTTCGATATTTCGATCATATGCACGAGTAAACTAGGTTTGTGTAAAGTTGCATCTACATACAAATATCTGTTCTAAAACATGGGACCCAATGTTAAGACAGTTCTCCACTTACCGGCCAATCCTCCTGACGTTGCTATTTAAGTGACGGAACTCAACGCCGCGGTTTTATTGTTACCAGAGAGCATTGAAATAACTTATTCTCCAACGACGCCCGTTTTTAACTTTTACAGTATTAGATACTTATATATTTTTAACTTTCACAATATTAGAGGCCAGTCGTGGAACAGAGGTAAAAGATTTTGTGACTGCAAAATCGACTGGTTGTGAATTCGATCCCCACTCGCGGATAAGACATATTTATTTAAATTTATATTTCCATTTCCTCGATCTGGTGTCAAGGCTATGCGCGGCGTTGAGTTCCGCCACTCAACACGCAATACCCCCCCAAATTCATCGTAAAGTGGAGAATGGAGTGTCTTAACACTAGATGTCCTCTCCCTGTTGTGCTCTGCTCACAGTGTTAAGCTCTCTTGTAAATTAATTTATTGATCTGTGAATAAAGTTTTCCCAAAACAAACCAGGTTTAATACAATGTGGTCAGCCGCGAGCTCGAATTCGCTTTTCAGAACGGTCTGTTGAAAAGCCACTGGCTTTAGCAAAAACATGGCGGAGGTACTATTTATTGTACGTACCTTGTATCTTTTTTACCTGTAAAATATAAAGATAGGTAGTTACTTTATTCTTTAGTTAAGGCGAAAAGGATTTTTTGCGGTCTCATTTGGGGGTAAATATCAGTGATATTGGATTGTTTATAAATTCATTGAATAGTATCTTCTTCTTGTCTTTTTTCCATGACGCTCTCATTTTATAGATACAGCGTATTTTGTGTCGGTTCACAACGTCGCACATTTTGTCTAGAAAATTTTAATATAAATTATCTAGGCTAAAAGAATATCGTGTACAATTCACACTCTGTTTTCTACAATGAGCTAAACTTTTGTCAAGTCACTAAAAACTTTAACACCAGAAGTGCCAAAGAAGAAAACCTCCCTTGAACCGCCGTCGTGTAAAAGGACAATGGGCAGATTGAGACCACCATCCAATAGCAATGAAATATTTGTCATTGGATAGATCAAGAGTTAAATGCACCAGTAACATTTTTAAACAACATTATAGGCGATGATCCTTAACTCGTGAGAGAAATATTAGACAAAAGGTTTTGAAATTGGTGTATTTAATTGTAAAAATAAATAATGATCAATCTTTTTCAACCTAAGAAAATATATTTTTTCAATCTTTAGCGAGACTTATGACTGTTATGTCTCTGAACGGACAAGTGTCGTAACAAAGCAGTCATCATAAAAGTTATTTCTACAGAAATAACCTCTTATTACTCTTGGAGAGTGGTCCCAGGTTCCATTTTTGTCAACTGTCTTTTGTCCTATTCTACTTATTATAATAATTGTTAATATATATTTTTTGGTTTTGTAATAAAATCGTAACAATCGCTAACGTTAATTGAAATAACGTTACTGAAACTGTTACAAAATTATAAATAACGAACTTAGTTAATAACATTAGACCAATAATAATGCAATAATAGTCTTCAATAGTACAATTTTATTTTAGACATTATTTCAGCATTTTCACTTTACTTGCGGCTAGTTCCATCACACAATACGTAATGCCTCTATAATTCGGCGGAAAATTCTAGCAGAGTGCTTAACACTAGGTTCCCAGGTTCCCTCTGGCTACTTATGTATGATTTGGAGCTCATAAACTGGGTAAATCGGCAACGTTATTCGTTAGAAGGAAAAATTGTTCGTTAATAATGATGTATGGTTCTGGAATGTAACCAAATTGAGCGTTGACTGCTAAACGAAACGTTCTACTGGTTTTACAGTTCCACGTCTCCCTTTCACCTCCGTATCGTCGTCAAATATATCAACTTATATGTTGAAATAATAATAACGAAACATAAATGACCCAGTGGCAGTTAGAATAGAATAGAATAGAATAGAATATGCTTTATTTTACATAGAAAAACAAAAGAAATACAAAATACAGATAACAATATATGTTTATAAAATGTATGCGAAGGCGGCCTTATTGCCTTACTTGCAGTTCTAGGTAAAACGTATTTTTTTCTAATAGTATTACTGCTGTTAAATTTAATATATTTTTAAATATAAAATATATAAATTTTGTATACGACAAACTAAACTTAATTAAAATAATAGTTAAGCGCTATTTTTTATTTTTTTTACATATGAGTTCAGTTTATCTTAACGGAACTTTAACGGAAATTTAATCATTTTTTTTGGTTGGTTTATGAATATAAGCACTCAGCCTAAGGATAGCACCGAGAGCATTATTATGAAAGTTTATTATAAAAGTTTTTATATCACCTTTTTGAATTTCATACTTGCTTAGGCAAGTGGGGATCATTATTTTGAAATCGGTCACTCGAGAGTTTGAACTGGTGAAGTAATTTCTATTGTCGAAGTATTTTTTTGCAAAAAAATACTGAGTGTTTTTTATTTTGTTAATAAAAGTATTATATTTTTTAATTTTTTAGCTTCACATTGTATGATATACGGGCTGTATTTATTAGCATCTTAACTTAACGTCACGCTGAATCCTTAGCAGTGTAGTGAGAGAAAACGGAGAATTACATTACGTTACTCAATTTTTTTTTTTAGTTGGTATTTAAATGATATTAATAATTCCTTCGAGCAAAAATTAAACCCACAACCGTCGCGCTTACAATTATGCATATTTTGTCGACTGTGCCACGACGACCTCTGATAATGTGACTAAATTTATTACTTTTACAATGAAAGTCAAAGTAAGAAGTAATAAATATAGTCTAGCTAGACACCTATATAACTGCATAAATATTTTATACTTTAACTGAAGTCTCGTCTATAACACGTTTCACTTATGGGTTATAATATATGGGGTAAATATATTAAGTATAGCGCGCCATCGTAGCGCAGTGGGACAGCGTATGGCTGTAAACGCGATGGTAGGGTGCTTGGTTGTCATTCGAGGGAATGAAATAATTAATATTTTCATTTCCTTGCTCTGGCAAAAAATAAACGGAGGCGTTAAATTCCGCTTATCAACACGTAATATTTCCAAAATAAAATGGTGTGTTTTAACACCACGTGTCCTCTGCCTACTGTGCTATATGCAAGATACAGTCTGAAGCTATAAGAGAGAGCCATCGTGGTTTAACAGGACATTGGGTTCGATTCTCACAGAAGGGATTGAATAATGTTTTTAACGTTGCCTGGTAAGATAGGCAACTTTGAACGCCATCACTTGAAGCAATTAAGGTACTTTTCTTAAATACAATTTTATATAAATTATATTAATTTTATTAAAATTCATATTATTAATTTTATTTATTCATTCATTACTACTCTTAAAAACCGTCTTAAACAATTTAAAAATAATTTCTCTTTATATAACACTGTAAATATAAAACCTCAACCCAATAAGTTTCTTGCGAACATTTTACGGTGGATGTAATACATCGATATATTAAATTTACGAAACCGTATCCCGCGGAATAGGAACTGTCAATAATAAATTATACCGCCTTTGCTTAGCTTGTTCACACCTTTTTCAAATTAATTTGTTTATTAAATTACAAATGAGATTGTAAACGCGACAGGTTGCGGGTTCCATTCCCACTCGAAGAAATTAAATATTTAATGGTTTCATTTCTACGATCTAGTAACTCTCAGACAGAAAGAAGAACAGAAGTCGATTAGGAGTGGAAGTTTCTTAATGGGAACGGAGTTTCTTCACACCAGTTTTAAAAAAATGTGAGACGATTGATTCAAATTGCGCTGGGTGCTTTGCTTTTATTTAAATTTGAATAATATTTTTATTTTAGTCGTTCTTCATCACTAAGGCCCGTATTTATAAGCCACCCTCAACCTTCATATCGATTGTAAAACTACGTTTTCTGATATAATCTGGCATATCAAGATCGATCTTAGAATTGAAAGTGTTTTTATAAATACAAACCTAAACACGAAATGTTTTGTAGGGGAGCATTTTATATACGCTAAGCGTTAAATTTTTGTTGTTCATCTTCGGAAAGTAAGAGATACATTACAATTCACCTAATAGTGATTGAACCGACATTGCGTTTGCTTTAAAATCTTTTTATCTATAACACTAAAAATAATCAAATACACAACAATCGCATTTTCAATATACATTTTCCTTTGGAAATTATGAAAAAGATTAATACAATAATATAGAAGGCGCGTGGAGTTGTGGTCGTTTTTCTTGTTTTTTTAATTAAAGAAATGTCCCTCTTAGCAACATGTTGTTCTAGCGGCTCTTAATAAAATTACCGTTTAATGCGACTGAGGACCGCAGATGCTCTTAGAGAATCAGCCTAATTATACGGCTTACTTGCGCCTTTTTTATTTTCAATTGGCCTACCTTCTAGTATTTTTTATGAATGATTAAGGTTATAAATTGTTTGTATTTTTATTGCTTTTGTTATGTCGATATGAGTTTTGTTATTACAATAGGCAGTTATTTTAAATTAAAAGCATTTATACATGTATAAATGCCTTTGACAGTGTCTGAATGTACACGCAACGTGGGTTTGATTCCTCCGCAATTTTTTATTTTTTTATTTTCTCACTTCCCTACTTTTTAAGTTCCACAGATGAGGAAGAGAAAATTTCCGCGGAGTATCCTAATACTACTTTCCGTTTACTTATCCTGTTATATGTGGATAGAAACGTGTAAATGAATAAGAAACATTTCGATACTCTATAATTTAAATTATTAATAAATAATCTCATTTGAGGCCAGTCGTGGCGCAGTGGTACAAAGTGTGACTGTAAAACCGACTGGTTGTGAGTTCGATCCCCACTCAAAGAGATAGAGAAATATTTACTTAAATTTATATTTTCATTTCCACGCTCTGGTGTCGAGACTAAGCGCGGCGTTGAGTTCTGCCACTCAACACGCAATGCCTCCAAAATTCGGCAGAAAGTGGGGAACGGAGTGTCTTAACACTAGGTTCCCTCTGCCTACCCTGCTGTGTGCGGGATATAGCGTGAAGCTAATTTTTTTTTTTTTAATCTCATTTAATAAATTAACCGTTTAGATCAGATCAGTTCCAGTGTACCTTTTGCAGATATACCATATATGAGTACACCACTGTGTTTTACACTTTCCTTCCGAATCGAATATATTGCGTATTGAGTGGCGTAACTAAACGCCGCGCCTTATTTTTATAAAACGGAGAATTGTATATACGATCAAACCTATAACCTTTGATGTTCAACTAGGTCATCTTTACTTATTAAATAATTTTAAAATACATCGTTTCATTTCTACCATTTCCGTTTCCAGCGTCTTTTTGTAAGCAAGTCGGGCGCCGTGATTGTGTTACCTTTGTCTTTGCGGCAGGCGATGACGTCCGACCTACTTCCGCTCACTCTTATAATACGAGATGTTACATTATTTTAAAAATGGTTTAAAGTTTAAACCAATGCGCCGATAAAAGGACAATTGCTTTGAATCTACAGGGTGATTTTGGGTTTGAATCTGTTATATTTAATTTTTTATTTTCAGTTTTGTGTAGACAAGATAGGTATGAATTTTTTTTTTATTTTATTGACAATGTCGGTAATGCTGTCAACAGTAAGATTGCATGTTAAAAGTCGGTCCATAATGTATGCACTACACTCACAGCGTCCGTTGCAGCTTCAATTCCCACTCGTGGAATATTTTTTAATTTTTTATACTGGCTCCGGTTAGAAAACAAAGAGCTATTAAGAAATAAGTTATATTTTTAATTGAACTAGTCAGTCAGTAATCTAGTTATAAGCAAAATAAAAGTAACTTTAGCTTTTCACCAAATAGAAGAATATACGAATAGGTATAGGGAATTTAATGTTAACAATAGTTTCACATTTCGCCCAATGTCTCGAACATTGTGCCTAGTATATCGGAGAGAAGAAATAAAAATAATTTAAATATAATTATTTCCTCGAACAGAGTTCGTACTTACTATCATCGCGTTTACAGTTACAGACTATACCACTGTTCCACCACGACCTTCTAGCTATCAGTGTATCGCATTAACTTGAATTTTTTTTATTATTAATATGGTAAACTATATACCAATTCCATTTCTTGTATTCTGAAACGCAAACGTAGGAAATTCCCTGCCTCAAGAGTGCTCGTGGAAGTCGACGCCAGTGCATTGGTGTTCACAGTACACACTATATTTACGATGCATCGACAAATTGTGTATTCACAATATGTTAAATAGTTAGTTTTTCTTTTGTTTGGAAGCTCTTTGTGTTAAGCTTTTAATTGTTATATTATTTCTTACATACATTAATGATGTTCTCTATATTGAGTGTTGAAACTCTCCGTTTTTTAAATTTTTGAGTTAAGTTAAGTAACGGAGTTAAGAGCCGCTTTGTTTTGTTTCCAGGCTGAGGAACTGAAAATAATTTATTTCCACGAAAGGGCATCGAACTCACGGGTGTCGTAGTTTTATGTAGTTACTGCGCCACGACAGCCTCGATATAATATGTAAAACTATACACAGTGTATTAAAGAACTATTTTCATAATAACAAATTTAAGTGAGATATTTAACTTGGATTCTACTTATATTAACATTTTTCACCTAATTCTATTTCCTTTATCATTTTTAACAGAGCAAACTACTATAATATGATAATTATACATAAAAAAACGACTTAATGTCTCAGTCACTTAGCAACGGAAGAATTTAATAAAACATTATAACTGTTAATTGAGGCCGTCGTAGCGCAGGGGCTCGAGTGTGCGAGTGTAACGCGGCGGTTGTGTGTTACAATACCATTTGAGGTAATATTATTTATTAATATTTTCATTGGTACGTCTAGTATCAAGACAGTAGTCAAAATAGTACCGCGGCCTTGGGTCCAGTCTAGTCTAATTGCAATGTCTCGAAAATTCGATAAAAAGTGCGGAGTATGTTAACACTAGGCTTTCTCTGCCTACTCTGCTTTTGGCATGACACAACGCGATGTAGAAAACAAAACATCATACACAGGACAAAGGAAACGACGAAAATAAAGACTTCTGTGAAGCAGTCTTTATAAACAACAACAATTGTTGTTATGGCTTATTCCAACTCTAACTTTTGACGGTTTAGTTAGATATCCTTTAAATTACTTTGGAAGTGTACTCATACGAGGTAGTCAGATGAGTATGTATTTAAGGTATTATGAAGTGGATTTTGAATAAACTTTGGCTGATATCATAGCAGTCGCAGAACAGTGAATAACCGTGCTTTCAATATAATGTATTTAAATGTTAAACTATCTAGCTATAGAAACCGTCGTGTGGCGGGGGTGCGACATTTGACTGTTAATACGACGGTTGTGGATTCGACTACTTCTTGTAGGAATCATTAAATCATTATTATTTCTTTTCTGGAAACAAGACAAAGTGTGGCGTTGAGTTCCTTCACTCAACAGACAATGTCTCGAAAAATTGACGAAAGTTTATAACACTTTATTATAACACTGTGTTTGTTGATAACAAACACAGTGTTATAATACCCGGTTCCCTTTGCCTCCTATACGAGATACGATTTATTTACTATTAATTTATTTTATTTATTTAAAGATAACAACAGTTTAAAAAAAAAACATCATTCATTTGGCTCGTAAAGAATGAAATATTTTCGAAGTCTCTATGCCAAAGTCTTTTTGGCTGTTGGTTCGTTCAGCTGACACGCCCTTGACTTAGTTTTATTACGGACAATAGTGTTCTATAGGCGCCGACATGAAAATGCGGAATTAAATATTGTCTCAATTATTTTTATTATTTTTATTTTTTTTATTAACATTTTTTATAATTTTAAAATGAATACAAATTAATAAATAGTCTCTCGGTGTATGTTACATGTGTATGTACCTGTTTAAGTTACAGACACGATACTAAAACACATACTTTTTTTGTCTGTCTTTCTATTTGTCCCGGTTAATTTCTAAAAAAGCTGAACCGATTTTTACAAAAGTTTTTCTGTTCGATAAATAAGGACAATACACAGTCCACTTTTTTACCGGAGTTCCTGCAGGCAAAATCGCGAGTGCCTAATTTTTTTTTATTTTAATTACAATTTACTAAGTGTATAAAATAGTTAAGATAACCATTCTAAAATTACCAACCTTTTTTACATAATTAATACATACATATAACAAAAACCATTCTTTCGAGTTCAAATCGAATCTACAATTAATTCGAGTGATGAGTGGATAATGAGATGTTCGTGAGTTTTTTCAAAAAAAAATATTTTGTTTTTTATTTCATTTTTTTTAAAGAGCATAGGTACGTATATTATACATACATGGCAACATTGGTTACAAATAAATGTCTACGGCAGCGTCCCCTGGAGAGTTATTACCGTAACACCTATCTAAAAACATGCACGAATTAAATTAAAAGTCATCATTGAAAATCACATTAAAATTGTAGCAGTAGTTTCCGAGATAAATGGTAACTTTGGTTTGCACAAACACACACTCCAAACATGTATACCATATAGCTAAAAAATTGAAGTGAAGTGAAGAAGAAAAACTAAAATATTTTTTGTAGCTTTTAACATAATCTTTAAAGATTACATTTTAATTATCTTACCTTTCCTCCACTCAATATTTCCATTTCTTCGCTCTAGTGTCGAGGCTAAGCTCGGCGTTGAGTTCTGCCACTTAACACGCAATGCCTCCAGAATTCGGCAGAAAGTGGGGATCGGAGTGTCTTAGCACTAGGTTTCCCCTGCCTACCCTGCTGTGTGCGCTGTATCCCCAGCGTGAAGCTAATTTATTTGTTTTTTTTTTTATTTTATCTACGTAATGACGTTTTAGACCGCAAATGGCGTGTTAGTCACAAGCTCAACTTACTTTAGTATTTTTTTAGCCAATTTATAGATAAAGTTCCTCAAATTGTCTAATGTAGCAGACTTAAGAAAAACCCGCCCTTAGGTACTATTAATAAGTACTTAAAACCTCCAACTTGAACAACGTAAATCAAATCAAATTTCTTATCACAAGTTTCTTCTATTCAATCGTTGGTACATCCGGTAATTAGTGGAGTCGTTACCGTCACCTGTTCTCATATTAAAAGCCTATTATCAAATATGTTTCCATAATTGAATTTGATAGAGCATAAAGGAGTCGCGTCTTGGGGAGTTAAGAATAAGGGATTATTAATTGCTTTCGTCTGTTTTGTTTGTTGATAGTAGATAGTAGTTATTATTTAAGTAACTTTACTTTTAAAATTTATACATTTATATTCTCGTAATCGATGTCCATTTACTTTACAATCCGTATTAGTCGATAAAATCAAGATATCTGAGATTTTTTTGTATATTAGGTAAAAGAACGTTAGGTATACAAAAATATTAGATGTATTATAGTAATTGTAACATATAAGAGGATAGACGTGGCGCAGGGGCACAAGTCATGCCACAGGTTATGGGTTCAACTTTCTAGACTAACTCGGCGAAATAATATATATTTTTGACGCAAAATTACCACGAAATGCTTCCAGAATTATGAATTCAGAAAGTGGAGGATTTTCTCCATATAAAATAATACTTAAATGAATATTTCGTTCGTGAGTGGCGGTTTGATTCGTTGCAATTTCAATATGAAAAGTGCCCTGAATGGGCATCCAGCTCCCTATCATCATATTTATGTATAAGCAAATTAAAAATGAAGCCACATAAGCCGTCATTGCACATCAGTACAGGGTGTGACTGTAAGCAAGACGGTTGCTGGTTCAATTTCTAATCCAAAGAACAAATAACTTTAATACCTTGCTCTAGTAACAAGGCAGAGTGTGACATCGAGTTTCAATTTTTAACACACAATGGATCGAAACGCTAGGTTCCTTCTGCCGATCTGAGAAAATTACGTCAGATATGACTTATTGCCCACATTTAAAGGCATAATCATCGCTTTTTAAATGTACTTGGATGTTTAACTATTCATCATGTTACCGTTAACTAATTTCAAGTCACGTGTGTACACAAGTACACGAGGAGGAACCTCCCGGAACTCGTAAATCAAATGAAGTCAATCAAGTAACGTAATCTAGCAAATAGCGTCTAAGGCATATTGACGGCTGGCACCCGCCCAGCTGTTTAATCAGTGGGAAAATCCTGTTTGTTGCACTTAATTCACCAATAAACTGTTTCCATATAAATAGTATTTTATTGTATTTCCATATAAATTATATTTTTAATTATATTTCCACATAAATAGTACTGTATCTGAACGAAAGTACATATAGGTATATATTTACCTACATTAATCTCGAATACAATGAACTACAAAGGTATAATAACTAACAATTTTAATTATTCAAACTTTTTCAGATTTTTTTAACATAGCCATTCATATAATTAGTAATCGAACCCACGATCATAATTTACAGTCAGACGAAGACCAAGAAAAAATTATATAAGTAAATAAAAAAATATGTCATCATCACCAGTTCCACGTTTCCTTTAAGCCTTCAGGTTTATTTTAATTCATTGTAGGTTCCATTCCGAATCCCTCGATAATGGGTTTCCGATCGTTAGCCTACTTTGCAGTTTTAACAATCTCCTACTGTGATATTAAATCTTATTGTTTTGAACAAAGCCTCTTAATTGTGTGTGAATTTGAAACTACAAAAGGATTATTTGATTTTATAATATTTAACTGCTTGTTTTGTTCATATTCAATTTTTTAATATTATGAGTTAGTTTCTGCCTTGTTAGGGTGATGTGATACAGCGGGGCACCAACTAAGTGTAAGCGCGACGGTTGGGGTTCAATTTTCACTCTATAAAATATTTTCACCACTCTCTAGTAAAATGCGAGGTTGAGTTACGCTACCCCAAAGCAATGTCTCTAAAATAATGCGTTGTACACTTCGTAGAGTATCTTAAGTTTAGGTTCTCTTCTTACTATTTACCCTATATCAACATTTTCATAATCACATGTAGATACACTACATGTGATTATGAAAATAATTTTCTTAAATCCTTATTATTCTTCATTTATCTGCCATCGCAGGAAAATATGTTTGCACTTGCCACCCATTCTAAAGAAATTGAAGAGAATATTTATTAAATAGGCCTAAGAGAATCTATGTATATGCTATATAAATCTATATTTTTTTATGAAAATAAGTTCCATTTCGACAATATGCAACAACTTATGCATGCAAATGCTGAAGTCAGCCAAGTGGCCGTCAGCTAACGTCATTAGTACTGGAAGCACCTACATTCGCGTCTAGTGTCCATCTTAATATTTGATAACATCGTCTTATCAACCCCTGTGAACCTTACCACGGCGAATTGAATTTTATTAAAAATCCAATAGGAATCCTGCGCGGCCTCTCCGGCTTTTCATTTTTTTAATATTATTCAAGAGTGTTTTTAGGAAATTGGTTAGTTATTTTGGTATTTTTATCTATAGTTGTTCTTATACATTTCATAAATCGTTATTCAAATATTTCCTTATTTTATTTGAAATATGTTTAATTGTTACGTATCTGTAGACCCAAACTACAAATGCTGTTTTATCTGTTAAATCACTAAACACTATACCTCAGAAACTTTAAGATATAATAAAAATATGTTGCTCCATAATCTCTTATATCGCAAATTGAATTTTTCATAACAATAGGTTTACCTTATCTAGAGATTCTAGACAAAGGCAGACAGACAGGCACTAATTTTAAAATTATTGGTTTGTATTTTAATATCATATTAATAACTGTATGTACTTGAAAAGAGGTCAATTGTGGCGCAGGGGCACAGAGTGTGACTGTAAAATCGACTGGTTGTGGATTCGGACCCCACTCGAGGAGATGAAATATTTACTTAAATTTATATTTCCAATTCTTCGCTCTGGTGTCGAGGCAAAATCACGGCGTTAAGTTCTGCCACTCAACACGCAACGCCTTCAAAATTCGTCATAAAGTACGAAAAGGGAGTGTCTTACACTAGGTTCTGCCTACTGCTGCGTGCGAAAATCTTAATATTAGAAATAATATACAAAACTACAATTGACACAAAGTAATGAATAAACGTAACTAAAGGAAATTATTTACCTACAATAAATATTTATAACTTTATAATATATATCACGAAATACAACACCAGAACAAAACGAAATACTTAACCAAATCAAGAAATAAAAAAACATCCTAACTAATCTGCTACTCGAATAAGCGAAGAGAACCAAAGAAAAATATAAATTAAAAACAGCAAATAACCATATAAATTATTGAAAATATATAAAAAATTACAAAACCGTTTTCTGGAGATCGTAATCAAGAAAGATATATTTGTTCAGATTGGAATTTTTAAATTCGTAAAAATCTCTTGAATGGAATGTCCGATTTTAATAATTTAAAGAGTAAACTGGACGTATTGAAACAGTCTCGAATGTGAGAAGACTTTTTATCCATACTTTTTTACACCTTGGGTTACATTATTGAAATTTTAGTAAGGATCTCTATTTCTTTGTTATAGTTAAGGATTTTTTAAAATTCAGTTTAGATTATGTATTAATTGGTGCAACAGGGGAATGAAAACAATTTTCAATGTAATCAATCCACGAGTGCACATCCACCGTGACTAAAAAACATGATGTCACGCTACGCTAGCATTATATGCTAGCGTAGCGTGACATCATGTATTATGCAATATGAAATTTATAGGTGCATAATTTCAACACAATTCACACAAACACATTAAAAACTCAATTTAATCATCTCTAACAGTAACAAACTTATATAAGTATTAAAGGTAAAAAACAAAACAAAAGGCGAAAGAAACGAATAGTAATAGTAATTTTCATCTGAATTCCTGGTGCGATACAATTACTGAGCAGACTTCACCTCGTGCTCCGTAGAATTAGATTGTTTTCAGGCGATATTACAAATTCAAAGGTTATTACGACACCGACTCTGGTCTAATCAAATTTCAACTCAAGCACTTCGTGCGTAAGATTCTATTAAACTTGGTACCAAGAATCACTCGCGGCTATCTTAATACTAAAATTGCTTGCCCCTTTACTAAATTTATTATCAAAGAACGCTTAATCTACTATAAATTTAGACTGGTCCTAGTATTGAATCAAATGATTTACAGCAAGTGTTTCCTTCCAGACGGACATATTCCTAAGAGGACTACTGAGTTAATGCCATATGGCGTTAGGACGCCCATTAAGACGCAGTCTGTAATAACATTAAAGCAAATTTTGGAGCAAAATGTTATTATATTGAGTTTCCACGTGAATTTTATTTGATTTAATGAGAATATATTAATTTTATTTTTATTTCTGGTTAATTCCTAAATTTTACTGTATAAAATCTTATATTTATGAAAGCTTTTAAAATGTGACATTATTTTTTTAAATCTATAAGTAAGTATCTATAAATAATGATTATTTTAATTTAATCCCGAGTATCTCACATTGAGGACACATTGATTATATTTAAATTATTTTTATTTTCCTGTTCTGGTAGAGAAAACACGGCCTCACTATGCAGTAAAAATGAGCTGAAATACGGAAAATAAAAGCTTTTTTAGAGTAAAGTTTAGTAAAGTTACTATTTAAAAAACTCAAATACCTATAAATAGAAGAGTATTGAGAAAACTACAACAATTTTTGTATTTTTTTTAAAAGAATATACGAAATCACAAGACATTTCCAATAAAGAGTATTATATATTTGAGGAAGTAAACTTGATACATTTTTGTGTTGAAGTTTTAAGAAGATTTATTGAGTTTCGTCTATCTCAAAAATATATTTAATATATCTCATATTATATTTTAAAATACGAATTATAATTATATCCATACATCATGGCACAGTGATACACACCCTATGAGTAAAAGTAATGATTTTGGCTTCGATGTCCATTCGAAGTCTTCATAGATAAAGCATGTCTTTATATGCCGCAAAACAACATGAAGTCTTGAATTCGGGCCGAAAGCGCCGAAGAGTGTGTATACACTATATTCTGTATATAAATACAACTAGATTCGTACGTTAAACTAAAAAATCGGAGAAGCGCTAGTTGGACTCACCCACCGAAGATTCCTTACAAACATTGGAGGTCTCAGTCTTTTTTTGAAATTTACAATTAGCTTAACCATTTCATTTCATACCTCACTTGAAGCTGTAGATCTAAGTATATAGTTTGGTATGGTATTTCAACTCAATATCTCCAAGCGTTCCTTAGATAAAGGCTCTTGACAGAGAGACAGATAGACGGACAGCGAACTCTTAGACATCTCATGTTGCTTTTTTGATGTTTCTTTGTACTTTTTAGTATGGAACTGGCCAAAAAATATATAAAGCAAGCCTTGTTTTTTAACAACCGAAAAGTATAGAACGGAGTGTTTTATCATTATATTAATTCTGCTTAACATACCCAGTTACGTATGAAGTAAAGGTGAAAATGGAATGGCGGCATGAGAACTACAAACTAACTTATAAACATAAAAATAAACAAATTATTTTAATTTATTATTAAATAAAGAAAATTAGCAAAAAGCACTATTTTCATTTAAACGTTAAACTAAAACTTATGAAGATATAATCTCAAGTAGCGCATTTTCCTACTGAATTAAATATGCTTAGAATGTAAGTCTCCTTTGAAAGAGAATATTCTGAGTTAGTGAACAGCAGCACTGTGCACTGTGCAGTGGCGATTGTGAAAGAGCATTACGTATTTAAAAATTAGTACGTGCTTAATTCTTCATCTCTTATTCAAGTCTTTTATGTAATTATGGAAAATTATGACTATATTTAATAACGTTTTTAAAATTATAGATTTCAATCCTTTTCTTGGTTTAATTAACTAAGAGAAACAGTAAACATAATTCACTTATTTGTTAATATGTAAGTTAAAGTTAGTTTAAAACATTTAAAAATAAAATAAAAAGTAAAATTAGTTTTTCTGTAGTTATTAAATAAAAAAATGTTTTTATTTTGTCTGTAATTTGAATAAAATATAATCTTCTTTCCTTACAGCGTCATCTATTATTGATGTATAGAAATTGCTCAATGTAAATAGCACAGAGCTTTCATAAAAGCTCCTCCTCTCTTAAATATACCGTCGACAACAACTAATTCGCAAAAATATCAACAGATGGCGTTGATTTGTGTAAAATACAAAAAATATCTTCAACGGCAAAGTCACTGATGTCGACCACCATTACGCAAGTAAGCAAATTGAATTGTACTAATCGAAATTGAAATATTTGTTCATATAAACTCTTTATACATAACGTCTATAATTTGCAATCCAAAATCTAAAAGACCAATGAAGAAAAATGTATAGGATAGTGTTAATGATAACAAAATCTAGGCATGCAGTTTCGAAACTATCCTATACATCCCAAATTCCAAAATAAAATAAACTATTCCGCTTGATAGCTAAAAAATCATCGTGCACGGGGAAAGAGGGAAACGATGTCATTTTGAAATTAGTATAACTTTTGAATCAGGGAAGCTACGAAATTAGTTTTTATATAATTTTTTAATCATCTTCAAAATCTATCGATTGCATATAAAAAGATAGTTTAAAGTAATGGGGTGTTGTAATGTCAATAAAATATAATGTCGGCTTATACGCGTCAGAAAGCCAAAACCAAATGAAACTATCGTATTGGAAAGGGTATCTCAAGAACAATCAAATGGTAGTGATAAAACAAAATCTGACCGAATGTACACTGTCGGGAACGTAGGAGAATTCACGCAGCCGAGGGGATAATGACGGTGCCAGTACATCTGCAACTGAGGCGGTTGAAAATATGGAAGTAGTAGATAAAATCGCTTCTTCATCACCAACGAACCGAATAAATATATATTGTGTTCAACCGTCGATGAAAAAAATATTTTGAGTAGCAGCTACCATTACCAACACCACGTTTTAATACCAAAAAACAATTTGAGCAGCAACTACCATTACCACCACCACGTTTTAATACCACGATTCGATTCATTCGGACAACTCTGATGTAAGTGATCGTCTATGGTTTCTGGGCCAACAACAGATAAATACTTACCGCTGATTGAAAAACTTTCCCATGATCGAAACTCGAGAAGTTTTTAAGTTTTATCAAGATACGGGCAGGCGTCTTCTATAGTTAGATAGATACGAGATGAGTATCATAGGCACAGCATCCGTTGCCGACACTAGTCGCGTCAAAGTAAAAAAATATTGTAACAGTGAACCTGATCAGCAGTATTGTATTATACTTATTAAATGCACAAAGTTTCGTCACGCACACAGAAGACACCTCTATCGATACAATCATCCCACAATCCCAAACGAATCCACAACCAGTCGATTTTATAGTAACACTTTGCGAGGCGCAAAGGCACCACGACTGGCCTCCTCATATGGAATATACTTAACCTAAACCTAATAAGATAATCGTGATTTGATTTTTATGTTCGTGCGTGAAATACTGCGTATGATATTCAATTATTCGTATCCAATTTCGATAATATCATGTTGTATGATAGATAACATGTCTGTTTTGCTGTTAATTAAGAAGTAAATATACGAGTGGGTTCGATCCCCACTCGAGGAGATGAAATATTTACTTGAATTTATTTTCCATTTCTTCGCTCTGGTGTCGAGACTAAGTGCGGCGTTGAGTTCCGCTACTAAGCACGCAATGTGTCCAGAATTCGGGGAAAAGTGGGTATTGGAATTTCTTTACACTAGGTTCCCTCTTCCTTCCCTGCTGAGCAGCGTGAAGCAGATTTTTTTAAATTTTATTAAATATGTAAATCCCTCTATACGTTGACTATCAGCCTTATTTTACTTATCAGGTGTTACACATAAAAAAACAAACATTGTAATCATCATCTCATTTATTAATGAATAAATTAATGGCAAATGTATACAGTTCACTTCGGTTACAAATTAACTTATCTTGTAGGGTTCCACATTCAACAATGCCCGAGCGATATTGTTTGACAACTGTCACTTACATACAGTCTAGCGTGTATAAAATCTTCTTCGTGTCTTCTCTATACAACGTGACAATGGCGAAGTGATATGTGCTCAACTTATAACATTGTTTTACGCTAAAAGAATGTAAATTTTCATTACACTATATTTTAATAATCATGATTATTTTAGCCAAATACTTTTTTATATATTTATTTGAGTTCTCCCTTGAATCATTTTCACTACATCCGATTTGTAACAGTTGTCAAACAATTTAGATAGATATAGACATAGCAATAACATATTAAGTATATTAAGTAGGATAAGTATATTTAAATATAAAATTAATCTTTTGTCAATTCATCACGTGAATTGAGTATGAGTTGAGTTCTGTGAAGTATTGTTTAAGTTTCGAATGATATTTTGGATATCAAATGAAATAAACAAAAAACTAATTTATAACTAGATGGCAGACAGTTTTTAGAAGAAAAAGTGAAGTATTGTTCTTTTAGAAACATATTTTTTTAAGTTCATAGATTTCCCTTTCTTTGGAATTACATAAAGTTTTCATAACATTTTCAATACGTTTCAAATACAGCCTGATTTCAATATATATCATCAATAAACATCAACAGGCTAATTCTAATGTAACTCCACATATAAACATTTCTAAGGCAGTGTTTTAATGATAGTGAATACAATAAAATCTAGTTTTTATTTCGATGATACCAATTTTAGATGACACAGTACGTGGTATCTAATAATGTAAGAAAGATCAATCTTGAAAAATTTCAACAGATACATTCTTAAAAAAAAGAATGCCTATTTATAACCTTTTTTTGCTTTATTTTTTTTTATCATTAAAAATAACTATATATAAATAAATATATATATATATAGTCCGTCTCAACAATAATAATAACATATATTATATAGTCCGTCTCGTTAAATGAATCCAACACATATATTTCATCAATTTGGATCAGTACGAAAGTATGTATGTGTAAAATGTTAAAATTTTCTATAAAAGTTCTCGTCATCGTCATGTTTTAGCTTTTATTGTATTCACTTTGTAAGCCACTATAAGGTTTATGTTTAATCATGTTTTTTTATAAACCTTTTTTTAATATATAATTTCGATTCGCAACAATTAATATGAAAAATGCACCATACATCACATAAAGTATGTTTTTAGAAGATCAAGATGAAAATAATTCAATGTATTAAAAAGTAAAAAAGTATTTTTTGTAACACTTTCCCTTTTATAGACAAAAACTCAATTAAAATTTACCTTTTAATCTTTACCGATATATTGCATTATCTGTATATATTTTTTTTATTTGAATTTAAAATAAAAAAAAAATAAAATTTTACTCTAGTATTTTAAATCATTAAATTTAATAATTTAATTTAATTTTTCTTTTTTAATTTTTCATATCTTTTTAATCGACATGTCTAGTGTTAAGTAAATAAATAATAATTTAAAACAAAAAAGGGAAAATATTACAGACAATTATCATGGTTTCTTTCAAACATTTTTTTCTATACTATTTTTAAAACCGACGTCTAATCATTTAAAATCATAAGTCAAAGTTACATTAAGCGAATTTCAAATCAAACATTTACGACTAGAAAAATAACTGAAATAAAAAAAAAACACATAATCAACACAAAAATAGCCAAATACCTAAACTACTTTAAGACACAAACTACACTTTTTACACATTCATTTATTTATTTATACATAATTACACGTAACTAATAATTAATAATCATTATCACATTATTATATTTATAAAAACCTACCTTAGCTGATAATAACAATAATTTAGTGACTTCGCAACGACTAAGCTATTGTTTTTTATATATTTTCAATATTTTCTTTCTTTGCACACTTTTTTGAAAGAGTGATTAGATACAATGTTGTCTCTTCCGTTATATAGACTGCGGAGCTCAATACTGCAATTTAGTAAACGAGGATATTATTCCCCAAAGTGGGAATTGAACAAACAACCAACCACCGTACTCATTCCGACACTCGCATTATTATTCAAAATAATTATGCTACATTTTCACGTCCACCTCCTCATTTTATACAATTTTATTTTAATTTTATTTATAATTGTTCTGTCAAAAAAAATTAACTAAATGAATTTTCAGTTTAGTATATTTTTGGTACATATCTATTTTGGGACGAATCTATTTATCTCAAGTTCAAAAAAATATTTTTAAATATTTTGCTCATTTTATTTTATTCTTTATTTCTTTTTGAATTACAATTTTCGTACTAATAGAGCAGATATACATATATTGCGCATACGCACGTATGTTCTTCAGAACAAGTTGCCGTTAGTTGTTTCATTCTTTCTTGAGATTAAATAGTCTTTTAAAAACAATATCATCATCATGATGAAGCGCAACTAATTACTCATTTCGCATCACTAGTCCACCACAAGTAAACATAGATTTCCGTAACTTAAGCAACACCCCCGTCACACGTCGAGCTGCGCGCGGTAGTGCGCGGGCGCGGCGAGGCGCTCGGGCGCGTCGCGGCGGCGCGCGGCGGCGCGCGGCAGACGCAGCGCCACGGGCAGCAGCTCCGGCATCACGCTGTGGTGCGTCACCAGCGCCGACAGAGACGTGAACTCCTTTGTGAAACCCTGGAAAACAAAAGATTTGATCACCTAAGCTGACTCCGCATATCCTACGAAGTGATCGCATCTCCACGGCATTCATCTTTCTTTCATTTTTCTTCTGTAATTCCCGTTTAACAGTTTAGGTACCAAACTGCATTGTGTACGGCCAAACGCGCAGCAGACCATTTTTTTCACTACCTTCTTTCAGAAGGTCACCACACCAATGCTTGAACTCGCACTCTGATGATGCAATAAGCACTACATAATCGGCATACAGCAGGAAATTCACATTCAAGTCACCTACTATCATTCACATATCACGTTGATTCACTTAGCTCTCGTGATTAATAAGTAAAAATAAGTACAATTTTGTACATATAACTTGTTCTATATGTGGAAGGTAACTATGCCCGTTACTCTGCTAATTATAACAGATTACACAAAAACCATTAATACTTTTAGCTTTCCTCGATACATGAACTATTTAACACAAATTGATTGAATTTCTTAAAAATTTGTCAGTTCGAGCATGTGGCCCCTAAGATAAGCGTGTTAACCAAACAAAGAATTCAGCTTACAAAGAATATGGCTTATAAAGAATATAAAATATGGTATACATTAAAAATGTACCTTAATCTTGTACCCCTTGCCGGTCCTTAGTATGAGGTAGTGCGCGATGCCCATGGGCGCGAAGTCGCGCGGCACGCGCAGCGACAGCGCGAGGCAGTCCGACTGCGTGGTGCTGGCGCGCACCAGGAACGCGCCCGGGGACTGCGCCGACAGCACCTCCAGAGCGATCTGCGGGGAGGCGGCGGTATCGTATTTACTTGAAATTGTTTTTTTTAGTAACAAATTATTGTTCTTTTAATTTCACTTGCTATAATGGAAATCAATATCGTGACTATCGACAATTTAATTAGATATTATTTAATTAATTTCACTTTGAATTAAAATGAAGTATGTTAAAAACATGTTTACCGTAATAGGTAACATTTTCGTCAAAGTTTAACATTTACAAATCAGTTTAAATATTATTTGCTATTTTTAATTTATGCATAGAAATTGTTATTAAGTCAGTTAAAAGTAATGAATATGCCCTACAAATACCTCTCTGGGTATCCCCTGCTGGAACCAGGGCGCGTGCCGCAGCTCGGGCTCGAGTGGGCGCGGGTTGTTGTTGCCCGACACGCACGACGACTCGCCGGAGGACGACGACGTGCCCGCGCTGCCGGTGCTCGGCCTGCTGGGAAATATATTAGGTTCCTCATATATGTAGGTATACAATGTAGAATACATATACAATAATTGTATTTAATATAATAATATAGTGTTAGCGAACTCGTGTAAAAGGGGGTAAATATTGGTGAAAAAGTCTATAAAAGCTATGAAATTGTGTCAATGTCAAGGGGGCAGTTGCTTGTAGGCAACTGTCCATATTGGAAGGAAACTTGTATTAGGTCGTATGTATCACTTATTGCAATTACATATTATCGCTTTCCAAACAGTTGAGGAACATATAGACGATATGTGTTTTTACCATGCTCTTTTAAAAACGTTACCCTTTCCGATTTCTAAAAAGTCTGACTAAAGTCATTTTCAAAAGCATTATTTTTTTCATTTTCATATGAAATACTGAGTAAACCCAAGTTATATCTATATATATGATTATAAGCGAATTCGCTTATTTAGCTTACCCATTAACACTATTACATTTCCTGAACTCCCCGTCGTCGGTGAGTATGTCTCTGGCGCGGTTGCTGTCTCGCGTGCGCTCCGCCTCCGAGGCCTCGTTTATGTATCCGCCGTTGAGACATAGAGGCACATTCGTTGGACTGGAAGGTAGTTATAAGATTATTAATATTAAAAGAAAATCAGCTTTAAGTAGTTTAGACCGAATACGATAGTTGTGAAATATTTTGGGGAAATTAGCTTATTTAGACAACAATTTTTTCCGTCCACATTGACTGACACAAAGCGATGAAAAATAGTAGAATAGCCTGTGTATCTTACATGTGTCTACATGTATATTTTATGAGACTTTCTAGTACAAACTTTGTCAATAGATAACTCATATTTTAACTTTAACAACAGAGAGATACATCCTGATCACATACAAACACGAGAACATAAAAATTACATTGCAATCTAACGAGGTTACTGTAACTAGAAATCATTAACGAACGATCGTTGATAATAATTTATTTCGGCTAAAATAAAAAATATTATATAGTATTATACAAAATGAAATGACGCATTACTTAATGAGTTCATCCCTAAAGATAATCAAGATCGCTATTTAATTTTTTGGCTAAATAAAAATAATATAGAAATAATGAAATGATGACAGAAAAAGTAAGAAGAAGAACTCACGTAGTAGGAGTATCGGTCACAAGTGGAGTTGCGTCATCATCAGACGGCTGCAACAATGCTCCACTAAGTCCTAACGCTAATCTCTTCATCAGTGGCGGTCTCTCCATTTTTTCTAATCTCTCCCCAAGTCTCCGATAGCAGCTTAATTCTGTCGGTGAGTTCCAGTCTTCTGAAGAAGTGGGACTCGCTTCGCTCGCTTCGCTTGGCTCGCTCGCTTCGTTCGTACCGCCCATTATATCGCATTGTGATGGTGATCTGCAATTTGTTAAAATAATTTTTTTATTACTTTTAATAGAAGGCCAACGTTGTAAAAAGGAATTTCTTATTTTAATCTTTCAAATCCATAGCATGAATTCTGCTACCCAAAGATAACTATTTAGGATCATCATTTGGCAAGAGAGCTGCTATTGAATGCAATTTAAATATTAATAATATAATATATTTTTTTTCTTTTACGCAAATCCTATAAAAATACTCGTTTACCATATAAAAAATTAAGTCTATTCATATTTCTTAACTAATATGACTCACCTGTCCAAGCAGTGCGGGTAGTGATGCGTCAGTCCGGGGAGAGTGTCCGGAGCACGCGTACATGTACCGCTTAGCTCTTTGCTCTGTAAAAAAGAAAATAGTAATAATGTTAGAAAACTTAAGAAATATGTTTAACTTACAGAGTTTGACTGCAAACAAGAACCTTTTTAAGGAACTTATTTTATTCTTTACACTGTATCCCTTTATAGCATGGTAGGCAGAGGGAAATTAGTTGTTATGATACTACGTTCGAGACATAGCATGTTGAGTGGCAGACTCAACGCTGGGCTTTGTCTTTTTATCAGAGTGGGAAAATAAAAATAATCAATTTCTTCGAGTTCTCTGTTGTCCAGAATCTCTCGAAATTGATAGGAAAATGAAGAAGGGAACTTTCCTCCCCACTTACTTACTACTTACACACCTAAAAAAGATGCGTGGTAAGTAGAAAAACTTGTGTTTTAAAATTGAGTTGTATGTAATTATAATAAAAGTAATATAAGCGACCGACAGACAGTAACAAACGTATAAACCGTCCCACCCATTGGGATTGAACTGACAACCTTCGCGTGCTCACTCACGATTACGGCAAAATTACAATCATAAAATTCAATAAACGAAGGTCCATTTTCAGTACATAATATCTATTCATAATGATTTCCTTAATAGCTCTATTAACTAAGCTGGACAATCAGTTGAATTTGAATTGTAAGACACAAACAATAGAAACTGTTTTCGATTGAACTGGAAAATAGTTATATTTAGAGTAAACACTGTAGTTTATCACGGCGCTTCCCGTCGTAAACTGAAAACGCTTTGGAATGCAAGCTTTCCTTAATACTTTGGTAATATCTTTGACAGATATCTATTTGAATCATTCGTTTCTGAGGTATTGTTTAGTGTCTTTGGAAGTAGCGGATTAAATATTTTTAACCTTAATTGCTTTTGTTTAAGCTTTATAAAACATAAAAAACACTTGGTAATGTCGAGACACTCCGTCCACATTAGGACACTTCCGTACCCCACTCAAGTACCCGCCGAATTCTCGAGAATTGCGTGTTGAAAGGCGGAACTCAACGCCGCGCATTGCATTGTTGCCAGAGCGAGATAATTATATATTGCAATTCTCTCCTTATATTTATCTTAAAACATATTTTTGTAAAGCTAGCCAAATATATTGATACATTTACATAGAAACACGTAAAATTCTAAATAAGTAAACTCTATAAATATAAAATATGTCACTCGAGTATTTCATGAATTGCCCAATCGGCTCACGTCCGCTTCCGAAAGTATCCGCGTTATAAATCAGTCTTGCATTCCACGATTGGAATGTGAACCGACGACCTGTACAGTACAAACAAAGCCATTTAAAATATTTTACTAACTGTACTCCAAAAATTATAGGAAAATGAATCTTAAGTTATAAGAATAAGATGGGATAGGATATTTAGTTACAAAAGAATTTTATTTGTTGTCTATTGATGGTAATCTATTGTTATAAATGTTTGATACCGATTATGTGATATAGAGCTTGTGCTTTTTAATTTAATTTTAAATAAAGGTACACCTTCATGTGTACGTTTGTAAGTAATGACGACGTGGATTTGATTACAGCGTATTACAATTTAGAAGTATCATATACCATCACGTTGTATTTTGCATACAGCAGGGTATGCACAGGGCACCTAGGGGTCTAGTGTTAAGATAGTCAATTTATGGTAAAATATTTCTAAGTAGCGGAGCTCAACGACGCTTTCTACCTCGATATCATGGAGAGGAGGAGGAGAGGACCTGGATGGAGAATATTTATAACTGTGTTTTATCTGTGGCTTCATCCATGGAAATAATTAAAAACTAAGAAATGTGCATAATGTTCTCGGTTGCTCTCATGTTCTCATATTTTTACAAATACTTTTCATTGATACTCTGTCTCTATTGTTCGTAGCGTGATGTAATATGGCCTAATCCATTCTCTATAATTGGACTACCCAACACAAAAATCAAAGAGAGCTTCTCTTATATAAAATGCTCTCACTTTCTCTGTTTTCTGATCAAATTTTAAGTATGCATGTTTGGTGGCATAGCCTAAAATTGGATGTTAATATTCAAACAAATATATATGAAATAATCAAACAAAACAATAATAAATGCTAAATTTGGGTTCTTGCAAAATTTAAGTAAAGTAAACTTTATTTTCTTTTGAGTAAGATTTAAAATGTTTCTTAAAAATGTACTCCCAAACGGATGCGTGCAGTGGCGTGACAGAATTCATTTGTAATAATATCCGGCGACGAAGAAATCAACGTATTTCGTTTTGTCCTTTATTTCGTAAACCTTTCATTAAAAAAATACTTTCACGTTACTTGTTCTCGGGGAATTGGTTAGGAGTATATTATGGTGTAATATGGTGCAATATATATCTCATTAGAAACGTAAATAAGAAATGAGAGCCAAGTTCAATTTTGAGTAATACTTACATATTATGGTGTAATATATATCTAATGAAAAATATAAATGTGAAATATGAAATGAGAGCCAAGTTCAATATTGAGTAATATGTTGTTCTCTACTTCACCGAAAAAAATAAACACTCGGGATATAATTCATGCTTAAAACTTCAGTCAATACTTTGTACTTATACAGGATTTATTTATACAAGAACGTTTAGTGGGACCTTCTCACCGCAGATACAGTGGGCTACAACAAAATGTTTAATGTAATGTAATATAGCATATCAACTCTTTCTTTCTCTGAAAAAAAAAACAGTTCTAACTAGTAGCTCCCGAAATCAACCAAAAAAACTTTTTAGTTTCATAATATTAATAAAAATAAATTAAATCGATTAGTAAAATAAAAACTCCCATCCCCCATCGCGGCTTCATTATCTATGACTACAGTTAGGGGTACAGCGTAACGCTAGTATAGTATAGTTTATAAATAATAGCCATTCAGCACACCGTGTATGATACACTGACAAATATAAAGCAAAAATTTGAAATCGATAGAGAATAGCTCAGAGATGAAAAAGATCACTGGAGACGAGATTTTTTTTTTGAAAAAACAGTTATTTAAAATGTTATTTTGGCAACTGGCCCTCAAGGGTATAGGGTCATCAATCAAGTGGACAAAAAACACGTCGCGACGGACGGCTTTAAACGAAATCGACAAAAAAGTAGAAACAGGGCTCGAATGGATAATAAACTTTACGAATTTGTGGCTTTGGAATCAATGCACTTTTTATTGTGCAATTATAATGTATATATTTGTATTTTATTTTAAGTTTCTACTGTATTGTCTGGTATTGATTTTACTTTTGATGATCACTCACTCACACAAACTCAAAGCTTAAATTAAGCCTCGTGGACTGTACACTTGCATTACTTTTAAATATTTACCATTAAATCTCCGGTCACGACAACATGGATGCAATATCCCAAAAAGATAGTTTGGTGTGGTTATGGTTCTTTGGTTATGGTGTTCCGAGCGTGCCAGTTGAGCACATATTACTCCGTCAACATAGCCATATGCTAGTTACAATAACAATCATTGAACTTTAGTTCAAGTAAGTTCGTTTGATCATATATAATATTATATTAATTATATGAAGAATGGAAATATTTAAGGCCAAATCAAAATCAAATCAGCTTCACGCTGTATCCCGCACACAGCAGGGTAGGCAGAGGGAACCTAGTACTAAGACACTCCGTTCCCCACTTTCTGCCGAATTCTGGTGGTACTGTGTGTTGAGTGGTAGAACTCAAGAGAGCGAAGAAATAGAAATTTACATTTAAGTAAATATTTCATCTCTTCGAGTGGCGATCGAACCCACAACCAGTCGGTTTTACAGTCACACTTAGTGCCACTGCGCTACGACTGGCGTACGATAGGTACTATATAAAAGTCAAGGTATGAGCCAAGGTTAACAGTTTTAGTCTTTATCGTTTTAATGGTCGGAGCTTTATGGGAACCAACTATGAGAATATAGCTATAGTAGATAGATAATATTATTTCAATATGTATATATTGCTGAAAAAAGTAGGTACTAGGATTTTGCCAAAAAGAGTCTCGTGAGTTACGGCCTCACGTAATAATAGTAATTAGAATACTTTCATTTACGATTTAACTAAAAGTTATCTTATTTAATGTACAAAAGGAATAGAAACAATAAATTAAAGAAATATTCAATCGTTAAGTATTCGTATAATATATCATTTTATTGGTTTATCTATAAACAATTTAACAAGTAGCTGAAAGAAACAAAACAGAATGTTTTGTTTTTCAAATCTCGCTGTTTCCCGCAGGGCCGCCCCTACCTATTGAAACATATTAAAATTTTCAGATTTTTCGGTCGAATTCGGTGATGTGTGATTTAACTCAACGTCGGACCAGAATAATCTTTATTTTTTCTGTCTACTTAGTGTTTCGCTGGAGACAAAAAGGTGATATAAAATAAATTCATATATATATATATATATATATATATAGCAAGTGTGTTATAATTTAAAACATTTTCTAAGGAAGTTTTCAAGTATTACGGACAATTTACTTTTTGAATCGTTTATAACGGGGTAAGCCCGTTAACGTATGGAAGACGCAATGCAGAATGAGCTCCATCCCCCGGGACAGAGACAGTGCATGTGATATATTAAAGCGGTTACAATATTTTCATAACATATTTTGTAAAATTTTTTAAATTTGAATATTTTTAGCATTTTATTAATGTAAGAGGCCATGCATTAAATAAAAAATAAGTATTTTTATTAATTTTTAAATGGTAATAAATTGAAAAAAAAATTGTAAAGCAAATGTATATCATACATATTTCGCAAGTTTTAGGTCAATGGTGTTTTTATTATTGTTTTTAATTAGATGTGCAAAATTGCGCAAGAAGTGAATATTTTGTATGGGTACTTTTATGTAAAAAAATTATACAATAGTTAATAATTTTTGAATAACTACATTCAAAGAACGCTTTAAAATCTAAAAATGTACGCTACGTAGCCACGCGATGAGCTATGGGCCGTGGAGACCGCGACAACGTGTATAACTGCTAAATTTACCAACCCAAAAATTTGTGCATTAAATGCACAAATTGTAAATTGCCTTTATAGCTGTTTTGAACTGCTAACAAGGGTTGTTTTCTATTACATATACGTTTAAAAACGCATAAATAACTATTTCTTTGAAATTTACAATAAATTTCTTTGAAAACTGCTAAAACTAACACTTTTTAGTAGTTAAAAAGGTCGATGAAAATATTATCGATTTTTCACTTTCAATAGTTTCCCTAGGCACCGTCGGTCTTAACACATTTTTTTTAATTTGACGTCCACCGCTAGACTTCCATCCATTTTTCGAAACATTGAGTGTTGAATGGTCTCAATGCGTTTTGTCAAAGCTGAGGCCAACTATTTATATATTATGATCTTTTCTTTAAGTGGAAATCTAAATTACGTCTATCGTGTCTGCAGTCAGATGTTGTACCAGTGCGCCATAACACTTAATAATTATAAGCGTTCCCCCAGTCACAATTTGAGGTGATAACTACGCGACAAAAAGAAATCGTCGAAGTTACAGCTTTTTCGTAAGCTATTAAAATAATTATTAACTATATGCAAAATTAAATGGCGGCACTCAATACACAATGCGTCGAGAATTCATCGGAAGGTGGGGAACGGGAATGTGTTAATAGAAAAAAGATGTGTATTAACATTAGGTTCCCAGGTTCCCTTGGCCTAGACTATATTATACGCTATATTGGGACATACCGTAAAAGAAAAAGAAATGTATATTTTACGAATCGATAACCATTGCGTGTGAATTGTCTTCAATCTTATTGTTATTTGGAACTTCGTCCGCATGTCAAATACGGCCCCGGGTTAGCCGGTGACGGGAAGATGATACTTCTGTATTATATTCACGTTCGTTTTCGATACCTCTTGCGTGCTATTTTTTATTATCACGTATTTTCGTAATATAGATGGAGATCGATATTGTTATCTTTTCACTTATTCTCTATTTCTTTTTAACGTTGTAGTCGAAATATTATGTCATAAAATCCACTTGTTTCTCTGTCCTTAATTAAAACATTTGTATAGAAAATTGATTCATTACCATTCTTTGTAATTAGTTTTTTGTACTTTTATATATTTTAACTGTATTCCGCTTCAAGTAAGGTAAGCTGAAGAAACCTGTGTATTATGAACACACTGTCTCCAATATTCCGTAAAGATTTCGAGATATTGTGTATTGAGTTGCATAATATAACGCCGTGCTTTAACTTGTTACTAAACAGATAAAATAAAAATAATACTATAAAAACATTTAACTCTATTTTCACCTTTTCTTATTTCCAAAAAAAATAATAAATAAATAAAACCATTCTATTATTTTGAATGCATTTTGCCTAGCCCATACAAATCACAGTACAAAACGTATATAATGGTTATTGGAACAAGTAATCAATAGAGCAATCGTCTTATGTACAATTACACGACCTGGTCGGAACCAGCCGTCCGCCACCAGACGTCAGACATCAGAGACAGGCACGTTTTCTATCAGCGTACCTCATTTACCTAAATGTTCGGGATCGGGTGATCAAGGCATGCGGTTATTGCGATTGTCGTGTGGTACAAGTTAAAAGAATTAGGCTTGTGCGTTATTAGTATTTAATATTTGCTTATACGTTTTATAGAGTAAAAATATATAAAAACAACAGTTGCTAGAAAACCACTCAGTGTAATGTATGTCTATTTGTCTTTTTGTACGGAAATAACGCAAAATTACTGGAAATGAAACTACTTTGGTACTGTAATAGCGTGAAGTTTAAAGCTAATTTTTTTTTAGTTTTTATTCAAATAAATATTCGTCGTTATATTATATTAAATATAATGACGTTCCGAATATATGATTAGGCTACACTGTAAAATAAAAGTTTAAGCCTATGGCTTAATAAAAATGAAAAAAAATATTTAGGTCTTTTAAAATAGACACGCCATAGCTACTTTTTGGTTTGTAAATCTATCTAGTATTTGCAATAAATATCACCAATTAGCAAGCAAGTTTATAAAAATAAATTAAAAAAGAAGTGTTTTAACAGATAGTCTAACAGCGACAATTAAAATAATATATAATATAACAGTGAAAAAGCGTGAAACTAAAACATAAGTTTCAAATATTATGAAGTGCCAAATACTACAGCATATATTTTTTTGGCATACAGCTTCATACACACCCTATGATGACTTACGTTAACGTTTTTTTATGTTTCTAGTATTGTATGATTTGTAAATACATTATCTCTTATTTTTAAATAAATAAAGTTTATAATGCATAACAATTTTTTTAATAATACACAATTAATTTCGGTAAGTTCGCTCCACTAAAAATAAAATCATACCTTCTTGTAATGTAGCCTTTATTGCTCTAGTCTGTATATAATTGCATTAAATGTATTTATTAATTAATATATAATCAATACTTGAGGGAATACATTTTCATTTCATTACAATTCAAGGCGTGAAATGAAATGCAATTTAAAACTACTCAATTTGTGTTTAATCACGTGTATTTCAACTTGAAGTAATTCGATTCTGCCGTCGTATTTTACGAAACCACTGGAATTGCAATTTGAATGACATTTCGGACTCATACATTGTAAATAAAAAAGGAAGATTCAAGAACTTGTTTTATGAGAAGTGAACTCGTGAATCTGTACCTATGAAGCTTATCTTTTAGTTACGATATTTTTTATGTATAAATAAATAAACAAAACATCAAATACTAATATAACTAGTGTTGCTTAAATACATGCGTCATCATAGACCTATTTAAATGTATCTTGCGTTGTCTTTAACTAGCAAGTCTTATTATTAAAGATAAAGCAACCACAAATTTTAATATATAAGATTCAAACTTTTCAAACACGTGTCAATGAAATAAAAACTCGTAATATTATAAAATATTTAAAAAATCTTAATTGGAATATATATATAGAATATCCATAAATATGGAATTTCAATTAATTGGAAGTTTCCATTCCAAGTAAGTTGGGCAAGATAAAATGGGAGCAAAAAATATACTTCAAACGTTTAACAAATATTGAGCTAATTTTAACACACTATCGCCTATGCTTTAGACACCAAACAGCTTTTAACGTTAAAACAGGGCGGGTATTAATCGCTAGGTTCTGCTTAGTGGCTCTCCTCACGAAACCTGACTCCCTCACTGTTGACCTTTCGACACGCAAGAAAATAATAATAGTTGGTTAAGAGCTAACCTTTTCCATATCGGTTATCAAGCAAAGTTTATAATTAGAATAAATTAATTATATAACGCCTACACTTTGCGTATTGTGGGGAGTTCCGAATTAAGCATTTATTATATTTTTACTTTGATGTAAAAATAGGTAATTCAAGGTAGGTGTATATGTAGGTTGTACATTTTTAGAGTAAATGGAACTTGGTGTTAAGATAATGCTTTCGCCAAGCACCGCCTAATACTCAAAACATTATTTATTGAGAGGCGAAACTCAACGCCACGCTTTATTTATTTTTATCAAGGCAAGGAATTGAACGAAATTCATTCGACGATTTATCGTAATGGAACAAATAACCATCGCGTATACAATGAGACACTGTTGTGCTGCACCACGATGGTCTCACGATTTTCGCATTAGTATCGATTTTTTTTTGCATATAGAATCTGTATTCTATTATTCTAACAAAAGCTGCTAGCGTAACCACATCCCATTTGAAACTTAATATATCAGCAAAAACATATATATAAGCTATCCTCAACTTAAATCAACTAATTAATTATCTTTACAGTATCATCAATTTTAATATGTAAATGACCATAATATGTTTATGTGAATACGTCGTCATCCAGTGATGCCTGACTGAATACTATATATTTATATAGCACGGTCATTTGGCAGAGGTTGTCGTCGTGGCGCAGCACATAAAATCTAATTTCTGTAGGTTCGATTTCCTCTCAATTATTTTCTAATTCAATTTAAGACTAGTTTCACTATGTTTATTAAGTTCTATCATGCAATATGAAATATGGTATTTCGAATCTTATTATAGATTAGATTTGCTTTGTCTTGAAACAAGATATCACGTGCCTACTTTGCTATATAAAATAAAGTGTGAAACTGATGGATACATTTATGCTAATTTCTTACCCAAATGATCTAAAAATTGTATATAATTACTAAACCTATCGTTACGATTAATAGAAGGGTATCCATAAAAATTGTAAAGAAACTTTTTTGCTTTTAACACTTAAATAGCATTAAATAAATATCTTATTTAGCAGATCCCAGGTTCTTCTGCCTAATCTGCTTTGTAGGGTTGATGATGTATGCGGGATACAGCGTGAAGATAAAAGAAAGAAAATATAATTGTAATGCCTGTCGTACAGAAACCTTTATAAGTTTCTCACGATTGTTTAGTTTGTTGAACTCCGCGGGAACCCAATAACCGTAAATAAGACGATGGTTAACTTTAAACGTTATGCTTTTTACGTGCGTATACTTGCGAATATTAAATTAGTTTTTTTTTTATTTACGCACCTTTTGCATACAGCCTACTCTACGCAGTCAGATCTAGTATATGGACTTTGTTCTCTATTTTCTGAATGTCTTAGCTATATTAAGCACCTACCCACAACCCACCATAATTTTAAAACATAATATATAACTGTCACTAAAACGTGTTAAAACATTGAATAATACTAAATTAATTGTTTTCAAGCGTTTTTACTCCAATAAATAATTACAAAGTAATTACTCAAATCAGCAGAGCAGCTCTAATTTGGCGTCAACTCACCATTCACCATTGTTCAAGGGGACAAATAAATTCGAAACATTAACTTTCTCGGCCGCAGTGAACTTAATTAAACGAGCGCAAATTACAGGGTTACTTATACTATAGTATAGATTTACTTACGATGTAGCAAGTGTCTTTTAAATGTTTTTTGTATGGTGATTATGTGTTCTCGTATGTGTCCTCAGAAAAATACACCTATTTTTATGTATGTATGTATATTGTAGGTAATATATTTCATGCTTCACTCTGTATCCCGCACATAGGTAGGCTCACGTTCTGCCGTATTCTGGAGGCATCGAGTGGCGAAATTCAACGCCGCGTTTTGCTTTGACACCAGAGCGAAGATATGAATATATTAAATATTTCATTTCCTCGAGTGGAAGTCGCACCTATAATCTGTCACGTTAATAGTCACACGCTCATGGCCCTACGCCGCGACTTTGAGACTTTGAGGATACACAAAGAGAGTGCCCCAAATATGCACGAAACCCACAACCATCACCTGTATAGTCAAACGTACTCCATTGCACCACCATGACCTTATAGTTTCTTTTTACTAATTTAATATTTTTTTAATTTTTTAACAATAATTTATTTAATAATTAATTTATTTTTTTCATGGCTAAATACTGGCAAAGTATGATCCGAATTTCCAAGCATTGACACGAAGTAGAAGAAGAACAATAATTTATAAAAATTTGTTCAATAGAAATCATATTTGCAATATTCCGCCAACTACTTATCAATTTCATTAAAATGTTTCGAATCTAATAGCAAGGTATCTCAGACAAATTGAAACGCAAGAGGCAATTTTGTAAAACATTTTAAAATCCATCTCAACTTGTCCCAAGATAGGTCCTGAGTGGTAAAAAGATGTGAAGGAATTTCTGCATAAATATCTTAAGAGTCACTTTCCGCGCATTTGTAATTTGTGTAGACGGATGATATACATATAATAGTGGAGTGGTAAGTCACTCCGTTCTATAAATTCCCCTTATTTATAAACTTTACGCATTGATATATTTGTTTATCTTGAAATTATAAATAGATAAAAGCTTCACTCTTTCACCTTATTGCAGGGTAGTCAAAGGAAACCTTATTGTAATTATTTGTAAGAGTCTAAATATACGGTTATATTAATGCGGTTAAAACAAATATCGAAAAATATATTATTATATATATGAAATATATATATTTATTATGTGAATATTAAATGATATATAAATATACATACCCAGAGCGGCGCGGACGGTTGCAGCTGCGACGCGAACGCCATTCGGAACGCATCTCCCACGAGCGTGTTCAATTCCTCCGCCTGCAACGATATAGTTTACATATTAGACTAGATTTCAGACCAGTGTTTTTTTTTAAGCTTTATTTAGTATTAAGAGACTCCGTCCGCATTAAGACACTTCCGTTTCCCATTTTCCGAATTCTGGGAACATTACGTGCTGAGTAACGAAACTCAATGCAGAGCTTTCACCTGGTCATCAGAGGGAGGAAATTAAAATATTAAATATTTCGTTCCCTCGCGTAGAAATCGAATCAAAAACCGTTGTTTCCTCTCTCCACGACGGTCTCTGAAAAAATATTCAATATTATTTATAAAATAAATTTGAATATTTTTTTATAGTAGTAGATTTTTAATCGTACAGAAAAAGCTTAAAGTAAAGCTTGCAACTTAACCCTATATCAAATCTGATCTAATTTTGAACCAAGATACTATCATATATTCAATTATAATTGATTTACAATCCCCCTTCCGTTCAAAGTAGCAATTAGAAAAATAAACATGCGCCTCCAGTTTAGTGATGACGGGATAATTCTATGCAACGACAGGAAGCCGACGAGTTAAATATTACTTCACAGTTTTAACTGAACTGTTAAATATATTGTAACTAACTGTTAAGTACAATAAATATTATAGTTATTTTTGGTGTTATGTATTTATCTCAATACAAATAAACGGAACTCTACACTAATTATTTTATTGTATTTCTGTCTGTCCGTCTACCAGTACAATTTTCTCAAATATTTCCTCATGTGGAGGTATCAAGTTGATATGAACATCAAATATCTACAATCTACAATTCCTTGAAGCACTAAAGAAAAAAAATACAAGTCAACGCAATCAAATTTTTGTCTCATGTTATAAGTGTGAAATTCGCTGCATAATCAGAATTTGACAAGAAGTGTGAACTTACAGTACAAATAAAAGAAACTAATAGAAATATATAGATATATCACAGCAAAAAACCAAAATTAGCCCATCCACTTAAGATTGCTAGATATTGCAGCTTATCCGGCGGAACTTAACGCCGTTCTTATACTGGACTAGAAAAAAATATATAATACTAGCGACCCGCTCGCGGCTTCGCCCGCTTAAACCACAGAATTATTTTAATTTACTTAACACACTGAATTATGTTCGTGTTTTGATATACTTATAATGTATGTTTGCAATGTAATGAAGATTTTTTTTATGAAAAAAAAAAAAAAAAAAAGTTGTTAAAACTTTAGATCGCATTTTCGTACCTCCCATAAGAATCTTCAATTGAATGTTTGAAATAAAAACACAACTTATCGATACTTACTATATGTGCGTTTCTTCACGATAATCTCAGAAACGGCTTAACCGATTTAAATACTTTTTTTGTTTGTATTCTGGCAAACTGCCCTTAAATATTAAGTATTAGTTTTATTTTAAGCAGCTTCATGCTAGTCAGAGAGAGGAACCTAGTATTAGGACACTCCGTTCCCCACTTTCTACCGAATTCTGGACGCATTGCGTGTTGAGTGGCAGAACGCAACGCTGTGCTTAACCTCGACCCCAGAGCGAAGAAATGGAAATATAAATTTAAGTAAATATTTCATCTCCTCGTGTGGGGATCGAACTCAGAGAACCAGTCGGTTTTACAGTCACACTTTGTGCCGCTGTGCCACGACTGGCCTCAACTGGACTGGGCTTTATTTTAATCGGTTCACATAAAGTTAAAACCAGATCCACGCTTTATCCCGCCCTTAGCAGGGCAACTTTGTGTAAGATATTGGGTATAATGTGTGACTGATGTGCGAAATGAAAATATTATTAAATTATAATTCAATCCTGCATGTGTGGATCGGACCCACAACGTCGCGTTACAGTTATAAAAGCATACTTTAGGCAATCTTTTATTCTTATACCTTTTGAAAAACTACCATCGTTCTTATAGTTAATATATTTATTTTTCGAATTAAAAAAATTGTTTATGTCATCCTAATGGCGGAAAAATATTCAAAATGTATTGTAATACCACATTAGTATCGACAATGATAGTAACTGAAAATAGTTATACTACAGGAGGATACCTTTTAACCTGTTTTTATGTATAATATAGAATAATATATTGTATAGAGGAATCACACATTCTTTTTATTCAGTTTAGTAAATACATTTTTTAGAGGTTACTCTGTACTAAAATGGCATGCAACTCTGTTCCCGCATTTACGTTCCTGATATATCGATATAAATAATAGAAATACAAAATATAGGAAGGAAACACAAATGCAATTATATTGCCTTTTTTCTTTTTTTCATACTTGAAACGTATTAATAAATTACATATTATGTATTACATACAATTAATTTCTTTTGAATATAACACTAAGTTTAATCAGCTTCACGCTATTTTAACAGATAACATAAGATGACATTAAAATGTATTGACATCACCACGTGATCCATCTAAACACAATATAAATTTTTATAAACTATGAACTCACAATCAGAATTTACTTTCCAAATACTTTTTATTCTACATATCGCCATATGAGCTAATCCCAAAAAATATACTTACTTTATTATTTTTGTTAATATCACCAACGTTGACGTTTAAAATAATAATTATGGTAGACTGAACAAATATTGATTATACTTCTTTTTTTAGCTTCACGCTGTATCCCGCACACAGCAGGGTAGGCATAGGACACCTAGTGTTAAGACACTCTGTTCCCTACTTTCCTCGGAATTCTGTAGGCATTGCGTGCTGAGTAGTGAAACTCAACGCCGCACTTTACCTCGACACCAGAGCGATGAAATGGAAATATAAATTTAAATAAATATTTCGTTTCCTTGCGTGGTCATCGAACCCACAACAGTTACACTTTGTACTCCTGTGCAACGAACGGCCTCAATTTACTTTCTTCTTTTAAAATGTGGTTAAATGAAATAGTCGTAATTTAATTATGTCGGATTACTATTAACCGACTTCTTAAAAGAGGTCATCAATTGGACTGTATTTTTTATCCTTGTTACCTTAGAATTTTTGATTGTATGAACCGATTTTAATAATTCTTTTTTTATTTGAAAGGTAATGCGTCCCGTGTAGTCTTATTTTAATTTAGCTTATATTCAACAATGGTATCTATGAGAAAATCATATAAATCTCAAATTTGCATTAAGTATATGCGCGACAAATGAACGTATAAGTCAATATCAATTCAACCGATTTTAATGATTCTTTTTTTATTAGAAAGGGTACATATAAAGGGTAGTTTGGTGAAAGTTTAGTTAAGTTCAGAGTGTGAAATCCAGTTAAAATTGAAGAAGTCGATTTTTTTTATTAAAAAATATAATTATGTAATTTTTTCTACAAAAAATTCTTTATACTCCATGATAAAAACTATCCTATAAGTGACATTAGGCTTTGAACTATTACCATGCCAAAATTAATTTAATTTCATACAGTAGTTATCGGTATTTTAGGTAATTTATATTTTTCAGTTTTTATTTTTTTTAAAGAAAACTATCATGAAATTCGGAATGAAACCCAAAAAAAATGTACCTTGAGGCCCTAGGCTAACACCATGCAAAAATTCATCAATTTCTGTCAGGTAGTTTTTGCGTGATTGACGCACAAACAAACCGACAGACAGACAGACAGACAGACAGACAGACAGACAGACAGACAAGAATTCTGCTGAGTGGTTTTTTAGGTTCTATAATCGACATATTAACCGACCTAATTTTTATTTTTTTTATATCTTTCATGTACAGAATTGACTTTTCTATCCTTTTATTATATACTAGCGACCCGCTCGCGGCTTCGCCCGCTTAAACCACAGAACTATTTACTTAACACACTGAATTATGTTCGTGTCTTGATATACTTATAATGTATGTTTGCAATGTAATGAAGATTTTTTATAAGAAAGTTGTTAAAACTTTAGGTCGCATTTTCGTACCTCCCATAAGAATCTTCAATTGAATGTTTGAAATAAAAACACAACTTATCGATACTTACTATATGTGCGTTTCTTTACGATAATCTCAGAAACGGCTTAACCGATTTAAATACTTTTTTTGTTTGTATTCTGGCAAACTGCCCTTAAATATTAAGCATTAGTTTTATTTTAAGCAGCTTCATGCTAGTCAGAGGGAGGAACCTAGTATTAAGACACTCCGTTCCCCACTTTCTACCGAATTCTGGACGCATTGCGTATTGAGTGGCAGAACGCAACGCCGTGCTTAACCTCGACCCCAGAGCGAAGAAATGGAAATATAAATTTAAGTAAATATTTCATCTCCTCGTGTGGGGATCGAACTCAGAGAACCAGTCGGTTTTACAGTCACACTTGTGCCGCTGCGCCACGACTGGCCTCAACTGGACTGGACTTTATTTTAATCGGTTCACATAAAGTTAAAACCAGATCCACGCTTTATCCCGCCCTTAGTAGGGCAACTTAGTGTAAGATATTGGGTATAATGTGTGACTGATGTGCGAAATTAAAATATTATTAAATTACAATTCAATCCTGCATGTGTGGATCGAACCCACAACGTCGCGTTACAGTTACAATTGGGCATATAGGGTAAAATAGTTTAAACCCGTACCTAAAGAATTTAAGCAAGATACATCAACAGTGAAGACGTAGGTTTTTTTCTCATTTCACAATTTCACAATGTTTATTCATATCTATATTTCGTATGACGCGGTTACATTATTGGTACCTATACACCAATAATGTAAACACATACTACTACAAAAATAGTACTAAAATGTTTCGAACTTTAAACTTATAGCCGCCAATACCCTTTGGTTTCCCTTTGATAGGTTTATGTGTGCGTGCGTCGTTCTTGACAAATTGTATTTTATTTTACAACGATAATTTTATTATTTATTTTTTATTTTTTTTTATTTTCGGGTTTTTAATTTAATATGTAATAGGCTTTTATAGAGTAGTTAAACTGTGGTTTCATTTAAGGTGGTCCTAACAAAAAAACTCTGTATAATTGAGCATATTTAATATTTATAGTGATTTTTTGGAAAATAGATACCAATAGTTATTACAACCACTTGCGAAGAAGCATAGTTTAGGCAATTTTTTATTCTTATACCTTTTGAAAAACTACCAACGTTCTTATAGTTAATATATTATTTTTCCAAATTAAAAAAATTGTCTATGTCATCATAATGGCGGAAAAATTTGAAAATGTATTGTAATACCACATTAGTATCGACAATGTAGTGTTGATAGTAATTGAAAATAGTTATACTACAGGAGGACCTTCATATGCACTGTTTTAACCTGTTTTATGTATAATATAGAATAATATATTGTATAGAGGAATCACACATTCTTTTTATTCAGTTTAGTAAATACATTTTTTAGAGGTTACTCTGTACTAAAATGGCATGCAACTCTGTTCCCGCATTTACGTTCCTGATATATCGATATAAATAATAGAAATACAAAATATAGGAAGGAAACACAAATGCAATTATATTGCATTTTTTCTTTTTCTCATACTTGAAACCTATTAATAAATTACATATTATGTATTACATACAATTAATTTCTTTTGAATATAACACTAAGTTAAATCAGCTTCACGCTATTTTAACAGATAACATAAGATGACATTAAAACGTATTGACATCACCACGTGATCCATCTAAACACAATATAAACTTTTATAAACTATGAACTCACAATCAGAATTTACTTTCCAAATACATATACTTTTTATTCTACACATCGCCATATGAGCTAATTCCGTAAAATATACCTACTTTATTATGTTTGTTAATATCACCAACGTTGACGTTTGAAATAATAATTATGGTAGACTGAACAAATATTGATTATACTTCTTTTTTTAGCTTCACGCTGTATCCCGCACACAGCAGGGTAGGCATAGGACCTCTAGTGTTAACAACAACACTCTGTTCCCTACTTTTCTCGGAATTCTGTAGGCGTTGCGTGCTGAGTAATGAAACTCAACGCCGCACTTAACCTCGACACCAGAGCGATGGATGAAATGGAAATATAAATTTAAATAAATATTTCGTTTCCTTGCGTGGTCATCGAACCCACAACAGTTACACTTTGTGCCCCTGTGCAACGAACGGCCTCAATTTACTTTCTTCTTTTAAAATGTGGTTAAATGAAATAGTCGTAATTTAATTATGTCAGATTACTATTAACCGACTTCTTAAAAGGGGTCATCAATTGGGCTGTATTTTTTAGCCTTGTTACCTTAGAACTTTTGATTGTATGAACCGATTTTAATGATTCTTTTTTTATTTGAAAGCTAATGCCTCCCGTGTAGTCTTATTTTAATTTAGTTTATATCCAACAATGGTATCTATGAGAAAATCATATAAATCTCAAATTTACATTAAGTATATGCGCGACAAATGAACGTATAAGTCAATATCAATTCAACCGATTTTAATGATTCTTTTTTTATTAGAAAGGGTACATATAAGGGGTAGTTTGGTGAAAGTTTAGTTAAGTTCAGAGTGTGAAATCCGGTTGAATTTGAAGAAGTCGATTTTTTTTATTAAAAAATATAATTATGTAATTTTTTCTACAAAAAATTCTTTATACTCCATGATAAAAACTATCCTATAAGTGACATTAGGCTTTGAACTATTACCATGCCAAAATTAATTTAATTTCATACAGTAGTTATCGGTATTTTAGGTAATTTATATTTTTCAGTTTTTATTTTTTTTAAAGAAAACTATCATGAAATTCGGAATGAAACCCAAAAAAAATGTACCTTGAGGCCCTAGGCTAACACCATGCAAAAATTCATCAATTTCTGTCAGGTAGTTGTTGCGTGATTGACGCACAAACAAACCGACAGACAGACAGACAGACAGACAGACAGACAGACAGACAGACAGACAGACAAGAATTCTGCTGAGTGGTTTTTTAGGTTCTATAATCGACATATTAACCGACCTAATTTTTATTTTTTTTATATCTTTCATGTACAGAATTGACTTTTCTATCCTTTTATTATATATGGAGATGGAGATAAATACAGTTTCTTCCCTAAATAAAAGGTGAATGTGAGTTCAGCATATAAAAAAAACCTTGTCAATCTTTTCTTTAAGACTGTCTCTAATAATAGATTCGTTCCTACTATATTTATAGTACTCTACTATGTCACCATAATCATAGTGTTCATATACCACATAATCAAAGTTTATATAAGAGGTATATTATGAATATATGATTGAGCAATAAAATTTTATAGGATTCCAAAGTATGGACAGAAGGAAACCGGTTGTGTGCAGGTCATAGCTGCGGCCCTGACCCCTTCTTTTATTCAAATAATTGTAATATAGGTAAGCTTATATAAATTGATTTGAATATGCAACCTACTATAAAAGGGGTTACTATTTTATATTTACTATTATATAACGGACTTTAATTTTGAGATATTTTTTTCGATTATCCATGTTTTTTTTAATATGAAAATAAAGATATATATTTAAATAAAGATAATAATTGATTTGTTTTCAAGTAAAGTGACTTATCACTAGCCTCTGCTTAGTTCATGTATTTTTATAGCTTCACTCTGTATCCCGCGTATACCATTGTTATTCCCGAATAAGGAGAGGAAATCTTATATTAGAACACTCCGTTCTCTACGCACCGCAATATTTTTAAATCATTCTGACAGTTGTCTTCCCCAAAACGGGTGAATAAAGTAATTCATAATCCGGATTGGGAATCGAACTCACAACTGATGCGTTTACGATGAAAAGCTGTACCGCTGTGCCACGGCGTTCTTATTTCGTATATGAAGGTTAAAAATATTTAAAAAAAAAACATAAAAAAATTATTATAAATCGGTTCCTACGATTACGTCCCACGCGTACCTATTAGACTGTAGACCGAGGTGTGATGCTAATGAGGAGAGCGTACCGTAACGAGGATTAATAATATACTTAGTGTAAAGATAGCTTAGGATATATTTTTGAATTAACTAATGTTTCATATATTTTTCTGCTTATCATATTAATATAAGTTTTTAACCCACAACTACAGAAACAACAAAGTTCATTTTCTTTTCACGTGGTGTTTAAAGTTGTGGGTTCGACATCTACTTGGAGGAATTAAATATTTCATTTCTCCGCTCTGGTAATTCAAAGAAAAGTGTTAAGTTTTTACACTGAATAAGCATATTAAGGCACCTAAATATGCCATATTTATTTTAGAAAATGTATGTATTTATTAATGTTATTATAGATATCTCTATAGGCAGATTTTGTAATAATAATTGCTTTCTAATTATTTTTTGGCAACAAGGATTGATTAAATTATATGAACAATTTTTAATAAAATTTAACAGATTTAAAGCGTTATTCCATAGTTATAATAGAATATATTTTTTTTAGGAAAAAAAAAATTAAGACTTGATACAGGAATTTAAACCCACACCTCTTAAAAACCACGGCAACTATGCCGCAAAGTCGTCTCTTTATTATATTAAATGTGCCTACATGTATATAAATTTAAATGATCGATTATCAAAAGAAAAGTGGTACAAAGAAATTTCAATACATTAATTAATCTTTTTTTTTAATAAAATTTACAACCCATTGTGTGACCAGTTACGTGGTAACGGTACAAGAGTGGGACTTGAGTGCGCACCAAATTTATTTTCTTATTTAAAATCTCAACTGGTTTAAAGAATGCTATCGATTTAAGCTTTCCAATGTATTGTGTTTGTGTTTGTAATGCATATGTGGGTGAAGTTTTGTGGATCTTGTTTATTTATAAGTTAATTTTTGTAACTTCACACTGTATCCGTGGCAAAGCAAGGTAGGTAGATGGAACAAAAGCAAGTATTAAGACACTCTTTACTCTTTCTCCACCTAAGTTGAGTGGAGTGATGGAACACTACGTTTTGTCTTGTAATCAGAGCGAGGAAATCAAAATAATTCTCGCTATAAGTCACGCTTTATCCCGCTACACTTTTAAAGCTGTGTAAGTTTTAAATAATAAATTTTACGTTTATATTATACTCACTAGCAATCCACATATAGGAAAATACCAATTTTGGTCTTTATATATTTTTTTCTTTTAGCGGAAAACTAAAAAATATAATGAAATGAAAATATTAAAAAAATATTATAGCATTCATTAACCAATTTCAAAAAAACTATAAGTAACCTTACTCTAATTTACTTCTTTTTGGAACAAACAACTTTTTAAAACTAATCAATACAGTAGTAGACACACAGTCGTGTACGGGATTGATGGTTAAACACCTGAAAAGCTCTTAGCAAAATGAAATCGCACCTTAGCACCTTGTAAAAGAAAATACAAGTACGTGATGAAGCTTTTACACTTGCACCGTGATTCGAGTGGTTATGTGTTTGTCTGTTATGAATTGAGTTTGTAGATACTGTATATAAAGAAAGTATTTTTTTTTATATATATCAATAATTTATGCAGTTTTACACTTCCCACTCCGTTTCTTACGTACCGCCCAATTTTCGAGACATCGCCTGTTAAGTTGGAAAATTGCGTTTTCCTCATTAACCAGAAGAAAAATGTAATTTATTTCCCCAAGTGGGAATTTAACCCACGGCCGTCGCGTACATACACTGTGTAGTTATTGGTCAGTGGGTTACTCTTTACAGGGAGGCCGAACTTTCTTTGGGATTTTTTATTTTACTGTGAATAAAACATATTTCTTAATATAATGTCCAAGTATACGATCACATAACCATCGCCCATACCTCCGCTCTACTGCGCTACAAGGGCGGTAACACACACAAAGCTGTATATGTAAAAAGCTGAATGTAACAGGATTGCAAACGTTTTCAATTCATTTACATTTCTCTTTCTTGTGTAGAACCGCAATACAGTGTAACACGATAGTGTGTGTGCGTACAAATTGATATCTTAGACTGATGCTAGAGTTAAGGATATACAAAGCTAGTAATATATTGTTTTTCTTGCATACATTTAATATAGTATGGTCTGTATAAATAACATTTTTTACTCGAAATTATAATTAATATCAATAAAATGTTTTAACATCAAGCTGAACTGAACCGCATGTTTGTTTTAGCTTCATGCAATATTCTATACATCGCAGGAAAGGCACCCAACCTAAGAACCAATTTCAAACAGCTTGTTCCAATTATGGCACTTCCGTTTCCCACTTTCCGCCAATTTCTTATCCAAGAAAATATATAAGATAAAATAAACCTTTTAGGAAACTTATATAATTTTAGATTAGAACTAATTGTTTGTAAGCATACAAATTTATATTTTAGCTTTTAATAATAAAAAATTCTTAATACATTTTATTCGAATGCAAAAAAAGAAGAGCACACCTAATATGCCATTATTTTTATACGTATTTTTTCTATTTTTTTTTCGTCTCTTTAATATCTTATAATTAGATAAATATGATATAATATTAAATAATAATAAGTTATACAGTTTACTAATTAAATATCCACGAAATTGCTAAACATAGTCAGCTACGATTATAGCTCACCATACGACACAGCCCTAACGTAATAGATTCTATTTCATATTGTTTGCAAAACGAGGAATGCTGTTATTTAATGCGACGCTCGCGGCTTAATAAGGAAACCTACTTTGCAGATAATTTCAAAGAAATATGAATTGCTATTGAACGACATTGTGGCGCAGTTGACAAGTATTTTGCCGTAAGTGATAGTTGTGGGTTCAAAAATTTATAAATATTGCTTATTAATAAAACTGTTTTACGCACTCCGTTCTCTACGCACCGATCAACTTTCGAAGATATTGCGTGTTGAGTGACGGAGCGCAACGCCGCACTATGTCGTCTAGAGTGAAGTAATTAAAATAAATACAATCAACTTCGAATGGGAATTGATTTCATTACATTGACAATAAGACATTATATTATTACTAACAAAGACGACCTCTAAGACTATTTATAATTGAATAGAAGTAATTGTTTTAATTTCCTAAGTATAACTATCCAATACGCGGCGTTGAGTTACGTCACTTAGCGTAGGATGTCTTTAAATGAGTGTAAATTGAAGTACAGAGTCGTATATTATTCTTTATTGGTAACTCGTTTTCTTCGAATATTTGAGATAAAAGGGTGCAAAATTAAAGCTATTATGTTTATTACTTATTCAGCGAAGAATATATGAATTATGTATTTATGTAAACGTTAGCAACACCTCTATACATAGTATATTATTTGAATACAGTTTGCACTTGCCATTATATCGATGCCCGTGGGTGGTAAGTTTTAGAATAACTCTAATCTAATTAAGTTAAGTTAAGTTGTGTTGTTTACAACATATAACATTCTACGTTTAACATAACAGCAGAAAAAATAATTACTTTAAACAAGTTGTGATATTTAATTTAAATTAAAATAAAAGAGAATATTACACACAAATAAGAAAAAAAAATATACAAATAACCTGGAAAACAAAGTAACATAATTTTATTTCTGATACTTCAAAGTGAAAAGAATTAAATTCCTCTGGTTAGAAACGGACCCACAACAACTTCCAACCATCTAAAACAAACATTGAGTTTTAAAAACATAATATATATACCAAACTGTAATAGGAAGTTGTTAAAGCTATTATGGTCCTTCGAGCCAGATCTCAAAGAAGTAACAAAATAAACTAAGGGTAGTCCATATATATCTGGCACGCTGGTGGTCGCGCATAAACTGTTTCCTCGTAAGAAACCCAGGGGGGGTACGGGTTTTGTAAAATAAATGGATGTCTATTTGTGGTTGAATTATAAAACGCCTTAATATAGCACTTTATTTTAATTTTCATTATTTATTTATTTTAGTAACTATATTTGGCCAAAATATAAAGATATTGTCTTAAAAAAAATCTCTATTTGTAAAAATGTCTATAAGATTATAACAATACTTATAGCATTTTTAAACACAAAAAATTTTACTTTCTTAAAATAGTGTACAAGTTAGTAAATCCCACAACATCAGAATAAAATAAACTAGATTGAACGTTTGAGGATCATTTCCTGTTAAAGCAGAAGTAACATTGATTTGAACAAATTATATAATACCACTCGTCCCACTTTCTCAACAGTCAAAATAGTATTAATTCCCAAACGTCGACGGCTATCCCATAAAGTTAATATATCGCTAGGAATATGTTTTTGTCTCTCTTTCTTTTGTCTGAATGAAAAATATGGATGAATGTATGTTATTTATTTATACATGCTTCCTTTTATTCCGCAACACGTGATATTATAAATTGAAGTGGGATCAACAAAACTTGAATTATGCGATTGATACCTCTTCAAATAACTTATTACTACTACATATCTTTTTTTAGCTTCACGCTGATATCTGCACATAGCGAGGTAGGTAGAGGAAACCTGGAAACCTATTGTTAAAACATTCCGTTCTTGTTAAGATACTTCCCACCTTCCGCTGAATCCTGGGTGTTGAGTTGAGAAACTCATCGCCGCGCAAAGCACGTTGTTGTTATTAGAGCGAGGAAAAATATATTAAAAACATATTTAGTCCTCGAAAAGGAATCAAATCCATAGCCTGTCGCGTTTACAGTCACACACTTTTGTCTCTGCGGCACTACTGAACTCAATATAATATCTAAAGATACTTATATCAGGGAGCAAAATATGTAATTTATTTTCGAGATCATAATTATATTACTATATACTAAATCATATTTCAAAATGAAAATTGTCATAAAAGTTAGTAAACATGGAAGTCAAGCTAACGGTCATAGAACGTGTCATACTTTTTATACTTGTTTGAAGGGATATTTACAAGGCAATAAAGTTTATTTTTATCGTTTTCATCTCTAGCGCGTGGTTTAGACGACCCTCCCCCTATGTTTTACAATATTGCTATGATACTTTTATTAAAGTAATGTATCCTTTTTCAAAAAGGGATAGACAATTTCAATCAAAACAATCAAATTACAAGAGTTAAATATAGAATGACATTGTGTAGAATAGAATAGGAAGAATAGAAATTATTTAAAAAAAAACCGGTTTAGCAAATTTTGGGAAAAGTTTGTTTAAATTAACTTCTTACGTACATTTCTAAATTACGATACTCTAAAATATCGTACACAATTAAATAAGGTAAACCATCTACATGGCATGGCATTATGTTTTGAAGATTAAGTTATACGGTAGAGTAGGCAGCGGTACATATTTTTTTCTGTTAAATTGCGAAACTCAATATTGTTCTTTATCTTGTTACTAGACCGAGTGGGAACCGAACACATAACCGTCACGTTTACAATCTCACTCAGTGCCACTGCGCTACGACGACCTCTTTATTGGATAATCAAAAAGTATTTATCTCCACCTAAGTTTTATCACAACATTCATTATCTCGTGTTTAACCGGACAAAGCTTCGAATGGTATTTGAGTGGTGTCAAAATAAACTATCAAACGATTTCACAACAAACAAGTAAAGGGAGTTCGAGTGGGCGTCACATTGTACAACTATTGGACACCGAGACACTAACTAGTACAATGACAGATACTCCACGTTGTGGACAAATTAGATGTTTCCTTTTTGGAACAAGTAGTTTATGACGTACTACGTAGTTGTCAAACTTTACTTTGTTTACGTTGGCTTTAATACATAAATCAAAATCCCGGATTATTTATTATTTATGTATGTGCCCCTGCGCGACGACTAGCATGTTTAATTAGGTTCCTGTAGAAACTTCGAAAACGTCTATTTTAGTGCTCTTTCTACATTCCCTAACTTACCTAAATGCCGAATTTCAGGTGAAAAAATAGCAAAAGTGTAGCTATTCTCATACTAGTAGTGAAGTAGCTTTTTTTTTAAATTGGTAAATATTATGGAACGCTTGCAGATAATATTATTAATCTTATTTTTGCTTCACGTTTGTATCTTACATAATACTTTAAGTAGTTTCTCATTCATACATACGTTACATTGTCTATTTTAACATAATTTAAAAAGTTCATGTAATTTACTTCAACTTTTACTCACATAAACTTGCAGTTTTACTGATTGAAATGCCTCAAGTCACATTTAAAAAAAATGGAATAATTCAAATCACCCACATGTAGTCCGGTAGTGAGCAATTAGAGTCCGAGATACGATTAAGCAATTACGTTAGACTGGGCGAGCATTCATTTGCTTTTTACAATAATTAAATTGTCATGTAAGGAAATCGAACCGACACCTTTTATGAATTAGTTTTTATTGAGTTGAATAAATTAAAGTCTAGCAGGCGTTTGTTTTGTTTGACAAAAAAATATTTTAGCGCTGTTTTGAGTATACAGTAGAGCAGGCAGAGGGAACCCAGTATTAATACACTTCATTCTCCTCACACTTCCCAATTTTCCAGACTTACGTTTTGAATTCTTGAGGCATTGCGTGTTGAGGAGCGCTATCAAATCAATGCCTGCTTTTAACTTGTTATAAAAACGAAGAAACAAAACATTTCCTAAGTAGAACCTACTATTGTAGTTTTTACTTTCATGTGCTGTACTGCTGCACCACGACCACCTCGGAGACAAGATAACATGTATGCCACGGGAATTGAACTCCCAACTATAAATATCAATTATGTAGATAGTGATACCTATAAAAAAAACAGTAATAAAATATTTTAAATCAAGATATTCTAGGAATCGCAGCTTGTAGACACGCCAATGTTACTCAATGATCCATAAATATTTCGGATTAGTTTCTGAGAAGGGTTGATTTTGATTTTATATATTTTTTTTCTTGCCGTCCATAATGTTCAATTTTGTTAAAATTTTACTCTTTTTATTCATTTTAGTTAAAAGAATAAAGTTTTTGAATTAAGTTTGGGCTCAAATAAAAATCATATTTATTAAGATAAGATGCAGAGTTGAGACAAATAGGGACAAACACAAGTTTTGAAAATATTTAATATTTAATTTCCTTTAATGGAAATCGAATCCACAACTAGTTGAGGTTGGCCTCAAATATTTAATAACGTATAATATTAGCAAAACGCCATAGCCTCTATAAATAAACACGTTATATATAGCACGTTATAGATTACATAAGTCCAAGACCAGTCAAATCTAAAATAGTAAAAGGAGGCTCATCAATAAATCATTTACATTTTAGTTTTATCTCAGTTTGTTTTATCCAAAGTATTTACGATGCTCCATACATATTTTAGTAGACGTTTATCTGCAGTAAGTGAGCATTAAAAATAAATGCTTTCGATAATATGCAGTTGTTACTAAAAGCTTGTTTAATGCATTTTGGATCGTAAGAATAAAACTTTTGGTGTATGCTACATCCAGCATATAGCAGAAGGAACCTGGGACCTCAGTGTTAAGACACTGCGTTCTCCGTTAAGTTTCTTTCGTTACCCACTTAAGTCTTAAGGCATTGAGTAACGAAAATGCACGCAGAGCTTCACACGCTCGAGAGCGAGCGCTTCTATCAGAGTGACGAACCGAAAACATTAATATTTTATTTCTTCGAGTAGGAATTGAACCTACAACTATATATAACAATATCGACAGGAAGAGTTTGTACTTATTTAAAAAAAATTTAACTAGAACCCGCGCCTCCTGGAAACCGATCAGGCGCTCTGACCTATCTCTACTAAGCCATGTGTTCTAACTATGAAGAATTAAGTACAAAGGAGTGTTCTTAGTCGTTCTCCGCATACCTTTAACGGGATAACTAGTATTAAGATCCATTCTCCACATAATTTCAGTATGTATTTTATAGAATATATCTGCTTTATTTGGAATACAGTGTATATATATATACACTGTATACAAAGATAAGGCACAAAAATCGCAAACGAAAATCAGTGCCTGTTCGTGTCTTACATAAGTTTGACGAAACTCATTTTATGAAGGCCCTCAAAATGAGATAAGAGAAAAAAACAAACGCAATAAAACATGGAAGGTCTGTCGCAGAGGACAGTTGTAAAAATGGAATCGGACGACACCCGGCGGCAAACGCGAAAGTAATGTTTATTATTTGTTATTTTTTTTTAATATTTGTTATATCATCATGAAACAGATGAACATCTATATAAAAAAATTACGGTCCGCAAGTTCAATTGTGATGGAGCTGGAGAGATTCCGAGATTCTTTTTTACTTTTATCTGTAAGCAACGTTCATGCTAAATTTCGTCAGCGTTCTACTTTGCGTAGTTTCGGTTGTGCTTAGTCTGTCAGTCATTCAGTTACTTAAAAAGCTTTTTTTAAGGTTTAGTATAGTATATATATTTAGTATCGCGCTCGTAATAGGGTAAACAGAGGACACCTAGAAACCTAGCGTTAAGACACAACAAAGAACAGTCCCGTTCTCAATATTCAGAAAGTATTGCACATTGAAAGAAGGAAAAATAAGCTTTATCAATTTCTCTTAAGCTATGCTAAAATTCATCGAGGATGGAGGAGATTTATGATAGAAATCCACCGGGGACAACTATAGGGAGTTTACCTTTAAACACCTGGAATGTGTCATATTTCATGTCATACTTGTGTATGACATGACATATGACACATTCCACTGACACTTAGTTATTTCCACAAGACAACGCGGGCGAAGCCGTTATATAAAAGTATATACAGATAGACGTACTATATGTATATACTAAATGCCTAGAGCTCCAGCTTTAGCTCTGACATAGGCAAATAGCAACTGAAAGCGAGCTTAGGCTTTTGAAGGATTAGGTACGACCAACTATAAGATGGACGTGACATATATACTTAAACGTAGAAGCTACTTCAGTAGTTCATGTATTCAAAATATTGTATGTGCATTTGAATTTTATGTTATACCTCGTATGACAATCTAGTGCAGAACGGAGTGTTTCTAAAAAAGTTTTTTAAATTCGAACCTGCGGCTCTGAAAGATATTTTTGGTTTTAATGACAAAAAACGTCAAGCTGTATCCAACACATAGTAGGATAAATAATTGCGGGTTAAATGGTGAAACTACACCCAATAACACGCCACACCCAGAACTAATGAAAATATTAAAATATTTCATTTCTCCAAGCAGGAATCGAACCCACGTCACGGTTCTTTTCGCACGTTTGGGCCTCTGCAGCGCGACATACAGAAAAAATAAAACTTCAAAATTTATCTGTACGTGAGTAAAGAGTGAGGCTGTAACCTTGCAATATACAGGATAAGCGTAAAATTAAACATAGAATTATAAACAAAGAGTAGAAAACCAGAGTACCCCAACACTATTCTCTCTGCTTTCTCATAAATCGACCAATATTATATGAACAGAGACAAAATGAAAAAAATGTAATATAGTACGTCTAGACTACCTACGGACTAGGGATAAGCAAACACTAGTGAGTGGCATCTCGGCTCTGCACGGGATTATGAATGACGTTCGGTTAAAGTTGGACTTGGGATATATTACACATAAATATTGTTACATCTATATTTAAGCTCACTGTAAGATTGGATTGGATTGACTGGACTGGACCTGAACTCGTGAGAATTTTTATTTTATTTTATTTCCTCATCTAGTAACAATGCAGAACGCGGCGTTGATGAAATGCGCCGCACAAGACGTATTGTCTCGCAAATTGTGCTAAAAGAAGGGAAGAAATATCTTAATTCTACGTTCTCTCTATCTACACTGATAATGCTGGATACCGCGTGAAACTGGGAAGAGGAATCTACATATAACTCGGAGTTGCAACCACTGAGACTCCTCTACAACCCTTAAAATTCAGTCTGGCCGTATCCTTCCGTATGTCGTCTAACAGTCCTAAGTTCAAAAATCTATATCCCTTGACATATTATCCATTTGTACGGTATTCTTTATCCTTGTATGTATTGAACCCACTACCTCCCTCACCCCTTCCCCTAACACTCGGCGGCTAATCACACGCATTGTTTTCAACTTCGAACAATAAGCGCGGTTTGTCAGAAATACACTGGCTGATATTTTTGTTAAAGAATACTGATTAATATTATATGAGACCTTTGTTGTTTTTGTTGTAATGTAAGCTTGTTTGAAAAGGTTGTGTATTGTTTATAAAAAATTATGTTTTTCATTTTTATTTCTGTATTTGTGCTAATGAGTAAAAATATAGTGATAAGTAGTGACTGCGCTTTTTTCCCCTTTTTAGTCTATTTGTAACGAAATAGACTAAAAAGGGAAAACAGCGCATTAACGAAAAAAGTTTAAACATAAACATTTTTCAAAATGTATCTTATTTAGAACAATACAATGATTTAAAGTAGCGTTTAACTGACACTTTCCAACTAAGCGCCAATAATTTATATTAAAGAGTATTTTCGAACAACATAGGACTGTGATTTGGATGATTATGGGTTCATTTCTCACGGAGAATGTATTATTTTCTTATCCTAGCTTTGAAAATAAGACAAAGCACGACGTTGAGTTCCGCCACTCAACACGTTTCACAGTTACCTGTATATGTACCTAGATTGTAGTTACCTACTCAGCTTACTATCTAGCTCTAGAATCATGCTATATCCACCTAATCTATAATTAATATTTTAGTTGGTTTATACAAAATTATTTCACGTAGATATGGGACGTTTTTATTACTTCCACAAAATTCAGCCACTTTCGCAAAGTTACTAAGTGCGGCATTAGAATATTTTAGCGCAAAGCTTTGTTTTAAAACGAACTTGCGAACTTGTACTTTATAATTTCAAGTATTATTATGAAGTTCACTATTTCATTAAATTATTAAATCTATGAATATTTTGAATACAACAAAATATGTTTTGTTTTAGTTGAACAAAATTAAAATATTTTTTAAATAAATATATATATAAATAAATATGTATAATAAAGTATAAATAAATATGTAGATTTATATATTATTTATATATATTCATATATTTGGTCATCTTTAAAAAAACCTCATGCATTTATAAGACAATACATAGGAATTTTCCCATCATAAAAATCAGCCAAGTCGAGTCAAGTTCACTGACTTATTGTCATTAAACCACTTTGTTTATGATTCGTAATATATAACTAAGCTGGTGTCTAATAATGTGTTAGTTAATAAGTTAGAGTTCTTGACTATTGTTTTCTTATGTCCTGAAACACGTAAGGATGTAGGCGGACTAATTAAAATAAGTAGGTATATGTAGGTACATTTTTAAACTTAGTCCCGCATATAGGACAGGAGGGTTGGCGGAGGTAACCTTGATAAGACACTCCGTTCCCCACTTTTCGCCCAATTTTCGAGATATTGCGTATTGAGTTGTGGAATGTAATGGTATGCTTAAGTTAATTTATAAGCAATTCATATCTCCGAATGAGAATCGAGCCCACAACCGTCGCGCTTACAGTCCGACATTGTACTATTGTGCCGCAGCGGTCTTTTTACTTTCAATATACAAATAATAATAAGATTCAAGCATATTAGAAAAAAACATACGCGAAATATTCAAATTGTTAAAGTTTTGTAACAACATTTTATAGCATACAAAAAAAACTTTTCTAAAAACATAATCCTAAACACATGTTTCTTCACTTAAAACACAATATAAAAACACAAAGTGAAAACAATGCAGCTCGCGCTGGAACATTGTAAAGAAGGTACAAAAAGATAAGACAATTAATAGTACCGAGGTATTTGGCGACCACCCGGTGTTTCTGTTAGCCATTTAAAAGGACGTTTTTAGAATAGATAGAGATAGTTAATCCTGAGCTTATTGTTTATTCAACAGTTAACTTGATGATACTAGAGCGAGCATAGGAAAATTAATCACTCCCAAGAAAACATATTAAATAAAAAAGTGACATTTTATATTTTTTTCTAAGAACATTAAAAATGGTTAAATTAATGGCTTAAAATATACAATTCAAATTTGACTGACTTTTATAAAATAAATTATCTAAAAGATGCTCAATGAAGCTTTTTATGTTCTTCAAATACGTGAAAGCTCGTGTAACTTTATACTACTACTCTGTTACTCGTTCGTCGGTCATTACTTGTTTTAGAGCTAAATAAAAAAAATTAAACTAAATTAGCTTCACGATATATCCCGCACACAGCAGGGTAGGCAGAGGGAACCTAGTGTTAAGACACTCCGTTCCCCACTTTCTGCCAAATTTTGGAGGCATTGCGTATTGAGTGGCAGAACTCAACGCCGCACTTTTGCCTCGACACCAGAGCGAAGAAATGAAAATATAAATTTAAGTAAATACTTCATCTCCTCGAGTGGGGATCGAACCCACAACCAGTCGGTTTTACAGTCACACTTCGTGCCGCTGCGCTACGACTGGCCTCGTCGTTTTAAAACTAAATGTCACCTATAAATATTTCAAATAATACATTAAAGTAGTTAAAGATATATGACTGTCTTTTAAGTAAAGATATTAAAAGTATTTTTTTCCCTAATATCAATTTCTAAGTAGCACAAAATACAATACTGAATTGAAATTTAGTCTCTTATTTATATTTATACATGCATTTTTTAAATATATCGCACACTTTAACAAAGAAATACTTTATCAAAGGTGAAATTAACAATTTCAAATATAACCACAACATCTAATATTCGAACTCACAACCATTGCACCCACATCCAGACCAACTCTATTTTATCCAAAATAAAATGACATAAAAAATAATAGTAAAACTATTAATAAAACCAAAAATAACTTACAATTAGCAAATTGCCAACGTGTATAGCATACCAAGTCAAGTCAAAGTCACTCCACTTGCACAACACACACTGCCGCGTCCGTAACGCACGAAAGCTCCGCGTCTACTAAAGTACCTTGCTCAACCAGTTTGGTTCGTATTGGTAAAGCCTGCGACCACAACGAGACGCAGTGCGAGGGCACCTGTGAACGCAGCTTTTTTTATTTTTGCCGGCAAGCCGACGACTTTCTGCGAGTTTGATGACCCGTTCAAAATATATCGTTTGATTTACATTAAATACTGTGGGTATGGTTGAAAGTTGAATTGTGGAGCTTTTGTAAGTTGAAAGTTATAAAAATTGTCGTGGGATGTAAAAAATGTTAATACTGACTGTCGTTGTGGGAGTTGGACAATGTCTCACTGTTAACGCGATGGTTGTGGGTCCGATCCCCACTTGGGGGAATGATTATCTTAGACTTTAGTAGACGAAACGTAGCGTTGTGTTCCATCACTCAACACGCAATCTCGAGGTATCTTAAAGTCAGGTTCCTTTTGGTTACCCTGATATGGGGAAAAAAGTGTGAAATAATTTTTACCTTTTAGATATACTGCTTTATTTCAGGTATACTTGTTGATATACTCCACATTCTTGTGTAGTGTAGTACTTCCAGCCACATTTCAAACATTGCGTGGTTATTTTAATGATTTTTTCAAACCTACTACAACTGTTGTAAATACGACAAAGACATTTCGCCATAAAGCTACAACGGTATTATTCAATATTATATTATATGTAATTGTATATTTGTAATACTAAAATGCTGTTATTTATCAATATACCTTATACAATATACCAACATTATTATCTAACTGTATGTTTCGCGAAGTATGCAAAACAAATATTAAGTTTAGACTAACAAAATTTCTTTTATAAAATTTATTTATTTATTTTAATTATGATTTCCTAGAAGTTATATATAACTCATAATAAAGTATCTTAATAATCAATATATGCAATATGCATTGCACGTTAATTTCTCAAACGTTCTGAAATACTTGATTCAATAGTATATTAGTTCACGTATTTGTATAGAAAGGTCATTCATCGGTATGCGCTCAAGGCGGCTATACACATGTCTGTAGCTGTCAGATAATTAGATTACCATACATTTTAGTATTTACATTGTTAGTTCGTACCACTTTATAATATGGAAAAGAGATTATGAAAAAAAGAGTTTCTGCGGATATTTTTTAAGCACTAAGTTTCCTCTGCCTTAACTACAAACAATCAACCTCATTGGTATCAAAAAAATCTATTGATTAAAGAATTGAATAAATTGTAATGGTAAAAATCCCTCCTTACTCTCTTTTTTTTCCTTTTTCAAGAAGTCCTATCTATATGTGGTATATAATTCTCATGTAAGCAGAAAGCACGTGTATCACAGCCATAAGTTACGCACTCGTACCAACAATGAAAGCTCAACTTTTATTGTTACCAACTTCTCATTGTTTCACTTTCAGCCAGGTAGAAAGTAAATAACGAAAATAGTTGTTTTGTTTTTTTTTTTTTGGATAATTTTATTAAAAAAAATTAAGAAAAAATAAACAAAATTTAAAAATAAATATGATGCTAGGGACATTAAATTTTTATTCGACAAGCATGTATATTAACTAAAAATTGAGTGTTTCAGTTTATAACCTGATTATAATAGACACATTGTTAATTCAAAAAGATAGCCAAATTCGACTTGGACTCCCCGCTGGACTCGAGCGTTTACTTGCGGCCGTAAATAGAGCGTTGAATAATTTTAATTTCACATTTTCTCGAAAAGTATACGTTCAAATTACGTATTGCAAAAGTCGATGCTTGTCTTTACAAAATTTCCTTGGTGATGGAATAACATTCACTCGTTTCAATATCTTTGCCAAATAAAAACCAAACAATTTTCAATTATATTTTTTCATAGAATTGTAACTCATTTGTAAGAAATAGATATAGAGTGTCGCGGCCTTTATTTTAGAACTAATGAAACTAAATGTTCTTGTATTACAATATACTTACATATATTTAACTATTTCTGCAGCGTACGCGATTAAAGCAGTGCGATGGCGTTCTTTATTATTGTTATTTCGTTCTTACTACTACACATACACTAAACTAAGAATTAAATTATAATGTTATATCGCTGAGGCCTGAAGAATGTAACTTTCATACGAAACCAAAAAAAAGCAAATCTGACCAGTAGTTCCAGAGATTATAGCGCTTAAATAAACAAAAAAACATATATTTATTAAATTTATAGATAATAGCAACATGTAGATTAAATTTCATTTCACAATAGTCCGAGGACGAATGTTTAAAATGCATAATTGACACGTATGACACTAAGCCTAAGCAATTATTATTTGTCGCAACGAAACTAAACACTTAAATCCGATTATCATATGAAACTGACAGTGAAATTAGTTGGTAATCCCTCAAGAACCTACCTAGTCTTATATGAGCTTACATATACTGTAAAATACTCTCGAAAGATAAATTATGTAATTAGGTTTCATAGTTAAGACTACATCCAGAAAAGCCGAGTAAACTAAATGAGATATTAAACAAAATTATATTTAGTTAGACGCTTTCTACTCCAGTTACAAACTTTGAAAGTGTATTAATTGAAAAAAGCGATCATGGCGCCGGTATTATTTTCTTTTCGAAAAATTATGTCTTCATATTTACTGTTTTAAGTCTATTTTTTTTTTGATTAAGAAAACTAATCTAAATTAATTACAGAATTGAAATTTTATCAATTTATTAAATCCTTATAGTGCTTTAATTTTATCTATTTACTAAATTTAAGATGATTAAAAAATTAAATAACTTTGCGTGAGAAAATAACTTAAAATAAAGTATAAAATTTTATATTTAATTAAAACACATTTAATTAAAGTCCGAAATACGACTGTGAATTTTACATTCAATCAATTCTGAATATTTTTAATGATGGCATATGAAGATGTAAAAGCACATTACTATTTACATCAGTTAAAATTGAATTATATAATTAAAGGTAATTGAAGATCTCGGACATCGACACTAATTGGATACTGTGCTCAATTACTCCGGACTTTTGATTATATTTAATTAACAAGTACGACATTTTTGTTTTCTTTTTACTATACAAAGAAGGAGAATCGTAAATAACTTTATAATTATATAATTCACATATTTTTAATGATGATAATTTTTCAGTTGCAGGAAAAATTAAAAGATATAATGCAATAGATTTTGTACATAAATGTTTACTGTATACTTAAGAAATTTTATTGATCATTTATTTGAATTTGCTTACAAATGGTGTAGCTTACGTGTTATATATTTTTACTAAACGAGTTATGATAACATGCCTTATGTGAGAATTGCGTATACAAAAAATATGCTCTTAAGAAAATGATAAACATTCGTGTCAATTACACATTGTTCATAAAGCTTATAAATAAAGAAATGTGCCTTAACTTCTTCTTCCTTCTTCTTCTTCCTGGCTTTAATCCCGGCTATTTGCCAGGGTCTGCCTTCCTACTCAACCTACTCCACTTTGCACGGTCTTTAGCGTGCAAAGAAATGTGCCTTAACTATTCAGAATTAATTAGGAAAATTATATTTTTATCAAAATATTTTTTATCATACGCCCTTAATAGCAATTGAAATTGAAAGCCTACAAAGCCTAAATAAATTAAGGAAATTAAATCTTTGAATTGTTATTATACCAGTCACTTCTTAGACTACACAAGATTACAATGTTACACGAGCCCAGCTATCATCGCGTGTCTCTAATCGCCTCGCATTACTAGACGACCGCTGTCCGCGTGACAAATTAATTTGCTTCAATACAGCTTAGCTCGTCTTAAGTACAACCACCTTACAAGTGTTATTTGTAAATCAATTTCGCTATTTTAAATTAGAGTTTAACTTTCGTAACTCTCCCAGCAATTTTACTAACTTCACGCTGTATCTCGAACATAGCAGAATAGAACATGGGAATCTAGTGTTAAGACATTTCCGTTGCCCACTTACTGCCGAATTCCAGAAGCATTGCGTGGTGACTTGCGGAACTCAACGCCGCGCCCTCGCCTCGGTGCCAGAGCGAAGAAATGAAAATATTATTTCCTCGAGTGGACATCGAATCGGTGCACTGCGATGCTTTCAGATAATAATATATTCGATAATAAAATACCAAGAAAAAAATATAATTGAATCTTCAACTCCCAACAGTCGGTCTTTTGAACGCGCATCCGTAATGATTAGGTTCCGGCTTTAAATTAAGCAGCTCGAGGAAACGACGGGCACTAACCTCATTAATAATTGTTTATTTATATACAATACGTGTATTGTAGATAATATACTATAAATATATAGTATATTTATATATAGAGACTGAATGTGAATCTAATAAATTTGAAAATAGACTGAGAGTGAATTATTATTGTCAGCCTAATTTGAAATTTATTAGATTTACTTTATTGAGGCGCAAGTGGCACAAGCTACAGGTTGTGGGTTTGATTTAAGATCGAGGAAAGGAAATATTTAATATTTTTTTAATACTTTTTCACTCTCGTGTCGAGGCGAAACGTGGCATTGAGTTCCACCATTTAACATGTAATCCCTCCAGAATCTCCCACCGAATATTCCATACCAGTTTTATGATGGGAGGATAACGGACACCATATTAAAGTCAAAACTATATTGAGACATAGTATTATAAGTCTATTAAAATTGAAAAGCTTCAGTTTACGGGTTTATTAACCATTTTTGCATGAAATGAACAACAAATAAGTTTGTAATTATTCCTATTAAATACAGTACTTGGATATTTAATTTGTAAAATAAGTAATTCTTTGGCACATTTCATAATTTCTTCTATCTTTTTTCGATTGATCCTTTCTGTCCCACAAAAGTGTATGGTGGATATATATCGTATTATATTAATAACATAAAATAAAATTCTGTGCATTATATTTTTTTAGATCACTAATGAAAAAATATTTAAGATAAATGTGTACCATTCATACATCTTTCGACATTTCAGTACATTTCAAACTAAAAACCAAATGTTTTCCAGTTTCACGTGAACCAATCACCCCTAATACCAATACCAATACCAAGTGAAGTCAATAAACGTAAACAATGCGTACAAATGAAATGGGTCGGTAAAGTTAAACGCTTCACGAATATTGCAGAAGTCAGTTTCGGCCTGTTTGCAATCGTGTTTGAAGTGCCGCCTTAGTGTGGCTTAGGTTGACTTCTGACTGTGGGCGCGTCTTGTGGTAAGAGATGGTCTGTATTATGACTTCACGCTGTATCTTACATGTAACAAGGCGGGCAGAGGAAGCTTAGTGTTAAGACACGCCACCAGACAGAAGAAATGTAAATATTAAATGTATTTATATCCTTGAGTGGGAATCGAACCTACAATCTGCCGCAATTGCAGCTAGTTCAATAATATGGAGCAGCCGCAGTTCAATAATATGGCAAAAAGTAAAAGAGTATCTTAATGCTGAGTCCCCTGTGCGGGAAAAGTCATGAAGCTGCTTCTCTCAAAAAAAATAATCCTCTATTTAAAAATTTTCCAATTTAAATATATATAAAAATATGTTTTATCACCGTTGAGCTCCACCACTCGATACATAATGCATCAAAAATTCAGCGGAAGGTGGTGATCAAAGTGTTTTAACATTAGGTTCCCTCCGTCTACCCCGCTATATGGGGTTACAGCGTGAAGCTGAAAAAATCTCCCAGTTTAAACTCTGCCTTACACCCAAGCACGGGTCTCAAACAGTCACGTAGAAGTTTGTAAGTGCAACCTAGTGTAGTATAGCGCAGTAGTATAGAGGGTATAGAGGGTATAGGGTTGCGAGAGTTGAGGCGAGGCAACTGTGTGTTTACTGTACGCTTAGAAGTTCACTTGTCACTTGTATTTTACTTTGGGAAGAAATTCATTAGGTTTTCTTTGTTTTTTGTTAATTTTAAATGGTGTTTTAGAATATAGGCTTTATTTCCTATTTGGAGATATTGGATTGTTACATCTCTATCGTCTGGGCTCTGTAAATCAAAAAAAAAATAAAGAAATTCTAGAACGGTATCGTAATATTTAAAGTTATTTAAATAAAACCGTAAAGATAAAAAAATATGATGTTTTTAATTTAATTCAATTAAATCTGCTAACTAAGCTTCACGCTGTATAACACAAACAGCTTTGTAGGCAGAGGTAGCCTAGTTGTTAAGACGCTCCGTTCCCCAATTTTTCAGTGTTGAGTGGCGGAACTAAACGCCGCACTTTACCTCGGGAACAGATTATTTTATTTCAAAATATAAATCAAAATCAAAATCAAAAAAAAATCAGCTTCACGCTGTATCCCGCACACAGCAGGGTAGGCAGAGGGAACCTAGTGTTTTTAGACACTCCGTTCCCCACTTTCTGCCGAATTTTGGAGGCATTGCGTGTTAAGTGGCAGAACTCAACGCCGCGCTTAGCCTCGACACCAGAGCGAAGAAATGGAAATATAAATTTAAGTAAATATTTCATCTCCTCGAGTGGGGATCGAACAAAATATAAATGTAAATAAATATTTCATTTCACCGAGAAGGAATCGAACCCACAACCAGTCAATTTTACAGTCGCACTTTAAACTCCCGCGCTACGAGTGGCCTCGTAGAATTATGTTTTTAACTTTCTTAAATAAAAAAATTAAAGCACTACCCAATAGTTAAAACATTTTTTTTAACATGTTTTTTTAAACTTTTACATAACGAATATTCTCTAATTTCTAACAAGTCCTTCACTCCACTCTCAGGTCTTTACCTACTAGTAGGTACACCGCACAGTAGTCCCTACTAAATCAGTAGACAGTCACGAGCAAACCATTACTCGGTAACTCCCTCTAAATGCATTCTATCAAACGTTTGTATCGAGTTGATTAATATTGCTTTTAAACGATCACGTACAGTGAAACCACATAAATAGATTGCAATGCTTTTATTAGTTGATTCCTATTGGTATGAAAAATTTTGTTCCTAGTCTTAGACTTCAAAAGATTAAATAAAAAACCAGTTTGTTTCTGTTACCGTAGGAATTTTGAGATATCCTCTTAGGGATCTATTACACCTCCCTAAACGTCTTATTTCTAGGTTCCCTCTGTTTGGATACAATAGGAACTTAAAAATGTAAAATTAATTGTATTTATATTGCATGTAGGCTAAAGAAATAATGAGGGAGTTACTTATTTATTTATTTTTCACTTTCATTATTCGATTATTTATTACTGCCGAGTAAAGAGAAATGAGAAATCGTTTCATATCAGTTACTTATACTGCAATTAAATATTTTTAATGAAACAAAAAAACAGATGATGTTATTTTTTAAAGTTCACACTGTATCCTGCACATAGCAGGGTAGGCAGTGGGAATCTAGTTTCATAACACTACCTTTCCTTTAAGTTACTTCCGTTCCTCATTTTTGCAACACGCAGTGTCTCAAATTTGGACACAAAGCATGTAATGGAGAATCTTGGCACTATATTCTCTCTGGTTAACAAAGTATAATATAATATAGTTAACAAAATTTATGTGAGGTGCAAAAAAATTTAACCGACTGACAGGAAACAGATCTACTATGCAGTCACGGTCGGTCGCGCTTTCGGCGCCGGTCGAGTAAATCAGCGCGGCGATAACATAGATATCCACTTTCATTCTTTGGTATACAATTATATATGTATGGCTCCACCCCCGTATATAACAAAAAGACGTGTATGACTTTTCCATGCGTATCTAGCGAGACTCTTTAGATTTAATTTTTTATTTCATATAATATAAGCAGTATAATATGTAAATGTTTAACACAAAATTTAATTAAAATAGCTATCAATATTATTACACGATAGAGTCTAAAGTAGAGCATGTACTGTTTTAATAAACGACGCTATCGAAAAATATCGCTCCTCTGCTTTGTTCCATATTAATTAAAATATTAATTTTAACACTGCCGTGGCACAGTTGCCGTACGCCTGACTTTACAAATTTGTAATAGGATCGAATTTCACTCGAGTAAATTTTTTTTTAGTTTTGGCTTTACATGTACATACTAACAACGTTAACGGCAACTAATATCGTCTGAGTTATTTAAAATTGAAACATTACCTGGTCAGGCGTGTCGGTCTCGAACGCGTGGCAGTACTGGTGCGCGGGCTCCGAGCGGGGCTCGCGCGCCACGAACGCGAACAGCGCCCGCGACGACTCACACGTCGCGTACGAGATGCGACGTAGAGCGTGGGACATACGGACGCTCTGGGGTAACAAATAGTATAATGTAAAGTTACAGTTTGTTTGTTTGTTTGATTGTGCTAATCTCTAGAACTAAGTATTGAAAAAATATTTTTGAAAAAAAGTCATTATATTCAGGATAAAATCTATACTTAAGCAAAACATCTTAATAAATCCCCAAAAAAATATATTATTAAAAAATATAATATATATTATTAATAAAGATAATAACGGAATAACTATTTATGCTATTACATACCATCATATATCTAAATTTCAAAATGAAAGTTGTTGGGAACATTTTAGAAAGAATTACTACACAACAGCCACGAATAAGCCAAGCCAGTTTTAAGAAAATAACAAATAAAATAAAAATGGCATGATCATTTTCATTTGAAGTGCAACATTATGTATATTGAAACACAAAACACTCTCTTTAAGTGCAAAATAAACAGAATGCTCGACTCGATTGTAAAATGTAAGCAAGATAATTGGAAACGCAAATACTTTTGAAGCTCTCGAATTATTATCCAAATACAAAATGAATGAATTTATACCGTAGTGTATGGTAGCAATGGTTGCAGATTCGATCCCCACTTGTGGTAATGATTATATTTATTATTCACTTAGTTACGAAAAGCACAGCTTTGAACTAATTTTAGGACACTAAAATCTCAATATCTATGTGTATAAAACTCTTTCGTTACTGAGTCTTTGACAGAGAAGGCACAGATAAAACTGCGGGACTATTATAATTGAAATTTGATAAAGACGATGGATTAGGGAGTGTGGAGGGACACTAACAGAAAAGATGACAACGAAAAAGATGAAGAAGAGACAGAAAGGCACGATGACTATTCTTCAATATGGTGTAAATTTAGCTAGTTTTTTACACTCAAACAGATATAAGAATACCTGTTAACTAAATATTTTAAATAGAGCTTATACTATAAACTTTATAAATAGTCATATTTTTTATACTTTTCATTTAAATATGGTTTCTCACCTGGTCGTCGGGGTCGCATATCTTAACACCCGAGAGCGCGATCACCACTAGTACCGGCACCGCATGCCCGCTCTCCTGCTGACAAACAAAAGTATATTCTAAATAAGTAATTATACATATATATTTTACTATTTTAAGCCAATTTTATTGGATTGGACAATCATTTACATTTTCCTAAACACCTCAATTGTTTCTCCCACTGACCTGAATCTAGAACAATCTCTCATTCTTATTAAGTTTATCAACAATGTTCTTGTAAGATAAATCACGGCGTTGTGCTTTGACACTCAAACACAGAGTTTCCATTGGAAAAAACATTAATAAACGGTGAAATGCGAGTCGGACTCGCGCTTGAAGGAATTCGTACGTTATTTATAAAAACAGCAAACAATCATGTTTATTGTATGGGAGTCCCCTTAATTATTTATTTTGTTTTGTTTTATTAATATTTGTTGTTATAGCGACCACAGAAGTTCATCTGTAAAGATTTCAACTATCCAACTATCACGGTTCATGGTAAACAACCTGATGATAGACGGACGGTTAATGGAACAGGATCCGGTTTTGTCATTTGGGTACACGGACCCCTAAAAATACATTTCCCTAACTCTCTCCTACACTACTATAGCAAGCGATAGATGTATATAAACTAAAAGAACATAAATTTCAGCAAAATATAATACAAAATGGACAAACATTTTATCACAGAAAATGTCGATTCAAAAATAGCATTAAGTAGTTTGCGTACATCTTGAACAAAGAGCCATAAATTAAATGAGAATTAATCGTCGTTAATCCAGCGAGGGCAGGGCCAGCGCTATTTATTTGAAAACCAAGACAAAAACGGATATAAACTTGGGACTTGATTAGTGTCTCACTGCTTCAAAATTTACTTACATGAATCTGAACTAAAATTAATATTCTTTTATATAACCCTTGTACATTTATATTATAGTAATACTGATTTGATATATTTTTTTTCTTGGAAAAAAACTATCAAATTTCTATATATTTAAAATAATTGTTAAATGAAAAAAAAAATTACATATCTATTCATAAGACGGTTCTTTTTTAATTACTGCAAAGTAAAAAGTATATACTTTTACAATTAATTTGAGGCTAGTCGTGGCGCAGTGGCACGAAATGTGACTGTAAAACCGACTGGTTGTGGGTTCGATCCCCACTCGAGGAGATTAAATATTTACTTAAATTTATATTTCCATTTCTTCGCTCTGGTATCGAGGCTAAGCGTGGCGTTGAGTTCTGCCACTCAACACGCAATGCCTCCAGAATTCGGCAGAAAGTGGGGAATGGAGTGTCTGAACACTAGGTTCTCTCTGCCTACCTTGCTGTGTGCGGGATACAGCGTGAAGCTGATTTATTTTTATGATCTTTTATTTTACATTTAATGCCATAATAGAAAATATGGTAAATCCATAAGTTAACACTAGTACAGATTATCCCCGCTAGCAGAGTCCGCGACTCCCTTTTAATGAAACCGATACAACCCTCTTTTATATTTATTATATTTAACTAGAAACAGAAATGTTTTATGTGCATATATCATGTCAACACAATTAACTTAAAATTTCTATGAAAAGATTACAGCCGTAATAGTGCAGTGGCACAGCGCTTGAATGCGGTTGTGGATTCTATTCTCATTCGGAGGAGTAAATTCTTTTCATTTTCTTACTTTAGTATCAGAAGACAAAGCGTGGCGGTGAGTCCCATCACTCAATACGAAATGCCTCGGAAATTGGGCGAAAAGTTGACAGCGAAGTGACTTAACTCTAAATTCTCTTTGCCTACAATGCAATCTGTTGTTTTTACCTGAGATGTTTAACGACTCAATACTAAATATATAATCTGTCTGAACCAAAGTTAATAACTAAAAAACTAGATGATTACAAAGAAAAAAAAAACAATGAATAAACAGTTTATAACAAAATTAAATTCCGAACAATGAGTTAGCCTTTTTTTATTACTTTATAGGGGATAGGGGCAGGTATAGGGACACAGGGATGACAGATCTGCCATAATTAAAATGTCTAATGAGTCTGCTCTCCCCTCGCGCCGTCTAGTCCGAGAGACCGCTTTGGTTTATTACGGCTCTTCAATAATGATTGTTTACTGTGGTTATGTTTCCTATTCTCTTTTAAAATTTAATTTCTAATTGATTTTCGATTATATTTTTTTCCTTTTTTGTTTGTTTGAGAATGTACAGATACTAATAATAGTGGAACCAATTGGAATTGAAAAGTCCCGAAAATTGGGAAGAAAGTGGGTTACGGATTTTCTTTGCATTAGGCTCCCTCTGTGTAAGTTCCATCGAAACAAAATTTAAATATTTGTTTATAACTTGGCTACATTAGTTGTTAGTTGTGGGCTCTGATTCAACTTTGGTATAGTTTATAGTCAAAATGCTAATTTCTATCTGGATACTACCAAAAGTTATTTACATATTGCATACATGGAATAATGGAGGAACGGGATAAAGCATCAATGTCGGCCAATGTATGTTAGTTGTGGGTTTGATTCCTATTCGAGAAATTACTTCTAGGATTATCTTTTTCTCTTCTTTCTCACAAAATGCGGAGAGCAAAGGACAGAGACAACTACAAAGTTACTCTTTGTATACTCTATAGATATAAATGTAAGAAATAAAAAAATATATTAAAAACAAATTATCATTTTATCTAAAACAGTTGAATTTCGTAGCTTCATTGCCAAAACGGTTTGTATGTGAACCACTCTGTTCTAGTAGCGTTTGTCGATACCGACCGCATTGGATAGTCTTACCGCATAGCTCCAGCTTAGGTGTGTATTGAGAGTAAACAACTTATATTAACATATTCTATTGATAAGTTACTTAATTTGTAAAACTACCAACTCGAAAAATCTATGGAATGTGATAGTGTTAAGGAACTTTGTTTCCGTAAAACGACGGAAAATTACGGAAACAAAAGTTTCTTAACACTAGATTTCCTCTGCCGACCCTGCCTTATATGGGATAAACATGTGAAGCTGAAAAAAAATTTACACTTCGTGACGTGGTGTCTTAAAAACTGGGCGTAAAGTAAGTATTTTGGAACTGCCTACTTTGTTATAAGCGAGAAAAAGAGTAATGCTACTTAACAATAAGAAATATATATTATTTGTCATAATTAATTCTTAGTGAATATAAAGAGTTCTCTTGTTGTGTATTATACAAAGCTCAGAGTACAATATTGCACAATGCACCGGCCTACTTTTAAATTATGTCAAAAGTCAAGCGAAAATTTTCTACCCATTGTTTATGATGTTAATTGGGTCAGTGGGTTATTTCTTGAAAAGCTTTGGTCAAAATAATGTTTATACTATTACTTGACCTGATATACATATTTCTTAGAGATTGCTTGTACGTCAATTTATTTATAACTTTTTAAGATATATTTACACGACGATAGTTATTTATCGCGTTTAACCGATGCCGTAAGGATTTCAAGGCTACACGCCAAATTTCAGCGCTTTCCGCCGCTTGTATTGTCTATAAGTCACTTAGCAACGAAAGAGTTTTTGATATATTATTGAAAAGAAAAAATATTTTCATATAATTTGTAACTGCAAAAACAGAACAAAATATTAACCTGTATCTTCCGTCACATTGGAAATTGTATACATTGGAACAAAAGACATAATTTCAATTTGAATTCACCCTCGAATAGCATTCATTTTGCATTTTTCTCTTCAATAACTCTCATTTAATACATGAAGTAGGCCATCTGTCCATTGTGCGCCGCATAAAGCCGAGTCAGTTACAACCGCATCTAGAGCCCGTTCCCTTCTTTACTATAGCGATTAATACAAGTTTAAAAAAGTTATGCGGAAGAAAAATGAATATTTAACTTTGAAATACAACTTTTAAAATTTAAGTTATTTTACTGGTACTTACTCTGGTAACAAAATTAAGCGGCGTTGAGTACCCCACTCAGTAAAATATGTCTCAAAACTTGAGCGATATGTGGAGAACGTAGTGTCTTAGCAATAGATTTGCATATAGCAAGATAAGCACACGTGTTCATAAAAAATACAGCGTTAATAAAAAAATATTACTTAAAACTTTCCAAACTAAAGTTTTTAATAAAAGTTAAGTTTGGTTAACAAAGCTTAAAAAATGCTTCACCACCTCCACTCAGCCGAGCTTTTAGCTAAAAAGCCTGCTTGGAAATAACAAAAGTTTGTAACAAGAATATCCCGTAAAATGTTAGGTGAAACACGAAATAAGTAATTTAGTGAAATATGTACCGAGAGACAAATTAACTTTGCGCCACTGCGGTAAGCATTTAACTAAGTAAAAGTTTTGATTTAATAAAAGAAAAATATATTTACATATTTTTACTCAGTAACTCAGGAAATGTAATGAAAATTACATTTCCTGAGTTACTGAGTAAAAATCCACGATAGACAACGCATAGATGATGATGATGGAAATTTTTCTCGACCGTAGCTTAAAAAGCTGTAGGGAAGATGTGATTCTTTCACATCTTGACTTATCGAAATTCCAACAATTTCCATTCTACGTCTCGTAGTCCACGCGAGCGAAGTCACGTGCGATAACTAGTCTAATATAATATATCAATTTAAAAAGAACAAAACGTCGTACCATTTAGTCCTCTCTGCTCTTTTCCATGCTATATTCGAGTGATGTGTAAAGCCACGAGGAAATTTTCCAAAAAATCTTTTAAATTTACATTTTTATAGTAACATGTTACGGTTGTTAGTCGTAGTTGTTAGTTTATAACGACGACGGCGCTCCCTCAGTGCGGGGACATTGAAAACCATTTTCTCAACTGTTATATTTTTATTGTGCCTTAAATATACGCTGTAGCGGGTTTCCTTTAAAATATAAATCAAACATATCTATTGTGTAAGAAACGAAACATCATTAAAAAATCCACATTTAATAATAAGTACGGTTACGATTGTAATAAATTTAAAACAAACGCGCTAATCTCAGGAATCACTACATTGAATTGAGCTTTTTATTTTGATTTGGATGGTCCAGTTACATATATTATCGATACAAATTAAGATTACATTATTGAATAATTTCGATGAAACCACTTCTACTTCCAGGACTCAAAATGTGTCATGTGTCATGAATAACTTTTAGATATTTCTATTTGAATAAAATAAAGCGCTGGTTTAAGATAGTGTACATATAAAGCATTTTCATACGAAAAAAAATATTTTTTTATTTAATCTTCACGCTGTACGCCGGAGGGTAGACAGAGGATCCTAGTTTAAGACACTGCGTCCCCCACTTTTCTCTAAATAATTCTGTTTTGCCGGAACTCAACGTAAGTTTGTTTTGTTATTATAACGAGGAATTGAACCCACAAATATAAAGTATACAATCAGTCGCGACGGCCTCTAAAATTAAGTATAGGACACATAATATATAAATTAACTATTAAAAAATTTGAAAGTAAACGCTAAAAGTTTATAATTTAGACATGTCATACAAATCCATTAGTGAGACCACGCGGTCTAAGTCCCTCGTCTATTTAGTTCAAGTTTACAATTGTATGCGACCTACAAAAAGGTACTCGTAGTGCTCTAAAATATACATACATACACGTGTATAGACATTATAATTTTTAATATTATAGTAGAATTTGTAGATTATATTTAAAAATTTTAATACGGGGTTTAAAATTTTAAAAGCTAGTATTTTTGTTTAAAATTATAATTTTATGTGACATTCGTTATTTAAAATTATGCATTATGTTTTAAATATTTGAAGAATTTCTTAATGTTAATTATTTTTTAACACAAAGTATCATTTATGGTAGAAGAGAATCCGCTCTGCATTAAGTGCTGGTTTTAAAGGTATTATGCGTTAAGCACGGAGTTCAACGCTACATTGTATGTAACTACACTACATTTTACACATTTTTCTCCTTCTTCTCCTTCAGCTCTACGCTGGATAGACGGGTGATCAGAAGGAATATCAGAACTCAATATTACGACAATTCTGGAGGTAATACGTGTTGAGTGGCAGGAATTAGCGCCGCGCTTTGCTTCGTTTACGAGAGCGAGGAATTGAAAATATTAAATATTTAATTTCCGCGAGTGAGAATGAAATCCACACCCTGACGTTTAAAATTGCACGCTTGTGCCACTGCGCCACGACTTTATAACAGATTTTGTATGTATAAAAATATCTCTGAATCAAAATTGAACCTTGAACTATCGTATTGAAATATCGTATTTCGCACACAACAGGGTAGGCATAGGGAACCTGGTGTTAAAACACTCCATTCCCTACTTTTCACCGAATGTTTGAAGGCATTAAGAGGAGTCTTCGAGTCTTATTAATTTAAATATCGTGAACAATGTCTATACCTGCAATAAGCAACAAATTTCTCATCAGACTTAAAAGCTTAAGTTATTCAGGACACAATCACCTAATCCTAATTACATAATTAAGATTTCATTGACGAAAGCCCCGACCGAAGTGAAGCTCGTCTCAACCCAATTAAAGTTAATATGATTGAGATTTAACGACGTTTACACTTTGTGACACCATTTTTTAAAATATTTTTTTTAAATACAAAGATATTGCACCAATGCAAACGACGACGGCGTCAATTCTTTAGTTTCATTTCAATTACATAATACAAGAGCGTCAGAAGTGTTTGAGTATTCAAATATCTTGTTTAAATTTTTAAACAATTTTAAAGTCTTATTCCATATTTAGAAAAGAAAAATATTTAATAAGTAGACGTATAAAAATTTGAACGTAGCGGGATTCGAACCAGCGTCTCTTTGAACGAATTACAAAGAGGTGCAGGTTTAAATTATGCTACATTCAAATTTTAATACGTTTTATTAATAAGTATTATATTATTAATAAGTATCTTGTTTTTATTAACAAATGGAGTTTTCTATCTGTTGTCTGTTGTCTTGCTCAAGCCTATTTCAAGTGATTTGTTTTCTGCATGGCATTGAGTTAAGCTACTAAACACGCAATGGCTCCAAAATGGGGCGGTGAGAATGTAACGGTAATGGAGTGTCCGAACACTAGGTTCCCTCTGCCTACCCATGTGTGGAGCACAATGTTCTTTGTTTAAAGCAATATTTATATTGTTAAAACGGTGTAAAAAAATAATTACGGTGTTAATTTTTAATAAAAATGTCAATAAGTTGCTATTTTATTTATGTACGTACACGTACGTATACTCGTACTTTTTAACCTTACATTTTATTCCCCATATTGCGGGATAGGCAGACCGAATCCCAACTTAACCCCCATTTTTTGGAGCCAGTACCAAATAATAAATATGCTATTTTATTTGTAACTAGCGACCCGCTCGCGGCTTCGCCCGCTTAAACCACAGAATTATTTATTTAACACACTGAATTATGTTCGTGTTTTGATATACTTATAATGTATGTTTGCAATGTAATGAAGTTTTTTATGAGAAAGTTGTTAAAACTTTAGGTCGCATTTTCGTACCTCCCATAAGAATCTTCAATTGAATGTTTGAAATAAAAACACAACTTATCGATACTTACTATATGTGCGTTACTTCACGATAATCTCAGAAACGGCTTAACCGATTTAAATACTTTTTTTGTTTGTATTCTGGCAAACTGCCCTTAAATATTAAGTATTAGTTTTATTTTAAGCAGCTTCATGCTAGTCAGAGAGAGGAACCTAGTATTAAGACACTCCGTTCTCCACTTTCTACCGAATTCTGGACGCATTGCGTGTTGAGTGGCAGAACGCTATGCCGTGCTTAACCTCGACCCCAGAGCGAAGAAATGGAAATATAAATTTAAGTAAATATTTCATCTCCTCGTGTGGGGATCGAACTCAGAGAACCAGTCGGTTTTACAGTCACACTTTGTGCCGCTGCGCCACGACTGGCCTCAACTGGACTGGAATTTATTTTAATCGGTTCACATAAAGTTAAAACCAGATCCACGCTTTATCCCGCCCTTAGTAGGGCAACTTAGTGTAAGATATTGGGTATAATGTGTGACTGATGTGCGAAATGAAAATATTATTAAATTATAATTCAATCCTGCATGTGTGGATCGGACCCACAACGTCGCGTTACAGTTACAATTGGGCATATAAGGTAAAATAGTTTAAACCCGTACCTAAAGAATTTAAGCAAGATACATCAACAGTGAAGACGTAGGTTTTTTTCTCATTTCACAATGTTTATTCATATCTATATTTCGTACGACGCGGTTACGCATAGGTACCAATAATGTAAACACATACTACTACTAAAATAGTACTAAAATGTTTAGAACTTTAAACTTTGCCGCCAATACCTACGACTCGATTTCGCAATGAGGCGTATGCGGCTGTTTCCCTTTGATAGGTTTATGTGTGCGTGCGTCGTTCTTGACAAATTGTATTTTATTTTACAACGATAATTTTATTATTTATTTTGTTTGAAAAAATAACTTTTTTATTTTCGGGTTTTTAATTTAATATGTAATAGGCTTTTATAGAGTAGTTAAACTGTGGTTTCATTTAAGGTGGTCCTAACAAAAAAACTCTGTATAATTGAGCATATTTAATATTTATAGTGATTTTTTGGAAAATAGATACCAATAGTTATTACAACCACTTGCGAAGAAGCATAGTTTAGGCAATTTTTTATTCTTATACCTTTTGAAAAACTACCAACGTTCTTAAGTTAATATATTATTTTTTCAAATTAAAAAAATTGTCTATGTCATCCTAATGGCGGAAAAATATTCAAAATGTATTGTAATACCACATTAGTATCGACAATGTAGTGTTGATAGTAATTAAAAATAGATATACTACAGGAGGATATCTTCATATGCACTGTTTTAACCTGTTTTATGTATAATATAGAATAATATATTGTATAGAGGAATCACACATTCTTTTTATTCAGTTTAGTAAATACATTTTTTAGAGGTTACTCTGTACTAAAATGGCATGCAACTCTGTTCCCGCATTTACGTTCCTGATATATCGATATAAATAATAGAAATACAAAATATAGGAAGGAAACACAAATGCAATTATATTGCATTTTTTCTTTTTTCATACTTGAAACGTATTAATAAATTACATATTATGTATTACATACAATTAATTTCTTTTGAATATAACACTAAGTTTAATCAGCTTCACGCTATTTTAACAGATAACATAAGATGACATTAAAACGTATTGACATCACCACGTGATCCATCTAAACACAATATAAATTTTTATAAACAATGAACTCACAAACAGAATTTACTTTCCAAATACTTTTTATTCTACATATCGCCATATGAGCTAATCCCAAAAAATATACTTACTTTATTATTTTTGTTAATATCACCAACGTTGACGTTTAAAATAATAGTTATGGTAGACTGAACAAATATTGATTATACTTCTTTTTTTAGCTTCACGTTGTATCCCGCACACAGCAGGGTAGGCATAGGACACCTAGTGTTAAGACACTCTGTTCCCTACTTTCCTCGGAATTCTGTAGGCATTGCGTGCTGAGTAATGAAACTCAACGCCGCACTTTACCTCGACACCAGAGCGATGAAATGGAAATATAAATTTAAATAAATATTTCGTTTCCTTGCGTGGTCATCGAACCCACAACAGTTACACTTTGTGCTCCTGTGCAACGAACGGCCTCAATTTACTTTCTTCTTTTAAAATGTTAAATGAAATAGTCGTAATTTAATTATGTCGGATTACTATTAACCGACTTCTTAAAAGAGGTCATCAATTGGACTGTATTTTTATCCTTGTTACCTTAGAATTTTTGATTGTATGAATCGATTTTAATTATTCTTTTTTTATTTGAAAGGTAATGCGTCCCGTGTAGTCTTATTTTAATTTAGTTTATATTCAACAATGGTATCTATGAGAAAATCATATAAATCTCAAATTTGCATTAAGTATATGCGCGACAAATGAACGTATAAGTCAATATCAATTCAACCGATTTTAATGATTCTTTTTTTATTAGAAAGGGTACATATAAAGGGTAGTTTGGTGAAAGTTTAGTTAAGTTCAGAGTGTGAAATCCAGTTGAAATTGAAGAAGTCGATTTTTTTATTAAAAAATATAATTATGTAATTTTTTCTACAAAAAATTCTTTATACTCCATGATAAAAACTATCCTATAAGTGACATTAGGCTTTGAACTATTACCATGCCAAAATTAATTTAATTTCATACAGTAGTTATCGGTATTTTAGGTAATTTATATTTTTCAGTTTTTATTTTTTTTAAAGAAAACTATCATGAAATTCGGAATGAAACCGAAAAAAAATGTACCTTGAGGCCCTAGGCTAACACCATGCAAAAATTCATCAATTTCTGTCAGGTAGTTTTTGCGTGATTGACGCACAAACAAACCGACAGACAGACAGACAGACAGACAGACAGACAGACAGACAGACAGACAGACAGACAGACAGACAAGAATTCTGCTGAGTGGTTTTTTAGGTTCTATAATCGACATATTAACCGACCTAATTTTTATTTTTTTTATATCTTTCATGTACAGAATTGACTTTTCTATCCTTTTATTATATATGGAGATATGGAGATTAATCACATTAATAAGATAATGAGTGCGACAAGGTCAGGCAAGACAAAACTAACATCATTTTTTTACTTACTTACTTACTTACTTAACTTCACGCTTTATCCCTAGCGGGGTAGTCAGAGAGAACGGAGCGCCAAACGCTACGGTATCATTTTTTTAATTCTTAAAATAAAAAATAGGTATAGATTGTTTTGTGAATTCATGTGATAAATTACATTTTATAACTCCTTTTAATTTTTGACTTTTCAGTTCGTTTCAATACAAATTTAAAATACCTTTCGTGACAAAGTGCACTTATACATCGCTCATTTACCGAAACAATGTGTCGGTAACCTTCTTTCGTCGTACCATCGTTTCTAATTCAGTAGCTTAGAGAAATAGCTGTCTCCATAGCTGACTTGGAGCCTGCGAATGAGGCTAAGGATGAAGGACCTTGTCTCTCAACGCAATAGGTCATCACTGACACACACACTGGTCCTCCTAGTTTTTCCATTTAACTACACTTCAGATAGGAGACAGCCTACATAAAAAATAACTTTTTTAAATTATAAAACTTTTATTGAAGTTTATTCGTGTAGTAAAAAATTTTTTATGTGAATGTGTAGTCACATATATAGATCACATGTGTGAATATGTAGTCACATATGTGGACCACATGTGTGAATATGTGGTCACATATGTGGACCACATGTGTCAATATGTGCTCACGTATGTGGACCACATGTGTGAATACGTGGTCGCGAATGTGGACCACATGTGGGAAAATGTGGTCACATATGTGGACCACATGTGAGAATTTGTGGTCACATATGTGGACCACATGTGTAAATATATGGTCCCATATGTGGACCACATGTGTGAATATGTGGTCTTTCATGTGGACCACATGTGAGAATTTGTGGACACATATGTGGACCACATGTGTGAATATGTGGTCGCGTATGTGGATTACATGTGGGAAAATGTGGTCACATATGTGGACCACATGTGTGAATATGTGGTCTTTCATGTGGACCACACGTGAGAATTTGTGGTCACATATGTGGACCACATGTATGAATATGTGGTCGCGTATGTGGACCACATGTGGGAAAATGTGGTCACGTGTGTGGACCACATGTGTGTATATGTGGTCTTTCATGTGGATCACATGTGAGAATTTGTGGACACATATGTGGACCACATGTGTGAATATGTGGTCGCGTATGTGGATTACATGTGGGAAAATGTGGTCACATATGTGGACCACATGTGTGAATATGTGGTCGCGTATGTGGACCACATGTGGGAAAATGTGGTCACGTGTGTGGACCACATGTGTGTATATGTGCTCGCATATGTGGACCACAAATGTGAACATGTGGTCCCATATGTGGACCACATGTGTGAATATGTAGTCTTTCATGTGGACCACATGTGGGAAAATGTGGTCACGTGTGTGGACCACATGTGTGTATATGTGCTCACATATGTGGACCACATATGTGAACATGTGGTCCCATATGTGGTCCACATGTGTGAATATGTGGTCTTTCATGTGGACCACATGTGAGAATTTGTGGACACATATGTGGACCACATGTGTGAATATGTGGTCGCGTATGTGGATTACATGTGGGAAAATGTGGTCACATATGTGGACCACATGTGTGAATATGTGGTCTTTCATGTGGACCACACGTGAGAATTTGTGGTCACATATGTGGACCACATGTGTGAATATGTGGTCGCGTATGTGGACCACATGTGTGAATATGTGGTCTTTCATGTGGACCACATGTGGCATCGTGTGGTCATATATGTGAACCACATGTGTGAATATGTGGTCTTTCATGTGGACCACATGTGAGAATGTGTGGTCACATATGTGGACCACATGTGTGAATACGTGGTCGCGTATGTGGACCACATGTGGGAAAATGTGGTCACATATGTGGACCACATGTGGGAATTTGTGGTCACATATGTGGACCACATGTGTAAATATATGGTCCCATATGTGGACCACATGTGTGAATATGTGGTCATTCATGCGGACCATATGTGAGAATTTGTGGACACATATGTGGACCACATGTGTGAATATGTGGTCGCGTATGTGGATTACATGTGGGAAAATGTAGTCACATATGTGGACCACATGTGTGAATATGTGGTCTTTTATGTGGACCACACGTGAGAATTTGTGGTCACATATGTGGACCACATGTGTGAATATGTGGTCACGTGTGTGGACCACATGTGTGTATATGTGCTCGCATATGTGGACCACATATGTGAACATGTGGTCACATATGTGGACCACATGTGGCATCGTGTGGTCATATATGTGAACCACATGTGTGAGTAAGTATTCACATGTGCAGATCGCATGTGTGATATGTTGTCACATATGTAGACCACATGTGTGATATGTAGTCACATATGAAGATTACATGTGTGATCATGTGGTCACATATGTGGACCACATGTGTGAATATGTGGTCACGTGTGTGGACCACATGTGTGAATATGTGGTCACGTGTGTGGACCACATGTGTGTTTATGTGCTCACATATGTGGACCACATATGTGATCATGTGGCCACATATGTGGACCACATGTGGCATCGTGTGGTCATATATGTGTACCACATGTGTGAATAAGTATTCACATGGGCATATCACATGTGTGATATGTAGTCACATATGTAGACCACATGTGTGATCATTTGGTCACATATGTGGACCACATGTGTGAATATGTGGTCACGTGTGTGGACCACATGTGTGAATATGTGGTCACATATGTGGACCACATGTGTGAACATGTTATCACATATGTGAACCTTTTATAAAATATATTTAATTCATTAAATGTAATATGTATATAAATAAATAAACGTAAAGAAACGTTACGTAACATCATACATAATAACAATTAAAACGTAAACTGCAGGCTAATTGATCATCCGGTAGACATTTTAATTAAATTATCAGCTGAAGCAGAATGTCTTTGTATCATCAGAGTTGTAAACCATTTGTTCGATAATTAACTTTAACAGTTATGAACATATACTATTGTTCAAAGACGTCACTATTACATTTCAATCCTATGAATATTTATAATGGAGAGAAGAAAGAATTTCAAATAAGATAGTGGTGCACTTACTCAATTTTGCACTTTCCAATTTCTTTAGATAGTATAGCGGAACACAAGGCTTCGCTTCGTTTGTTTTTACGGGCAGAAAAATAAATATATTCTTCCACTTAGTGGGAATTTAACCTAATTAAAATATAACTAGTGCTACAACCAGAAATCTCAGTTCTCTCAACTGTACCGTCATAGCGTCAAGTTTTAGTCGACATATTAACTTTAAACATATTAATTTTTTATCGACATATTAACCGACCTTATTTTTATTTTTTTTATATCTTTCATGTACATAATTGACTTTTCTATCCTTTTATTATATATGGAGATTTTGTTTGAAAAAATAACTTTTTTATTTTCGGGTTTTTAATTTAATATGTAATAGGCTTTTATAGAGTAGTTAAACTGTGATTTCATTTAAAGTGGTCCTAACTAAAAAACTCTGTATAATTGAGCATATTTAATATTTATAGTGATTTTTTGGAAAATTGATACCAATAGTTATTACAACCACTTGCGAAGAAGCATAGTTTAGGCAATTTTTTATTCTTATACCTTTTGAAAAACTACCAACGTTCTTATAGTTAATATATTATTTTTCCAAATTAAAAAAATTGTCTATGTCATCATAATGGCGGAAAAATTTGAAAATGTATTGTAATACCACATTAGTATCGACAATGTAGTGTTGATAGTAATTGAAAATAGTTATACTACAGGAGGACCTTCATATGCACAGTTTTAACCTGTTTTATGTATAATATAGAATAATATATTGTATAGAGGAATCACACATTCTTTTTATTCAGTTTAGTAAATACATTTTTTAGAGGTTACTCTGTACTAAAATGGCATGCAACTCTGTTCCCGCATTTACGTTCCTGATATATCGATATAAATAATAGAAATACAAAATATAGGAAGGAAACACAAATGCAATTATATTGCATTTTTTCTTTTTTTCATACTTGAAACGTATTAATAAATTACATATTATGTATTACATACAATTAATTTCTTTTGAATATAACACTAAGTTTAATCAGCTTCACGCTATTTTAACAGATAACATAAGATGACATTAAAACGTATTGACATCACCACGTGATCCATCTAAACACAATATAAACTTTTATAAACTATGAACTCACAATCAGAATTTACTTTCCAAATACATATACTTTTTATTCTACACATCGCCATATGAGCTAATTCCGTAAAATATACCTACTTTATTATGTTTGTTAATATCACCAACGTTGACGTTTGAAATAATAATTATGGTAGACTGAACAAATATTGATTATACTTCTTTTTTTAGCTTCACGCTGTATCCCGCACACAGCAGGGTAGGCATAGGACCTCTAGTGTTAACAACAACACTCTGTTCCCTACTTTTCTCGGAATTCTGTAGGCATTGCGTGCTGAGTAGTGAAACTCAACGCCGCACTTTACCTCGACACCAGGGCGATGAAATGGAAATATAAATTTAAATAAATATTTCGTTTCCTTGCGTGGTCATCGAACCCACAACAGTTACACTTTGTGCCCCTGTGCAACGAACGGCCTCAATTTACTTTCTTCTTTTAAAATGTGGTTAAATGAAATAGTCGTAATTTAATTATGTCAGATTACTATTAACCGACTTCTTAAAAGGGGTCATCAATTGGGCTGTATTTTTTAGCCTTGTTACCTCAGAACTTTTGATTGTATGAACCGATTTTAATGATTCTTTTTTTATTTGAAGGCTAATGCCTCTCGTGTAGTCTTATTTTAATTTAGTTTATATCCAACAATGGTATCTATGAGAAAATCATTTAAATCTCAAATTTACATTAATTATATGCGCGACAAATGAACGTATAAGTCAATATCAATTCAACCGATTTTAATGATTCTTTTTTTATTAGAAAGGGTACATATAAGGGGTAGTTTGGTGAAAGTTTAGTTAAGTTCAGAGTGTGAAATCCGGTTGAAATTGAAGAAGTCGATTTTTTTTATTAAAAAATGTAATTATGTAATTTTTTCTACAAAAAATTCTTTATACTCCATGATAAAAACTATCCTATAAGTGACATTAGGCTTTGAATTATTACCATGCCAAAATTAATTTAATTTCATACAGTAGTTATCGGTATTTTAGGTAATTTATATTTTTCAGTTTTTATTTTTTTTAAAGAAAACTATCATGAAATTCGGAATGAAACCGAAAAAAAATGTACCTTGAGGCCCTAGGCTAACACCATGCAAAAATTCATCAATTTCTGTCAGGTAGTTTTTGCGTGATTGACGCACAAACAAACCGACAGACAGACAGACAGACAGACAGACAGACAAGAATTCTGCTGAGTGGTTTTTTAGGTTCTATAATCGACATATTAACCGACCTAATTTTTATTTTTTTTATATCTTTCATGTACAGAATTGACTTTTCTATCCTTTTATTATATATGGAGATTTTTGCCTCTTTTGTTGTTTTAATTATTACTTGAAACTAAATTTCTGTATTACTGTATAGACATCATCTGTATGAATTGTGAGAAATCTTAATAAAATCTTATAAGAAAAATGGAAATTAGAAATGAGGTATTTTAAATGGGACAATTATTAATACATAATATTACAATATTAAGAATAGACAAATATTTTCAGAAAATTTACAAAAATCCGTTTTCAAAAGGCGGCTTCGAATCTTTCTACGTATATAAGTTTCCTAAATATTATTTTTATTATTTTGATTTTACTATACGTTTTGATATCGTCTAATCAAGCACCATCTGTATTTGACGTATTTTTATTAATATTTAGCATCGCCATTTTATTTTTAACAGACAAGGGATGAAGAATGGGAATGAAAGCGTAAGAAATGAAAAACACATAACCCTCGGATGTAGACACGAAGTGTTGTTCAATTTTTGTATACACATTTTTGGAAGAATAGAAACAAGCGTTTGAGTAATTGTCGCCTGCGTCTTAGAATTATTCTTATTAAAGGTTTGTCAATATGAAATTTATTTTTTACTTTTTCATTTTATCACACATATATCAGGGTGAACAGAATTTAGTTTTAAGACACTCCGTTTTCGACATTCCTTCAGAATTCGAGATATTGGACGAGTCGATAGACGGAACTCAACGCTCTACAATGTCTTTCATAAGCGGGGAAATAATAAATTCGTCTAATTAGGGATCGTATTTACAAGAAAATAAAAAAAAAGTTAAAGAGCACATATATATAATTAAATAACTTATAAAGGTACATCACGTTAACCTTATATTTGAAAAATCATAAAAAAGAAAAGATTTAGTACCAGATTCTCACCATTTCGCGACGCAGCAGTTCAGCTCTACCGAATAAGTGGGAAACTTTGTTTGTCATAAATTAAGCTAAAAAAACGTATTTGCCCTACGGCTGAGTTATTTCCGCCCTTGAGGGGCTAATTACCCTTTCCTTAAAGAACTGAACCACTGAGTTATGTAAAATATCAAGATTTACTTTTGCTTTAATTAAATTAAATTTAGATTTTTTTAGCTTCACGCAGTATCTAGCATATAGCAGGGTAGGGTAGAGGGATTCTACTGTTAAGATACTTCGCTTCACCTTGTTGCCAGTGCGACGAAATAAAAATACTTTATATAGTGATAATCGAACCCATAACCGCATTTTTGTCGCATGCATGTGCCACTGCGCTATGAATTTAAATTAAGCCATTTGTTCTATTGCTATTATGACATACGTATTCACTATGGCGGTCTATTCGGTAAAATATTGCTTATCCTTATAAAAATATTTAAGTTTCTCTAGCGTTTTATATGGATAAGTGATATTTTATTTTATTTCTCAACTAGCCTTGAACAAACCGCTTTTTCGTTCGCAAATACAAACGACATGGAAACGATTAGCATCATGTAACATAGCCTATATAGTATTTATCAATTAACAGACAACGATTTAAATTATAATAAAACCATTGACGTTAGTTCCCGAGATGCGTTCAACCAAACAAACTCTTCAGCTTTATAATGTTAGTACAGAAGTATAGGGAAGGTAAGGTAGGAAAGAATACTCATGATTGATAACATAGGGTTGGTTCTGTTCGAAATGCTCATAAAAGTTTTTATAGAGGCCAGTCGTGGCGCAGTGGTACAAAGTGTGATTGTAAAACCGACTGGTTGTGGGTTCGATCCCCACTCGAGGAGATAAAATATTTACTTAAATTTATATTTTCATTTCTTCGCTCTGGTGTCGCAAAGCGCGGCGTTGAGTTCTGCCATTCAACACGCAATGCCTCCAAAATTCGGCAGAAAGTGGGGAACGGAGTGTCTTAACACTAGGTTCCCTCTGCCTACCCTGCTGTGCGCGGGATATAGCGTGAAGCTAATTTAATTTTTTTTTTAAAGTTTTTATTATTCTAAAAAGGGCAAGAGGGAATGCAATTATAATAGGCCTGTTATATTCATGTCATGATAATGAAAGCCGCAGTTATGAACAAAATTTTACTAAAATATTTTAACCAAAGCTTAGTTTAGTTTCACACGCAATGTGAAAAATTGCTATTGCGAAACCAGAGAGACAATACGGAGGACGTGGTGGTGGACCATGGCGGCGGTTGTAGGTTTGGATCCCCGCTGCGGTAAACTTAGAAACTTAGTGCAGAAGTCTAGGCCGTTAGAACCTAGTATGTTAAGATATTACGTTCCTCATGTTCCGTTCAATGAAAACTGGAAAATTTACATATAAGTTATAATAATCATTTTCCCGGGTGGGGATCGAACCCACAACCATCATTTTACGCTGTTACTTAATGGTATTGAACCGTGCCACACTGGGCTTTTTAGTAAATAACTTAAAAATAAAGTAAAACCGCGGTAAAACTGTAGTAAATATTTAACTGACTGCTCACAGGCACGACACTGTGCTAGTACTTCGCGTGTCATTGTCATTTTACGTCTCAAGCATAAAATGTAATGCTACTTGCTATACAACATGATAGAAAACTATTTAAAATAATGTATTTTTATTACAATCAATTTTTAGACTTTGAGATATTTATGACTAAAAAGCACATAATTTTCACTTTTTAAGTGTTATTGCTCATTAAGGAAATATATATTTTTTAAATAATGTAAAATATATTTTTTTGTAAAAATTAAGAAGAGAGAAGTGACTCTCAGTATACTCAATCTTTAAAAAAGTACATTAGAAAACTGCATTAAGTATAATTAGATATTTCATTTACTTTACCAATTTATCTTTTAACATTTAAAAAAAATATACTTTCTTTATAACAATATAAAATCTAAAATTTTCTTTCAAAAATTTTTACAAAACGACCTTCACTCTCACCACCATGCAAAATATATGTAACTTAAATTAGAATACCGACTAACCTGCTAATATCGTGTGTCCAAGACAAGTAACACTTAAGCCACGTGCGCTCAATGGCAACGCAAATCGCAACTGAACGATAGAGCAAAATACCGCCTTACTTCTGAACTGAAGTTATTAAATTTTAGATGCCCTTGAAATATTTTACTTTACATGCAGGTTTAAATCAGTTTCAGTACTTTGATATGTTTATTTATGTTATTTTAATGTTGTTTATCTATATGTATATATATGTTAAACTATTTTATTAAATAAGTATATTAAAATATTTTCAATATCTTGTTAATAAAAAAAAAATCAACTTTACGCTGTATACCGCACACTGCAGGGTAGGCAGAAGGAACCTTGTGTTAAGACACTCTGTTCCCCACTTTCTGTCGAATTCTGGAGGCATTGCGTGTTGAGTGGCAAAACTCAACGCCGCGCTTAGCCTCGACACCAGAGCGAAGAAAATGGAAATATAGATTTTAGGTAAATATTTAATCTCCTCGAGTGGGAATCGAACCCACAACCAGTCGGTTTTACATTCACACTTCGTGACACTGCGCCACGACTGGCCTCATGTTGTTAATAGTTATAAATAAATCTTAACATATCTTTATTGGGTTTAACAAACTATGAATGACTTAAACTTAAACTTTAGCGTTTATTTTAACTTATATAAACAATGGGAGTATATCTTTTTTTAACTTCACAGTGCATCTCGAATATAGCAGAGGCGTGCTTTATTTCTAGCCAGGCATGATCAAAGGAACCTAGTGTTAAGACGATGTGTTCCCCACCTTCCTGTTGTTGTTGAACTCAATGTCGCGCTTTTACCATGTTGCCAGAGTGAAGAAATATAAATATTACTGAATAATTTATTCCCCCCAGTAGAGATCGAACTCACAACCATCGCGTTGCAGTCACACTGTTTGTCTCTAGTACTATATATTTTAAGCATCTCCACAGAGGCACATTAGACACGCTGTTCTCAAATTTCTATATACACTGTTTACAACATAACAATGGCGCGAATCTAAGAAATATATATGTGTACATATACTACAAAAGCAATTTACTATAGTTTATACTACGTTTAGTCAACATCGTATGTCTGCATTATGTGGACTATGGTCGTATATAAAGGCAAAGCACTTGATTTATCCGGGATTATGCACCGTACATCTCTTACGACCGATATCTATGTATATAAAATAGTAAGGTATGTATATTGTTTCCAGGTGCTGGACAAAGATAAAGAAAAAATCAAGATAAAGTGCAGCGTTGAGTTCCGACATTCAAAACACAGTATCTCAAAAATTGGATGGAATATGGGGAAGGAGTGGGGACACTATTTTATTAACTTAGGCCTACCACCAGAATTATTTACATCAAAATGTGTATGTGAAAATTATATTGTAAGATAGAAGGAAAATATTATTATTTGGATTTAAAATTGTAATTTAAGAGTGAGTAGCGAGTGAGTGAATGGTACTGGAGGAATGTCATGTAAAAAGCATGTGGACGATTGACATTTTAGGCAGCGGCTTTAATACCAAATTTTGGTGAAGTTGTATTTTTAAACAAAGTTCTTATTAACTGTCGATATTTGGACAAGCTCCCATACTTCATTTCGTAGATGGAGCGCAGTAGTTTACAACTCCGCTACGAAACTAACGACAAGCTGTCGTCGCGCGTTGTTCGTTTAACGAGAGATGTTCCAATAATAATTGTGGTGGCCTATTTTGCCTTTTAGTATTTGCTACTTTCTATCGCGCTATACTCGTATATATGTCAATATGATCTTTTATGTCAATATAAAGGCATTGAGTTTCACCACACAACACGCAATGCCTCCAAACATGAGATTCCTTCGAAATGGAGAAAGTCTTACGTGAATTGTCTTAATAGAAACGGAGTATATTAACATTCACGCAAAGGTTCCCTGTGCCTACTCTGTTATATGCCTAATACAGTGTGAAGCTAAAAAAAATCTTATACTAAAAATAAGCCATGAGCCGGACAATTTCGTATTGCATAATGTATGGTTGGAAATTCAATGATATGTTTCTAATATGTTTTTTTTTCAATTTCACTCGGTATCCCACATGTATAAGGACAGTCCACTCCCTATTTTCCGGCAAATTGTGAAGACATTTTATTAAGTTTACGTTGAGTGGCGGAACTCAACATCTTGTTAATATTAAAAAAAATGTTTTATATAAAACCAAGAGTGCACTGTAGTTTTGCAACTTTTCAAATTCCTATAGCGTTGCAATTCAAATTTGATCTCATTCACTAGAGATTTGTTCCAATATATTACACATTCCTTTGACATCTGTATCACCGCTTGTATCTTGATAGTTGTGTGTAAAAAAATATAATATTTTGTACATATATATACGCATAATAAATACAGATTATACTACTACTATATCTACTAATTGAATTCGAGACATTGCTGAATAGCGGAGCTTAAAGTCGCGCTTTGTCTACCAGAGGGGAAAATGAAAGCCACAACCATGGTTCTTACAGTCAGAGACTGTACCTGCTTGGCCTGCGCCACAATCATCTGTATAAAACAGCTTTTTTATTTATTAAAAATTGTTTTTTTTTGTCGAGTATATAAAATATTCTATAATATATCAATTTTATTAATGTAAACGCTATTTACGCCCTCTAAACCCTCCTTACAATCATTTCATTTCGTTCTTTTTCAAAAGTAAGCTAAACCCAAGTCCTTAAATAGACACGATCAGCGCTAAGGTTTAAATAAAATAGCCAAAAATCTTTCTACAATATATATTAATTTATTACAAAATTTCTTTATAGAAACAAATTCAAATAGTTTAATAAGAACAATATTCCCACAATATTCCATGTAAATTTCACAATTAGCATATTATATTAGAACATTTGGACCCGAGAAGGCGTAAGAAGAGTGGCGTCCAAATACCGTCGCATGCATAATTCAGACCGACAATCAATGCTTTAATTAAACCGCTGAAAAACAAAATGTAGTCTGTTTATTGCCTCAGTACACCGTTCTCTTTTGTTGTTGAGGAGACGGAAATTTTAAATGCTTTGAACTTTGAAAGCTCTATTCTTTTAAAGTTGTGATTATCTTTAATCTTCTTTATTTAGAAAACTTAATGGTAATTAATATGAAAATTTGACTTGTGGAAAAATCAAAGATTTGTATATACATCCCCACTTGCCATGCCACTTGTACATGCCTCCAGAATTCGGCAGAAAGTGGGGAACGGAGTGTCTAAAAACACTAGGTTCCCTCTGCCTACCCTGCTGTGTGCGGGACACAGCGTGAAGCTGATTTTTTTTTTGTATATACATACTTGATCTATATAATAAAAAAATATTATAAATGGTATGTAGTGGTTTCGATCGCAGGGAACGCACATGGAACCTTGTGTTAAGACACTCCGTTCTTCACTTTACGTCAATTATTGGAGGCCTTGTATGTTGAATGGCCAAACTCAAGCCGCGCTTTGCCTTGACACTAGAGGGAAGAAATGGAAATATAAATTTAAATACATATATCATTACCTCGACTGGACGTCGAACCCATAACCAGTTGCGTTTACAGTCACAATTTGTTCCCCTACGCTACGACTGGCCTGCTGGCCTGGACTGGCTGGATTTTATATAACTTGGTAACAATATATTAATAACATTAAGCGGGCGAAGCCGCGTTTGAATCGCTAGTATACAGTATTTGACCAAAGCGCAGTGAACCGACAGTAAGTCCTTATAACTTTGATTTCCGCCGCCGCGTCCGGACGAGAGTCCTCGCGTCATAATTAAAATATAGTTTAGACACGAGTTGTACTCACTTTAATTGTTGTTCAAATTGTTCACTTTTTAATGACTACCGGAAGGGAACGTTGCTTTATTGAATTTCATAATAATTAGTTTTTTAATTTTTAAAATTAGGATGTTTAGAATAGAGAGAACTGAATTTTATATAAATACTCGTACATACATATAATATGTAAGATATTCTATATGTAGTTACTAGAATTTGGGAATCGAATCCACAACCTTTAGGTTTCCTCCTTTGTAAAGGGAGGGTCCTTTACAAAGGAGCGAAGAGCATTCAAAATATGTTATTGTATTGTTGTCCGTCCGTCCATCTAAAAAAATAGCCTTAAAAGAAGGGAGGAATTAAAGGCCAGTTCAAATAAAGTATCAGATGAAAGGGCTCTGGCTAAGCTAAGCTTGAAATTCAGAAAAAGCTCGAGACCTCCAATTTTTATACAGAACCTACATTGGGCGAGCAAGACTCGCACTTGCTCGTTTTTTTTATATTTATCATATAAATAGAATAAAATAAATATATAGGTACATATTACGTATCCAACCTTCAGTAGACAATAAAAACTAGATCCATTACTATCGAAGTATATTTTTTATGATGAGGGTTCTACTAACCTGATAGTTTAGATCACTTTTCGATCGTATAAAAAGGAAATTATACGCGGATAAAAGGTCATGGATATATATTTTTTTAAATATTTATGTTTTTTTAGCTTCATTACACATCCTGCTATGTGCGGGATACAGTGTGTTTTCCTCTAGCTAAATGGTCTGTGCGTTTATAGCAGGGATGAAAATTAGTGTTAAGACACTCCGTTCCCACATCTTGTGTTGAATGATGGAACTCATCGCTTTATTTTGTTACTCTGGTGAGGAACTACTAATTTACAGGGTCTCGTGAATTATTGAATCCACAATCGTCACGTTTCGTTTTCAGACGCACCAAGTGCCTTAAGTGCTTATTTATGTAACTTCATAAAATATTTAAGTAGATTGTAATTATCGATACCTTCATGATACCGTTATGCCAAGATATTTGGAACAAAAGTCCCATAAACATGGAAAGGTATATAAAATTCCGTCAGAATTCTATAAAATGATTACATTAATTATTGTTTTAGGATTCCGTATATCAAAACAAAAAAATACAAAACTCCTAAACGAACCTTTTGTTGTCCTTTTGTCGCGTGTCTGTCTGTCTGTCAAGACGCATATTTCTTGGTAGGAAAAAATTATCTACAAAAATAGCTTTGAAATTTGAATAATTTCAAAGCTATTTTTGTAGATAATTTTGAATTTCATATATTTTCGATAAAATTAGAATATAGCTTCCGTTAAATCTAGAAATATTTTAAAAATGCAAATTCCCTAACATTTCATACAATTTGGAGCTTTCAGTGAAGCTTTTACACATATTTCAGTGAAAGCTCGAAGATTTTCTGAGCGAATGCCAACTTTTGAGATATCGGCGAACGAAGCGTCTATTTGGAGCTTTATATCTTTATAGATATAGATAAACCTTATGTTGATAAGAGGGTTGTGTCCACAATGAAACTGATAACGCTGAACGGTATCGTATTAGTAATTGAATTGACAAATTCAAGATTATTTTTTTTTGTTGATTATGAGATTTATTTATTTATATTTATATATTATATATCACAAACTTTTTTTACAAAATATAAGAATCTGATGCGTATAATTAAAATTGCAGTTTTTATGTGTCAGTTTGAAAGCTTTAATCTGTGCGTTTCTATCATGAAAATGACAAAAGATGTGTAATGCTTTTAAAGTGTTATTTCACATTAAGGATAGAAAAATATTTGAGGTTAAAAATATTTTTATTTCCATTAAAGACATAGGTCACTTACATGGAAACATTAGTTAACAAAAAATAGTTGTCGATCGTACATTAGTCAAATACAGTACCACATTTTTTTAATGATTACTCGTTTGATGCCTTTGTTTTTTTTTAGAGTGGGTAGTTTTTAATTATATATTCGGATAGTTGTGTTTTAAATGCATCAAAAGAGCTTACATTCCTTAAAGTAGACGGCAAATTATTGTATAGTCGTACCCCCTCATGGGTAAACCTTTTTTTAAATCTGTCTTCTGGTTTTAGGTAAAATCAATAAACTCGCCAAATCCTGACCGCAAGGAACGATTTGTTATTAATTTTAATTTAACAAAGGCGAAGTTAGTATGGATCATATAATTTTTTTATAAAATTTAAAATATATTTTTTTTGGATTGGATCATATTAAATTTTTTAATGGATCATATAGATATTTTTGAAATCATATAAAATTTTGACTGTGGCGGAACTCGAATCCACACTAATATATCCAAGCGCTCCGACGTACTCGTATAAGAACGTATGTTCTTATCTTGTGGTTTGTTGTTGTTTTATTACGTTTTCAAAAAATAAAAAGGATCTTTTTTTTATTTTTTTAACAATTACGTCCCAAACATGTATTAACAAGTAAAGTAGAAAATGTATTCAATAACCTTATATTCAACCTACTTACCCACAACTCAATAGCTCTCTGTACTTATTAAATCACCGTATAACAGTTCGCGAACTTCGACAATAACCCGACACTTCGTCACTCCTCACGCTCCGCCGCTAACTTGGAGCTGTTTTATAAAAGAAATTATGACACCTTGGCGGTAACCTTGCGCGAAATTATTATCTTATTTCAAAACTTTGTTAACTTTATATATTTTGAACGATCATAAGATTTAATTTAGGTGGTGATAACGCAAAATTTTGTTTATGTCAAATAATAGTGTAATAATAATAAATTAAATTCTTTCTTTTTATTTTATGAAAATGGTTTTTTGTAATAATAAAGTTTTTTTTTTAAATTCACTGTGTCACATGGTAGGTAGGCAGAAATAGTAAAACTCAATACCAAGATTTTCCTGTTTACCAGACCACTTAAGAGGCAATTAAAATAAATAGAAATTTATTGAATCCTCGAATGAGTCGAATTGTTTTCACTTCTCGAGTGGGAACGAACCCGCAACCACCATGCGATAGTCAGATGATTTGCGCTGTAACTCGGGGGCTCATATCAATAATACAAATACATAACACTTAAGCAAAAATAAAATCTATTAAAAAATATACAATATACATGAAAAATGTATAAAAATATCCTATTGCCTTAAAAATTAAATTTAAATTATTTACTCTTTAGCACCCACCAGCGTTGTCTTAATGGCAATTCAATAAATCTTGCTTCGACAATCCGAAATAAAAGCGCAAACCGGAATAAGCTTGTAACAATATCTGTTGAGATAAAGTACTCGTGCATCAGTTTATATCACACCGTTACGTTCTCGTTTTCGTTCGTAGCGCTGTGTGCGGAGTGGTGAAATTTGAAATGAAAATAATTCATACCCCTGAGTGAGAATCAAACTCACAACTGTCGCGTTTACCGTCGCTGTTCGCCACGACGGCCTCAATGTAAAATTAAAAATATTTTTTTGTCATTCACAAGCTATATAGCTATATATTTCGAGTGAATACCAAACCTAATCTCAATAAGTAGGACGAGCACTCATCTGCACTCGAACAAACCGCCTCGGGTTAAAGGCCGGCCTTTTGCCACTCTTTAGATATCGAGACGAGAGCTAAAGGATTTTAAGACTTCTGGACTTTTGAGGTATTATAGAGATTTTATGAATAAGTAGATTCATATTATTAATGATAGATTCATTCATGTTAAATATTTCAAAAGAATATTCAAATAATTGAGCAAAGTATTTTTTAGCTTTACAAAAGAGGAAACTAAGAGATAAGACACTCTATTGAGATATTCAATGGTGAAACTTAATGTCGGGTTCTGTCTGACCAGCAAAGAAAGGAAAACAATTTGTACTCTATGTGGGAATCAAATCGGGAACATAGCTTCGCGTAAAATACCAAGAGGGGAGTGGACAGTTAAAGAAATTTCAAATCCAAAATCGTGCAATTATTGTGCAAAATGGAATGCAATTGTCTGACTGACTTCAGGGATATATTTATACAAAATATGTTCTCCACTAAACGCTCAATGACTCTTAAGTAGGTACAAAATTGAGAAGTGTCACTTCTCTAGATTCTCGCTGCCTACTCTGCAGTACGCCGTCAGTCATTTTAATACATATTATTAGTCTTGAGGTAGTAGTGCATCATTTGAACGCGATGATTGAATATATTAAATATTTTAAATTTTCCAGGTCTGGTAGGCAATCCGCTGCGTTCAGTTCCGCTACTGAACACGCAATAACTTGAAAACATTGCGTAGAAAGTAGAGGAAGAAGTATTTTAACATTACCTTCGGTCTGTCCACCGTGCTTTAGGGGAAAAGCTTGAATATTGTTTTTAGTTTTCTTTTATGTACGTAAATATGTATAGTAAGAATATGTGAGTGTATTTAGGGAGTCTTATCAAAAAGTTAAATGTAGATTTAAGTTTCATAATAAATTTTGAGCGTACTCGTAGGCTTTAAAGTTGAAAGTCACGTATGTCCTCTTTCCTTTAAGTAATTCTCCACGACATTAAGACCGAGTTAACAAAACTAAGTTCATTAAAACGTGTTCAGGTACTTGCGAAGCTAAAGCGAAGCGAAGCGAAGGAGAAGTTGTACGGGGAATTATATTTATGGTAAGAATGATTCATTTTGTGTGAGATTTATTTTCCTTGTATAATTTTATTACGGTGGATATGAAATCACAATAAAATTTACGGACATTTTTTTCATAAAATTTTATTAAACCTAAGTTTAAGTTATGTTTATATATTTGTTAACATGTCATACATACATACATACATATAGAGGTATAACTAAAATAATTTGAGAAACGGAGTGTAATAACATTTAGTTCTCTCTACCTACTCTGTTAAATAAAGCTAAAAATATATTTTTCCTTTTGTTACCTTTATATATTACACGGGTCATAAATTATCCATGTCCTTATTTTTGGGGAAATTCATGTTGAGTGATGGAACTCATCGTCGTGCTAAAATATTGTAATATATAATTGTTTCAACAACCTAAACGCTAAGATATTTCCAAAGGTGGTACAGATCTGATGAAGTAATTTAAACAACTATTAGGCAAGTTGGGGATTATGGGAACAGTTAACACTGACTCGAGGCTCCAAGGAGCGAGCCTGAATTATGATTAAATCTGACTAACTTAATGAGTAGAAGTTTTTATTTAAGTACTTATATGGTGGCTTTATGTTATATTGTGGTTGGAGTTTAGTTAATGTTTCATTTTCAATTTAAAAAGATTGAAAATAGTGCTAAAATGTGAAAAAATTAAGAATCGTTGTGGCACAACGCACAGTATCTGACTGTATACACGACATCTATGGGATTCTCAATAAATTAAATGAATTATTTTTTAAATCTTTAAATACTATTAAAATTCACAAAAACATACGTTAAATAAAACTGTTTAAACAAAACCTATATTTATAATATATGTATCTAGGAACATATCTAAAGGTCCAAAACTTTACCCCTACAAGTAAACTTCAATAAATCAGTTTTATATCACCTATAGGTAATCTACAACGGTCCATCGGCTTACACGAGTGTGTATCAAACGGGACTCCGGGCCGGAGTTACGCAATCTACTAAGATATTCTATTTGGCGAAGTAGTTTGAAGTGTGAGTACAACACACGTACAGGTGACTGATAGCAAAGGAACGGCTCGAGACAACGGCTATTGTGGACGCTTGGGTTTGTATAAAATATAGGAGTATGTCTATATAAAGTGTGCTTTAGAGTATTAAATGGAGGTTTGGAGATATTCGGGAGCCTTTTTTACAGAGTGACTTTTTATGCAGAGTGAAATTAATAAAAATCGATTTTACACTGGGATTGTGAGCTGTGCTTAAATTTGAGATTGGATTTTTGCAAAGTAAATAAATATGTTTTGAAACTAAGTATTGTATTCCTTAATTTCCTAAGCCAAGTTAATTTGATTTATTAAAAGAATCGATAGTTTTTTAAGCCTATGGAAATTAATAAAAGAATTAGTTTGGACATTCTGTATTTCAGTAAGCTTCAAAACTGTTATAAATTCTTTTATCACGCTGCATCCTGCAGATAACATAGTAAGCAGATGGCACCTTGTAATTGCAATACTCCGTTCCTATTAAATTAACGTGTCTTAATGGGAACAGAGTATTGTAATTATATATTTTTTTACCTAATAGACAAGATATAATATTAAATATTATTAACCCTCTGCGACTGACGTGGTGGTCCTATAGACACCGCAAAATACAAAATTCGGTTTCCCATCACTGATTTTCAAATTTAAGTGCCGCCGCTATCAACACCTTACTGTAATGAACTTACGCCCCGGATAGTGTGTGACAGGAGGTAGCAGGTAACCCACAGATGCATGTAGGGGAAAAAGTGTCTACGTGACTACCGCGTCAGCGTTGAGTTTCTATTATACCTCAGCAAAACGGTTATAGAGGCCAGTAATGGTTACTAGAGGCCAGTCGTGGCGCAGCGGAACAAAGTGTGACTGTAAACCGACTGGTTGTGGGTTCGATCCCCACTCGAGGAGATGAAATATTTACTTAAATTTATATTTCCATTTTCTTCGCTATGGTGTCGAGGCTAAGCGCGGCGTTGAGTTCTGCCACTCAACACGCAATGCCTCCAGAATTCGGCAGAAAGTGGGGAACGGAGTGTCTAAAAACACTAGGTTCCCTCTGCCTACCCTGCTGTGTGCGGGATACAGCGTGAAGCTGATTTATTTATTTTATTCAAAACGGTTATATTTTTATATTGTCTTTATTTTAGAGAAGGTGTGTTTTTGTATTATTTTGCGTTGTTTTTATTAATAAAAATATATATATTTATACAAACATGAAAAATATACTAAATTTGTACTTTTGCTTGTAAAGAATAGTTAAAACCTTATAAATACTTTTTCTTCTCATCATAACCTAAAAGCGGAAAATAATACAGGAAACCTCGTTAAAATTTTAAACTATAATCACACGGAAGGTGGTTTGAACTAGGTGGATAAGAAATGTTCTATTTACTGTTGCAGCCACAATAATCAACGATCTTTCAAAAAATGCTGAACATGGCTAAAAAGCTTTGTCATCAAAGTTGTCCTGACAACGAAGTTTATTTTTCTTTTTTATTTAAATTTTTCATTTAAGAGAGAAATATAAAATAAAAAAAACTCTTTTTATTTAGCTAGAGGTTTAGTTCTGAAAGGTGATTAAAGGAAACTGAAAAAAAAAATGCATCCACCACCATTATAAATAATATACTAGTGATCTAATAAATATAAATAAAATAGCTGCATAAGTTACTTCTTTCAAAATATGCGATATTGAAAAAAATACCGCTTCTGTATAATTGTAAAAATGAAGCCACGTCTGTCGCAGAGAGTTAAATACTTAGACTAGATACCTTAATATTAGTAATAGAGGTAATAGAGGCCAGTCGTGGCGCAGTGGTACAAAGTGTGACTGTAAAACCGACTGGTTGTGGGTTCGATCAACACTCGAGGGGATGAAATATTTACTTAAATTTATATTTTCATTTCTTTGCTCTGGTGTCGAGGCAAAGCGCGGCGTTGAGTTCTGCCACTCAACACGCAATGCCTCCAAAACTCAGCAGAAAGTGGGGAACGAAGTGTCTTAACACTACGTTCCCTCTGCCTACCCTGCTGTGTGCTGGATATAGCGTGAAGCTAACCTTAATATTTTGAAGTGCTAAAAGAACGGAGAGGCTGTTGTGACTATACAAGTGTCCGCAGCTGTCTTGAAAGCTTGCAGCTTTGCGTTCTTATTTATTCATAAACACTTTTCTTTACCAACCACTGGCTTCAAGAAAGGCTCTATTAAAAACGTACGGCTTATATACAAAACATAAAATTGTTCTTTACTCTCTCTCTCTCTGTCACAACGCAATGCCTCCACAATTTGGCGGTAAGTAGAGAGCGGAATGTTTTAACACTAGACAGAGGGAGTGTCTACTCTGCTACATCCGAGATTTATATTAACTTCTTATTATTTATATGTATGTTTTGTGATTCGATTTTAATATAGCCTATATGTGCATACATATATAAACATTTAGGACTAGTTTTAGTACGGTACAGTATAAAAATATATTTGGTTGAACACACTAACCTCAGGAACTAACGTTTCAAAATTAAAAAAAATCTGTGTTTGATAGTCTATTAATAGAATATAATTATATAGAGCAAGGCTTTAGATTATATAAACCTGTGGTCAGAGCTCCTTTCACAATTGATATAATTAAAAGTTGTAAATGACGTATGTGTCATGTGTCACTCTGTACGATACTTGTGTCATGCTATTTATATCCGAACACTGGTTATTTACATAATATGTATATTTTCTTAAAAACTATAACCTCTTTTTTACATCCTTGCTTATAAGACCCCCCCCCCCTTTAACAGATACCAAGGCTTGATAGCTCTCTGCATATAAAATTTACATCGATCCAAGGGTGGCTTAAGCTGTTCATAAATTTTTGTACGCATATATTATTAAATTATATTTCAATTTCTGGTTAAATTTAAATAACTTAAGATCATACCTCATAAATAAAAATAAAATTTATTTTGACAATTAAAAATTAATTGGAGACAAGTAGCAGAAGCACAAGCGTGCGACTGTAAACGTGGTTGTGAGTTCGATATCCATTCAATTTCAAATGAAATATTTAATATTTAATTTGAAATTTCTGGGTTTTGGTAACAAGTTCCGCTACTCTACATGAAATGCCAGAAAGTAGATAACAGAAGGGAACGGAGTGTCTTAACACTAGGTTCCCAGATAATTTAAATAACAATGTTTTGTCTTAAATTTGTCATAAAGTCCAATAATATAAAAAATATGTTCTTTATATAAAAATAATGTTCTATAAACACCAAATTGTACATTTGTACATGTTTATCTCAACAACACTCCACGGAATGTGATTGGACGGGTAAATTTCATTCGAGGCCCAATCTTGCCACGTTTCGAGAATTTCGGTTACTGTGATATACTTATTTGTTGATTTATTTATTTTATTTTCAAAGAAAACAAACAGTAAATTGTTAAAATATAAAACTAAATAAAAATTATATAAAAACCAATTGAACCAAAACTATAAAGGACTTGACACAATAATTCAATGCTAAATACTAAAGACTCTCGACTCTAAACACAACGGTTGTAGGTTCGATCCCCACTCGGGACAATAAATTATTTTATGCACTCTGGCAAGGCGAAACGCGGCTTTTAGTTTCGTTACTCAATATTTATATCTTGAATTCGATTTTATTTTAAAATATAATCCATAAAACTCTAGTTAACCACAAATTTACGACTTAAGATAACGTTTTCATTTGGTCACCTTGTTATATTCACGCGCAACGTACGAGTAGTTCCTGAGATCAGTCCGTGCAACGAAAACCAATTAACTACCACCTCTTTAACTACAAACTCTTTGGCTTTAAAACATTAGTATGCATAGAGAAATTTAGTATAAAAATGTAATAAATTGGAACACATAGACTGAGATATACTGGAATATAATCATTATCATTATCATTTCCAGCCTCACGATGCTAGCTACTAGTCATCAGCAGTCAGAACACACTCCCCCCTTGTTATTATAAACTACAAAATTACATTATATTGTATAGATTGTAGAAAAGAGATTGTGAAAAAAAATAACATAAATTAATTACTTATTTTTAAGTACAAAAGAACACGTTATGTTTCGTATTTATCTAAAGAGCCGTCATCATATTTCTCAGGCACAATACCTATCCCTGTTGACACTCATAATTAATTCTGCACCCCTTAGGGAAGAGGGTTCGAAGGGGAGGGGAGGGGAGGGGGGTAGGGGTTTACGTCGTAAAAAAGTAATCAAACTTTCATCGTGTGTGCCAGCTTTATGCATGACCTTATAAACATTTTAGCAGAGCTTCCTATCTGCGAGGTACGTGACGAATTACTACTACGTATGTAATTACGATTAAATTTAACGATGTAATTTGAATTAAAAGAGGCTTTACCTTTAGATGTTACGTTAAAATCAGCTTCGTCTTTAATTAAGTTTTTGCATATACATATGTAGGTATAGCTTTTAAGTCAGGTTAATCTATTTTTTTTATGCCATATTATTTAAAATTTGTACCAACCATTCGATTCCCACACGAGAAAATTAAATTTTTAATAATTTCATTTCTCTACTCTGATGACGAGGAAAAGCGCAGCGTTCCAGACCGCCATTCCACACGCGATGTCTCCAAAGTGAAAACGAAGTATCTTATCACTAAGTGTCCAGATAGAGGATACCTAGTCTACAGGATACAGCGTGAAGCTAGAATTTTTTCAGTCCGTACATATTATATTTTGCATACAGTACACTAAATTACAGACTTTTCGATTCGAATTGAAGATATTGGAGTTCAACAGCGAAATTCTGTACCGCTTTTTGACTTGTTTGGAGACAAAAATCTAAATAATTCATTCCCTCCCCGAACGGTTATCGAACCCACAACCGTAACAATGTCCCTGTTGAGATTATTATTTTTCCTTATGTACATGCGTGAGTAAAGAATAATGTTGAGATAAAACTGCAGTCTGGCCCTGAGTTCAATGCCTTCAAAGGGGCGAGTTCGATTCACATTTCACACCCCTTACAATTTCCAGAGCGACTGCAATAGGGCGACGTATGGTTATTTGCAGTTACGTATTACCTTCTATAGACACTACTGTCTTAGTTTATTTACTTGAGCAAACATTTTTACTTTTTTTGAAATAGTCGTGGCTCTGACTGTAAGCTCGATGGTTAGGGGCTCCCACTCGGCGGATTGAAATATTTTTACGTTTCTTCAATCTAGTAATATATCAAATGCAGAATTTAGTTCTGATACTCACTCACAAAATTGAGCGGAAAGTGAGGAACGGATTGTTTTAACACTAGGTCCCTTTTTCCTACGCCTCTTTGCGTATAGCTCGAAAATCTCTTAAAAAAGACAAATATGTATTTTACTTATCCATAGGAATTTAATTATTTAGCCATAGTTAAGGAATATTTTAAGTTGAAAATTAACGATTTTTCTTTGTACACACAGGGAACCTAAAGAGGAAATACTACTTCACAAAACTAGGGAAAAGTGGGCTATTTAGACCAGTGTTAAGTATTTTTTTTATCAAATCTAGGTTAAAGGCTTAGAAATATTTAGGACATACATCATCTTAAATATATATTTCTTTGCTACAGTAAAACAAATACTGCTTTGTAATCCATAAGCTATCGGCGTTGGCTCGAGCCTCACTTGGACGCCGGAAACAGGCGGGCAACCGTGAAACAGTCAATTGGTATTTGCGTATTTATATAGAGACGAGCCAGTTTTTGTCGATGATGTTTGTTTTAGCGATTTAATTGTGCAGGAATAATTGAAATGTGCTATATGAATTAAGTTTAACAAATTCGAATTCATTTGAATTCGAATTTGTTACACCGTTAGACGCTCTGTTCTCTTTGACTACTAGGGATAAAGCGCAAAATGAAGTTAAGTTGAGTTGAGTTTTTGCTATTTAAAATACCATAACAGTTGGCAACCGAAAATGAAATAGTTAAATCTTTAAGTAAAATATAAATTACAAAACACATTTTTGTTAATGTAACTAAAATTTAACAAAGTCAAAGAAAAAAAATAGTTATCGTATGCAATTTTTTAAACAAATCAGACGACAATTTACTATTTAAATTTGTTTTTCATATCGATACTGTAAAGCTGTAGAGTACCACAGTACTACCCGGTCTATCTAACACAGTGGTCCCCGGGGCGCAGTGGCGGCATCGCGCCACATCGCGCAGATTGGATAGCCTCGATTCAAGGTTAGTAGACAGTAGTCTACGAGGCTCATATTGAGTGCTACTTTTGTTGTACGCAAGTAAATTGGTATAACAAGTGGCGATGTAATTCGATTTGGTTATGTTTGGGCCATGATATACAAATACTTTAATTAAAAATCGAAAACTATTCTTCACGCTGTATCCCGCACACAGCAGGGTAGGCAGAGGGAACCTAGTGTTAAGACACTCCGTTCCCCACTTTCTGCCGAGTTCTGGAGGCATTGCGTGTTGAGTGGCAGAACTCAACGCCGTGCTTAGCCTTGACACCAGAGCGAAGAAATAGAAATATAAATTTAGAAAAATATTTCATCTCTTCGAGTGGGGATCGAACCCACAGCCAGTCAGTTTTACAGTCACACTTCGTGCCGCTGCGCTACGATTGGCCTTAACTACTGGAAAACTATTCTATTAAGCATTTAAGCGGAGAGGGACTAGCGAATAAAATCCGGATCCCTACATTCTCCCGCGTAAATGATATTGGGCTTTATCCTACTGAATTGAAAGAAAGACACTCCCTCCTCCTTCGTGGCGCAGCGACGGTCTCGATTTTGGATTCGATTTCCACATGGGGAAATTAATTATTTTAATTTCCTGGCTCTGGTAGGAAGACAGAGCATAGCATAGTTCGAAACATAAGACAGAGCATAGTTCGACCACAACAATGGGAAGCGGAATATCTTAAAAGTACTTAAACTACATGCTATATTTTGCCTTTCTCTAATTGCGGAATACAGAGTGAAATTTAACAAATTCAAACATACGAGTACTTAATTCGCATGGTGTTAAACCTACTGCTATGTCTATATAAATAAGACATCACTGAGTGTCCCACTGCGCCACAGTAGCCTGTACAGTAGTTTGCATTTGAAACGAGATGGCATAAGGCGTCCCGTAATATTCTAGACTTACAAAGGGTCTTTTGACGGTCCGGTGTCGTTTCTCTTTCGCTTTAATTCGGCCGCCTCGTCTGCGCACAACGGATTAATCTCAATGTAGCCGGCGGCTGTGTGCTCCCGTTGAGGGAATCACGTTTAATACTTTTTGATTTATTTTTTTGCTTCACGCTATATCCCGCATATTTGTGGGTAGACAGAGGGAATCTAGTGTTTAGACACTCGTTTCTGCTCCGATTTGTAATGAAATATAACTAAGTATAAAATATTATGGAGACAGACATTGAGATATATTCATAATAAAATGAATTGTAACCTTAGTGCTAACTAAAATGAAAACATAATGATGAGTGATTCTAGTCGGATAAGATTCAATATTTAAAATATTTTCATTTAACCTTTGTGTGTTGAAATGTGCTACCCAAATATTGAATATTTCATTCCCCCAAATAAATGAGCACACATCCGTCACCTTTACAGTCACGCACGCCTGTGACCTTTTTTACTTAGTAAAAAAATATTATCAGCTTTTTAAATGTTGGAGCCATCGTCAAGCAGTGGAATAACGTCTGTTTGTAAGCTGGACGGATGGGTGTGCGATTTCCGTTAGTGAAAAATTATATTTAAATTATTTGCATTTTCCCATTCCCGTATATTAGTTTCAACAATCAATACACAATATCTCGAAAATTTAGCAAAAATTAAAGATAAGACTGCCTTAACACTTTTCAATTCCTTGCCATCCGGAATGTTGTACTTTTTTCTTTAGCTACAACCTGTCATACGTAACGCGAAGGCAGCAGAGAGACTGACGCAAGAATCTTAATTCGAAAGCCAGATAATACAAAACGCAGTCCAGTCGGTCCCAGACTCATTGCCTCATAAAAATAGAAGCTCAAGACTTTCTTCAAAGATTTTTTAAATTTTTTGTTCTCTCAATTTTAATACCGGCTAGTGCTCAGCCTAATAATAAATACTAGGTAGGGGTTCTATAGTTCGGTGCGTCTCTTTGATATGCCCTTTTATGTTTGTTTGTTTGTGTTTATACTTATACAGGCTCCGTGTTTACTCGGAAACTAATCGTCGCAGATGAAAGATACTGTACTGTAGTATTGTTGTGTAGAGATTTTTTTAATGGATATTATAGTGTCTTTAAAGTAATGAATCAGTTCAGTTAATAAAAACGCAGCACCTTCATATGGTTTTTTTTTTGTTTCAATATTTGTTTTTTTATTATAGAAAGTAGGAATGCTTTGAAAGAATTTATTCTATCATTTTTGCATAAATTTCAATGTTTTAATCAAAATTAATTCAAAGAAAATATATTTATGAATAAAAATAATTGTGTATAAGGGTTTTTTTTATAAACTTTTTTTTTTTTTTTTAATATGGTATAAACAAAAAAATAAAGAAAGTAACCTATTATTATGTTGCTTTCATTAATAAAGGATAATTAATAAATATATCAATGAAATGAAAGCTACATAATTATAGATTACTAACTTTATTTTTTAATCTATATATTTTAAATTATTATATTTAAAGTTTCAAATAAAACAAAAATACAATGGACACTTAAAACCAAATATTTACATTTTTAAAAGGCAAAGCTTTAAAACGTATTTGAAAGTTTTCAGCGTGTACGAGATAAGTAACGCCGCGCCGAAGCGGGCGGTAAGAGATCGAGCTTTTAAAAGTTCCCAACCGATGCTTCTATAGTTAGATTTTATTTCCGAAATGATACATTGGAAAATGTTCCACACTTGAGTTGAATACAATGAAAGTTATTGAATTGTGTTTTGAAACCTATTCGTGAAATATATGTTCGGGGAGAAGAGTATAGCAAAATATTATGAAAAATACAATAAAAAATGAAAAAAATTACATTACTTCTTAAAAAGTTTTTGAAAAGAGAGTCACAAATATATAAAATAAAAGTTTTTAATAATCAAATATACGGAACAGCCACGAGTGAAAGTATTGTAAAATACAAACACTTTCAGAAACCAATATAATTTACTAATGTGTTTTATGTGTTTTTGTGTAATTTAGTTAAAAAAAATCTACAGATACCATTTAGCAGAACCTGTTTTTGTAATTTACAACTTATCTTAACTTAACTTAACTATGTAACGAGTTCAGTTTCACGCTGTATCCCGCACACAGCAGGGTAGGCAGAGGGAACCTAGTGCTAAGGCACTTCGTTCCCCACTTTGTAGCGAGTTTTTTGTACAAAACTTACCAATAATTTATAAATAACGCTTAAAGTAGACTTAATAGTAAATATTTTAAAACAACAGTGCTTATTACTGTAACCTCTATGTACTTTTGAGCTTATACTACTGAACAACCACGACTATGATATGTACTCTTACATGTTGTGATAAAGTCTAATGTTTTCGTAATAAATACGTTTTTAATTTGAATTCTATATTTATTAGATTTAAAGTATATTTTGTGTTGTATTCATTGATTGGTACTTTAGTTAGAGGCCTAAATAGTGACTGAACGCGCTCAAAGGAAATGGGATGCGGTCAAGAGCTTCCATGAAACATAATGACAATTCGTCTGTTTTGAGGAAAGCTTTAGAGGTCAATGGAGTGAGAATAGCCTAACAGGTTAAAATGCGAGACATATTAAGATATAAAAAAAATGTTGTGGTTATTTTGCGATTACGATTTTAGGTTATTATTATAATAGACATTTCTTAAATATCCAATGAGAATGAGAAAACAATGAAGTTAACAGTCAAAAGAAGTTTTAATGACTTTTCTACAGAACTAATTAATATTTACGAAACTTTTTTTAGCTTTGAACCCAGTGGTAGAAGTCTTCGTTCCACACTTTTCGCAGAATTTTCGAGACATTGTATATTGAGTGACGAAACTCAATGACACGCTTTGTCCTGTTACTGGAGTGACGAAATAAATATATTATGTGATTCGTTTCCGCTAATGAGAATCAATTCCACAATTGTTTACAGTCACCCTTGTGCCACTGCGCTATGATGGCATCTATGAAACATTTAATATGGGACATCGTTAGTGTTACTTTTACACCAGAACGAAGAAATTAAAATATTAAATGTTTATTTCCTCGAGTGGGAATCGCACCCACAACCTGTCGCGCTTACAGTCACACTTTATGCGATGTTCACTCTCATAACCAACATATTTATTCATCATTAAACATCTACGTCCATAAAACTCTCGAGGAATTGGTCCACAAAATAACAAAGGAAAAATTTCGCATGCAAAAACGTAGCTCCACGTCAGTAGATTACATTTGAGAGGAGGCTAGGTCAAGAACGAGGGCTCGGGCTCGAGTGCTCCACTAGTCTGCTCTCGCGAGCTCAGCGCTAATGAATGATGCATGTGGATGCTGTAATTATACATGGTGCGCCAGTGTGTTCGGGACTATGATTGAGTTCGTGTAATGATTGTATGAAATTGAGTAGTTCTTTATTTCGTCCGTCGTGGTGCTGTGATACAGCAGATGAAAGGACAAAATAATAAAAAAAAAATAAAGTGGATGTGGGTTCAATTTCCACTCGTAGGAATCATAAAATTGATATTATTTTCTTTCTTAAGAAACGTATAAAAATTTGGATTTGTTGTCACGCCTCTTGGAAATTGACCAAACGCTATTAAGCCATACTTTCTCATTAAGATACGTCGAAATTCTTATAGATGCACTTACAATATTTATTTATATTGCTACATCTCTGTAGAGAAAGTCGTATTTGGTAAATATATGTTTTTTTTTTTGTTTTCAATGAATGATCATATAACAAAAAAACTACCACCGGTTCGGAAGGCAGTTCTGCTGAGAAGAGCCAGCAAGGAACTCAACAGTTGCTCTTTTCAAAGTCAATGGTATAATTTAATTAAAAAAATTAACTGGATACATTCAATAGACATTAATTCCATACATGTTTATCATCTGGGGACACGGCAGTGCCCCCGCCAAGTCGAGCAAAAAAAGCGGCACGGCCGTACCATACTTTTCTCGAAGCAATTCAGGCCATTTTCGACCCCCTATAACTTCGTTGTGGATAAAACAAGAAACCTGAATTTTCAGTAACTAATCAGGCATTATATAAACACGGTATATTTATTAATCGATCTATTTGTTTAAAACGTAAAATATTTTTAATATTGGCATGATAATAACTTATGTAATAACTTAAGACGGACCTTTAAGAGAGTCCTTTAAGTAGAGACTAAATAGATTAACCGACTTGGTATTACATCGATCTCACAACTTTTTACGGTAGAAAGACTGAGCTGCGAGACTTGGGTTTTTTTACAGGATGTTTTTGATGGCATCTAAGTATTCTTAAACAGTGTAATAAGCTTTACTTGTCAGTATTTTTTTAAAGCTACTTTAAATTAAAGTAGTGGCAATTTTAAAATATACACTGCGGAATTTTATCATATACACGTATACTCAGATCCATAAAAGATTTATTTACTTTTTGGAGGCAAAAACTTGTCGTTAACTTATTTTCATTTCTCTACTGTGATAGACAACGCACGACGTTGAGTTCTGCCAATCAAAACGCAATGCCTCAAATATTCGGCAGAAAGGAGAGAAAGGAAGCGTTTTAATGGAAACGGATTGTCTTAACTCTACTAGGTTCCCAGGTTCTGTAAGTTATAACTTACAGAACCTGGAGATATATCTCCACTCAAAAAAAGTAATTATTTTTTAATTTATGGTTGTAGCAAAAAGAGAAAGTGCTTAATTTCGCCACTCAATTCGTAATGACTTGAAAATTGAGCAGAAATGCGAGATAGAGCGTGAAGTTAGAAAAAAATGTATTAATCTTATACTGTGGTATGGTAAAGTCGAAAGGTTGTCACTAGTATAATGTAAATTAAAGAGCACTCTACTAAATTAGTACGAACATAAATTCAAAAAGCTCTTCCTTTCTTTAAAAGTGGCATTACTTTTTTTAATTAGATTTTTTTAATTACATTGTCGTGGTAACTTTGAATTTGGAGTGTTTTTAGAATTCCGTATCTCAAAAGGTAAAAACGGAACCATTATAGGATTACTTTTTTGTCCGTCGGTCCAAAGCATTTATCTCGAGATCGCGTGGAAGTATCTATCTGAAATTATATCACATATATAGGCCTACTGTCCCTTGGAGCACAGAAGAAATTAAGCTTCTTAATCAACGCAGTCCACAAATGCAGGGTTTATGCATAGTTTTTGCTGTATTTTAAATGAAATTCTCGTAATCAAAACCTATATAGTACTACTAAGTGGACCTACGATTATGAAATTTGACAGGAACAAAGACATACAGAACTTGTAGTATAAATAAAGGACAAATACATATCCAAAAAATCAAAATTATTTGGGGTTTCATAAAAAAAACATAACAAACTTATAATTGTAATTCATTTCATACAAAGTGAGTGCATTTGTCCGCAATACAGAAATCGATAGGGAACCCTCGGCATGCGAGTTCGATTTGCATTTGATTAGTTTTTTTTTCTTTATTTCCTTATATATTACTTTATGTCTCTTAAATATTTATTCATGCGTGAAAATAAAAATAAATAACTTACATACATTTATATTTATTATATTTTAGCTGTATTTATATACAGCTAAGATAATCTGTTTTATACATTACTCTCACCAACACAATATCGATTTAGCCTAACTTGTAATGAGAAAAAAATACATATTCCTTGTTAGAAAACATAAATATAAACCTCCAATTCAATTACCTAGTCCCATTTGACCTTCACTACAGACGCTAGCGAGGATCGACTATCGAGTGCAATACTTCAAAAGATATAGCACGAAGTCGATAAACTTTGAAATCAGTTCAATAGCGCTCGTAAACTAGAGATCACGATTAGAAAGGCTTACCTTTATTATCAGATAAAAGTAGTCCAACTGTTTATTGCTTATGTCCTTAGAATTTAAAATCAGCTAAATTCTATCCAAGATACTAAAATGCGTAATTAAACGCTATCAATGTTTATTTGTATTTGTACTTAAATGTGAAATTAAAATATTGTACACTTTATATAGCTTCACACTACATTCTGTATACTGCAGAAAAAGCAGAGAAAAATGTGTTAAGACACTCCTTTCCCCACTTTCCACACAAGAGCGAGGCAATAAAAATAGTTCATTCCTCTGAGTGAAAATCGAACCCAAACAATGCCGCAACGCCATTACGGACTCATATGTATGTTTAACAAAATAATCTTAGTAAAAAGGCGTTGACGTATCAATCACGTATCACGCGCGATCAGATAGTGTCAGTCAAGTGACCTACATCGCAGATGCTATCTTATCAGATAAGTCAGTTACTTTACGTTGTAATATACGGCGTTTTTTTTTTATTTTTAAATTTATTTAGGGAGTGTATAAATTAAAGTTCAGAGGCCGTCGTGGCGCAATAAGACTTTGGGTTTAAGCCCCGCTCGGGGACGATTATTATTACACATAATACGGAGTTAAGTTCCATCACTTAACACGAAATATCTCTAAAATTAGGCGGAAACTATGGAACGGGGTATTTTAACACTAGGTTCCTTCCAACTATCATGCTAAGCGGGAAAAGGTGTAAAAAAATGAAAGTATTTAGCTTCGCTTATAACAAAGTAAGTAGGAAAACCAACTATTGCTACATACTACCAATAAACATAACATGTTGAATTTAATTAACAAACTATTACAAAATCTCTGAAAAATGAATATTATTTTAAAAACCAAACACACGTATAATTTTAAAAACAAAATAAACGTATAAAAAATATAACGAAGATTGATTGAAATTATTCTTTCATGTGATGTAAAAGAATACAATTAGTTCATTAAATGTCGAGTTTCTCGCGTTCATTTTTTCATTTAAAAGTAACAGGCAGTTCAATTACAGCGCTGGTTTATTTCGTACGTGACGACGAAGGCGCTGTCACAAACGTCTACAATGGCATACTTATATTGTTTTACATATTGTTTTAAGAGAGCGTCGTGCATCGCATCGAGCAGATGCACGGCTTCACGCTGTATCCCGCACGTAGAAAGCTAGACGGAGGGAACTTGGTTCCCATTAAGATACTGTTCTCCACATTGCGTGTTGAATGGCGGAACTCAATGCTCTAATTTGGCTCTTTATAACAACGAGGAATTGATTATATTTGATACGCGTTTATAGCGACTAGCTGTAAACGTGACGGTTGTGGGTTCGATTAACATTTAGTGGAGTGAATTGTTATGTTGAATAGTTTAGTAGCACCCACAGAACAGAGCGCCTTAATACAAATTTACTTCTGCTACTCTGCCATATGCGGAATATAATGTGAAGCTAAAATAATAACAACAAAATCATATAGTATATAATCAACAGAGGCCAGTCGTGGCGCAGTGGCAAGAAGTGTGACTGTAAAACCGACTGGTTGTGGGTCCGGTCCCCACTCGAGGAAATGAAATATTTGCTTAAATTTATATTGAAGCTAAAAAAAAAATCATATAGTTGTGTAAAATGTATTGACCATTACTTTGCTATTCATATAAAATGAAGGCGCGGACAGACGTCAATTAGGACCGCTCCCTGCGACGTGTGGGGCGGGGAGCGATATATCGTGAATGTACGTTTAACACGAAATAAATCTAAATAGAATAATTTAGTATATTTCATATGTAATTGGGACGGGTCTAACTAAGGTTAGGTAACTAAGGTTTAAAACTTAACACAATTATTTCAATTTAAGATAAATATGTTAAGTTTTAAACCTGGTTTAAGTATCAACAAATAAAAAAGCATAATTTATAGTTGATAATATACAAAACGTTTTTATGATCCATGTTATATATCTCTATATATATATATATATATATATATATATATATATATATATATATATATATATATATATATATATATATATATATATAATATTTATTCAAAAATAACACATTTGTATGAAGATAACAATTAAATATGTAAACTGTTCTTAACTGTTTCTTAACTTACCGATTTACTGTTAACATCTAAAGTGTTGTAAAAATAGCTTGACTTTATGTATAAATAGAAATAAAATCAGCTTCACGCTGTATCCCGTGCACAGCAGTGTAGGCAGAGGGAACCTAGTGTTAAGACACTCCGTTCCCCACTTTCTGCCGAATTCTGGAGGTATTGCGTGTAGAGTGGCAGAACTCAACGCAGCGCTTTTGCCTCGACATCAGAGCAAAGTAATGGAAATATAAATTTAAGTAAAAAATAGCACATTTTCCAATATTATAAACATGTATTATAAAACGAAAGTCAAGAAGTACAGGCTGAAGTAGAATAGTATTTTTTTTATTTATTTGTCAGCTAGTTTATTTATTAAGAAAGGAGGCAATACAACATCAAAAAAACTGATTCAATATTTATAATAAATAAATTAATTACAAAGTAATATAATGCTAACCTTCATAAGATGTAGTCTCCGCGAGACGGAGTCGACGCGCGCCGCGTGCTCGCCGCCGCCCGCCGGGAACGAGCCCAGGTACTGCGGGGAAACAAAACTGTCACTATCAAGGAATGCAAACAATAAAGTAGTAAATTAATTATACATACTATTTCAGGTACTAATTGGTACTGGAATGTTTAAAACGTTCTGTAAAACCTTTCGATTTTTTTTTAAGTTTCACGCTGTATTCCAACATATAGCAGAGTAACTTTAAGGAACCTAGTGTTAACACGCAACCAATTTGTTTATTTATTATAGTTTATCATCATTCTATTTTACTATTATATAAACTATGCACTGTTGCTATTAAGTATGTACTTTTTATGACACTTCTACCAACTGGTGCTTAATTAAGCAAATTTTAAGCCAAAATAACATACAAGACTAGTCGTGGCGCAGCGACACAGTGTGACTGTAAAATCGACTGGTTGTGGGTTCGATCCCCGCTCAAGGAGATGAAATATGTACTTAAATGTATATTTCCATTTCTTCGCTCTGGTGTCGAGGATAAGCGCGGCGTTGAGTTCTGCTACTCAACACGCAACGCCTCCAGAATTTGGCAGAAAGTGGGGAACGGAGAGTCTTAACACTAGGTTCCCTCTGGCTACCCTGCTGCGTGCGGAATACTGCGTGAAGCTGTTTTTTTTTTAAATTTTTATTACATACAATATTATCGTATATAAATAATCATAATAAGTTCTTCAATATTATCAATATATAATGTTTCTTAATATACTTCACGATACAATTTTAATTATTAAAGCATTCTCCCGACAGCGCCGTCCCCTCGCTCCCATGTCCTGCCGCCATGGCTACTATCACATGGTCGATTGCTCTTCACATCGTCATAAGGGTTCTTCGTAAGCAAGTAATAATATAATAATGCCGGATGTTCAATTTGAAACTTTTATGTTATTCGTTCGTATTGTTTATTGTCTATAACAATTTTTTATAGCTATTATTGTATATGGTTGTATGGTAGGCAGAAGGAACCTAGAGATTAGACATTCGTTCTCCTCGAATCGTCCAATTATTTAAATGTTTCGAATTGAGTATCGTAACTATGCGCCATACTTTGTATTGTTACTAGAGAGAGTAAATTAAAATTATAAATTAATTCCCCCGAGTGAAAATTATGAGTCACCCGTTTGTGCCACTGAGCCACAAGGGCCAAATTTATAATTTAAAAATATATCGATATTTGAATTAAAGTAACTAATATATTAAATGGGGAATGGATTCTCTGAGCACTAGGTAGGGAACCTACCCTCCTTACCCAGCTGTATACGAGACACAGCGTGAAACCAAAAACAAACGAGCATATTATTGAACAGTTTGCATGTAATGGTCACCTAGGGGTCGTGCTGCGGTGAGCGGTATACGATATAACTGTACGAGACGGGGTTTTGTATCAATTAGAGCAGATGGCCGCTTTGGCTGGTTAGTGGACTATTCAGTATTGATTGATAGATGGATGGACGTGTTAATTTACTTGCATTTGGTTCACGTTTTAGGGGTGTTAAGCGTTAGCATTGCAATTGATACACAAATCTATTAATTAAGTGTATCTTTTTTTCAATGACTACAATTGAGAACAATTAAATACAGACTACTTATATTTCTGTAAATGTAATTTTTGATTTTATTTCATTTTTTTTTAATTTTGCTCTGAATAAAAATTTTAAAATACAATTTTTAACCAGTTACACTTTTTTAAAACCCTAAATTTCCAGTGTCCATTATTATGTAATTTTTATGAACGTTCTAACAAAATTTTAAATACTTTTCAAAACTTTCATTTACCGTCTCGTCGGTTGTGGGATATGTTTAATTAATTCTGTATCCGCATTCCGGCGCCGTCCGTCGTGCATGCGCTCAGCTGTCTGCATATTGTTGGTTTATCGTCGAGGTCTAACGTTAAAAATGGGCATTTATACTTTGTCTTTATTGCTTTTAAGTATGATGTAATTAATCCTATGAACTGTGCATTAAAAACTTTTACTCGAATTTTACTACTCGAATGAAAATAATTTCTTTCCTCTTCCAGGAGGATCAAATCATTTTCCAAAAAATCAGGTCAGTACCTATGAGAGGCCACTAAGACATCGTAGGCGGTAACTTGAATTAATAATTGTGTCAACTACTCGTGACATCGGACTACCATAACTAGTTTGAAACGTAATTTTACCAAAAATGCAAAGTAACGAGGCCAGTCGTGGCGCAGTGGTACAAAGTGTGACTGTAAAACCGACTGGTTGTGGGTTCGATCCCCACTCGAGGAGATGAAATATTTACTTAAATTTATATTTTCATTTCTTCGCTCTGGTGTCGAGGCAAAGCGCGGCGTTGAGTTCTGCCATTCAACACGCAAGGCCTCCAAAATTCGGCAGAAAGTGGGGAACGGAGTGTCCTTAACACTAAGTTCCCTCTGCCTACCCTGCTGTGTGCGGGATATACCGTGAAGCTAATTTAATTTTTAATTTTTTATGTAAAGTAACCTACGCTAAGCATATGCGATTAATCCGGCTGAAGAGTGCTCGGTTTAAAATCCCTACTAAATGTTTCATTCAAGAGAAACCCCCGATATGAACTCATGACTATAAGCACGCTTTAGTCCCAATCGTGTGATAAATAAGTAATGAAAAAATCTGGTCAGTTATCAGACAATGTGGAAAGTTGTTCCATACAGGTCATAATGTGAAAAAGCGAATGTCAAACATTATACGAACAATTTTATTACGTCTTCTTATAAAAAGTAGAAAGTCACTCAGTATTTATTTTTTTAATAATTCCTTAAATGAGGATATATTATATTATATACTAGCGACCCGCTCGCGGCTTCGCCCGCTTAAACCACAGAATTATTTATTTAACACACTGAATTATGTTCGTGTTTTGATATATTTATAATGTATGTTTGCAATATAATGAAGTTTTTTATGAGAAAGTTGTTAAAACTTTAGGTCGCATTTTCGTACCTCCCATAAGAATCTTCAATTGAATGTTTGAAATAAAAACACAACTTATCGATACTTACTATATGTGCGATAATCTCAGAAACGGCTTAACCGATTTAAATACTTTTTTTGTTTGTATTCTGGCAAACTGCCCTTAAATATTAAGTATTAGTTTTATTTTAAGCAGCTTCATGCTAGTCAGAGGGAGGAACCTAGTATTAAGACACTCCGTTCCCCACTTTCTACCGAATTCGGGACGCATTGCGTGTTGAGTGGCAGAACGCAACGCCGTGCTTAACCTCGACCCCAGAGCGAAGAAATGGAAATATAAATTTAAGTAAATATTTCATCTCCTCGTGTGGGGATCGAACTCAGAGAACCAGTCGGTTTTACAGTCACACTTTGTGCCGCTGCGCCACGACTGGCCTCAACTTGATTGGACTTTATTTTAATCGGTTCACATAAAGTTAAAACCAGATCCACGCTTTATCCCGCCCTTAGTAGGGCAACTTAGTGTAAGATATTGGGTATAATGTGTGACTGATGTGCGAAATGAAAATATTATTAAATTATAATTCAATCCTGCATGTGTGGATCGGACCCACAACGTCGCGTTACAGTTACAATTGGGCATATAGGGTAAAATAGTTTAAACCCGTACCTAAAGAATTTAAGCAAGATACATCAACAGTAAAGACGTAGGTTTTTTTCTCATTTCACAATGTTTATTCATATCTATATTTCGTATGACGCGGTTACGCATAGGTACCAATAATGTAAACACATACTACTACAAAAATAGTACTAAAATGTTTAGACCTTTAAACTTTGCCGCCAATACCTACGACTCGATTTCGCAATGAAGCGTATGCGGCGGTTTCCCTTTGATAGGTTTATGTGTCGTGCGTCGTTCTTGACAAATTGTATTTTATTTTACAACGATAATTTTATTATTTATTTTGTTTGAAAAAGTAACTTTTTTATTTTCGGGTTTTTAATTTAATATGTAATAGGCTTTTATAGAGTAGTTAAACTGTGGTTTCATTTAAAGTGGTCCTAACAAAAAAAACTCTGTATAATTGAGCATATTTAATATTTATAGTGATTTTTTGGTGAAAAGATACCAATAGTTATTACAACCACTTGCGAAGAAGCATAGTTTAGGCAATTTTTTATTCTTATACCTTTTGAAAAACGACCAACGTTCTTAAGTTAATATATTATTTTTTCAAATTAAAAAAATTGTCTATGTCATCCTAATGGCGGAAAAATATTCAAAATGTATTGTAATACCACATTAGTATCGACAATGTAGTGTTGATAGTAATTAAAAATAGATATACTACAGGAGGATATCTTCATATGCACTGTTTTAACCTGTTTTATGTATAATATAGAATAATATATTGTATAGAGGAATCACACATTCTTTTTATTCAGTTTAGTAAATACATTTTTTAGAGGTTACTCTGTACTAAAATGGCATGCAACTCTGTTCCCGCATTTACGTTCCTGATATATCGATATAAATAATAGAAATACAAAATATAGGAAGGAAACACAAATGCAATTATATAGCATTTTTTCTTTTTTTCATACTTGAAACGTATTAATAAATTACATATTATGTATTACATACAATTCATTTCTTTTGAATATAACACTAAGTCTAATCAGCTTCACGCTATTTTAACAGATAACATAAGATGACATTAAAACGTATTGACATCACCATGTGATCCATCTAAACACAATATAAACTTTTATAAACTATGAACTCACAATCAGAATTTACTTTCCAAATACATATACTTTTTATTCTACACATCGCCATATGAGCTAATCCCGTAAAATATACCTACTTTATTATGTTTGTTAATATCACCAACGTTGACGTTTAAAATAATAATTATGGTAGACTGAACAAATATTGATTATACTTCTTTTTTTAGCTTCACGTTGTATCCCGCACACAGCAGGGTAGGCATAGGACACCTAGTGTTAAGACACTCTGTTCCCTACTTTCCTCGGAATTCTGTAGGCATTGTGTGCTGAGTAATGAAACTCAACGCCGCACTTTACCTCGACACCAGAGCGATGAAATGGAAATATAAATTTAAATAAATATTTCGTTTCCTTGCGTGGTCATCGAACCCACAACAGTTACACTTTGTGCTCCTGTGCAACGAACGGCCTCAATTTACTTTCTTCTTTTAAAATGTGGTTAAATGAAATAGTCGTAATTTAATTATGTCGGATTACTATTAACCGACTTCTTAAAAGAGGTCATCAATTGGACTGTATTTTTTAGCCTTGTTACCTTAGAACTTTTGATTGTATGAACCGATTTTAATGATTCTTTTTTTATTTGAAAGCTAATGCCTCCCGTGTAGTCTTATTTTAATTTAGTTTATATCCAACAATGGTATCTATGAGAAAATCATATAAATCTCAAATTTACATTAAGTATATGCGCGACAAATGAACGTATAAGTCAATATCAATTCAACCGATTTTAATGATTCTTTTTTTATTAGAAAGGGTACATATAAGGGGTAGTTTGGTGAAAGTTTAGTTAAGTTCAGAGTGTGAAATCCGGTTGAATTTGAAGAAGTCGATTTTTTTTATTAAAAAATATAATTATGTAATTTTTTCTACAAAAAATTCTTTATACTCCATGATAAAAACTATCCTATAAGTGACATTAGGCTTTGAACTATTACCATGCCAAAATTAATTTAATTTCATACAGTAGTTATCGGTATTTTAGGTAATTTATATTTTTCAGTTTTTATTTTTTTTAAAGAAAACTATCATGAAATTCGGAATGAAACCCAAAAAAAATGTACCTTGAGGCCCTAGGCTAACACCATGCAAAAATTCATCAATTTCTGTCAGGTAGTTTTTGCGTGATTGACGCACAAACAAACCGACAGACAGACAGACAGACAGACAGACAAGAATTCTGCTGAGTGGTTTTTTAGGTTCTATAATCGACATATTAACCGACCTAATTTTTATTTTTTTTATATCTTTCATGTACAGAATTGACTTGTCTATCCTTTTATTATATATGGAGATAATTTTATTATTTATTTTGTTTGAAAAAGTAACTTTTTTATTTTCGGGTTTTTAATTTAATATGTAATAGGCTTTTATAGAGTAGTTAAACTGTGGTTTCATTTAAAGTGGTCCTAACAAAAAAACTCTGTATAATTGAGCATATTTAATATTTATAGTGATTTTTTGGTGAAAAGATACCAATAGTTATTACAACCACTTGCGAAGAAGCATAGTTTAGGCAATTTTTTATTCTTATACCTTTTGAAAAACGACCAACGTTCTTAAGTTAATATATTATTTTTTCAAATTAAAAAAATTGTCTATGTCATCCTAATGGCGGAAAAATATTCAAAATGTATTGTAATACCACATTAGTATCGACAATGTAGTGTTGATAGTAATTAAAAATAGATATACTACAGGAGGATATCTTCATATGCACTGTTTTAACCTGTTTTATGTATAATATAGAATAATATATTGTATAGAGGAATCACACATTCTTTTTATTCAGTTTAGTAAATACATTTTTTAGAGGTTACTCTGTACTAAAATGGCATGCAACTCTGTTCCCGCATTTACGTTCCTGATATATCGATATAAATAATAGAAATACAAAATATAGGAAGGAAACACAAATGCAATTATATAGCATTTTTTCTTTTTTTCATACTTGAAACGTATTAATAAATTACATATTATGTATTACATACAATTCATTTCTTTTGAATATAACACTAAGTCTAATCAGCTTCACGCTATTTTAACAGATAACATAAGATGACATTAAAACGTATTGACATCACCATGTGATCCATCTAAACACAATATAAACTTTTATAAACTATGAACTCACAATCAGAATTTACTTTCCAAATACATATACTTTTTATTCTACACATCGCCATATGAGCTAATCCCGTAAAATATACCTACTTTATTATGTTTGTTAATATCACCAACGTTGACGTTTAAAATAATAATTATGGTAGACTGAACAAATATTGATTATACTTCTTTTTTTAGCTTCACGTTGTATCCCGCACACAGCAGGGTAGGCATAGGACACCTAGTGTTAAGACACTCTGTTCCCTACTTTCCTCGGAATTCTGTAGGCATTGCGTGCTGAGTAATGAAACTCAACGCCGCACTTTACCTCGACACCAGAGCGATGAAATGGAAATATAAATTTAAATAAATATTTCGTTTCCTTGCGTGGTCATCGAACCCACAACAGTTACACTTTGTGCTCCTGTGCAACGAACGGCCTCAATTTACTTTCTTCTTTTAAAATGTGGTTAAATGAAATAGTCGTAATTTAATTATGTCGGATTACTATTAACCGACTTCTTAAAAGAGGTCATCAATTGGACTGTATTTTTTAGCCTTGTTACCTTAGAACTTTTGATTGTATGAACCGATTTTAATGATTCTTTTTTTATTTGAAAGCTAATGCCTCCCGTGTAGTCTTATTTTAATTTAGTTTATATCCAACAATGGTATCTATGAGAAAATCATATAAATCTCAAATTTACATTAAGTATATGCGCGACAAATGAACGTATAAGTCAATATCAATTCAACCGATTTTAATGATTCTTTTTTTATTAGAAAGGGTACATATAAGGGGTAGTTTGGTGAAAGTTTAGTTAAGTTCAGAGTGTGAAATCCGGTTGAATTTGAAGAAGTCGATTTTTTTTATTAAAAAATATAATTATGTAATTTTTTCTACAAAAAATTCTTTATACTCCATGATAAAAACTATCCTATAAGTGACATTAGGCTTTGAACTATTACCATGCCAAAATTAATTTAATTTCATACAGTAGTTATCGGTATTTTAGGTAATTTATATTTTTCAGTTTTTATTTTTTTTAAAGAAAACTATCATGAAATTCGGAATGAAACCCAAAAAAAATGTACCTTGAGGCCCTAGGCTAACACCATGCAAAAATTCATCAATTTCTGTCAGGTAGTTTTTGCGTGATTGACGCACAAACAAACCGACAGACAGACAGACAGACAGACAGACAAGAATTCTGCTGAGTGGTTTTTTAGGTTCTATAATCGACATATTAACCGACCTAATTTTTATTTTTTTTATATCTTTCATGTACAGAATTGACTTTTCTATCCTTTTATTATATATGGAGATAATTTTATTATTTATTTTGTTTGAAAAAGTAACTTTTTTATTTTCGGGTTTTTAATTTAATATGTAATAGGCTTTTATAGAGTAGTTAAACTGTGGTTTCATTTAAAGTGGTCCTAACAAAAAAACTCTGTATAATTGAGCATATTTAATATTTATAGTGATTTTTTGGTGAAAAGATACCAATAGTTATTACAACCACTTGCGAAGAAGCATAGTTTAGGCAATTTTTTATTCTTATACCTTTTGAAAAACGACCAACGTTCTTAAGTTAATATATTATTTTTTCAAATTAAAAAAATTGTCTATGTCATCCTAATGGCGGAAAAATATTCAAAATGTATTGTAATACCACATTAGTATCGACAATGTAGTGTTGATAGTAATTAAAAATAGATATACTACAGGAGGATATCTTCATATGCACTGTTTTAACCTGTTTTATGTATAATATAGAATAATATATTGTATAGAGGAATCACACATTCTTTTTATTCAGTTTAGTAAATACATTTTTTAGAGGTTACTCTGTACTAAAATGGCATGCAACTCTGTTCCCGCATTTACGTTCCTGATATATCGATATAAATAATAGAAATACAAAATATAGGAAGGAAACACAAATGCAATTATATAGCATTTTTTCTTTTTTTCATACTTGAAACGTATTAATAAATTACATATTATGTATTACATACAATTCATTTCTTTTGAATATAACACTAAGTCTAATCAGCTTCACGCTATTTTAACAGATAACATAAGATGACATTAAAACGTATTGACATCACCATGTGATCCATCTAAACACAATATAAACTTTTATAAACTATGAACTCACAATCAGAATTTACTTTCCAAATACATATACTTTTTATTCTACACATCGCCATATGAGCTAATCCCGTAAAATATACCTACTTTATTATGTTTGTTAATATCACCAACGTTGACGTTTAAAATAATAATTATGGTAGACTGAACAAATATTGATTATACTTCTTTTTTTAGCTTCACGTTGTATCCCGCACACAGCAGGGTAGGCATAGGACACCTAGTGTTAAGACACTCTGTTCCCTACTTTCCTCGGAATTCTGTAGGCATTGCGTGCTGAGTAATGAAACTCAACGCCGCACTTTACCTCGACACCAGAGCGATGAAATGGAAATATAAATTTAAATAAATATTTCGTTTCCTTGCGTGGTCATCGAACCCACAACAGTTACACTTTGTGCTCCTGTGCAACGAACGGCCTCAATTTACTTTCTTCTTTTAAAATGTGGTTAAATGAAATAGTCGTAATTTAATTATGTCGGATTACTATTAACCGACTTCTTAAAAGAGGTCATCAATTGGACTGTATTTTTTAGCCTTGTTACCTTAGAACTTTTGATTGTATGAACCGATTTTAATGATTCTTTTTTTATTTGAAAGCTAATGCCTCCCGTGTAGTCTTATTTTAATTTAGTTTATATCCAACAATGGTATCTATGAGAAAATCATATAAATCTCAAATTTACATTAAGTATATGCGCGACAAATGAACGTATAAGTCAATATCAATTCAACCGATTTTAATGATTCTTTTTTTATTAGAAAGGGTACATATAAGGGGTAGTTTGGTGAAAGTTTAGTTAAGTTCAGAGTGTGAAATCCGGTTGAATTTGAAGAAGTCGATTTTTTTTATTAAAAAATATAATTATGTAATTTTTTCTACAAAAAATTCTTTATACTCCATGATAAAAACTATCCTATAAGTGACATTAGGCTTTGAACTATTACCATGCCAAAATTAATTTAATTTCATACAGTAGTTATCGGTATTTTAGGTAATTTATATTTTTCAGTTTTTATTTTTTTTAAAGAAAACTATCATGAAATTCGGAATGAAACCCAAAAAAAATGTACCTTGAGGCCCTAGGCTAACACCATGCAAAAATTCATCAATTTCTGTCAGGTAGTTTTTGCGTGATTGACGCACAAACAAACCGACAGACAGACAGACAGACAGACAGACAGACAGACAGACAGACAAGAATTCTGCTGAGTGGTTTTTTAGGTTCTATAATCGACATATTAACCGACCTAATTTTTATTTTTTTTATATCTTTCATGTACAGAATTGACTTTTCTATCCTTTTATTATATATGGAGATTATATATGTTGCTATAGTTTACTATTTCGTATTCCCTTGCTACTGTGTGACATTTCAGTTCATATTAAAGATGAGGTGATGATATTCTATCACGTCGCGCTATTGAAGTGATTGCACTCAAACTGACTTTACCAATTAAGATTTAAATAGCAACTTCACGTGTGTTACACGTCTTAACATTAAATTACCTAATGCGAATCTAATGTTAAGACACTTCGTTTCATGCTTTCCACCAAACTTTTAAGAACTTGTGCCTCGGGCATTTTGTTGAGTGAATTTAGTCTAAGTGAACAAATTTACCGCCGCGCTTTGACTTGTTACGAAAGCGAGGAAAATTAAACTAATATTATTCCGCCGGCTCGGATCGAACCTACAACTGTCACGTACTCAGATAAACGTAGCACCGATAGACTATCGTTTCGAATTTCATATAAAAAACAACATCTTAAAAGCATTTGATACTTAAGTAATGTCTTCAACAAATAAGATATTATGATTGTGTAGAAAAATGGAACCGAAATACCGAACTTTTGCAATACTTTACAAGTACTTGAGGTACTTTATTGGTACCATTTAAGTTAATTATATATTTGCATCTCCCAAGAATTATATAATTTTACGGTTGTACTCTATATATAGGAAATATTATACCGGGTAAATATATATATTATATATTTATTTTTATTACACCGCTCGTTTAAGTTTATTTAACTCTTGCAGGCAGATTTTTGAGACATTTGGAACGGAGTTCCGCCAATGTCTCAAAAAATGAGAAATAGTACCGCGGGATACCGCTATATGCGGGATACACCGAAATGCTAAAAAATATACATTTTGTACCTAACTAAATACAATAGGTACACTAATAAGACTTGTCAACTCTAGTTTTCCTAATGCTACATAATGAAAATGTAAAACAATCTCAGGTCCTCGAAGAAAGCCTATTACGCAACCCTTCGTCGTCTGAAAACTTATAAATGGCAAATTTCAAAGCTTAGTGGCCACTGTAGACGGATTATATGACCGCAACTACTCGAGTTACAGATATTTGACAGTGTCCTTTAGATTTAAATACTGATTGTATATGTTTATTTTTCATATATTTTTTTGTTTATTTCTCTTTCATATAGGAAAGAACAAGGGCGGCGTTAAGTTCTGCCACTCAACACGCAATGTCTCGAAAATTGGGGAACGAAGTGTCTTAACACTAAGTTGCCTGTGTCAACCCTATAGTGTACTGAATGAAGATAAAAAAAAATATCATTGGGACTTTACGTGATAAAGAGAACCACTAGAAACCTATTATTGAACCAATTAATAAGCATGCACTAGGAGCCATTTCAAATCGAAATGGGTCCCGATTGTTAATTCTATTTAAATAATTTTCTGCTTCTATTGAACTGATTAGGCTTTTTTTTTTCTTTTTAGTTTTAAAATATAACAGATAAAGGAATTTTTTATTTAAACTTTTTTGCATACAAAATAACATTAAAGACATTAAAACATATTATTAGTGGAAGATATTTCTTTAAAAAACGCTTAAGGCAGAAACAACGCCATCTATTGGGTGGTGGCGAAATTACGTTCAGTTTCAAAGTTCTCAACTTAAGTACCTGAAAATATATTTAACTAGCTACAAAAAGAAAGAGATAGATGGCGCTGTACTATAATTCGTGATAAACAAATGTTTTAAGTAATTATATTAGCTAACTAAATAGCTAGCTGTAAAATGCTATCACGAAGAAATTTAGAGATGTAACTTACTAATCTATATGGAAAATGTGTATATCAAAAATTAACATATATTTCACTCAATGACTAAAAGAATACTTTCCTACTATTTCGCATATATCAGAGATGACAGAGATATACTGTAAAAGCGCAAAGTAGTGGGCTCTATTCCCACTCGAGGAAATTAAATATTTATTAATTTTTTCCTTGCTCTGATAACAAAGTGCCGCTACAACGGGCGAAAAGCGCGGCACGGAGGAAAAGAGAACGGAGTTTCTTAACACTAGAATTCCAGACACCCATGGCCGTACCCTGCCTACAAGATTGAAATACAACGTCAAGCTAAAAGAAGAAACAAAAATGTTTAACCTCAAAAATGTTATAAGTAAAAAGAAATATAAAACTTAATCACTTATCTTAAGCAAAAACAAAAAAAATCTTTTAACTTTCTTTACAAAACCATGATGAACCGTTCTATCAAAGTCTATCTAAACTGACCGCTGGTACACTACAGTGTCTCAGAGATCATCAATCTGCATTGCTTTGATCCATTCAAAAACCGCCCCCTAGCCTACAACTACAACCGATGGCATTAGTTACTCTAACTTCCATTTAGAAATAATTTTAGCTAGAATTTTGTAACTTTAAGGGATAAGTTGTATAATAAAATAATCGTTTAGTAATTATATTTGGGTAGATTACCTAAAAATTATTACTTAGGTATCTAGCTGTGATTTTATTTATGTACATTTTTTGTTGATACTGTGCTAGAGAGCCTAGTGTCTCAGTTCTTTGTTAAAAATTTACTAACTAAGCTGTACAAAGCACAATGTAGGGTAGGCAGAGAGAACTTAATCTTAAGACACTCCGTGCAAAATTTAATCTTTTTAATTATAATTGAATCAAATTTTGGAGACATTGAGTTTGCGTAGAGTGGCGGAACTCAACTTTCCATCTCCGTTGTCGAGACAAAGGGCGGCGAAAAATGTATTATTTCATCCCCCTTAGTGGAAATCAAACCCACAGCCGTTGCGTTTACAGTCGCACTCTTGTGTTCCTTCAACACGGTGGTCTTAATTCACAATTTACTTGGTAATTTCGAAAACTTGGTAATTTTCCTTACGTTAGTAGGGCGACTTAAAGTGAAAACGGAATGACTGTGACAAGATTATTCCTGCTAGAAAACAAAAGAATAATCAAACAAAAACCTACTTAAGAAGTTCATTAGCTGTATGTAACCGATAAAAGATACAAATTTGATACCCTACTCCTACATCAATATATCGCGTGCCTCCCTAATACCATTTACGAGGAGCGTATTATGAAACACATTTTATAGGTTCAATTTTAACGACTTCAGATACTCATACTTTAGATAATTTAACTGGATTAAACTTTAAACTGTCGTTTGAACAATTTCAATTAATATTAATGTTAAATCCACGCGACTTTACGGCTTTACTGGGTGGTATTAAAATAAAGTAATTAGTAGCTTATCTGGGCATCGATTATAATATTCATACATTTATATGAAAAATAGTTGTCCCTCGCTATTATGGTGAAGTGGAAAATTTGGTATTTTCTTGAATCTCAAAGAATTTCTAAAAACCTTCTATCAGTGCTCCTCTATAAGCCTAATTTCATCTTTCTTGGTCGAGTACTTCGTCTGTGAGTTGTCTGTAAATGACTATATTTTGTAATGGAATAATTATTTTTTTTTATTTGTATACCGCCCGCACCCGCAGGAAGCAGAGTAGGCTGAGGAAACTTGGAAAAATAATTTTAAAACACTTCGTTCCCATCAAGACAACGTTCCCCATTTTCCGCCGTATTCTCAAAGCACTTCTTGTTACCGCGCCTTGCCTCGTTGCAGAACGAGGTAATAAATATATTAAAAAATCATTTGAGTCTTAAATATCCATGAAGGTGTCGCGGCACAGATAAATGCAGTGCAAAAGATGCTTGTGGGTCTGGTATCATTTGAAAAGAAAAAATTCTCGATCTAGTAATACAAGATGTGACATTAATTTTCGGTAATCCCTCTAAATTAGGCAAAATATTTAAGCCGGAGTCCTAGTTCTTCCACCTTATTTTTCAATATACCTTCCACAGATTAACAAATACTAATCATATTGCTATTAATAAGAACGGAACGTAAAAAAGAGAAAATCCTGGCGTCAAAGCTACGAGAATATATAAATTAGAAAACAAATAGATTACTGGTGGAGAGCAAAAAGGTTAAGCTTTGTACCGGACGCGGGAAACAATTTATAATAAACCTATTTTCTAAGCAACTCGCGCGGTAATGGAGGCGTAATTGCATATTTTATAAAAACTATAATAATCTTCTATCTTCTATCGCACTCATTTACATTTTCAATGAAATAATATTGTTTGTAATTATTTTAAATAGCCAACTTCAATAAGAGGCCAGTCGTGGCGGACAGACGGACGGACGGACACACTTGTTAAGGTAGCTAGTTGTAGGTTCGATCCCCACGAAGATGAAATATTTATTTAAATTTATATTCTCATTTCTCCGCTCTAGTGTTGAAAAAGTACGGCATTGACTTTCGCTACTTGGCATGCAATGCCTCCAGAATTTGACAGAAAATAGGGAACGGAGTGTCTTGGCACTGTTTTCCCTCTGCCACCCTGGTGTGTGTGGAATACAGCGCTAAAGCTGAAGCTCTAAAAATAAAAGGAGGCTATAAGTTTGTTACAATCGTATAATATTAATTGAGTATGATAATCTATTTAAGGCTCCAAGCACATGCAAATTTTAGTAAGTGTAGGTTTCGCCTACTAATTTTTTAAATGTGAATGTTTGTTAGGATGAACGTTTGTTCCAATGTCACGCAGAAACTACTAAATGGATTATATAAATGAATACCTTATACAACAGAAACAAAGTAAAAACTACAAGTTTAGGCAAAACCTTAAACTTTTCAAATATAATAAACCATTTGATTTCCTCTACTCAAAACACGAAACCGAACTAAACTCGCTATTCCCATCTAGTTAGTGAGAGCCAATAATTTAATATTTCAATCGGTCACAGCCGCAGCGCTCAGCGCTCGACACTCGAGACTTAATTAAAAGCCAAATACGCACGCACTAACAACAGTCTGTCGGTCGGTTTGTGCCAACAATTATTAGAACACTGCTGGTATAAAAAGCCACGTCAAATTACAATATTTGTTTAGAATCGGTGTTTGGAATAAAAATTGTATGTGGAAACAGATTCACGCAGTTGCTCGCATGAAGCAGGATAGGCAGAGGGAGGGAAAGCGAGATAGGGGCAGGGAAAGTTTCCCTTCACACTTCCCAATTTTCGAGACATCGTGTGTTGAATGGCGGAAGTAAATCACGTGCTTTGTTTAATGACTAGAGCCAAGGAATTAATATAATCCCCCGGATAAGAATCGAATCCACAACCGTTGCGTTTGCAACCAAAAACTGTACGCTACGATAGCCTTTATTTTTTTTAAGTCATTTATTTTGTCATAATATGTACATTACAGTTGACAATTAGTTAAATTATTATTTGAGCAGGCATAACAAGATTAACATATGAACGCGATGAAAGCAATTACACTGATCCCGGTTATTTTCGCGTGACGTTTTGCCAAAGTCGCCGCATCGATTGCGGATTTCATGCCAGAAATACGCCGCCGGGTAACGGGCCTGGAAATAATGCAATATAGTGTCCTATATTAACTAAGTATATACATATGTATGTAGGTTTTACATTAAATACACTTTTTATTGTTAGCTCCACGCCGTATCCCGCATACAGTAGTGTGTCAAATGGAACCTAGTGTTTAAAGGCTCTGTTTCATATTTAAAGACGTGCCTGTGTGTTGATTGCCAGAAGTCAACGCCGCGTTACTTCTTCTATAAGACCGAGGAAATGAAAATTCATTTTCCATAAGGAAAATCGAACTCACAGCCGCATTTTCACTCAGACCCTGTGCCTATGTTAATGAAGTATATTTTATATTTAACTTCACATGCCCCTCGCATAGAGCAGCACAATCTAGGGTTTTATTGAATCTACGTGCTCAGCCAACATTAGAAATATAATTTAAAAAAATCTTACAGCGAAGTAGTCACATAGATAAGTACAGTTCTGACATCATGTATACGGTGTATGATAAGCTTACAATAAATTCATAAAATATAAATACGCAAGCGGTTAGAATGTATTTGTGACATAGACATTGGATGTTCAGTGGTGGAACTCAACACCGTGCTTCATGTTGTCAAACCGCAGGAAAGGAAATAATTTGAATATATTAATTCTCCCTAGCGAAGATGGATCCTACGCCCGTCGTTTCGGTAATCTCACTATGCAACATTTACCACCTTTTCGCACGCAGCGCTTCACCTCCACTTTCATAATGCCAACAGCTAAAGAGTGGAACTCCCTGCCTGCTGAACTGTTCCCTGACACGCATAACTTGGCCCTTTTCGTTTTCTTTTTTAGAGTGAATAGGCATTACCTACGTAAGCATGCTCCACCATCGTTCGCATCGTCACTTACCACCAGATAAGATAGCGGAATGTTTGCCTATCTACAATAAAAAAAAAATTACTCCAGGTAAATTTATTTTTTTTAGGCTTCACGCTTTTTCACGCATATAGTAAACCTGTATAAGAGAACGTAGTGTCAATACACTCGTCCTTCTTTGCTTTCCGTTCGTAACGAGTCATATTTTTGTTATCCTGGCTGGTAGTATAATTTCTTTTATCCCGACAATAGCACATGAAAGCGATGAAATGTAATCTAATAACTAAATTGGTTATGTTAATTATGCAAGGTGCTCAAAATAAGCGGAACAGACAATTTACTTCCCATATTTTTTTATAAAAACATTTTTTTTCGTAGCAAGAAACGACTTAAAACGTTCCGAGAGACTCTAGAATCAGATAATTAAACATTCTCCCAATGTGTTTGTTCCTACATTTAAAAGTTATCACATCTTCCTTATCAAACTTAAAAGCTTTCAATGACGCTTTTACTAATATTAGTCTTATTAAATTAATATGTAAGCTTTCATATTTCATAATAAAGTAATATGGATTTTACCAGTATTAGTCAGCTTTATAGAAATATGAAAATTGAATTGGAACTGATACAATCGAGATGCTTTTTTTGTTATATGTTTATTGGACGATTCAAAAGTGCTTATAAGAGTTTATTTGAATAAAGAATATTTTGAATTTGAATTTGAATTTGATGTAGTAGGACAGCGTTTGACTGAAAACGTGTGTGTTTTAGGTTCAATTCCTAGAAGGGGAAATTAATTTTCATTTCCCCTTTCAGTTACGATAATGTACAACTTTGAGCTCGGCTTTTTATATTTATACTAGTGGACCTCACACAGCTTCACCCGCTGTTTTCTTACTTAATATTTATTAGTTAAGTGTATCTACGTATTTTAAATTGGTAAGTTATCTAAGTTTTTTTTTCTATACTGTTATGGTACTGTTAAACATTTCATAAATCGTAATTTCAGCTTCACGCTGCATCCCGCTTGTAGCAAAGTAGGCATAGGAAGCCTAGTGTCAAGACACTCGAGGCATTGTGTGTTGTCTGGCGGAACTAAGCACCGCACTTTGCCTCGACGCCAGTGAAGAAATGAAAATATTAAATATTCTATTTTCTCGAGTGGGCATCGGACAGGCCTTTATTTTGTCAATAAATAATATATGTAAGTATATCATGCTTTATAATTTTGCAAAGGTGGTATTTTAATATTTCTTATACTTCAGCAAGACTAATATGATGATTTATGAGATGTTCTTGATTCTTTTTTATATTAATAGAAAGTACTCAACATGCCAAACAACTTTTGTTAACGCGGCATTTTTTCATTTCTTATAGTTTAGTTGAACTGTTATGGTTATTCATCAGATGTTCCAGATCTTTAATTTTATACGTCAGTGGAAAATATTATACTATGCTTATATATAATACGCTTTTAATATATTTTCATAGCTTAACTGGACCACTACGGTTGTGCATCAGAAGTGGAAGTTTTCAGAATCAAATATTGCCTAGATCCTGTCCGGATCTAATAGCTATGTAAAAAAAAAAGTTTCATTTAAATCGGTGCAGTAGTTCAGAAGTCATATCATATCAAATAATTTTCATAGAAAACGGCTTAATTTTTAAATATCATCCATACAAAGTTTCAACAGACTAAAGTTAAAGTTAAAATTAAATTTGCAGTCTTAGGGGTGAATTCAATGAAATATAAAAAAAACTAATTGCAATTTTTATGAAAATTTGTGCCGATTTAAAATTTTTTATATACAAATGTTCAACAATTTTTTCTCTCCTTCAGTCTTATTTTTTTTCTTAGTGGGTATATACATTATGAAAATAAACGTCTGTCCAAAATTTCACGTTTCTACAGGGATTTTATTAATTTAACTAGAATACAACATATTCCAATTTATGAACTTTACAAATATATTAATATATACATATATAGAAACAGTCCCAGGTGAACAGACAGACACATTAACTCAATCACTTAAGTAAAAACTTTAATTGAACTTTCTCGTAGTTCAGCGCCTAACGTTATTTAAGTTGTTCAGGTTAATTGTTCACACGTCGACATTTAATCGAATTAAACTATATGTTTAAGTTTCTTAGTAAAATTACAAGTTTATATATTTAATATAAATTTTATTATAATTAAAAACTAAACTAAACTAGCTTCACGCTTTATCCCTAGCAGGGTAGTCAGAGAGAACGGAGCGCCAAACGCTATGGTCCCTACATACCTCTTTCGCCTCGTCCACTGTCATCAACCTCTTCATACATACCCTCCGGAGGTGACCTTCCTCCAGTATCTTTGATACCTCTTCATTACATTATTTTGTGTTTTTATGATACCTCTTCATTACGGATTCCATCACCTAAACTGACTCCGCATATCCTACGAAGAGATCGCATCTCCACAGCATTCATCTTCCTTTCATTCTTCTTCTGTAATACTCACATTTCGCTGCCGTTTAACAGAGGTGGGAGTTTATTATAATTACATAGTATCATTTAGCTTCACGCTGTAATTCTCTTATGACAAGACAAGTGGGCAAAGGGACCCTAGAGTTCAACACTTTCATCTCTATTTTCGAAATATATAGTGTTGGGTGCAGGAATTCAACCTATTACTAGAACGAGAAAATAGAAACCATCGCGTTAACAGTTAGATACCGAGACGGTATCATAATATACTTATAGACTAGTCGTACGCCAGATTTACGATAATTGATAAACAAATTAGTATAAAACCTTAAAATTAAATTATTGTACCTCGTATTAATTTATACTACTTTGATAATGGCACCGACTACATCGCTCCAATTTGTTAATTTTAATCATAAAATTGCTTTCCGTTATCTTCTCCCTTCTTTTAGCTATTGTTTTGTATTGTCTTATAAAATTTAATTGTTTAAAACCGAATATTTATCAAGAGATTGCGGCGTAGCGGCACAAAGTCTGACTGTAAGTGTGTGGGTTCAATTTTCACTCAATGAAATTAAAATATTTTCATTTCTTCACTCTGGTGAAGACATTCAATACGCAAGCCTTAAAAATTGGGCAGAAAATGAAGTAAATAGCATGCTGGCGTCTCCACCTACATTGTTTTCCGATTCAAATTTATTAATCTTATAAATTAAGAATTAATGTCTGAAGCTTCACATTAAAAACAAAAGAGATTCATAGATAAGTAACAGAGCTAATGTACTGGTACATTATTCTCGCCTCAAAATCTTTAGATCTCTAATAAACTACTGTCATTACAACAAAGTGAGCTTTCATTGTCATTCTGCTGGCTGTTGACTGTAAGAACTTACTTGGAACTTAATTTATGATACTGTGGTAAAGAGGTGAAACTCTAATTTTGAATAAAAAGTGTATATTTTATATTTATAAAAAAAAAATAGAAATGTAGTAATGCTTAGTAAAAATATTACCTACAACATAATAATACATAATTTAGATAGACTTACATGGCATAGTGGTGCAGTTGTGGGTTCGATCCCTATTAGGGGAATGAATTATTCTCATTTCTTCTTATTCTTATTAGCAACAAAGTGCGGCGTTGACTTCCGCCACACAATACGCAAAGTTAAACGAACGAAAATTAGAAGGGAAGTAAGAAACAGAGAATTTTAAGACTTAATCGAACTTGCCTACTCTCTGATATAAGGGATACATGGAAAAGAAGCTAGATAATTTTTGTAAGTTAACATAATTAAGCAATTTTAAATAATTTTTAATTTATTTCACGCGAATTTCCATATTTTATTAATATAATAAGTGAGAAACCAGAAAGAAATATGACAAATTGAACTTTCTAGTTGTTAGCATTTTTTATAAAGTTAATTATTCGACTTACGCCTGTTTTCTTTAAAAGCCCAGAATTAATGGCCTAATTTATTGTTCTATAGACTATAGTCTGGCATTAAAACTGAAGATAAATTAGTTTCATCGCATATACACAATTTTATCTTTTAATAACATATAAATATATTACGAATTTCTAATAATTAACTTTCATGTGTAGTACTTGATTGTTAATTTTTTATCTTAATTTCTTTTTTTCCCATTGCTTTGTTAACTTTCTTTTTTGTTTTTATCCTTTCAGACAAATATTATTTTCTATAACAGCCATTATTTAATTCACAAATCTATTTACAAACAATGATAAAAGAGCGAGCACACGTTATATACTGACATTGTGCTTCTCAAACTATTGCACATATTTCATGGAGTTGGATGATAAATCACAATAGAATACCACTTTACCAACGCTAGCGTGAAAATAGAGCAATTTACAATTAAACATGGCCTTGGGTTTTGCAATTCAAATTAATATATTATTCTGTACCATTTATGTTTCTTTTTTTCGCTTCACGCTTTATCCCTGGCGGTGTAGACGAGAAACCAAGTTTATGTCGTTAAAAAACCAATCAAATGAAGTTATTACATTGTATTTTACGTTTTAAATTGTCCACTTAGAATTAAAATAATATTTCTTTTCAAACTTGTTAAAATTTTAATTTTCATACTTAAGACTACATTAATTAATATCTCCCCAAGTAAGCTTAGCATTCTTTCTAAAGTCACACAAGGTCGTTGACCCCGCCGGAACATTCCTGGAGGGCGCAGTATTTCGGTCGGGCATTAATTACATCGGTCCGCCTCTTACGATGTACGACTATGGTTTAGTTCTCATTATTGAGAAATACATTTCTAAGTGTGTGAGGCCAGTCTGTGTGACTGTAAATGACTGCAAAAACCGACTGGTTGTGGGTTCGATCCCACTCGAGGAGATGAAATATTTACTTAAATTTATATTTTCATGTCTCTCTGGTCTCGAGGCAAAGCGCGGCGTTGAGATCTGCCACTCAACACGCAATGCCTCCAGAATTCGGCAAAAAGTGTGGAACGGAGTGACGTAACACTAAGAATAAATATACGCTAAGGATATAAACCTACGTCCTTTGCGTGTATGGGTAACATTTTGAAACCTCGACATGGTAGTATATTGAAAAGATTTTTAACAAAAAAACATATTAAGGCCTTCACCTAGAGGACAAGAGTAAGCAAAGGGATTTGCGAAAATTTCCGCCCATTTTTCGAGTAATTTGGTGGAACTCATCACTACGCATCTATCAGAGCGGGGAAATAAAATATTAAAATATAATTTCTACAAATGGGAATCGAACTATTAACAGTCGCCCTTATAATCAGTTTAGACGTCTACCACTTTTACTTTTTTATAGTAATAAAAATTTGAACCGCTGTACATATTTCAATGAAAAATTTACACAAGTGAATAGAAACGAAATGGAAACGTAATCTCATCTATTAGTAAGCGGAGAACGAATATGTTTAACGAGCGTCCCTAAGCCGCTTTGTTTTTACGAAACAAGACAAATTAACGCTTAAAGTGCCGCTGACAGCGTTTTATTATTCACGCTACATTGTAAATACAGATAGAAATTGCTTTTTTGGCATTTTTTTTGGATTTCCATGATTTGTTTAAATCTGTATGTAGTGCTGGCAGACAGAGAAATGTTAGTGTTAAGACACTGTGTATTTCGCTTTCTGCCCAAATTCACTACATGTTCATATGTATATTAAATGATAGAAATCGCTTCACTTCGTTTTAGAAAAGTGTGAAACAAAAATAATTCATTCTTCCGAGTGGAGATGTACCTGCAACCATTACGGTTAAAGTTAGACGTCGTCACTACGCTATGAGCGCTATGGTGGTCTCAGTATTATAATTAATACTAATTACATAAAAAAAGAAAGTAGAAAACAAAGTAAATAAAAATAAGCACAATAAAAAAAATATAAATAGGCAAAAGGAAACCTGAGTTAAGATATTTTGTTCGCCGTTCTTTATCTCTTAACTAGAGTAAGAAAACGTAATTATATCATTCCCTTGACTTGGATTGAACCCGGAACCATAGCGTTTACCGCCAGACACTATGCCGCTGTGCTTAGATCACCCCAACTGTATTTTCTTTCAACATTAAAGTAAGAAAACTGAAATAAAACCAAGACAATATAATAACTGGACCTGATGCAATTACATTTCTGTATGTCTACTTTTTGCCTTCATTTTTAAACGTTAATGAGATTTCTACATCATCTCTTACATCGTTACGACTGCACTTTTTATTTGAATGTGCTATTATTACTGTTCTAATATTACATGCTATAAAATAATCGAGGCGACTTTGTTTGTGTAGATTTTAAGATGTAAAATTTAAAATCCCATTTTTTTCATTGTTGTAGGAATCCGAATTTCACTCATAGTACTCCCCTACACTCTCTAAACGATCTACATGGAAAATTTTAACTTTCTAAGTTCAGTACTTTCGTCTGTTTGTAGTCTTTTAATCACTTTACACATATTTATATTGATTCGTATTAGTTAGTTTGCGTTTTTACCATAGGTTTATTTTATTTTAATTATTTTCATGGTATTTTATTTTAATTATTTTCACAAAAAAAAATTGACTTTATATTATAGACTCATGAAAAGCTTTCATATAGCCATTAATTCAATAAAGCATCTCTAAATTGAAGAGAAAAAAAAAGAAAACTTAAAAACAAGAGGATTACACAATTCTAATACTAATTCTACAACATATATTATACATATTTTTGCCAATAATAAGAAAAATAATAATAATCTAAATCTCATTATAATTTTTCAGTTATTAAATTGACGTGTGTACTCGACTGTACACTCAGGTACACCCGGCGCCCTCTCCGACGTATTTTTCTCTAATCCAATATGTGTAAGTCGTAAATCGCGGCAGAACGTGACTTTGCTATATTTAAACTGATGTTATCAAACATTTTTATGTCCTTATCGTGAAGAAAGTTTAATTTATACCCTTTTACGAGTATGTCAATATTAGAAAGTAGGTTTTGTTCACTTCGAGTATTTCTAATATAGAATTATATTCAATCGCAGTAAAAACAAAAAGCTTCACGCTGTATCCCGAATATAGCAGGGTAGGCACCTAGCAGGAAACCTAGTCTTAAGACAGTTTATGTCAATTTTTCGAGAGATTACATAACTTAAGGTTAAGCAATTTTATACTCGTAATATTTCTACGTTTTTGGATGCATATGGGATGCGGGATGCGGAATCCCATGTGGATGTTATGGATCCAATTCCGACTTGGTATAATGAATTATTTTTATCGATCAAATTCAGCCAACTTATACCACATCTCAATTTTACGTAGAAAATAAAGAACGGAATAACTTAGAATCTCTTTGTCTAACTTGCTACATATGAAATAAACAGTAAAGCAAAAATAAATTATATATATTTGCATTCTAGGAAGGTAGATTGTCAACAATTCAGTAATTAACAGTATTTAGTCGTACGACAAATGCAATAGAAATCATTTCATTACATACATTTACATATTTATCAACAAGTACTGTCACGAAAATTAAACAGAAAGTTGAGAACGAATCACTGAGTTTTGTCTGTGTATCCTACTGTATACGGGATACAGTGTGATGCTATAAAACATGAAGTAAAAAAAAACTATGACTAAATTTAATAAAAAAATTATTACTATAAATAAATAAAAATAAAACTTATTGAATTATATTCCTTGAAAAAATACAAATTTGAAATTTCAATATTGTTTACATAAATTTCAAATAAGTTAATTTTGGGCCTTTTTTTAAAGTTTAATTGCCTTCTGTTTCATATAAAGCTCAGCCATTTTCAAAAATACGGGACACAGTGAGCTTTTATTTATTTAACCATATTTGTTCGTTTAACAGAATCAACATTGAATATTTCTGAATTTCAATGAAGAATTTTTATTTTTAAAGTAGTATGTTTTATATATGTAGGCAACACAAAAGAGACTGTATGACGGTATTGTATGTAAATGGTGCTCTACTAAACATATTTGTTCAATATTGCTTTGTTGAAACTGAAATTTAAAATTAAATATTTTTATCTATTATGGTATTGTGTCTATGGCCATTAAGTCAACTATAATAATAATTACAGTTTCACAGTCTATTACAAATTAACGTTAGGACATTCCATTGTCCACTTTTGGTTTTAAATGGAGTAACTCAACGCCGCGAGTACAGCGTCATACCAGTGAAACGAAAATAATTAAAATCAAACCTAAAACTATCGCTATTACAGCTTTTACAGAATCTAGATAATGTCATAGATTTATATGTATGAATAGAAGTAACCTAAATATGTGTTAAATAATAATATTAAGAAAATATAATATTTCAAACTTAAGCAACTAACACGCATTTACTTCACACTTATATATAAAATTTCACTTGTATATACTTTCGATAAGAATTTATTTTACATTTTTCTGTTTCATTTGTCTTAACATTGGGCTCGCTCTTATATGCACCGTTCTCCACAAACACCAATTTCCGAGATATTAGGTGTTGATTGGAACTTAACGCCATCTTCTATTTTTGTTTGACAAATTCTTATTATTCTCGACATTTTTTGAGTAAGTCTAGTCAATATAATTTGTATTATAGAATGATCGGTGTTCAATGAAGTACACACCTGCCTATCGTATACTCGTTCGGTAAAATCCGGCGGTAACCCTACACCGTCCCTCTCCCCACTGGAGCTAGTGGAGGTCGACTCGCTTCGGTGCACATATTAACAACACATTTTTTATACATTTATTTTGTTGAGAAATAATAAATGTATTAAACGTGCCTAGAAATGGCGCAACTAAATTTTAGTATTATCCATACTTACAATAAATCTGTAGAAGAGTCGTTTCTATACATTGAAAATGTTTAAAAAAAATTTGCCATGGTGTTAAAAGAATCCATTTCCAACATTTTTGGATTTTTTGTCTGTTTGTCTGTTTATCCGTGTATGTGACCACGTATCACGTAAAAAGTACACATTATATATAAGCAACTTTTATACAACTTTTATAAAAATTATGAATAAATCAAAGTAACTTTTAGTGTTTATTACATTGTAATCGCTTTACCATATCAAAAGATATAAGTATTTAAGTTTCTAAGAAGTTTATATTTGATATAGTAGAAATCGATACAAGTAACGCTATCTATTGACAGCAATACTAACGACTCTTGATAACGCATAAAACATTCTGTGGAGTTAAACGCTAATTACGACGGAAAAAACATTAATTATTTTAATACTCACAGCACAAAGTTTTCGGTTAATATAATTTTATGTTAGGTGAAATTTTACATAAAGATAGCATTTTTAAACTGTACTTAATTTTAAACCTTAAATGTCGCAAATCGCTGTGTATAAAAGACGTTATATTTTTATAGTCTAGAAAGGTTACCGCTACACTCCATCAAAAAATAATTTACTTAAAGTTTTTTAAGATATTTATATTTGAAAAAAAAATAGAAACGTACGCAACGATATCTATTGACTACATATGATAATGAATGTTGATAACGCATAAAACTTATTCTTGAGTTATTATTTGTTAAACGTTAATTACGTCGTGTAAGTGTGATCTATACTTATAATAAACTTAACAAAAACAGTAGGATTTTTCTAACAATGTTCGAATGGTTACATTTCAACTGTAAGTGTAATAGATGGCGCTATGCATAAAACGTCGTTTCTGAATCGCGCTGGCAAAAGTTTGGGCAAAAGAAAACGTCTTATTTATTTGACTGTTGATAAATTTACATATTTTTAAAGTACAATTGTTCATAGTTATAACTATAAAGTAAACTAAATTGAATTGTTGGTTAAGATTACCTTCGTAACAGTCTAACTTAATTCGCAATTATTTAACACAGTGATGGTCTTACACTGTTTATAAAAATATCACTATTGCACTAGACTAGACATTGCACTATTGCATCTGTATGTTGCATGTATGTATGTGCTAAGAGTATTTTAGGGTACATACCACAAAATCCTTATACCATGAGATAACTTTGTTGTTTGTCCGTCTATCCGTCTGTCAAGACTATTTTGTACAAGATCGGTTAATGGATAGTTACCTCAATGTTCAAGTCTATATTCCCTTAGAGCACAATAAAATCATACAATAAGTAATTCAAGCGGGAAATGCCGCGAGCAGGCCGCTAGTTATAAAAAAATATCTAATAAAAATATATAATATTGTTAATTTTTAATCAGATTTCATTCAACAAACGGACAAAAGTGAATAAAGTAATATTTTAATTTGTTCTGTTTCTGGCTTTTCTAACAAGCAGAAAAAAAATAGAAGCAGAAGGTGCCTAAATATACTTGTAAGCTTAAAATTATATTTTAAGAAAAGAAAGCTTCCATTATGGCAATAAAAAGGAGTCATGTCTCAATAAAAAAAATTACTTAAACACAATTAATCAATTGAGGCCATTATGATACAGCTGCATAGCAGCCCATCCTGACTGTAAATGCGATGGTTGCGAGTTTCCACTAGGGGAATTAATTATTTTTAGGTCCCGCGTGCTGTTTCCCGCATATACCAGATTTGCGGGATACATCACGAAAATAAAAAAAAACCATAAATCAATGCTTATTTTTTTTTATTAGACGTAAATATTTTAAACCAGGTCGGGAGTATTAAGTTTCCACTAACAAACCATAAAAAGGATATATTCTTTCAGTTTCAACTGCTAAGTATATTTGTATGTCAAAGATATTTTTTTAAACTTTCAAATTGTTATTCGTCTTAATAACACCCTATAAACTGTTCTACTAAGACAGCTGAGACTAATGTCTTTTTCTATTGATAAAGTGATATATTTTTCTATATAAATAGCATTAATTAACAAAAACTATATTAGATATTAAAACGGTACTAATATATCGACGGCAGCAAAGAGCAAACGGCTATCTACAAAATCACTAGTTTTGAGGAGAGCGTTTTTAAGGAAATTATGTAATAACTTTTACAATAAAAAAGCTATCTTCCTCAAATTTGAAATAGTTAATTGTTATAAGATTATATACTATTTAGTATACTAAATAGTATATAATCTACTACTAATTTTTAATAAGCTTATTAGTTTTAAAAATACGGTAGATATCTTTATCTAGTCCGCTCGAAATAACAAACAAACTGAGTCAACTGCCATATATTCGTTTTTACTTGGGACACTGTAATTACTTATCCTTAAATAATTTTATATATATAATGAGTTATTACTATTCTTTTTGATTATATATAACTAATTTCATCAATAAAAAACATGTAGATATGATTGCCACTAAAATACTGCAGTTGTCTCAAAATACTTCGCCATTATAAAGTTGTAGCTTCCGATAATTGTAGATATATTAAAATTGTTATAAGTTTCAGGTGCCTAATAAAAAAATTAAAATTAATAAAAACCTGTAATGCACTACCTAAGGTAGATAATTAACATAATTTTTATCGTAAACAATCAACCATACGTAATATTTAACCTTAACCTTTAATAGTTAACCGAAACGTATATTAATCCAGTGTTCTAAATAATAAAAGCAAATTTTTATCGCAATAGTCGGACGCATTTAAAAGAAATCTCACATACAAAATAATTAAATCTTATACAAGCTTTATCGAAATAGAGAAGACAAAATGTCTAAATCATTCTTATGTCATTTGAGTAAATCTACAGAAAGCTGTATGTTGCCTATAATTTTCAATTTATTGATGTTTGAATTACCTTATTTAAATAATATCACAAGCGATTACCATCTTAGCATTTTTCTTATAGTAAATTATAGTAAAAGTTTACAATTACAAAGTAAAAAATCTGTCTTTTTATTCAGTTTTCAGAAAACATATTTTCTATTGCTGTATGAATTATATTTTTATAAAAAATGTGTTATCTTCAAGAAAATAAATTCTGTTCACAGAGAGAAATCGGATCTTTGTATATTGCTATTTTGTCGTTATTAGTAAGGCATTGGTGTAAGCACTTTGTAGGCCTCAGCGTTATTTTGTCTATTACTGGTATTTGCATATCGACCACAATCATATTAATAATATCATAGACAATCAATCAATTAAGGCTTTATTTAAATGATATTTGTAATGAATTACATATGGATTAATAACATTTGGATCCACTTTTATCTTTCTAATCTGATTCCATTTAACCTTTTCGTTATTAAAATCTTTCTTCCATGTATATTGGGTTCGTGTAAGATTTAAAGTTTCAAATATCGTTTAAGGAGATTCCAATTACTTCTTAAGGCTCCCCATTAACTTTGACCACCTTACACAGGTATACCATTCTTGGAGTGTATATATTATTTTTCTTTTGGAAGATCAATCGATTAGGACATGCACACTGTGAACTTCCTGCCCTGCCTACCTGTCCCTTTTTTTAAGCATCTTGAAGAATCACTTTGAACTTTTCAGCATTATATAAGTACATTAGAAATACTGATCGATTACATTTTTGGCATCCACAGTTATCATATTGTTTACCTTTAATTCCTACTTTGACTATATAATTATACAAGCAAGCAACGATCTCGGCCAACATATAACCTAATCCTCTTTTGTTTCCTATATCTAAATTGTGAAATGAAAACGTAAATGTTTATAGTTTAAAGGAACTTTATTCACCATAAGGGGTCGAAAGATTTCTTGGAAATTAAAAGTTACTGTTGAAACTTTTTGACTTTTGTTGGCTCGTACTGTGCCAGCTTTTTGACTTCTGATTTTAGTTTTATTCTCCATGAAACTGTAGTAATAAATAATCGAATGTTTTCTTGGATTACTTCCTTAAGTCATGTAGCCGGATTTATTTGGTTAGGGACTAATTAATAGGACAAGAAGCAAAGGAAGCATAATCTGTAGAAACAGTAGTAACTGATCTTGATTTGGATATCTGTTATAATGTTTTCGCCGTAGAAATGTCTAACAGATCGTTAAGATATATTAGAATCTCATAACAATATTGTTCATTATTGTCGTCGTCATTAGCTGAGTTTTCTGTATTAAAACTTGTTGTCGAAATATTTGGATGGCCAACATCATCCATTCTCCAAGTAGTTCCAGCGTTAAAGAGAATCTTTACCAAAACATTCGGAAATCTACATATTTTCTAAAAAAAATCATATCTGTTGCTGTTTGACTGCATCAACTTATTATTGATGAATAAGATTCAGTAACCCCGCTGTTATAAAAGAAAATCACGTTTGTTTTTTCAAAAATTCACCATAATTCTTTGCATATGAATAAATTACCTACATATATTGTAATAAATGCACAAATTTTTACATTATTCATACTTTGATAACACTAAAAAGTAATTAAACAATGCATATATAGTGAGATAACTGATGATCGGACAAACTAGAAACGAACAAGTGCCAGATACCTTTGCTTATAACATGCGAACGCGCCGAATCTCCCCACGTACACACGGACTATTGTATATATCCGAGTTTACTTAGGCATTTCTTAAAAAATTGGGTACATGTCTTTTTCTACGTGAGAAAATCGGGGTAAAAAACAATGTTTTTTATGAAAAAAAAATATTATAAGATAAAACATGGAATTCTGAGTTGAATTATATAAAAAAACGTTTTTGGCAAAAATGCAGTTGTCTTCATGTTCTTTGCTGCCGTCGATATATTGCGTACACAAGATGCTTGTAATATCAATTTGTAGGTACAACGGTTATTGAATATTATCGTTTTTCTATTTTTGTTAATTAAATTGCGGCGCTAAGTTCCACGATCCAGCACATAATGTTTTAAAATAATATATTAAACGTTTTTCTTCCTCTCGCAACAATAATTTGAAATATTCCAAAAAATATATAAAGTTATAAGTAAATATTATAAACGAAATGATTTTTATTTCTTTGTATACAATGTTATCGGAACAAAATAAGAATTTATGAATGTTATAAAAATATTACCCTGTAAAAATAAAATAGGACAAACAAGGAAAAATGTTCTAATAAATATATTTTAATAACTGTTAAATTCTACTTTTATTAATAGTCAGCTTCACGCTGTATCCCGCACACAGCAGGGTAGGCAGAGGGAACACAGTGATAAGACATTTTATTCTCCACTTTAATAATGTTTGTCTCTATCATACAAAAACACGAATCATAAACTAAGACATTTAAAAATAAACATTAAAAATATAATATCTAAATTATTAATTTGAAATCACATAAAATTAATTGCGTCACTAATAGCTAAACCAATTTTAATGTAATTTTTAAACATTTTCAATAACTTTACCAACGTTTAACATCTAAGCCTAGAGAAATAAAAATATTTTTCTTCTTAATTTATTCTAGATCAATTAGTATCCAGTTTTAGAACCGACTCGGGAGAATGAGTTATTTACAATTTCGCGTTTTAATTATGAAACAAAGAGTCGCGTCTAATACATAATTACTTGTAAATTAGAAACGGAGTGTCTTGACACTAAATTTCCCGTGACCACCCTTCTATAGGCGGGATACAGCGTGAAAATAAAAAAAAAGTAGCGCCTACCTTTGCATGGCGTGCTGCCAGCATGATGCATAGCCCCACGACATCTCCCGACACAGGCACTCAGTTTCCCCACAACACTGCACTCACTCAGTGCAGTACGCTCTACCTGCACCGTACTTTCTGCGGGAGATGCATCTCTTGCACTGGAGGTTGCGGTCTGGCGTCGACGTTTTGCAACTTGCCAAACTGGTCTGGCCCCGACCGGTCCCACCAGCCCAATTGTCACGTTGCCGAACGAATGCCTTCGTTTTACGAGGTATAATGATACGGTTCAGCGAACTCAATCGCAGCACCAATATTGGCCCTATGACCTGGTTTTTTTTTGTTTTAAGTATTTTTGTGTAGTTTTAGTGATAAGGACGCATTTGCGCTTTTTATTTTTAAATTAAATTAAATTTAATGAATTTTCCTTATTAAGTGTTCAATAAATGTTTTTTGTGTTATTTTGTATGTATGTGATGTGTATGATACATATAGTTTCGTTTTTTTTTTCGTTTTTTCTACAATTCTTTATTTTTTTTATTTAGTAAGTAATTTAACTTCAGTTCACATCGCACCGCCGAATTTTCAATACATTATGAGTGGATCTGCACAACTCAACGCCGCATTTTATCTTGTGGAAATCGAACCCGAAACCGTCGTGTTTACACGTACCCGTACCCAAAGCAGTCGTAATATTCAAATTACAAATTACAATAAAATACAACAAAATGATAAATAGTAGAGGCTCTCATAAATAACCATTTCATTGTTTAACATTTAAATGTAACAGAGCGCAGTGGCGCGGACGACGCGCGCTACCTATCGTTTGTTCGGTTCGTTTAATTATAATTAATCAAACGAATGAGGAACAGTGGGTAGTAAATCGTTCTTGGCAATTATATACTGAATATTGTTACTCTCAGTACAACTCTCTCAGACTCCGAGTCCTTAGTATTTTCGGAGGCGAAAATTGTGTTTATATTTCTATTGTGATTGAAGTGATATTATCCGGCCAGGAGAATAGTGTATCAGTGGCTGACTGTAAACACGGTGGAAGTGAGTTCAGCTTTCACTAGATAAATTTTTGTATTTTTTTTTCCTTAACGGTAAAACAAAATTATTAAAGGTTGTCTGCCTTCCTATTATATGCGGGAATATTAAATAAACTTCACAACAGGATAGGCAGAGTAGTAGGCCTAGGCAGAGTGTTAAGACACTCCGTATGATGATGCAAAACTCGCCAAATAATATGCAATTAGAAAATATAAAAATCCATTTAAATGCTATTTCCTTAACTTCGAGTCAAATAAACATGATGAATGTAAATTAATATACAGCATGTTTAATGAAACAGTTTAATTATCAAAGTTGGTTAATAAATGATACAATATAGTTCAAAGCGCGGCCACGACGAGGCTGTATAATGTAATTTATAGATGCTATTATTACAAGTTATACAATTTTTATTACTACAAAACTAAACATAGCTTCTTCTTTCTTTAAGTTTTACGCTTTACCCCGAAAATAGTAGTGGAGACAGCATATTTTTGAGAATATCCCGGTTTAGTTGCTGTACTCAATGCCACACTTTGGCTTGTTACCGGTAACAAAATAAAATATATATATATACAACGAGGGTCGAATCCACGAACGTCGCATTTACAGTTAGACGGTGAACCACTGCGCTATGATGGCCTGTAAAATAACCTTCACTTTTATTCTCTTCGCTCGTTTAGTTTTACGAGTACCTTGTGTTAAAAACGATTTCAACTTTTATTTTGCTTAAGCTAATCAAATAATACTTTATTTAAATGTTTTAATGACTTCAATGATTATAAGTTAAAATTATATTTGTATTAAAATGTTTCTGGGCTAAGCAAATACACAATCAAAAGGCGCAAGGATGAGACTGTAAACGCGACGGTTGTGAATTTGTTGCAAAACTCCGGGAAATGAAATATTTAATATTTAACTTTTCTCCCTCTGGTAACAAGACAAAGCGCGGCGTTGAGTTCCGTCACACAATACGCAATGCCTCGAGAAAGCGGGACACGGAAGGGTTTAACGAGCGAGGTATTAGTACGAGATATAGATCAAGCAAGAAGCTAAAAAAATAGAATGTAGCGAGATTTAATAACTCCGCCTTTTGATAGAATAACTTTCTAAGAATGTTAAAAAATATATTTTATTACTCGCGTACTTTTTTTAATCCCTTCATTTTCGCAACATTTTCTATGTAAGCGCAAAAAATAAATAATAATAAAAATAATAAAATGCATACGTATAACATACTTTTCCAATCGAAATGAGTTGAAATAAAATCCATTCCTTTGAAATAAGCTTCGATATTTCTGTGTATTCTTTAAATAGAATCAAACTCGAACAGTAAATATTCAGCGACGCTAACCACAAATATGTATAAATTCATATGTAATATTCGGGACAACCCTCTTAGGCCTACTTCTATATTTAGAAACCAACGTTTGATCGTGATTGGTCTTTAATGGAAATAATAAAGTAATGTTACATACAACGACTATTTTTCGTTCCTAAATAATTTATTATTTGATTATAAAAATATCTTGTTATTTCATTGTTCTAGAGGCCGTTGTGGCGCAGCAGCATACCGTCTGACTGTAAAGGAAACGGTTGTGGGTGTCATTCCAATACGAGGTTGTATTTGTAAGCTTCACGTTGTATCACGCTCACAGCAGAGTAGAGACGGAACCTGGGAAGACAGAGGGAACATCCCCCTGCCTACCTTGCTTCATGTGAGACTCAGAGTAAAGCTGAAAAAAAAAGAATTTTCAAATGTGTAAAAATCTCAAAGAATCAAATATTATTTTAATTATAGCTAAATATAGCTGTCCTAAAATCCAGTTCCCCGATTCCGATGTAATTGTTAAAGCACGAGTATTTATTTAGTGGTGGAGTGCGATTCGATGTCGTCGGTTAGTCCCCACTCACCGCCGCTCACGGCTATTAGTCGCTCTTCATTTTATCATTCTCCAAACGTGGCCTACTCCATCGAGAAACGTAAATAGCTATAATCCTAGCTTTTACAAGCAAATGTTTACATATTGTATATTTTACCTTTTGTTTATTCAAATGTTATATGAGCTTTTATATATTACAAAAAATTGTAAAGCTTATATAAACAACAACATAGGTTAAGCAAAAATATATACTAACAAAAATTATATGACCCAAAAGTCAGAAATAAAGTTTATGATCATATATTTTTTTTAGCTTTACACTGTATCCCGCACATAGGCGTAGGAGAAGAGAAGGAGAAGGGTAGACGGAGGAAACCTAGTGTTAAAACACTCCGTTCATATAAATAAATATAAAGAAACTTCCGTTATACTACTTATTAATTCTTGAGGAATTGCGTGATCAGTGGTAGAACGGAACGTCATCGTCTTGTCGGGTCGTATCTGCTGACGCTTAAGGCGATGTTTCTGTGTTTGATTCTTGCTCATGAAACTCAGTATATTTAAAAATATTTTAAATATCTCCGTTTTTTTCCAAAAAATGCAGCGTTGACTTCTGCCACACAACGCACAATGTCTTGAAAATTATATAGAAAACGAAGAGGAGAGTGTCTTAATACTGGGAACCTTCTGATTACCTTAATACGCGGGGAAAAGGTACTTTTTATATTTCGAATTTGAGTGTCGTACGTTACTTAATTTACCTTCATATATTTTAGCGACATTGTATGTTAGATCCTCTAAATTCTTTGAGTGAAAATTAAGCTCACTAGGTCACTTTAAACTTATACATACATCTAAAACTGTACCACGATGGTACAAGAACTAAATATATGAAACATTTGCAATTTGTCCTTTGCGAAGTCTGAAGGTCATATAGAGTCGATATAAAGACACACTGATTCTTACGACACACTGATATGAAGAAGAAAAATTCACACTCCTTGTTTCATGATCCGTGAGAAGCTGAGATTTGTAGTGGAAGTAGCTACGTTTGTGTTTTTATTGTACGCTCTCATATAAATAATTCAGGCAATATTGTGGTTATTACCGAGTTTCTTTGCGTCTGATATTTTTATATGATTATATGTATATCCTTACAAAAAAGAATAAAACAAATTCCCGTCTTGTAACAGAATTCTTGAGAGTGATTAAATAATTAATTCCCCGAGTGGGAATCAAAATCCATAATCGTCACATTTACAATCAGGCGTTGGGCCCCTGCGTCACGACGGCCATCAAAATCCTAAAGTCGTCCACAGTGTTTCTGTGAAAAGTGGGGAACGGGGTGTGAGTGAACTTTTGTACACTCTACACCTATACAGTGTCAACCTTTTTTATATTTGAACACATTGACGACACCACGATTTTCTAACGATAATTTTAGGGCAGTAGGAATTTTAGGAGCTACTGGTTCGGATTGAAAAATTATAATGATTTTACATGACTAATTTATCGAGAAGACTATTTATTATATTTTACGACACGTCAATCGACATAATCTACCGCACCTGTGGTCAGAGTTGCCTTGAGTACTTAAAGTATGTTAATTCAAATGCACGCCATTGTAATTTATATAGTTATTTCCATTTGTCCAATATTATCTTCATAAACCATCGACTTATAATAAATATGTTAAAATTAATTATACTCCAGAGCAAACGCTTTATATACACCGTTGCACTTTAAAAGGGAACCAGAATTACGATACAGACAGTATCTCATAAAATATTGAACTTATAATTACCAAAAGTTGCTATCTCGAAAGCAATAATGTATGAAGAATATACGTCCACTATAAAGTGCTTGTAAAAGCAAAATTACTGGGGAATTTATTATTATCTCGATTCGCATATAAATTATGAATGACTCGACCTGTTTTCATTTAAAAGTTAAGGGATTTGTTTATAAATAACCTATAGTTTCTAAATTATTCTAATAATATTTGTAGATCAGTGACGTCACACGTGTCTAATAATTTAAAACAGCGAGGTTTAGATCACCTCACTACATTTTATATTATTAGCGGTGTTGAGTTACGCAATGTCTATGAAATGAGAACTATTAAAGATTGAAGAGTATTAATAAGGCCAGTCGTGGCGTGATCGTCGTGGCGAGGCGTCGATCCCCACTCGAGGAAATTAAATATTTTTTTACATTTATATTTTCATTTCTTCGCTTTAGTTTCGAGGCAAAGCACGGCGCTGAGTTCTGCCACTTCTACTGGATGGATCTTTAAAGTATCTTCGCAACCTTATGTTTTATATGATTTCTTAATTTATAATTAAAATATATTATATAGTTATTGTTAAAATTGTTTGTGAAGCTACGAGTTCGTATGTAAATAAAAAGTGAGAAAGAGACATTGCGGGATAATGGAAACATTTCAATGTCTCCAGTGGGACCAAATCTACAACGCGCTTAAAGGTAGACGCTGTACTGCTGTGCTACCATGGTCCTAAAATTTTCCGCTTTTGCATAGGGTTTGCGGAACTTAACACGCCGCGCTTTGTCTCGACACCAGAGCGAACGAAATAAAAATATTAAATATTTAGTTCCCCGAGTGGGAACGAGTAGTTTCCTCCGTAATCGAATCTGCGTCCACATTAGCTCAGCTCCTGCAGAGTAAGTCACATTATGTAAATAGATGGACATTGTATAAAGTAAGCCTATTAGTAGTGCATTTCCGTTTGCAGCAAAGTGTATGTAAATCTGTTGAGACAACAACGTGATCACATTTCGTATTTAAGTTCTCGCAATTATGTAGTTGTGAGGTAAAATTATAATGCTACAGTCGTACAGGCAGGTGGGTACAGTATGTGTCTGAAAACGCGAGTGGGTTAAGTTACGCCACATGACGCGAGCGGCGTTAAGTTACGCCACATGTTTGTTTAAGTTATAATAAGTGAAAATATTTTTTTCCAGTAAACTTTATATACTTTATATTCTCATTTTATGTAACTTTCCAAGCCACAATTTTTGTTTCATAGTTTTGAGAGCAAGTCACGTATCTATTGATAGTAGTTTGACGACACCGACATCTTGCCACGATATGCTACAGTATGTTGTTGTGACAGTTTAGTAATATAATAGAAGTTTTATTTTTGTATAAATGTGTGTATAATTTTCATCTTATTGGTATTTCATCTATATTTTCAGGCCATGCGTGGCGCAAGGGCACAACAGAAAACGTGACATGTTGTGGGTTCATAGGAAAAAATATAAATGTTTGATATTATTATTTTTGCTCCACTCGCCACTCAATTCTAGTCTTCAGAGAGACAGAATTCAGAGGTAAGTTTGGAACGGAGGGTGTTTACATTAGGTTCCCATTTTTCCTACGCTGCTATGTGTGGCTCCACATATACTTAGCTATATTTAGCTTCAGGTTAAGAAACAATTCTGTTAATCACTGATAATTGATGGGTGTACTGTATGTAGTACTGTAGCCTCTGTGGCACGAAACGCATTGAGCAGTTTGAGTTAAACTGTTTCCGGTTCCGTAACTAATGTCCACAATAGCCATTAAAGGTAGTAGGAGGCCTCTGTAATCTAAGCGGGTTAATAATCTAAGCTATCAGGTTCCCTGTAGATGCGTCTTGAAGCCCAGTTGTCAGTGTCCTTAATACTTTCAATTGAACAATTTTTTTGAGTTAGGAATTAATAAAAGATAAATAAGAAGCGTATGTCAAGACAATCCACTTTCAAACTTTCTACCAAATTTCAAAACACTGTATGTTGAGCAGCGGCATAGCATCTAATTATCAACGTGACGGTTTTGGGTTCAATTCCCTCTCTAGGTAATGGAATTATTTTCACTTCTCTGCTTCAGTAAAAAAATACAAAGCGCCGCTCCTCTAAACGCTACGTCTCGAAAATTGAGCGGAAATTGGACAGCACAGTGTTTTCTGCCTATCCTACTACAAGCGGGATACAGCGTGAAGTTAAAAAAAAACTATAAATCACACAATAATCAATCAAATTAATCGAAAGCCGTCGTTTAAAGCAGTTTATAACAGCTACTAACTCCGTTCCGCTTCACTGCACACTTCAATTGCAACGAAAATTGTATTTGTTTCTACTTCTACTATTACTTCTACTATTATTTCGATACTTCATTTTATGTTTATTGTTATGGTATGAGTTAAATGAGATAATGGCACTCTGTTGATTTAATTATATACTCTGTTGTACAGTGCTGTTCAATGGTACGTAGATAGGATTCGATTACTGGTTGAAGTAAATAATAATAAGTGAGTTTATATATATTTTGTTTCATTTTCGTACTTGCAAAGCTTTTGTTCCGCCACTCAGTATGCATTGGGATAAAAAATGGGGAACGGAGTGTCTTATTAAAGAAAATTTGTCAATTCGCAAAGCGTGATTATAATTGAGGCCGGTCGTGGCGCAGCGGCACGAAGTGTGGCTGTAAAATCGACTGGTGGTGGGTTCGATCCCCACTCGAGGAAATGAAATATTTACTTAAATTTATATTTCCATTTCTTCGCTCTGGTGTCGAGCTGATTTCTGCCACTCAACACGCGGTGCATCCAGAATTCGGCAGAAAGTGGGAAACGGAGTGTATTAACACTGGGTTCGTCAGGGAATTTTCTATATCACGATTTAAAAAAATTGTGAAAAGACGTTTGTGTGTTAAAGGTTATTACCAAATTAATGATTTTGTAAATGATAACACGCCTTGGGAATGAAATGCTCGCCCCAGTCTGTTTCAAAGGTATCATTGTCACAGATTATTAAATATGTATTTGTTTAACATTGATTTTAAAAAAATAAGTCCCGCTGAGTTTCTTGCGCCGGTTCTTCTCATGTCTGAGGCATTAATTTTAGTGAACTGGTGGTAAATTATTTGACGTTCAAAAAATGAAGCATGTAACTTCTTATTTTGAATAAAATGATTTGAATTTGAATTTGAATTTGAATTTGGTTCCCTCTACCTACCCTTCTGTGCGGGATACAGCGTGAAGCTGATTAGATTTTTTGATTATAGAAAAATAAATATTCGGTCTGTATTTACTCTCTATTCTATTCTCTACTACTTTTTCTCCGTGTATTACGCTTGGAAGATTCAAATTATATTTTACCCGTAAATACGGGCACACGTCGATTGCGGGAGTCTGTTACCCTAATCAAGTAGTCATACAGGCAGGTAAAGGGACATTTGGCAGGAGAATACGTGGCACATGGTTTGTGGGTTGGTTGCAGGTTGATTGACTCTTCTACCCTTTACTGTATAGTTATTACATTTGTAGCTTGACACTATATTTTGAGTAAAGAGGGGTAGTCATGGGTTTTGTTAAGACACTGTAAACCACCTGCTGCTGAGTTTTCAAGGCACGTGGCGGAACTTAACTGCGTGTCTCGTCTTGTTGCCAGAATAAAGTAATGAAAATAAAAAAAAAAACCTTCATACTCAATTCACACAGACTCCGAGTAGGAGGCGAACCCGCACCTGGCGCGTTTACAACGCACGCTGTCCCACTGCTGATATCTACTTGATAATCTATTTTAAATCTATACAGAAACTTCACCTAGACCGAGGTGTATCATTAGAGGTAACTTTTAGTCTCGGGAATAAAACTTTATAACTACTTTTCATTTAAATTTTAAGTACAAAAGCTTTAGAGTTTAGAATTTCGCTTCACTCTAATGGGAGCGTTTAAGCCGCCGCGTTAATTCATAACACGTTATTACGGAATTTTAGTTAAATTTCTTCGCAAACTAAGCGCATAACTTTTAAATGATTCATTTATTTAGTTTTTATAGCTTCACGGTGTATCCCTCACATAGTCAGCCGAGCAAACTCGGGAACCTAAGTTAAGACACTCTGTTCCCCACTTTCCACCGAATTCTGAAGACATAGACTAAGTGGCGGGACTCACGGCCACGCTTTATAGCAATAAATTATTATATATTTAGGTTTCTCAAATGAGAATCGAACCCACCACTTGTCGCGTTTACAATCGCACGCTAGTACCTCTGTGCCACGATTGGCTTCAATATAATATTATTTTTCCTGCAGCTTCAATATCATATATAGAGAGCCTTTTTATTTGTTTATATTAAAAACATGATAACAGGCTAAAAATAGGAGTCTTGACTGACTCATTATAGTGAAGTGCACTAATATTTATAGTTTCTGTTTAAAATAACATATTAAGTTTTAACTGAACGTAACATTTGAAACATAATAAATTTAATTTGCTTCACACAATCGACGTTTCCTACATCTGGGTTTGGCAAGGGACTCTCGTTACTTTACAAATGTGAAACTTGTGATTTACCAAAGTGAAATTGTTATAAGAACACATATAGAAAAACACTTTAAATTGAACTTTTCTTTTCCTGTTTTTTGAAATTAGCGAAGATAAACTAGTAGTCTAATTTCTGAATGAAGATTGAAATACTGTGTTGCCAATAGTTGCCACACTTTTCTCATTATTAAATTTGTTATATTTTTTTTATATTATAAGTAGAAGTAGAATATTATGAGTACTTTGTAGTAAAAGTAGCGTTAGACTAATGATGAAGAACGTGCAAAATGAAGTAGATTGGGATGGAAGTCAGAACCTGGCCAAGCCATGTAGAAGAGACATAAGAGTTAAAGATTCCATTTAAATTGACATATTAATAATTGATATTATTGTAGCAAAAAAAATACAAAAAAATGACTGAACAAAAAAGATCGAAGTTTAACGGACTGAGGCAAGCTAGTGTTAAGAAACACTTCACGGCGCCGGCGAAACTCGACGCCGTGTTTTTTCTACCAGAGTAAAGAAATTAAAATAAATAGAACCACTCCCTCTATTAGGATAGAACCCAAAACCATCGCGTCGTCGTGTTCAACATTCGAATTAATTGTAAAAAAATTACATAAATTTGTTATACCTTGTTGTTTACAAACTTTGATTTCGTTCAAATATTAGCATATGTAATGTTGGAAGTTTGTTGTCGCTGGTTAGTTAGCTTCAACTCGCTCGGACGGAGTTTCAATAAACTTTGGCTATATACGATATCCTTTAGGATTGCTTTTTTTATGTGTGTATATGTTTTTAGAAATAATATATATTTTTAGGAAATATCCACTGCGTTCTAATTGTTATACGTTTTATAAAACAATGTTTATTGTTAATGTGGAGTTACCACTTTAAAATAAAAATATATATATTTTTTTGTTTTACTATATTTAATTGTTTTTTTAGTCTCACCAGTCCACTACTGGTGGCAGCAGCAGGGGCACTAAGTGTGACTGTGAAACCGACTGGTTGTGGGTTCGATCCCCACTTGAGGAGATGAAATATTTATTTAAATTTATATTTTCATTTCTTCGCTCTGGTGTCGAGGCAAAAGCGCGGCGTTGAGTTTTGTAACTCAACACGCAATGCCTCCAGAATTCGGCAGAGAGTGGAGAACGGAGTGTCACATTCCTCACGGGTTTCCTCTACCTACCCTGCTGGGTGCGGGATACAGAGTGAAGCTGATTTTTTAAGTTATTTTTTTGTAGTTACTATGCCTTAAAAATAGTAAAATCAATAAAATTAATACCCATTTTTTTCTATTAAGGTCATGTTGTGATGTTTTTTTTTTCAAAGAAAGTCGTAGCGCAATGTACAGTTACTGACTCCATACGCGATGGTTGAAGTGATCGCGTATATTATATTCTCTCGGGGACGTGATTACAAAACGCGGCTTACCACTGCTATAATTACATGGAATAGGACAGTAAAATTATCAAACATATTAATATAAATTCACATTATACATGGATTTGAACCAGCGCCTTGTTAATGCTGTCCAAGTGCTATATGCAATTAAGATTAGAATACTAACACATATTACATACGGGTATGTTACACTTGGAAGCTACAGTACTATTAGCTTATTAGTTCTACATACATACTCGCATGTGCAGTCAACGAACTGGCTTAAGTTGTTGAGTAATCAATGTTTATTGCTGCGAGAAATAGATAAAAAAGATTAAAAGGAAGTCGGAAAATTGACTACACATACAGTAGTATGTGACTGACTTGATTAAACGGCGAAGTAGTACAATTTCTACTCGACGTTAAATAATATTCACAAAGTTGCTTAAATTAGAACTTTGTAGTATAAAATTAAATTAATTTCAGTTTTTTTTAAGAATGTTATACAAGACATAGAAAGAAAATGGCTATGTTCTAGAATTTTTAAGAAAAAAAAAACTATGTTCTTATACAACAAAAAATCAACAACCCACGATCTATAGGCGTCGTCATTCAAAAAATCCTTTATAACATGCAAAGTATTTTCACTTTCACTTGAAATTAAATTCCATTTGACATTCCTGAAATTCCAAGTTATTGATCACTTGAACCCTTGCTTTGGAAAAATGGCCGGCGGTTGTTACGCGCATCGATCTTGCTAATATTGTGAATAGGAAAGTAAATTTCTTTTGATGTTTTAGAGCTAACACCTTTATTGATTGAAACTTATATGTTATAATATAATGTGAGAATGGAAGTCCTTCTTTCATGCGTTCTTTCATTTTTGTATATTTTTTTATTCATGAATTATCAGCCTTTGTTTAGATGCTACTTGGGTCGCGTCGTGATAATGATTGACGACAGAGTGGCTAAACAGATTTTTGAAGCAAAAGTGAGAGATAAAAGAGACAGATGGGATCTTGGTTGACTTTTGAGAACACTCTGTAGATGATATTGCAGAAACGTGACGTAAAAATTACGAGGACTCTTCGGTGGACATGTATGTGCAGGTTGATGACAGTGGACGAGGCGAAAGAGGTAGGCCGAGCGTTTGGCGCTCCGTTCTCTCCGGCCGTCAACCGTGAAGCTGAAAATTCATTCCGTGGTTGTTATTGAATGTTATTTGACTTTTAAATCTATTATTGAAATTCATCTTAATAAACTTCTTTTTAATATACTCTTCAATATAATTATTTTTCTACAATCTGTTTTATAACTTTACTATATTTGTTAAACATACATAAAATCTGCTTTATGTCCAGTTTTAAAACACATTTAAAATCTTCAAATTGAATTACTATAAACAATACGCTGGCAGCAGCTGCGTCGCGTCGCTCTCCTTCCGTTTTTCTACTGAAAATTAATTTGGAACTTCAGTCAAGCTTATAAAGTCCATCTGTCAAAAGATAAACGTAATTTGTAACTTAACGAGGGCATTAAATAATTTGACTTTTTAAAAATCTTTCTGACTTTGATTTTCTGATTATCACTCGAAGGTTTGAATTATTTTTATTTCCTCTGTAAACAAAGACAAAACGTGACTTTTAGTTACGCCGCTTAATCTCTCAAAAATTGGGCAGGAAGTAGGAAACAAAGTGTATTACAACACTAGGGTCGTTGCTTATACTGCTTTATTCGAAATATAGTTAAGAGCTGAAAAAAAAGCTGTTTTAGCTTTTATAATCTATCAAATTTAAATATTTATACTTAAAGCAATATTATAGAATACTTTTGTAGTAAAAAATGTCAAAGGAACAACACCACTCATTTTTTGCGTTAGTCAAAGTAAAAGAAAACTATTGGAACATAATTTATAAAGTTTTAAGACTTTTCATAATTAGCTAAATTATTATTTTTAACTTTAGTATTAAATATTACGTTAAAAATCCTTCAAAACGAAATAGAATTTATTCAAGCGTATATTCACACTTATACATTACTTCGAATCAACACTATTTAACAAAATTTCTCATATATTTTCAACAAAAACACGTCCAATAGTAACAAAACAAACATCCCAGTCCTCAAAGACAGTGGTAGTGTCTCTACGTGAAACGCAGTACAATGTACCGGCGACACGCGACCTGCATCCGGCGTCTGTCAGACGTCTTGTATTGAAGAAATTACAAGAATATGTCTTGTAACTTTACTATATATGTTATAGTTTTATTTTTATTTTTCGTAATAGTTGAAAAATATATTTAAAATAGCAAGTTCTCAACAAGACAAAGCATGGTGTTTTGCCGCTCCACACGCAATATCTCGATTATTGAATGAAGAACAGAGAGTCTTGGCAATAGGTTCTCTGTGTAGAGCCAAAAAAATGTTACAAGGGCCTGGAAGAGCTCACTCCCACTTGGAAAACTTAGACGAAGACACATTATGTAGACGAATAATACTTATTTTAATTCTTCAAAACCGCGTACGTTGGTCATATGCAGTGAGTGCAAATGTTGATAACGAAAATATAGAGGAAATCCAATCGACTACTGCCCTGAATTGGGTACCATACTGCCCCTACTCCCGGGCACGATGGAATTTTCGTAAGAGTTTCGCAATATTAAAATTTAAAATATTATTTGACTTTTTATTTACAAATAAATATGTATTATGTTTATGTATTAGGATTTAATATGATATGTAAGTTTATTTACACCACCCACTCTATTTTATCACAAATCTCCTAACCCAAAGGTTGTCTAGTAGAAATCGCTGATTAGGGATAAGGCCGCCGTTTGTGTATCAATTGTCTAATCTTTGTTGTTTTTTTTTATACCTTTTATGTCTCTAATTGTGCACAATAAAGTGTAAATAAATAAATAAATAAATAAATTCATTGTCGCATGTGAATTTAACAAGTAACCAAAGAGTTGTGAAAAAATGTAATTAATAAATATATTTGTTATTATTTTATTGCTCCATTATCATCCCCGTCATGCCCTCACTCGTGTTATAGTATGTATATATATAATATGTATGTATATATATATATATATATTAACTTTAGACACATGACTGCATGTGATCGACAATACTTAAGTTATTTTCATTTTCCTACTTGGATATTACGAAGTGTCGCATTGAGTTTCAATAATCAATACAAAACGTCCCAAATCCGGCAGAAAAATCGGATATGGAGTTTTAACACCAGTTTCTTTCTCTTAGGCTACTCATCAGAATAGGCTACAATTTATGATTTTTTTTGGCGTTTAGTCGTTACTTTCTAAATAAAGTTTAATAAGTATAAAAATAAAAACATTATCAAATTAAGGTCACATTAAGCTTTTCTGTACCTTTTTCAACGGCAAAGTTAAAAATGAGCACTTTTTTGCGACCCTTTTTCCCTCTCAGTAACATAACCTTCTGTCAAGTAATTGACACGGACGCTCGACAGTTAATACATTAAATACTACATTTAGGCTCCATTTAAATCGTTAAGTAACTTTTTATTTTTGAACTTCCATTTTAATTAATAGTTAAAAGTATTAAATAAATAATAATAACAATAAAAATATTTGCGTAACATAAACCACCTTCATATAAAATTTTAAAACCAATAAATAAATAAATAAAGGCAAATCGTGGCACAGGAGTACAAGTGTATAAATGTGAAGTGTGAATTCGATCCCCACTCGAGGTGATGCAATATTTATTTAAATTGATATTTTCATTTGTTCGCTCCGGTGTCAAGGCAAAGCGCGGCGTTGAGTTCCGCCACTCAACACACAATGCGTTCAGTATTCAACGGAAAAGGGAGAACGAAGTGTCTTAACACTAGGTTCCCTCTGCTTACCCTGCTATATGCATACAGCAGCATCAAGTCAAGCTACCGAATAATTTATGTAATCTAATATATTTTTTGTTCTTTTAATATTTAAAATTAAATGTAAAAATACCACAAAAAGAATAATTAGGTTGCATTATATAAACAGTAAATAAGCCCCGGTATAATAGTTTAGACTTTAGATAAAACTATATAAACAACAAAGGGCAGTTAATTCTTTGTATAAACACGTCACAAGCCACACTAAGCTGCAGACCAGAGCGCACTCGCTGTTCTAAAACTGGCTTAGCGTTAGTTTGTTAATAATGCTGACGAATCTTTATGAAAAAATTAAAATACATATACATTTTATTGATAACAATATTTTTTTTTTAGGCTATAAACTAGGCCGTTGTGACACAGCGTCTGACTATAGGCGTGACAATTGCCGGTTTGATTCACGCTCAACGCTTAATGAATACACGCAACATATAATCGCTGTAGGAAAAAGAGAAAGCGCAGAAGAGCGAAATGATTCAAATATTGGGCGACAACTGATAACGGAGTGGGCACGGACTAAGTCACACCATAGTTTTTGGGACAACGATAAACGGTGGATGTAGCTTCAATCTCCAATCGGGGAAATAAATTAATTTCGTTTTCCTGCTCTCCTGATCTTCAAACTTCATAATGATAAAGAGAATCTAATAGATATGACACTCCGTTCTTGACATTTCAAAATTTAAAAATAAATGTAAAAGCACATAATATATAAAAGCTAATGATAAATTATTACTAAATTTTGGTAATAACATACACGAGCAGTTCCGATGTAGGCTAATTGATTGATGAGTTTAGGTCTGAACTAATTTATGTACTTTATAACAAAATGAGGACGTGACAAGCAATATAGAGGATATATAAAGGTAACTTTGGATAAAGATATGAAACATAATATTTTAACCACTACAATTTGTACTTGCAAGTAACTACACAAAAAAAACCTCGACGCCAGTCGTGGCGCAGGAGCATAAACGTGTGATTGTAAGCGCGAAAGGTTGTGGGTTTGATTTTCAATCGATAAAATGGTGGTTTCTGGTGTTCGAGGCTAAGCGCGTTGTTAAGTTCCTCCTCTTCAAAACACACTATACCTTAAGAATTCGGCCGGAAGTTGGGAATAGAGTGTCTTAGGCTACAAAGCTCCCTCTGCCTGCTATTATCCTGCAACATAAAAAAGTACTAATTAAAAAGTAACTATCTCTCTTCTATATCAAGAATTGATTTCCTGTATCTTGCAGTATCTGTGTTACAATATGAAATTGATGTTCCATGTAACATAATGCCACCGTAGCGGAGTGGCAGTGACAAAGGTGAACTTAATAACTTAAATTTAATTTCTCGAAGCAAAATAACGTAATCTAAATGTACATGAAAAAAATCCAAGAAAAACACGAAAAGGTTAGAATCAGTAACTATTTACATATAAGGTTGCTTTGAGCCATCGATTTAAAAATCACGAGTCCCAGAATGGTTGTGTTTGAATATTCATATAATGTAGTGTACTAGTGTCCCGACTCCCGAGGGGTCCCCGTCGTCACCGAAAAGCTTACACGTTACTGAACATAGCTGAAACTATTGCTGCTATTTTTTTTGTATATAAACAAATGTTTCACTTTTATAAATATCTTTAAAAATATGTATGTATTCAGTTTTTTTTTTTAATTTTTACAATTAAAAAATACGGAGATATTGACATTGCTTATTTGGTGAAAGTTTTGCATTGCCAGTACATTTGGAAAGATTGTTTAGAATTTTTTTGAGTCTTTTGTAATATTGAAATATTTAATATTTTAATTTTCTCGCTCCGGTAACGAGACAAAGTACAGCGTCGAGTTCCACCACTCAACACGCAATATCTCCAGATTCAGTGGAAAGTGTAGGAAGTGTCCGATTCTGCTATGTGCGGAGCACAGCGTGAACCAAAAAAAAATTCTTTAAGGATTTGAGAGTAACCGTAGTGGCGCAGTGGCATCTGACTGTAATCATGAGTTGGTTCACTTTGTGGGTTCGATTCCCACTTGGAGCAAAAAAAATATTTTCACCTCTTCGTTTTAGTAAAAAGATAAACAGCGGCATTGGATTTCAACATTTTATCAGTAACTGAGGGATAGAGGGTCTAAAAATTAGATTCCAGAGAAAACTTAATTTGAAGACACGTAAAATATTTTATATATCTTTTGATTATAAGAGCACTTTGTTACGTCCGTCCGTATGTCTATTTGTCTATCTGTCAAGAGCATTTATCCCAGGAATGCAGGTATTGATTTGAAATTCAAACCTTATATGACCAGGTCAAGCCCCTAATTTCTTAATTAATCGTATTTATATCGCAAAAAAAACACGTAAAATCAAACTTTGACCTAGAATAAAATTTTTGCCAAGATATAGGATCGGGAATGTTCTCGATCCACATCGATCCTAATTAATTACAATAGTATCCTTACCGATTTTCAATTTTTCAGCTTTCTAGCATTTACTGTTGCTGAACATACTACCACCAACATTGCTGCTGCAAATTATATTAGTGATATAATTTTCTGTATGCAGAATCTTGCGGAATTTAAAATTTCCAGTCCTGCAAAACATGAAATTCTAGCTGCGGAATTGGAAGCCCTACTTTCTACATATAAATGGGCTTAAACAACTTGACCATATAACATAATAACATACTAAATTGCTTTTTAAGTACACGCCAGCATCGATAAAGAGGCTTATCGTCGATTCGCGAGTCTAGCTGTAATCCCGGCACGCGCGGCGTTGGATTATGCATATCAGGGAGCTACGTGACAAATGGCGGGTACCAGGGAATCAGATATTTGCTTTAGAAAAATACTATATGAGTATTTTAATTTATATATGTTGTTCTAAGAAACGGAAGTATTAAATATAATAATAAAATAACTCTCTGCAAAGTGTCTCTTTTACAAACAACTGTTCTGCTCCAATGAAACCCTAACTGTCAACTAATAATTTTAAAACAACTTTAGCGAACGAGTGACTTAACGTTAGGTTCCCCCTACCTAACTTGCCATGCGAGAAAAATCACGAAGATAACTATACAAATATTGAAGACATCGTAATGTTGATATACTTTAAGTAAATAGACATAATTATATACCATATTCAAAACTAACGTCTGCTTAGTCCCATTGACTATAAAGAAAGTCAGAAGGTCCCACAGTAAGTATATAAATAATGATTTTATATTAGTTGAGGCCAGTCATGGCGCAGCAGCATGAAGGTGTTTGGTGTCGAGGCTAAGCGCGGCCTTGAGTTCTGCCACTCAACACGCAATGCCTCCAGAATTCGGCAGAAAGTGGAGAACGGAATGTCTTAACACTAGGTTCCCACTGCCTATCCTTCTGTGTGCGGGATATCGCGTGAAGCTGATTTATTTATTAGTTATAACATATTAAAGATAATTTAGATTTACTATATTATATAACACGATGCTTCAATCAAAAAACAAAGATCAATATATAATGTTTTTAAATATTGATGTAAGAAATAACAGCTAGTATACATATTGGGATTTCAGGTTTGCATACACACTGTTACAAGGATAGACTAACCGTAGCAAAGCTACGAGCTACACGGCTACGAATAGTTTACGTAGCAGAACTATGTCGACTGTAGGTGTTACGATGCACTCTCTAACTTGGAGATCAGTTTATAATGAGATTAGAATTTTGACGTAGATAAGAAGCAAAGTCGAGATTTTAATATTTGTTACTATTTTCCAATATTATTGCTAAAAAAGATCATTTGGTAAGAAATAATGATTCTTATTTTATTGAACATTTATAAGATTCCGACATATTAATTCTCGACAATAAGGATACAAAAATGTTATAAAATAATTATAAAAATATTTATGGTGTTAGATATGGAAGAAAGAGATGAAGAAAGGACAGAATGCAAGATCAGTGTAAATGGCAAGATATAAGAACAAGTGAATGAAGTGATATTATTTGGGAAGTGTGTTCAGTAGAAATGCAAGACACGAGATGGATACGGAAAGACGTATCGCTGCCGATAACGATGTTAGTGGAGCCTTTGCTGCATTGATGAAATGGCGAAACGTCAGCACAGCTGCGCGTTTGGCCGTACCCAATGCAGTATCGACGCTGCTATACCGCAGCGATACGAGGGTATTACAGAAGAAGAATGAAAGAAAGAAGAATGCCGTATAATGTCCATAGAATATGTGGACTCAGCTTGGCTGGCTGATTGAATCCGCAATAAAAAGAACCACAGAATGGCAAGTACTAGCGAGGATGTCATGGTGAGAATAAAGAAGAACGTCCTCCGCTGGTTTGGGCACGTCGAACGTCAGTGAAGAAAGATAATGGCAATAAAGATTTATCATGGAAAAGTAAAATAAAAGAATATAGTAAGTGGTAAGAGAACTAAGGGAAGACCTCAGCTGATGTTCGAAAACACAGTATCAAATATACTGGTCACGTAAAGCATGAGGACCACCCGGACGGCAAGTAAGAAAAGGTTCATGACAGTGGCCGAGACGACGAGGTATGTAGAGACCATAGCGTTTGGCGATCCGTTGTCTCAGACCACTCCGTGAAATTAAATTAAGTGAAAGTGAAGATAGTGGCAAGATGACTTGTCTTTATAACATAATGCAGCATCTGAACAAAATTCCGCATAAAAAATCTTATAAATTTTAATATATTACTACCTTTAATTTTCAAATAGGATGAGATGATGGTTGAAAGGAAATTAGAATTTGCTTATCTACATGAAATATTGAAAGAATCATACTAACTTAACATTTGTAGAATTTCATCACATACATAAAAAAAAAGATTAATCGACCCGGTAGAAATAAATATTATAGGTATATCTACATTCTATTCATATGCGACTATAAACGCAACAGTTATGAGTTCGATTCCCACTCGGGGAAATTAAATACGTTATATTTCGTTTCTTCGCTCTGGTAACGTAGTACAGCGCGGCGTTGAGTTTCCCCACTGAACACACAATGCTTCGAGAATTCGGCGGAAAGTGGTGAACGGAGGTGTGTTAATGGTATCGGAGTGTCTTAACACTGGATCTAAGTTTTCAGGTCCCCTCTGCCTACCTTTCTAGTCGTGAAATACAACATGAATCTCAAAAAGAATAACAAAGAGTACTTACACCATAAACGGGTGACACCGCAAATAGATAGTCATAGGTCATGTAGAGAGAAAAATAGATTCTCAAGATAAAAATCTGAAAATGTAAAAACAGTAATAAAACTTCCATATTAACTACTAACGACACATTCACGGCTTCGCCCGCTTAAGCTACTGAATTATTTATTTAATACTCCGTGTATTACGTTCCTGTTTTAATATGTAATATTTGTAAATGTGAAAATATTAAAACGTCAGGGTTGCATTTTCGTAATTCCCATAAAGATTTTTAATTGTTTTGAAAAAAAAGTGGACAAACGCGAGTTGGGCTCGCTCACCGAGGGTTCCATACAAAAATTAGAAATATTGCCTCTCTTGAACTAGCAGCTTTAATATCAAATTTTGCCGTCTTTTAATGCTCTATTAGTCTTTAGAATTTTTCCTGAACCAGTTCTAATGTAGATGCTAATCTTGTTGTAGATGTAATTCTAGGTCAACCGGAAGTACCCTATTAATTTTGATTCCCTTATCAATACTTACGGTGTCTGTATATGCAAGATATATTAAAAAATATATATATTACGGCCAAGTAACAGTGTCGTAAAATATATGTAGGTACTTAAGTTAGTTATATACTATTCAATGCATTCATATAACATTAACGAAAGTTCTAGGTTCAAATACCATAAAGACAAAAAAAAATCATTCTTTTTGTGGTAATAAACATAACATTATTTAGTCTTATAATGTTAATAAATATTATAAAAATACTTTTTTAAGAAAACATATAAAAAATTTAATCCTCTTGTACGATTTTCAATTAATGCGGGTTCAAAATCCGCTCCATCCAAACTTTGATACATTTTCTAAAAAACTGGAAAGTTATCCTAAAAAAGAGATAGGTCATTCATATTTAAGACAATATCTCTTCATCTAGTTCCTATTCAAGAGTTAAGTTATATCGGAAAGTGACACGTCATCAACTCACAATCACAATTTATTTTTCAAATACACTTATTTTTATTGTACTGTTCTGTTTTGTTCTTTTTATTTTGGCGTTCCAAGCGTGCTAGTTGAGAACAAAATCACTTCGCCAATGTCACGTTGAATGGAGTTTTTATTATAGTCATCGCTATTTGAGCTAATCCTGACAAATATCCACTTTATTATTATTATTTTTGAAACCAATGTTGCTTATTTATATTCTGCTTGCTTATTTATAGTCTGCTTATTTTATTATTCTCATATTCGAACTACTGCTGGATCAAAATACATTCTTTTCATTCATTTATGAACCGTTTGTAATAAAACAAATTCTACATGTTAACGGAAAGTTGCCAGAATCTAATAATGAAAACCACATTTATTATTAGCATCAGCAAACGCCAAACAGAGACAAACAGACAAGCAGAAAAAAAAAATCATTGTTTTCCATTCCACTACATAATTAAGGTCTCCAAAAACATTTTTTCTTCTATATCTTTCATTTACAGACACCGGTTCGTTACAAGTTTGATATCAGTATACTCGTAGATAGATACTTTACTAAAAATTAAACAATAGTAGAAACTCGGCCGAAATTCATCTAAAAGTAAATATTTACTCGAGTCCCAAATAAGAAACAAATTCAATTATGTAGCCGACAAGTGTATTGTTGTGAATGGACGTAGTTAGTGTTTGTTTCAAGCGCTAGTGATTTCCTCGAGTCTTATAGCCTTAATAAGTTTATGGAAATAAATCTTATTTAATCTTAGCATAAGATCGTTTTATGAAGATAGATTCTATTTTGCGGATATAAGTTATTTAATAACCATAGAGTTTATTATTAATCATATTTGGAAATTTTTCAAATTGAATTATTGATCCGCAAAAATTCACGGTTTCACGCTTTGCCACTTTACATGAATTCGAGTGTTTTGTATGTAGTAATAGGGTAAGACATTACATGAATTCGAGGGCCCTCAAAGCCATAGTTAGTCTACAAGAGCAGGGAAATAAAAATCAATTCGAATCGAACTATCTATCGAGTCTACAGTCAGAACTTTCTCATTTTACCTCAATATAACGAATCTATTAGACAAAAGTACTTAAAGGTTAATAAAGGTCTTGAGACGTTCTTGTCTCTCAGTAAATGTAGTGCAATTCGATGTCGGTGGTGAGATTTAGCTGGAGGGCGCTAGGTTTGTGTTTAGTGACAAACACTGTTTTGTAATAAGCCCTAGCTAGATGTATTACGAACATCAAATAATGTTTTCATTTTAAATTAAAAAATATATATTATATTTTTTCATCTTCTATATTAATATTTTTATTTTGCTCTTGTAACGAAACAGAAAGCGGTGTTGAGTTCCGCCATAGCCGCCGCGTTACAAAAACAATACAGTAAACGCGTAATAAAACCAAAAAGGATTCGAAATAAAACGTGTATGACGTATGCATATGCAGTGAAACCCTTCCAATGTGAAGCGTAAAAATATTTTGATCATATTATAATGTATTTATTATTATTTGTGTAATGTTATAATAGATATATATACTTTATATTTGATGAACAGTAAAAAGGTATGATATAATTTTTAATAGTTTTGATAAATTAAGTAGTTTCGTAAAAAAGATAAATTAAAAAGTGAATATTAATCTTAAAAGTTTTTATAAAAACTCCCATATTAATTACTCTGAAGACAAAAATGAAATGCAATATTCAGTTCTGAAACTGTCTTCAATAATTAAATATGAAAGTGTAAATCCATTATGTAATTAAAAATAATATTCATATTTCAACTTTTTATAAAAACAGATATTTTTAACATTTTTAAAATGGTGTTTTACACTTGTGATCCTCCTGGACGGTTTCTGAGAGGCTCGGATTCAAAGCTTGGAGATTTTCTAAAGATAGTATAAAAATATAATTATATATTTTACTTCATAGTACTTTCGGAATTCTTATCGGAAATCTCACGATACATATTTTCTAACTAGATGGGTACATTTGCAAACATAAATAATTGTGATTTATATAAATTATTTCAAGATAAATTATCTTATTAACTATCTATTTCATTTTTATAAAATAAAAGAGTTTCACGCATTTTCCCGCATAACAGGATTAGGAGAGATAACCTTGAGACACTACGTTCTCTCAAAGTTCCACCCAGTTAAGGGACAATGCGTATCGAGTGGTGGATCTGTACACTGCGCTTCCAGACACATTTTCCATAGCGCAGGATACTATTCCACTGCGCCTCACGATGGCCTCAATTAATTAATATTTAAATATTCGACACAATACATCATATCGAGATCCATACAAAATAAAACATCCTCCAATCCATTCCGTAAACAATTTATGAAATAATTACTAAGCTAAAGTAGTGCGACAAAACTGTAAGAGCTAAAATAGACTGTAGTTAGTTACTCGTATCGTATCGCGCCACGTGCCTTGACAGCCCTATTACGGGTACAGACGAGATTAATTTTCCAAAGTATAATTAAAACTGAATTGCTCCCTAATTGCCTGGCTGTTGTTGCGAGGTTTAAGTACACTAGTTTTGATACTTAAAAAGCCACACGTGTTTATCTTTCTTGGTTTACTAATTTGTTATATTTTTTTATTTTCAATTTAAAATAACAAATGGTAATGGTTAAGTCTATATAGATATATAATAAAGGCACCAAAAGAGTTATTGAATGTCTTTAATGTTATTAAGTTGTATAATTTTAGAGCGCTCAGATTTTAGGGGATCAATTTAAATGCAGAAAAAATTGTGTAATAAGTATCAATATCTGTAGTGAGTCGAAATGCTTTAACAATATGTGTGTGTGTTTATTTATCTTTTCCATAAGTAAGAGCACGTCGTTTTGTTCATAGTTTTTCTTGTAAATAAATAAATAAATAAATAAATAAACCATTTTATTTTTTGTTGAGTGGGAGGAATTTTATACGAGATAAACTATTTAGCATTTCATGATTTCACCGTACAGGTCCCCATCGCGTTGATGAAGAGGTCAGAACAGTACCTGAGACTTATGAAATAATACAATAAAATTGAGATTAACCATCTTTAGTTTTCAATGACAATTTATTACGATCTAAAAATTTGTAGCTAAGTGTTTGAAGACAAATTTAATTAAAATTAAAATATCATTATTTATTTTAATTTCTCATTGGTAACAAGAGACAACAAGTTTTTTTATCGAACACGCAACGTAAAAAATTAGGCGGAAAGTGGGGAACAGAGTATTTTAACGCTAGCTTCCCTCGGCCTAGATTTTCATATACGAAAAAAAACGTAAAAAAAGGATAATTCAACAGAACAACATGCACAGAAAATACTCTAGGATATACCATTTCGCACATATATTTGTTCCTATGCAATGCATACATATGCTCGTGTCCTTTGACGTCAGCCATACGAAATTCCTTTAATAACTTTGGCACAAAATTTACGTGTCGCAAAAGGACATTCAGTGGAATATTTTGAGCTACATATATAATGTGGAGTGAAAAGCTTAGAGATTTAAAATGTAAATTTTTAAACGTAGTACGTAGTATTGTACCGCGCGCGCTTTGGGTCGAGCTTTGTCTCCGAATTTCTCTAGCGTTAAATTATTACTCGCAAAAAGAAGTTATAATATTATGTGTATTGTTATATTTTTTTTATCCAAAGTTTTTTTTTTGGAGAATATATTTATTTTACTGTATTGAAAATATGAAATGATAAATGCTATGTTATTTATTATATAACTATTTTTATAGCGGACGAAAGTGATGAGAATTAGGATAGAGATGAACAAGATTTAGTGTTTATCTATATATATCTCTCGTATATAACTTCATCGAATAGAACCTAGTGCAAAGTCACTCTTCTTTCCAAATGGGGATCATACACACATCATGCAGTGATGACTTTACTTCAAAATAAACATTATTATTATCCTTAACTTCACAGGGAACCTAATATACAGTCTCCTAATAATAATACAGACTCCCTCCGAGTGGAAGTCGCACCCACCACCATATACAGTCGGCCTCAGTGATTATTTTTCATAAAAATATACTGACCAGTATTTTATAAATTTGCAAAAATAAAAAGAAATAATCTATCGAGAATTCTACTTACGTTAAATAGCTTTAGATAGTATCTCAGCTTACATTATGACGTAGACCCTTGTATATACCAGCGTTCAGAACCCACCCCTTTTGCAACAAATTTTCTTTTCGTACCCAAGTTGTATAAAATGATAATGGAACAGAGCAAACCCTTATTTCGCATTTAAATTTGTAACATTGTATTGTAGTCGCTGCCTCAGAAGTCCACTTGAATCGCAACTTATTTGTTGCTCTAAAATGTTGCCAAATAAAACGTGAGCTTTGGCTTTTGTAACTGCCCCTTTGAATTCGTTTATTTATTTCAATGAATTGTTTAGAAATTTTTCGTGAAGTTCTAAGCTTATGGTCAGCGTTTTGTCTGTTTTGTATAAATATTTTATACCTGTATCAAATTTCATTAAAATCTATTTAGTGGCATAGGCATGAAATCGTTACAAACATACAGAGAGATAGTGCTCTATCTATATTATATATTTGTAATTTTGGTAACATTAGCAGTAGTAGCAGAAGGCAGTTTTACTTGCGACGGTGCGTATTGTGACGAGGTTCCTCTCTTTGAAGCCCTAGCGACCGATGACTTGGACTCTTGTCCCACCGTCAGAACATTTTTTTTTTATATTTTTTTAATAATTTATATTTATAAAAGTAAAATTTATATTTAAAATAAAAGTATATATAGTTTATTATGAAAGAGGTCAGTCGTGGAACAATGGCACAAGTATAGGACTGTAAACGCGACTGGTTGTGATTTCCAACATTTAATATTTTCATTATCTCTCTCTAGTCGAACAAAGCGCTGTTTTAAATACCCCCATTTAACATATAATGCGAGAGTTTAGAATTCGGCGGGAAGTAAATTCCCAGGTCGCAAAGCGAAAAATATATATGACAGATAGTAACACGCAACAAAGGAGTATATAAAAGCAAACTTCTAAAGATAAAAATGTTAAAGTGAAGAAGAAAACATTATATTCTAATAATAAATACCAAAATTTACCAAAAGCAAACGTACAATACATTTAAGACGACCCCACAGAAAGCCCGGGGAAATCCCGATAAAGTCTATCCTCGAGTGCCTTCCCTGTGATAACGACGCTTGAATTATTTGTTACATACTTATTTTTATTCTTCTTTATCTCCGACTATATAACGACGCTTGTGGGTTTTTTTTATGAGCTTCACGCTGTAGGCTTGAGGCCAATCGTGGCGCAGGGATACAAAGTGTGACTGTAAACGTCAATTGTGGGTTCAATCCCCACTCGAGGAAATGAAATATTTATTTAAAATACTTATTTAGAAAACGTATAAAAATTTGAACGCAGCGGGACTCGAACCCGCGCCTCCTGGAAACCGACCAGGCGCTCTGACCACTAAGCCATGCGTTCTTGCCAAGCTACGTCGAAATTTTTATACGCTTGTTACAATTTATTTATGTTGTTAGCTTCTCTGTAGGGAGATTTTTACAAATTTCCGCTACCCAAAGATAATTACTGAGAATTATCGTTTGGCAAGAGAGAAACTATTTTTAAAATATTTTTAAACATTTTTTAAAGTGTTATTCCACACTTAGGAAAGAAAAATTATATTTATTTAAAATTATTATTTATTTCTTCACTTCATTTCTGGTGTCGAGGCAAAACAGGGCGTTAAGTTCCGCCACTCAACCAGTAATGCCTCTAGAATTCGGCGGAAAGTGGGGAACAGAGTGTCTTAACACTAGGTTCAATCTGCCTACCCTGCTGTGTACTGGATACAGCATGAAGCTTAAAAAAATATTGTTATATTCGTGTTCACAATACACATAATTTTATATTATATGAATAATATTATTAACAATTTTGGTTATCTTAAAAAACTATCCTAAAACCAATAATCCCCTAAACATAACTAAAAACTAACGACATACGTAGACGTAGATAACGTAGGTTACTTGCTACCCAATTATTTGTGTTTTAAGTAAGTCTGTGTGCTATTTCAAAATAATCTTGTTTTCCAAGTGCATATAGTTATTTGTACGATATCAAAATACAAACAAACAACAGATCAAACGATTTTTATGGGACTATCACTGGAAGAAAAAAGAAGTTGTGGAGCAACATATAGAGATTTTTTTATCCCGGAATTCTCGCGGGATTGAAGTTTATGAAGAAAAATCATATTTTTCATGCGCGCGTACCTACCTAGATACATATGAAATAAATTTAAAAAATACGACATTCTTGCGAGCAAAGTCAAATAAAACCACAGGCGATTTAAAAAACGATTTACCAAGTATAGAAGTATAAATAGCTATACTAAAATAATGAATAAAAAAATAAATTAAATTAAATCAGCTCCACGCAGTATCCCGCACATAGCAGGGTAGATAAAGGGAACACAATGATAAAACACTCGTCCCCCACTTCCACCGAATTTTGGAGGTATTGCTTGTTGAGTGGCGCCACCACAACCAATCGCGTTTACAGTAGCACTTTGTGCCCCCGCGCCACAACTGGCCTAAGTAATGAATCAATTTCAAATAAATCTTTGTATATTTCAAGCCATTGAAGCCATGCTGTTTCTGCTTGCTTTTTGTTATCGCTTGCAAATAACAGGGAAGGGAAAGAGAACCTATTCTTAAACTACTCCGCTTTCCACTTTCTTTCCTTTTACAGAACATTATGTATTCTTAAAGGCTGGTGTCGATGGGTTCCGTACCATCTATAAAAACGGCAAAAAAAACACGTTTGTTGTATGGACCTCCTAAAATATATATTTTATTCTTTTTTTAGAATATGTTGACTATCACGGTTCATGAGATATAGCCTGGTGACAGACGGACAGACATACAGACAATGAAGTTTTAGTTATAGGGTCCCGTTTGATTCTTTGTTTATGGAGCCCTAATATGAATAATTTTTGTGAGTAGAGATCGAACCCACAACTAGCATGGGTACAGACGGACCCAGTCCCATTGTGCCATGCCTGCATCATGTTTCTAAAGCAACAATACATAAACTAGGTTTAATATAAGCAGTTAATTTATAAGTAACAATAAACATAAAGTTAATCTTCTTGTGGGTTTCTTTACAGTACCTACTGCTACTCGCTTTTATTCTAGAAAAAGTCTGCACGATATTTATTACAATAATACGCTTTTCTGGCTTCTAATGAATTTGCCGTCTTAGTGCAAGTAGCCTAGTAGTAGATGATTTTTAAATGTACCTATATATGTAACGGTTTTTTATTTAAATATACCTTCGATATTACAAGGCGGGTATAATAATCGTTTGATTGAGTTTGATTTTCACTAAATTAAAGACTTTTAATTTAAGACGAATGAATTTAATTTCCTCGCTTTGATAGCAAGACAAAGTGCCTAATATCTCGAAAAGTGAAGGGTATGAGGAACGGAGTGTCTTATCTACCTAGGAAACCTACTGTAGGTTTCCTCTGCCTACCTTAACATATTTGGGATACTGCGTAAAGCTATGGCATAATAAAAGGGTTAGTCATGTAGATAGGTAGGTGGTAACAAAGCTAAGCAACTGTAGGAATGTCTAATGAAGGACGTGGACTCAGCGTCGGAATTCAATTTACGTCCACTTGACTTTAATTAAAGAGAATTTTATATAATTGGCTTCGGAACGTTACGTGGAATGTTGTAACGTTTGAATTTGATAAACTACTATAGGTAAATATTTGTCTTACCCACAACCAGTCCCGGTTACAGTCACACTTTGTGCCCCTGCGCCAAGATTGACCTCTGGCCATTAAAACACAACTGAATTTCTAACCATTTATTTCAAATATTTTTTGTTAAAGTGACAACGTGTTTGCTACGACGTGTTTTTCGAAATACATATGATTATTTACACGATAACAAAGCACAAGCAAACCATTTAGTTCTTTTCTTTGTTTTTCTGCTAGTCTGGGCTATTCTCCGGAACTAGTAAACTGAACTTCATGACACTTTCGAGTTTTATTTCGCGTGTACCTGGACAGATATGAAATAAGTAAACATTTATCTAAATTTATACGATAATTTTCACGAGCAAAAATTAAATAAAATTCCAAATTTTGTTAAGTATTTTTCCTAAAATACTTAAATAATATTCAATTAAAAGAAAGCGGGCGAAGCCGTTGTACCGTTTTATATTCACGAAAACATCCCAATATTTTTGTACTGATAAACATGCATTCCATTTTACATGTTAATGTTTACGCAAACAAAAATATTAACAACTAGTACTATATATATAATATTATAAAAGTAAAACAAAAGCTCAGTTATTTCGAAAAAGTCAGTGTTGAAATATATGTATATATTTCAACGCTGACAATATATGTACAAGAAATGATAACTTTAATACAATAAATATACTTAATACTCTTATTAATAATATTTAATGATATTATTATTAAAACTAATAAACGAAATTTAAACTTGAAATATTTAAATAGAAATTCAATAAAGCAATAGTAATAGACAGTAATAAACGTAAATTTCAATTACAGAAATTTCACATTAGCCGACATTGTTTGAACACGCTATACGCGTCGTAGCGTCGCGCTACGATATTAGCTAAATATTAAATTGGAGCAAATTATAACGATTAATGTGCCTAATTTTGAATAAATATTAATATTTAGTATTTTGTAGAATGATTTTAACTTTAGAACTTTAGTAATGTTTTTTAATGAGGATAAAAAAATATTTGAAAAAATTACAAAAAAAAATTATGAAGCTATAGTGTGTAGTAAGAGATTCAGGGAGAAATATCGGCAGACTTTCAAGAATACAGTTCCAATGAGACTGGAAAAAGGTTTAGCAAAAAGTATGAAGTCCCTCGGATGGTATGTAAAAAGGGGCCGATGAAGGTAGATCAGGCGAAAGAAGTATTCTGATACTGTAGCGTTTGATGCTCCGTTCTCTCTGGCTACTCTTATATGGGGAAAGCATTACGCCAATACATACAAATCAACATAACAAACGTACAATGACTGTAACTATATATTATAAATCAGCTTCACGCACACAGCAGGGCAGGCAGAGGGAACCTAGTGTTAAGACACTCCGTTCCCCACTTTCTGCCGGATTCTGGAGGTATTGCGTGTTGAGAGAGAGAACTCAATACCGCAATTTGCCTCGACACCAGAGCGAGGAAATGGAAATATAAATTTAATTAAATATTTCATCTCCTTTAGTGGTGATCGAACCCATAACCAGTCGGCTTTACAGTCACACTTTGTGTCCCTGCGCTACGGATGGCATTAATTTACTGTATAACAATATATTATATTATAGGTTAAATTGTAAATTATATTTCCACCAAAAGGGAAATTGATTTGATTCCCCACTATCACGTTGATCAATAGGTAAAAAGTTACATATTAAAGGTAAAATTTCAGTCATACTTTTGAATTGAAATTTTATACTTATTACAACAAGTAGCTTCCAGAATGAGCGACACGACGATACGACGACACGACGACGCGTGCCGCTCCATAATGACTAATCTAATCCTTTCCAAGCCTACAGTTCGTTGAAGTAAGGAACGCTATTATGAATATTTATATGTGTACAATAAGCACCTTTATAGAGTGATTGTTGGAGGTTTATATGTACGCGACAGTTGTGGGTTCAATTTTCTTAGGTCAACCTTCAAATTAAAACTATTATAAAAAACTTTTAATTTATATTAAAAGTTCTTGGAAATAAAAAAAGAATAATATTATAGAGCTGAAGAGATTATTATGCGCATTCAAAAGGAATAAATATTTTTTTGTACTAATCGTTTATCTAGCAAACAACCTATTTGCTACATATATTACATCACGTTAATCAATCTGTCACAAATATAAGTCTTAATTATTTTCATTTGGCAAAGCCGCAACCAATTTTTCAATATAACAAATCACAACTGCGCACTCCTACATCTGCTTTGCCTACTCAATCTCCCTACTACCAAAAAGCAAAAAGCTACCACAACGCTTTAACATTTATCAAGATAGTTTATGTAGTTTTTATGACGTCCATTACATACATCACGTCACATGTCTAGAGGACGAGGCCGGTCACGTGCGCGTGTGTAAATCAACGGCGAATGTCGGAAGGACTTGATTAGCACTATTTATTGTTACCCTTTCTTGTCATATTTTACTAGATTTTTCAGATTGTCGTATTATGTACAGTGACAAGTTAAGACGTAGTAAGAAAGTCCTGGTGTAAGAACATAATTCCTATATCCATATTTTCAATTTTATTAAAAGTCACGTAAAATGTTATATGTAATTTTCAAAATATATTTTTTCGCGTTATGTTATAACATTCAGTGCCCAAGTGACAATGGGTCACATCGAACCAGCAATATCCTTTCTCCATCAATCATGCAAACTTTTCAACCTTATAATATTATATATATTAGAATTAAAAAGAATAAAAAATTATTGACAATTAAAAGAAAGACCTATAAAACGTCCAACAATATAATAAATATATAAAAACTTTATATTTCATCTGGTTACAGGTTGTTTTTTAAAGTAAATCCGTTTCTCTGGAAAGTGTAAATCGCAAAGCGAGTGAGTGCAATGCATCACGCGGCGCGACCGATCCTCGATAACGCTCAAAGCAGATAAACCCTCTCCATATATCCTGAAACCAAGTGATAGAGCACATATATGTAGCTTATTGCTTTTTCTTTGTGTTTAAATATTTTTAGTCGTCCTGTATAAAATGGATATTTTTTATAGGTTTTAAATTTAGTAGTAAACTAGATAGAAACTAAAAAAAAATCTGCGTAAAATATGCAACATTCAGTCCTGATAGTATTTGAATATTTTGCAATCCGTCATATCGTAATATATTTTTTACCATATACTCATAGGAAACTTAACTAATTTTATTAATTTAGGTAATAAATTTTAAAATAAAGCAAGCAGATTTTTTTTTAGTTTAACGTATCTAATGGCATAGGTAGTAAGAACCTAGTGTCGCCCCGCTCTCTTTTTCCATGCGAGTTCCAGATGAAGCCAGTCGTGGCGCAGGGGCACAAAGTGGGACTGTGAATGTGACAAGTTAAGGGTTCGATTCCCACTCGAGGAAAATGAATTGTTTAATATTTCCATTTTCTTCGCTCTGGTGTCAGGGCAAAGCGCGGCCGTTAAGAAAAAATGTGGCGTTGAGCTTTACTATTCAACTCCCATTCGGCAGAAAAATGAAGAATGTCTTAACACTGAGTTACCACTGTGTGCAGCATACAGCATGACGCTAAAAAAATCCAGACATTGGGCTTTAAGTGGCGGAACTCAACGCCACATTTTTTCTTATCGGAGATATACTGTGTCATGATATATTTATTTATGTACTACCACACAATATCTCTCCAAGCAGTTGCTGCAAATCTTATATAAGTTTAAAAGAGGCACCCTGTGTGTCCCGGAGGCGAACAATAAAACACAATTGGCATTTGTTCCACGTCGCATCGCCTCCTTCCCACTTCACACTGTTAGAGATGAACCGATTTAGATACTTTTTAATGTGAAAATGTATTTATTTTCAATTAACATATTTGCCGTATATAAATTCTTTCTGTTTAATTAAACTGCTGCTTGAGACTGCTTGGTTTCTCCAGGACTTCTAATCAGATTAAATATAAAGTTTCGTCAAACTTAAAAGTAAACACACGTAATTTGTAATTCGATCCACTAGATCTTAAAATGAGTCTGTTTATAATATTAGTATAGATAGTAAATTGTACAGAGTTCGGGTGGAAAAAATAACACATAAAGTCAATTCACCCTAGGCCCCCTGTGCCTGGATAAAACTTAAAGCCAAATAAAAATATAAAAATACTTAAACTTATTTGTGATAAATTTCTTTTATTTATTTAATAAAAAATAATTTCTATAAATTTCAGTTCAAATTGTTGAACGTTTGAGATGCAATCAAAAGTAAAACCGATGTTACTGGAGTAAATACATAAAAATTCAATTATTTTAGCTTTTGCTCCTTGCGAGCTTGAAAATGAAAAGTAAATTGAAGTTTCTAGTTTAAATAACTGGGTCTCAATATTAAAACTAAAATATCGATCAAGTGCAAGTAACAATTTAAGTACCAATTTTATGATTTAAGATCAACAGGACATACAATTTATTTCCTGTTGATCTTAAATCATAAAATTGGTACTTAATTTTTTTTTTTTTGTGAGTTACAGAACCCTAAAAAATATGAATAAGTGATTATAAAAGAGAAATCTTATATAGATTGTAAGCCTCTCTCTATAAATAATAGAATAAATAATGCAATGTATAAGGAGTGAAGAGTATAAAATACAATTTTCTAGTAGTAACACAACTACAATAAATAACAAAACTTCTTGAATATGTACTTAAAAATAAACAAGATGTTTCTGTAAACAAGAAATGGAAGTTTCGTTGTGTTTTCGACGAAACAAGTCGCGTTACAAAGTTATAATTATTACAAATTGCAAACGACTCGGCGTAGAGCAGGTGTCGAAAATAACTGTTCGTATACGATGGAATGGCTTTGAGCGAATCATTAATATTTTAATGTATGTACTTAAAGAAAATGAAAAGAGTATATTGATGATTCAAAATGACCTCTAAAGTTATACAGCTTTTTATTTTTTTCCACTTAATTATAATGTTATTTATAACCGAAAAATAATAATATGTAATTCGTTTTTCTCTCGCAACGCGTTATCGTCGGGGGAAATCAAAACACAGGCAACTTGATGAAAACTTCTTTATTTACTATTATTTCTTACAAAAGTTTCAAACTTTGTTAGGCTTATTATTAATCGGCGTTATAGTAGAAGAATCTATATAGTTATACTTTAAAATATCCCGAGATCAGAACCAGCTGTTACAAAATAAAAGAAAATGTTATAGATAGAATTATGTATTAGTGAAGATGAAGATGTTTTATGTGTAGTAGCTGGTTATATAAAAGACATTAAATAAAATACAAGTAAATATTTAATATTTTTTTCTTAACTTGCAACACAGGAGCTAGGAGCTAACCCGCTAGGAATAGGAGTGCAGTGTCAGCTGCACTTCGGTTACCAATTAAATAAAAGAAATAGCATCACGCTGTATAGTAGGGTAGGCAGAGGAAACCTACGGCTAAGACACTCCATTTCAAACTTTCTGTATAATTTTCAAAAATTTCCTTATTGAGGGATAGTACTCAATGCAAAAAATAGTCAATTCGTTCGAGTAAGAATCGATCCGACTAGCATGTCGCTGTACTACGCCGGCCTCTATATAAGGAAATAAATATTAAGAATAATATTGTACCTCGAGTTGGATCCAAACCCACAACCACTCAGCTATCTACCCAAGCCAAAAAGAATAAAGAGATTTAACCTCACACAAAACGCGTTCATAACATCTCATTTACATCATAATAGCTTATTTCAATGCAACGAAAATTGCTTATCACTGACAATGTCATAAAACGTTATCTCATATAATAATCCCGTTCTTCTCGTACACTCTCATTTAGAGTAAACCGCAAGTTAAGCAATTGTAAATTGCTGTATATTTCATGCATGATGTTGCGCTGACTCGACCGTCGACTGTCGACTGTCTTGTACAGTACTGCTGTTGAGTTGTGGGTGTATGGCAGAAAGTTAATGCACTGCTTAATGGTGTTTTTAGAAGTAATAGGTATTTAGTGAGGAAATATATTAAAGTTTTTATTCATGTTTGTAATAAACTTGTACGATTAAAATTAAAAATAATTATACAAAAATAGAGCTACGATTTTTCCTGTATGACAGTGGAAATAATATTATTTTTATATTTTTAAATTATTACTTCACACTTTGGATATAAAAATACTTTTTTTAGAAAATTTATGAAAAATCAACGTAATACCATAGCCTGATACTTTTTAAAGAGTACATATGTCCCAGAGGTCAGTAAGTGAAGACAACGTAAAACCTTAAATTAAAAGATAATAATAATAATAACAATCAGCTTCACGTTGTATCCCGCACTTAGCAGTGTAGGCAGAGGGAACCTAGTGTTAAAACACTTCGTTCCCCATTTTCCGCCGAATTCTGAGGCATTGCTGGTTGAGTGGTGAGATTCAACGTCCTGCTTTTCCTCGACACCAGAGTCAAGAAGTGGACATATAAATTTTAAATAAATATTTGTGCAAAGTGTGATTGTAAGCCGACTGGTTGTGGGTTCGATCTCCAGGAAATTAAAATTAAAGCCTAAAATTAAAATTAAGCCCTGCGCCAAGACTGGCCTCTAATAAAGTAAATAACAGTGATTTCTAAAAGAATAGAATAAAATTAGCTGTCGTTAATTTATCGGTGATATAAAACATAAAAAGTTTGTTTTTGCACAAAGTTACATAAACATTGAAGGTAAAACAAATTTGTCTCCTGAGACGCTTCGCCATTGAGACGGGTCTGCCTCAGCCTTAGAGATGTCCTTATTCAATGACGCTGTTCAAACGAAAACCGTACCTTTATATTGCTAGTAAAGTTCAATCTGCATACTAGTGATGTAATTGAATGAACCTTAACTTGTGTCGGAGACAATCTGTCGTTCTGACGTGGGATCGATTGGGAAAATGTTTTAGGAAAAATTACAATTGTTTTATGTAAATAAAAAAAGATAAATTTAATTCTTTTGTTAAACTGTTATTGCACACTAAGTGAATTTGTAAGTAGCGGGACTCACACCCGCGTTTCTTGGTAACCATTTAAGCACTTTGACCACGAAATCTTATGTTTTTTTTCAAGCTACGTTAAATTGTATACACGAGTTTGTAAAATTGGATCATTAAATTTGAAAATAATTAATTAATTTGCTTTGATCTAAATTGTATATGGCAATTTATTTTTACTGTAAGTTTAATACGATATTATTCCAATTCCTTTCAGTTCTAAGTAAAAACTTTAAGGTCCTATATAACGTAAAAACTATTTTGACAAACTTACTTTAAAATATTATTAAATACTAGCGACCCGCTCGCGGCTTCGCCACATATGTGACCACATTTTCCCACATGTGGTCCACATACGCGACCACATATTCACACATGTGGTCCACATATGTGACCACAAATTCTCACGTGTGGTCCACATGAAAGACCACATATTCACACATGTGGTCCACATATGTGACCACAGGATCACCCATGTAATCTTCATATGTGACTACATATCACACATGTGGTCCACATATGTGACCACATTTTCCCACATGTAATCCACATACGCGACCACATATTCACACATGTGGTCCACATATGTGTCCACAAATTCTCACATGTGGTCCACATATGGGACCATATATTTACACATGTGGTCCACATATGTGACTACATATTCACACATGTGATCTATATATGTGACTACACATTCACATAAAAAATTTTTTACTACACGAATAAACTTCAATAAAAGTTTTATAATTTAAAAAAGTTTATTTTTTATGTAGGCTGTCTCCTATCTGAAGTGTAGTTAAATGGAAAAACTAGGAGGACCAGTGTGTGTGTCAGTGATGACCTATTGCGTTGAGAGACAAGGTCCTTCATCCTTAGCCTCATTCGCAGGCTCCAAGTCAGCTATGGAGACAGCTATTTCTCTAAGCTACTGAATTAGAAACGATGGTACGACGAAAGAAGGTTACCGACACATTGTTTCGGTAAATGAGCGATGTATAAATGCACTTTGTCACGAAAGGTATTTTAAATTTGTATTGAAACGAACTGAAAAGTCAAAAATTAAAAGGAGTTATAAAATGTAATTTATCACATGAATTCACAAAACAATCTATACCTATTTTTTATTTTAAGAATTAAAAAAATGATGTTAATTTTGTCTTGCCTGACCTTGTCGCACTCATTATCTTATTAATGTGATTAATCTCCATATATAATAAAAGGATAGAAAAGTCAATTCTGTACATGAAAGAAATAAAAGAAATAAAAATTAGGTCGGTTAATATGTCGATTATAGAACCTAAAAAACCACTCAGCAGAATTCTTGTCTGTCTGTCTGTCTGTCTGTCTGTCTGTCGGTTTGTTTGTGCGTCAATCACGCAAAAACTACCTGACAGAAATTGATGAATTTTTGCATGGTGTTAGCCTAGGGCCTCAAGGTACATTTTTTTTCGGTTTCATTCCGAATTTCATGATAGTTTTCTTTAAAAAAAAACAAAAACTGAAAAATATAAATCACCTAAAATACCGATAACTACTGTATGAAATTAAATTAATTTTGGCATGGTAATAGTTCAAAGCCTAATGTCACTTATAGGATAGTTTTTATCATGGAGTATAAAGATTTTTTTGTAGAAAAAATTACATAATTATATTTTTTAATAAAAAAAATCGACTTCTTCAATTTCAACTGGATTTCACACTCTGAACTTAACTAAACTTTCACCAAACTACCCTTTATATGTACCCTTTCTAATAAAAAAAGAATAATTAAAATCGGTTAAATTGATATTGACTTATACGTTCATTTGTCGCGCATATACTTAATGCAAATTTGAGATTTATATGATTTTCTCATAGATACCATTGTTGAATATAAACTAAATTAAAATAAGACTACACGGGACGCATTACCTTTCAAATAAAAAAAGAATAATTAAAATCGGTTCATACAATCAAAAATTCTAAGGTAACAAGGATAAAAATACAGTCCAATTGAGTCTTAACACTAGGTGTCCTATGCCTACCCTGCTGTGTGCGGGATACAACGTGAAGCTAAAAAAAGAAGTATAATCAATATTTGTTCAGTCTACCATAACTATTATTTTAAACGTCAACGTTGGTGATATTAACAAAAATAATAAAGTAAGTATATTTTTTGGGATTAGCTCATATGGCGATATGTAGAATAAAAAGTATTTGGAAAGTAAATTCTGTTTGTGAGTTCATTGTTTATAAAAATTTATATTGTGTTTAGATGGATCACGTGGTGATGTCAATACGTTTTAATGTCATCTTATGTTATCTGTTAAAATAGCGTGAAGCTGATTAAACTTAGTGTTATATTCAAAAGAAATTAATTGTATGTAATACATAATATGTAATTTATTAATACGTTTCAAGTACGAAAAACTAAAAAATGCTATATAATTGCATTTGTGTTTCCTTCCTATATTTTGTATTTCTATTATTTATATCGATATATCAGGAACGTAAATGTGGGAACAGAGTTGCATGCCATTTTAGTACAGAGTAACCTCTAAAAAATGTATTTACTAAACTGAATAAAAAGAATGTGTGATTCCTCTATAGAATATATTATTCTATATTATACATAAAACAGGTTAAAACAGTGCATATGAAGATATCCTCCTGTAGTATATCTATTTTTAATTACTATCAACACTACATTGTCGATACTAATGTGGTATTACAATACATTTTGAATATTTTTCCGCCATTAGGATGACATAGACAATTTTTTTAATTTGAAAAAATAATATATTAACTTAAGAACGTTGGTAGTTTTTCAAAAGGTATAAGAATAAAAAATTGCCTAAACTATGCTTCTTCGCAAGTGGTTGTAATAACTATTGGTATCTTTTCACCAAAAAATCACTATAAATATTAAATATGCTCAATTATACAGAGTTTTTTTGTTAGGACCACTTTAAATGAAACCACAGTTTAACTACTCTATAAAAGCCTATTACATATTAAATTAAAAACCCGAAAATAAAAAAGTTATTTTTTCAAACAAAATAAATAATAAAATTATCGTTGTAAAATAAAATACAATTTGTCAAGAACGACGCACGCACACATAAACCTATCAAAGGGAAACCGCCGCATACGCTTCATTGCGTTATCGAGTCGTAGGTTTTGGCGGCAAAGTTTAAAGTTCTAAACATTTTAGTACTATTTTTGTAGTAGTATGTGTTTACATTATTGGTACCTATGCGTAACCGCGTCATACGAAATATAGATATGAATAAACATTGTGAAATGAGAAAAAAACCTACGTCTTCACTGTTGATGTATCTTGCTTAAATTCTTTAGGTACGGGTTTAAACTATTTTACCCTATATGCCCAATTGTAACTGTAACGCGACGTTGTGGGTCCGATCCACACATGCAGGATTGAATTATAATTTAATAATATTTTCATTTCGCACATCAGTCACACATTATACCCAATATCTTACACTAAGTTGCCCTACTAAGGGCGGGATAAAGCGTGGATCTGGTTTTAACTTTATGTGAACCGATTAAAATAAAGTCCAATCCAGTTGAGGCCAGTCGTGGCGCAGCGGCACAAAGTGTGACTGTAAAACCGACTGGTTCTCTGAGTTCGATCCCCACACGAGGAGATGAAATATTTACTTAAATTTATATTTCCATTTCTTCGCTCTGGGGTCGAGGTTAAGCACGGCGTTGCGTTCTGCCACTCAACACGCAATGCGCCCCGAATTCGGTAGAAAGTGGGGAACGGAGTGTCTTTGAAGTTTATTCGTGTAGTAAAAAATTTTTTATGTGAATGTGTAGTCACATATATAGATCACATGTGTGAATATGTAGTCACATATGTGGACCACATGTGTAAATATATGGTCCCATATGTGGACCACATGTGTGAATATGTGGTCTTTCATGTGGACCACATGTGAGAATTTGTGGACACATATGTGTGGACCACATGTGTGAATATGTGGTCGCGTATGTGGACCACATGTGGGAAAATGTGGTCACATATGTGGACCACATGTGTGATATGTAGTCACATATGAAGATTACATGGGTGATCATGTGGTCACATATGTGGACCACATGTGTGAATATGTGGTCACGTGTGTGGACCACATGTGTGTATATGTTCTCACATATGTGGACCACATATGTGAACATGTGGTCACATATGTGGACCACATGTGGCATCGTGTGGTCATATATGTGAACCACATGTGTGAGTAAGTATTCACATGTGCAGATCGCATGTGTGATATGTTGTCACATATGTAGACCACATGTGTGATATGTAGTCACATATGAAGATTACATGTGTGATCATGTGGTCACATATGTGGACCACATGTGTGAATATGTGGTCACATATGTGGACCACATGTGTGAATATGTGGTTACATATGTGGACCACACGTGTCAATATGTGCTCACGTATGTGGACCACATGTGTGAATATGTGGTCTTTCATGTGGACCACATGTGAGAATGTGTGGTCACATATGTGGACCACATGTGTGAATACGTGGTCGCGTATGTGGACCACATGTGGGAAAATGTGGTCACATATGTGGACCACATGTGAGAATTTGTGGTCACATATGTGGACCACATGTGTAAATATATGGTCCCATATGTGGACCACATGTGTGAATATGTGGTCGCGTATGTGGATTACATGTGGGAAAATGTGGTCACATATGTGGACCACATGTGTGATATGTAGTCACATATGAAGATTACATGGGTGATCCTGTGGTCACATATGTGGACCACATGTGTGAATATGTGGTCTTTCATGTGGACCACACGTGAGAATTTGTGGTCACATATGTGGACCACATGTGTGAATATGTGGTCGCGTATGTGGACCACATGTGGGAAATTGTGGTCACATATGTGGACCACATGTGTGATATGTAGTCACATATGAAGATTACATGGGTGATCATGTGGTCACATATGTGGACCACATGTGTGAATATGTGGTCACGTGTGTGGACCACATGTATGTATATGTGCTCACATATGTGGACCACATGTGGCATCGTGTGGTCATATATGTGAACCACATGTGTGAGTAAGTATTCACATGTGCAGATCGCATGTGTGATATGTTGTCACATATGTAGACCACATGTGTGATATGTAGTCACATATGAAGATTACATGTGTGATCATGTGGTCACATATGTGGACCACATGTGTGAATATGTGGTCACGTGTGTGGACCACATGTGTGAATATGTGGTCACGTGTGTGGACCACATGTGTGTTTATGTGCTCACATATGTGGACCACATATGTGATCGTGTGGTCACATATGTGGACCACATGTGGCATCGTGTGGTCATATATGTGTACCACATGTGTGAATATGTGGTCACATATGTGGACCACATGTGTGAACATGTTATCACATATGTGAACCTTTTATAAAATATATTTAATTCATTAAATGTAATATGTATATAATTAAATAAACGTAAAGAAACGTTACGTAACATCATACATAATAACAATTAAAACGTAAACTGCAGGCTAATTGATCATCCGGTAGACATTTTAATTAAATTATCAGCTGAAGCAGAATGTCTTTGTATCATCAGAGTTGTAAACCATTTGTTCGATAATTAACTTTAACAGTTATGAACATATACTATTGTTCAAAGACGTCACTATTACATTTCAATCCTATGAAAATTTATAATGGAGAGAAGAAAGAATTTCAAATAAGATAGTGGTGCATTTACTCAATTTTGCACTTTCCAATTTCTTTAGATAGTATAGCGGAACACAAGGCTTCGCTTCGTTTGTTTTTACGGACAGAAAAATAAATATATTCTTCCACTTAGTGGGAATTTAACCTAATTAAAATACAACTAGTGCTACAACCAGAAATCTCAGTTCTCTCAATTGTACCGTCATAGCGTCAAGTTTTAGTCGACATATTAACTTTAAACATATTAATTTTTTATCGACATATTAACCGACCTAATTTTTATTTTTTTTATATCTTTCATGTACAGAATTGACTTTTCTATCCTTTTATTATATATGGAGATTTTGTTTGAAAAAATAACTTTTTTATTTTCGGGTTTTTAATTTAATATGTAATAGGCTTTTATAGAGTAGTTAAACTGTGGTTTCATTTAAAGTGGTCCTAACAAAAAAACTCTGTATAATTGAGCATATTTAATATTTATAGTGATTTTTTGGAAAATTGATACCAATAGTTATTACAACCACTTGCGAAGAAGCATAGTTTAGGCAATTTTTTATTCTATAAGAATTCCTTTTAAAAAACTACCAACGTTCTTATAGTTAATATATTATTTTTCCAAATTAAAAAAATTGTCTATGTCATCATAATGGCGGAAAAATTTCATTCATATTGTAATACCACATTAGTATCGACAATGTAGTGTTGATAGTAATTGAAAATAGTTATACTACAGGAGGACCTTCATATGCACTGTTTTAACCTGTTTTATGTATAATATAGAATAATATATTGTAAAGAGGAATCACACATTCTTTTTATTCAGTTTAGTAAATACATTTTTTAGAGGTTACTCTGTACTAAAATGGCATGCAACTCTGTTCCCACATTTACGTTCCTGATATATCGATTTAAATAATAGAAATACAAAATATAGGAAGGAAACACAAATGCAATTATATTGCATTTTTTCTTTTTTTCATACTTGAAACGTATTAATAAATTACATATTATGTATTACATACAATTAATTTCTTTTGAATATAACACTAAGTTTAATCAGCTTCACGCTATTTTAACAGATAACATAAGATGACATTAAAACGTATTGACATCACCACGTGATCCATCTAAACACAACATAAACTTTTATAAACTATGAACTCACAATCAGAATTTACTTTCCAAATACATATACTTTTTATTCTACACATCGCCATATGAGCTAATTCCGTAAAATATACCTACTTTATTATGTTTGTTAATATCACCAACGTTGACGTTTGAAATAATAATTATGGTAGACTGAACAAATATTGATTATACTTCTTTTTTTAGCTTCACGCTGTATCCCGCACACAGCAGGGTAGGCATAGGACCTCTAGTGTTAACAACAACACTCTGTTCCCTACTTTTCTCGGAATTCTGTAGGCATTGCGTGCTGAGTAGTGAAACTCAACGCCGCACTTTACCTCGACACCAGAGCGATGAAATGGAAATATAAATTTAAATAAATATTTCGTTTCCTTGCGTGGTCATCGAACCCACAACAGTTACACTTTGTGCCCCTGTGCAACGAACGGCCTCAATTTACTTTCTTCTTTTAAAATGTGGTTAAATGAAATAGTCGTAATTTAATTATGTCAGATTACTATTTACCGACTTCTTAAAAGGGGTCATCAATTGGGCTGTATTTTTTAGCCTTGTTACCTTAGAACTTTTGATTGTATGAACCGATTTTAATGATTCTTTTTTTATTTGAAAGCTAATGCCTCCCGTGTAGTCTTATTTTAATTTAGTTTATATCTAACAATGGTATCTATGAGAAAATCATATAAATCTCAAATTTACATTAAGTATATGCGCGACAAATGAACGTATAAGTCAATATCAATTCAACCGATTTTAATGATTCTTTTTTTATTAGAAAGGGTACATATAAGGGGTAGTTTGGTGAAAGTTTAGTTAAGTTCAGAGTGTGAAATCCGGTTGAATTTGAAGAAGTCGATTTTTTTTATTAAAAAATATAATTATGTAATTTTTTCTACAAAAAATTCTTTATACTCCATGATAAAAACTATCCTATAAGTGACATTAGGCTTTGAACTATTACCATGCCAAAATTAATTTAATTTCATACAGTAGTTATCGGTATTTTAGGTGATTTATATTTTTCAGTTTTTGTTTTTTTTTAAAGAAAACTATCATGAAATTCGGAATGAAACCGAAAAAAAATGTACCTTGAGGCCCTAGGCTAACACCATGCAAAAATTCATCAATTTCTGTCTGGTAGTTTTTGCGTGATTGACGCACAAACAAACCGACAGACAGACAGACAGACAGACAGACAGACAGACAGACAGACAGACAGACAAGAATTCTGCTGAGTGGTTTTTTAGGTTCTATAATCGACATATTAACCGACCTAATTTTTATTTCTTTTATTTCTTTCATGTACAGAATTGACTTTTCTATCCTTTTATTATATATGGAGATTAGTAAGATGGATTTTATTAATTAAATTATATTTGTTGTTTAGTCGTCTGATATATAATGCATGCCACAATCGACGTTGGACTATTCTCGAATTAGTTCACTACAAATAAGTAAGTACGGCGATGATGAATATATCTGTCAGATACCTTTACATTTAATTTATTTCACAGATAGTTAGTGTGATAATCTTTTATTTTGTTCTTTTACTTTGAGTTTAAGTGAGTGTAGCTAAAAGAGGATTTCTGGAAATTCTTTAGGAACGGGAGAATAACTGAAATTCATTTTACGTCTTATAGTGGAAGACGACTATTTCACGATATGTTCTAGTTGATATACCTAAATAAGACTTTCATTTATTTCCTATGTTTTGTCAAATTAATAAAAGCGACAACACATCCAAATAGCCCGCCCTTAACAACCACCATTTCTAAAATATCCCTACAATTGAAGATGAAACACAATGATTCCACACTTTTTATTATAATTTCACAAAATTGCCTCATTCGCGGGGCCGATGATAAATGGCTCCCTTTATTTCTTATATCATTCGGTCGTTTCGAGGTTTTTACATAAATCGTCAGGATCTGCGGCGGCAGTAGGCACTGACGTTTCGCGTCAAACGCGCAAAGCCGTCATAATATTGCGACATTTGAGGAATATTGACGAAAGCTGACGTTTTATGAGAAAAGGAGCTTTCGGAAATTCGTTAAAGCTCGCTGTTATATATTAAACGGAAGTAGTGTAAACGTTTATAGAATACTAGCAGCTGACTCGCGGTCTCGTTCGCATACAGCCTTTAAAAAAATCAAATAAATTAGCTTCACGCTTTATCCCGCACACAGCAGGGTAGGCAGAGGGAACCTAGTGTTAAGACACTCCGTTCCCCACTTTCTGCCGAATTTTGGAGGCATTGCGTGTTGAGTGGCAGAATTCAACGCCGCGCTTAACCTCGACACCAGAGCGAAGAAATGGAAATATGAATTCAAGTAAATATTTCATCTCCTCGAGTGGGGATCGGCTATTTGCGAAGACGAAATCGACGGTAAAGAAGCCCCATGCGGGACTCGAGCCTATCCTTGCGGTCGTAAACAGAGCGTTGAATTATTTTAATCCGTCCAAATTATATGCTATAAAAGCCAAAGCTTATCTTCATAATCTTTTCTTGATGATAGAATCATTTTTGTTCGCAAGTTTCGATATATTTGTCAAATAAAAAACATTGAAGTATCACCTTGTTTTCAATTATTTTTTGCCACAAAATACCTTATTGTAAATTATTAATGAGAGATATATATAGAGTGTTGTTTTTAATTCGGAACTAATGAAACTGAATGTTTTTGTATCATAGTGCAATGTACTTACATATATTTAACTATTTCTGCATTTTATTATTTAAGGCAAACTAGGAATTAAACCGTTATGTTTTTATAGCCCATAGCACTCCTGAGTAATGTAGCTTTTACAAAAAACAAAAAAGAATTAGTCAGACCGGTAATTCCAGAGATCTTAAAAAAAATCCTAGAGGCGTGAAAATATTTTTTTAGTAATGTTAACAAATTATAAATTAAAAAAATCATATATGTTAGTAACAGACGTTATATTATATATAGTTATATTCTTTTTACTATTTTTATTGATAAGATAGACTTATACTCAATCGGTAAGTATCATATACTTCATTTTTTATTTAACCTAAATTATAAAACTCAACGTAGAGACCTGTAAAATAAAAATAAAAAGTTTTTTTTAATGATTAAGAAAGATAAGAAGTAATTAAATACTAATTTTAATTTCACTACAATATATTGTACAACAAAATAATACATGTACATTATGACAAACAAGTAGTAATAAGTTATATGACAATAACGAAGTACGGTGAACGAACGTGGCGACGTGGCGACGTGGCGATGCACCTCACGTACTCGTCCAATGTGCTTCACGTGAACAAACGTAAACGTGACAAATACTTGCGAACTATCGAACATATACTCGAAAATTAAGTATAGTGAGGAACGGAGTGTCTGAGCGCTAGGTTCCTTCTGCATACCCTGCTATATGCGGGATACAGAATCACTAACAAAAAATATGTTTGTGGTAAATTGTGACTGAAATTAGTAAATTTATAATTTTCTTCCGCATTTTTTTTTGTGTAACTCGCATTAAGACAAAAAATATAAAGTATAAACATTTTGTTCTCCACTTTTTGTTTATTTTACAAACAATGCGCATGTAATTTCAACGGTCCCTAGGTTAACTGTCGATAGTGAGAAAATCCCAATTCATTTTATTGCTGTTTTGAACTACTAATAAAGACAAATAAACAACTAAAAAAACCAACCAATTTTTTTCTTAGTGGTGCAAAAGAACAATAAGAACATTAGCAATTTTCACTTTAGATATTTTACCTAGGTATCATCGATGTATAATATTATTCGCTAACCCCTCACTTTTAATGTGGAAGTGCTTTAATTTTTAAATTAGTTATTTTATTCAACACAAAATTTTGCTTAAAAATTCATATTAAAATATTATCTATACAAAAAACAAAATGAAAAGCAATACGACACTCACATTTCAGCAACTAAGTGCAATAAAGTCCAACGTGAACGTTGTCATACAACAAAGAGCGGTCTCTGCGACCGTCACTTATAGAAGTTGTAGGGAACGACGAAACAGAACAAATAACAATAAATGTACCGCGTCCAAATGTAAGCGAGTACTCGTCGTAGTACTAATAATTACTAGTCGTAGTACTAGTTCTGCGAGCACACCGCTTTATACTGCTCTAGTGTGATATAACCGAAAGGCTAATACTATTTTTTTTTTTCTCTTTTTCTCAAAATAAAATTCTTATTAATATATGCAATACTTATATTCATATGCGTAACCTTTTTATATTTTTAATGGATTTAAAAAAAAAAAAAACAAGTTAAAAATCGTACTCAATGTGTGTGTAAATCTTGAAATTAATATTTTGTTCGACAAAAACCACCAAAGAGAATTTAATCATTAATTTTAGTGCCTATTGTAAAATCAAATCAATAAAAGACCAGTCGAGGCGCAGGGATGATAACAGAGTGGCTGTGGGGATCGAACCCACAACCAGTCGGTTTTACAGTCACACTTTGTACCACTGCGCCACGACTGGCCTCATATTTTTATTTAGAGGCAGAGTAAAGGCGAACAGGCTGCGAACTTTTTACACGTTATAGTGACTATCGATATTGAACTGTCGTTATATTAACATAAACGTGCTACTCTCGTCCCGGTGCGAATAAAATATCGCAACCTTCAATGATAGATATATATCAGATTTTTTATAGGTGTATCTACCATTTTATGTATATAATTTTTATTTTATAATATTATTTTTAAAAAAAGATAAAGAAGTACGCTTGAAATTGTTTTAGAAAAGCTTCTGTAAATGGATGGTTGTGGGTTCATAACAGAATGTCTTAACAGTATAGACTTTGCTTTACCTCTTATTTGCGAGAGATTCGTACAGATAATAATATGTAAATCAATTTCCAAGCAGCGTCACGTGACGTGCGTGAGCTCTCACGTCAATACATAATGCGAGATGAGAGCTGCTCAATAGTGGGTCGTCTCTCACATCCGGCGCCTTATCGAGTTGTCGCGTTGTCGTAAAAAATGTAACACGAGTTCAAATAATGTCTTTTACGTCCCCACTTTTCTTGTATCAATCTACTGTATATTGGAATACCACGATTACAGTCTTTTGGAATGTCTCGTATGTAAGTACAATTGAAAGAAATGTAAGGATTTCTGAATATGTTACTGTTGTTAAGTAATTTTTGATGTTGTAGCGGTTACCAGAACTGTTTTGGAAATATGAGACACTCAAGAATATTTTTTATACGTTCAGATTCGTAAAAAATTATTTGCTTAAAACGTATTTTCACATAATATTTGCATTTATATAAAAATATATTTGATGGGAAACATAATTGTTGTTATAATTTTAAGTAAGTCGCTTTCTAACCACCTGAAGGGTTTCATAACTTAATTATATATTAATAATTATTTGATTTGTTTCTTCCTGAAGCAATTTAATTATTTTTGTGAAACAATGAACCTTTCAATTTATAACCGGAGCTAGAGCAAGCATTGAGGCAATTAATTTCCCTCGAGATATATTTTCGTACTACTATTATAGTAAGTTACTTAGTTTAGTAAGTTTTCGATATTATTATCTGTTTATAAAATAAATCTCTTCCCATACTGAGCTACTGACAAACAAACCACAACTGCAACAACGCGGCGTAGAACGCAAAAATTTGGCGTGTTAGAACCTTAGAGGGTGTAAAGGAAATTAAAAATCCTTTCTTAGTATCTTCCAAGTTTACTTTTAACTGGATCTTTTTTTTTAACGTGCATTCTCCTATTGTGTAACATTATCTCTTTTTTACCGTACAACCTCCTTCGTCTTTTCTCCACATAAGGTGATATTGGCAAAGTGACATGTGCTCTACTGGCACGCTCGGAACGCAATAATCCAAGAACCAAACCATCTTCTAAATTCCTCCGGGGACAGGGAAAGATGTATTTAAAATTTTGTGGTCGTATAATCCAAATGAGACTGCAGGCTGCTACTAGTTCTCTATTTTTTTACTCATAGTTGTGCTCACATATAGAAATTTTAGAACATTTCGATTTCACTTCCCTTTTTAAATCAGACATTACACGTAAAATGACTTATACCATACCAAGTACAAATATTTTTTTCAAAAACCTCAAATATTTCGAAGAAATCCCTCTAATTGAATTTGAACCCACAACTATCACGTCCTTCTATCTATCCTAAATATGCCACGTAAATAATTTATCGTCGATTCCCACTTCACTTATTAAGCTGAAAACTTTAATGTTGATAAAAAGCAAGTTTCATATAATCTGCTTAAACAAATGAACGCAAGTAGTTAGTCGAACTCAAAGGGCGAGTGAATTAAAAAGTTGCGGAGCGGAGTCAATGAGACGATCTAGTATTTTCTCTTTTATTACTTTGTTATCTTTTGCTCAATGTAAATGTTTGTATGAAGCTTTGTGTAGAGGTGTCGTTTGAAAAGTTTCAAGTCTCTTGCTAAAAATAAAATAGCGGAAGCTCATTGAAGGTGTCAATTTGCTGTTAAAATCTACAACTATTAAAAGAAGTCGCTTAACTAAACTTTTGAATGTGTGTGGATCAATGCAACGTGATGTATTTAAACAACAACATTGTAAAACAATATTAGCTATACGTAAACCAAATAAGTATGTTTGGTAAATGTGACGATTGTGGGTTCAATTCCCACTCGAAGGAAACACCTAATTGCCACGCAAGGCAAAGCGCGGCTTTGAGGTCCGCCACTTAAGACGACACGTCTCGAAAATTGAACGGATAATGGAGAACACTAAGTTTAGATTATACGTGGTATTTGGATATGCGTGAAGATAATTAGAGTATACATATAAAATGAAATTATATTTAAAGAATGACATGAATTCTATTTCTTTTATAAACTATCATATTTTCATCGAGTGGTCATCATATTTCACATTCAATCCCAGTTCATTTCAAGTCCTTTTGAACATTATGTAGGTAGTTTGAGGTCTGCTTCAGGCCTCATTTTTTCTTTATAATTATCGAATTTTCAAGATTCTTGATTCTAACAGTTTGTCAGTTATCTTTTTCACCTAGTTTCCCACTTTCATGTACAAAACATATATTAAGTAATTCATCACACTAAGCACATTTCGTTACTATACCACCCTAATATTTATACTCGTCGATATATGAAGAGAAAGCCACAAAGTGTGTACTACGTATGGAGGTAATATCCTTCCTTCCGCCGGAACTCGTCACTGGAACAATACGGCGATCGCCTACTACCAATATATAAATATATGTATAGATATATGAGATACATTTTCGGCATATATTCTTTTAAATAAACTATGTTATATTTATGTCGAATTACATATAATGTGAAGTCATCCACATGTATGCCACAACTGCCAGATTAGACAGAGAGCACATGTAAGTCACTCCGTCCATATAATAGAGCACTACGTTAATTTTCCTACCAGTTGATGTGATAACGCCTTATAAATCATTAAACATCGGCTACAGGCACGTAGAAGCATGGTTTATAGTCACGTTCCACCGGCACCTAGCGTGCAAGCAAGAGCGCGAAAAAAATTGTAGAGAGGCATGATCGGTCAAAGCGTCAGTTTGTGATACATCTATAGATTCTTCATTGCTACTTATAATTAAATAACGTATACGTTATATGCAGTGAATCTGAAAAATTTAAGTAAAAAATATTTGCATTAACAAGTGTAACATATTTTTTCTATAAATCAACTTAAATGTTGAAAAAAAAAATCTTTATATAATATACAAAATTCTTTGTATCACAGTTCAGAATTAATAAAAATTACTTTCATCAATTATTTCTTATGTAGTTGTCACGTAAAATAATCGTTCGTAAAACCACTTAACAGACAACCCGTTTTTCTTTTGCACTGTTGAACCGTTCTGTACACTTTTTAGGGTTCCGTATCTTTTAAGAAAAAAAGGAACCCTTATAAGGTCACTTCGTCTTTGACTTTATCATTCAGTTGAAATTTAAACCATCGAATACCATAGATAGATGTACGGTCTCATGACTTTCAAAAAATAGTATTTCTACATTTTCTTAAAAATATATTTTAGTTTTAGTGTATTTCGACACTATAAAGGAAATCAAAATAATACAGTACTTCCGGTTGACCTAGAATTATGAAATTTAGCACCTAGCAACTAAAGGTAGTGCAGGAAGAAATCTAAAAACTATAAATTAGTGGTTAAATCCTAAAAAATAATACGGTTAAACGGAGCCAAAATTTGGTATTAAAGCCGCTAGTTCAAGTGAGGTATCACATGAAACGGCACTGGCTAAGCTAAGCCTGAATTTTAGAAAAGCTCGAGACCTCTAATTTTTATACGGAACCCCCGATGGGCGAGCCAGCTAATGCTTGTCCGGTTATCTATTTTGTTTATAAAGAGAAAGAAAAGCAAAGCGGGTTTCATTTTCTTTGGTTAAACCGAGTTTGATATGAATAATAAAATAGAAACATGTGATGCTCTGATATAAACTATAAATTCTAAATAGCTCATGCTTCGATATTTATTTTTAAAGTAATATATAAAGTTCAAGCTATAAAAATGTATGAAAATATATGCTTATAAAGTCATATCTTCCATAACAAGGCGGATCCTTGAGTATTTTTTTAGCTTCACGCTGAAGTGTAGAAACACTTAGAAGTGTAGAGGGAACTTGGAATATGGTGTTAAGAAACTCCGTTCCCGTTATGGAAACTTTCGGTTCCCATTTTCTGCCAAATTCTGAAGGTATTGCGTATTGAGTGGCGAATGACGATGACACTTAAATTCTGAAGTTGAGAGTGTTTAAACACTAGGTTTTCGAACTTTACGCTGCTATGTGAAAATCTGTAAAAATTATAAGCTTTACCACAATCACACCAACTGAGTAACGCTAACGTACGATACTTTTAACTTAATAAATCCGTGGTTGCCAGTAAAGCTTTCAATTTATCCGAGTGCGATAATTTCTCTTGAGGAAAGAAACAAGAAATTAATTAAGAATCTTGAATATTAAGAGCGCCCTCCCACCTGCCAAGGACACCTGGAATATTCCTTTGAAACATATCAGATGTTTAGCCAAGGCTACAAGATAAAATCTGTACGTTCTTTATATTACTATGACTTGACCTTGACTTTGACTTTCAGCGACTATTGGTTCAAATTGATAAATTATTTTTATTTTTAATAGTTCATTTATCGAGCAAGGTCAAAGGCTTTATTAAATTACGTTGTTTTAATGTTACCTGTCATTGCACCTGCGGCGAGAGTCACGTCGGGCATTTTGAATATGGCATGACAGGACACATACAACATTTAGTTACTTTAAGTTCGCTGCGCGCGAGTAGCCTTCAGTTAAAGATACTTCATTCTATAAGATAAAATTGAATCGTGACTCCATCAAAAATAAAGCAAAGATAAAGAAAGGTATCTTTTTATCATAAATACAAAAAAATACAAATTTCTTATTTTTTTTATATCAAAACGAAAGAATTTAATTGTTTAAAGGAAAGTACTGTTCAAATTCTCATATATAAAATATTTCTATACATAAAATAATTTATAGAAAGTAGAATAGATGATTCTTAATTTTATATATTATTTTTTGACCAGTTTTAATAAAACAAAAAGAAAGAAGCTTTTCGAGAATTCTGTTAAAAGTATTTTTAATTTAACAATATTCATAGACAACAGCAAACGTTAAAAAAAACTAAAAATAAAATATATTTTTTATAAAATGACGATGAACATTTTATGTTGAATATTACTTTTTTAATAAATAAATAACTAGATGTAGATGAAAATTCTAGTTGGCTTTTGCTGTTGATTTATCAACAGTCAGTCACGTTTATATTTTAAGACAAAAACAAAAGGAATAAACTATATAAATATTTCAAATTCTTTTGCTTTAATTAAAATTAAAATGAAAATAAGCAGGAATGTAATGTGTATATATTTAACTAGTTATAAGTAAAACTAATAACACTACAGAAGGCGCCGTCGTGGTGCAGCACCACATCGTCTAACTGTAAACGCGGTCGTGGGTTCTATTCTTACTAGAGAGAATGAGCTATTTCCAATTCATCGCTGTCGTATGTCGCAGTAAATAAAATATTAAAATTATGACCATATAAGAACAATGTTAAAGTATTACTTAAATTATAGAACCCAATTTTGTTGTCAAATAAATTAATGATCATAAGAACTCTTTAGAGTGTACGTTTGTACAAAAAAGTTGATGGTAGTGAACCAGGCGTTATACGCATAGAAATCAGCATACAGCAGAAAGAAGGAAGCTCGTGCTAAGAGAATACATTCTCCACAAACCGGCCAATTTTCGAGACCTTACGTTTGGTAGAACTCAACGCCAATATTTTCTCTCTCTCTCTCTCTATTACCAGAGCGAGGTAATGAAAACAATTCATTTCTCAAAATTGAACAACTAACCATCGCGTTTTAGTCAAACATTGCACCATTGTGTCACAACGGTCTCAATTATAATCATAATAATATTGTTTTAGTATTTTTTTACACATAAATCCGAAAAATAAATGACACGACGCTTAATCATCCTCTAGTTTGTCCTCTTCATATATACATCATGAAGAGGACAAACTAGAGGTCAAGTAAACATTGTACAAGTTTTCTCAATTTTCCACAATATTTCTGGCACACGTAGTGGGTGATGACTTATTTGTAATTCCATTATAGCACTTTTAGGGACGGGACGATCTTGTGAACTTGACGGTCACTTCAAAGGGAAATAAAAATAACAAATATTATATTTTTAGGATTCCGTACAAAAATGATGATGACTTTGGCTCTCGGCTCAATTTTCGAGAGATTGCGTATAGAATGGCAGAAATTAACTGTTGTTGTTGCACCTGACGTGCTGCTGCACCACGACAGTGAAACTAAAAAAATACATTACGTGTAAATGGTAATCATTTTGTGTAAATATAACTTTTAAAAAATCAGTATTCGAGGTAAATTATATTGTAAAATATTAAATTATATTTATTTAGCAAACTGCGCCTGGATAACATCTAACACAATTTATATTTTTAAAAGTTGTCAACAAAAAAGACGCAATGTCCCGAGAAATCGGCGGAGACTGGAGAAGGTTTCCTCTGCCTACCCTGCTATGTACGGGACACAGCAACAAACAAGAAAACAGCAAAAATATTTATAAAAATTTTGAAAACCTGTCACTAAGGACGTGATATTATTTTAATTTTTCTAATAATTTAAATACTTAACCTACATAATTATCAACTTAGAAGTCCAGCTAATTTAAATGTTATCACATTATATCCAACTTTTAAAAGTATAAAACAACAGAACATTACAAAAGGTAAGTGCTTTGCAAATCTTTTGAGAATAAAGTAAAGTCTTTACTTATACATATTTACCCACTGAAGAATATAATTTTGCAGAAGCGCTGCAATTTCGAAAATTGCTTTGCGGAGTACAGTTGTCCTTCCGACGGCGTGTTTTCGTTGAGGAACGAACATTAAAAAGTAATTTGTTCATCTTTTAACAGAGAAGTGATCTTACGAAAGAAAGATAGAGAATATTTAGTTTTTTTTCCTTTTTTTTCTCCTGGTATCTTATATGCAGTCATTTTAAGTAATATAATATAATCTTGAAAGGAAAATACAGGTTCACCATTCTCTTTGAAAAATAAAATAATTTTGCTCACGGCGAGATAAAAGCGCAAAAATTTATTATTTTGAATTTTGCACTCTGGTAGAAGAAGGCGGTATTGAATACCGCCATTGAAAACAGAATATCTCGAATCTGGGCAGAAAACGGAGGAAGGAGTGTCTTAACGCTACATTTCATCTACTGTCGAGAGTAAAAACTCAGACATGAGGTGTTCGTGGAGGAGGACGAGGAGGAGATTTGTGTCAGCTAATAACTATTATAATAATACATAATTCAACACTTAATTAAGCATGTTACCTGACCACGATATTCCCATAAACTGCATATATATATTTGAACTGACGACCACCGCGTACAGTCACGCTTTAATAACTGGGCTATTACAACAGAGATTAATGTATAACAGTACTCGTAGTAATTGCGCAGTCTCTCCGGTAGCGGTTGGTAGTTGCATGGGTACTGCGGTACCTACTACCCGATATAGCTCAAATCAGTTACTGTATTTGCTTACGACACCTCATTAGTAAGTAATCACATAATACCGTCATCTACATGCACATCCATACATCTGTATGTATGTGCATATGTATCTAGTTGTTAAACGTTGACTATTGGCTTTGTGTTGTACCAGTCATATTTTATAAAATAGAGAGTTGGAGAGACGAGAAGAAAAGTGGAGCGGAGAGAATAAGTGGGCATGGGTATGGTGGCTCTAGGTACCCCGATTGGGATACAGTGTAAAGCTTCATAAATATTAATAAATATATAAATGATGTTTCCTCTGCCTACCCTACTACGCGAGATAAGGCGTGGAGCTACCTCTTTTAGATCAGAGAAAGAAAATAATTAGAATATTTTCCCCAAATGTCATTTGAACTCATATCTCATTGCCAAATTATATTTAATTTACATTTTTCATTTAAAAAATACTGAAAACCTTTAAAAATTCGTTATCACATAGATAATTTCTCACGAAGCTAAAATTCCTTATATATTAACGAGATCCTTAGCCGCTACCAGCTCGCTGCTAGCTGCCAGCAGGTATCAGGTAGCGGGTAGCGTCCACTCGGTGAGAGTATATTAATCACGGCGGTGCGGTGCCGCCGCGTCGCGACGTTATCGTGTCAAATCATAAATCATATTTTCCATTTTCTAACGTCGTTTATTTTAAGATTTTGAAATATTTAAACAGATTTTCAATTTGGTGCGGTAACCTTGTACTATTCATATATTTTATATTGAAATATTTAATGACGTTTGAAAATGTTTAAGTAATAATAATATGTTAATTTCCTTTGAAGTTTCTTAAGTGTGGGTATTTAGATATATTTGGCGAAGTAACTATATATGTATATATAAAAGGACATGTACTGACTGACTGAGGTAAGACGCACGCGCAGCCGTAACAGCTGTGCGTAGAAACGTGAAATTTGGACAGATGTTTATTTTCATAATCTGGACATCCACTAAGAAGGAATTTTGAATTTTTTTTTTTTTTTATGGAAAAAGACAAGGCAAACGAGCGTTCGGGTCACCTGATGGTAAGTGATTGCCGCCGCCCACGGCCCCGTGCAACACCAGAGGAGCTACAGGTGCGTTGCCGGCCTTTAAGGTGGAGATAGACGCGCTTTTTGAAGGTACCCATGTCATATCGACCTGGAAACACTGCCGCGGGTAGGCCATTCCACAGTTCCGTGGCGCGTGGAAGGAAGTTCGTTCGTAGTGGATTGCCACGTATCCAGGTGGTGTGGATGATATTGTAGCCTATGACGTACCGTGCGGTTAGAAAATTCGGCGGCAGGTAACAGGTCAAACAGTTCTTCAGAACACTCCCCATGGTAAATGCGATAGAGAACGCAAAGCGAGGAGACGTCTCTACGCAAAGCCAAAGTATCAAGCCTTTCACAGATCATTGGGTCCCCAATGATTCGAATGGCTCTACGTTGTATGCGATCAAATGGTTCAAGTTGATACTGGGGTGCACCAGCCCAGAGGTGAGAACAGTACTCCATATGAGGCCGAACCTGGGCCCTATATAGGGCCAAACGGTACGGCCATTTTAAACCTAAACGGATGAAATTGGGGTTGAAAGTTTGTATGGACAAAAATTTAAATCGGAACCGATTTTTATAAAATTTGAAATTCAGACTCTTAAAAACATTTCATTGAACATGTGTTTCATGTTTTTTAGAGTTCACCCCCTAAAGGATCAAATACGCGGGCGAAGCTGCGCGTGCCCACTAGTCAGTAATAAGAAAGTACCCCTTACTTAGGGATTAAACGAGAAAAAATTGACTACTTTAATGCAATTGATAAGTGGCCAAAAGATGACAAGACGTAAACCTTCAACCAATCACGGCCAACCTCACGTCGTCCTGATATTAGAATCAAAAATAAAATACATTGTTTGATTCTAATTTACCGTATGAAAAAGTCTATGAACTGTAAACCTGTGAAAAAAACCACACCTTATTTTAACTAAGTCTTCAAAGCTTATTTTGTAATTCAACGCACTTTCAAGGTAATGTTCCTATCAAAGGACAATTATAGCATGATCACTTCGACCCCGCCTGATGTATATAAAGCCTTTGATTCCGCTGTAAATCGACAGCTTCGATGCGACAGCCCTTAATAAATGTTTAATGTTTCACTTGATTTATGACCTATTTACATAATTTACGACCGTTATTAAGTTTATTTAAAAATATTAATTACTATACTATCTATATATTGTTAAAATGTATTTTTTTCTTATGGGAAATAAAAGGAAATAAGGTAATTTAAGTGAACTGTTTAATTTTTCTAAAAAATAAATTCTTAAGATTGTAATATAAAAAGATACTAGTATAAGTCCCAATTGATTTTATTCAGTCAAGAATATAAATATATTCCTGATACCTAGACTGTATGCATTTTAGTTACTTAGAACAAAGGTTGCTTCTGTACGATATGTTTTAAAAAAAACTAACGTATTGTACACTATAATAGTAAAAAAAATAAATTAAATTAGCTTCACGCTATATCCCGCACAGCAGGGTGAGGGAACCTAGTGTAAGACACACCGTTCCCCACTTTCTGCCGAATTTTGGAGGCATTGCGTGTTGAGTGGCAGAACTCAACGCCGCGCTTTGGCTCGACACCAGAGCTTAGAAATGGAAATATAAATTTAAGTAAATATTTCATATCCTCGAGTGGGGATCGAACCCACAACCAGTCGGTTTTACAGTCACACTTTGTGCCACTGCGCCACGGCTGGCTTCGAACTATAATAGTATTTTGTATTATATTTAAAAAAAAATAACAAAAATATTTGTACATTTAAAATATAGTTTGGTCCAAAAATATCTGCAGAAGAGTACAGAGTCAACACGCTGTAGCTAGTTTGCATATCACAGGTATTGCCGAGCTTCATTTTCCTCCACATTGACTTTTCATGCGCTGGATATTTTCGTAGGAATTTGTATATTTCTCGTTTTTGATAAATTTAATATTACGTATACCGGCACAGCCTAAATTAAGGTTTTAAAAATAATACGTATACAAATCATAAAAAATAATAAATAAATATAATATAATAAATCAGAAAAAATTCTATATTTTAAAGTTTTCTTTAGATATTTAACCATGGTAAATCATACTTGACATTGTTTTCAATATAGAAAAGCTATAAGGAATTTACAAAGTTACAAACATATATATATATATATATATATATATATATATATATGTATTTTTTACAAATTCAATTTTTTTTACATTTTTACTGTAAAGACAACGGTATTTTCATACAAATAAAATATAATTTTTATACGTTTTACGTCCACGGTGCCGGTGTACTTACGGCGCGGCCCGTGAGCCTCCGCTGTAAGTCTAATTTACGTTTATCTTTAAAAGGGACATTTCATAGCTCACTCGTTGTATAAAATTAATTTTTACGAGAAAAATATCGTTAAGGAAAAACGACACGAACAGGTGGCACTCTTAATATACTGATACTATGTTCTAACCTCGACTTTGTACATAATTTTTATATAATATACGCACTATAATGTAGCTTAGTTATTACTATATTTTATGAAAAATATTTAAAGAAGTTTGTAATATATTTTATATGTGCTTCTCTACAAATATCGTAAAGCTGAATAGTGGATCTAGTTCAATGCACTGATTACGATTCGAATTAAAAATATATTTGTGTCTGATCGAAAATGGCTACAGGCTATATTAAGTCACATTAATCTTTCCTCTCATATGACGCAGAAAAAAAAATGTATTTATGTATAAATAGAGTCGTCTCGTCACGTTTGCTCTGGCGTGTCCATTAGTCCCTTCATTACAATTCATTTGTGTAATTAATTTAAACGATAATCCCAATACGGTTTAGGACTAAATTTTGCATATTGTTTGGACTAATTTGCTCATTCGATTGTAAAATATTTTAAATTTTGTATGTTGAATTTAGTGAACTGGAAAATGTATTACTATTTACAGTTTTGACTATTTTACAAATTAATATAGTATGATTTCACTGATTAAATATTATTTGTAAAGGCTATAAATTTGGTGGTTATATGTTCAATATCCACTTGAAAAATAAATTATTTTTATTTTCTATCTCTGGTAAGAAGAAGCTCGGCGTTGACTTTCGCTACTCAACACGTAATGTCTTAAAAATATTAAGGCGCGTGAAGAAAGGAATTATAAAAATCATTTTTGTGCACAATAAACAATTATGTAATTGGTTATTGAAATAGTGTATATATTACAATTAATTAATTAACAATTTTTTTTTAACGTTTCTCTTAAATCTACGGTTATATAAGGTAAGAACATATTATAATTTATATATAGTTAATGTTATATTTAGGGGCATCCCGCAACACTGTAGCTAAGATAATTACTTATCAACGTGACAGTGTAATCAGTAATCAACATTACACATCGCGGTCGCAGCTCCTCGCCGCACCTGACATGCCTGACACGACTGACACCTGAGCAGCGATATAATTTGTACAATATATTACCATATAGTTTAGTTCAAGTGCTAAATATGTATATATGTATGTAAATAATGAAATAGATAATATCTTATAATAACTATAAGTAGTAGGTAGGTAAATGTCGTAAGAAAAAAAAGCATATTATTATTTATCAACATTATTTTATAAATTAAAAGCGACGTCTACAGAACGATGGTAGATACCTCTATAAAAAAAATAAAATGATGAAAATAAGACTATTCAATCTGAACAAAAGGCTATGAAATAATAATTATTTTTATTTAAAATATCTATAATACAAAGTTTTATATTTCGACCCAAAAAAACGCATTTCTTAAAAAAATTGAAAATACGGCGTTGAATTCTGCCAATCAACACGCAATGCCTCCAGAATTCGGCAAAAAGTGGAGAACGGAGTGTCTTAACATTAGTTTCCCTCTGCCTACCCTGCTGTGTGCAGGATACAGCGTAAAGCTAATGTGAAAATAGAACCCACAACAGTCATTTTATACACTGTCGCTGCCGCTATTGGTATTATAAGTAAAACGTACATATATGTTTTTTAGTACATACTGCAACACAAAAATATATTTTTGTGTTGCAATATTTGTTAAAAGAAATAACGGACCGTCGCGCTGTAAACGAGGCAGCTGTAATTTCGATTTCCATTTGAGAGAACCATTCATTTTCAATACATACAATGCACTAGTAACACAATGTCTTATAAATAGAAACACGAGCATTCTAAGACTAAGTTTCCTCTGCCTACTTAAACTACTTAAACAATCTTCTTCTTCTTCAACAATATGAATTAGTATATATTGTTTCTTAAACAATATGAATTAGTATATATTGTGTTAAAAATAATAAAGGTGTAAAGGCTAATCGCGATCGCTTATCAAATCTAAGAAGCGGAGGGCGTCAAGTCGGGACGAGAGATCTGTGGTATGTGGTTTCGATTTTTACTCTAGAAAATGAAATGGTAAACGGTTCAGTTCTGCCACTCATCACGCAATGCCTTCAGAATTCAGCAGAAAGTGAGAAACGGAAGTGTCTTAATGACAACGGAGGCTTTTAACATTAGGTTCCCAGTTTCCCTTTGTTTGCTTAATATTATTATTATTACTTAATATTACCGAGCGCAGTAGATTTGTAGGGATTTTTAGAGTAACACTGCTCCACAACAGCATTAAATTCGAAATTATATATTTTGTAATTGTCAATGAGGGTGTGTTGCCAAAATGGTTCCAAAATTAAACAGTGTATAGGGAACAGAAGGTGATGATGATATATGCCGACTAGCGTGAAAAGCTAAAAAAACATCTTGGGCATAATTTAAATACACTTTCTATATTTTGCTTTCTTTCTTTTTTATTACATTATATTCAAAAAATATAAAGAAAATACCTTTTCCGCTTTGAAATAAATACCGTTTAATACCGGCTAAACTCTGTAAAATCAGTCACGCATAAAAATGTATGTGCGACAGTAATGTAATAGTCGCCGAGAGCGGCGGGACGAGGTGGTTAAATAGTTCCATCCCACCCTCGTCACTGACCGATTGACCCTTTTACGGCGCGCCGTAAGTTTTTACGGCAAAATAATGTGGCTCTTTCGTGATAAGAATCTATATATACATATATATATATATATATATATATATATATGCTTATTAATCAATGAACAGCATAATTTCTTAAAATAAATATATATATTAGTTTTCAGTGGACTGTAATCTGTCGCCCAGGTCCGGACCGGTCATTATCTGCGCGCGCTAGTGAATTACTTTTCCACGAGTGCATTTTTTTTATTTCTATTCTCATTGTGTAACTTCTAGATGGAATTGGACTTTACGTATTCTCAATAATTGACAACATTGCAATTTTCCATTTGTTTCTGGTTACAAGAACGAAATGAACTCCAAAACGTCTGCCCATATTTCTCGTCAGACACAATGACTTGTTTCATTTCCATGAAAGAGCCAGCGTAGCCGAAGCTTACAAACCAAAGAGTGGAAAGAAACTCAAATGAACACATAACTATCTGTCATAAATCGACTGGAACTACGTACAAACTTCGTAATTATCACTAAAAACCTACCCACTATTCGGAAAACAAGTTAAAGAGTATCTCACACATACATGTGGAGTTAAGGACATATCAGAAATCACTTACAATTACACAAAAGAAATTGGTGCCTTGATTGAAATGTTTAACTTGAATTAATATCGATTATCTCATATCGAAGTGTTAAAAACAGACTCTTACGTATCGTAGGCACTCTAAAGCTGTTATCTCGTAAGAAAAGTTTCAATATAAATAAATAAGTTACTTTTAGGTAAGTACTACTCTATTTCATTCAGGATCCTTAATTTGGTGCGTTTCTCATCTTTTTCCAAATATATGTGTATATATATATATATATATATATATATATATATATATATATATATATATATATATATATATGTGTGCGTGTGTATATACTGTTCTATATTCATATTACCAAATCGAATTTGTACCTTTGGAATACCGCCTTAAATTATTTCCAAAAGATGCGTTGCGCACTACATACGAATTTTTGAGTTTCTAATCATATTGCTTTCCTTAGTATGTGTTATTTTTATACAATAACGTAACACAGACTATGTCAAACCACAGTAAAAAGTGTTCAATACACTAAAATACAAAATAAACGTATACTAACAATGTGTTTTATTCGATAAATAAATTCAACCGTCAGTATCGGCATAGCGCGTCGTAGCCTCGTAGCATCGTAGTGTCGTAGCAAACGCAGAATGGTTCCAAAACTATTAAACTGTAGCAAATTGAACCTATAAATATACCTGCTGTAATATCATCAATTCTGTCTACGTTCCGTGCATTTGAAGTAGGTGTGCGGTGAGGGGGCGTGGGGGTGAGGAAAGAGGGGCGAGAAGATTCTGTTACATATATTTTTCAATTGTCAAATTAGATGCTTTGTAAGCTACAATATGTGAATAAATAAATAAAATATAAAAATATAGAAAAGTGAAATATTAGTGAGCCTGCAATGTAAGCGTTCCAACTGTTTTGCTATCTGCCCAGTTGTGCAAGTCGTGACGCAGGGGCACAAATTGAGACTGGTTGTGAGTTCGATCCCACTCCCATTCGAGAAGATAAAATATTTATTTAAATTTATATATCCATTTCTTCGCTCTGATGTCGAGGCAAAGTTGTTTTAGCTTCACAAGAAACTTTCATTCCCCCCTGCCTGTAGAATTCTACAGCCATTGTATGTTGAGTGGCGAAACTTAACGCCGCACATTGTTATCATACCGAAGGAAAGAAAATGTAAAAAAATATTAAATATGTTATTCCCATAAGTAAGAATCGAACCTGAAATCGTCCTGTTTTGTTGTCCCACGCCCTGCGCCACGACGGCTTCGATACTTTTTACCTACACAAATTCACAAAACATGTAATTAATTTAGTGACACATCGCTGCCTTTTTTTATATCTTGGATTTTGTATTTTGGGCGACTTAACTTAACACCGCATCTACGAAAGCTGGGAACATACTTCTTTATAGTAGTGAGAATGAGCTAAGTAGCTAAATAAAGGTCCTAGTGAAAAATTTTGTTTTCCCACACACTACGTAGGTAACTAAATAATCTGAGAAAACTTAATGTCAAAACATTCCGTTCTCCATTCGTTCCATTTCAAAGATAACACACAAAATAACTATCACCATTTTAAATGGAAATCGAACACGGTTTGACATTTAGCAAATCAACAGTTGTTTACTCTAACGTCGACAGCAACTACTATGCGTCGCGGGGCACGTGACGCGCTCTGCGTGACGCTGCATCACTAAAATGTGTCACGTTGGACAAACTTCGCACTTAGCATAGGTATGTAGGTATGTATATATGTACATACACATGCCTACATATGTATGTAACCGTAGGTTGTCTGTTTATTGTAGGAGTATAGAATACACCACACTTTGGAAAAAGCTGTGTCGAACACGCTGATCATCAAGCCGAGAGTAGATTTAAATAAAATTATATAAGTTATACAGTCATTATGTTGTAACATATTTTAATTTGAATTGGGAAAAAGCGTATTACATCATTTTAACGGCGAGGAGAATCGGGTCACAATTTAAGTATATAAAGCAATGAGAAGCTGAAAATATATTTAGCCTACTGTAAAGTGTTCAACCAATATTGTACGTGTATCATACGTAAGACCAGGCAGAGTCAAATTGAATACAAGTTTTTCAGTAAATTTAACAACTGTAATTAACAATTTAATAATACGTAACAAATGATTGCATTTAGATTTGAATATTATGAATCCATAAATAAAAACCAATATTTTTAAAAACAAAAACCCCGACTGCAGAAAAATAAAAAGAAAATAAGCCCAATAGTTTGTTAGGATTAACAGTCGGGGCCTCTTTAAATTATGTGATATTACTGGTAAAGACTTTTTGATTAAAGACCACTTACAGATCTCGACTGTTACACGAAATGACATTTCATTTTCCCGTTTTGGAACACGCAAACGCTGCTCCACCTCTAATATCTCGAATTTAGGCAGAAAGTATGGAACGAACTGTCTTTGGACGCAGGGTTTCCTCTGTCTTCCCTGCTATACGAGAAAAATGCAATATAAACTAATTGTGGGTTCGATCCCCACTCGATATTTCCATTTCTTCGGTGTCGAGGCTAAGCACGAGGTTAAGTTTTGCCACTTAACACGCAATGCCTCCAGAATTCGGCAGAAAGCGGGTAACGGAGTGTCTTAACACTAGGTTCCCTCTGCCTACCCTGCTGTGTGTGGGATACAGCGTGAAACTGATTAATTAATATAATTTAGTAAAAATACTTACTTATTCTGTACACATGTATTACAATATTTGTAACTGGATAAACAGATGCCTTTCTCTACAGTATAGGTAGGTCTCATTTATCATTATAATCATTCACATAAGCATTATTAAGTAGGTATTGACTTACTCAGAAACACTGATCTCGATAATTGAGTAATTAACGTACCTGAAACAAGAGTATACCATTCATTATAATTATTGTGAATATTATTATCATTTGATCGCGTTTATTTTCTATTAAGGTAGAAAATATAAAACACATTCGAGACATTGCGTGTGGAGTAGCGGAAATTAACGCCGCGCTTTTGCCACGGTGTCAATACATCAGAGCGAAATTATTAAAATATTAAATATTTCATTTCCTCGAATAGGAATCAATTCCACAGCCTGCACCACGACTGAGTCCGGAGTCTTTATGTAACTTATGAAGGTGAAATATTTGTTTGGTTGATCGAGCTATACTCGGGAATTACTTACTGGTAAGTACTGAAAACATTTTTTATGTTCGATACATGTGTATCGTGATTGTTTTGATGTACTCCAACGCAGTTATCTCAGTAACTGAATATAGAATATATCACATACCACGGTATATATTGTGATTACTAAATGTAATTTTTCATATAAGGTTAAGTATAATCAAAATGTATATCTCGACCAAAGCCTGTATTTTCTATTTCTTAAATAAAGAAACAAATTGTTATAAACATTGTGATAAGACGCGTGGATGGATTTCTTTACTGAATCTACATACATACTCGTCCTTACATATCGTCTGAGGGGAATATGTTACCTGAAATAAGAAGCCGCTTTTCTTTTGTACAATACTCAGCGCTACAAGGAAAATTTTAGAAAATATGTTCGTCTTCGTCTTGGCGCAGCGGCGTGTCCAGTCGAATGTATATTATAATAATATATAAAAATATTTCTGTTTCCTATTTCTAGAAAAACAAATTGTGGAATAGGAAAATAATTGAAATATTCCACCGCGAGGAGATTGAACCGACGGCCTAATGGCATTTGGACACAGTGATTTTTTTTTAAATGTCGTAAGTCTTTACATCCCACGACTACTTGTTGAGAGTTCGTAAGCCGCTTAAAAGATTCATTTCCTTCCACTCTTCTTTAAATCATTACCGTAATTGAGTACCGACGACTTCTGCTTACTTATTTTTTTCCACATTTTTGTTGAAAAGTACTTTTATGCTATTTTCCTTTTTATTTGTATGGTTTGGTTCCTTGATTATGGCGTCCCGAGCGTACCAGTAGAGCACATATCACTTCGCCATTTTTTATTTGTAAGCGTGTTACGTGGTTGTTACTATTTGTAAAATATATTCCCTGATTAAACCGAATTATATTTTAACTGTAAGTACTACAGTTACTGTGGGTTCGATTCTCAGTCAAAGATAAAAGCTGTTTTTATTTCACCAATAAATTGATAGCAGATAAAACAAGATGTTGAGAATGATACTTGTCCTAAAATAATTTATAATAATATATTAGTGTGAGATATAACTTTGAGGTCTTAGTTAAAATTAGAGCGACGGCAAGTGGCGCTAAGAAAGTTCGCCCGTCACGAGGCACGCCGGGCTTAATGAGTACTTGACACAGTCCGATAGAACTGTTAGTAGTATATTGAGTTACCTGCCATATCACAAGTAATCTCCTTATACGCCGTTCTTAAGAGTATAAATTTATATTTGCTGTAAATCCACAATATGACGTTAGTAAATTTGTTTATAATAAACAAAAACCTATAAATATGTATTTTTTCAGAAAAGTCAATAGAATAAAATCTCAAAAAAATTACATATTTTATTTTTATTTTTAGGGTTCCGTATCTTTTAAGGAAAAAATGGAACGTCTCGGTCTGTCTGATTGTCTGTCAAGGGACTTTAGAGATATCGAGTTGAAATTCAAACCATATAATTAGATTTACGGTCCCTTGATTTCCTGAAAAAATGGTATTCCCATATTTACTTAAAAGAAACATATGTCTTGGCCTTTTTATCACAAAAAAAGTGTATTTCGACACTATAAAGGTAATGGAACTTAATAGGGTACTTCCGGTTGACCTTCAACTATTAAATTTGGCAATTTATATCTACAGATAAGTATTAGTTCGGGAAAAAAAGAAAACTATACATTTGTAAAAGGGGAGGAAATTTTGGTATTAAAGCCGTCTAAGTGAGGTATCAGATGAAATGGTTCTAGCTAAGCGCAGCTTGAATTTCAGAATAAGCTCAAAGTCAAAAATTTTTGTACGGAACCCTCTGGGGGCGAGCCCAAGTCGCGCTTCTTCGGTTGTTTAAAATTAAGATATCGCTTGGGTATTCTTATAATCATGTAATTATCATATATTTAACAGGTACTTAAACAAGATTTTTTATTTTTTATTTGTCGTTTCCATTTTTTAGTCATGGCGAAGGGATATGCGAATGTAAACAGATTGTGGATTCGATTGAAATATTTAATATTCTATATTAAATATGTATATTTTTATTTCGCCGCTGTGGTGTCGAGGCAAAGTGCTGCTAAGTTTTGCATGTAACACTCAATGAAGGAAGTGTCTTAACACTAGATTTCTAGAATCGATTTGCTTACCCTATTCTGCTTTGCGCGAGATACAGCGTTTTATAAAACAAATAGAATAGAATATCCTAACACCGAGTTTTCTTTATATACCCTGTCATTTATAAAGAAGATATCAAAAATAATATCAATTGAATGAGTGTTATAAAAATGGTGTCGCTTTATTTATTTCCTCTTGCACCTAATATTTGCAACAACTTAGGCGTGGCACGTGCGAGGGGCGCGCGTGATATATGACCGGTACACGTCGGGTGGCTTACGAGGATACAAAGAGACGTACGTACTCCTTTATATTATAATATATAATAAACAATAGTGACAATTGCTACATATTTAAAATTATTTATTTATTTATTTGCTTTATATTTATTTATTTGCTTTATATTTGCTACATATTTAAAATTATTTATTTATTTAGGTCCTCACATGGACCTAATATAAGTAAAGGTTACAAAGCACAATATTGTCATATAAGACACGTTTGAAATTATTAATATGTATATACAAATTCAAAGCGCTCTGTTTTCTGCGTACGCCCGTTTGAACCGTACCGTTGAGTGGGGGAACTCAACGCTGCACTTTGACTCAACATAACGTTAGATGAAAATAATTATATTTCAATTGTGAGGCTGAACCGTCAACCCTAATATTCACAATAAGAAGCTATCACACTGCAACACGATGATCTGACATTTACTGGAACCTAACCACAAAGAACGACAAGAACTGTAGAATATTTTATCTTTAGCTATTTATCCTACAAGACAGCAGCAGGCGTCGCCGAGCGCGCTGTATATCATGAACAGTAGCACTTCTCACCTTTATTGCGAAACTTTGTCTATTAAAGTTATAAATAATTTCGTCGACAACAACATATCCACAGATTTTTTGCACAACTCACTTTATGCGCGTTCTGTATATCGGCGACGTGTAGATCTTGCTTACTTATTACTAATATATATATTTTTTTTACAACATTGAGGCATAACGACGACATATATAACGACAATATGATAAATGAGTAAAAAATATTTGATATTTTTTAACTCATTTATCATATTATTCCGTCTCAAAATAAGCACATCTTCGCAAACATAAGCTAGTGACAATACACTTTGATATTTAATTTAAACGTAAAGGAACTTATTAATTAATTTTCATTTTTTTCTATGGTGATTATCATACCATTAAAACGATGCCTCAAACATATACCCGTAGCCCAGACCTATGTTATCTTAGAGCGACTTAAGGACTTAGAATGAGAAAGTTAACTTAACTTAACTTAGCTTCACCCCTTTATCCCTAGCAGGGTAGACAGAGAGAATAGAGCGCCAAACGCTACAGTCTCTACATACCTCTTTCGCCTCGTCCACTGTCATCAACCTCTTCATAAATGCCCTCCGGAGGATCCTCATGATTTTTACGTGACCGTCCTCCAGTATCTTTGATACTATGTTTTCGAAGGTCAACCGAGGTCTCCCCCTACCTCTCTTTCCACTCATTTTTAAAGAATGAGAAAGTTTAAATAAGTAAATGTTTTTTTTCAACTTTACTTTCTACCCCTCTAATAGCGAGGTAAACAAAAAGAGCTAATATTATTTCTTTTCTCAGCAAAGATGTGAAACTAATTCATTCCCCCATATGGGGATCAAACCTACAGTCGTTGCACTAACAATCATACGTTGTCCCACTGTATCAAGATGGTTTTATTAATTTACAATCCCCAAAAATGTTATATATCTAAATTCTGTCAATATCTAAAACACCGTCGATATAAAAACACAATATATTCGACACCTGCGACACATCGAATTCATTCGACGACACGAAAGCCAATCTCAAGCAGATAATAGAAACCATTGTGAACGAACCAACGAGCTTTAATAGTAATCTTGCGAATTCCATTTTCATTAGAATCCACCACACTCGTGCAACACCGTATTCTACTATACTATACATTGTATTACTACACCGTAGTAACTCTAGTATAGTAGGATGGTAATAACATGTGCTCGTACTCTGTCGATGTGCAAAGAGAAAACCGCTTGAATAGACTTTCTATTAAGGAAAGGAAGATATATTTGACCAATGTAAGATTTTAACCCTCAATTTTAAAGTGAGTGTACTACGTTGCAAGTGATTGTGCTATTGAGGCCGATAGTACACTAACTAATTAACACTCAAAGTCAAATAAGGCTTGTGAAAATAGACGCCCTATCCCGCACATAGCCGGGTAGGTAAGTATGTAAAAAAATGCATTGCTCACTTTTCGCTCAATTTTCAATGTACACTCGACGCGATGTCCCGTTGCCGAAGTGACGAGGTAGGAAATTAAAATAATTTATTTTATCGGATAATTATCGAACCCACAACTGTTGCGTAATTATCATGCCGTGTATTCATTCATCAATTGGGTAATTAGAGATAATAAAAATATTGTAAATTTTATAATACATTCATAGCAAAATTATATATTTGTAATTAACTTAATTAAGTGTAATTACTGAACCGTAAGTGGTGATATTTTAACCAAATTTGAATATTTATACAAATATTATAGAATATAGTACACTCGTAGTAATACAAATGCATGCAAAGTGTATGCACACAAAAGATGTATGCATCTGCTATAATAATTTTATTTATGTTTATTGTACTCAGACAATGCACAGCCAAAAATAAGACCAAATTTTCCTTGTAATGACGAAGATTTCTCAAAAATGAATAAGAGAGGATAAAATGAGATTTTATGACTACAACACAACAATCATCACACTAACATTTTAAATGTAAATGAAAGTTTGTTATTCTTTCTTACAAAAACTACTCAACCTATTAACATGAAACATTGTACACATATTTTAAGAGATATTGCAAAGGATATAGATATTTTTAATTAAAAAAAGGTATATTTAAAAATAAAATTTGATAAAACAAAGATTTTCTGTATAAAATTTTCAAGCAATTCAAATATTGTGTGTGTGTGTGTGTGTGAGTGTGTGTGTGTGTATACATATGTACGCACGTAAGAACTTGTACTTCTTTGACGTAACAACATAACAATCTTTCTAAAAATGTTATCCTTCACGTCCTTCACCGTTTGTAAATAACTACACTAATAGGTAATAGAACAAAAAATACATTTCGTACTTTGTAAAAACATTTTTTACAACGTATTTAAATAAAAGTGATTTAAATATCATAAAAAATATAATTTGTACAAAATTTAAGAAAAATAATCAAAATTCATGGTGCCGGTTTTTCGTGAGGTTGTTCGCGAACGTTTAAAATGTTTTCTCCCAACACTTTTCCCTGACGCGTCAAAAGAAGTATAACTTCAAAAATATTTTTATTATTAGCCATTTCTTGAGAAATTTGTGGTGAAAATAACAAAATTTCCTCCATTTATTTGTATCGTACAATATTTCACCCTGGCTATATCCAACAAGTCGCGCTGTCGATAGAGACGTACGTGACCGCTCCTTATAGCCGTTACATTGAACATGCTTGTACAAACATCTATTTCATATATAATAATAAACTTAAATTAATACTAATAATATATAATTTTACTATGTATAAAAATATTATAGCTCTGCCTCTCAACACGTCGGGAACGAAGTGTCCTAATAATAAGTTCCCCCACACTTCCCTGCTATGCGCTATATGCTATATGCTAACAAAGTATGAAGCTGAATTACCGTATTTTTTTTTCTTTTGTACAAAATAAACATTTATTACAGTTATCCTAATATATAAAAAAATATGTGTATAAAAATATATAATATAATTTATCTCAATATTACCACGTTACATGTTACTCCATACAAGGTCGTCGTAGCAAAGCGGTAGACGATCTGATTGAACAAGACGGTTGCAGAATCAATTTAATTCGAAAGTACGAATTATACATTTTTCCGAGAGGTCTCACTCCAGGGACTGACATAACAAGGCACTTGCATCCGACATGGTTCTTAGGCCGGCGCGTAACGTGACCAAACCATCGCAGGCGACGCTCTTGGAGCTTATCCGCTACGTCACGGACTCCAAGACTACCTCGAATGAATGTGTTGCGTGTGCGGTCAGACCGCGTTACGCCGCACATCCACCTCAGTATCTTCATTTCCGTGACGTGAAGCTCCTGAGTGTGCCGAGATAGTGCTGGCCAACATTCGCTGCCGTATAAAAGAAGCGGTCAGATGATGCTCTTGTATATCAGACCCTTGAGGGCGGTATCCTGCGATCGCAGACCTCACCAGTGACCTCCCGCCATTCGGCCCAAGCAGCGCTTATCCGGCTATAGACATCGATGACTCCAGATTCGTGCATAACGGATCCAAGGTACCTGAACTTTTCCGACTTAACGGCTGGTTCAGGACCTATAAGGATAGTGCTCGAGTCCGGTCTCCCGTAGGCCATGTACTCGGTCTTCGACACATTTAGTTTATTTTAAATAAAACTCTTTTAACCGGATTACACTAAATATACGCGATTAATCCGGTTAAAATAGTTTTATTTAAAATGTGTAATAATCGTGAAAATCAAAGAACTTATTACATTTAGTTTATTTTTTCTTATTTAGTTTAGTCTCAGTATAGTAATACATGAACTAAAAATAACATAACAACGAAAAAGTAGAAGTAATACAATAAAATCTTCTTACATCGTATATTTTATATATTGTAAATTTAGTTATTATTTCATTTACCAAAGAAAAATACTATCACCGAAGTGATTAGAGCAGGCACTTGAACCCTATTACACGGTTAATAGTTTTCCTCCGTTGACGCGACATCGATAGTCTCGCCTCTGATTTCCCGCGAGGTGTTCCAGACTTGCAATATCATGAGCGAAATTATATTTCTTTTATATTTGATAAGATTTATTGAAAAGTAGCTTCTTCTGTTTTTATTAAGTTTGGTCTTCTTGATAGACTTGAAAAGTTGTGGTCCATTTTGTATATATTATATTATTTTTAATTTACAAGAAACATTTAAAAATATATATCTGGAAAATTCATCTCCTCTGCCTAATCTGCTATGCGAGAAAAAACGTGAAGCTACATAAAAAGTTTGTACTTTCAGTACGAATTTAAGAGAAAATGTATGATTTATTTCAATATAAACAATCCATTACATTTTATATTTTATTTAAAACCAGTACAACATAACTATAATTATGTATAAGAATAATAAGTAATAAGAAACGAATAAAGTAAGTTACATAAATGTATATTTTTGTATGCATTTAAATAAGTTTAAATTTTATAAGCTTAGCCTCGCCTGGTCTCCGCCGGTGATATGACGAGCGAACCGACAAATTATTTTTATATAAACTTAAATTTCTTTTTATCTTTTTTTTATTTTCTTCTATTTTCTCTAGTTTCTTTAATCAGAATTTTCCATTTTCGTACTAAGAACATTTTAAGTCTTCGTCTATTAGATAAATTGGTTAAAAAAATTATTAAAAATTCTTTTATATATAAAAAAATATAAAAGAAAGATGCAAACAACATAATAATAAAGAGCATATAAGAATTTCGGTGTAGCTTAATGAGAAGGTATTGCTTAGTGGTCAGAGCGCTTGGACGATCAAATTCTATAAGAATTTTTAAACAGTATTTTTCTTTACTTTGTGTTAAATAGCACTTTTTTTTCTTTAATATACGTAAAATGACAGCCACGATTGTTGGCAGTATAAAGGAAAGGTGGAATAAAGATTAAAATGATAATCATCTGCAATGCAGAGTAATGACGACGCGTGCCAATCGTCGACTGAGCTCTGGCTTTATAGCCAACGGACTCAGCTCTGGCAAGCAGGTCATTACCATATTGTAAATCGATCTGTATTATTTTTATTAAGACTCTCTATAAAAAAATAGGGAAATTGATACCTTTATATGAACAAGAGATCGCCATTTTATTCACCCAAACACCTACAGCCAACAGAACAGGCTTGCAGATCAAAAATTGATCAAAAATTGGGGAACGGAGTTTTGGCGTTTCTACACTTCTACGAAAAACCCGAATAGAAAAATTATTCAAATAAAATATTTGGTATTGATTAAAAATCGTTATAAAATAACATTTACACGGTAAATATCACATACGCGTTATCAAACAATACAGTTGCTTTGTTAGTTTTCACAAAAGCAAATAAAACTTGCCTGATTGTAAGCGTGATGGTTCTAGGATCAGTTCAGTGAACTTAGGTGAAAGAACATATTATTAAAATGATTCTTATTATACAAACAAAGAAGATTCAAACTTTTTCACGCATAACAGGTCGGATCATCTGATCCGACGGAACCTTAAAACTTCACTTTTTGCCAATTATTTGATATATTACGGATTAAATGGTGGAATTCAACTCCGCACTACTGTGTGTTGGTACCGGAGGTAGGAAATATAAATAATTGAGAATCGAACCCGCAAAGGTTGTGCTGCTGCTGCTCGAGGACCTTAATTCTTATTATACTAAACAGATAAATAAGATAAAAAATAAAAAAAAGTCAAAAACCGTTAAAAAACCAACATAAAAATATTGGAACAAATTATGATTACTGATGATTATATATATTGTTAGTGATGTCAAAATAAACTTTATTCAGTTACAAAAAGATTAAAATCGTTTGTCCACACAGTGTATCATCACGCATATTACATTCGCAAGTATGTGTAACAGCTAGGAGCTGAATTCCTGTTTTCGCCAAATATTCATATAATAGTGGGCGTCGCTGACGGGTGCGTTATTTATTTGTAATACGTTACGCAACTTGTGTTGTTTGACTGGAATTATAGCTTCTAAGCAAGTACATATTCTTATTGAATTAGATGTCTTGGATAATTTTTGTTTTGAATATTTTTTTGTAATCATTTATGACACAAACACGACGGTATGGGATCCCACAAGGTTCCCACTAGAGATAAGGAATTATTTAATATTTACTTATTTAGAAAATATTATCTACTTATTTAGAAACTTCGACGTAGCTTGGCGAGAAAGTATGGCTTAGTGGTGCTCTGACCAATACGTTTAAATTTTTATACGTTTTCTCAAATAAGTTTTTTTCTTTCCTAAGTACGGAATAACACTTTAAAAATGTTTAAAAATATTTAATATTTTCATTTCCTCGTTCCGCCAATCAACACCTAATGCTTCAAGAATTCAACAAATTACAAAGTGTCTTAACACCTACTAAGTTTTCTCTGCCTGTCCTATCTGTAGGAAAAAAAATTGCGTCAAAAACAGAATGATGTACGCAAATATAGGCATGAAATAATTCAATTCTTTTCAAATTGTCATTCAACGACATCCGCTTTTTAACAGCTTTTTTAGTTTTAAATTCTTACCGAAACAAAGTACTAAAAGATGACATTATAATAATATTACAGAATGAAAACATCCAATTTACTCGAAATAAAATGTAAATTTTATGCAAAAGGCGTCGGCATTAGAACGGCTTATTTTTAGGCTGCGAAGAAAATGACTCCGGAAATGAAGATGAACGACGCCGCGGCTCACGTCGTGAGTGCGGGCGTGCCAGATATCACATGAAATACCTATTAGACCTATTATTCAAAGTAATACTTTACTAGTTCATACCTTTGGCTTTGCCCAGGTTGTTAATTTGAAAAAAAAAGATAACAAATGACATTTTCATAGCCCTGAAAGCGGTAAAGTGCGAAACACTGAAAATATTTTTTCAATTTGTATCCATTGCTGAGATAAGTGTTTTCAACGAATTAGACAGCAACATCTTTAGCTTTATAGTATTAGTGTACGGGTAGATACTCCAATCTCCGTCTATTGAGTGGCAAAAATCAATCAATGAAATGATCACATCCGCTATCTGCGGGATACGGCGTGAAGCCAAAAAAACAGATAGACCGTTTGAACATAGTATCAATATGTTGTAGTTTTTTAAACATCATACAAAGTAAAAACTCAAAGATATGAAATATTAGTAAAATATTTTAAAATAAATGTTTTATCAAATTTTAAGGTACTTTTTTATTTTACTAAACTGAGTTAATGTGTAAAAAGTAAAATTTCCATGGGAAACATCCGATATAAATCAGCTTACGCTGTATCCCTCACACAGCAGAGTAGGCAGAGGGAACCTTAGTGTTAAGTCACTCCGTTCCCCACTTTCTGCGGAATTCTGGAGGCATTGCGTGTTAAGTGGCAGAACTCAACGCCGCGCTTAGCCTCGACACCAGAGCGAAGAAATGGAAATATAAATTTAAGTAAATATTTCATTTCCTCGAGTGAGGATCGAACCCACAACCAGTCGGTTTTGCGGTCACACTTCGTGCCACTGCGCCACGACTGGCCTCACATACACAACATTCGATATGTTTATCAGATATGTACAATACAGTGTATATTAATCACGACTGCCCCTGTCGTCCGTCGCACCTCGCCTCTCATCCGCGTCACTTCCATAAATCATAAGATTTGCACCCAAAAGTTACTTATTTAAGGGAATCTAATAGCTATTTATTATGAACTCATCTATAGGCTGTGATATTATTTGACAGGTTAATTATGTAAATGTTATATATATTTTCCTTCATTATAGGATTATTGAGGCCAGTCGTGGCGCTGAGGCACAAAGTGTGACTGTAAAACCGACTGGTTGTGGGTTCGACCCCCACTCGAGGAGATGAAATATTTACTTAAATTTATATTTCCATTTCTTCGCTCTGGTATCGAAGCAAAGCGCGGCGTTGAGTTCTGCCACCCAACACCCAATGCCTTCAAAATTCGGCAGAAAGTGAGGAACGGAGTGTCTTACACTAGGTTCCCTCTGCCTACCCTGCTGTGTGCGGGATATAGCGTTAAGCTAATAATTTTATTTTTTAAATTTAATTTATAGGATAGACAGAAGGATCATGGTATTAAGACACTGTCCCCTATTTTCTGTCCCATTTTTGAGACATGCGATGTGCGTGTTTAATAACGGAACTCGATGCTACGTTTTGTCAACCTAACCTACCGTCATGTCTTGTCTAACATGCATTTAGAGTGAGATGCCGATGGAGTTCGTAGTTCATGTAAATTGTTAAAGCCATAGTGAATTGAATAATATGTGACATAGTGATGGATACGCTTGAGATTTTTTTTCATTATTTTAAGACTTTAGAAAAGTCTCGCCAACAGCTTAAACGATATAATTAAATGGCTTGAATTGTAGTATGTGTAAATAAAGATCATTTATTTCAGTGTGAACTGGCTGCAGTGTTATAAGTTATAGTAGCAGGGAATTTAATACATATTTCATTTTAATATATTGCCTATATATTATATTATTATATTATTATATTATTACATTATTATTTTGTTTCTCTTTCAGTACTCAGGTTCAAAAGAACCCGGTCCTTTGGAAGGCTTGCGTGGGGACACAGGTCCAACACGTAGAGGCCCCTTAGAGAATATACAAATGTTTTACTGTGACGCATCAGCCGGGATCCATCTCTGGGTAACCACAGGTAATTGCCCAGAGATGGTCGCCGGTTAATGCGTAGAAACTATGGAAAATGTGGAAATCTAAACTAAGACTATGGAATGAAATTTGGATGGACTGGCTACTGGGCTATTGAGTGAGACTAACGGACGTCCGCCTTTACAATAGTCTCAAATTGAACGGTTGGCGGACGGTGACTCGCCTCCCACTAGATGGGCCCCCACAAAGCGGCGTAGTGCCTTGGGCGCAACATTGGCGTGGTCGGCTAAGGGTGTAGAGAGGTGTGCACCGGTTTCACCATCACGAGGAGCTCGTGAGCGGGTTTCCCCGCTATTACGCAGATTGAGCACTTCCACCCTTTCGAGCATATAGCTCTTGCGCTCCACTCTGCCGGCCAATAAAGGCAAGCCAGAGGCGGGGGATAGATTACAATTCCCCTCCGGAGGACTCAGGTCCGTGGGGTCGCCACTCCCCAACAGCTCGCCACAAGCTGCCCTGCGGGTAATTACATTATTATATTATTATACTAGCGACCCGCTCGCGGCTTCGCCCGCTTAAACCACAGAATTATTTACTTAACACACTGAATTATGTTCGTGTCTTGATATACTTATAATGTATGTTTGCAATGTAATGAAGTTTTTTATGAGAAAGTTGTTAAAACTTTAGGTCGCATTTTCGTACCTCCCATAAGAATCTTCAATTGAATGTTTGAAATAAAAACACAACTTATCGATACTTACTATATGTGCGATAATCTCAGAAACGGCTTAACCGATTTAAATACTTTTTTTGTTTGTATTCTGGCAAACTGCCCTTAAATATTAAGTATTAGTTTTATTTTAAGCAGCTTCATGCTAGTCAGAGGGAGGAACCTAGTATTAAGACACTCCGTTCCCCACTTTCTACCGAATTCGGGACGCATTGCGAGTTGAGTGGCAGAACGCAACGCCGTGCTTAACCTCGACCCCAGAGCGAAGAAATGGAAATATAAATTTAAGTAAATATTTCATCTCCTCGTGTGGGGATCGAACTCAGAGAACCAGTCGGTTTTACAGTCACACTTTGTGCCGCTGCGCCACGACTGGCCTCAACTGGATTGGACTTTATTTTAATCGGTTCACATAAAGTTAAAACCAGATCCACGCTTTATCCCGCCCTTAGTAGGGCAACTTAGTGTAAGATATTGGGTATAATGTGTGACTGATGTGCGAAATGAAAATATTATTAAATTATAATTCAATCCTGCATGTGTGGATCGGACCCACAACGTCGCGTTACAGTTACAATTGGGCATATAGGGTAAAATAGTTTAAACCCGTACCTAAAGAATTTAAGCAAGATACATCAACAGTGAAGACGTAGGTTTTTTTCTCATTTCACGATGTTTATTCATATCTATATTTCGTATGACGCGGTTACGCATAGGTACCAATAATGTAAACACATACTACTACAAAAATAGTACTAAAATGTTTAGAACTTTAAACTTTGCCGCCAAAACCTACGACTCGATAACGCAATGAAGCGTATGCGGCGGTTTCCCTTTAATAGGTTTATGTGTGCGTGCGTCGTTCTTGACAAATTGTATTTTATTTTACAACGATAATTTTATTATTTATTTTGTTTGAAAAAATAACTTTTTTATTTTCGGGTTTTTAATTTAATATGTAATAGGCTTTTATAGAGTAGTTAAACTGTGGTTTCATTTAAAGTGGTCCTAACAAAAAAACTCTGTATAATTGAGCATATTTAATATTTATAGTGATTTTTTGGTGAAAAGATACCAATAGTTATTACAACCACTTGCGAAGAAGCATAGTTTAGGCAATTTTTTATTCTTATACCTTTTGAAAAACTACCAACGTTCTTAAGTTAATATATTATTTTTTCAAATTAAAAAAATTGTCTATGTCATCCTAATGGCGGAAAAATATTCAAAATGTATTGTAATACCACATTAGTATCGACAATGTAGTGTTGATAGTAATTAAAAATAGATATACTACAGGAGGATATCTTCATATGCACTGTTTTAACCTGTTTTATGTATAATATAGAATAATATATTGTATAGAGGAATCACACATTCTTTTTATTCAGTTTAGTAAATACATTTTTTAGAGGTTACTCTGTACTAAAATGGCATGCAACTCTGTTCCCGCATTTACGTTCCTGATATATCGATATAAATAATAGAAACACAAAATATAGGAAGGAAACACAAATGCAATTATATAGCATTTTTTCTTTTTTTCATACTTGAAACGTATTAATAAATTACATATTATGTATTACATACAATTAACTTCTTTTGAATATAACACTAAGTTTAATCAGCTTCACGCTATTTTAACAGATAACATAAGATGACATTAAAACGTATTGACATCACCACGTGATCCATCTAAACACAATATAAATTTTTATAAACAATGAACTCACAAACAGAATTTACTTTCCAAATACTTTTTATTCTACATATCGCCATATGAGCTAATCCCAAAAAATATACTTACTTTATTATTTTTGTTAATATCACCAACGTTGACGTTTAAAATAATAGTTATGGTAGACTGAACAAATATTGATTATACTTCTTTTTTTAGCTTCACGTTGTATCCCGCACACAGCAGGGTAGGCATAGGACACCTAGTGTTAAGACTCAATTGGACTGTATTTTTATCCTTGTTACCTTAGAATTTTTGATTGTATGAACCGATTTTAATTATTCTTTTTTTATTTGAAAGGTAATGCGTCCCGTGTAGTCTTATTTTAATTTAGTTTATATTCAACAATGGTATCTATGAGAAAATCATATAAATCTCAAATTTGCATTAAGTATATGCGCGACAAATGAACGTATAAGTCAATATCAATTCAACCGATTTTAATGATTCTTTTTTTATTAGAAAGGGTACATATAAGGGGTAGTTTGGTGAAAGTTTAGTTAAGTTCAGAGTGTGAAATCCGGTTGAATTTGAAGAAGTCGATTTTTTTTATTAAAAAATATAATTATGTAATTTTTTCTACAAAAAATTCTTTATACTCCATGATAAAAACTATCCTATAAGTGACATTAGGCTTTGAACTATTACCATGCCAAAATTAATTTAATTTCATACAGTAGTTATCGGTATTTTAGGTAATTTATATTTTTCAGTTTTTATTTTTTTTAAAGAAAACTATCATGAAATTCGGAATGAAACCCAAAAAAAATGTACCTTGAGGCCCTAGGCTAACGCCATGCAAAAATTCATCAATTTCTGTCAGGTAGTTTTTGCGTGATTGACGCACAAACAAACCGACAGACAGACAGACAGACAGACAGACAGACAGACAGACAGACAAGAATTCTGCTGAGTGGTTTTTTAGGTTCTATAATCGACATATTAACCGACCTAATTTTTATTTTTTTTATATCTTTCATGTGCAGAATTGACTTTTCTATCCTTTTATTATATATGGAGATTATTATTATTGTGTATTTGTTAATATTTATACTTAGATTGCAATACAATCAAGTAGCAATGCATACTGAGTGGTGAAAGTCAACGCCGTTACTTCTTTTTCTTTATCTTTCTCCTACTAGAGCGAGTAAACGTACATGTTTTTTCTCTCGACTAGAGAACCAACCGTGGTCCAACCACAGTAAGACTGTAAGCGCGGTAGTTGTGGGTACAAGTCTCACTCGTGGTATGTATTATTTTCATTTTCTCATTTTAGTAACAATACAAAGCGTAACATTCCAACAAATTACACGCAATGTAAATTAGATTATCACTAGAGTTCCTGCTGAGCGAGGTAAAACGTGAAAAAACATTTTCCTATATAAAGAAGGACAAGCAAACGCTCTATATGAGTATAAACAGAAGGGGTTAGGGCGCACGTTGCACAATGTTAACAAACACATTTATCTAACTCCTCCACACGCGCGCTGTCGCTAACTTTTACCAAAGTTTTTTCAGAAAACGTGACTCTGATAGTTGTAGTATAATCTCTATTTATTATCGAAACGTATAAGCATTTTATAGCACACGTAAGAAAATAAATACGTTAGAATAAAAAACGTATAAAAATTTGAATGTTGAGAGATTTGAGCTTGCGATAGGCATTTGGACGTAGATTGATAAGAACGTGAACGTCTCAGAGCGCTCAGACGAGAGCCCAAAAGGCCCCGTTATGATTTTGCGCTTCCCACATTCACATTTGTATATGTTTTTTTTTTAAAATAATTTTCTTTCGTAATACATAAATTGTTAATCAAACATTTAAACAAGACATTTTGTATTTTCTATTTATAATTCTATGGAAAGTACAAATTGAACAAATATTTATATTTGCTGTTTATACAACGATTGAAAATTTGCATGGTAATTTTATTCAAGTCAATGTAAGGAGAATTTCATTAAGAAATGTATAAATGAAGTACTTTTATATTTTTGTTTTTCTCTTCTTACTCCATGGTTGTTCAATATTTTCCTTTCTATACAGAGTGTTCTTGTCATCACCATTTTAAATGAACCAAGAAAACTCATCAGTTAAGACGCAGGTTTTTTTTTCATTTTACGATGTTTATATACCATACCTGTATTTCGTGTGACGCAGTTACACAAAGATGCATATAACGTAAAATCATACTACTATACAAATACTATTAAAGTTTAAACAACTTTGAACTTTGCCGCCAATACCTACGACTCGATTTCCGAACGAGGCATATGCGGCGGTTATGCCTTTTTATTATTTAGACACTCATATTATTTATTTAAAAAAAAAAAAACACTTTTTCATTTTTTGGAAAAAAAAAATTATATCAGGCTTTTAAGGAGTAGTTAAAACGATGGTTTCATTTAAAGTGGTGCTGACACTTCCAACCTGTACATAAGTAAGAAAAGCGTTGTTTAAAAGCGCTAATCTCAGAACTAGTTTCCGAGATTAGCGCTTTCAAACAAACCAATTCGGTAGCTTTGTAATATTAGATTTTACAAAACGATGGCCTATGTAGCTCTTCCATTTTCTATAACGATACATTTTGAACACTGTTTCAGTAAGTGAAATTCCGAAGTGAGCATAATAATTTAACATTGAATTGTTTTAAGTTGTTACTGCAGGCGCCAATTAAGGGACGGAAACTTCGTTTAACCATTTTCATCTTTTTTATTGTTCGTTGAAATTGTATTATTGTATGAAATATGAGATGCATTTTTAAACAAAGTCTCGATTTTTCGTCAACTTTTGGATAAATTGATTTCAGTGTATATTTTAATTGTACTTAACCCACGTTAATACAATATGATATATATATTTTAAATAATAACCTATATACTGATTGAGTGACCGTAAGACCGTAGACTAACGAAACTACTCCACAGTATTATATACATAGATAGTAGTAATTATCACAGTAGTACGTAGTTACCACGATTTGACTTCACTTTAAAAATAAAGTACAAATAAAAAATAAATTAATTAAATTAGCTTCACGCTGTATCCTGCACCCATCAGGGTAGGCAGAGGGAATCTAGTGTTAAGACACTCCCTGCCCCACTTTCAGACGAATTTTGGAGGCATTGCGTGTTGAATGAAGAACTCAACACAAAAAATGGAATTATAAATTTAAGTAAATATTTCATCTCCTCGAATGGGGGGGATGGGGGGAGCCCACAAGCAGTCGGTTTTACAGTCACACTTTGTACCACTGCGCTACGACTGGCCTCGATTCGATTCTCAATTTCGAGTGGGTAGAAATGTTCTTTAAGTGTAAAGTTGTAGTTACAATAAGTGATTATACAATATTTTTATAGAACATTTTTATTGTATTAATAGTTTACGGAAATATATTAAGATAATTTAGATTTAACAAGTATTTAGAGTATAAAGATTTAATTACAAGGAGGATTTAATTATAATTTTTATTTATTATCTTCTAGTTACTAGATATATTATTATTATTATATTTTATATCCTTAAATCTTTAAATCAGTTGTCCTTTTTTACTTCTGCGATACATTTCATTTTGCTTGTAAGTTGTGCGTAGGTAGCGACGTAGTTTGCCAACAAAGAAGTGATACGTGACAGTCCATTTCGGATAGTTTTCATGTATTCAGAACACAATAGTTGTTTTCGTTTTCTTAAAGTTATTTGCGGGTCTAAAACGCGCAATATTTAATTTAGATAAGTCTGTTAGTGATCCACCAGCTCGGGTGGTGTTGTGGATTGGAGATCGCATAGCTTTCGTTATGATTAGAAAGTATTTAAAAAAGTATATAAATCACAATAAATTAGTTATACCATTAACTCACTGTGTATGCAACTTTACAGTGCGAACAAGCACTCGCGGAGCGGTGTCAGTGCGAAAGCAACTTATGTCGCAGCATTTTTCTTTCAGTAATATGGACCTATTTGCTTCGTGTATAGGGTTTTATTTTGGAAGGCACAAATTTTTTGTAAAAATTAACACACGTCTGTTCAGACCACGATCGACTGACTGACTCACTAATTAAATAATGTAATTCCTAATTATCTCTAATAGCTAACTGAAGGGTCGTTCCACTAAACGGATTAAAGGTTAATAGGTTCTCCTTTCTTCTTGTCCATACCCGGGAGTGCGAAGTGTCTTGAGTGTAAATTGTATTTATTTTATAAATGTGCCTAACTGTTAAAAACTTATATTATTATATTCTGAATCATAATAAATATTTGTGTAAACTATTTTTTTTTTTATATTTAAAATCACAAGCGTCTGTGTGTTTGCATTATTTATATTAATAGCATTTGTTTTCTTTCTTCTATATAAGTGCATGCGGTCTCTTCATACATAATTCTCTTTTTCCACTGTCATCATCCCCTTCGGACATTCCCTCCGGGGGACCTCATGCTCTTTACGTGATTTTTTTTCCAATATCATCGGTACTATATTACCTAAATATTTTAACACTCGATCTTACGATATATACATATTCATATTCACGTACTTTTTTGGCACCATAAGCTGTTAAAGAACTTCAAATTACGTGAATCCTCAAAACGGTAATCGACATTACACTAACATGGATAACTACTTCACGAATACTGCTCAACTAGTAATTATAAATGAACCCCTGCAAGACACATCTGCTGAAACATCTCGCAGGTACCTACATAATTAAGGACTCCTCAAACTTCACAGTTCAATCGAGACTTCGTCGAAATAATGGATTTGCAGAACTTTGCCTTAAAGTATTGTGCTTACTTTCCAACAGAGATGTATCTCGAGGTGGAAACTTGAAGGTAGTTTCTTAATGTGAGATTTTCTTTATTGGTATCTTATGAGAATGCTTTTAGAATATTACAATTGACTCGATTGTTGTTTCAATTCGAAAGCTATGTAAGACAATGATTTGTCGAGTCAAAGTGCTGAGAAATTGTAATCACTTATTGGAATAACAAATATTTCAATCCAATATTTTTAAAAAAATATTATTTAAACTTTTAACGTACTTCAAGTGTTATTTCATACTTGGGAGAATATTTTAATTCAATTTAGATTGGATATAAACTTTTTTAAATTGAAGTAATTATTTTAACACTATCTTTATCAGTCGCGTTATGTTTTTATACGTATGCTGATAGACGATTAAGGAATGATATAGTTGTTAATAGTGATTTCTACACATAAAAAAATCTGTTTCTCGCTATATCTCGCACACAGCAGGGCAGACATGGGGAACTTATTGCTAAGATACTCCGTTTCTTATTTTCCGACTAAGTCTGGGGACATTGTGAGGTGTGCGTTACGATCAGGCGCTTACGCTATGCCATCAAAGACAGCATCTTTTGATGTTTCTTAACTAATTTATATTATTTAACATGCAAAACGCACAGACAAACAGAATAAAAAATAAAAATCATTTTATTGGATTCTTTTACATTGATAAATAGCCCCAATAATAAATTTTCCCATTTATGTATAAATTACATGACGTACAGACAGAGTTACCTTAGGTACCTGAAATGTCTTATGAGTCACGCACAAGTCTTATTTAAATCTATTTGACCGCACAAAACGGCAGAGTTACGAAGAGTAAATGAAACAATTAAAATAGGAATTCCACAAAATATTGTTACCGCGGTGTCTTATAAGTAAGAACGTTGACGTGAAAGTAAACTACAGTTTATGTCTCATTATATGGATACACACTGTAACTGAACACCGAGAGCCGGCGCAGCGCACAGACGCTCTGTTACACAACGTCGTTATACGAAAGAGACTTTTTGACGGATACATTATATTAAAATATGTAATTATTGTTAACATACTAGTGATGTGCTTGTGGCTTCGACCGCTTGAATTAAACAATTATTTATTTACTATTCTACTTCTTATAATTCTACTAATTAGAATAATTAATATCTATATTACATTGAAAATTAACGTTTCAGCCTATTCAATAAAACAAAAAAAATTGTCAAACATTCTTTAATTATTAATAAAATACAAATTAGATGTAATCTAATTTATATAGATTATTATCTTTGAGATTAGAAAAACAGTAATAAACAGGGAAAAATGTATTCCCATCGTCGTCCACCCGAACTCTTTATTCATCTGTTTTGTAGCGGTCGGCCGCCGGTCGCCTGTCAGACGATCGCTCGATATATACTACAGTTTATAGTAGTAGATAGTAATTGTACCTGTGACACCGTTCATAGCTTACATAGTTATGACTGAAGAAATCTCTTTAATTTAAACAAAACAATCAGTAAATGTTAAGGAAAGTTTGCCAAAATATAATAGTTTAAACTTGGAGTATAAAAATGGATATACAATAATGTTTATATTGATAAGTTTTTTAGGGAAGCGCCTTAGTGCAGTGGGACAGCATTTTAAATACAAATACGATTCCCATTCGGGGGAAAGTATTATGTCCTTTTCTTACTCTGGTAGAAAGACATGCAATAATATCTCGAATATTGCCGGTACGTGTGGAACAGAGACTCTTAACATTTGCTTCCCTGGCTATATACTCGTACACAGCAATAGCAATGATACACAGTGAATATACTATTTAATATGAATAATATTAAACACCAGGCCAGTCGTGGCGCAGTGGCACGAAGTGTGACTGTAAAACCGGCTGGTTGTGGGTTCGATCCCCACTCGAGGAGATGATTTTTTTTAATTTATATTTCCATTTCTTCGCTCTGGTGTCGAGGCAAAGCGCGGCGTTGACTTCTGCCACTCAACACGCAATGCCTCCAGAATTCGGCAGAAAGTGGGGAACGGAGTGTATTAACACTAGGTTCCCTCTGCCTACCCTGCTGTGTGCGGGATACAGCGTGAAGCTGATGTATGATGTATATTAAACACGAAGTTATTTGCTTCTAATTTATTATAAATCAATATCACGGTCAATATCATAAAAAAAAAATAAAATGAAAAGAAAACTCAATGATTCTCAAATTTCAGCTGACGCTGCTTGCCTCCTGCCCGTATCGGACCGCGACCGCTCTAAACAACAGACCGAATGTTCAGTACATTTTTATGAGGTTTGCGCTTGAAGCCCGCCGATAAGTCAGCAGTTCAGCACTATGATTTAATAACATTACGTGACCAAATGCTCTGGGTTAAATTACTTTTGTTAAGCACGGCCTTCGTGGGACAGAAAAATGTTTTAATTTTTTTTTTATGAATTTCTTCTTCGTATATTATTTTTGTGGTCATTCTATAAATAATTCATGTCTTAAAGATATTGAATCTATTTATAGAACATAGGCGTAACACAAAACTAAAACTACCCTAAATGTAAAACTATAAATATTATTAAAATTAAAAATTATAACACGTTTTTCTTTGGTTTGATACATATTAATTTATCAAGTTGGTTTAAAAATCATAAGTCCTCGGGAGGCTATGAATATTCAAGGCGGTCCGAAAACGCTCACTATTCATTTTAATACACTGTTCTGTGAAGTCACTTAGCATTGGAAATAAAGTTACCTTTGAATCTTTATTTAAGTATCTAACTTTACGTTCGGGCTTCTTCTAGGAGTTAGCGGTATTCGTAATGGATGAACCCAGTAGTAATAATAGAGAAATTATTCAACTTTTTCAAGCCATCGCCTTGTGCCTCGAGGTATACGTCGCCTGTCTGTAATCGCGACAATTGCGGGGTCGATTCGTTTCTTTGCTGTGATATAATTTACATATACTTGTACATTAAAATGTATATTTTTTAAAATATATGCATATACTTATAAATTTAAACATGTTTTTTGATTAATCATAAGATAAAGTAGCTACAATTACTTGCGGGTAGACTTTAAGTTTTCTTGTTAAGATACCTCCAGTCATACTTCACAGTATGTTTTGCCGCGGGCGGGAGCTGCCTCCAACTTTTGTTTCAAAGCTGACCAGAGCTAAGTAATAAGCGAGTGGAGCGGGTGCCTGCCTCTATCGCCTTTGTGTATCAGTCGTGAGCTCTTTTATTTATGCTGATAGAAACTTGTACAACATAGTTTTAGTGTACGGATCGTACGAATAACGATACCTAGTTGACTTTTCTTATAATCAGAGCAGTCTTAGATACTAGTAGCTTAAGAAAATAAAAATCTAGAAGAGGTTAAGATTTGACAAGAAAGTTGACGTTCCTTGTTTAAAAAAAATTATAACCTCATATATACAAAGAATGAAGTATAATTTCTATAGTACATTCGATAATTTCAATATTATTATTTTTTTAATAAATTGTGTTTGCGAGGATTCCACAGATATCAAATGGTCAATATGAATTAAAATGAATCTTGACAAAGGACTTCGCTTCAGGAATATAAATCCCAATGAAGTCGTAATTCCGCATTCACGGCAAGCACCGCTCTCTCTGCCCTTTTCTTATAGATTTTATCGCTTTTGACTTATATTAAAAGATTTTTTCATAAATAGTAAAGCTTTACAGTTATTTAGAAAATATAGTACATACATGAGTAATCATATACCTCTCGCGTGTAGCACACAATAAGACTACTCGCGTGACACACAGAGTCCTCCATTTTTGGCCTGTTTAGAGACAACTCTGCTATAAATGTATGTTAAGGGTATCCCTCAGTAGAATTAGAACCGTCAATAATAGATTGACAAATTATAGTGATTCGTTCTATATGTTTGCTATTTTATATCAAGACTATATATAGCTGCGGCTTCGCCCGCTTGGTCAAATGATTTTGGTCTATAGATAGACTATCCTATCCAAAATTAATGTTTTAATCTAAACCAGTTGCTAAGATTAATCCATTTAAGTCTAAGTCAGATAATTTTATTCAAAATAAGAAGTTACATGCTTCATTTTACGTAACTTCAATGTCAAACAGTTTACCACCAGTTCACTAAAGTTAATGCCTCAGATCTGAGAAGAACAGGCGCAAGAACAGTACGAATACCAGAAACAGGCTAAGTTTTTGGTATTAATGTTGCTCTGATATTAATATTAAGAACATCACCAATCATCATCACCACCAAGAGGCCAGTCGTGGTTTTTTTAGGATTTTTTTTTTAGTATGAAATATATAATCTTGTAGCTAATTTGTTTAAACTAGCCGCCACTACTCTTTCGTTGAGTGGTGGAACTCAACGCCACGCTTCTTGCCACCAAAGTGGGTAATGAAATTAATATATGCCCAAGTGAGAATCGAATCCACAACGCGCGTATATATATCGTGTAAAAAGAACTAGTAACTTTCATCCAATTGTCTCGGTATGTAGCGAAGATACTTGAAGGTCGGTCACGATACACTTCGTTACTTTATTTGTAATATTATATTATTTGGCCTTATTATTACAGAAGTGACATAGTTCTACTAAGTTTTAGTATGATTTTAGTCTTAAGATGTTTGTTCGTTCGTTTGGACTCGTTTAAATACTTAGAATTCGGTTCATAAATAGCGACGTTGATCGCCGCCTTACTTCTAAAATAGACGAAAAATTTTGAAGGCAGTGACTTATCACAATATTATCTCTGTCTACTTTGCACAAATTAAGGAATCCGCGAGTATAAAAAAAACTAATGTCGCGTTAATCGTGGCTCAGTGGTACAGCGTCTGACGTCTTGTTTCCGGCTTACTAGATTTTGCCTTAGTACTCTTCCATATGCAAAAAACTGATTAAGGGTGAGTCAGACTCGATCAACGGAAAGTACAACTTATTAAAGTTAACTTTGCGGCATATAGATTCGTTTTGTATTAAATGAACTGAAGTTTTCACTTTGTAGCAAATTTCATAACTACGTAGGTCAACGGGTAGTTTCTACTTACCTTATAGGTTTTCATTGCGCAGCGAATTTCATACAAAATGTATCGATATCGACGCAAAAATCTTTTGATTACTTAGAAACTTTTTTTCGGTGCTTCAAGGGACCGCAGACCGGTAAACAATATGATCCCATAGGAGTCCCATTCTATTAAAATACTAAAACAAATCAAATCAGCTTCACGCTGTATCCCGCACACAGCAGGGTAGGCAGAGGAAACCTAGTGTTAAGACACTCCGTTCTCCACTTTCTGCGGAATTCTGGAGATATTGCGTTTTGAGTGACAGAACTCAATGCCGCGCTTAGCCTCGAAACCAGAGCGAAAAAATGAAAATATAAATTTAAGTAAATATTTCATCTCCTCGAGTGAGGATCAAACCTACAACCAGTCGGTTTTACAGTCGCACTTCAAGCCACTGCGCTACGCCTGGCCTCAAGTCGGGACCTCTTTAAATCATGTGGGGTTCCTGGTAAAGATTTTATTTATTGAAAAATTACTTTTAGGTACCGACTGTTAATCCTAATAAGCTATTGGGTTTGCTATTTATATAGAAAATATAAACCAAAATCACTTACTAGTTTATAAAACGAATTAATTGACGGTCTCTTCAAACACGTCTTACCTGAATCTAGTGTTAAAATAAAACTCATTGAATCTAATTGGATTCCTACTTTGCAGGTTTGAAGAAAACTTATCGTCAAATTATTCTATTTCCACAGCCTGAGTGAACTAACAAGCGTGAATGGGAAATAGAATATGGAGAACAATAGCACCGATTAAAAACGCGTCCCGACTCCTTCGACGACGAGTTTTAATTAAAACTTTGTCACCTCCGTCAGCGCGGGCGATGCAACTTGAAAACATCTTCAAAATTTACGCATTTCATTGAATTGCATTTTTAAGTTAAGACACTCCATTTTGTTATTTTACGCCACATTTCCCAAACTTTGCGTGTTGAGTGTGGGAAATTTTTCTTTTAGTTTTACACAAAACAGGGTGCCTACCCTGAGAGGGAAAATATATTCACATATGTCTTAACATAAAACACTCCGTACCCCTTTAAGACACTTTTTTCTCCAATTTCTACCAAGTTCTTGAGATATTGCAGCATTACTGACTGGCGGAACTCAACAACGCGTTTTGCCTCGTTACTATAGCGAGCAAATAAAAAATGTTACATAATATAAGATTACAAGTAAGAATGGAACCCACATCGTCGTGTTTACAGGCGCACGCCTGTGCCCCTGTGCCACGACGGCCTCATAAAACTCTTTAATGAAATCATTATTTAAACAAGAAATCTAACTCATAATCTTCTCAATTACAATTTGACATTTCATTTTGATCACGATATTTTTTTTAAAGAATAAATTTCACACAGTTTGTAACACTACAACGGTATGCAGTTATAGTACTGAGGTTACAAATCTGCATGATTTCATATGATTACAGAACTCTCACAAATACTCTATCTATATCGTTATTACTGGCGCTCACACTTGTCGACAAACTTGGGAAGTTCTCCGGCAAAGTTCACCGCCGCCGACCAACGAGACGTACAGCGCGGCGCGCGTTTGGCGTCATACGGTTTATTATGTAAAGTACTTACCGCTTATAATTCATGTTGCACGTTATGTGGTTAATGTGGTTATTATTTTTACTAAATTAAAGTATTTTTATGTCATTTAGGTATTTCATTATAATTTCAGTTAAATTACTACGAAAATGGTCCGTGGTGATCGTAAATCTATTCAATAAAAAGAAATCTAACAGATTTTTATATATTATATGGCGAAAATTATTGGGTTCACTAAATTTAATAAAACTTAAAATAGAATAATATTACAACGCGACCATCGATATAGCAGTAATCAGGGAATAAAATTCAAAATCATAGTACAAAAAAAGTTATAGTTTATTAACTACCAACTAATAGATTTAAAATCAACGTATGTATATCTCACAAATTTAGCAAAATGAGGCTCCAGTTCGTTATATTCACTTCCGGTCAACTTATACTTACCGCGATAACACTCACTAACGACCGCTAACTACCAAACCTAACGATGTCGCCTCATGTAATGTTACACGCGTCCTATAGACGTGTGTCCTACGGTCTATGGTCTACACTTACACTAATTTTATGATAAAAACAATGTGCCACTTAAGTTTTATTATTATAGTTATTATCATTGTGAAAGCTCTCCCACAAAGTAAATTTGTACAAGATTTTAGTTTTTATGCTTTTGTTAAGTTTGGCTTAAAATATTAAGACAAATAAAAAACATTTTATTTTCCTTGCTCCGGAAACCACTCAACGCGTACTTTAGAAAATTTTACACAAAGTGAAAAACACAAAAGATATTTGATAAAAAGCAATGATGAAGTCACCGATGGGAGACAGTCTTTTTTTTTTAAATATCGCAATATAGTCAAAATACAATAATATTTTGAATATGTACGTCTTTAATGGCCCGTTCCGTTCAGTAAAGCGCGTTGGATGCAGTTTCATTCATCATCGTACGATCCCGGACTTAACGTGTCATTTTACAGTTTTTAACAATTAAAAATATATGAAAATTAAACTTTTTCATTTTGTCCTTCCAGTGAATGCGCAGTTTGTTTTGCCAATAATGAAAAAGTGTTTTTGTTTTTCAAACAAAAGAAATAATGAAATTATATTTTAAAATGAAACGGTTATTTGTTAAGTACGATGAAAATCGACACTAACCCGTCAGGGCAGCTCATGAGTAATGGCGGTCAAGTGATGTTAAGTCAACGCGCAATTATTTTCATTTTACACAATCTTATATTTATCTTTTTATCTGTGAACTTATTAATATAATAATAAAATAATAATAAAATAGCTTTATTTATTCCACAAAAATTACATATTATTTGCATGACAAAAAATGTTTTGTATACATACTTTTTTTTCTTTTTTAAAGGAAACTACTTATACTAACTATTACTAGTTGAGTAGGCTACAACTTTATATATATATATATATACACACACATATATATATATATATATATATATATATATATATATATATATATATATATATATTTACACATACATACATATACACATATATATATACATAAATATATATATATATATATATATATATATATGTATATTATTTGCTTTGTGTTTGTTTTAACTCCTTATTTTTAACTATTAATTTATTGTTACTTTTTTAATTATGTGGATCCCCTCTGGGTAAAAGCCTCCTCCAAAGAATTCCATTTTATTTTTATTTTATTTGTTTTTTTTTCTGTCTTTTCTACTATATTTTCACCCAACAAGGGTACAAATATTTATTTTATTTTTATTTCCTGAACGATTATTCTTTGGGGGATTGTGGTCTGTTACTCCCGTAGTGACCAGCCATGTTGGGAGAATAGGTTTTGGGGGGGGAGTGTTAATTGCTATTTCAGTGTTGTTGAACTTCTTGGCTCTTGAGGCTTTGTTGTTGTTTTTTCTGGAGCAAACTGCAAAGTGGGTTGTCTTAAGATATGTTTCTCCATGTTTTTTGTTTTATTAATTTTTGTTGGGTTACCTTTTCCCTTTTCTGCACTTGTTTTTGTTGCCTCTGGTGATATTGATAGAGCTCTTTTCTTTTTGTCGTTATTTTGCTTACTGTTTTGTTGATCTCTGTCCTTTAAAATTATAATTTTATCATACTTTATAATAGCTAATCTGCCCTGCTCTCTTTCTTTCTCCACTTCTCTTTGGAGCTCTTTACGCTTATTTAAAATTTCAAGTGGAAAGTATTCTTTAATATAATACGGTGTTAATTCCAGCTTTTTCTTATTTTTCTGGATTTTTATTTTTAGCTCCAATGTGGTTAGTTTTATAACTATAGGTCTCACTTTTTCGCCCTTTTTGCCAAGCCTTCTCGTGCTTTCGATGAAGCTACTGTCGCACTTGATGTTTAGTGTGGTGTTTATTATATTAAGAACTGTTTCCTCTAAGTCCCAATAGTTCTTTTCAGTTTCAGCAACTCCAAATAGATTTTAAAATTTTTGAAGTGTCCTTTGTTTTTCGTTAGGTAAATTGCATCTTCGTAATATAGTATAGTCGTATTTTACTCAGTAGATTCCCCTGTCCAGCTAAAATTAATTTTATCAAATACTTACACAATTCTTAATTTAATTTTTTTACTATACCTAATACTATCTCTTTAATTTTAATTATCCACTATCCCTAACATTAGCCCTAACATTCATCGAAATATACCTTATATTATCCTCCACTATCTAAAGTTTTCCCAGTTCCGAATGCCATTGCGCGTGAAATGGCTCTCATCGGTCCATGAAATGTTAAATGTAACATGCAGTCGCTGTTGACGTTTTCTAGTAACCATTGGCAATATGCTACTCTGATAAGCTTATCTCGGAGTAACAAAGTCTCAACTTTTGTATATTTAAGTTGCTGACGTTTGTTTCGTTTTACAACTTTGTGTGCCTATATGCTGTTCTACGTCTAACTGGGCTGATTATTGGGGCTATTTGTATAGAAATATATATTTTTCTCCCAATATCTATTGGCATGTCTCGCGGCGGAACACGCTATTGGCGCGGCAGTACTGGTTGGTTGTTGTGTTAGTACAAACACTAACCTCTCTTGGTATGTTCGAAGAGCTACAGTTCCATTGTATTGACATGCTCCTTAAACTGAAATCATACTCGTATATACTCTGTATCTATCTCTATGTATAAAAAGACAGTAAAAATATTTTTTCTGTACATTAAGTTATTTTGACTGAAATGGATAAAGGGACACTAAGACATAAATATAGATATAAAACCGAGGGTAAGCGGATTGCTAGTATAAAATATAAATGAAATTTAAATTTCTAAGAAATTACAAAAAAAAATATGGGCTTCGTTTGAGGCCAGTCGTGGCGCAGTGGTACAAAGTGTGACTGTAAAACCGACTGGTTGTGGGTTCGATCCCCACTCGAGGAGATGAAATATTTACTTAAATTTATATTTTCATTTCTTCGCTCTGGTGTCGAGGCAAAGCGCGGCGTTGGTTCTGCCACTCAACACGCAATGCCTCCAAAAATTCGGCAGAAAGTAGGGAGCGGAGTGTCTTAACACTAGGTTCCCTCTGCCTACCCTGCTGTGTGCGGGATATAGCGTGAAGCTAATTTATTTAATTTATTTATTTTATATGGGCTTCGTGACAGTTATTTCATATCTTTTGCTTGCATCTTGTTTTACAATCCTGAGCGTAGTATTTACTCGTATACATGTATACAATGTTTTATACGGACTCATTCATTAGAGATTTGAAGTACGCCACATTAAACACGTTTCCCTTTGAGAAAATTATAGTTTCATTAAATATCAAAAAGTTTGCATGAATGAAAATGCTTAAAATATGAAAGCAAACAGAAAGTTTTTAATATTTTCTAAGCACTATTATTTACTGAAATGAAATAACCCGACTGTATACAAACTACTAAATATAAAAAACAAACCCAATCGCTTACAATTTCAAAAGTGGAATGCAAGAATTGACAATCGCGAGTCAGGACCCATACAAAAATATTACAACACTTCTTGGTAAGATTTAATTGATTGAAAAGTGGGCGTCTGTTTGTCATGGCGTGCATAGAATGGAAAGAAAAATACAAAGTCTTGTTTTGAAGATTCTTTTAAATATATTTTCCTAGCATTCGCCCGGGGTTCACCAACGTAGTCTAATGTAAATAACTAATAATTTAGAGAGCCACGTAACACATTTAAAGTGGGTTGTAAGGAAATGATTAACGTAACGTCATATAGTCGATGGCCTTCCTTGATAAATGCAATAAGCCAGTGTATCCTGAGATTAGCGCGGTTAACCAAACAAATTCTTCTGCTTTATATATTAGTATGGAATAAACATAAATCAACATCTTAAAAATGAACACATTTCAAAAAACTATAGTAGCAGTAGTGGTCCTTCAAGTATCTTCGCTCAATTAGCACGTAGTCAATTTGAGGGGGAGAGGGGGGCGAGGGCGACCTTTGTCAGTCTAACGGACGGGCGCAGCCTGTTTGCGCTCTGCTCGATGAGACAGCGCTGTCTAATAACGGTAGATACGTACTACAGCCTACAGTGCCTTGACCATTCTTATTTATATCTAAATAAATGTATAATATATATTTTGTATTAACTTCACCCTGTATCCCACATAGCAGGATAGGAACTTGTGGTAAAACACTCCTTTCTTTCTCTCTTTACACCGTCCAATTTTCGAAGCATTGCGTGTTGAGCGACGAACTAAATGCATCGCTTTATTTTGTTAGCACAGCGAGGAGACGAATATAATTTATTACCCGACGACCTCACTCAATAATATTGATCTGAACTAATTTATTTACAAAATCGACTGAAACCAATATCTCTGTACATGCGAATTTAAAATTATCCGACATTTCCGATTATTTTAAACTTAAAAGTCACGTCAAAGCCTGTCTCGCGGCGTGATATGAAACCTTGTTTCTCGTTTATTTTCCAAGTACAGCTACAATATTGGAGTGACAGGCAAACTGACAGATGATATATTTGGCAATGCTATTTGCTATCTTACTAAGACATTTACACAGTTTTACAAGTAAATAGAGAGCCTCGAGCACCGGAAAATGGCAGAATATCTAAAGTTTACTGATAAAAAAATATATACATTTTTTTTCTTTTTTTATACCTTCACGCTTTATCCATACACACATTAGGGTAGGCAGACGGAACCTACCTACTTTAACCTAACCTACATTTCACATTATATTGCACATGAGGCAGTCGTGGAGGAGGAACACAAATAATGCGATAATTGTGGGTTCGATTTCCTCTAAAGAAATTAATTAATGAAGAATTATTTATGTTTCTTAACTGTGGCTATAGCTTAGGTAACAAGGCAAGAAAGCGCGGCTTCCAGTTCCGCAAGATAATGCGAAAATTGGGGAGAGGTATCTTTAGGCTATGATCCCTCTGCTTACCCTGCTATATTACGCGGGATATTGCTTGAATCTGTAAACATATTTGGCAATTTTTCTTTTCTTAGTATTAACGACCACGTACCTGGACAAGATAGTTTTAAGAGTCAAGAGAGTTATTGGAATAACATTAATCTCTACACATTATAAAACCGTAAAAATATTTTGTCTATACATTTAGTATTTTGACTGAAATGGATACTTGAAAAGATTGAAGAAAGAGAGGGATACATAAAAAGATGAATAGAAGAAATTAAAAACATTTCTTTTGTTTTTTTTTTTTGTCTGTATGAAGAAAGAGAGGGATACATAAAAAGATTAATAGAAATTAAAAACATTTCTTTTGATTTTTTTGTCTGTATGTATGATCACGCATATCTCCGAAAATACTGAACCGATTTAACGACTTAAGATTTCACCAATTGCTTTCTTTTAATTCAACACAACATTTAAAGTTTGTTTATTCAAAATAGCTAATTTTGATTAAACAAACTTTAAATGTTGTGATTATTTTTAAAAAAATATCGTCTATTGAATGAACTCGTAGTCGCATTAGTTTACCTGCAAATGTTATATAGCAATCTATATATAGATATCGATTGCTATATAATATTCACAGGCAAATTATAAGTATAAGTATAGATTGTACAATTGCTTAAACTGCAGTTTTATTTATAGTTTAATATATACGATTTTTATAATATATACTCGTACGTGTAATAATATAACCATAGTGAAAAAAAAAACCTGTTTGACAACCGTTAACAGGTGTCAAATTGGACACAACGGTTCCAGGATTTAATATTTATTCGTCTTATTTTTTTGCTAATAAAATTAAATTAAGGATTTTTAATAGTGGGATCTTCTACGGCATATATTACTTTATATGTTTTCTCATATATTTTTTACTTATAAGTTGTACAATGTTTAATAATTGCCGTTAAATGTGTAAATAACCTGGAAATTTTACACATATTATAATATATTTTATTTTCTATCTACCTTTAACTCATTTCACCATAAAAAATACTAAAGAATAAATAATTAAAAATTCTAAATTTTTTTTATCAAATCGCTTTCTATGGTTAATTTAGACATTGCCCGCGATAGGCCATCTCCAGCCGGGCCAAAGTGATCGGCGACCGATGACACTTCACAATAGGTCAAATGCTCTTACAATTACAGATAAAGAAAAGATCGAAATGCGTAATAGAAGCGTTAAGCGTTATCAGACTTTTTTATGTTTTAATCAAAAGCTTTTGTTTTTTTTTTGTAGTCCCACTCTTTATCTTACGGACGGAACGGAACGGAGTATTTCTTCCACTGACATCAATCTCTTCATAAATGACCTCCAGGAAATTCTTGTGTTTTTTCCAGCTTATCGGTACTGTTTTCTCAAATGTCAACCGAGGTCTCCTCCTGCCTCTTACTCTACAAAGAACCATATGCATATTAAAGTGACACGAATACTGTGATATATCTATAAATATTATAAAATAGAAACGCTTTTTTTCTCTGTCTGGCCTTTCTAAGCGATCTTCCTCTAAACCACCCAACGGATTTTGATGCGGTTTTCACCGTGAGGTAGAGTATTTCTCAGAGAAGGTTTGTATATGATTTATTATATACATATTTTAATGTAATTTGACATAAATATGATAAATGTGCATAAAGTCCTACTTTCACGCATGCTCTGCTTTAATGGTAAGTCCTACATGAAAACAATGTACTAGAGTATTATTCCTCTTAATAAGATCTACAAAAAAGTCAGCGACAGCATATTTGTATCTTCTAAGGATAACATACAGTGAGCATATTTCTGTCTAAAAATAATAATTTGAATATATTTTTTATTGTGAGGGGTGTTTGTCCATAATGATATCAATCCTTATCCTTTTAAATACTTTATTATATTTCTACGTTAAACGAAGATAAAATTTGCTTTTTAAACTAATTGGAAATTACGAATAGTTTTAGAGAAAAACGCATTTAATTGTTGACACATCACGCCCGCTATAAACCGCAGATTTGGCTAATGTTTCGTTTATCCCTTACTCATAAAGCATATAAATAAGCATATTAGTTACGTTGGCCATTTAATGGAGATGAAAACTGTCTTTTATTGTTTTTCATTTTAATAAGTACTTTAGAAGTTGTTACAATATCAAAATATCCTTGCTGCGAAACGGCTCACCACACGCCATGCGTCCGCGCCACGCGACGCGTCCGCCGCGCCCGTCTCCCCGCCTGTCTCTGTATCGAAGTAGATTTAGATGCGATTGTACGTATTGGATAATTAGAGTTTAATGTATTATTTCAGCGCGATATATTTAGTTTCATCTTTTTTGATTAATAGAATAGTAGGTAGTCTTTTGTTTATCATTTCTTTCGTTTAAGTATCCTGTTGTTTAAATTGTTTTCTTTTTAATTTCCTTCTTTTTATTATTTTTTTACCTTTTTAAACATTTCCTTTTTTAATTTAATTATGCCACGAAAAAGTCGTTCATAGGTCGTAGAACAAGAAATGCAAATAACAATCGTTTAAATCTTACTAATAAAAGCGTAGAGGAGACGAAAATTAGACGGCAATTTAAATTTATTTTCTAATTGTAAGGGATGTGTGTCCATAATGATATTAATCCTTATCCTTTTAAATAAGTTATTAATTTTCTACGTTAATCAAAGATAAACTTTGCTCTTTAAAATATTTCGAAATTACAAATAGTTTTAGAGAAAAGTTATATCATCCCTTACTCTCAGTATATAAATAAGTATATTAGTTACGAGGCCAGTCGTGGCGCAGTGGCACAAAGTGTGACTGTAAAGCCGACTTGTTGTGGGTTCGATCCCCACTCGAGGAGATGAAATATTTACTTAAATTTATATTTTCATTTCTTCGCCCTGATGTCGAGGCAAAGCGCGATGTTGAATTCTGCCACTCAACACGCAATGCCTCCAAAAATTCGGCAGAAAGTGGGGAACGGAGTGTCTTGACACTGGGTTCCCTCTGCCTACCCTGCGGTGTGCGGGATACAGCGTGAAGCTAATTTATTTATTTAGTTACCTTTTGGCCATTTAATATAGATCAAAATGTTGTTTACTGTTTTCATTTCATTTCAATAAGTACTTTAGAAGATTAGTACCACAGATTTAAAATTACAATTACGGTACTAAAAAATCTTGCTGTGTAACGGCTCGCCGCCCACCACCCGTCCTCCCGCGCCCCGCAACCTTTTGCTTATAACAATGGATCCGCCGCACCCGCCAGTCATCTTTCCCCCGGGCATGCAAGGAAGTCCTGCTCATCATATTGCCCAAGGCTGGGAAGACCCCGCAGTCTGAAGGATACCGATCTATAACCCTCCTTAGCGCGGTCGCCAAGCTGTTCGAGAAGATATTCCTCTCACTTCTCCACGAAGCGAGCAGCTTCGTGGGGGTTAATGTTGTCCGCGTCCGTAGGCGAAGCCCATTACGGGCTTCATGACTCTAGATACCCTACACGTGACCCCTGGGCAGTGCCAAATGGACAACACTCTTTCCGGTGGTAGGCTTCGGCTGAGGCTGGTTACCACCCTACAAGCTAAATCGTGCCGCCAAACGGGATCACCGCGTTCCGGCACGCAGCTAGTAGTAGCCAAAGTGGAGGTTGGGTCTGTGCAGTTGCATCTTGACAGTAAGCGGTTTGGAGCGGCTGATTGTTGCGGCATCGGGTGCCTGGCTCTGGAGGCTAGCGGGATCCGAAGCACGGTGCACCGCTGGCCGACCGTAGGCAGTTGGGGGCCCAAGTAGCGGGAAAGCCACCCGCGAAAGGCTGCCCCGCCACCTGACGAAAAATCCCGGGTTGTTCCACCTTGCCGGTTGGCGACCGGATGGGAGGACCAGGTGAACATCCCCGGGGGGGTTCGGGCGTCCCCGCGGTCTCCAAGTCAGCCACTTCTGTCTGTGGTCGCAATCAGCTCATTCCTCTGGCTTAACAAGTGAAGATGCCTCACACAACTGCCTCCCTCCTGCCTATTCACTTCTTCCCTCTTCTTAAACTAAAAAAAAAAATAAAATAAAACATGAAGCACAAAAACAGGGACAAGGTTAAACAGCGGTTGCACGTCCTCCCATTGAGAGTGCACCTCACCAATATTCGAGGCTTGCACTCAAATATCAACGCCGTCCACCACCACCTTGAGACCGAAAGACCGCATCTTCTGTTCTTAACTGAGACGCAGATCAAAAGTCCAGCTGACGCTTCGTACCTCAACTACCCTGGCTACTCCTTGGAACATAGGTTCGAACAACGAGCAGGGGTTTGCGTGTACGTTCGCGATGACATATGCATCAAGCGTTTAAAAAACCTTGAGATACCAGGTTTATCTATACTTTGGGTACTGGTCGATACTGGAGCTACACAAAATGTGTATGCTGGTGTCTACCGATCGCACAGTGGAGATCCGGAGACAACCAGGCTCTTTGCTCACCTCAGTGAAGCTGCTGATGAGGCTCAGCAGAGGTACCCAGCCGCACAGTTATTCGTTCTGGGGGACTTCAATGCTCACCACAAAGAGTGGCTGTCCCCATACCAGACGACTGACCACGCTGGACGTGAGGCACGCAAATTTTCACTATCGCTAAATCTCGCCCAACTGGTCAACTGTGCGACGAGGGTCCCCGATGTAGAATCTCACACAGCTAATTGCTTAGACCTTCTGCTGACTACAGACCCAGACCGATGCTCTGTGGCAGTTACGGCCCCTCTGGGCTCCTCTGACCACTGTCTGGTGAAGTTAGTATCCGTGTACTCACCACCCGATCAGGGCCCTTGCGGTATAAGACGGGTGTGGCGATACAAGTCAGCAAACTGGGATGAGATGCGGCATTTCTTTTCGGCTTATCCTTGGAGATCCTGTTTTTCTTCGGGAGAATCGTCGAGCTGCGCAGAAGCCATAACCGAAGTCATACGGCAGGGCATGGAATATTTTATACCATACTCTGATATTCCTTCTGGTAGTAAAGCTCGCCCATGGTTTGACGCTGACTGTGACCGTGCAGAAGCGCGGAAACAGGAGGCGTATAATGCCTGGGCTGATGCTCGCACACGCAAAGCTCCGAATACTCGTGAACTGAAGAAAAATTTCAATATTGCCTCCAGACTAAGCAAAAAAGAATTACGCAGAGCTCGTTTTGACCGCATTCGAAAAGTAGGCGCTAAGCTTGCCTCGTACCCAGCGGGTAGTAAGGCATTTTGGTCACTTGCGAAGGCGGTCGAAGCGAACTTCTGTCGATCCTCTTTGCCGCCCTTGCAGAGGCCAGATGGTTCGCTTGCTCACACTGCGGAAGAGAAAGCGAACTTGTTCGCTTCTCTTTTTGCGGAAAATTCACGTCTAGATGATGCAGGTAAAACACCACCATCATTACCTCACGCCAACTGCTCTATGGCAGCTGTCCGCATTCGCCAAAAAGAGGTACGCGTAGCCCTGCAAAATTTAGATGTGAACAAGGCCAGTGGCCCAGATGGCATTCCTGCAATTGTGCTGCGGAACTGTGCGCCTGAATTGTCTCCGGTTCTGACACGCCTATTTCGACTCTCATTAGAGACTGGAGTAGTGCCGAAGTCGTGGAAGCTTGCAAACGTGCAACCTGTGCCCAAAAAAGGCAGTCGCGCAGACCCTGCCAACTACAGGCCGATATCGGTCACCTCTATACTCTGCAAGACTATGGAGCGAGTACTGAATAAAAGGCTTGTGGCATATCTGGAGGATAATGATCTCCTAAACGATAGCCAATACGGATTTCGTCAGGGGCGATCGACAGGAGATCTCCTTGTGTATGCCACTCACTTATGGAGCGAGGCTATCGAGAGATATGGCGAGGCCCTCGCCGTGTCTCTCGATATCTCTAAAGCTTTTGACAGGGTCTGGCATGCAAGCCTTATAAGTAAGCTTCCCGCATACGGACTACCGGCTGACCTTTGCAAATGGATATCTGACTTCTTGAGTGAGCGATCGATACAAGTGGTCTTAGATGGTCGCGTATCTGATCAACAGTCTATAAATGCCGGAGTTCCTCAAGGTTCTGTTCTGTCCGCAACCCTATTCCTGCTGCACATCAACGATATGTTAACACCCAGTATCGTTGGGTACGCTGATGACAGCACAGTTATTGACAGATATGTGTCCAATGCAAAGGCTAGCCGGAACGAAATTCAGTCTTGTCGAGAGTCTATGATCGATCGTCTGAACCTGGCACTACAGGGCGTCTCCGAATGGGGTGATGCCAATCTTGTCAGGTTTAACGCTACCAAAACTCAGGCGTGTTTATTTTCTGCAAAACGGAGCCCTTTCGATCTTGCTCCGACTTTCCGAGAAGTACCCGTGCCGATAGCTGATCATCTTGAGCTTCTTGGCATGAACCTTACGTCAGATTTAAACTTTGGACGTTACATTGAGTCTTTGGCTACAACTGCAGCTAAAAAGCTAGGTGTCCTCTCAAAGGTTAGGCAGTATTTCACTCCGGGACAGCTTCTTCAACTTTATCAAGCTCAAGTCCGATCGTGTATGGAGTACTGTTGTCACCTCTGGGATGGATCTGCTAAATATCAACTAGCGACCTTAGATTCAATTGAAAATCGCGCCAAGAAGCTCATTGGCGACACAGCGATTGTTGAGGCAAAGCTGCAAAGCCTTGAACATCGTCGAAAAGTAGCCTGCCTGTCGTTATTTTACAGGATACATTTCGGAGAGTGTGCAGCAGCGCTGCATGACTTAGTACCCTCTTCTCCTTTCCATCTGCGGGGCACTAGACGTAGGCAGGGATTTCACCCATTTGTTGTCGATATACCACCTTTTCGCACGCAGCGCTTCGCCTCCACTTTTATAATGCGAACTGCTAAAGAGTGGAACTCCCTGCCTGCTGAACTGTTCCCCGACACGTATAACTTGGCCCTTTTCAAGGCAAGAGTGAATAGGCATTATCTAGGTAAGCATGCTCCACCATCGTTCGCATCGTCACTTACCATCAGGTGAGATAGCGGACAAATGTTTGCCTATCTACAATAAAAAAAAAAAAAAAAAAAAAAAAAGCTTGGCAAGCGGGTATACCACTCTGGTTATACTACGCCGCAACAGTGATCAACCGAAAGGAGAGTGCAATAGTAGTCTTCTTCGACGTAGCACGCATTCGACTGCGTCTGGCACCCGGGCCTACTTCATTAAGTGCTTAGAGCCGGAACCCCCCAGCATGTCACGCATGTCTTTGCCTCCCTGCCTGCCTGCCTGCCTGCCTGTCTGTCAGACGTAAGACTATTTCCTAGGGACTTTCCATCCTCCTCTAAATCCGACTCATGAGCCTTGCATTGAACCTTGGTCGTTTAAGATGGGCCTCCCTCAGGAAACCGAGGGTCTCTCCTGACTGAGTTGACATAGTTGGTTACATCTTTCGTTTAAGTATTTTTGGGTAAGAGAATAGTATCTAAGTGTGCTGTTGCTTATAATTTCTTTCGTTAAAGTTTTCTGTTGTTTGTGTCATTTGTTTAAGTGTGTTTTTTTAAACATTTGGAACACCCTTATTGGAACTACGAAAATGCGGCTTGCATTAAGGTTTAAATAATTTTCACATTGGTAATCTTAAGTGTTTTGCAAACATAGGTACATTACATGAATAATTCAGTAACTAAAGCGGGCGAAGCCGCGAGCCGGTCGCTAGTAATAGATAAAAAAGTAAAAAGAATCGATGAAGAATATCTCGATGGCGCAGTACCCACGTTTATTAAAATACTCTTAATTACTCCGTCTTAACGAAGCTATAAGTTCTAACTGTAACTTTACATTATTTACATCAAAACATATAATAGAAGCCTTCCCCAAACAAAATCACCTTAATTCGAGGAGCTGAAACTTGCCAATATAAAGTAAGTTGTAATCAAATATACTGAAAGGGGATCCTTGCAGTGCGCGGTGCAACTCCGAAAGAAGAGCAAAGTTACGTAGTTAAAGTTGGCCGGCGACGACCGTCCACTGGACTGGACTCATACTGTAGCACCGGAAGTACTCGTGAGTACTGTAGCTGTCTTCGTACATATGTTTCTGTTTCAAATTAAATACAAAACTTTTGTTAATAGTAGTTCAGTTAAGAGATCTCTAGATCATGCAGCGAGATACGCACCTACTCGTATGTACGTGAAAAGAACAAATATTTTTATTTCAAATTTTATTTTATGATATATTCGTGTAAAACCAATTAGTAGTATTTAGAAAATAAATACAATATTTTTTAATTTCACAAATAAAATTCTGTAATTATAAACACAACAAATAGCTTATTAAATGGTAAAATCCTTGTATAAAAAGCAAATACTTCAGTTTGATAGTTCACAAGAAAAAACACTTGATACGGCTGTTGATTTAGGAAGCGAGTGTACGTGACAGGGCCCTCCCCCTGTCTTCCCCCTACACTCCTTTCTTCCTCCTTCTTGTAAAAATTGGTGTTATAACTCCTTCACAAGGTCATCATAGCACAGTGGCACAACATGTGACTGTAAGCGAGACGGTTGTGAGTTTTGCGTGGAGCTTTTATAAAATTAGTATTTGTCAGTTTCTGTCGATCGCTTAAACGGCACATATTACCATAGACTGCCAAACACGTAATATCCAATATGAAAAAAAAAGAGTCCTTTTTATTAATTTTCTTATTGCTTTTTCTTTGTAGGCGTCAGATGCAAAGTTTCAATTAAGTATGCCTTAATGTTTGAAATTAAAGAAACATTATATATTCTGTAAATATGAAGGTGAAATCAAAACTGCTTCCCGAGTGTCATTGATTTTGAAGAGATTGAAATAACTAATTCATTTTAAATCAATTCGAGTGGAGTATCAACAAATCTACTGAAACGAAAGATATTTACCGAGTGTGAGCCAAGACGAGCTCCCTGGACAGGTGAGACTTAGTACTTTAAAGCAAATAAATAAACTACAAGTTAATACTAACTTAGTACTACTACACATATGCTTGTATGTTTACAAACACCATGTATTACTAGGAAGTTTATACTGTATGCAAATTTATTGATTTTACTTACTACGTATTATAAAAACACTATATTTTCCTTATCTAACTTGCAACGTCTTGATGAACAGCAACGACATATCAAATAATGAAATACATGATGATTACCAAATTATAAGTATTGTATAATTATTTTATTATAACTCGATGACTTGACAATAAAGTATATTAATTTTATAAATTAAATCTGCTTCACGCTGTATCCCGCACATCCCGCAAGGTAGGCAGAAGGAACCCAGTGTTAAAACTCTGCGTTCTCCACTTTCCGCCGAATTTATCAAGACATTGCGTGTAGAGTGGCGTACCTCAACGTCAAGTATTTGCCTTGGTGCCAAAACGAAGAATTGAAAATATTCATAAATAGAAATTCATATCCCCGAGTGGAGATCGAACCCACAACCGTAGCGTTACAGACACACCCTTGAGGCAAGGCCTTAACTTTTATAAATGCTAAATATTATAGGTAAAACATATTAAAACATATAATCGAAATGTACATCAAGAAATATTGCGGTATAAAAGTTATACGAGTCCGGAATTGAAGCAGTAACTGTGATGGAAATTATTAAAGTATCATCATCTCATGTTGCTTCTCTACGCCCTGAGGGGAACAATAATAACAAAAACACAACAATATAGGTACTATCAAAAGCTCGGCTCCTCTTGTCACATTCCTTAAAAAAGCCCGCAGCTTAGCGCTCGCAATATTTACAAATACACCACAGGTTTTAAGAGGAAACACATTTTAGACGAAAATATTGGTGGCACTTTGTTATGAGATAATATGAAAATTTATAACAGAGACCACCGTGGCGCAACACAGAACACGGCCGTTGTAGGTTCGACTTCCACTTGCGGGAATGAATTGTTCCCATTTCCTCACTCTGGAAACAGAAAACAAAGCGCGGCGTTAGATTCCGCCACTCAACACACAGTGTCTTTTAAATTGGTCGGGATGTTGAAAAGTGTCAAGTGACTCGCTTGCTTGTGAAGTAAAAAAAAAAAGTTGAACTGAGTAATATTACAATAAGAATTGGCTGTATCTATACAAATATAATAAAGCGGGACAGTTTGTTTGTTTAAGCGCTAAGAAATCTGGATCTACTGGTCCGATTTACTTTCTTTTTGTTCAGCATGAAAGCTGCATTCTTCAAAAGTGCTATAGGCTATATAGCATTACGGCGTAAGTCTTAGTTAGCCTTAAAAAACGAAATAACGATAATAAGGAACGTCATCGGATTGCTCTAAGCGCGTGCACTGCAAAAATAGTTAATTATATGTCAGTACGTTGTATGATAAAAATATAAATTTTTTTTTAGTTCTTCAAACAAAGTGCGCAACATATCTCTTATAAATAGGTCACAATAAAGAATTTTATGATAAAAAATAATTGTTTATTTCACATGTATAATGAAGCTTGTGAGCGAAAGTTATTTCATCATCAAGAGAACTTTATGAAGATAATCTTCGGCTTTTATAGCATGTATTTTTCGAGAAAATGTAAAATTTAAACATCTCAACGTTTACTTACGGCCGCAAACCTAGACTCGAGTCCCGCGGGGGACGTCCTTGCCGCCAATTACAACCTATCATACAACCACGTGGTTATCTCAATTGAATGTATCAATCTGTTGGCAAATGCAGCATAATAAAAATATTATAGTTATAAATTAGAAGCATTGTACGAAAATTAAATGTCATATGCAAATTTAAGTACAAAGTAATTATAAATTCATACGGAAAGCTCCTCTCGTCACCTGCAGGAGCTCCGTAGTAGTGCGGAGTAGGAGCACTAGCTCAGCTGTATGATAGTCAGTAATTACAATTCTCAACTTAATTATTTATTTATTTATTTATTTATTTATTCTTTATTGCACACAAATTAAAAAATACATGTACAAAAGGCGAGCTTAACGCTAAAAAGCATTCTCTACCAGCCAACCTTGTTGTGTGGGAGATAATTGTGTAGGTGCTCAATTATTTAGCTTAACACTAAACTGTTTAAACAAAAAAAAAATAACAATACAATACAATATGATATACACAAAATACAATATCCTACAATACACATACACAAATATATAAACTATAATAAAATAAACTACATAAATAGTATATATGTTTATAAATATATAATTAGAATATTCTGAAACTGTATAAATATTTAATATATAAATATGTATAAAATGAATTACTATGAATTTACAAGAATAATTTTTTGACTTGACGTTTAAATGACTCTCGAGAGGGAGCTCTTCTAATAGATTCGGGTAAGTTGTTCCAAAGTCTGATTCCAGTGACCACAAACGAATCAGACATGAAACCAGACTTATGTGTTGGGATGGAAAGTGCAAGGTTAGTTTGAGATCGTAGCGATTTATCATGAAAAGAAGAAAGGAAAGAGAAATCAGAAGAAAGGTATGTGGGAGAGTTAGGATTGAACAGAATAGAATAAAGTAGACAGAGCAACCTGGTCTTTCTACGTCCAGCTATTGTGAGCCATCCAAGCTGCTTCCTACTAGGTGAAATATGGTCATACTTGCGCAGGTTATAAATAAAACGTATGCACGTGTTTAACAGTCTCTCTAGTTTGTTTAATAGATCGTTATTTATATCCAGGCAGCAAGCATCACCATAATCAATAATAGGAAGTAACAGCGTGTTAACTAGTTGGATTTTGGCTTGCACCGGCAGAAAGTTTTTCAGTCGCATCATTGAATGCAAGGAAGCATAGATCCTGCGAGAAATATCAGCAACATATACGTCCCAACACAATTTGTCATCGATAATAATGCCTAAATCTTTAACAGTTTTGGAAAACTTTATAACAGTACCTTGGTACGCAAGCTTAGGTAGAGAGTTGAAATCAAGTTTGGCCAGTTGGCGCGAGCTACCAATAATAATAGCCTGACATTTATCAGGGTTAACTTTAACGCCATAGTTAGCAGCCCATAACGAAATTTGCCGAAGGTTATTGTTTAAGGTGCAAATAGCGTCTACAATATTATCCACGCAAGTATGTACATAAAGCTGCAAGTCATCTGCGTAAAGATGGTATCGAGAAGTTATAAGGGACGTTATAGAATTTATAAATACTGAGAATAGAAGAGGTGAAAGAATGCCGCCTTGAGGCACACCAACATTCATATCGTGCCAGTCAGAACTAGTCTGACCTACCCGAACCGATTGTTGACGTCCCTGAAGATAGGACGAAAACCATTCTAAAGCTGAATCTGAGACATTAGCATTAGATAAAAGAGCAATAAGAATATCGTGATCTACGGAATTAAATGCGTTACTAAAATCTATTAATACTAGCAAAGTTAGGTTCTTTTTTTCCATTGCAAATCTAATGTCATCAGTAATTCTCACCAAAGCAGTAGTTGTGCTGTGTCCAGTTCTAAAGCCAGACTGTAACGGATTTAATAAGCCATATTTTAAAAAATGTGTGGATATTTGCTCATAGGCAATGGATTCTAGAATTTTGGAGAGGAAAGGAAGGACAGATATAGGACGAAAATGAGATGGAAGCGTAGGATTTGATATTTTAGGAAGTGGGAGAATAAATGCCTTACGCCACATCTCATGATGAAATAAATGAGAAATTAATAATATGTGTGACGACGGGAATGAGGGTGTCTATGATTAAGGTTATCATATTGCGCCCAATGTCATCCGGACCTACTGCTCTGGATGATATAGCTCGAATAGCTTTCTTAGTATCAGCGTCGCTGACAGAAGAGAAGCAAAAACTTGGAAAATGAGATTTCGGCAAACTACGAATTTCAGAAAGTGTACTACTTTTAATATGTAAATCAAATAAAGAAGATGAAGAGAAGTGTTGACTTAGGATATTTATATCAATATTAGGGAAATCACTAGGGGAAGCTGAAAGTTTGCCAATGCCGAGAGACTTTAAAAATTTTAAAGTCGCTTCGGGAGAAGAGTCACGCAGATTATTAAAGATATATTGGCGTTTCAATTTTCTACCTATCTGATTACATCGATTCCTTGCAGCTTTATAAATGGACCAGTTATGTTCGTTCCTATTGCGTTTATACTTTAGAAAAGCCCTATCTCTTTTGGCTCTTGCTTTACGAAATTCATCATTGTACCACAAAGCAGGATGATTTTTTATTTTGATAAGCTGCCGTGGTGCATGCTTCTCATATAGATCTAAGATGTTGGAATTTAAAAAATTTACCTTGTCATCAACTGTATTCATGAACTCTACTCGCGACCAATCATAATACGATGCATCGTTCTTGAGCTTTTCGATATCAATGTCTTGAAAGTTCCTGAGTAAGAGCGTCTTAGGCTTAGGCTTGTGTATTTTAATGTTCATTGACACAAAAATGAGATCATGTAAGGAAAATTCAGGGGCTGAAAATTGGCCAAATTTAGAGACAAGATCAGATTTAGACGTGATTATTAAATCCAAAAGCGTGTCACTGTTATTAGAGTGATGAGTAGGATTTAATGGCAATATATTTAAATTTAAAGACGTCAAAATAGAGTATAGCTTTTTCGCCCGAGAATCATCCTTCAAAAGACATGTATTGAAGTCACCCATTATTAAAAGCTGTGTATAATTAGCAAGAAGGTCTTCCAGAACAATTTCCAGGTCATTAAAGTAATTTTTATTCGGAGGACAATAGATAACTCCTAGTGCAATTTTTATTCCTAAGTTTATTTCAACAAATAAGTACTCTATACATGCATCATGAGAGGAAGTAGATTGACAAATTATTTTGTGAGATACATGACTTCTAATATATAAAGCCACACCGCCACCACCCCTATCAAGACGGTCATTTCTAATCAAAATGTACCCTGGAACAGCAAAACAGGCAGACTGTAAAGAAGGTTTCAGCCAAGATTCAGATATTAAAATTACGTGAATATTTGGCTGGTAAAAAGTGGTATAAAAATCTGAAAAGTGTCCTGGTATACTTTGTGCGTTAATGTGGCATATATTAAGTTGTTTATGAAGAGATGAAAACTCTTGCTTTAAAATTTTATCAAGCGTCAAAGAGACCTCACCCACACTACAAAAAGAACTATTGCTTTCAACATCAAAACTCTGAGCAGAATGGAATGAATCAATACTCGAATCCATAGTTAAAAAAATTAAATAAAAAAAAAAAAAAACAATGAATAAAATAATAAAATATGATAAATCAATAAAATAATAAAATATGAGAAATATAATATGTAATATAATATATATGAATATAAAAAAATATATATATATAAGAAGTAAATATATAAATATGTATAGTAGTACTAATTATTAAGTAATTTCAAATAACAATTTATATTAAAAAAAAAAAAAAACCATACAATTATTCTCACACGACCTGTTGGCTCCAAATAAACGAATGTACAAAATTATATAATTTCTTGAAGAGTTAATTATAATAAAAACATTGCAAAACAAACGGTACATTCGTTAAAAAAAAATATACAAAAAGATGAGTACATTAAAAATAAAAATATTTATAAATAGTAGTGCCAAAATACCACTGTCCATGTCTACATACATTACTAGAATTTAACTTAAAAAGTGTCAGTTGTCAATTGACATTGACAAAGAGACAAGTAAACAATACAAAACAGGGATTAACTTAACATAAAAGCAAGTGTAATAAAAAAAAATACTGTAAATATATATTTGCCAATAAGTTCATTAAAGACAATAGACAATGTATGGTAGCAATTGACAAAGTATGTAAAAAACAAAAAACAAATATGCAACATGGAAAGTAAAAATTTGTATAAATATTGTTTACAAAAAGTTGCAATATAAATATATAAACAAAAAGTACAATAAGGCAAGAAGAAATACGAATTTAAAATTACACCTCGCCCGATGTGTGTGTTGCGTTTGAGTACTCACTCGCACTACTTATAGTTACTTTAGCAACTAACTGTTGGCGAATATACTTTAAGAGCACCACCGCGGCGAATTTAAGCAGTATCTGTACACAATGGTTCTTAATTCGATCTCCACTCGAAGGAATTATTATATTTTAAAACAATTATCAATTTCACAGTCTGATATATAAAATGCGGCGTTGAGGTCTGCCACTCAGCACGCTATGTCGAATTGAGCTCCGTATCTTAACAATAAATTATCCATGCTTTTTCCTGATATTTAGAATTACTAGTAAAATGTTGCAGCGTTGATTTCCGCCAATCAACACGCAATGCCTCCGGAATTCACCCGTAAGTGTGGAACGGAAGTATCTCAATGGGAAGGGAATTGCCCTTTGCCTACCCTGCTATGTGTGGTATGCTAAAGAAATAGGAAAACATGGACTAGAAATTTAAAGCTATATTTTTTGAAAATACATGAGGATAAAGGTTTTTGAAATGAAAATGGAACACGCGTACAATACCGACAATTTGTTTCGGCGACCATCGAGACTAATGTATGGAGTATTTTTTAGAAAGAAATATTTCACCCGAACAAAACGCTGGAAGGGTCGGCTGTAACTAAAATAAAGCAAAGTTAATTATAAACAAAGATAGATAAGTGAAGTTTTGCTTACGTTTATATACGTACCATTTAAGGCGTCTTAAAGCTGAAATAACGCTCATATTGTTATAATTTACCTACTCTTAAGAGAAGTAAAAAAAAAACGCTTCTACTACAACAAGTGCTACATGTGTTTTTATATGCGCTTTAACTAATAATATGTGTTTACTACTAATTTCTGAAGAGTTCCTCTATTCAGTGTCTTGGCTCCATCATCGATCGATGACCATTTTATATGTAATAAAACATTTGAAGTGGTTTTCATGAAAAAATCATCAAAACCACTTCAAATATCACCGGTCCGTATTTCCGTAGGGTCCGTATTTCTTTTTTTATGGAAAAGACAAGACGTATTGATACAAATTACACGTGGGTCAAATTAAATTTCTAATATTTTATTAATCAGAAATTCTTAGGTCGACCTAATAAAAGCTTGTTAGAAAATAAACAATGTATAAAAATGGACATTTCTCATTCATCTTATTTCAACTGTTGCGATTAAAAATATTCCAATAACTGAAAAAATATTGTAGTAACCTGAAATTCTGTTAAAGTCAATTATATGGCAAAGTATATGTGAATATTTACCTAAGTAAAGTATGTACTAAAATATTTCACCGAAAGTTAGCTTATTTTCTAGTTTTAGTAACGTCCACCGCGTCTGTACCTACCTAAAAAAATCAAGTTTTCCACTTTCTGCAGAATTTTAGACAAATTTTACTTGGCGGAATTCAACGCCGCTTTACGCTGGTAAAAAGAAAATTAAAAATAAATGAAATATAATAATGTATATAGACAAAACAGAAATCTTACAAACATATTAAGATACGTAACTACTGATACTGGTGGTACTAAGTAGTAAGTAGAGCTCGCCACATCTTGAATTAATTACGTGATTATTTATTCATTACAGTGAATCATCGGGTAGTTATGCTATAGTGAACTCTACCGCCGGCACCTGTTTTATTAGAGGTTCGGTGAAACCATTAATATGTTCTGTAACAGATATAAGCTGTAGCAAGGTTCAGGTTCTTTGTTTCGTATACAGTGCTTAGGTAAAAAAATTATGACATCATTGTGGCATAGCTGCACATAGTCGGACTAAGAGCCAGTAGTTGTGGGTTTGATTTGTAGTCAGGGAAATGAATTATTTTCATTTTCTTAGCTCTGTGACCGAGGCAAAGCGTGACGTTGTGTTCTGCCGCTGACTTGCCGCTCCAAAATTTTTCGAAAAATGAAGAACGTGTCATAATGAGAACGGAGTGTATTACACCAGGTTCCCACGTTCTCTATACCAACCTTGCTATGTGTGAGATACAGCGTGAAAAAGCGCAAAAAAAAAACTTATTCAAACGTAGCGCGCCTGTAACTCAATTGCTACGTAATTCTTCCGTAATTCTTTTATGGGACAATGTGTACGCTTTTATAACAGGATCCCAGAAACGTCCGAGAATGTTTTGTATCATAATTTAAAAGAGTTGTGAAAAGACGTTTGTGTGTTAAAGATTGTTACCAAATTAATCATTTCAGGAATGAAATGCTCCAGTTTAGGTAATGGTAAAATTAGGTAATGGTAAAAGGTATTATTTTCACTTGTACATTAGTGTGAATCTAGAAATAATTGATTTAAAAAAACTGATCTGTTTTTGCGCCGGTTTTTCAGTTCAGGTCCGAGGTACTGCCTTTTGACTTTAGTAAAAATGAGCATATAAATTCTTAATTTGAATTAATTTCTTTGAATTTAACCTTGACTTTTTAATTGACAAAAATACTAAATGATGCTTTATAAATCATATCATGATAAAAAAAGATTTAATGATTTATCAATAGGTTCTAAGATAAACAAGTAACTATATGTGAATTGCGCGTCGATTAATAGATCTCACTTTATATAAAAAACAGTAAAAACGGTTTTTCCGATTTCAATAACAAACAGCGCACAGTTCATCGCGTCCCAACTGTATCACAATCGTTACTTTTTTATGACATTAAACAATATACAGCTACAATATGAATTTGAGACACCATGTATATTTAGAAAGTTTTACGCTTGAGGAATAAACTGCTGTTTATAATTATTAATTAAACTTTTAATGTAAAGGAAATCAAAGTAGACTATTTTTTTTTACATACAGTGAATAGCACCTAGTGATAAGAAGACCTGAACCTAAAGAATAATGCCCAAGCGAGATGATAATTTAAAATATAATTCAGTGAGAAATATTTAAAAAATACATATTGAAGTGATGACCACTCTAGAAAATTACATTTCTTCGCTCAGGTATCGAAGCAAAGCGCGGTTGATTTCCGCCAATCAACGCGCAATACTTCCAGTATGTGTAAAAAAAGAGAACGGAGCGTGTAAACACTTGCTTCCTTGCCCTGTCTACTCTGCTATGTGCGGGATACAACGGGAATCTGATTTTTATAAATAAATAAATAGTCTACACAATTTTCATAGTTTGCTGAGCAATGCCATCATAATTGAGATACCCTAATAAAATAGTACAAGCTTACAACGGTACAGATAATCGGTTTATATTTTCCGGATCGACGACACCGCCTTGCTGATTGTGTAGTAAAACGTATTACGAGAAATGCTACGAAGACCTTCGACTAGCGAGTCGAATATCCTTCTTTGAAGCTATTTCTAAATCATTGAATTTATTTAATAACTCTTTCTAACATTCTTATTATTTGCTTTCAACGCAATATTTCTTTTATTAATAAATTATATGTGAAAATATTTTTCACGAACAAAATTAAATTTTTCAACAACATTAACAAGAATTTAGTTTATTTTTATTTTCCCCCATTCGTGTATTAAAGGGCAGCGTTGAGCGCGGTAAAGTCTTAATCAATGGGTAGAGGAGTCTAGAATTTTATTATAAAGGTTCCTGATCTATAAGAAAAGGCGTGCTTCGTCTACGTGCATCTTTTCTTTTTTGGTTACTTTCAAAACATTGCATGATTATACCCCCGAATAGGTATCAAACCTACAACCACCGCGTGTACAGACAAGGTACCATGACACTACGAATATTATTTAGTCAGTATTATATCCAAAAAGTTAATCTAAATTCTCTTTAAAATAATTTAAAAAATAGACGATTGTTAGTAAGCCCAGTTTAATTCTCACATCCCAAAGGGCTTACTGCACGACTCTGAACGATAAATAAAACATTTAAAAAGTTCGCCATTAAAGCACGTCAGTGTCCGCGACGTCTGTTTGACAGTTTGATGCCGATGTGAATACAATTACCATACTTTTGTGTAATACTTTTTTTAGATTTTGTTTGTGTCAACGATATTGGAAAAATAATATGACTATAACAGATGATACCTACATGAAATAATGATTATCATTACTTGTAGTAAAATAAGGTATAATAAGGGAGTATTGACAAAATAGTGTAAAGACACTCAGCTTCGACATATTTCATGTTGTGAAGAACGCAATGACAGACTTTTAGTCTAAGTACATCCTAGGAATGAAAAGAATTCAAAAATAATTGTGTATTGAACCCGCAATTGCTGAGTCGCGCTGATGCTCGCGACTCAGCAGGAGAGGCGCTGTCCCACTGCGCCACGATGGCGTCGTAAGTAGCGTCAGCAACAATTTGCTAACAAATAAAGTCTATAACTAATCTCAGTTAGCAGAAGTGGCTCTAACAGTCTGTAACTCTGCAGTCGACGGTAACAAGTACCAATATTTAGTTTGACCTAGATGTCGACCGGAGCCGGAGCGGGAAAAATCACGAGGTACACTAACTTAGAGTTTACAATTCCGACTGCAATTATAGTTACAAATGTTGTTAATGCTTTATTTGACGTTTAATGCGATGCTTCATTTATACTCTACTATATACTCTCAATTTAAAAGCGCTTATTCAGAGATTCTGTTAGCAACTGCGGATGACGTACAAAAACTTACTAAATTAAAATTTCTTAGAACAAAACGAGTATTTTTCAAAATATATCGAAATTATGCAAAATAAACACAGTGTTTTATTCTCCATTCTAGTATATACTTATATACTAATTTATTTAAACTGTTGGACGCGCTTACCTTAAGCTCTGGCGGTTCTAATTAAAAATTATAGTGTTTAAACACTGGGTTTCCTCTGCCTACCCTGCTGTGTGCGGGATACAGCGTAAAGCTGTATTGGATACACAATATATTTGCAACATATATACCAATAGAAATATCGCGCTCTCAAAAGTATGAAAAGTCCCATTTGATACCCCGTTACGACAGCAATAAAGGTTTTTTTTTCATGACATTATGTCACGTAGAGGGCACCACATTCGATTTAATGTCACATAGCCTTTAACCAGCGGACAATCTAGCAAAATTATTGTAAGTGGTTTAGAAGTTATGAAGGAACAAATGAACATACATATATAATACAATGGTCAAAGTCATAACTGTCCCGTAGTCGGATAATTATTACATAAACTGGTAAATATTCTGCATAACATTCAATAGATATGAATTCCAAACATATTTTTTCTAAAAATATTCTTGAACAGTGTTGTAAGCTTTACTTGTTAGTATTATTTAGATACTTTCAATTGTTGTAGAAGCAAACATAGAATTCACTGCGGAATATTAATATACACGTATACTCACATACACACCCATAAAAGATTTAGTAACTTTTTAGAGAGGACTTAAAAAATATATTATTTCTTTAAGGTCCATCCATCTTCCAGCAGGAGTGCATGTCACGGGGAAAACGTTAATTAGGGGTTCGATTTCCACCCACCAGTTAATTATATTAATTTTCCTGCTATGACAACTAAACCATGAAGTTAAATCACACCATTTAACAAAATATATTGTTAGTAATCAGAGATGATTTACTTTCTTCAAAGCGTACTAATACATTTACCTAATAAATATATTTCTAGTACTTAAGTATACATATTTACAAGACTTGACATGAATCAATTAATGACAACAATATGGATATCAGCTCTTTCAAGTAGCACCGGTGCCTGCAACCAAATGCTCCAACAAAGCACAATTTCATTGATTTTATGGTCTTTTCTATCTACCGATACCATTTTCACATGCAATCTAACATCCACACGTCTCTCTTAGATACATCTATTCATATAATTTTGTGATCTTACATTCATACAGATATTCGTACATCCACACTTGAGATTAAACAAATTTTTAGATTGTTGTTTTTTTTTTTTCATCATTATTAAAAAAAATGTTTGTATCGAAAACATATATTTTGTTTAGTGCAGTGTCTCTCTACGTCTTTCTGAGTTAACTCTGCTTATCAAGTACACACAATATTAAAAAATATGTACTGTTGATATCTGTTAATGAGATATTTGTAATAATCTGGAGACAAAATTTATTTGAATTAAAAAAATAATTTTCCTTGAAATCTAATAAAATGTGAGACGTATTTAAGCAAAGTATCGTCGAAAGGTTGATGAGACCTGTCACACTTTACGTGATAGATGAAGGAGATGAGAAGAATCCGAGATGACCTCTAATATTAATGAGAGCCTCGACGGAGACGTCGTGTCTGGAAAGTATTACATCTTTTAACTAAATCTTATATTAAAGTGGGTTTTGTGTTTGTAGAGAAAGTGTTTCAGATGTAATTATAAAAAAGTATAGCATTACACAATTTTGATTATTACAAAATAAACAATGTTGTTGAGTGAGGCCATCGAGGCGCAGGGGTACAAATATGCGGATGTAAACGAGGACGTTGTGGGGTTTGATTCCCTCTCAGGAAAATCAAATATTTAATGTTGTCGTTACATCGCTCTGGTAATAGTAAAAAGCGCGGCGTTGAGATCTGACACTCAACACACAATGCGTCGAGAATTTGGCGGAAAATGGGAAACGGAAGTATCATAATGATAACGGAGCGTCTTAACTCTAGGTTCCGATATTCCCTCTGTGTGAGGCAAAAAAAATAAATAAACCAAGAATCCGATAATGGTTTACTCGAAACAGTTTTACTTATCTAAAATTAATAATATTTCGCAGTCACGAAGCTACAAATTAAATCGGCAGGTATCCTCGCCATTACCGCCGCGACTACGTGGAATGGGACGACTTATCTTTTTTACTAAAGATACTCCGTTTTTTCCATTTTCCGTTTAAGAAACAATATTGAGTGGAAATGAGAAACTAATGCGCAACAGCTAATCCTCAACATTTTTATAAAGACTATGCATATTATATAAAGTAACTTTAAAACAGCCATATTTATAATATTGTGAGGATAATCATCTTTTTACAACTGTACAGACAATATTGTTGGTTTCATGAAGCATTAAAACAAAATTTTCAAATGAAACTTATTTAAAACGGAGCGGAGCGCTGTAGCGGGGCATTGACTCGGGACCAAAATAATATATTGAATAAAATCGTATACTTGGCTTGTAAGCCACGTCGCTGTAGAATGAGCCATTCAAAAATAATAAAGTCAAGACGTACCTTTAAAAACATATTCTCGTTACTCTTATGTATGATTAAAGTAAACCAATTAAAGAGATGTATAATATGGGGTATTAAGAACTAAATGTTACGTTGACCTCGAATAATAGTCACAAGTTATTGTTATTGTATTTTTTTTATACATCCCTCACATTTTAAATGTCCTGTAAAAGGATAGGTTGTGGGTTCGATCCCACTCGAGGATATGAAATATTTAATATTTTAATTTCTTGCTCTGGTAACAACGCGGAACGCGGTGGTGATAATTCGGTAGAACAGAGTGTTTTAAAACTAGGTTATTCTGCCTACTGTGTGCAGGATACAATGTGAAGCAAAAATATATATTATTTAATAAACAATCAAATTCTCACCTCAGTTCCCAAAAACCTTGCTAAAAAAACACATTAATCCCCATGATATTATTTTATATCGTAAAAGTCTTAATACTTCAGGTATCAAGGATTTAGGAATGTAGTAAATTAGCTTTCGTTCACAATAACGTATTATACGTCCGTTATACGTGAGTTATAGTAGGTACGAGCGCACTGTAGACATGATACGGCGATAAGCCGATACCAGCGTAATGACACGCTTTGTGAATCAAAGAATGGGCTTTAATAACAATCTCGCGGGTTTCTATTATATATATACATACTCACAACTTTCCACTCACTCAACTCAAATATATATATATATATATATATATATATATATATATATATATATATATATATATATATATATATAACCTCCTTATTATGAAAAGTTCTAAAAATGGCAAATCTAAATGTTTTCTTTACATATGCTCGTATATTCTAGTATTTTTTATTTACTTCAGTATATAACTGTTGCTGTATATTATATTTAAATGTAACAATATCCATCATAAATGTCTGGTTTCAGCGAGACTTAAGACTTATTCATTATTTTTATTTCCTTTAAGTCATTTGTCATATGAGAGTAATGAATACTTGATAAGAGAAACGGAGGTATCGGTAATTCATGTTTACCATTAGAGTGAGATGTCCATTCAATTTTAAATGAAACTATTTTAACCGGATTAATCGCGTATATTTTGTATTTTTATACATTTTTGGAAACTCGACGGTCCGAACACTTAGCAGTAGCGACCACGGGTCAAAATATACGCGATTAATCCGATTAAAATAATTTCGTTATACATTTTAATGCATAATAATCGTGAAAATCAAAGAACTTATTATGTCCACTCAACTTGAAATACCCCAAAAAATTGTACAAAATATTTTAAGATTATAATTGAGCTTCATGCTTTCTTCCCAACAAAGATCGGCAAAGAGAATCCAGTGTAAAGAGACCCACCCAGCTGAACCACCATGGAGATTCGATTTATATATCGAGCGATAGAAAGACGTGCTCGTGAACACGCGACGCGACCAACAAATAACTTTTTGTCTTTCAAATCAAGTATTTTTATTTTCTAAAGATTTGTAAAAAATATAGAATAACAAAAATATTTTGTTAAAAATATTTTCTTAATAAAAATCTTATAAAATTCTGAAAATTCAAAAACGTTAGTACAGAAACGATGTCATCCCACGCTCTAACTTTTAATTCAATTTGGCATGATTTGTAATTAGTGCGACATTGAATGGGACCGATTCGAGGGTCGCTTCAATCAATCCTTGCATACATTATACAATTAAAGATTGCATTCTACGACTGCAGTCAGTCTCAGTGCTCCCTCGAAGGCTTTCTTGTTTTTGTATTATACTTTCATGTATTAGTATTTTATTTTGTTGTATAACATAAATAATTTTCAAGATGTTATATTGATTTAATATTTGAAGGCCATGCCGTAAAAGACTGCGTCCTATTGTAATCGTAATAAATGTGGGTGCAATTTCACTCAGGGTTGGGAATTATTTACATTTGTAAACTCTAGCAAAGACAAAAGGCAGCGCTTAGTTCGGTAAAGTCTCCAAGGCGAGCGGAAAGGAGAGAGCGGAGAGTCTTAACACTAAGCTCGCTGTACATACATTGCTATAGGCGGGTTACACGTGTGAGGCTTTAGTTAACAAAATATATTCAATAGACGAATATAATAATCATTTCCTAATAAGCCAACTAGATATAAAGAAATTGCCGTTGTAATATAGTAATGGTTCACAGCTAAGGTATACACGTACAGGGCGGCATTACGCGGGCGGTAGTCGTTTATTTAAAACGATAAAATGTATCTCTGTGTGAGGCGAATGCAATTTTCCTTGTAGTTGAAGGAAGCAGCGGAGCGGCGGACAACTTGTAATAAATAGCGACGACCATGCTAGCGTTGTTTTCAGTTATATTAAGTTTTTACAGCACATTTAACTTACTGATTGACTAACTTGTTGACTAATAAACGACGACAGTGCTGAGGAAGATGAGAGATGACAAAAATGTATGTCATGATGAAACGTATTAGCAAGATGAAAAGATATTTATAATTTCATTTAGGTTATTTAATGTGGAATTTGTCTATTTTCTACTTATTATATAAACAGATATTGTGTTAGCACTATTTTTTGCTTAAAACAAGAAATTTGTTTATTTTACGATTTATTTATTCATCAAATTACCGCGTTTAAAGAAAAAAGAAAACATGAGCAAATCTTTTGGCACGTAAGAAAAAACTACTGTTTAAAAAAAATACAATACTTGTAGTTTATTGCAAGTATAAAAAAACCGGACAAGCGCGAGTCAGACTCGCCCACTGGCGGTTCCGTACAAAAATTGGAGATCTTGAGCTTTTTCTGAAATTAACTTAGAGTCCTTTCATCTGATACCTCACATGAACTAGCGAGATAAATCGTCTTGACAGACAGCTCCACAGACAGACGGACAACAGAGTGAACTTATCCGAGTTCCTTTTTCCTCAAAAAGTACGGAGAACCCTACAAATGACATTGAACGTGCTAATTTAAGGAAGTCATTGTTTGAATTGAAAAACTATTTTTGTGGTAAATAGATTTTATCTATCTTTATAGGCTTACATCATGTTAAAGCTGTATCTGCGGTTGGAGTCACATCGGTAACAAAAAGATAGTTAATAGTATTTAGATAGAAGTTACAGAGGTCGTCGACCGCAAGTCGGTCACCGTGTCGTAACCACCTCTACCCTCGAAGTTAGCAAGCGGGGATCCCCCGCGAACCTCCACGCTTTGTTAGCACTCCGAATATTATATTTAGTAGTTAGCTGCAAGTTTGTCGCATAAAGTGATCAATGCTCTTATTTGTTGACAAGTTCGTACGAATTTATTTATTTGTATCGACATTTTTGTACTTAATAATAATTATACAATAGAAAAAAAGACAGTGTATTAAATAATTCAAAATTTATTGCATAAACAAATGTGCGATGGTCTTATCACTAAAAGTGATTTCTTAGAGGCAACTACATGAGATCAAAAGACTTATTATATAAAAGTGCAGAAAGGTGAGAAAGTATTGTTAAATAAATAAACTAATCTATACTTATAATAAATCTGTAGAAAAGTCGTTTCTGTATATTGAAAATAATTAAAAAAAATTGGCTAGCGTGTTAAAGGATAATTAACAGAATCCATATCGAACATTGGATTCTGTTAATTATCCTTTAACACCCTAGCCAATTTTTTTGTCTGTTTGTCTGTTTATCGGTTTATGTCAACAAGCATCACGTAAAAAGTACACAATAAATTTAAGCAACTTTTATACATAAAAATTACAAGTAAATCAAAGTAGGTTTTAGTGTTTAATTCATTGAAATCGCTTCACTCTATCAAAACATATAAGTATTTAAGTTTTCAAGAAGCTTATATTTGAGATAGTAAAAAATCTATACAAGTAACGCTATCTATTGACGAATAGTAGGTACTAACGAATCTTGATAACGCAAAAAACGTTCTGTGGAGTTAAACACTAATTACGACGGGAGGAATATTGATCATTTTAATACTTTAGCACAACATCGTTTTCGGTTAATATAATTTTATGTTAGATGAAATTTAACATAAAAACAGCATTTTTAAACTGTCGCATGGCGCATCTAAATAGCTTTGCTAACAAAAAAAAATACTTTTTATAGTTTGGAAAGGTTACCACTACACTCTAAAAAAAAATAAAGTACTTAAAGTTTTAAAGATATTTGTATTTGAAAAAAAAAGAAGAAACATACGCAACGATATCTATTGACTACATATGATAATGAATGTTGATAACGCATAAAAAATATTGTTGAGTTATTATTTGCTAAACGTTAATTACGTTGTGTAAGTGTAATCTATACTTATAATAAATTTAACATAAACGTAGTAGTATTTTTCTAACGATGTTCGAATAGATACAGTTAATTTGTAAGTCTCATACATAGATGGCGCTGTGCATAAAACGTCGTTTTCTGAATCGCGCTGGCAAGATTCTGGGCAAAAGAATGACTTTAGAAACACACACTGTTGATGTATCTAGCTTAAATTCTTTAGGTACGGTTTTAAAATATTTTACCCTACATGCTGTTTCCGTAAAAGGAACACTGACGCTTCTCTTCTCTTCTTTGTTAAAAGCCGTCGCGGCACAGAGGCACAAAGTTGTGACTGTAACGACCGATCCCCACATGGAGGATTCAAATATAATTTAATAATATTTTTATTTCGTTTAATAATATTTTCATTTCGCACATCAGTCACACATTATACCCAATATCTTAACACTAAGTTGCCCTGCTAAGGGCGGGATAAAGCGTGGATCTGGTTTTAACTTTGTGTGAATCGATTAAAATAAAGTCCAGCTCAGTTGCCAGAGGCCAGTCGTGGCGCCGCGGCACGAAGTGTGACCGTAAAACCGACTGGTTATGGGTTCAATCCCTACTCGAGGAGATTAAATATTTACTTAAGTTTACAATGCCTTCAGAATTCGGCAGAAAGTGGGCAATGGAGTGTCTTAACACTAGGTTCCCTCTGCCTAACCTGGTGTGTTTGGGATACAGCGTGAAGCTGATTAAAATAAAACAATACTAAATATTTAAGGGCATTTTAAATAAAACTATTTTAACCGGACTAATCGCGTATATTTCATAAATGTGTAATAATCGTGAAAATCAAAGAACTTATCATATTTAAGGGCAGTTAGCCAAAATACAAACAAAAAAGTATTTAAATCGGTTAAGCTGTTTCTGAGATAATCGTGAAGAAACGCACAGACAGTAAGTATCGATCGATAAGTTGTATTTTTACTTCAAACATTCAATTGAAGATTTTTATGGGAGGTACGAAAATGCGATCTGAAGTTTCTCATAAAAAATCTTCATTGCGTTGCAAACATACATTATGGGTATATCAAAACAAGAACATAATTCAGTGTGTTAAGTAAATAATTCTGTGATTTAAGCGGGCGAAGCCGCGAGCGGGTCGCTAGTATATAGTGCCTATAAGCGCGACTGGTTGTGGGTTCGAATGAAATATTTATATCAATTTATATTTCCAGTCGCTGTGGTTTTGAGGCCAAGCGTTAAGTTTTACAACTCAACACGCAATGCCTCCAGAATTCGCCGAAAATGGGGAACAGAGTGTCTTAACACTAGAATTTCCTCTGCTTACTCTGTTGTTTGCAGGATACAGCAGGATATATATATATAAAAATACATTTCTTACGACAAATGGCATAAAGGAATTTCTAGGATATGGTTAGGATGGCACCGGAGGTTTTGAGTATGTAGGACCTCAAGAACTTAAAACGGTTCTTGTATGATGATGTAACGGGATTGTAAAGTATGTTGTAAGGTAGGGTTGGCCTATTTTTTATTGGCGACACATGGTCATGTTTCCACAACCCAAAAATAAATTTTAAAACTAAACTAAATATACTTATTATGATACCGTATAAACATTTGAGCCCACGACTCTTTGGAAATCGTCCAAGCGCTTTGACCAACTAAGCCAAGCGTTCTCATCGAGCTAAGTCACGATTAATGATAAAAAATGCTTCCATCTTCTTAATCTAACTACAGTACTTATCTTTCTTTATATACATAAAATATTATAAGTATTTGGTTCAATAATAATTTTTCACAAATATTTAAAATTTTACTTAAAAATCAATGAAGAAAGAAATAAAATGAGACGTTTTTCATCTCTTGGTGTGAAGCTCGTAGACCCTTACGTGGAGGAATTTAATTCGAAGGCTATCTTTTCTGACTTTACAATTACATTCGTATGTTAGCGCGGCCACCCGCCGCCGCCGGCCGCCTGGTATGCGTGAGGAAACCCACAAAAGATATTGGAATTTTAGACAAACAAAATATCTCAGATATTTGAAAAAGATCGGCCGATCAATAAAAAGAACCTTTGTTGCTCGAAGTCTAAATTAAAAGCTTGGTAAGTTTACGTTTTCTTATATTAAAATACCGTTCACTCGGTACTCCTAGTAGATCACGAATACATGAAAGGTACAACTTTACCTTTTAATCGAATAATATACAAATGAGCATTAAAAGTCCACAGTAGATAAAATACATTGCAAAAGTAAGTAGAATATTTGTAAGTACCATAGTTTATCAGAATTATTCGTTTTAACATTCATGTTATTCATTATCTCTCTACTGTGGGTGGCTTGTGGGTCTTCTCTAGCCGGTACTTTTACCATATATGAAGTGGTTTACAGACAGGATTGGCAACATCTTAAAAAGAGCTTCCATAAAAACCATATTCAAACCTAACAAGAAAGTGAGCCAATTCTTGACACCAGTGAAAAGTAATATTCCTTTACAGAGTGCAGTTGTATACAAACTATATTGTGACTGTGGCTTATCATACATCGGTCAAACAAAGAGAAGCATCGGTGTTAGGGTGAAGGAACACATCTGAAATATCAAGAATGGGCATGTATCGAAGTCAGCTACGTGTGATCAAGAAACCCAGATATTACATTAGGTTTGATGAACTCAAAATCCTCGCTAAGGAAAACAGATAAGATACATTCCTAGAATGATCCGTCAGGCTATAGAAATACAAAAACATCCTAATTTCAATAGAGAGGATGGCTGGAAACTTTCAATCACCTGGGACCCACTCATAAAATCATTGAAGTCTCAAACCCAACATACCTGAGGGCAAGATACTATCAGCTAATTCTGCAGGAAACCAATGCAGTACGCGAGGCAATTAAGAAATCATTGGCGGTAGTTTGATATAATATTTATGTCAACTGAGATATATATAGTCCACACATACACATAAGTGATCATATCATATTTCTATGAGGATATAAATAAATCCTTATAAAATTAAAATTAAAATAAATTAAATTAGCTTCACGCTGTATCCCGCACACAGCAGGGTAGGCAGAGGGAACCTAGTGTTAAGACACTCCGTTCCCCACTTTCTGCTGAATTTTTGGAGGCATTGCGTGTTGAGTGGCAGAACTCAACGCCGCGCTTAGCCTCGACACCAGAGCGAAGAAATGGAAATATAAATTTAAGTAAATATTTCATCTCCTCGAGTGGGGATCGAACCCACAACCAGTCGGTTTTACAGTCACACTTCGTGCCGCTGCGCTATGACTGGCCTCAAAAAAATCCTTATCATAGTCGATTATTTAATCACTACATCTGTTTACGTAGTAGCAAATTAATTAATTAAAATTGACGAATGTTGTAAAGCGGGTCGCTACCTGCTCGCGACTTTCCCCACTAGAACAACGCATTTATTTATTTACTAAGCTTAAACCAGTTTAGTAAATAAGTAATTGTGTTGTTATTACGTGTTCTAAGAACATTATAATTTTAAAGACGATATCTGTATTATCTATATACATAAAGGCCGTCGTGACAGCTGAGAGTTCGATCCGCATTTGGGGGATTACCACCAAGGCAAAAGATCCGCCACTCTACACGCAGTGCCTCGAAAAATTCAGCGAAAAGTTAGGAATGGAGTGTCTTAACACGAGGTCCCCTTTGCTTTCTCTGCTGTTTACAGGATACAGCGTGAAGCTGAGATCTATATATTGAATTTCAACTTTTTGACTTTTTATTTATGAAACAAAAAAGTAAGCGGACGAAGCCGCGAGCGGGTCGTTAGTATTAGAATATAATTTTATTTTCGTCGAAACAGGTCCATAAAATTGTAACATATATCAACTGTTTGACATATCAATATTTTTCAGATTCCAGATTTCTCCTTCTAATATTCCCGTTACGTTAAATGACGGTAATAAATATGTCCACATTGGTAAGCACATGCTCACCAGAACGTGGCGGATGAAGTTTCTTCAATAAATGTTCTCAAGAGACGCATGAAAGCGATCGAATGAACTAAATTACGATCAATTTGAAACTCATGGCGTGATAAGAATGCAAACTAATCTACTCTCACATTTCATTCTGAAATATAAGCAATTGTGTCTTATTAGGAAATAGTACCTACATGATGTTGGATACGTTGACGTCGCGTACAACTTGCAGTTTAGGTGGTGTTCTAAAAAATGGCCATTTTAGAGGTATTTATTTATCTTAACCTGCCTTTTCACTTACTTTTCACTCAACTTAATGATTTAAACTTTAGATTAATTTCGTATTTTTCATGAAAATACGTGATAAGAATACTTTTTTTGCTGATTATGTACTTTTAAACCACACTGACGTATTTAAGCTGAATCTAAATATCATTTAAAATCTATTGTTAAGACACTCCGTTCAACACTTAAGGAAGTCATACAGAACAAAAATAAGAAAAATATATAAAGGCAAAAAACTCTACAAATGATTCCGAGTGTAGTATCGGAGGCACCTATAATATTGTCTCAACAAAACTGCAAAAGTGATCCTACAGCCGTATTATTGGAAGCTAATGTGTTCTCTGCCATATAAAGTTTCCAAGTTAGACTAAACTATTACAGAAGATAAATAACGGTAATAACGTCGCGTCGAACCAACTGCAACTCCGTCTTGGGAGTGTGGAGCACCCACGTGTGCGCGGAAGATAGCTTAGAACTTACTTATTATATTGTTTTATATTATTTGTTGTTTTCGTAAATTTTGTTGTGCTAGTGTTTGGAATAAAAGAAAATTTTCGCCGAATTTTCTAGACATTGCTATTGACTAAGGAAACTCAACGCCATGATACATCTATTAGAGCAAATAAACCAAAAATAATAAAATATAATCATCATCACCACCCACAACCGTCGCGTTTACAGTTAGTTTTACGCCTCGATGTTCTAAATGTATATAACGCAGAACAACTCCCAGGCTTATTATAAAAAAAAAATATAAAATTACAAATATTTTAGGCTTTATTAGATATTTAAAAAGTATTTCCCCGAGCGAAGAAAACAATATCTGTCAAGTGAATATCATTTTTAAATATTTCCTACTACCAGCAGTGAAACTGCAAGTACCGCGTAGACTCGCCGTAGCACGCTACGAGCCTACGCGCCGTCACATGGTGACGTAGCAGAAAGCTAAGGAAGTACGTTCAATTACGTGTAAATATGCATTATGAATATGAAATAATTTTACTTTTATATTTACTGCTCATGCAAGTTTCAACACAATATTTTTTTTTAAATTGTTATTATATAAAAAAATATATTTTATTTTTATTTACTTAACCTAGTGTTAAGACATCTCGTCTCCTATTTTCTGCCGAATTCTGGAGGCATTGCCTAGATTTGTCTCGACACCGCGAAGACAAAATAATATATTTTTTTATAAATATTTCATTTCCTCGAGTGGCGATCGAACCTACAACCTGTCGCGTTTACATTCATACTTTGTGCCTCCGCGCGACAGCTGGTTTAAAAAAATCCTATAGTTTTATTATAATAACAAAAAAAATCCTAAAACTTCACCTGCTAAAAAAAAAAATTGCAACTCGTAGCGTATTCAGTTACTTGACTTCCCGTACTTCAGATTAACCAAGTATGATTTATTTATTGCTATACTAAAATAATAAAGCTAATTCAAAACAAATACAATAAAAATCGCGCAAAAAAACTCATAAACAGTATATAAAAATAAATTAGAGGTTGTGGCGCATCCAGAAAATATATATTTGTGAAAGTAATTTTTTCAGACTTGGCGCACCATAACTGCGTCTGTCTGTAAAGGCGAATGTTAGGTTTCGATTCCCACTTGAGTGAATGTACTTTTTACATTTCCTAGCAAAACATAAACAACAAATAGATGTCTATCACGCTTCAACACAATAGCTTCAGCACATATATTACAAAATAGCTTAACGTGTTAGCGATCATGAAATCTGTGAAAGTTGGTCAACGAGTAGCGGCGAGAGATGCTTCTCGACAAGCCCTATTGAGACGCTTTGTTTCCGACGACAAGCATGTACAGTGGTGCTCGAGTAGCTCGAACTAGTTGTCACTTCAAATCTAGTTCACTTTCAAGCACCTCTCTGCAAAGTAAGCTGCATAATCGACGACACTTAAGTGCTAACTGGCACTCTGGTTCAGAGGAAGAGTTTATATTTAATATAAATTTGGTTAACCACGCACTACTAGTATTTAATTAAAATAATAATTTATTGTAAACAAAATAATCAAATGTAATAATTTGTACTTAATTAAAGCATTTGTTTGTGTTAATTATAAAAATATTGTTATCATTTTGTACATAAAAAGCTTTATAATTTAGATTTCCGCTGTATCCCGCACACACCAGGGTGGGCAGAGGGAACCTATTGTTAAGACATTCTGTTCCCATTAAGACGTTCCAATTTCTGCCTAATTCTGGAAGTATTAAATGGCGGAACTCAACGCGCTTTATCCTATTACATATTAAAATATCTTATACAATATATAGAACGTAGCATAAAAATAAAAATATTGAATGCACTATGTAACAAAACAGTTATAATATTGTTCCCCAAAAAAACTTTCATAATTTGACTACACCAGAGTCCAGACAGTATGTACGTATGTATATATACAATTTGTACAACGACAGTACTTTGTAAAGTACACGGCGATAATAATTATGTGCTCACAGCAGTTCGTGTAATGCGCGCAGTCGCCTCGCGACGGACGAATTCAACTAAGTCGTTGAAAGTATGTCTATATTCCTATTTTTGGGAAAAGAAGTAGATTTTCTGTTTTGTTTTTTATTGTAGTAAATTGTAATAATTTTCTAATCTTTGATTTTTATCAACAACATTTGTTGATAGTACATATATAATTGTGAATTATATTAATTGATTATTTTTTTTAATAGCGGCACGCTCGCAGCTTCGCCCGCATTATTCAGATATTTTTTATTATATATATTTTTTTATTATTTTAATTTTTTTTTGCTACGCTAAGTGTGGCGTTGAAAGAAAAGGTTATACACTAAGCAATTTGCAATTTAAACATTTTTCTTGGCTTTAATTGGGTTTGCTCGCATAAAATTAATGTTCTTTTTTGCTTAACCAGTATTAAAGACACTCTATTCCCTACTTGAACAGTCGTGGCGCGGCGGCACGAAGTGTGATTGTAAAACCGACTGGTTGTGGGTTCGATCCCCACTCGAGGAGATGAAATATTTACTTAAATTGGTATTTCAATTTCTTTGCTCTGGTGTCGAGCCAAAGCGTGGCGTTGAGTTCTGCCATTTAACAAACAATGCCTCCAGAATTCGGCAGAAAGTGGGGAACGGATTGTGTTAACAATAGGTTCCCTCTGCCTACCCTGCTGTAGTGTGAAGCTGATTTTGATTTAATTTTGATTTATTCCCTACTTTTCGCCGAATTTTCAAAGACATTTCGTGTTGGGTGGCGAAATTCAACGTCATTCTATATTCAAGATGCACCGAGCGGGAATCAAACCCACAAGTTCCGCGCGTACATTGTTGAATTTGATAGAAAATTGTTTACTTATTTATCTGTGTTGTAGGTAGTTATACACGTAGGTAAGCGCGTATTTTTCTCCGCGGGAATTCTGGGATAAAAAGTAGCCTATATGTTGATAAGATCGACAGACAATTTCATTTCCATTACTTTGGTTGTGATATTTTGGAATTACAGGGTTAAATTTTGTATATACACATGGATGTTAAATCCATGTTATATCCGTTTAAATATTTAATCTCTATCTCTTCTCTATATATAATAAGACAGTAAAAATATTTTGTCTGTACATTTAGTAATTTTGACTGAAATGAAAAAAGAATAATAGAAAGCAAAAATATTTTTTTTGAATTTCTTATCTGTCTGTCTGTCTGTCGATAGTTTTTTGTCCGCATTTTTCTCTAAAAGTACTGAACCGATTTACTTGAAAATTCACCAATTGCTTTGTTTTAACTCAAGTTTAGTTCATCAAAATCGGTTCATTAAAAAAGTTATCGTCATTTGAATGAACTTAAGGCATTAGTTTGCCTGCGAATATTATATAGCAATCGCGCTGGTAAGATTCTTGGCTAAAGAATGACATTCGAATCGTCTGGGTTATATGACTGTTGATAAAAATATATATTTTAAAGCACTATCGTTCAGAGTACAAACAATAAAGTAAAGTAAACAAAATTGAATTGTTAGAGAAGGTTACGTTCATAAATAATAACAGTTAAGTTTTAGTCGTAATTAATTCAACAAATAGATAAAGACCGATTTGATCTTCAAAGAAATATTAAGTAATTACATAGTCGTTTGTTTGTTTGAAATAAATCTATATAAAAATGTCTAAAAACATAATTTTTACTTGTACTTTGTATTAACTAATTTTTTTTACCAATTGTACATTTAGCTAATAATATATGTAACTAATTTAAAAACTGTATAGCAACAAATAATGTACAATCATTGCAGTTATTTTACACAGAATATTATGAATCCTTCAAATCAATAATTTAACATGTGAGGCTTTTTCTGAAAAGATGAATTAAAAATTCAGTGACATCAGCAAATTTAACAGAGTTTTAAAAGTATGATGAAACTTACATTACATAGGTAAAACGAACGTAATATTACAAAAAAATATACATATAAGAAATAATTAGCTTTATATATGTTTTTATTTCAAAATAATCAAATGTCCTAATAGAAATTACGACAATGTAGTAAAATAATCATATTATTATTAGAAGTTAATATAATTGTCAGCCAATTCTGTTTATTAGATCAATAATCATGCACTTTAAGCGGGCCAAGCCGTGGGCGGGCCGCTAGTTAAAAATAGATCAAATGTTTATTTAAAAATATTTCCACGTTATTGAAAACATTAGCAAAACACGAAACAAAATGGTACATTGAGGTAAACCGTCTATACTATTATAATGGCACTTCGATAGGTGACATCGACGCGACGGCGCCGCGCGTGCCTTGTGCTCTGCATTGTGCTCTGTGCACTGTGCACTGTGCAGCGCAATGCGACCGTAGATTTATGGGACAGTAACACTAATGTTTGCTACATTTCTAGTTCAGAAATAGGAAAAATATGGTACTTATGGGAACAAATCATTTTCTAGGTTCTTATTTATTGCTTTTGTCGTATAGATATCGCATATCAATATATGGAATGGCTCACATAGTTCAAATGTAATGTGGTTGACTAGTTGTAGATTCGGGATTTTTTTTCAGTACTGCATTCTGCTCATGGCAGGGTAAGCAGAGGGAACCTAGTGGTAAGACAATTCGTTACTCACGCACCGCATAATTTTCGAGACATTGCGTGCTACGTGACGCAACTCAACCGTAGAAGTGGAAATCGAACCCACAACCGTCGTTTTTACAGTCAAATGATGTGCCACTGCACCACGACGTTGTTAATTTATATTATTCTGCTTATCTGTTCTAATGAGATAGAGCGTTTATGTATTATATATTTGATTGATAATAAAATCACTCTACCAATATGGTTACTAATGGAAGTAACAGTAGAGAATTGATAAATATTTGTAGCCAGAACAACTCTAACAGGCCTACTGTAGGGGCCATTACTATGTATTTAATAAAAAAGTTATGAAGGTGAGTGAAAATAATAAAATATATTTATACAAAGTTATCGAACGATCATAGAGCAATCCATTATAACACCGTCCGTCATATAATGTTCGTCATTAAAGCGCTACGTCACGTCGCGGCGCGTCGTTTAACTGTCATTCTCGTAATGACGCGAGTAAATGACACTATTTATTATCAGCGTGTCAATTCAGATACAGCGACACGTGGGGATGTAGTCAAACTTCATTTATAAACACCTTTAATATCCAATTTAAAATGTTATTTATTTTATTAAATACTACAATATACATACACTTTTATTATCCAAGAGAAAGTATTTTTTACATTAATAATAAATAAATATAAGAAATACATTTAAAAATATAAAAACATATTCTTTCGACGGTGGGAAGAGTCGAGGCTATCGGTTGCTAGAGCTCCAGAGAGAGGACCTTCGCACCATACGGGCCTCAAGTAATAGTGCCTTCTGCATCTGGTTCTTGATCCAACAGCTAAGCGATAAATTCGTGCTATTGGAATAATTCTAGTCGCATTGGCTACGACTCTACGCCTCATGGGCTACGTCCAAGTATTTCGACAGTTTTTCTTTTTCGGCCTTCACAAGATTGTCAACATGTGGGATAGTAACGTCAACAGTCACTACGCAAGGCGCTAGTCGGTCTACTAGTACTATATCAGGTCTATTGGCAACAATACCTGTCAGTAATAATAGACCGATCCCAGTAGAACAAAGCACAGCTATTTTCAAGACCAGACCTAAGATAAAGTTAAGGTACCTCTAATTCCATAAGACTATATTGAAGAGCAAGTTGCTATTGTATTATCTTGGCAACTTGATTGTGTCTATGCAAATACTCACCATTAGCAAGATAAGAACAACCAGAGACAATATGACTGAGGGACTCCCAAAGTTCCCACGACCCACCAGACGCATATAGTTTTCATAATATATCTTTGATATTTCCTTGTCTTGAAGACTTATTCCATAATTCCACAGAGAAAATCTTCAGTTTCCCGAAGAGATGCCAAAACTGTGACCAAGACAAGGAGGAAAGCGTATCCACATCCTGGCGCACTAGGGCTATATGGAAGCTACGATGCAGCTCCTTGCTCTTCCACATGGGCTCACGCCGGTTCTCTTTGTCCAAGAAAGAGAAGGCCTTTGTCAACTGCCACTACCACATCCACGTGCACATCCACGTCAATTTTGAGAAATAAATATTTAATTTAGAAATTGAAAATCTCTAATTTAGAAATTTTGAGAGGGCATTTTCCTTCATAGGGGAAACGGGACGAAGACTGAATACCTCATGGTTTTTATCATTATTAATATTATTGTTCATAAGCTGCGCTTTCTTTATGTACGACTGGAAAATGAGAAATTATTTAAATATCTCCTAATTAGCAGAGTGTAGTAGGGTAGTGTATAATGGCATTATTATTAATAATGAATTTTTATTTAATTATTCTGAGAATGTTAATCGTTATGAAATAAATAAAAAAACCGGCTTTGCAATTATCCAGATGACCTAACCACACAACTGATTAACTTCAGTTACAGGTTATGCTTAAATCGTATTGACATCCCAAAGCTATATAGAAGATGGCATATAATATGAAAAATCATGGTAATAAATGCGTTTGTCTATATGCGTCATGTTACAGCGAGCCTGTGAACTCGGCACATTTTTGGCCAATATTGCGCTTCCCGCAGCGTGTGCTAAATACGAGCTGAGTACTAAATGTTATTGCTTTTGACGAATTTTACCACTCCCCACTCCACCCCCCTCACCCTTACACAACCAGGTCAACTTTAATTGCGCGTTGTGCCTCAAATCTGTTTCAGGTATTGTTTCATTTCAGAATATGTTACATGAGGAGTTGATATGATAAATAGTTTACGTAATTGCGTCTTAATAAATACAATAAATAAATACAATACAAGGCTGCCGTGGCACAGCGTCTGATTGTGAAAGCGACGATTCCCGCTCGGAAATAAACTTTCAGCTAAGGTAACAAGGTAAATTGCAACCTCCTACACTCACCACGCAATGTCTCTTAAATGAGAGTGAAAACGGAGTGTCCCCTGCCTACCCTTCTTTTTGCGGAATACAGCGTAAAGTGAAAAAAATAAGTAAATTGTATCAACTAGTATAATTTAATTAAAAGCATACAACTTTTTTTGAAAATATGAAAATACTCATATGTTTTCATCATTATCACGATACCACAAAATAAATGAAAAATTAAAAGGAACAAGAAATTTTGAGAAAAAATCTAAAAACTATTACAAAATTGTTCATTCTGAACGCTGGAGATGTGCTGTCGCTCTTCATCAATCCCGACGACCGCTGACGAGCGCAAACAATTATTTTCCTTTACCTTGACTAAAGCCCGTGTAAAGCTTGCCCGGCCCGATGACAGCCTCTAACAGTCGACGATCCCATATAGATGCTCCATTCGACTAGAATTACCTATAGGTTTTTCATTTTATAACGAAACTGTTTCTGATATTCTCAAAGCGTTGAGAGAATTTCTGTTTCATTTTTTGAAATACGTTTTCACTTCCAGTGCTCGCTTAAATTTATCCTTTAGTCTGTTTCACTCACTAAATGTGTTTCAAAATTGTTTTTGACGGTTCTTCATTTATTTTTATTGCTTGTATATACGTATATGTACCTATATGTATAAAAAAGCTTATCTCAACATGTGACACCAGTGTACGTTTTTAACTTGGCTGACCAACTTAAAAACTTTAAATGCGCAATGTGTATTTTACACAAATCATTTCAAGTGACTTTTGAAACTTTCATTACTTGTAAACCAATTACATCTATAAGTATGCAGTTTAACACATTTATTAAAACCCTCAAACTGGGGATATATTTCATATTTTAGCAATTGAACTCAAATGATATATATACTGATGGTGACGTAAAACTAAAGTACGCTCATCCTCAACCCCTTTCTGGAATATGATAGCGAGATTTAAATTGGTAATGAAATGCTCGTTCCAGTCTATTTGAATGGTGTCACTGTCACAAAAATACTTAAATATGTATTTGTATAAAATTAATAAAAAAAGTCCCACTGAGTTTCTATTGCACCGGTTCTTCTCAGATCTGAGGCAGTAACTTTAGTGTACTGGTGGTTAATTGTTTGACGTAAAAAAAGTGAAATGTGTCAAAACTGCGTGACTTCGTATTTTGAATAAAATTATTTGACTTTGAAAGACATTTTAATCCAAGATCTCCGGTGCCACAGAATCCCTCTTTGAGTCGCTTGACGTGGACTTTCGTAACATAAGGGGACAACGAGGGGGCCACGAAGCCACTTTTTGGCACCTTTTGCGGACTCTACGTCCGAAACAATTGTACTGTGTTATTGATGGCTGGGTGTGGTACAAAGTATTGTGTCCTTTACACGCAGCAGTTACAGATCACCAACAACTCGTCACGTTAAGTTGACAGTTTGGGATGGAAAACATAGATTTTACTCATTTTATCAATCCCCAGAAGCCACGAGTTTACGTTTTAACCACTAAAAAACTCCAAACACGCTCTATTTACAAGCGCGCTATGTATCGGCATATGGGACCTTAATGTTTCGAATGATCGCCAGTATCACGATTATCTGAAAAGGCCTTGTTGGCCTCAATGAGACTGAGCATCATCGGCAGGACGAGATAGTCCTTCACACTAAAACACTTAGATAAGCCCTTTATAGCGCCCAGATTCGGCATTATATTGAGTACTATTCTCACCTTTAAGCTGGTGCTCCCCGTCAGCACCTGAGCTTGTATTTATCAAAGGGAATGTCGGAAAAATCTTAAACTTGGTACCTGCCACCGAATTTTCGACCTCACAGGACGTCACAAACATAAATATCATCCTCATCACCTGGATACGTATCACTTTACTGTATGGTTCTGTGGGAACTTCCTTCAACGCAACACACAATTGCTGAATGGCTCTACTGCGGCCGTGCTTTCAAGTCGATACGACATCCGGTGGATACCTTTAAAAAGCACTACCTTCAACTTAAAGGCCGGTAACCCACCTGTAGCTGTTGCCTGTTGTGGGCGGCAAAGTTCACTCACCACCTGTGCGCAATTATTGTCACAAAATAAAGAAAAAATATTATATTAACTTGATGATATGTTGTGTCCGGCCTTCAGTGGTGGTCAAACGTACCACGTCGCCCGATTAAGGCTTTACACGATTTGCTCTCAAACGCAGTTAATCCCACCAGTATGTACATAATACGAACTTGGCAGCAATGCTATCTACGATTAAATTTCTAAATTACCTACTATAATGTAGGTATACACGTCGTAAAAGTTTTGAGACGCCCTATTAATATGGTATCTTTATGTTTTATTACGAAATATTGCTGGCGTTTGTAGGATTGTTTCATTTTGGATTTATGTTATTATTGACTATGTCAATAATAACCCGCGGCATCGTCCGCGTCATCAAATGAAAAAATGGTACAGCTTCTTATCACTGTCCTAGAATATTAGTCTGTTGTATAATAGATTAATTTACAGAACTTCTATCTTGGATGTTATATAATTTTTCAATCAATATATCGTATGTATTTTTAAATATGCTTTTTATTTAAGTTGATATGAAATAAATAAACAACAGGTTTGTAACGACGCGTACCTGTTAGTGAGTGTAGTGTTAATGGATATGCAAATGCAATTCGAGCAGTGCAGTAAATATCAATAGAGTCGTCCCCTCCACCCTGAATACTTTATGCGACTAAACACAATAAAGGGAAACTAAGTCCGGCGATATCATCAACGACGGCTCATAATAGGAGACAAAATAATTTTATCTAGAATACTAGACCAGTGACTGAACAGTGCAAGACACTCCGTTCCCTATTTTCTTGCTCAACTACTTACTCCGGTCCTTATTATTTTCTTTCGATATTGTGTGTTGTGAACGTCACAATAAAATATTGATCTCTATCTCCATATATAATAAGACAGTAAAAATATTTTGTCTGTACATTTAGTAATTTTGACTCAAATGGATAGAAGAGATAGAAAGCAAAAATATTGTTGTGAATTTCTTGTCTGTCGATATGAACCGATTTTCTTGCTTCAGACACAGCTTTTAATGTTAAATTATTTATTTGGGTAATGATTCATAATATTCTTGTAAAATAGCTGTAATATTTGCATATTAACTCCTGTACAGTTTTTAAATTAGTTACATATATTATATGAACGAACCAAACAAAAAATCTTTGTACTTATTGATATTTCTTTCAAGATCGTTCTTTATCTCTGTGTTGAATTAATTACGACTTAAACTTAACTGTTATGATTTATGAAGGTAATCTCCACTAACAATTCAATTTTGTTGACTTTATTGTATAAAATATTATATAATTGTGCTTCAAGAATATATATTTTTAGCAACAGTCTTTATAAACCAGACGTTTTGAATGTCATTCCTTAGCCAGAAATCTCACCAGCGCGATTACTATATAACATTCGCAGGCAAACTAATGCCTTGAGTTCATTCAAATGGCGATGGGATTTTTTAATGACCCTAACTTTAGTAGTTAAGTGGAGTTAAAGCAAAGCAATTGGTGAAATTTTCAAGTAAATCGGTTCAGTACTTTCAGAAAAAAATGTGGACATACATATCAACAGACAGGCAGACAGACGAGAAATTAAAAAAAAAACTTTTTGCTTTCTATTATTTTTTTTAAGTGTTCCTCTATCTATTTTAGTCAAAATTACGAAACGTACAGACAAAATATTTTAACTCACTTATTATATATAGAGATAGAGATTATTTTAATTGTTTGACTTTAACTATATTACATTATTCATTTCAGAGTAACTAACTCTCTGTGTGTTCAGTCAGAGATAGTTATCGAAGTCACCTCAGGTTTAGAATGTGTCGTGGGACATACAAAACCCTAAGTAAATTTCACTTAGCCACGGGGGCGAAGGAGCAAAGCCGCAGAAAAAGCTAGTGACGCATAGACGTTGTAGGTGAATATCGCTATAACACGAGGGTAGTGAAATATCGTTTTTACACAACGTCCGACGATAAAAACTATGCAGCTTAAATGCTATTAAGCGCAATAAACACGTGACGCGAGACAGAGCCCGCGCTCGTGTCGCGGTGTCACTACGTCACGGCGTCACGTCTACTCGTCATTTAGCTGGCGGAGAGCGAGGCCCTAAATATCACACCACAAACTTCTCTTATAAAGCCTTTTATTTATGTGGAAACTATGATGTAGAAATATTTTAGAAATTTGAGGCCGACGTGACACAAGTTGTGGATTTCATTCTCACTCGAAGGAATTCATTATTTTTATTTTTTTTTTTTTGGTAAGAAGACAAAGCATCGAGTTTCGCTACTCAAGTCATAATGCTACGAAAATGGGGCGGATCGTGGAAAAAAAAAATGGGCGTCTTTACTCTAGGTTCCCTCTGCTTATCTTGCTAAGAAGTTACGATACTTCTATATGATCGTTTACCAGATCTTACAAAATGTTAAATTATAAATCATTAGTATCAAAAAAAACTATTTTATATTTAATTATATGCGGAATGTTAAAATAGCTAATTTTAAAAATATTCTAAATGTACCAGGTGTGTAACATGTATATTGACTACAGTTTCACCCAAAAAAAAATGTGACATTACTATTCACTTCCGTTACAACAATACTAGGAAGCTCTGCACTACATGGATATATGTACACAAAGACTCCACCGACGATGTCTCGCGGTAAGGGTAACTGTCAATAGTTCGCAGCAAAGGTTTGTAGGACGCGCCCTGAGGGGGGTTCATGTCTTGTAAAAAAAGGTAACTTTAAACTAACTCCGCCATTTTTCACGCTGCAATACTACAATAACTTAACGTGGTTTTAACTATGTCAATCAATTTTTACTTTATTTCTATAATATAGAAAAAGTTATTAAGACTAATCATATTTAAGCTAAAGAAAATACTTTTCGCTTTTTATGAATAAAAAAATTATACTACTACCACACGACTGAGGTCGCTGTGCGTTTGTATACAAATATGCGACTGTAACATTTTAAAATTTTCTAAAAATATATAATTTTTCTTAAATGTCAATGCCAATTCATAAATTTCGTTACATGAAAAGAAATTTATGTAATGTATGAATTATTTTTTTTATTTTTTTATTTATTAACTAGATATTCAATATTTTAACCAAAAACATTAACATCATGTAAGGTGAGAGAGGTACAGCAGACCCGCGTCGGCCTTTTATTGCATCGCCTTCGAGTACACTCTGAACAGTTAAACACAACTGAAAATTGCATCCTTTATTGCCACAGCAACACCAACCGCGACAATACACCGACCGCGACTCTACAACGACCGCGACTCTACACCGACCGCGACTCTACACCGACCGCCACTCTACACCGACCGCGACTCTACACCGACCGCGACTCTACAGCGACCGTGACTCTAAAGCGCTATTGTCAATGTACTTATTTTATATTCTTAAGTTATATAGGTATAAATAATTATGGAATAGAGTGCCTTATAATATTCTAATGTTATTACAATAAACATCCAGTGTAACTGTCTAAAAATATATAAATAAAAATTAAGCCAAAAAACCGGTAATGCTTCCAGAATTCGGCGAAATGTGGGGACAGGAGTGTCTTAACACTAAGTTCCCCCTGCCTACCCTGTTGAGTGCGGGATACAGCGTGATTCGAATGATTAAAATTATGTTCGCTCTCTTGTTCAGGAAGACAGAGCGCGGCGATAAATTCCGCCACTCAAAACACAATTTCTCGAAAAGTGAATTGAAGTATCATAACACTAGGTTTCTTATATGCGGGAAATATGCGTGAAGTTCCTTTTTGCTGCCTGTTCTTTATGATCTGTTAACTCCTAACGTAGAAGTACAAAATATCAAATAAAGTGTAACAAAGATAACATTGATAACAGTCACCATGTCCCCGAGGTGGACGAGGTGACATCTGTAGAGGTCGTCGTGCTAATTGTGATTACTTCATTCAATATGCCAAAAAGCTCTAAGCAGAGACTCGACGCGCGCACCTTGCACCCTGCACCCTGCATACTGCACTCCACATAATTACATTTTAAAATTCTGCCAAACGTTACACAATTGTTAATCTAGGAGTACTCTAAACGTACATACAGACGTACTCTAAATCTTGATCAGTTAATTAGATAGTGATAAAAGTTTGAAGAGAGCTCGACGAAGTAACAATTTCAAATTAAAAAATATTTTAAACTTAATGTAATGGATGACACATTAACATATTGTGTCAACAGAGAAAAGTGATTAGAAGATTATTGACTTTTCAGCTTTTCAGCAGATTATTACTTGTCAAAAATTGAAGAAGTAAATGTTCTCTTGTTTTGTAACAAAGTATATAGATTACAAATATTGGCTATCTGGCTCGCGTCGCGGCGGTGCTCGTATGGAATTACATATTTAACTCAGTAATAAGATCGCTAATTGGCAGTGATTCACTCCGGACGTTCCGGGAGTCGTGCGTCAAACGTGAATGCGATTAAAATGTCATAATAGCGCAAATTGATTCCATTTGTTGCCAAAATTGTAATGCAAATTAAATTCGAACCAGAACAGATACGTAGATATGTATATATATATATACAATATATGTACCCACCTGTACCACCCGCGACTCATTTTGGGTGAAGCGTGACGCAAAATATGCAATATTGAACAAAAATCAATCAATCAATAGGGGGCAGTTGCTTGTAGTCAGCATCAAAATCGGAAGGAAACTCGTGTCAAGGTAGGTGATATGTATCATCTAATAACAATATTATTAGGTGATATATACCAATATTGGAGATTCTAGGCGACAATAGGAAAGTGTCATTTATATCTGGAACCATTACCTAATAGGTATTTTTTAATCTTCATATACAAACTAACACAATATGTGTATTACAGATATAATAAGTTATATTCCCTGTACCTGTAACAACATTACAGTATCTGCCTTCCCCGTCGCACCCCGCGCCGGCACGAGATGTCCTTTAACACCTAACACCCTTATAGTTAAGTTCGCAATCATACGAAACAACAAATTTTCTAGATACCGGTTTACATTAGAGGGTCATAATTACAAACAGTATTAAGATCTAAGCCAGTCGTGGTGCCGGGAATAGCTTGCGGGATAGGTTGTGAGTTCGATTACCACTCGAGGAAATGTTTTTTTTTATATTTTCATTTTCTCCGCCACTCAACGCACAATGCATCCAGAATTCGGCGGTGAGTGGGATACGGAAGTGTCTTAATAAGAACGGAGTGTCTTACCACTAAATTCCCAGGTTTCTTCTACCTAACGAAGATTAAAAGAAAAAATTAAACGTTTATAGGATCACTTTGTTATCCCTCTGTCCGCTTATCAAGAGCACTTATCTCAAGATCGCGTGGTTGTATTAATCTGAAATTAATATCAAATTATCAGGTCTACGACTTCTTGGAGTAAAAATAAAGTTTCTAAACGTACGCAATGAAAGGAGACGTGCGTGTTTGCATCGATTTTGCTGCAAATTGGCACGTAATTAAATTATAAATGATGCTTCTCGTGAATTACAATTATGAAAATTGACAAGAAGTGAGAACTTGTAGTACAAATAAAGTAATATCCAAAAGTGAAAGTTTATATCTATAAATTTAATTTGATTGTGATCATTACAAAACACATAGTTGTAGATAATTTCATACAAAATGAGTATCTACATCCGCAAACTTAAGCTAGTCAGATTTTATAAATTGTACTTTCCGTTAACACACAATATTGAAATTGGCACGGTACCTTCGGTATGCAAGTCCGACTCGTATTTTACCGGTTTTTTTTAAATATTTCAGAAATTTTGAAGTTTGAAATATTTGCGATTACTGATAAGATTAAGATTTTTTGAAGTATGCATAAATTCCAAATTTGCGTTCCCCTGCGTACACTATAGCGTAGTTTCATTTTATTTTTTACCTCTTCTATATGTTACGTCGAGGCGACTCAGCGGGACTCGTAAAACCTACTGTTATGAGGCTCGCGGATTTTTTTTTCTAAATAATAAATAAGCAGTGCAATGTTCTCATCAATGTTCCATCTATTTTCTGATAGTCGTTGGTTATAAAACTAGCTCCGACTCGCGATGTCACGTGCTCTTTTTTATTTACAAATGACAATCTGTAATATTTTCAGCTTAAGCTCTTCAAGTATACGTACATAATTGAAATAAAATGTTGTAGGTAAAGATTATATTTTAAAACGATAGGATTCTAGAAGTGAATTATCTTCTAATATAATAGATTTTCATCGGAGGTTCTTATTAACAAAGTATATATAATCTTATAAGATAAAAACTATTTTATTATGTAGAACGTCTACGTGCTACGACGCGACGTAGCGCATACGTAGCAGTACATTAAGAATTGTGAAGTTTAAATCAATTCTCCTTGTAATCCATTGATTTATGAAAACCGTACGGTTCCAAACTAAATTTAACTATTTCAACGATTGTTTGAAACATTATTTATCGTAGATTCAAAAGTAAAGTATGAAATACGAGTGTGTGTTCGCAGCGAATGGTTCGAGCGCATTGCTGTAACACGACGCAGCGCTCGTTGCTTGCGAGTACTAGATCTATATCTTATAAATTGTTGTTTGTAAGTATAAAAAGGGATATAGAAAATTACACATACTTAAACACTCTACAATTTTATTTTATTTTAAAAAAAGTTATTCCAAAGGGACACAGTAGTTCTGTGAACCAAACATGGACCTAAACAATGCGGAATAAACATATTAACTTAAAACCAATATAGATTCCGATCTAATAAAACAAGCTATTTATATAACAAATGCCACTTTTACACAACACAATGTAACACATTAGCAGTTTCGACATATATCGTAAATCTAAATAAAGTTACACCAACACTAGCACTAGAAGTTCTAACACTAATGTATTAAAACTAACCCAATAATTCTAAACAATAATGAATCGACCGTAAAACCCGATGATTAACTAACAGGTTTAGTCGAAACATGCCGCGTGCGCCGCACCGGGGCCGTCCCGGGAGCGAGCCGGGAATGGGGTTAGGGGGTGCGGGGAGAGGGGAAGGTAATTGATTGATGACTTCAAAGCCTCCGCCAACAATACAGTACAATGAGATTACACCAAATGCGAGAGCTTTGTACCAATTAATTTGAGAATTTTGTTTATCGTTTGATAGTATTAAAACAATTATTGTAAATGCGCAACGCACAAGCAATCGAGAATAGGTACGGTCAGACTCACTTACGTACATACGATATTATAAAGCACGTTTTATGTATGAATGAGAGATTTATAAATGAATCGATATATCGATTTATTTATAAAACACGGCACATTCACGCTATATCCCGCAAGTAGCAGGGTAGGTAGGGGGAGCTTAATGTTAGTAGATACTCCGAGTTCCACAAACAATTCTGAAGGCATTGTGTGTTGAGTGGTGGAACTCAACACTGTGCTTTGCTTTAACACCAGAGCGAAGATATTATAATATTAAATACTAATATCACAGACAGGCCAATCCAATCTTTAACCTAATTTTTAACGACATCTGTAAAAGGAGAAGGTTATCAATTCTTGTATTTTTTCATGTTGTGTTGTTGCTGCTCAGAACTTTTGATCCAATTCCGACAATAGTAATCATGGCGAAATCACATAAATATTATTTTAAGTATTGTAACAGTATGTACCTTGGGTACGATGTATGGCAATACAAATAAATAACATAATTAATTCTAAATAATATGATCTATATTCTAGAGGCATTGCGTGCTGAGTCGCGGAACTCAACGCCGCGCTTTGCCTCGACACGAGAGCTATGACAATTTTAAATGAATATTTATTATCTTCGAGTGGGGATCGACTTCACAAACAATCGCGCTTTTTGCCTCTGTGCCACGACTGGCCTCTATATATTTAAATAATTTCAAACTTTGAATAAGTTAAAACGCTTCATGTACATCATAAAATAAAATTATGACGCCACCTGCTTCAATAACATTTAATTAAAATAAATATAAGAAAATGCTCATTAAGTCATTACTCTGTTTCTTACTTCAGCTTTTAAATTATTTTTATTTTACCAATTTAATTTGCCATATGTTTGCAAAATTATGTTTGCATTTTTATTTTCTGGTACACCTTACATATCTAAGACATGTATTAAAATTTAATGTGAGCAACAATAAAGATTAAAGATCAATAAGGTAGTTGAAGCTGAGGAAATAGGAAGTTTGCTCCGTAATCTTCACCATGATATCCGACGGAAGTATTTTTCTAATTTATGGAGCGCGTCACATCCGGCGCGGTGCGGCGTTGGATAGTCTGTCAGCTTTGCGCTATCAACGTCTATCAAACTACGCTTGAAACTTTACAATAAAAAAAGAATCATAGAAATCGGTTGGCGTGATATTGAGTTATTCGTCCATTTGTCGCGCACGTACCTAATGCAAATTTCTCCACCAGATACCATTGTCAGAAATTGACCAAATTGAAATGGGACCACACGAGAAGCACTACCTTTCAAATAAAAATAATCAAAATCGTGTCAACAATTATGAGGTAACAAACGTTAAAAAAATACAGTCGCATTGATAACCGCCTTTTCTTACAGAAGTCGGATAAAAGTAGTAAGACCTCCAGCCTCCGCCCTCCCCCTTCCGCCCCGAGGTCTCGCTTTAACTAAGTTCATTTACAATCTAATGCATTATAACTAGCCTCTTCAAATTTCATATAACTTTGCTTTTTAAAGAACTCGCGGGAACTAGAAGCGACAGCAAAATAAATTGCAAGTTTGTCATGCAATTACAATACCTACTCACTCTGCGAGAGCGCTTCCAGAGCGGACACGACTTGCATAGACTTGCTGAAAGTGTAGCCTCTATCGTGTGTTTTTAAAAGTATAAATATTTAACAAAACTGTAGTACTGATGCTGTAGGCAACACGTTGGCAATTATTTTTTTACAAAATATGGTAAAAGTAAATCTTACTAAAGTGTCACTTATATATTAGTAGGTATATATCTACCAATATAATAAAGTGGAACAGTTTGTTTAAGCGTTTACCTATATCCATTCCTTAAATAAGTCACAATAAAATATTTTGTGACAAAAAATAGAAAAAATTGCACGATGATATTTTAAGGTTTTCCATCCTATGGGCTTCCCCAGAATTTATGCAAGTGGACCGCCACTTTTCGCAGCATCAAGGTCGTGTTTCCTCATGGGGTGAAAGGAACTTGATTCCACACAAAAACCCGTTTGTCGTAATGCCAGTATTTCAAAACCCTCCCCTTATAGCCACGCTTAGTATCAGCACACAAACTTAATTATCATCCATCACCACCATCTGGATACGTGACACTCCACTACCGTCCGGTTTCGTAGAGGCTTCCTTCCACGCGCCATTCAACTGTGGAATGGCCCACCACAATGGCAGTGTTTCCAGGTCATCCATACCTTCAAAAAGCACACATCGCACCTGTAGCTCCTAGTTTTCCATAAAAAAAGTTTTTTTTTATTTGACAAAGATATTGAAACTTAAAGGCGGAAGTTATTTCATCATCAAGGAACATTTATGAGAATAAGCTATGGTCTAAAGCATTTAAATTGGACGTATACTTTTCAAGACAATGTAAAATAAAATAATTCAACAATGTGATTACGGCTGCAAGCAATATTTTAACTGTTCCACTTTATTATTTATGTCTCTAAAACGAAAATTGTATAGACGGGGTAAAAGTATTTTGGTATTTTGAATGTATTACTACTAAAGTAATCAAACCTCTTTAAGACTGTACTGAACTGACCTTATTGACTGTACTGAACTGTAACTGACTGGTTTTAATACCATATTAATGTAACATTCTGAAGATGCGATGAATAAAAAAAACTAATTCCCGCCATTTCTCAATTGTTTTTTAAGCAAGCAAAATGAACGTATGTGGCGAAGAAATTCGGTACATTTTGAAGTTTTATAACAAAAATTTGTGGTTTTTACGGACCTTATGCAGTATCAATAAAAGTAGTTGTGCTACTCTTGTGTGTGGTTTAAGTGTTTCTGTCACAGATAAAACCAGTGCAGTCTTTAAAAAAGCTTAGCAGAACGACATATCAGTAGCTACGACATTGCTGAAAGCCTGGATGTTGATCATAAAACATTTTTACGTCATTTACGAAGAAAGTCTGAGTACAAGAAAAAAACATAACATTTAGAGAAACCTAATGCAATGTATTTCCATTTGCGATTATTTGTTGAAACGTAACAATTCCGAACTATTTCTAAAAAAATCAAGCTTTTCAACGCAATTAAAAGGTACAATGATTAATTATCGATTTTACTGCATTTTGTATGAAAATAAAGGTAAAAATCACGTAACGTCAAAATTTATAAGTATGGCCTAAAAAAAATTACAAAATTAGATGTGTTGTTAATTTCATGAAAAATGTGTGCATATGGCCGTAACTTCCTGCCACCGCCCCCCCCCCCCCTCGCTTCGATGGGCGTGTCCAACTCGTACTTCGCTGTATCCCGAGAAAAAAATCTGGAAGCATTGCCTGGTTACCAGAGCGAGGAAATGAAAATAAATGAAATGAAATATTTCTTTTCGTTGCTTGGGAATCGAACCCACAACCTGTTGTGTTTACACTAGCACGCTTATATCGCGCTTATGCGCCACAACCGGCATATTATAGAGATAGAGGTTATATTATAGAGATATCTAATTAAACGCAATTGTATTTACTTTAACCGAACATTTACTTTATTTTAGTTTTTAGTCATTGGCTGGAAGTTAGCGAGTGGAAGGAGCAGGGCACGGCGAGTTCACGCCCAATCCAGTTCTTTCTTTTAAAACAAAGTGGCAAAAAAACAGAAACTAGCATAAAATTGTTATTAAATTAAAATATAAAAAGTAAATAAAACGTTAAGCGGAAAAATATAACATATTTCCGTGAAGCACCTCTTTGTTAATACTGAAACAAAGGCCGATTCTTGTTATTTGCGATTATTTGTTTGTTCTCGAGCGAGAGTGTGGCGCACTTCTGATTTCCCGCGAGGACCTGATAAGCTAACAACATACGCCCGAAATTGATGCCACATCGCTATTCTCACCTGAACAGCCTTTATTTAGGCGAATACATTGATGCATATTTATGTGCTTTTAAACGACATGGAAGGGAGTAACTACACACAGTGACATGGCAACACATAAAGCGAAGCGGACTTCAGTCATTTTTACTGCATGCTAGTTTACCTTACGTCACTAAATACAATATCTACAATTGTAATGCACATATGGGTTACAACATTTATTTGAATGAATTCTCAACGTTATAGAGTTGCAGGAGAGCGGAGTGCTAAACGGCTAAAGAACTAGCTTCGCTACTATAAGTGTATCTTCGTAATGTAATAGCAAATTCAATCACAATGCTTGGGATTTTACGACCGGTTGTTTGAGCTTCTGCTACAAGTTCAAAGAGAGCAAAACAAAATTATTGTCGCGTTAGAATCGATTCTTAGTAATGCTCACAAAATGACGATCACAATTTCATTACCGTAATAACTACTACCTTGCCTGTAAACCATAACACAGGGCACCTACACAGGGTACCTTCACAGTACAAAGGGAGGAGGAGGAGTACAAAGAGGACGCAAGAGCCAGCCATTTGCTTATTACCCGCTGCGGTCAGCTTTGAAGCAAGTTGCCGCAATCTTGCGAGAGTAAGACAAAGACGCCGCAACCGCCTTGCTACCTGCCACTGAGTGTTTAGTAGTTTATTTGTTTTTCATATTAGCTTCATATTATCTTATAATTTTTCTTTACTTACTTAATTCACAGCTTAAGGATAATTTACAACATATGAATTCTACATAACCAAGATAGATACCACCACTAATATATGTATCAGCCAAATCAACTTTTTAAATAAGATATACATAGAATAGAAGGAGGTATGTATAGAAGTTTTGTTGTAACGGATAATGCTTACAGTGATTATGTTTCAAACTGCTATCTCTTTATTCATGCGATTTGGAAAAGAAACATTCTGAAAGATGTTCTTTTTTTTTTTTAATATAATTTAATAATTTATTTATTATATTAATTATAATAATTTATATATTATATATAGCGGTATCTACTATCTACTCAGCGTTCATTTCGGAGCCTAAACTACAATTTAAATATTTAATCTGAGAGGAAACATCGTGTGAAATTTCTATTCTCATTACGAGGATGTCGCCGTTTGAGTAAACTAATAAGATCGAGTAACAAGCGCGCAATATGGGCGCGGGAACCTTGCTTAGCCTTACCTAGTTTTACTTCAGATTGTTTTAGGGAAATCTACTATTATCTATGTTTTAAATACAATTTATACACATAAAAAACAGTAAAAACATTTTGTTTGTAAATTTTTGATCGAAATGCATAGAGAGACATTTAAAAAGAATAATAGACAGCATTTTTATTTTTATTTTTGTCTGTATGTGTGATTACGCTTATCTTCGAAAGTATTGAACCGATTTACTTACAACCTTCACCAATTGATTTAATTTAACTTAGTAAAACATTTACACATTTACTGTTGTATCAAAATTTGTTGATTTAAAAAAGTTATAGTCATTTAAATAAACAATAATAAAGCGAAAAAGTTTGTTTGGTTGTTTGTTTAAACGCAAAGATCTCTGGATCTACTGGTAGGATTTACTTTTTTCTATTAAACCTACATTCCTCTGAATTGCTATAGGCTACATAACTTTATGGTGTAAGTCTTAGTTAACCGTAAATAAGGAAATTACAATAACAATGAACGCCGTCTATTAAAAATTGTTAAATATATGTCAATACGTTTTATGACAAAATTATTCTACATGAAAAGGAATCGGCGACACCGTAAGAGATAGATAATCTCTTATAAATAAGAGATACATAGTGACAATAGATATGTTGCCAGGGGCCTATAAAATATTTATTTACATTTATATTTTCATTTCTTCGCTCTGGTGTCGAGGGAAAGCGCGGCTTTAAGTTCCGCCATTCAACAAGCAATGCCTCCAGAACTCGACGGAAATTGGGGAACGGAGTGTCTTAACACAAGGTTCCCTCTGCCTACTCTGCTGTTCGCGGAATACAGCGTGAAGCTGATTTAATTTAATTTGATTTCTTAAAAATGAGTCACAATAACTTTAAAACTTTTTTTTTTAATTATTTTATTTTAATTCACACTTAGGTAAGAAAAATACTTATTTAGAAAACGTACAAGTCACAATAAAGCATTTTGTGACAAAAAATAATTGAAAATTGTAAGACGATATTTCACGGTTTTTTAAATGACATGTATATTGAAACTTCGGCTTTTATAGTGTATACTTTAGGAGAACATGCTTTGACCCTAATACAAGTATTTTCGTTTCGTTTCGTAATTATTTATCGTAATACAAATATTTAAACGAATAACATTTGTAATGTATGAGTGACGGCGAGCCGCCCGTGACGCAGCTGGTAGGTGAAGTGGGGGCTACTACATTTTGCTTGCATAAAACCTCACTTTGGCTGAAAATCGCAATTTTCTGTCACTTCATGCGACGTATTTCTGGTAAAAGCACGTCCCATTTTGTTTCAACGTCCACTTTTATCCGGGTGTATATGTACGTTGGTACGCTAGTCACAATTTTGGTTATTTTTGGCTCGACTCACAGAAATCACTTGCGAGCGAACCGCCACGAGCTCCATCTCCGTAACGACCTATCTACGAATATTTGTTTTAGCTTTTCATACATATAAGCAATAATGTTCATAAAAACTAGGTGCGTTTAAAATAAAACCTGGTGTCTATAATTGTGGGACATTGATTATACTACAGTCGGAACCAAAATACCACAAACAAAGATAAATTTACGTCTTTACTAAAAAGGGATTATGCATTATAATTGTCTCACTAATTATCGATAAAAAATAAAAAATATTACTGTTTTAAATAAAATTATAAGATCAACTCCTAAAAGAAGCCATTATAATATTTTCTAAAAGGAAAGCTTCCCAAAACAAATTGACGCGTGGTATTAGCGGCGGCGGTAATGAGGCGGCGCGGGCGCAAATTATACTATAATCGGTTTTTCCTGCATCCCCACTGTACTACAATGAACTAATAGTTCATAATCATAACACTATAATATATTCATTAAAATTATAAAACTAAAGAACTAGAGAATAAGTAAGTAATTTACTGTGACCAGTGTGACAAAGAATACAAGCTTATTTTATCAACGGGCAGTTTTAGTGAAAGAGATGTTACATCTGGATACGTGGCACTCCACTACTGTGCGTAGGAACTAACTTATTCCACGCGCTACAATACTGTGGAATGGCCTACAGGCCCGACAGTGTTTCCAGGTCGATACCTGAGTACCTTCAAAAAGCCGAACCGCACCTGTAGCTCCTCTGGTGTTGCAGGGCGTCGTGGGCGGCGGTGATCACTTACCATCAGGTGACCCGTACGCCGTTTGCATCAATACATATAAATATAAATTATGCATGCTTTTCGAACACTTTGCAGTAGTCCGTGATTAGTCTACCAGTTACCACGGACTTCAGCATAGTGTTCGAAACGTCGAGTTTCCAAAAATGTATAAAAATACAAAATATACGCGATTAATCCGGTTAAAATGGCTTCATTTTAAAATTTCAAAGCTGTTATCAAAATTGTTCAATAAAATCTTTTATATTATAAATATTCAGAATTTGAAACACAAAAAATTATATTGAACTGAGGATACTTACATTTAAGTTTTTCATCGTCGTCGTCTATTAGCATTTTACTTACCACTAATATACACTATAAGCAGTATTAAAAACTTTACATTTGTTTGAAATGTGTTAAAAAAATATATGTTTTGATAGTACACTCAAAAATTGAAACACAATAGTTTCAGATTTAAGAAAAATTCTAGAAATTCATTAATACTAAACAACATCCAAATAATTTAGAACACCTAATAATCACTCAAAATCTAAAGACGAACAATATAAGGTAAACACAACAAACAAGACTTAGTCGCGCCGCCAAGTTATGTTCTGTTCACATTCATAATAGATAATTAAAAACCTTTACGTTTAAAGTAAACAAACACACTTTGGGTTCCCCTGACACTCAGTTTTTTTGCAAATAGCACATTATTCTTAGCATGAATCGAAATATTCGTAAAGCTCAAGCGGGCGAAGCCTTGAAAATAGTATAATAATAACATCAATAATTCAGTCGTTTAACGTTTTACAATTTATGACCGCGTACTTACACATCACGAATAGTTCACGAGATAGTAGCTGTACAGCGCAAAGAAGTATGTATAAGTGTGTACAAGTTAAATAATATGAGAGAATGAGATTCGATCCCTTAAGATAAGAAACGTGAGGCGTGAAAGTTAACCAGTTTTGAATTTCAACGAAATTTTTATTTAACATAGAAGTAACGATATGATTAAGTTGATAATAAAAAAAATCTAACAATATATGACTTATGAAGATACTTTGGATTAGTGAGCAAAAACATATATTTATTTGGTGATACTAAATATTACACACATAAATCAAGTAAATAAAGCAAATAAATTATTCTGAAATTTTAACTGACTGGATAGTTATTTACGCGCGGTGTCCACTTACCCGCGTGAACAACGATGTGATAGCTTATTGATTCAATTAGAAAGCGAAAGGAATGTGGTAATATGCGAGTACACGTGGACTATCGCAATGCATCTCTCCGCATTGAGCACAGAAGTAGCCCTGTTTTGGAATAATTTTATAAGACTTTTCATTATTTTTAAGGAATTCTATTACTCTACGGAGCACGTTAATTATACCGACTCTATCTACGAGTTCTACTTAGGACGCTCCAATTTGCATATTACTTTACTTTCATCTGGGTCGGGCTTAACGAAATTTTAAAAAGATCTGTGTGCGTCTGAGGGTACTTGTTATCATTAAAATTTCAGCTTCATTCTTGTTCCTTACATAATATTCTGCATATGTGCCTTAATATGATTGTGCACATTTATGTTATTTAAAAAGATTCTAATATTATAAAGTTTGAAACGAGAATCAATGAATCTGCAAAATTAATATTTTAATAAAAAATTATATATATGCAGATTTTATAAGAAAAAAATAAATAAATCATAACAATTACTGTAATTATAAAACATAGTAAGAATACATACAAAGCGTGAGGACTACATACCCGTGCTGGCCTAACGAGGGCGGGCGCGGGGGCGGCGCGCGCGCTACTCGGCGCCGGCGTGCGGCAGCGACGTGCCGGGCCCTCTGCGGACACCACACCAGAGGTCAGCTCGTGTATTTAATATATCAGTGGAATCAACGGTATATGTCATACAAACGTACACAAACTGTACTTAGCTCTATCTTTCACGTAATGGAAATTAAACATTTGAAAAATTACTACACTAACTTAAACTAGGCATCATCTTAGGGTATGTGGTAAGCTAGATCAGTTTTAAAAGTGAATGTCTTATGTGAATTCTATTTTGTCTACCAGAACAGAGAATACAATATTTCCCTTAGTGGTATCAAAGCCACAACCGTTACCATTGTACCAAGAAGGCCACATATAATTGTATTAATAAATAATATATAAAATCACTAAACATTTAAACAACAACTGAGACCAGACTAACTAACTAAAACGCGACTAACTGTGGGTTCGACTGGGGACTCGCGAAAATGAAAAATAAATGAAAATATTTTTTTATTCTTCGCTCTGGTGTTGAGACAAAGCGCGGCGTTGAGTTTCGCCTCCAAAATTCGATGGAAAATGGGGAACAAAGTGTCTTAACACTATGTTCCCTCTACCTACCCTGTTTTGTGCCGGATACAGCGTGAAGCTGATTTTAATAATGCATTTTTTTCTTTAACTTCGTATTTTGCACAAAGCAGGAAAGGCAGAAGGTACCTAGCGTCGTCGTCGTACTTCGTTCGCTCACTTCTCTTTCGGAAATTTCCAAAATATTGCGTATTGAGTGGCGCAACTGAACGCCCCACTTTTTCTTCTTATAAAAGTAAGAAAATGGAAATATTACATTCTCTGAGTGGAAATCGAACCCATAAATCTAGTGAATAAAAAATATTTTGTTATAACACAACGTAAATCTTACTCCCGGAGAGATGGACATATTAGAAGCGTATTAGAGCATATTAGAAGAAACCCTTTTAATTCATTAAAAAGTTATATAAATCAATAAAAGTTATTATTCGTGACCGTAAGAATAATGCCGTTACAGATTAACATACTTTGTCGATCAGAAAATTTGGGGCAGACAACTTAAATCAGGCCTTTGAAGTCCCGAGATTTTATTAATTTATTTGTTTGATAGCGGCTACTCTATAGCGACCGCACTTTATGGGGACCAATATTCGCATTGATCAATAGAAAAACGTATTATTTTTAAAATTGGATTGTTTATACTTGAATATGTATATTTTTTGTATAAAGGTACTATTACGAAAATGGTTAGTGTTTGGAATTGTGTATTACATAAATGTATAACATTTTTCAAATCAAATCTTTACAGGCTGTTTTTATTGTTAAATAGAACACGTAAAGTACTGAAGGATAATTCGAATGCGTCAATTACAGTTGCAAGTTTGATATAGAGGATAAAATTTTGCCAAAAAATATATTAGAAAGTAACACAGTAAAGTAATCGTACGTAAAAGTACTGAATTTGAAATATATAATGCTGTTGTACACCACAGAAATACAAAATAAATAAAAAAAAACATAAAGAAATAGAGGAAAATGTACAGCAGGCGGCCTTATCGCTATAAGCGATCTCTTCCAGGCAACCTTAAAATGTAGGAGTAATAAAAAAGTAGTAGTAAAATTAAGCTGTTCTTTAAATTATAACAAATTTCAAAATGTAGAATTCTCTCACTCTGTATGAAAAAGTAAGAAGCAGTAGTAAAAATAATATAGAAAACTTTATGCACCTGACCATATTTAACGAAACAATAATGTTAAGCTTTATATGTTGTTATTAATTATATGTATTTACATATTTACATTAAGACAACGTCGAACAAAAAAAAATTTAAAGTAGAGATGGCAGAATAACATTTTTTTGAATAGTATCACAAGAGAGCGAGGCAATGACAAAGGAGCATTGTACGACGTGTATTTCGTAGCAATTTTAGTATTGTGATTTTCATCTTATCGTATATAAAACAAAGTATGCTAGCCCTACTTTTTATCCAAAAAATTCTAATGATGCATGTTTTACAGCAATATTTCTGTGAGATTGTGTCAGTGGTTCATAGCGAATGTGACAGTTACCGAAACCAGTGCGCGCGGGCGGCGGCGGGTCGGGAGTGCGCGCGCGCCGCCGCGGCCGCTCCGGCAGCGCCAGCAACTGCCGGTACAACTCCAGCTCGTGGTAGAACTCCGGCGACGGCGCGGAGCCCGCCTCGCCCCCCGCACCTCCGGACGCTCCCCCGCCCGCGCCCGCCACCTCCGCCGTGAGCCCGTTGAGCACGAGGCGGCGCGCCGCCATGGCGCCCGCGCGCGCGCATCCGTGCTGCCTCCCCGGCAACACTTCACTATGATACACTTACTCGCGGACTGTGGGGACACTGATGAGCTACCGATAGCATCTCTTAATTTTAATCACAAATAGTTTGCGTCCTGACGAAAGGTAACACCAGATCAGTTAATCAATGATAAAACCATTATATTGAACTCAACTATAAAATAATATTGAAAGTTATGAAAATAAAGTTTTACGTGGAACTCGCGGCTGTAGGCGAAGCGAATAGAGACGTCCAACACCGTCCGCGTCGACCGAGCGACTGGCGCCTGTTGCTCGCGTGGCGGTCTCCACTCGCGCACGTGCTGAGAGCTGCAGGAGCCTAAAACTGAATCGTCAAGTCATATGTAGAATATATCGAAACTCTATTTGATGATATTACAGTATATCCTTAATGTAATGAACGTATAACCTCTATATAACAATTTCTTCGATTCGACAATTTTTTCGAAATCCCCTTAAACTGTCCGTAAGAATTAATACAAAATATACCTTTAATTACGAATACATTTGCTAAAAATCTTTTGTATAATGAATTTTCAATCTCGCAAAATATAAAAATAAAGTATTATTTACCTCTACATAACGAATTCCATTATCTCATAACCGTTACATAACGAATCCTATTAGTTTACTACTTTAATAATTTCAGAGGCCAGTCGTGGCGCAGTGGCACAAGGTGTGACTGAAAAACGACTGGTTGTGGGTTCGATCCCCACTCGAGGAAATGAAATATTTACTTAAATTTATATTTCCATTTCTTCGCTCTGGTGTCGAGGCATAGCGCGGCGTTGAGTTCTGCCACTCAACACGCAATGCCTCCAAAATTCGGCAGAAAGTGGGGAACGGAGTGTCTTACACTAGGTTCCCTCTGCCTACCCTGCTGTGTGCGGGATATAGCGTGAAGCTAATTTATTTAATTTTTATTTTTAATAATTTCATTTTTTAAATCAAGTCTCCATAGGTTCCGCCTTGTTAAATCTTCTTCGTAAGGCAGTTATTGACGTTCAATAATGAAAAAACTGCTGTTTGTCACTGTTGTTTTAAAGCTTGAAATAGCTCATAAACGAAAAATCTGAGATCAATATTTTTTTTTTACCTTGTCCTTCCTAACCTACAATTCGTAGACCATTCTAACCTCTGTATAACGAATCTCATTTTAACAAATTACTTCAACTTAGCAGCAAGGAGCAAAGGAAATCTAGTGTTCAGACACTCCGTTCCCCACTTTCCGCCGAATTTTGGCGGCATTGCGTGTTGCCGCGCCTCGATACCAAAGCGAAGATTTGGAAATATAAATTTAAATAAATATTTCATCCCCTCGAGTTCAGACCAGTCGATTTTTCAGTCACATTTTGTGCCTCTGCGCCGCGGCTGGCAACACATTACTTTCATATTTTCTGATTCCATTAGTATAGTTAAATCAAGCACTGTACTGCATTGTATTTACTTTATTTTGTTTGTGGAATGACAAAATGCTTTTTTAAGTATAATTTATTACGACTTCAAAAATGTAAAATCTTTCTAGAGTTATTTTTGTTCAACAAAATCAAAATACGTTTTACTTTACATTAAGTAATTATTATTTTTTACTTTTTAGTCAAAAAAAAAATTTTTCTATCATTTACAAGATAGTTGGGAGTGTGTGATTTAAAAAGAAACACATATTTAAAAAAATAATTTTAATCTCTATTATAGATGCGCCGAATCGTGTTTACATCGAATAACCGAATACCGAATACTATTCGGTATAAACTTTACCGAACCGGATATTCGGTCGAATTATTCGGTTTACCACTTCTTCGTTATTTTGCCGTGTAAAGGTTTTAACGTACCGTAGCTGGCTCAATAACGAGCGGGCCCTACCTTATCGCCACAAAATTTAAAAAAAATACTTTATGTACCAGAAATTACCTGTCAACAATGTTGGACCCTCGATTTTGAATGAGATTTCTTGCTTCTGAAAATTGTGAACTGAAACTATAACAAACAGGGAAAGACCTCTACAAAATATTATTATGAATATTATGAGGCGTTTTATAATTGTTGTGAAGAACTTGCATCGACGAATCCTTTCATCGCAGAAGATCGTAAAAGCTCAATCGCTGTGTAATTAGATAGTTATGCAGGTGAAGGTCTTCTACCTAGAACCTAGAATCCTTTTGATTGGGGGGCAAATCATAAGTTTAATTTGGCCCGTTTTTTTAAATATGGAGTATATCCGTTCTCATCTATGCGCTGGTGCACCCCAGTGTCAGCACGACCCATTTGATCGCATACAACGCAGAGCCGTTTTAAATCGTTTTGAGCTCAATGATCTGCAAAGGACTTGACACTTTTGCTCTGCGTTCTTTATCGCATTTATCATGAGGAGTTTTCTGGGGAATTGTTTGATCTGTTACCTGCCGCCGAATTTTCAAATCGCATTGTACGTAACAAACTAAAAACCTTCTACTCTATCTAGATACATAATATTCACAATAATATTTTGTAGAGATCTGGGGCGGTGAGGTGTGGTCTTTATCTAGCCAGCGACAGCACAGCGCATCGGTGCAAAACGTATAACATATTTTTATTTTTTTATTTTTACGAGTTACACGCTCGTTACATTGATATATAAATAAATAAAAATAAAAAATAAAAAAGCCTTTTATTTCTTGCTAAAAAATACAAAAAAGAATATGTCGTTTTTTTTTTTTAATTAACAATGTTATTTTGTTTGCAAGAACCCCTTTTCAGGTGAAGGCCTCCTCCAATGCTTGCCAACGTTCACTATTTTGAGCAATTTTAGTCCAAGAGTGGCCAGCCAACCTAACTATCTCGTCTTGCCATCTCGTTAGCGGCCTTCCTCTGAGTCGCTGGCCCACAGGTCCTCTCCATGACGTCACCCTTTTCGTCCATCTCTCGTCTTGCAGTTGCGCTACATGCCCGGCCCACTTCCATTTCAGTCGTAGTGAATGTTTGAGCGCATCGGTCGCTTTAGTAATATATCTTATTTTTGTGTGTCTTATTTTTTGTATTTTTATTATGTTCAGCATACTGCGCTCCATTCCCCGTTGACATGTTGTTATTTTGTTCCGAGTGTTCGAAGTAAATTTCCAAGTTTGACAGGCATATGTTAAACATGGTAAGTCTGTTTCGCAGACGACGTGGTCATTTTTTCGGAATCTTGCAACCAACTTCAGCTTATGATTCAATCATTAAATGAGCATAGTAAACGTGTGGGCGGAAAAATAAGACACACAAAAATAAGATATATTACTAAAGCGACCGATGCGCTCAAACATTCACTACGACTGAAATGGAAGTGGGCCGGGCATGTAGCGCGACTGCAAGACGAGAGATGGACGAAAAGGGTGACGTCATGGAGAGGACCTGTGGGCCAGCGACTCAGAGGAAGGCCGCTAACGAGATGGCAAGACGAAATAGTTAGGTTGGCTGGCCACTCTTGGACTAAAATTGCTCAAAATAGGGAACGTTGGCAAGCATTGGAGGAGGCCTTCACCTGAAAAGGGGTTCTTGCAAACAAAATAACATTGTTAATTAAAAAAAAAAACGACATATTCTTTTTTGTATTTTTTAGCAAGAAATAAAAGGCTTTTTTATTTTTTATTTTTATTTATTTATATATCAATGTAACGAGCGTGTAGCTCGTAAGAATAAAAAAATATATATGTTATACGTTTTGCACCGCTGCGCTGTGCTGTCGCTGGCTAGATAAAGAGCACACCTTACCGCCACCCCAGATCTCTACAAAATATTATTGTGAATATTATGTGGCGTTTTATAACTGTTGTGAAGAACTTGCCTCGACGAATCCTGTCACTGCAGAAGATCCTAAAAGCCCAATCGCTGTGTAATTAGATAGTTATGCAGGTGAAGGTCTTCTACCTAGAACCCAGAGCTCTTTTGATTGGTGGGCAAGCCAGTGTTTTTTTTAAATATAGAGGACCGTTCTCATCTCTGCGCTCGTGCTCCCCAGTGTCAGCTCGACCCACTTGATCGCATACAACGCAGAGCCGTTTTGAATCTTTGGGGACCCAATGACCTGCAAAGGGCTTGACACTTTGGCTCTGCGTAGAGACTCGCTGTGTGTTCTGTATCGCATTTATCATGAGGAGTTTTCTGAGGAACTGTTTGACCTGTTACCTGCCGCCAAATTTTCTAATTGCACAGTACGTAACAAACATAACTACCATCCACTCTATTTACTATACACTATATATACGCAGCAATCCACTACTGTGCGGTTTCGTAGGAACTTCCTTCCAGGCACCGCGCAACTGTGGATTGGCCTACCTGGGGTAATTCTTCCAGGTCAATATAATTTGGGTACCTTCAAAAAGCGCCTTTATATCGCCTACCTTTAGGGCCGGCTACGCAGCTATAGCTCCTCTGGGGTCGTGGATGTAGACGAGGTTTTGGGTGGCGGTAGTCACTCACTATCAGGTGACCCGTACGCTTGCTTCTGATATATGATAGGCATATATATATATATATATATATATATATATATATATATATATATATATATATATATATATGTATACAGACAGACATATATATGTATATATATATATATATATACATTAAGCGAGCGCTCCTATCCCCACTCAATCCCCTCCACGAACTTTTATAATGAAAAAGTATATTAGTTACGTTGGTTGAATATAATTAAGTATATTAGTTACGTTGGCCATTTAATGGAGATGAAAACTGTCTTTTATTGTTTTTCATTTTAATAAGTACTTTAGAAGTTGTTACAATATCAAAATATCCTTGCTGCGAAACGGCTCACCACACGCCATGCGTCCGCGCCACGCGACGCGTCCGCCGTGCCCGTCTCCCCGCCTGTCTCTGTATCGAAGTAGATTTAGATGCGATTGTACGTATTGGATAATTAGAGTTTAATGTATTATTTCAGCGCGATATATTTAATTTCATTTTTTTTGATTAATAGAATAGTAGGTAGTCTTTCGTGTAAGTTTTTTAGGAAGAGAATAGTAGGTAGTCTTTTGTTTATCATTTCTTTCGTTTAAGTATCCTGTTGTTTAAATTGTTTACTCTCCTTCTTTTTATTATTTTTTTAGTAGTTTTTTAGTAGGTAGTCTTTTGTTTATCATTTCTTTCGTTTAAGTATACTGTTGTTTATTTTGTTTACTCTTCTTCTAAATTAAATTAAATAAAAAAAAAAAATAATTTAATTTAGAAGAAGAGTTTACTCTTCTTCTGTTCTTTTATTACTTTCTTTGCCTTTAAAACGTTTCCTTTTTTATTTAATTATGCCACGAAAAGGTCGTTCATAGGTCGTAGAATAAGAAATGCAAATAAAAATCGTTTATTTATTTATTTATTTATTTATTTATTTATTTATTTAAACTTTATTTTAACAATACAACTGCTATACAGACAAAAACGAACAAGTAAAATGACAAAGAAAAAATAATAATAATAATACAACAAGATTAAGCATGCAAATAATCTTACTATTATACTTTATACTATACATTGACAAAGCATAAATTAAAACAAAGTGTACAGCAGTGTGACGTCAAAAAAGGTAGGCCACTCAGCATAGATGTTGGCATATGAGTAACAATATACCGACGCTGATTTTCAGTGACCGCCTAGAAAAAGACGCGCCTGCGAACGAAACTATTTAATAAACACAATACAAGAAACTATTCTGTCCTTTACGTTTTTCACTTTTTCTATGTCATTAATTAATATATAATATGAATAAAATATAATATAAATAAAGATATTATTAACATATACATTCTTATAATACAGTATTAGGTTTTCATCATAGATCAATAAAAATAAAGATAGAGAGAGAGAAAAAAAATATAATAAACATTATTCCTTTTACAAATACATGGCTTTTTGTATATTCAATAGGTTATTTCTTAATTTTAATTTAAAATTGGTAATGGACTTCAATCCGCGCAACGGCGGAGGAAAATCATTCCAACATTTAGAAGCCATATATTTGTAACTTCCTCGGAAAGCTGCTGAGTGGTGCACTGGCACCAGCATCAAGTGTGATGAAGCTCTAGTATCATAGCTGCTATATTAATCTGACCAGCCCAATTTCTTGTATAGATATTTAGGAGTACGATAGTTCACAACACCAAACAGCAAGGTAGCAAAGTGTAGCTGTCTGCGAAAATCCATTTTCAACATACTGGCATTATTAATAGTGTTGGGCGTTACTGTTATATTTTTATAATGAATTAATCATTATTTTATATTTTTTTAACTGTTATTTTAAATTGCTGTAATATATATTATATTATTTTCAACGTAAATATAATACAATGACTAAATGAACGAAGTTCAGACTAATATCAAACAAAAAAATATAAGTGTTATTAAAGTGTTGAAAATAAATAATGATTAGAACATTAGAAATTTATAATGAATTATATTATCTGCTGTTTGTTATAACGCCCAACTTTAATTATTAAGATACGGTGTTACATGTGTACGCGGTGGTATATTAAAACAATAACGAGCACAGGCGTTTTGTAGTCTTTGTATGAGGTTCTTGGTCCTAGCTAAAAGCCTAGGCCCTATCATAACATCGGCGTAATTTAATTTGGACAGTACTAAAGATTAACACAGGTGTACTCGTAAATCAGAACTTAGAAATGGTCTAATGCGATATAGAACCTTTAATCTATAAAAACAATTGCGAACCGTATTGACAACATGTTGTTCGAATCGAAGGTTTTCATCAATTAGCACACCCAGATTCCGAGCTTCGGTTACACGTTCAATTATTTCGTTTTGGATTCTTACTTGAGGTGATCTGCATGAGATTTTTTTTATTTGATTGTAGGAACCGAAAATTAAAAACTTTGTTTTATTCGGATTTTACGCAAGACAATTAGCCTCCGACCACAGGGCTATATTTTTCAAATCATTATTTAATCGATCAACAGAGCTATGCGTTTCACTAGGTTTGAAAGAAATATATAATTATATGTCATCTGCATATGCATGTTTAAGTCTCCCTAATGAAAGCGTAGAGGAGACGGAAATTAGACGGTAATTTAAATATATTTTCTATTGTAAGGGGTGTGTGCCCGTAATGATATTAATCCTTATCCTTTTAAATAAGTTATTAATTTTCTACGTTATACAAAGTTAAACTTTGCTCTTTAAAATATTTTGAAATTACAAAAAGCTATATCGACTCACGTTTATCCCTTACTTTCAGTATATAAATAAGTATATAAGTTACCTTTTGGCCATTTAATATAGATCAAAATGTTGTTTACTGTTTTTCATTTTAATAAGTACTTTAGAAGATTGGTTTTTTACTGAAGGAAGCACAGATTTAAAATTACGGTACTAAAAATTCTTGCTTTGTAACAGCTCGCCGCCGACCACGCGTCCCCCCGCGCCCCGCACCCTTTTGCTTATTAAAATTGATCCGCCGCACCCGCCTGTCTTCTTTTCCCCGGGCATAGAAGGAAGGCCTGCTCATCATGTTGCCCAAGGCTGGGAAGAGCCCGCAGCCTGAGGGATACCAATCTATAACCCTTCTTAACGCGGTCGCCAAGCTGTTCGAGTCGCACATCCAACCACGAAGCGAGCAGTTTGGCGAGCGGGCATACCACTCTGGTTATACTATGCCGCAACAGCGATCAACCGAAAGGAGAGTGCAATAGTAGTCTTCTTCGCCGTAGCACGCGTATTCGACCGCGTCTGACACCCGGGCTTACTTCATTAAGTGTTCAGAGCCGGCACCTCCCAGCAAGTCCCGCATGTCTTTGCCTCCCTGCCTCAGGGACATTTTGCGTGAGAGTTGAGAGTTCGAGGTCTAGCAGCGGCTCGATCGCTGCCGTTGTTCCCCAGGGCAGTATTTTATCACCTCTCCAAGCATGCTCTCTACGAACTATACACTGACGACATTACAATGCCCTAGCGAGTATCATTCAACTCATCCTACGTTGAGTGATGCAGGCGCCATACTAAGTGGGGAACACCACGCATCATCGCAACATAAAAATAGAAAACCTGGAGGTGAACATTGGTCGTCTCGCGTCCAACGCATTCCTCTCCGCTAATATATCAGGTCACCTGCACCTAAGGAGCAGCACTCCGAGGGACTTTCTATCCTCCTCCAAATCCGACTCATGAGCCTTGCATTGAACCTTGGTCGTTTAAAATGGGCCTCCCTCAGGAAACCGAGGGTCTCTCCTGACTGAGTTGACCGCATAGATGGCATTTGATAATCCTTCCAATTCCATACTGTGTCAACGCCTAGATGTCGTTCCGAGCTACTACGGAGATGGACGAGAGGATGCTTTAATTCTGCGCCTGGCTCTATAGCAAAGTTAATTTAGAAGCGATTGCACGTATTTTGGAGTTATCCAATAATGATAATGTATTTCAACGCGACATAGTTGGTTACATCTTTCGTTTAAGTATTTTTGGGTAAGAGAATAGTAGGTAGTCTGTTGTTTATAATTTCTTTCGTTTAAGTTTTCTTTTGTTTGTGTCGTTTGTTTAAGTGTGTTTTTTAAACAATTTTAACATCCTTATTGGAACTACGAAAATACGGGTTGCATTAAGGTTTACATAATTTTCACATTAGTAATCTGAAGTGTTTTGCAAACATAGGTACATTACATGAATAATTCAGAAGTTAAAGCGGGCGAAGCCGCGAGCGGGTCGCTAGTTAGTATATAAATAGAGTTTCAGCCCGGTTGCGTTCTCCAAGATAGACCTCCTTCAGGGGGTTCGAAACAAATTCCTACGAATGGCATCCGGATGCCCATGGTACATACGCAACGTTAACCTACACAAAGATTTGGAGCTAGAATCGCTCATGGAATTCTGCCAAGTGCAGATTCCCACTCAAACCCACTCATTGTCGAAGCGTGTAAACACGCTCCTCACCCACACCAGCTTCTTCGACGCCCTCGAAGCGTCCTTCTGGATCCCGACGATCCAATTACTGGTGACGCCCAATATATAGGGAGGATTCAATCCTCAGTCCCACGTCACACTCTCCAGGCCAGTCCTATCTCACGGCACGTCCGCGCCTCGGTGCGACAGGGCCCAACGGTTACATACCCCCTCTGATTAGCGTACGCGGGACATACTCCTGCGATCGCCAACACTTCACGAACATCCATCCAAGCGTAATTTTTCTTCAGGAGCGAGCTACTCTTGCCCCTCCCAGGCTGGTCATTCGTTTACAAATACTCGCCTGCTAAGCAAGTCAATCCGGAAGAAAACTGAAACTTTGGAGAAAATTGAACACCGTGCCATGATATAATTCCATACCAAGCAAGGAAAGAATGTAATTGCAATTTAATAATTAAGGCTGCTTGTAATATCTTTAATACACTAAACTAGCGGCCTGCTCGTGGCTTTGCTCGCTTGAATTACATGATTATTCATTTTCGCATCTAAAAAAAAATTTCAAAGCGCCATCTATTCAGATGCGCCATCTATTTAGGTTTAAAATTACGGACAATTTAAAAATGCTGTTTTTATGTTAAATTTCACATAACATAACATTATATTAACCGAGAACGATGTGCTGTGCTAATATGTCAAAATGATTAATGTTCCTCCCGTCGTAATTAGTGTTTAACTCCACAGAATGTTTTATGCGTTATCAAGATTCCTTAGTACCTACTGTTTATTGTCAGTAGATCGCTATCCATTGACAATTACGTGTAGGATAGAAAGTATCAAAATTCGTTAGTATCTACTATTTGTTGTCAGTAGATAGCGTTACTTGTATCGATTTCTACTATATCAAATATTAACTTCTTGGAAACTTAAATATATGATCTTTTGATAGAGTGAAGCGATTAAAATGAAATAAACACTAAAAGTTACTCTAATTTATTTATAATTTTTATGTATACAAGTTGCTAACATTTGTTGTGTACTTTTTACGTTATTCTTATTCACATAAACAGATAAACAGACAAACTGACAAACAGACAAACCGACAAACAGACAAAAATTCCAAAAATGTTGGAAATGGATTCTGTTTGTTATCTTTTAACACCTTGGCTATTTTTTTTTATATTTTCAATGTACAGAAACGACTTTACAGACTACAGATTTATTGTAATATTTTATTCCTTTAGGGTTCAAAAATTCCTTCTTAGTGGATGCCCAGATTATGAAAATAAACATCTGTCCAAATTTCACGTTTCTCGTTTCATCGGCATCGGTCCGTCTTACCTTAGTCAGTCAGGTACATATCCTTTTATATATAAGATCAATTTCATATTAATGTCAAGTCTCGAAAGGTTTAGATTTTTTAAATCTTTTTTGTATTAAATTAAATTAACCTCAAAACATTCTACAATCTTTTATTTTTATACTAGCCACTCGCTCGCGGCTTCACCCGCTTAAACCACAGCAATTATTTACTTAGCATACTGAAATATGTTCGTGTTTTGATCTTTTGTTTTGATGATCGCAATGAAGATTTTCGTACCTCCCATAAAAATCTTCAATTGAATGTCTATAAATATTATAAAATAGAAACGCTTTTTTTCTCTGTCTGGCCTTTCTAAGCGATCTTCTTCTAAACCACCCAACGGATTTTGATGCGGTTTTCACCATTTGGTAGAGTATTTCTCAGGGAAGGTTTATATATAGTTTATTGTATTCATCACATCTAATAATTCATTCATCTTTTCTTCCATCCCTCCTCTTACATTCCACGCAGCTATTTGTAGCTCCGTTCTCCACCTCCCGCCGTTCCGGACATGGCGTGTTGGGTGGCGGTCCCCAACGCCGCATTCGTCGCCACTTGACACACCAGCGGGGACGCACTGGTGCGCATCGCCTTGGGAGGACGCCCTATCAGTGCGCTCTCTCGAGATGCACGTGGCGGATGGAACGTTGCAGTCCTCGTAAGGGCTGGCAGGGGTCGCTACGAGCAAGCCTTCCATCTTTGAAATGGATATATAAATTTAAATAAATATTTCGTTTCCTCGCGAGGGAATCGAACCCACAACCAGTTTACAGTTACACTTTGTGCCTCTGTGCAACGAACGGCCTCAATTTACTTTCTTTTTTTAATTGTGGTTAAATCAAATAATCGTAATTTAATTATGTCAGCTTGCTATTAACCGACTTCTTAAAAGAGGAGCTCATCACTGTGTGATCCGTGTTAATTAGTTTAAGGTTCAATTTTTGTATAGCCGAACAGTTTGATTTTCTTGTTTAATAAAACACGTGTGCACTCCTTGATTATTTATTAACGACTGATTTTCTAATTGGTGCGTATTTTAAAATATTTACATAAATTGTATTAGACATACCGCCCACCAAAAACAATTGTTTTTAAATAAAATCTAACTATATTAACATTTAAAGGATTGCTGAAGCTAACTTTATCTTGAATACAATTGCTGTTGTATTTTTCCATAAAACATTTTGTAAATATTTGTTTCTGTGTTAATGAACTATAAACTTTAAAATACATATAAAAATACAAAATAAACTCTGAATTGTTCAAAATCTCAACTATTTGTCCATTACACTACTTATTTTGTTAAATTTTACATCTAATCAGAAACATTTTACAATACACATGTAATTAACTTGTATAATTAACCGCCCACCATGACCTAAGTGACCTAATTGTCTTTGGGTAATAATTAAAAGTTTTGTTATGTGTTTATTAGCTGGAATTATGATAGGATGTTTAAACGTTTCAGGCATCGAAGCATTTTGTAATCGACCTCCCACTCTTATCATACCCCTTTTATCTAAAAAGGGTGAAAGTGTGATTAAGGAACTTCTACGTTTAACTATTCCCTTCTTTTTGAGGTCATCAACTTCTTCTTCATAAATTAAATTTTGGTAATATCTTATGCTGTCTTCTAATACCCTTTCCAATTCATTTACTGTCAAATGACTTTGTCTTTCTTCTTTCTTATTGTTCCTCAAAAGTCTTCTACAATAAGCTAATACTCTTTTCATCCTAGACAAACTCGAAAATCGTTCCCATATGGGTTTTTCTTCATCTTTTATCTTTGTATGTAAACATCTCTTCAATTCAAGTTCCGTTTGTGGAATCTCTTCTCTCGTTTCCATAAATGTTTTATTTTCTTTAAGCCATTCTGGCCCAGACCACCAAATGTTGTGATTCTCAAGATCGTATGCTCTTAGACCTCTAGTTGCAATATCAGCTGGGTTATCAATAGACTTAATATGACTCCAACGATCATAGTCCAGCACTCTTATTATGTCTGATACTCTGTTCGCAACAAAGGTTTGCCAACGACTAGGTTGAGATTGTAGCCACGATAATACGACCATAGAATCTGTCCAAGCAAATGTGTTATCTTTATTTATTTTTAGTAACTCTGCAAGATCATACATGAGTTCAGCTAATAAAGCTGCAGCACACAATTCCAGTCTAGGTACTGACAGTTGCTTCAATGGTGCAACCTTAGTCCGAGACGCGAGAATCAGTGTATGTACTTCATCACCATCCACAAGCTTAAGGTAAGTGACCGCAGCATATGCTTGAGTTGATGCATCTGCAAAACCATGTAATTCTACCGTTATAAATTATTTTTAGTTGTTTTTAACCATCGTGGTATCTGTATGTTTTGCAAATGTGTCAGCTCTTCTCTATATCTTATCCACTCTTCACGCATATGTGACGGTAGCTCGTCATCCCATCCCAAGTTACAGAGCCACAATTTCTGAATCCAAATTTTAGCAGTTATGACAACAGGCGATAACCATCCAAACGGATCAAATAATCTGGCGACATCTGATAGAACGGATCTCTTCGTTACAGGATGTATCATCTCAGGTAAGTTCACGGTAATTTTAAACATATCTTCTTTCCTATCCCACGTTAATCCAAGTATTTTAATAACTTTATCGAGTTTTATCTCCACTGTATCCCTCATTTTTTCATCTCCACCCTGTAAATATCTTAAAACTTCTTCAGAATTGCTAGACCACTTTTGCATAATAAATCCTCCTTTCCTTAAAATCATTCTAATTTCTTCATATTTTTTCTTAGTGTTTTCTTCATTATCACTTCCCGTCATTAAATCATCCATGTAAAATGATCTTTTGATTACAGGTGCAGAGTTTGGATATTCTTGAGCTTCATCATCAGCTAGTTGATGTAACGTTCGGACAGCTAAATATGGAGCTGCTGAAGTGCAAAAAGTGACAGTTGTTAAATTATAGCTTTCGAGATCCTTATCAGGGCTCTCTCTCCAAACGATTCGTTGTAAACTTCTTTAATAAATTATTATCTTCTGTAACCATGCTTCTTATATGTAATGTAATTACATTGTGTTGATTCTTCATAAGCTCTTTTTCTCTTTGTCCCGATAATATCCACCCTAAACACGTTTTTTGAGCTACTATTCCGTCAGGCATTTTAATTAAACCATCTTCTATTATTTTACTAAAGACATCAGCGCCCAGTAGAATGTCTATACTTCCTGGTTTATAGTAGTTCGGATCAGCTAAATCTATTTTTTTCAGCTCTTGCCAGTTCATTAAGATGTTTTTTGAAGGTAATCTCGTCGATATGGCTTTCAGCACATACGCCTTCACTGTTATGACTTCCCTACTGTTAAATCGCGATGCAACTGACAGGTAAGTTAAGTGTTTTATAGGTATTCGGGTTTTTTCTCCTATTTTAGAAACTTCACCGTTGATACTTATCCTTTTCAGGCCTAGTAGTTCAATGACTTTCGCAGATACGAATGAAGCCTCTGAGCCTTGGTCAATTAAAGCACGAAGCAAGTGTGTATCACCATCTCTTGACTTGACTTCTACTTGTGCTGGTTGTTGTTTAGAGAAGTGAGCGGTTGTGATTATCTGTTCTGGTTGTTCTTCTTGTTCTTCGTTTGTATTTTTTACTCGGTGTAATAAGGAGTGATGTCTTCTTCTGCAGATTCGGCATGTCGTTTTATGTTTACAATTGTATACGTTGTGATTTGGTATAAGGCAGTTAAAGCAAAGATGATTTTTCTTCACAATTTCAAATCGTTGTTCAAGAGGTTGCTTCGCAAAATCTATACAATTATAAATGTAATGACCCCCTTTGCAATAGGAACATGAAGGTTGTAAATGAGTATTAGGGCACTGGGCTTGATGAATTTCACTATCTCTGTTTGTGACATGAAATGTCTTAGAAGTTTGAAGTTTGTCCTTTACGTTTGAAATTGGGGCGATTAGTTCAAGTGTACGAAATTTAGAATCGAGAAAGTTTTTAAAATCCTCCCACGAAGGCATTTCATCGCTGTTCTTCTTATAAGAATATTCTTCCCATTCTTTTAATGACTCTAAGTCCAATTTCTGTCCCACCATAAATATTAAAATAGGATCCCATGTATCTATACTAATATTTAAATTCTTCAAACTACTAACACATTCTGTAGTTGTGTCTAGAAGATTCTTAATTTGAAAAGCTGACTGATGTGAAACTTTCTTCTGGCCAAATAACCTTCTTAAAATTGAAAAAAAACAATCATTTTCTTATTCCCGAAACGCTCTTTAAGTAATTCCCAAGCGCCGGCATAGTTGTCTTGTGTAATTTTAATGTGCCGCAATAACATCTCTGCCTCTCCAGTCACACTAGTTTTTAAATAGTGAAGCTTTTGCACGTCATTAATTGGTGTGTTGTGTACAAGCGCAAAAAAAAAAAACTTGATAAGTGGGCCAATCTTCATATTTACCAGAAAAAGTAGGTAACTGTATTCTCGGTAATTTAGCGAATGATGACTGTGCATTTTGCAGTAAATTTGACGAGTCAGACTCTTCTAGAATTTTCGGTTTGCTATTCATGTTCGATAGTAAATCTAATAAATCACCCTTTAAACACATGTACAAGTCCTCGTACGAATAATATTCTTCATTAAGAAAGTAAGGTAAAACCCCTTTGTTCTCGTGGTGTACACTTCAAAAGATTTTTATGCGTTTCTTTAAATGTCTCCCAGTAATTATCTATAGTTTTTAATCTTGTTTTTATGTAACCTTCAGTTAATCTTTGTTTTGGACACTTCTTAATATTTGTTTGAGCCTTCTGAATCATATTCGCCGCATCTTCTAAAGAGGATAGTAATCTATTTTGTTCCACAGTAGGCGAGGCCATTGTAATTAATAAAACTAACTTTTTCAAATCACAAGTAAAACTTCATACAAAAAAAGTTGTTTACTTCAAGCGTTGCAATTCCTTATCTAAAGAATGTTGGCTTCTTTTGTATTCACGCGGCCGACTGCATTGACTGTTCGCTTCTTCTATCCGGATCGTTATGGAACAGTTTGATTTTCTTGTTTAATAAAACACGTGTGCACTCCTTGATTATTTATTAACGACTGATTTCCTAATTGGTGCGTATTTTAAAATATTTACATAAATTGTATTAGACAATCCGATTTTGATGATTCTTTGATTATATGGAAGCTAGTGCGTCCCGTGTAGACTACGGGACTTATTTTAATTTAGTTCATATCGAACAATGGTATCTATGAGAAAATCATATAAATTTCAAATTTATATTAAGTATATGCGCGACAAATGGACGTATAAGTCAATATCAATTCAACCGATTTTAATGATTCTTTTATAATTTTTATTAGAAAGTAATAGTACCTACATAAGGGGTAGTTTGGTGAAAGTTTCGTTAATTTCAGAGAATGAAATCCGGTTAAAATTGAAGAAATCGTTTTTTTTTTTAAATATAATTATGTAATTTTTTATGTTAAAGTTTCTTTACACTCCTATAATAACTATCCTATAAGTTGCATTAGGCTTTTACTATTACCATGCTAAAATTCATTTAATTTCATACAGTAGTTATTTTAAGTAATTTTCATTTTTCAGTTTTTACTTTTTTTAAATAAAACTATCATGAAATTCGGAATGATATTTTTTGGTACTTTTTAGAATAGTAGTTTTTGCGTGATTGACGAACAAATAATCCGACAGACAGGCAGACAAACAAGAATTCTGCTGAGTGGTTTTTTAGACTCTATAATCAACATATTAACCGACCTAATTTATATTTTATTTATATCTTTCATGTACGGAATTGACTTTTCTATCTTTTTATTATATGGAGATGGAGATATGGGCATTTACCATTTCTGATTTCTAATAATTAAGTTATGTTGAAATATTAAATATAGACCTAACAGAATCATATTTTATTTGAAGGGTAAAAAATAAAACAAATATTTAATATTTTTAGTCGTCACGTATAATCAATTGAATAAGATTTGTTATATATAGGCTTATATGTATAATATTTAATAAATACAATATGCTAGGATGACGACGTCATCAGGACCTAGAGCAGGCCGGCGGCGCGCAGCAGGCGGCGCGGGTCAAGCGCAGTGGCGGCCGCCCGCGCCGCGCTCGCCGCCGCGGCCGGCCAGCGGTGTGCCAACAGCGCCAGCAGCGCCGTGCCCGCGCACAGCGCCGCCGCCAGCGGCAGAAGCGCGGGAGCGCGGCGGCGCGGTGCAGCGCCGGGCGCGTGGTGCGCGGGCAGCAGCTCGCGGTCGGCGGCGGCGGCGGCGCGGCCGGCGCCGGCAGCCAGCGCGGCGTGCCAAGCGGCGTCCAGCAGGCGCAGTGCGCCGTCCGCGCGCGTCCAGTGGCGCAGGTGCCAGAAGGCGTAGGCAAGCGCTTCGCTGTCGCCGCGGCGCAGCACGTGCTCGGGCGGCAGCGTGAGCGGGCGCAACTGCAGCAGGTAGTCGGGCACGTGCGGGTTGTAGTCGACGGCGCGGCGCAGCGCCTCCAGCGCGGCCAACTCGGCGCCGGCGCGCGCTGCAGCGCTGCAGGCCAGTGCGGCGCGGCAGCGCAGCAGCGCGGCCGTGTAGCACAGCGCGGCAGAGCGCGGTAGGCCCTCGTCGTCGTAGCGCGCCAGCACGGCCTGCATCCACATAGATGTAATACGCTATTAATATAGAACTTAACTTCGTCATTAACTGAGGATATTTGATCATAATATTATGTAAATGTAAATGTCACAGAAAAACCATATCTATTCAAAGGCACCCCTACCAGAAAATATCCCTAAATACGCCCATGGATTATGTGCTCTTTGCATGCACATCATGTTGCAGTCGCTAATGACTCCTCACAATGGGATACTTACTAGAAGTTAAGTAAGCTAAGTTGACTTAATAATATCGCGGTACGTAGTAAAGCAATTTAATGAATGAGCAATTTAACTGAGTTTCATCCCTTCAGCCAATATAATTTTTGTATTTCATGTTAACTTTTTTGCTTTTGAGGGTCTTCAGAAATAAAAGATGATATGGTTCAATTTTTTTATGTTAGCTCTGATGGCTATTTACTTAGCCCCTGAGCATTATCCAATACTTGCTGCTGTATTTCTCTAGCCGTTTTAGTTAGCTCGTGACAGGAAATAAAGGCAACGCCATATACTCTTTAAACGATCACACCAACACATCAAAATTTATTATTATTTCTCTTACCTATAGTATGTCTGTCACTGGTTTGTAGATCATAGACCAATTTTTTTTTTCAGAGTTGCGACAGTTGGGACAATACGATAGGATGATGCTGATAAGTTTCATATGCACAGCTTGTGGATCATTAGGTCAAAAATACATAGTATAAAAGACGACATAAAATAAACAAGCCAAAAATTTCTGTTTTATGCAGTGGCCTACATCTGCCGGCCATGAGTCCCACATAACTCGCTCAAGTTCACACACGGGCAGCGTACCCGTAAAAAGGGTAAAAAAAGATGTCGATTATGTATCGTTGACATAATAATACCGGAATGTAAAACATTACCAAATATAACGGTGTATATGCACGCAGACCAGTTATTGGAGCGAAGAAATAAAAGTAATTCCTTCGAGTGGGAATCAAATCCACAATGTTCCGTTTATAGTGAGACGCGTTACTACTAGTGTACCTGCACGTCGGCGTACGCGCGCTGCTCCAGCAGTACTTCGATGAGGTTCTCGTGCAATGACAGCGCGTGCAGCGCGGGAGGCGCGTCGCGCGCCAGCTCGCGGAACAGGCGCGCGGCGTCGCGCAGGCGACCAAGGCGGCGCGCGCACATGGCGGCGCGCCGCTTCACGTGCGCCAGCACGGCTGCCTCACGCCGCGCCGCGCCGCCCGCGCCAGCCGCCGCCAGCGCGCGCCATGCCGCCTCGCCCGCGCGCCACGCGCGCCGCAATACGCGCTCCGCCTCCGCCACCGTCTGCGCGTCCTCCTCCGCCAGCAGCAGCAGCGCCGCCGCGCACTCGGGCCGCAGCGCCAGCGCCGCGCGCGCACACGCCACGCGCGCCGCCGGCTCGCGCTCGCGCCATGCGCGCGCTAGCGCCTCGTCCGCGCCGCCGCCGCCGCCGCCGCCGCTGCCTACGCCGAACCACGCCTGGTGCTCCTGCGCGGACAGGTTCATGTCGTAGTAGGTGAGCGGCGCACGCCTCGCGGCGGTCCAGAGGCGGCCGTACTCGGCGCCACGCAGCAGCGACATGGGGTTGCGCCACACCTTGCACTCGCCGCCGTCGGGCTCCGCACCGGGCGCCGCTGCGCCGCCTAGCCACGGTCCCAGGTGCGTCAGCGACACCTGACGAAAAAACACTACTACTAAAAATAGCAAAGTAATGCACGTGCTCGTGCACACAATAATAGTTTTTATTTCATCAAAATCGGTCCATATTTCCAAGCTTAAATTTATTTTGTCAACTATACACCGCATAACTTCGAAATATTATAAAAACATTTTGCAGGATGGAAGTGTCAGAACCACTTTAAATGAAGCCACAGTTTTAACTACTCTATAAAAACCTAATACAATTTTTAAAAAATTCCACAAATTTAAATGTTATTTTTTCAAACAAAATCTGTAATTATAATAAATCTGTAGTAAAGTCGTGTCTGTACATTGAAAATATTTTTTAAAAAATTAGCCAGGGTGTTAATGCATAACTTACAGAATCCATTTCCAGCATTTTTGGTTTTTTGTCTGTTTGTCTATTTGTTTATGAGATCACGTATAGCGTAAAAAGTACACAACAAATTTAAGCAACTTTTACACATAAAAATTGCAGGTAACTCAGGTTGGGTTTTAGTTTTTATTTTATGAAGCGATTACTTCAATCTATCAAAAGATATATGTATTAAAGTTTTCAAGAAGTTTATATTTGATATAGTAGAAATAGATACACGCAACGCTATCATTGGCAACAAATAGTAACAAAACATTGGTCGTATTTTTTAATTCAAAACAATCAAAAATTCTTATAGAAATTACGATTATGTAGTAAAAAAATAACATTAGAAGTCATTATAGTTGTCAATCAATTCTGTTTCTGTCAATATCATGTAGTTTCAGCAGGCGAAGCCGCGATCGGGCTGCTAGTCATTTATAAAATCATTAATAATTATGTCATAACTTTTAACACACAAATGTTTTTCTCGATTATGAAAAACCGGTAGTATAAAAAATATAGTAGAGAATTAAAAACCAAAAAGAATTTAATTATAATCACACAAATAAAAGAGTAGAATTATTAAAAATAGCTACAGGCTATTATCGTAGTCTCTACCAAAGCAAAAATCTTAAATCCACAGTAATGAACATAATATACTTTGAACCATTCCGAAAAATATATGTAGAGGACACAGTTAGGGCAATAAACACGCAAATACTAGATGAAACCCCCAGTGCGCACCAGATAACTAAGGAACTCCAAAAATCTGCCATTTCGGCGATTGCCCGTACATCAACAAATATATTCAATGAGGTAGTGGGAACAGGAACCATTCCAGCAAAATACACAATGATATGGCTGCATAAAAAAGGATATAAAGATGATATAGGTTACTACCGAACAACAAGCTTAACTACCAATGTTTGTAAAATCTTTTTAATCGTAATCCTGTCACTTGAATCACACAGACAGGACAGGAGACATTGTCTTACAACAAGACAAGTCCTCCAAAATTACAATAAATACAAAAAACATATTATATAGTATTTGTTGAATATAATAAAGCTTTCGACTTCTCAGAATATGAGTATGTTTGAGGAGCACTGCAGGTGCAAGGAATTCAAAGAAAATATATACAAATTCCCCCTAATATATATACAGAGAGAACCCAATACAAAGAGTGACACAAAGAGATCCCTTATTACTAAAGCAATGTTCAGCAGCACTAGAGATAATATTTAGATGTTTACAATGGGAACATAATGGAATTACCCTAAAATTTACACTTTGCAGACGTTCTTATTTTTAGAATGTACTACAAAACTCGAAAAAAATTGTTGATTGTAAATTTAGATAAAATGGAATTCATGTATAATCTCTTACGGACACCGTGTATAATTGATAGGAAAATAGCCAACGACTGGAAAACTGCGTTTGGCATTAGGTAATGCCGCGCTCCGGTGACCAATCCCCACCCCTACCGGGAACATGATAGCGACAAAAAGAGATATACTACCCCAGGACGATACCAGCACCTCCGGTGTTGCCGAACTCTTTCCTTAGTATCCAATCTCAGGCCGCCCTTCAAATTCCGGGGAGGGAACAGTATCGTCAAAATCGGCGAGAAACTTAAGAGCTACTCGCCCGCCTCAAAGGTGGCACTTGGCAACATTAACCAGCCTTAACTTCCGCCAGTAGGAAATGGCATCCCGCAGTGCCAGAGTTCAATGCCTGATGTTAAGGTTAACCAAACAGCTGCTAGACGAGTTCTGTCCTCTTTGAGAGGGCCTGGCAGTTTGGAGATGACTAAGGCCTTTAATCGAGTGTGACATGGGGCGCTCCTTGTGTAACTTCCATCCTATGGGCTTCCCGAGAATTTATGCAAATGGGTCGCCAGTTTTCTCACTGGGCGCAGCATCAAGGTCGCTGTCGACGGTTTCTGCTCCGAAAATATGTCCGAGAACTCTGGCGTTCGCCAAAGCCGAGTAGTAAAAATTATTTTTAGATTTCGTTCAATTCTTAATGTGTTTTTTTTTGTTTTAAATGTTATATTTTATAACACTTATGAAATAATAATTTACTTATACTATTTACATTTTTCTTATTTTACTTTCTTATTGGGTGAAGTACTTATTAAGTGTAGCATTGTATTGTACTAAATACATATTTTAGTTATGTTATATTTTACATTAAATATATTTTATGAGAAATCTTTTAAAATATGGCTTTTTAGACTTTTTTTAAAACTATAAAGTGTTTTCATATCTTTTATGTCCTTCGGCAAATTATTGTAGGTAAGGGCTCCTTCGAACAAAATACTTTTTTTGCCGTAGTTTGTCCTTGATGTTCCTAAGCATATGTTATTAGCACTTCTGGTCATTCTTTTATGTAAATTAATTCTTTTCGTGAAAGTAATTTGAGAGTGTATATCTTTTGTTAGTATTTTTCTAATATGAATGCAAGTATTATATTTATATATTTGGGTTAGATCCATTATTTTCGTTTCATTATAGATTTTAGTTGTAGGAGTAAAATAACTATATTTAAAAAGAATCTTGATAAGTTTATTTTGTACAAATTATTTGTAAATTTTGTAGGTTAGTTTTAGCTGTTGAACCCCAGATTTCAATTAGATAGTCCAAATGTGGTTTGGCTAACGAATTATAGATAGTATAACATACATTTTTCGGAAGGCATCGTACTATACGTCGCACAGCTCCTAGTATTGATTGTAGTTTTTTATGAGCTTTATCGACATGGGGTATCCACGTTAGCTGATTATCTAGGATTAAGCCTAGATATTCTTGTGTATTGGCCCTATTTATTGGTATTCCATTGATAGTAAGTGGTTTAAAGTTGCCTATTTTTTTATTTTTTGCAGCAAAAATTATATAATTAGTTTTAGATGTATTAATAGTTAATAAATTACATTTAAGCCAGTTATTTAAAATATTTAAATCTTGTTGAGCCTCAATAAATACAGTGAGTGATATACAAGAGCATCATTCGACCGGTTCTTTTATACGGCAGCGAATGTTGGCCAGTACTATCTCGGCACACTCAGGAGCTTCACGTCACGGAAATGAAGATGCTGAGGTGGATGTGCGGCGTAACGCGGTCTGACCGCATACGCAACACATTAATTCGAGGTAGTCTTGGAGTCCGTGACGTAGCGGATAAGCTCCAAGAGCGTCGCCTGAGATGGTTTGGTCACGTTACGCGCCGGCCTAAGAACTATGTCGGATGCAAGTGCCTTGCTATGTCAGTCTCTGGAGTGAGACCTCTCGGACGCCCAAGGAAGCGCTGGTTAGAGTAGGTTGAGTAGGAAGGCAGACCCTGGCAAATAGCCGGGATTAATGCCAGGAAGAAGAAGAAGAAGAAGATTTGAATAAGTATTCACGATATTCTTAGTAAAATAACTTATATTAGCTCCTATACAGTTTTTAAATTAGTAATATATATTATTAGTTAAATATATAATTGGTATATAGAAAACACGTTTTTAGGCATTTTTATATCTATAAATATTATAAAATAGAAACGCTTTTTTTCTCTGTCTGGCTTTTCTAAGCGATCTTCTTCTAAACCACCCAACGGATTTTGATGCAGTTTCCACCATTAGGTAGAGTATTTCTCAGGGAAGGTTTATATATAGTTTATTGTATGTATATTTTAATGTAATTTGACATAAATATGATAAATGAGCATAAAGTCCTACCCGTTGAGAGACTTTCACGCATGCGCTGCTTTAATGGTAAGTCCTACATGAAAACAATGTACTAAAGTATTATTTCTCTTAATAAGATCTACAAAAAAGTCAGCGACAGCATATTTGTATTTTCTAAGGATAACATACAGTGAGCATATTTCTGTCTAAAAATAGTAATTTGAATATATTTTTTATTGTGATGGATGTTTGTTCATAATTTTATCAATCCTTATCTTTTTAAATACTTTATTAATTTTTCTACGTTAAAAGAAGATAAAATTTGCTCTTTACCCTAATTGAAAATTAAGAATAGTTTTAGAGAAAAACGCATTTAATTTTTGACACATCACGCCGGCTATAAACCGCAGATTTGGCTCATGTTTCGTTTATCCCTTACTCATAAAGCATAGAAATAAGTATATTAGTTAGCTTTTGGCCATTTAATATAAATCAAAATGTTGTTTACTGTTTTCATTTCATTTCAATAAGTACTGTAGAAGATTAATAGCACAGATTTAAAATTACAATTAGGTACTAAAAAATTATTGCTATGTAACGGCTCGACGCCCACCACGCGTCCCCCCGCGCCCGCAACCTTTTGCTTATAATAATGGATCCGCCGCACCCGCCTGTCTTCTTTCCCTCGGACATGGAAGAAAGGTCTGCTCATCATGTTGCCAAGGCTGGGAAGAGCCCGCAGCCTGAGGGATACCGATCTATAACCCTGCTTAGCGCGGTCGAAAGGCGTTTCTATTTTATAATATATAGAGATAGAGAAGTTAATTATTTATTATACGTATATATTTTAGTAACATTACGTTCTTTTCACCTATGTTGTTTTTTAAAACTATTAAATGTGCTGATGTCAGTTAATAATTTAATTTACTGTTTCAGAAACGACCTTAAATGTTAAATTATAGATTTGCCTAATAATTTATAATATTCTGTGTAAAATATGGCAATGACAAGCCGCTAGTAATCAATAATATAAGAAAATTTATTAAATCAGATTAGATTAGACTGATAGATGTACTTCGTGAACAGAATATTGGAGGTGAATTTTAGAAGCAGAGGGTGTTGAGTGGTAAAACTTAATGCCATGTTTTGCCTTGACACAAGAGTGAACAACTCTTCCTTTTTCCTACCTTCTCCTTCTACCCATCCTTCCCCCCCTTTTCTATATTTCCTATTCCTCTTCCCCCGGTTTCTCCCCATAAAGGGGTTTTGGAGGTCAGATGGCAGTCGCTCCATTTAAAAACCGCCATCCGCCGCTACAAATGGACAGTTCGCGTAGAAAACTGGGTACGGCTAGGGCGTCGCCGCTAAACGACGCGCAGGCACATCGCCCTACACCTGCGATAAGTGGGCAAGGGCTACCGTGTCAAGTACGGGCACGGCTAAAGACGCGAGTACCCAGAAGGAAACTCCGCTTTGCAACGTGGAATATTGGCTCTCTAACCGGACGATGCAGGGAACTCGCAGATGTACTCATGAGACGTCGGGTCCAGTGTGCTTTCCTCCAGGAAACTCGCTGGAAGGGCAATAAGTCCCGTAACATCGGACAGGGTTACCGGCTTATATACACTGGGTCACCTTCAGGTAGAAACGGTGTGGCGGTAGTGCTTTCCGAAGAGCTTCAGAATGGGCTCCTTGAAGTTGACCGTCGCTGCGACCGCTTGATGCGAGTAAGGGTACTGATTGAGGGCGTTACCACTAACTTAATCAGTGCCTATGCTCCCCAGGCGGGATGTAGCGCGTCCGAAAAGGAGACATTCTGGGAGCAGTATGAAGAAGTGCTACTTGCTATACCGTCTACCGAAGTGGTCTTAGTTGGGGGGGACTTGAACGGTCACGTCGGTAAGGCTGCTGAGCCGTTTGAACGTGTTCACGGGGGTTTTGGGCACGGTCTTCGCAATACAGAGGGAGAAAATATTCTAAGAACCTGTATTGCATCAGATCTGGCCGTCGTGAATACGTTCTTCCAAAAGAATCCTCAGCACCTTATCACGTATAAGAGCGGGTCCCACTCAACTCAAATAGACTACTTATTGACCAGACGGTGTCATATGGGCAGGGTAACTAACTGTAAGGTCATTCCAGGCGAAAGCCTAACGGCCCAACATCGTCTTCTTGTCATGGACTTTAACGTTACTCCGAAGAAGAAAGTAGCTGAGAAACGTAGGCCTCGGATCAAGTGGTGGTTGCTGAATGGACCGATGCAGACCGAGTTCCTGGCAGAGGTGAAAAGTCATAATCTTTCGACTAACACCGAGACTGCTCAGGATGCTTGGGATCAAGCTCAGTCGGCAATCATTGCGGCAGGCAGGCGAGTTCTTGGTCTTTCTAGGGGAGGACGTGTCATCGACAGGGAGACATGGTGGTGGAATGACAAGGTGTAGGAGGTGACTCGTGAAAAGAAGGATGCCTTTAAGAAGTGGCAGCAATCCAACTCTCCTGAAGACAGACTGGAGTACATAGTAGCTAAACATGCCAGTAAAAGAGCTGTAGCCAGAGCCCGCAGTGAGAGTTTGTCACCACTGTATGATAAACTTGAAACTGTGGAGGGGCAGAAGTTCATTTACAAACTGGCACGTTCCCGGGATAAAGCGACGCAAGATATCGCAAAATGTCTTTGCGTCAGAGATTCCCAGGGCACGCTGCTCTGTAGTCATGCCTCTGTGAAGGAGAGGTGGAGAAGCTACTTTCAGGAGCTGCTGAATACTCAGCACCCATGCAGTCTTCATCACGACCCACCGCCTAACCTCGGACTTATTGCCCCAATAACCCTTGACGAAACTCGTAATTGCCTTCGACGCATGAAGAATGGAAAAGCGGTGGGACCTGACACATTCCGATCGAAGCGTGGAAATCGTTGGGCTCTCTTGGTGTGCTCATACTTACTGCCCTTTTTAATCATATCTTGAACACTGGAAAGATGCCACACCAGTGGCGGCTTAGCTTCATTACCCCTATTTACAAGGGAAGGGGCAGTGTTCAAGATTGTGGTAGTTATAGGGGCATTAAGCTTATGAGTCATACCATGAAGCTCTTCGAGCGCATGATCGACCTCAGGCTCCGCCGCGAGTGTACTGTCTCTGAGTCTCAATATGGATTTCAGCCAGGATCGGGCACTATGGACGCCGTTTTCGCCCTCAGAACATTGATGGAGGCATACAGGGAAAAAAGGAGAGCTCTGCATGTGGCCTTTTTAGATCTGCAGAAGGCCTTTGACTGTGTGCCTCGTCAGTGTATCTGGTGGGCATTGCGATCCAAAGGGATCCCTGAGGCCTATATTGAGATTATCAGAGACATGTACCACGATTCCGCTTCTATGGTTAGGACTGCTGTTGGCGACACTACACCCTTCCAGATTACAGTAGGGGTTCACCAAGGCTCGGCTCTTAGTCCGTTCTTATTCAATGTGGTGCTCGATACTGTCTCGGCTCACATCCAAGACCAGCCTCCATGGCTGATGATGTATGCCGATGATATAGCACTCATTGACGAGAACCGACTGATGCTGGAGCGTAAAGTGAACCTGTGGAAGGGTACGCTTGAGAACGGCGGTCTTAAACTAAATGTGTCGAAGACCGAGTACATGGCCTGTGGGAGCCCGGACTCGAGCACTATCCTTATAGGTCCTGAACCAGCCGTTAAGTCGGAAAAGTTCAGGTACCTTGGATCCGTTATGCACGAGTCTGGAGGCATCGATCACGATGTCTTTAGCCGGATAAGCGCTGCTTGGGCCAAATGGCGGGAGGTCACTGGCGTGGTCTGCGATCGCAGGATACCGCCCAAACTCAAGGGTCTGATATACAAGAGCATCATTCGACCGGTTCTTTTATACGGCAGCGAATGTTGGCCAGTACTATCTCGGCACACTCAGGAGCTTCACGTCACGGAAATGAAGATGCTGAGGTGGATGTGCGGCGTAACGCGGTCTGACCGCATACGCAACACATTCATTCGAGGTGGTCTTGGAGTCCGTGACGTAGCGGATAAGCTCCAAGAGCGTCGCCTAAGATGGTTTGGTCACGTTACGCGCCGGCCTAAGAACTATGTCGGATGCAAGTGCCTTGCTATGTCAGTCCCTGGAGTGAGACCTCTCGGACGCCCAAGGAAGCGCTGGTTGGATGTCGTGAAGCAGGACATGAGAGCCAATGGTCTAACCACCGAGGACGCTAAAGACCGTGCAAAGTGGAGTAGGTTGAGTAGGAAGGCAGACCCTGGCAAATAGCCGGGATTAATGCCAGGAAGAAGAAGGATAGAGGGACACTTAAGAAGAATAATAGAAGGCAAAAATATTTTTTTTAATTTCTTGTCTGTCTGTCTGTCTGTCTGTCGATAGTTTTTTGTCCGCATTTTTCTCTAAAAGTACAGAACCGATTTACTTGAAAATTCACCAATTGCTTTGTTTTAACTCAAGTTAAGTCCTAAAGTTTAGTTCATCAAAATCAGTTCATTAAAAAAAAGTTATTGTCATTTGAATGAACTTAAGGCTTTAGTTTGCCTGCGAATATCATATAGCAATCGCGCTGGTAAGATTCTTGGCTAAATAATGACATTCGAATCGTCTGGGTTATATGACTGTTGATAAAAATATATTTTTTTAAAGCACTATCGTCCAGAGTACAAACAATAAAGTAAAGTAAACAAAACTGAATTGTTAGAGAAGGTTACGTTCATAAATCATAATAGTTAAGTTTTAGTAGTAATTAATTCAACAGATAGATAAAGACCGATTTGATCTTCAAAGAAATATTAAGTTATTACATAGTCGTTTGTTTGTTTGAAATAAATCTATATAAAAATGTCTAAAAAGAATGTGTACTTTGTAATAACTACATATTTACCAATTGTACATATAGCTAATAATATATGTAGCTAATATAAAAACTGTATTGCAATAAATGTATAATCATTACAGTTATTTTACAAAGAATATTATGAATCCTTCAAATCAATAATTAAACACGTGAGGCTTTGTCTGAAAGGGTGAATTAAATTATTCAGTGACATCAGCAAATTTAACAGAGTTTTAAAAGTATGTTGAAACTTACATTACATAGGTAAAACGAACGTAATATTACAAAAAAATATACGTATAAGAAATAATTAGCTTTATATATATATTTATTTCAAAATAATCAAATGTCCTAATAGAAATTACGATAATGTAGTAAAAAGAATCATATTAGAAGTTAATATAATTGTCAGTCAATTCCGTTTATTAGATCATGCACTTTAAGCGAGAGAAGCCGTGGGCGGGCCGCTAGTTGTATATAAACCATTGAGGTATCTAACCTTTAACCAATGTTGTAGAAAATAGTCTTTTGGACAGACGGACACACAACAAAATTATCTTATAAGGATTTTGAGGTATGTACTCTAAAATACTCTTGGCACATACATACAATTAACAATTAGGGCTGTTTGTAATATCTATATTTCTTAAATGAATAATCATGTAACTCAAACGGGCAGAGCCGCGAGCAGGCCGCTTGTACTAAATATTTAAGGAAAGATTGGACTTTCTGAGATTATCGTGAACGAACAGATAAACAGACAAACTGACTAAGTTCTATTACATTATTAAATGTCCGTAATAACAATTTTTATATCATCCATGTACCGACACTGATAAGTTAGGATTTTGTTGTTAGTGTCGATATAACTATAACTATATAGCTAAATAATAATTTATTAAGTAAATAATTCTGTGGTTTAAGCGGGCGAAGCCGCAAGCGAGTTGCTAGTTATCTTATATTTAAAAAAAAAAATAATGAATATAAAAGGAAAATAACATTTAAAATATGTATTTCAATATACTACAATAAATTTAATTATTATATGCAAATTTACAAGTCATATTTTAAATTTTTAGGGTTTCTTAACCAAAGGGTAAACCAGAAACCTATTACTAAGACTTTGCAGTCTGTTTGTCTGTCCCTTAGGCCCCTAGGCTGTATATCATGAATTATGTTAGTTTGACAGTTATTTTTTACAGATGATATATTTCTATTGCAGCTAGAACAATAAATTCAAAAATTATACATTAAATATTTATTTAATATGTAAGGGGGCTTCCATTCACAAACATGATTTTTTACATGTTTTATAGATATTGGTACAGAACCCTTCATGCTCAAGTTCAACTTGCACTTGGCCAGTTTTTTTATTATAGAAACAAGTTTTTTCCTAAATTTACACTTGACATTTGTAGATAGTAATGAAACCCTAATACCAAAGACAATTATTATATGATTACATGTATGTAAATGCATAAGTTAGATAGAAGAAATAACATTACTCTCATCAATTAATATTTTAAAATATATATACACTAAGATACTTGCCTGGAAGAGATCACTTGTAGTGATAAGGCCGCCTTTGTGTATTTTATTTTAAGAAATTACTCTTTTGTATCTTTTCAAGTGTGCAATATAGACTTTTACTATTATTATTATACTCGTGTATCAATTTTGTTTCATGAAACAAAAATAAAAAGTTGTCTTTACATACATATGGACCTCATCTACACATATATTTGACTCAACCCAGTGTCAGCTTGGGTTGAGTTGTCAGTCTTTTCATCAGGTTCAGTCTGTAAGACTCGGCCCATTTTATTTCACTCATCAATCAGTTATTATATGAATCACGCTGTCAGATACTGTACGAACTTTACCAAAAATAATGTTTTAGTAATATAATATACTTCTAAAGATAATTGAATTCCCTACACAAATTATTATTTATTATTGTTACATTTAAGTAGAAGAGAGCAATACAGTTTAGTTTTGAACTTTTCTTAATTGATGTAATGAACTAATTAAATTATTTATTTATACAAATACATAAAAGAAATAAAAGAATAAATTTTATTAATTGTAAAAATACAAGTATTTTAATATCCAGTATCTAAAAATGGATTTTGTGACCCACTTCACAGTTTGAGTAACACCTTTCCACTCCCATGACGCAATGGCAAAACAATGGAAAAAGTAATCGAGAGGATAATAGACCATTCTCTTTATAAATGAGAATAATTGATTATTGAATAGTATAATTAATACTTTCATTTAATATATTACCTGTTCTATGAACGAAGTGCCATATTTACGAAAATACCACCATTCAAAAATAAGTATAATTCCCGAAATAAGGGAAGAAGTGCCGGTCAAAGCTACATAGAACTTTGGTGTTAGAGCGCCCAAAAACGTTGATGAATCCCACATCATGGTGCTTTATCTCACTCTTGTTACACTCACAATAAATATACTATTCAAATACTTTATAACTCCACATTCTTATTATATTTATTTATTATTGTTTTTGTGATTTTAATTCCATAAATAAAATACAGAGTCTGTCAACAAGAGAACAACAAATTCACATCAATAATGACAATGACATACACACACATGACACAATACAATGTGACATTGACGAAGTGAATTGTGCTCATTTACAACAGGCATGATCGAAACGCCACAAATGAAGAATCGAACTATACTTTTGTAACATATTTTTAATAATTATTAATGAACAATTTTATAAAATGATGAATTATGATATTATTATTGTATATTTTAACTATATTCACCTTAATAAATGTTTTTTAATTTAAAAAACCTTTAGTCAGATATTTAATCTATTACTATTATCTACTATATCTGCAATTTACGTCAAAATGACAATTGAGAACAAGACACTGTCATTGCACGGATTGCTAAAACTAGAAGTTTTACGTAACAATACGACAAAAAAAGTCCTTAAATTTTAGAGTTAAATACTTTATAAGTATAAAAATTAAAAAATGATCGGTAAATTGGGCAGACGGCACGCTGAAATTGCTGCCAGTTTTTTACCAACGTTGGCTGGGTTCGGAGGAGGAGCGTTCCTGGGTCTCCTGTACTTCACTGACTGGAGGGTGTTCGTCGGTAAAATCCCCTTTTACAATGGCAAATTTAAGGATCTTGAGCCATCCGAATAAGGAAAACAAATAAGTCATCACTTTTGTTATTTAAACTAGTATGTAATTATAAGTTCTAGTATATCTATGCGAGTTTCATTTATTCCTTTCTATGGTAATATACACGTGTAAAAACTTGTTTCTTTAAACCTTAAATAATGTAAATGAACTTTAAAAATCGGTTTTCCATTAGTGAATTAATGATCCAAAGAATGTCCCCTCAGACCTGAGAATATAACCCATACAAGAACCTCAGATTTTTCTTAAAACTTGAAATTTACAAATTCATGACTAATGATTAGTGAAAATGATATCTTTGAAACAAACATAAGTAAGTATTTCCTTTACAATTGTGACATCATTTCTAATATGATTAACATAGTAATAACCACTAACATTGTTGTACAATTTTTTAAAATTGGGATAGACAACATTCATGGATACTTTCTGGGATACTATAGTCAGAACATACATATATACATATATATCTCACATATCAGGATAGGCAGAGGGAACCTAAAGTTAAGACAGTCTGTTCTTTACTTTCTCCCCAATTTCCAAGATGGTGTGTGTTGAAAGGTAAAACTCAAGGCTACTTTGTCTTTTTACTCTTCTTAGAGCAAATAAATGAAAATTAATTCTTTCCCCTGTGGTAGGAATCATATCCCTTCTAGCTATGCTTAATGTTGTTGATATGCTCCTTACTGAATAACCAATACTTTCAATTTAATTTGCAACTACATTAATCAAGTTTAAATAACTAAGTGCCATCCTAATTTAATGCATTTTATTGGACACTTTCATACACACAGATGATTCTCCCCTTCTACTCTCCACAGTTTTAGAAACTTAATTGATATTGTACATAGTTGCAGTGATGATGTTACCTGTTCTTTTTGACTAACAATAAAAGAAGAAGGTTCTCAATTTGACAGTATTTTTTTATGTTAGTTACCTCAAAACTTTCAGCTGGATGACCCGATTTTGATGTTTTTTTTTTAATAAAAACCTGGTGCTTCTCATGGCTTCAAAATTATAAAATAATTATTTAATGATTATTTTTTAACTAAATCAAAATATGTATGTATTTTATTGTTTGAAGTGATTTTAGGATTCCGTAACTCAGAAGGTGAAAATAAACCCACTTACATAAAAAGATTGCTTTGTTGTTCATTTGTCCATCTGGAAAGACCGTTTATCTTTAGAAACCTAAAATTATTATGTAATATTCAAGTCTATGGTCCTTGAATGCACAGTAAAAATCAAGCTTCTATGTCAACGTAATCAAAAGATACGTGCAGTTATGCATCGATTTTGTCTGAAATTCGCCACGTAATTAAAACCTATACTTCCCGTAGATCCACAGTTATAAAATTTGGCACGAAGTGGGAACTAATAATACAAATAAAGGAAAACATGAAAAAGTTCGTGGTTCCTATTTTGGTATAAAATTTTTACTTCTAATTACGTTAATCTATACTTATAATAAATCTGTAAAAAAGTCGTTTCTGGACATTGAAATTATTTAAAAAAAAAAATTGCCAGGTGTTCACAGACACAATCCTTTTCCAACATTTTTGGAATTTTTGTCTGCTTGTCTGTTTATGTAAACACGTATCACATAAAAGATACATAATAAATTTAGGCACCTTTTATACATAAAAATTACAGGTAAATCAGAGTAACTTTTAGTGTTTATTTCATTGTAATCGTTTCACTCTATCAAAAGATACATGTATTTAAGTTTTCAAGAAGTTTATATTTGAGATAGTAGAAATTGATACAAGTAACGCTATCTATTGACAACAAATAGTAGGTACTAACGGATCTTGATAACGCATAAAATATTCTGTGGAGTTAAACACTAATCACTACTTGAGAAATATTAATCATTTCAATACTTTAACTCAACATCGTTTTCGGTTAATAAAATTTTATGTTAGGTGAAATTTAACACGAAAACAGCATTTTTAAACTGTCTTTAGTTTTAGTTGAGTCTTAAATAGGTGGCGCTGTGCATAAAAGACTTTATATCTTTATAGTTTGGAAAGGTTACCGCTACACTCTATCAAAAAATAATGTACTGAAAGTTTAAGATTAGATATACTTCCCGTTGTTACACAATTACGAAATTTATTAAGAAGTTAAAACTTACGGCACGTATAAAGGAAAAATCCAAAATTATTTTTCAAAAATTGACAACTTTTTGTATTTGTGTCACAGTTGTTATTATACATTTTAACAAATAATAACTCAACAATATTTTTCATGCGTTGTCAACATTCATTATCTCATATGTAGTCAATAGATATCGTTGCGTACGTTTCTATTTTTTTTTTCAAATATAAATATCTTTAAAACTTTAAGTACATTATATTTTGATAGAGTGTAGCGGTAACCTTTCCAAACTATAAAAAATATATTCTTTTGTATGCAAAGCGCCCCCTACTTAGATGCGCCATCTATTTAGGTTTAAAATTAAGAACAGTTTAAAAATGCTGTTTTTATGTTAAATTTTACCTAACATAAAATTATATTAAACAAAAACGATGTTGGGCTAAACTATTAAAATGATTAATATTTCTCCCGTCGTAATTAGTTTTTAACTCCACAGAACGTTTTTTGCGTTATCAAGATTCGTTAGTACTTACTATTTGTCAATAGATAGCGATACTTGTATCGATTTTTTACTATCTCAAATATAAACTTCTTGAAAACTTAAATACTTATATCTTTTGATAGAGTGAAGCGATTTCAATGAAATAAACACTAAAACCTACTTTGATTTAATTGTAATTTTTATGTATAAAAGTTGCTTAAATTTATTGTGTATTTTTTACGTGATGCGTGTTGGTATAAACGGATAAACAGACAAACAGACAAAAATTCCAAAAATGTTGGAAATGGATTCTGTTAATTATCCTTTATCACCCTAGCTAATTTTTTTTTAATTATTTTCAATGTACAGAAACGACTTTTCTACAGATTTATTATAAGTATAGATATAGATATATATAGTAAGACAGTAAAAATATTTTGTCTGTACATTAAGTAATTTTGACTGAAATGGATAGAGGGACACTTAAAAAGAATAATAGAAAACACAAAGATTTTTTTTGAATTTCTTGTCCGTCTGTCGATATTTTTTTGTCCACATTTTTCTCTTAAAGTGCTTAACCGATTTACTTGAAAATTCACCAATTGCTTTGTTTTAACTCAACTTAACTACTAAAGTTGAGTTCATCAAAATCGGTTCACTAAAAAAAGTTATCGTCATTTGAATGAACTGAAAATTCTAGGCTAAGGAATGACATTCGAAACGTCTGGGTATTATATGACTGTTGCGTATATGACTGTTGATAAAAATATATATTTTTAAAGCACTATTGTTCAGAGTAGAAACAATGAAGTAAACAAAATTGAATTGTTAGAGAAGGTTACGTTCATAAATCATAATAGTTAAGTTTAAGTCGTAATTAATTCAACAGATAGATAAAGACCAATTTGATCTTCAACGAAATTTTAAGTTATTACATAGTCGTTTGTTTTTTGAAATAAATCTATAATATCATAAAGTACTAATAATATATTTAACTAATTTAAAAACTGTATAGCAATTAATGTACAATAATTACAGTTATCTTACGAAGGATATTATGAATCCTTCAAATCAATAATTTAACACGTGAGGCTTCGTCTGAAAGGGTAAATTAAATTATTCACTGACATCAGCAAATTTAACAGAGTTTTAAAATTATGATGAGACCTACATTACATAGGTAAAACGAACGTAATATTACAAAAAAATATACGTATAGGTATAATTAGCTTTATTATATTATATATTTTTATAAATATCAAATATCAACATTGGTCGTATTTTTTAATTCAAAACAATCAAATGTCCTAATAGAAATTACGATAATGTTGTAAAAAAATCATATTAGAAGTTAATATAATTGTCAGCCAATTCTGTTTATTAGATCAATAATTATGCACTTTAAGCGGGCGAAGCCGTGGGCGGGCCGCTAGTTTGAAATATAAAACATACTACTAATTTATCAAAAACCTAGCAGAGAATACAAAAATACAATAAATATACGTAAAACATTTTTTTTTTACCGTTTCATTGCCCAAACATGATATTCAATAAAAAAAAATGTATGGTTTATTTCTCGAAAATGGGGAATCTACAGACCATGCAACAAATATAGCGTAAATAGTTAGTGATAAGCACGTATAGGTGGACTGTTTTAGTTAGTTTTTAGTTATACTGTATATTAAAAAGTTTCAGTTTCGGCCGAACCTGAGAGCAAAGTATGTGCGTGTACTTAGATATATATGTATGTTGAGGGTATATAAATAAATAATAAATCACACTTAAAATTACATTATATTTATTAATTTCAATAAAACTAGTGAGATTTAAAAAAGTGCAAATAACTGTATATGTGATTTTTACAGATAGGCGCTTAGTAAAATTATGAATTAGGATTACAAATGTTTATATCATAGTTATAACTTGTCACGACGTCAGCGTACGCGATCACACGGCGATGTTGCAGATTGCAAGAAACTAATAGTGTCGATCGGTGAACAACTGATGCGCTACAGGCGTACAGTCGTACAGTCGTACAGTTGTACTGGCGTACAGACGTACAGACGTACAGGCGGGTAGGCACTACTCCCTAGCACTAGTTTGTTACCTATCATTTAAACCGAAGTACGAACATTCATAAGCTTGTTACATCGAGTGGTACATTTTGAATAATTATTAGTTACATTACACACTAATAACACTATTCTTAACTAATGAAGGCGTCAGTAATCATTCATTTCATTATACTTTCAACTTAAAATAGAGGACAATGGCCGCGTTTAGGCCTTCAATGTGGCTATTTATACTTCACTTTACAATAGTAAGTTAACATTCAGTAAAACTACTTTATATAGTGCCCTTGGATTCCGACAGCGACAACTGCGTCTAAAGCGCAGTCACCGCATCCGATTTGATAAAATTTTAACTTCTTACTTTTTGAATCTTAGAAAAATTTAAAATTCTTATGAAAATAACTTTATTCCGTATGTATATTACGATTGCATGTTTTGTATCGACTAATTATAACAAAATACAATAAATAGGCCTGCTCGGAGCAATTTCCTTATTTTTGTTCTATTTAAGTAATATTAAATTAGTTAACCTGGAATCTAGCAACAACCAACCTAAATACAAATGATTTCTTAGTTTTACTGTAGTGTACTGTAGCGGTGTAGTTGACGGGCGTTGGTTTGACACTGCGCCCGCCTCGCCCCGACTGCTGCTGTAATAATAAATTGTATATTTTAATGATTTATGACACTTTACAAAAAAATATAAATAAATAAAATATATGTATTGACATATGACACAAAAACTGTTTGTTATAGTTGTCGTTGAAAAATTACAAAAGCAAGTAACAACTGTATGAAGATATACGGGGGATGATATTGACGTATCGTGTAATAAGCAAGCGCACTGATTTTAATCAAGAAACACGTTTTCATATCCTAGTACGTTATTTTATTTTAGAAAATCTTAATATACCAAGATAAGTAGTCTCAGATAAGTAGTAGAAAGTATATCTATTACTAATATTGTTCGTACAAAGAAAAACAGTTTTTTATTTATTTAAAATATGTATGTGCCGTTTTGATCGATGACTTCTTGCCATTTTATAGGTAGTGCCATGATCCCATTCCTGTAGAAATTTTGAGATTTTTGATCTAAAAAAATCTGACAAGTAGTGTTCAGTTCTTTTGAGGTTAACTTTATGCTTCCTAAAGGGTTCTGCAATAAAATAGAACAAAAGCATAGCATCATTTTGTTCCGAATCAGGCCTAGCTTTGCCTTTGGTATGTGGGGTTTGTCCATGCTTTGACCATGATCGTTTTCGCAGATTCTTTTAGTAAATTTCCCATTTTTCATCACCCGTAATCAACTGTTTAAGACATAGTTCGGAATTGTTACGTTTCTACAAGTAATCGCAAATGGAAACACTTTGTATTAGGCTTCTCTCAGTGAGCTCTCGTGGTACCCAAATGTCAAGTTTTTTCTTGTACCCAGACTTTCTTCTCTTCTTTCTTATCTATACTTATAATAAATTTGTAGAAAAGTCGTTTCCGTACATCTATACTTATAATAAATCTGTAGAAAAGTCGTTTCTGTACATTGAAAATAATTAAAAAAAAAAATAGCTAGGGTGTTAAAAGATAATTAACAGAATTCATTTCCAACATTTATGGAATTTTTGTCCGTTTGTCTGTTTATCTGCTTATGTCAACACGCATCACGTAAAAAGTACACAATAAATTTAAGCAACTTTTATGCATAAAAATTACAAGTAAATCAAAGTAGGATTTAGTGTTTATTTCGTTGAAATCGCTTCACTCTATCAAAAGATATAAGTATTTAAGTTTTCAAGAAGTTTATATTTGAGATAGTAAAAAATCGATACAAGTATCGCTATCTATTGACAAATAGTAAGTACTAACGAATCTTGATACTCTCTTTCTTACACATAACGCTATCTATTGACAAGAAATAGTAGGTACTAACTAATCTTGATAACGCAAAAAACGTTCTGTGGAGTTAAACACTAATTACGACGGGAGGAATATTAATAATTTTAATACTTTAGCACAACATCGTTTTCGGTTAATATAATTTTATGTTACGTGAAATTTAACATAAAAACAGCATTTTTAAACTGTCCTTAATTTTAAACCTAAATAGACGGCGCATCTAAATTGATGGCGCTTTGCATGCAAAAAAAAATATTTTTTATAGTTTGGAAAGGTTACCGCTACTATCTATCAAAAAATAATGTACTTAACGTTTTAAAGCAAACATACGCAACGATATCTATTGACTACATATGATAATGAAGGTTGATAACGGATAAAACATATTGTTGAGTTATTATTTGCTAAACGTTAATTACGTCGTGTAAGTACACTTACTTACTTATTTACTTCTATCCATACCTATATTATAAATTCGAAAGTAATTGTCTGTCTGTCTGTCTGTCCTTTGTCCAGTGTCCAGGGCCAAACCGCTAATTCAATTGTGATAAAATACTTATATAGAGATACTTGAGGGTCTTCGGATGAACATAGGTCAGCATCTTCATTTCCGTGACGTGAAGCTCTTGAGTGTGTCGAGATAGTGCCGGCCAACATTCGTTGAAGCCAAGAAAAAAAGGCCAAGAATCGGTCGGATGATGCTCCTGTATATCAGATCCTTGAGTTTGGGCGTTATCCTGCGATCGCAGACCACACCAGTGACCTCCCGCCATTTGGCCCAAGCAGCACTTATCCGACTATAGACATCGTGATCGACGCCTCCAGATTCGTGCAGAACGGATCCAAGGTACTAAACTACTATAAGGATAGTGTTCGAGTCCGGGCTCTCGCAGGCCATGTACTCAGTCTTCGACACATTTAGTATAAGACCGCCGTTCTCAAGCGTACTCTTCCACAGGTTCACTTTACGCTCCAGCATGAGTCGGTTCTCGTCAATGAGTCATCGGCATACATCATCAGCCATGGAGGCTGATCTTGAATGACAGCCGATACAGTATCGAGCACCACATTGAATAAGGAAGGGCTTAGAACCAAGCCCTGGTGAACCCCTACTGTAATCTGGAAGGGTTTAGTGTCGCCAACAGCAGTCCTGCGAATCTCGGACGCAAATACATTTTGCGATATCTTGCGTCTCTTTATCCCGGGAACGTGCCAATTTGTAAATGAACTTCTGCCCCTTCACAGTTTCTAGTTTATCATACAATGGTGACAAACTCTCACTGCGGGCTCTGGTTACAGCTCTTTTACTGGCACTTTTAGCTACTAAGTACTCCAGTCTGTCTTAAGGAGAGTTGGATTACTGCCACTTTTTAAGGGCATCCTTCTTTTCATGAGTCACCACCTGCACCTTGTCATTCCACCATTATGTCTGCCTGTCGATGACACGTCTTCTCCTAGAAAGGCCAAGGATTCGCTAATGATTGCCGACTGAGCTCGATCTCAAGCATTCTGAGCAGTCTCGGTGTTACTCAAAGGATTACGACTTTTCACCTCTGCTAGGAAGTCGGTCTGCATCGGTCCATTCAGCAACCACCACTTGATGCCGAGGCGTAACGTAAGCCTCGGTCATCGACCGAGGCTTACGTTTCTCGGCTACTTTCTTCTTCGGAGTGACGTTAAAGTCCATGACAAGAAGACGATTGGGCCGTTAGGCTCTCGCCTGGAACGATCTTACAGTTAGTAACCCACTCTTATGACACCGTCTGGTCAATAAGTAGTCTATTTGATTTGAGTGGGACCCGCTTTTGTACGTGATAAGGTGCTGAGGATTATTTTGGAAGAACGTATACCGCTACACCGTTTCTACCGGAAGTTGACCCAGTGCATATAAGGGTGGTGGTGGGTAGTAAGAGCCCTACCACGAATCTGGGACTACGTCGACGGAGTAAGAGTGCTATAACAAACAAACGCGTAAGCATCGATAGAAGCTCAGGAGCACATGATCGCAGCACTGAAGGATAGATGCAGTCTGCCCTGCTCAATATGTGGATGTTCTTAGCCACAGGCATTGAGCTCTGGCACGGCGAAATGGTCGGCGCTATTGTTCGTCTGTCATCCAAAGTCGAGTCTGAAGCAAAGGAATTGGCATTCCCTTTCCTTTTTTCCCTTTCGCAGTATAGACCAGGATGTAATTTCCTATGCATGTAGTTAAAAGTATTACAATTGCGGAATTTATATATACTGAATTGTTTGTTTTTACAAATCGTTTAATATAAATCGTTAGTTTGTAATATGATGTACTTGCCGAACCCATGGACGCCCTTTTTCCCTCCTTCTTCTAGAAGCGCAACTCATTGTCATGGTCGCCGCTGCCGTCCGCGTCCTCGTCGTCGTCGGGCACGCCCCCTTCACTTACGTCCTCGCCAACTTCCCCCTCTCGCTCCTCTTCGGACTCGTCACTGATGCTGTTCTCCGTCTCGTTGTCACCTGCAAGCGTGACGAGCCGTTAGTGCAGGCGTCCTGAGCGCAGACATGCTACGGTAGGATGGTGGCGGGACGTACCTGGGCACAGCGGCGCGCCCTTGGTACGCGAGCCGGGGTGCTCAACGCCGTGCGCGTCCACGCACCAGCACACGCCCAGCGCGGCGTGGCACTGCCGGGCGCGGTAGAAGCCGCGCGCGTCGCACGCTGGCACGTACGCGCCTGCGGACAGACGGGGCACTTAGCACGGGGACAGGGGACAGGTGACGTCCCACGGAGGGACGGGCGGCACTAACCGGGCGGCGGCGCGGGGTGCGCGCGGGACAGCGCGGCGCAGGGGCGCGCGGCGCGGCGAAGACAGGCGCACCACGCCGCACGCGTCACTCCTCCCTCCGCTGCACCACTCCCGCCGCACGACGCCAGGAACGGCCGCAGGCAGCGCTCGCGCTCGTCATGTCCTGTAAAGTGGTCACGCGTATGTGATTGTACTAATAAAAATAAGAACGAAATGTAAGTTTAAATAATAGTTACACACTCAACGCATAAAGGTCCGCAGGAGATAGCAGGCCGTCGCCCGCAGTGTCGAGATGGGCGAACATCCAGCGCACCTCCGGCTTGCAGTCGCGAGGGAACCCTGCAGGATTTTTTAGCAAATAAAGGTGTGCTTACTATTCATCCAATTTCAAGTTGATAGCGTTTTGTAGTTACCATCCTGCGGCGGCGGCGCGCCCCCAGCCTCATCCATTAGCACAGAGAACCAGTCCAGCAGGCGGTCGGCCATCTTGTCAAGCGCGCAGGCGACGGCGGGGGGGCGGCGCGGGCGGCGCGCGCGCGTGCGTGCTCGGCGCGGGGGAGTGGGCAGGGGCGCGCAAGGGCAGAACCCGCGGCAGGCGAGGCGCACGGGCGGCGCGGTGCGGTGCACGCAGTTGTGCAGGTCGAGGCGGCACAGCGACGAGTAGGTGCGGTTGTCGGAGCCGCACAGGAAGGCAGCGCGCGCGGCCCCGCCGCAGCCCACGCACCTGGCACACGACACACGTTCACGTGACCAGCCCAATCGTGGCGCAGAGGCACAAAGTGTGACTGTAAGCGCGATTGTTTGTGGATTCGATCCCCACTCGAGGAGATAAAATATACATTTCAATTTATATTTTCATTTTTTCGCTCTGGTGTCGAGGCAAAGCGCGGTGTTGAGTTTCGTTAACCTCAACACGCAATGCCTTCACGAAACGTGCACGAAAGGTGGCAGAAAGGGGAGAACGGAGTGTCTTAACACTAAGGTTTCCTACCCTGCCGAGTGTATGATACACTATCTACTGTAAATATCACTACCACAACTACGACGTACTAATTTTAGTATACTATTATATATCAACACACCGAGGACGCTAAAGACCGTGCAAAGTGGAGTAGGTTAAGTAGAATGGCAGACCCTAGCAACAGCCGGAATTAATACCAGGAAGAAGAAGAAGATTGATAGCCACGTCTATGTCGTATACATAAACTCATGAATAAATGCTACTTGAGGATAACATAGCCAGCTCCGCGAACCGGAGTTCATAATAGACTTCTGGATGACTCGAAATACGTTTTGAAACCAAATAGACTGCAAACCAAGTGAAGTGACTCATTCGAGTCATCACCTGTCGGCGCCGGGGGGGCGGACGGGCACGGCGTGCTCGCCGTGCTCAGCGTGCTCGACGTGCTCAACGGAACGCGTCTCGTAGAACACGTCCTCGTCGTCGCCGCGATCCCAGCTGCCCGCCGAGCCCGCAACTATCATATCACTGCGCACACAAACATTCTAACGTAATGTCTCAGTTCTGTTACATAAAAATTATAGGTTCCTACTCAAATGTCTCACTAAATCTAAAGGCAACAATAAATATATTAGACCTTTACCCTCTGCGGAGAATATCTTTTTTATAAGCGCAGAGTGCGGTGAAGGCGTCCCGCAGCAGGCATACTTCTCTCTTCTTGCAGACCAGCGTGCGACACATCGGATCTGAAACGTGACGTCATTTTTTAGCACACCATTGTTTATTTTACAGTAATAAGTACACATGTTTCATCTACTGATTGTATGTAAGGCAGTAAGACAAAACAAGTCAACAAATATCAATGACGGAAGAGAAATAACTTTATGTAAAACTTAGAAATGAGAGAATAGTAATTTATGTCAGTTAGTCCTTCATATCTATACTTGTAAAAAATCTGTAGAAAAGTCGTTTCTGTACATTGAAAATATTTAAAAAAAATTGCCAGGGTGTTTTATACATAAAAATTACAAGTAAATCAGAGTAGCTTTTAGTTTTTATTTCATTGTAATCACTTCACTCTATCAAAAAATATAAGTATTTAAGTTTTTAAGAAGTTTGATATAGTAGTATAATTTGAGATAGTAGAAATCCATACAAGTAACGCTATCTATTGACAACAAATAGTAGGTACTAACGGATCTTGATAACACATCAAAAACATTCTGTGGAGTTAAACACTAATTACGACTTGAGGAATATTCATAATTTGAATACTTTAACATAACGTCGATTTCTGTTAATAAAATTTTAAGTTAGGTGAAATTAAACATAAAAAAAATTTTCACTCCTTTATTTTAAATCTTAAATAGATGGCGCTGTGCATAAAAATATATATATTTTTTATAATTTGGAAAAGTTACCGCTACACTCTATCAAAAAATAATGTACTTAAAGTTAATAAGTTCTTTGATTTTCACGATTATTACACATTTTAATAAAACTAATTTAACCGGATTAATTTTACATTTTGGAAACCCGACGTTTCGAACACTTTGCAGTAGTCCGTGGTCACGGGTAGACTCTGTGAAGTCTACCCGAGATTTTTTATTACTTTAATCTGTGATATTCTAATATGATTTTTTTACGACATTATCATAATTTAATAATTTAATTTAATGCTTCAGAAACAGCCTTTAATGTTAAATTATTGATTTGGGTAATGATTCATAATATTCTCTGTAACAATTGCATATTAACTCCTGTACAGTTTTTAAATTAGTTACATATATTATATGAACGAACCAACCAAAAAATCTTTGTATTTATTGATATTTCTTTCAAGATCGTTCTTTATCTCTGTGTTGAATTAATTACGACTTAAACTTAACTGTTATGATTTATGAAGGTAATCTCCACTAACAATTCAATTTTGTTGACTTTATTGTATAAAATATTATATAATTGTGCTTCAAAAATATATATTTTTAGCAACAGTCTTTATAACCCAGACGTTTTGAATGTCATTCCTTAGCCAGGAATCTCACCAGCGCGATTGCTATATAACATTCGCAGGCAAACTAATGCCTTGAGTTCATTCAAATGACAATAACATTTTTTTAATGAACCGATTTTGATGAACCAAGTACTTTATTAGTTAAGTTGATTTAAAAACAAAGCAATTGGTGAAATTTTCAAGTAAATCGCTTCAGTACTTTCAGAGAAAAATGTGGACATACATATCGACAGACAGACAGACAAGAAATTCAAAAATAAAATTTTTGCTTCCTATTATTCTTTTTAAATGTCCCTCTATCCATTTCAGTCAAAATTACTAAAAGTAAAGATAAAATATTTTTACTGTCTTATTATATATAGAGATATAAAAATGCCTAAAAACGTGTTTTCTATGTATATACTGTATACCAATTATATATTTAACTAATAATATATGTTACTAATTTAAAAACTAAAGCAAAAGCCGCGAGCAGACCGCTAGGATGAAATAGTTGATGAATATCAATCGATACCCTTACAAACTGATACTGAAACACCTCAAACAGAGCAATCGAAACAGGAAAATATACGACAAACTTAATATACTTATTACAGTTACTCGTTAATAGGACAAACGGCGATAGGCTAGGGATATGCAAAAATTTGGTTTTAATTTTGGTTTTTTGGCCTCCGTTCCACACTTTCCCCCAAAATTTTGAGGCATTTTGAGTGGCGAAACTTAACGCCGCGCTTTATTATCAAAGCGAGAAAATTTTAATTTATTTTTCACAAAGAAGGAACTAACTACTAATATAATAATATTACATGAAAGAGGCTTCCCTACTCCCTAAGCTAAGAACAAATGTGTATCATGGGAAGAATATGACTTATGATTTATATTTAAAAAAAAAAACCTTACCCCGCTATACTGCCGCGGAGCAGAGCAGAGATGTGGCTCTAAAATTTGTCTCCAATATTGAATGGGAAGTGGAGAATAGACTTCCTTAGCGTTGGGTTCCCTCTGTCTACTCTGCCATGTGGATTAAAGTGTAAAGCGCCTCGACATTTTGGAGAATAAAGCCTTCCCGTACAATGTTAACAAACGAATACATTATGTTGTGCTGTAGTTAATTGTGCAAAGGGAAAGACATTAACTATCTAAATTAATAGGTAAGTACATAAGTTTTTTCGAATAATTCATCTTCATAAATAATTAGGTAATAGATAATATTAGAAGTTTAAGCGCGGCTTTGAATTCTGCCACTCAATACGCAATGCCTCCAGAATTCGGCAGAAAGTGGAGAACGGAGTGTCTTAACTCTTAACACTAGGTTCCCTCTGCCTACCCTGTGTGTGGGATACAGCGTGAAGATTTTTATTTTAGAAGTTTACTAATAGCCTACAAGCCTACTACTCACCAACGTACCTATGTTACGATTAAGAACATAAGTTACCGGAAAAAAATATTCTGATAGTAAAATTTACTTGATGGTATTAATAATAAACCAATATTAGTTAATTGTATAGATATATTATTTTTAAAAAAATTATGTGGATGATAATTTTTATCTATCAAGAACGTTATGTAATATTTTTTATTAATGTATCGCTTATGTAAGATTAAGATAGAATTTTGACTTTGTTGATCAAAAACAAGTAGACATTAATTAGTAGGTAAGTATAAATTAATGAAAAAAAAAACACCTTTAACTCACAATTTTGTATTGAAGGCTTAATATGTCTAAAGGTAGGTACGATATATAGTATATTTTAAGTAGTGTAGAAACAGTAGAAGTAAGCACTTACTTTCGGGATCGTAGACGTATCTGCGAGGGCGGCGCGAGTGCGGCGGCGCCTCCTGCAACAACCACCAACACCGTCACTATTGGACATGCAGATGCAGCTCCCGGAGAGTTCCTTCAGAAACTAGCGTAGGTAACTAGGTAATGTTTACTGTCTGACGTAATACTATAATAAATAATATTTAAACTCTTTGATATACATATTTGAGTATCAGATATAAATCAGCTTGACGCTGTATCGCGCACACAGCAGGGTAGGCAGAGGAAATAAAGTGTTAAGACTGTCCGATCCCCAGTATCAGATATCTTTTTATATATTTATATAAACAAGTATAATTTGATTTCTATTAGATTAACGCGCTAATTTAATTGTCGGCGGAGGTCAAGGCACATAATACGTTCCTCGAAAAATCAATACAGGAATCAAATAGACCGTGCGATGTCATTACGATGCTCAGATGCTGACACAGCACAGGGTGCTGTGCACACTCCGTGACACTTACACCGTGTCTGTATGTTCGAAAATGCTGTTTAATAAATATTTAATGGTAAAATACAAAACGCAAGCTCTCGCGTAATGCTCAGGATATATGGGAGCGGAGGTATGTGTGGGAGTGGAGGCTCGTTAGCCTACAAAGCCACTCGCGTTCAAATATTTAAGATGAATTCCGATAGGAAGTAGGTCGAGGTATGAAGGTCGCAGCGCGAGGGGGTAGGTAACGGTACCGGGGCGTCGTCGAACTCGAAGTCCTGGTCGAGGCGGCGTGCAGCCAGCGCGGCGGCCGAGAGCGCCAGCAGCAGCGCGGCGCAGCGCCAGCTCGCGCGCATATTCGAAAGGGCCTCGAGCGTGCTCCGTCCCGCGCGCTCGTCGGGACACTGCCGCGCCCGGCGCCGCTCGCGCCCTTCTCGGCCGTCCCCGGCCTCAGAGACTAACGTACTATTTATTATGATAATACACTATGTGAAGAAAATGTACTCTTGTGTGGGCAGTCTTACAAGTTGTGAATCAAAAATTCGGCACTGACTTAGGTACAAAAGTTTACGAAATTTGCAATATTTTCATAATTAGAAAAATGACGGTAACAACCTTATATTGCGGATAAAGACAAATGAAATGTTAGTGGGCATTAATGTCGTAGTGGTGCGTGGGCGGTCTGCGCGCGACGTCAATATTCTATGCGTGAGGCTCGACCGGTTCCTCCCCGCGGGTGGAGGCGGGAGGGGGTGGTCGGGGCGGCGGGCGCTGTGTCAGCACCGCGCCGCACACAGCAGCGGGCGGCGAGACCGGCCGTCGCGCCGTAGCGGAGCCGCTGGTCCTCCCCCTCCCCACACCCACCCGACGCCCGCGATCGATGACTCTCCCGCACTTCACGCGCAGCTTCCCACTGCTTGTTTTGTTTGTGCCATAGCTATATCGTAGAAAAATATTGCATAAATTGACAGAACACACCATACTAAGGTGTCCGTCCATCAAATTATGTAAACGGAGCTCAACGCCGATTATCTGTGTATTTTGTACTATATTTCATTAAAATTTATTCCGTAGCTCAAGTTAGGCGTGAAGTCGTAACAGATAGACAAACAAAGTTACTTTCGCATACATATTATTAGTAGGGTTCTCCAATATCCACTATCATTATCTCTTCTCTATATATAATACTAGCAACCAGCTCGCGGCTTCGCCCGATAAATTTTGTGAATTAGGGTCCGTTCAAGTATTACGTAAGCACTGTAGGGACGCCTCCCTACGGGGGGTCTTGGGTTTGCTTATTTTTGACGTGTTCTATGAAATATTTCTTAGAGGATTGCTTATTTTTAATGACATATTGGGGGTCAATAATTGCAAAAAAACTGCTTACGTAATACTTGAACGACCCCTTATTGTTTGTTTACGTACAGGCAATTACGTTCCTGTTTTAATAAATAATGTACGCTTGCAGCCTATTTAAGATTTCTAAAGTCTAAATTATTAAAACCATACTGTAACATTCTCGAGTTTCTTTAAAATTATCAAAAAATATTATTGGGGGCATTTAACAATGAAATAGTTTTGTATGTATGTATATATCACTAATACTTTTTACTTTTGGTTGCCTGTAAGAGGCCGCCTTTGCACACTTGTTAATCGTTGCTGTAATGTACTGTATTTTATTAGTCTTCTTATTTGTGCAATAAAGTATTATATTATTACTAGCGACCCGCTCGCGGCTTCGCCCGCTTAAACCACAGAACTATTTACTTAACACACTGAATTATGTTCGTGTCTTGATATACTTATAATGTATGTTTGCAATGTAATGAAGATTTTTTATAAGAAAGTTGTTAAAACTTTAGGTCGCATTTTCGTACCTCCCATAAGAATCTTCAATTGAATGTTTGAAATAAAAACACAACTTATCGATACTTACTATATGTGCGTTTCTTTACGATAATCTCAGAAACGGCTTAACCGATTTAAATACTTTTTTTGTTTGTATTCTGGCAAACTGCCCTTAAATATTAAGCATTACTTTTATTTTAAGTCAGAGGGAGGAACCTAGTATTAAGACACTCCGTTCCCCACTTTCTACCGAATTCTGGACGCATTGCGTGTTGAGTGGCAGAACGCAACGCCGTGCTTAACCTCGACCCCAGAGCGAAGAAATGGAAATATAAATTTAAGTAAATATTTCATCTCCTCGTGTGGGGATCAAACTCAGAGAACCAGTCGGTTTTACAGTCACACTTTGTGCCGCTGCGCCACGACTGGCCTCAACTGGACTGGACTTTATTTTAATCGGTTCGCATAAAGTTAAAACCAGATCCACGCTTTATCCCGCCCTTAGTAGGGCAACTTAGTGTAAGATATTGGGTATAATGTGTGACTGATGTGCGAAATGAAAATATTATTAAATTATAACTCAATCCTGCATGTGTGGATCAGACCCACAACGTCACGTTACAGTTACAATTGGGCATATAGGGTAAAATAGTTTTTAAGATACATCAACAGTGAAGACGTAGGTTTTTTTTCTTATTTCACGATGTTTATTCATATCTATATTTCGTATGACGCGGTTACGCATAGGTACCAATAATGTAAACACATACTACTACAAAAATAGTACTAAAATGTTTAGAACTTTAAATTTTGCCGCCAATACCTACGACTCGATTTCGCAATGAGGCGTATGCGGCGGTTTCCCTTTGATAAGTTTATGTGTGCGTGCGTCGTTCTTAACAAATTGTATTTTATTTTACAACGATAATTTTATTATTTATTTTGTTTGAAAAAATAACTTTTTTATTTTCGGGTTTTTAATTTAATATGTAATAGGCTTTTATAGAGTAGTTAAACTGTGGTTTCATTTAAAGTGGTCCTAACAAAAAAAACTCTGTATAATTGAGCATATTTAATATTTATAGTGATTTTTTGGAAAATAGATACCAATAGTTATTACAACCACTTGCGAAGAAGCATAGTTTAGGCAATTTTTTATTCTTATACCTTTTGAAAAACTACCAACGTTCTTATAGTTAATATATTATTTTTCCAAATTAAAAAAATTGTCTATGTCATCATAATGGCGGAAAAATTTGAAAATGTATTGTAATACCACATTAGTATCGACAATGTAGTGTTGATAGTAATTGAAAATAGTTATACTACAGGAGGACCTTCATATGCACAGTTTTAACCTGTTTTATGTATAATATAGAATAATATATTGTATAGAGGAATCACACATTCTTTTTATTCAGTTTAGTAAATACATTTTTTAGAGGTTACTCTGTACTAAAATGGCATGCAACTCTGTTCCCGCATTTACGTTCCTGATATATCGATATAAATAATAGAAATACAAAATATAGGAAGGAAACACAAATGCAATTATATTGCATTTTTTCTTTTTTTCATACTTGAAACGTATTAATAAATTACATATTATGTATTACATACAATTAATTTCTTTTGAATATAACACTAAGTTTAATCAGCTTCACGCTATTTTAACAGATAACATAAGATGACATTAAAACGTATTGACATCACCACGTGATCCATCTAAACACAATATAAACTTTTATAAACTATGAACTCACAATCAGAATTTACTTTCCAAATACATATACTTTTTATTCTACACATCGCCATATGAGCTAATTCCGTAAAATATACCTACTTTATTATGTTTGTTAATATCACCAACGTTGACGTTTGAAATAATAATTATGGTAGACTGAACAAATATTGATTATACTTCTTTTTTTAGCTTCACGCTGTATCCCGCACACAGCAGGGTAGGCATAGGACCTCTAGTGTTAACAACAACACTCTGTTCCCTACTTTTCTCGGAATTCTGTAGGCGTTGCGTGCTGAGTAGTGAAACTCAACGCCGCACTTAACCTCGACACCAGAGCGATGAAATGGAAATATAAATTTAAATAAATATTTCGTTTCCTTGCGTGGTCATCGAACCCACAACAGTTACACTTTGTGCCCCTGTGCAACGAACGGCCTCAATTTACTTTCTTCTTTTGAAATGTGGTTAAATGAAATAGTCGTAATTTAATTATGTCAGATTACTATTAACCGACTTCTTAAAAGGGGTCATCAATTGGGCTGTATTTTTTAGCCTTGTTACCTTAGAACTTTTGATTGTATGAACCGATTTTAATGATTCTTTTTTTATTTGAAAGCTAATGCCTCCCGTGTAGTCTTATTTTAATTTAGTTTATATCTAACAATGGTATCTATGAGAAAATCATATAAATCTCAAATTTACATTAAGTATATGCGCGACAAATGAACGTATAAGTCAATATCAATTCAACCGATTTTAATGATTCTTTTTTTATTAGAAAGGGTACATATAAGGGGTAGTTTGGTGAAAGTTTAGTTAAGTTCAGAGTGTGAAATCCGGTTGAAATTGAAGAAGTCGATTTTTTTTATTAAAAAATATAATTATGTAATTTTTTCTACAAAAAATTCTTTATACTCCATGATAAAAGCTATCCTATAAATGACATTAGGCTTTGAACTATTACCATGCCAAAATTAATTTAATTTCATACAGTAGTTATCGGTATTTTAGGTAATTTATATTTTTCAGTTTTTATTTTTTTTAAAGAAAACTATCATGAAATTCGGAATGAAACCCAAAAAAAATGTACCTTGAGGCCCTAGGCTAACACCATGCAAAAATTCATCAATTTCTGTCAGGTAGTTTTTGCGTGATTGACGCACAAACAAACCGACAGACAGACAGACAGACAGACAGACAAGAATTCTGCTGAGTGGTTTTTTAGGTTCTATAATCGACATATTAACCGACCTAATTTTTATTTTTTTTATATCTTTCATGTACAGAATTGATTTTTCTATCCTTTTATTATATATGGAGATTAATCACATTAATAAGATAATGAGTGCGACAAGGTCAGGCAAGACAAAACTAACATCATTTTTTTAATTCTTAAAATAAAAAATAGGTATAGATTGTTTTGTGAATTCATGTGATAAATTACATTTTATAACTCCTTTTAATTTTTGACTTTTCAGTTCGTTTCAATACAAATTTAAAATACCTTTCGTGACAAAGTGCATTTATACATCGCTCATATACCGAAACAATGTGTCGGTAACCTTCTTTCGTCGTACCATCGTTTCTAATTCAGTAGCTTAGAGAAATAGCTGTCTCCATAGCTGACTTGGAGCCTGCGAATGAGGCTAAGGATGAAGGACCTTGTCTCTCAACGCAATAGGTCATCACTGACACACACACTGGTCCTCCTAGTTTTTCCATTTAACTACACTTCAGATAGGAGACAGCACTTTTTAAATTATAAAACTTTTATTGAAGTTTATTCGTGTAGTAAAAAATTTTTTATGTGAATGTGTACTCACATATATAGATCACATGTGTGAATATGTAGTCACATATGTGGACCACATGTGTGTGTGGCGATCGTTCTCCACACGATTTATTTTTATTTCTCAATTTTATATATGCGGACGAAATCCAGGTGCGCGCGCCTAGCGAGCTATACGGCTCCCGCTTGACCGACCAAGCGATAGCTAGCCTTTTGTTCTCGCGGAACCGGTTACCTCCGCGATCGGCGGCCGCGCCGCCGTCGGGAGCTCACTTGCCGAGCTGCTAAGCGTCAGTCCCTTTTCAACTACTCGCGACAACCGCACGCTTGATTTCGTTCCGTAGCTTTTCTTAATTACGTACATCCTATCGCTAATTATCCTTTCTTTATTCTTGACACTTTTGCTTTTAAATTCTATTGTAATCCTTCCGTAATTTTACCTTCTGTGCTTTCTTACTGTGCTTACTTGTCTTCTTGTGCTTTCCTTTTTTATAATATATTTTCGTTATAAAACTACACGTTTTATATTATTTATTTCCTTTTGCCTTATCTAGTGTAGCGTAGATTTTCCTCATCCTATACGCTCCTTATTGGTGACCCGCGTTAAGAGTACGTGTGAAGGTTACGCGAAGGGCAGAAATAACGGACGACTAGATGTCACGCGACGGTAAACCCGAACCGGAAGAGTCCGTGTGCCGAGTGGGCATGAAGATGCCGCCATTTTGGCCTAAAGAGCCCGCGCTCTGGTTTGCCCAGGTCGAAGGCCAATTTTTTATCAGCGGAATTACATCAGATATCACAAAATTTTATTATGTCATCGCACAACTAGAGCACCAGTACGCCGCCGAGGTGAAAGATATCATAGTTAACCCACCTGCTGATAACAAATATCAAAAACTTAAACTGGAGCTTATTAAGAGACTGTCGGAGTCACAAGATGCGCGAATCAAGCAGTTAGTGACGAGAGAGGAATTGGGTGACCGGAAGCCGTCGCAGTATTTGCGACGCCTTGAAGAACTTGCAGACGGAGCTGTATCAGAGAGTTTTCTACGATCTATATGGGCGAGTCGTCTACCTACTAACATCCAGACAGTGATTGCGACGCAAGTGAATACGACCTTGAAGGATGTTGCTGAGCTGGCAGATAGAGTGTACGATATTGCACCACCCGTTCCTGTCGTGGCTAGCGTGCAGCCGAGTACCAGCACCGGAAGCGCGATCGATGACATCGCGAGGCGGATGGAGGAACTTACATGTGAGGTAGCGTCACTTCGATCACAGGTACGTGCTCGTTCGCTTTCACGAGATAAAGGTAGACGGGATCGTAGTAGATCACGTCATAGGCCGCACAGTAGCAACGGTCAGTGTTGGTACCATACCCGTTTTCGTGACCGCGCCTTTCAATGCATCCCGCCATGCACATTCAAGACTACGAGTTCGTCGGCGGGAAATGCAAGCGGCAGCCGGAAGTAGCGGCTAGCGACTGCCATACGAAACCAGGCCGCCTTTTTGTTGTTGATCGTGTAACCAAACTGTCTTTTCTTATTGATACAGGTTCAGATCTGTGCGTCTATCCGCGATCTGCCCTCACTCAACCACGTGCAAAAACAGATTATACGCTATACGCAGCCAACGGTTCGCCAATACCTACCTACGGTTGGATCCATCTCCAGCTGGACATCGGACTGCGGCGTGCTTACACCTGGAGATTTGTGGTAGCTGAGGTATCGAAACCTATTATTGGTGCCGATTTCCTTAAATTTTATAATTTACTGGTGGATTTACGAAGCCACTGCTTGCTTGATGGTCTCACTTCACTCTCCACATCAGCTAGATTAGCAGGAAAAGCTGCGGATAACATCGCTTCAGTAAAAGCGGTCTGCGGAGAAAGTGAGTACCATGACTTATTACGTAAGTACCCGCAGATTACTATGCCTGCAGGTACTCATCGAGTGGTGAAGCATGACACGCTGCATTATATCAGAACAAAGTCTGGACCACCTGTATCATGTCACCCTCGCCGCTTACCACCAGACCGGCAGAAAATTGCTCTGAAGGAGTTTGAGGACATGATGGCGAATGGAACTGCGCGGCGTTCGGAGAGTTCATGGTCGTCACCTCTGCACCTGGTACCGAAGAAGGATAATGGGTGGAGACCATGCGGAGACTACCGCGCTTTGAATTCTCGGACAATCCCAGACAAATATCCCGTCAGGCACATTCAGGATTTTACTCATCAGCTGGCAGGTAGTTCCATATTTACAAAAATTGACCTCGTGAAGGCGTATAATCAGATACCGATTAATCCTGAGGATATATGCAAAACGGCAATCACGACACCGTTCGGTTTGTTTGAATTTCCGTTCATGACGTTCGGGTTGCGAAACGCTGCTCAGACCTTTCAGCGATTCATAGACGAGGTGCTGAGAGGTCTACCTTTTTGCTATGCGTTCATTGACGATATTTTAGTATATTCAGCGACGAGAGCAGAGCACCTAGAACATCTCCAGCAGTTATTTCAGCGGTTGTCAGAATACGGTATACTGATCAATACCGGTAAGTGTGAGTTTGGTAAGCATACCATCACGTTTTTAGGACATGTGGTTACAGCAGAAGGCATCCACCCGCTTCCAGATAAAATCCAAGCCCTTCAAGAGTTTCCAACCCCGAAAACGGTAAGAGAACTAAGGCGATTTCTGGGTATGTTTAACTTTTACCGTCGTTTTGTACCAGTAGCAGCTAGGGTTCAGGCACCACTGAACGTTCTGTTGGCAGGGCCAAAGTCAAAGCCATCGCAGAGCATAACCTTCACGCAAGAGCAGTCAGAAGCTTTCGATGCGTGTAAGACTTGCCTTGCGGACGCCGTCATGTTAGCACACCCTGAGTCTGACGCAGAGTTGGCTGTTTACACCGACGCTTCGGACAATGCAATCGGAGCAGCGCTCCAGCAGCGTGTAGGCAACACCTGGAAGCCTTTAGCTTTCTTTTCGAGACGCCTGACTGCAGCGCAAAAGAAATACAGTCCGTACGACCGCGAGCTGCTGGCTATCTTTGAAGCCATTAGGCATTTCAGGCATATGGTAGAGGCCAGACCCTTCGTGGTCTACACTGACCACAAGCCGCTGACGTTTGTGTTTGACTATAATAGAGAGAAGTGTTCGCCCCGCCAGTTCAGGTACCTGGATTATATTTCCCAATTCACCACAGATATACGGTATGTAAAAGGGAACGATAACGTGGTGGCTGACGCATTTTCGAGGATCGAAGCTACGAGTACTGCAGTACCCATAAACCTGGAAGACCTAGCGCGATCTCAGGAGCACGATCCAGAGCTACAGGATTTTCTTGAGAACAAGGTGACGGCGTTAAAGCTGGAGAAGGTCAAAGATCCAATTATGCAAACCGTCATTATATGCGATGTCTCCAAAAATCCCCGGCCTTACCTGACGGCTCCATTTAGGAAACCTGCATTTGTTGCGCTGCATAGTTTGAGTCACCCGGGTGTCAAGGCAACAATCAAACTGGTAACAGAACGTTTTGTGTGGCACGGGGTCAAAAAAGATTGCAAAAACTGGACGAGAGAATGCACTGCCTGCCAGAGAAGCAAAGTCTCTCGTCATACCCACTCTCCACCTTCTTATTTCCCTGTTCCATCTCAAAGATTTTCCCATATCCACCTGGACCTGGTGGGTCCGTTACCTTATTCTTCTGGTTACAGGTACTGCCTCACGGTCGTTGATAGATATACGCGATGGCCTGAGGCGTATCCACTTGCTGACATCACCGCCGAGACCTGTGCCCGCGCTTTTGTTGCTGGCTGGGTTTCTCGGTTCGGGTGCCCCCAGAGGATAACAACAGACAGGGGCCGCCAGTTCGAGTGCGAGCTCTTTCGCACTCTGACAGCGGTGCTAGGTGTGCAGCACCGCCCCACTACAGCCTACCACCCTGCATGCAATGGCATGGTGGAACGTCTCCACCGTCAAATGAAGGCGGCCATAATGTGCCACTCCACTTCATCCTGGACAGAGGTTCTACCCCTGGTGCTGCTGGGCATCCGCAGCGCCTGGAAAGATGATGTAAAAGCGTCGGCGGCAGAACTGGTCTACGGAGAGCCCCTTCGCCTTCCTGGTGAATTTTTCGTCCCCACGTCCGAGGCCGATCACGATGCTACGGATTTCGCCGCACGTCTACGAGTTCATATAGCTAGACTTACACCAAAACCGGCCAGCTGTCACGAAAAGAGGACCTTTTATATTCCGAAGGACCTGGCAACAGCAAAGTACGTTTTCCTTCGTCAAGATGCGGTTAGGCGGTCGCTTGAGCCTCCATATACAGGCCCCTACAAAGTGTTGGAACGCTCGGCGAAAACGGTCAGGCTAGCTTTGCGAGGCAGAGACGTCACGGTGTCCATCGATCGAGTCAAACCTGCCTACATTGCCGCAGACAGCTCTGTAGATGAATCAAACAAGTTTTGTATTACTTCGCATGGACGAGACGGCGTCAGAGCAAGCCCAGAATCATCACCACCGGATAACAACAGGGGAAAGAAGACGCGTTCCGGTAGAGTAGTTCGTTTCCCGGACTACTATCGACCTTAGCGAGCTTCGGTCTCAGGGGGGGTGTAGTGTGGCGATCGTTCTCCACACGATTTATTTTTATTTCTCAATTTTATATATGCGGACGAAATCCAGGTGCGCGCGCCTAGCGAGCTATACGGCTCCCGCTTGACCGACCAAGCGATAGCTAGCCTTTTGTTCTCGCGGAACCGGTTACCTCCGCGATCGGCGGCCGCGCCGCCGTCGGGAGCTCACTTGCCGAGCTGCTAAGCGTCAGTCCCTTTTCAACTACTCGCGACAACCGCACGCTTGATTTCGTTCCGTAGCTTTTCTTAATTACGTACATCCTATCGCTAATTATCCTTTCTTTATTCTTGACACTTTTGCTTTTAAATTCTATTGTAATCCTTCCGTAATTTTACCTTCTGTGCTTTCTTACTGTGCTTACTTGTCTTCTTGTGCTTTCCTTTTTTATAATATATTTTCGTTATAAAACTACACGTTTTATATTATTTATTTCCTTTTGCCTTATCTAGTGTAGCGTAGATTTTCCTCATCCTATACGCTCCTTATGTGAATATGTGGTCACATATGTGGACCACATGTGTCAATATGTGCTCACGTATGTGGACCACATGTGTGAATATGTGGTCTTTCATGTGGACCACATGTGAGAATGTGTGGTCACATATGTGGACCACATGTGTGAATACGTGGTCGCGTATGTGGACCACATGTGGGAAAATGTGGTCACATATGTGGACCACATGTGAGAATTTGTGGTCACATATGTGGACCACATGTGTAAATATATGGTCCCATATGTGGACCACATGTGTGAATATGTGGTCTTTCATGTGGACCACATGTGAGAATTTGTGGACACATCAGTGGACCACATGTGTGAATATGTGGTCGCGTATGTGGATTACATGTGGGAAAATGTGGTCACATATGTGGACCACATGTGTGATATGTAGTCACATATGAAGATTACATGGGTGATCCTGTGGTCACATATGTGGACCACATGTGTGAATATGTGGTCGCGTATGTGGACCACATGTGGGAAAATGTGGTCACATATGTGGACCACATGTGTGATATGTAGTCACATATGAAGATTACATAGGTTATCATGTGGTCACATATGTGGACCACATGTGTGAATATGTGGTCACGTGTGTGGACCACATGTGTGTGTATATGTGCTCAAATATATGTGGACCACATATGTGAACATGTGGTCACATATGTGGACCACATGTGGCATCGTGTGGTCATATATGTGAACCACATGTGTGAGTAAGTATTCACATGTGCAGATCGCATGTGTGATATGTTGTCACATATGTAGACCACATGTGTGATATGTAGTCACATATGAAGATTACATGTGTGATCATGTGGTCACATATGTGGACCACATGTGTGAATATGTGGTCACGAGTGTGGACCACATGTGGCATCGTGTGGTCATATATGTGTACCACATGTGTGAATAAGTATTCACATGGGCATATCACATGTGTGATATGTAGTCACATATGTAGACCACATGTGTGATATGTAGTCACATATGAAGATTACATGTGTGATCATGTGGTCACATATGTGGACCACATGTGTGAATATGTGGTCACGTGTGTGGACCACATGTGTGTTTAGGTGCTCACATATGTGGACCACATATGTGATCATGTGGTCACATATGTGGACCACATGTGGCATCGTGTGGTCATATATGTGTACCACATGTGTGAATAAGTATTCACATGGGCATATCACATGTGTGATATGTAGTCACATATGAAGATTACATGTGTGATCATGTGGTCACATATGTGGACCACATGTGTGAATATGTGGTCACGTGTGTGGACCACATGTGTGAATATGTGGTCACATATGTGGACCACATGTATGAACATGTTATCACATATGTGAACCTTTTATAAAATATATTTAATTCATTAAATGTAATATGTATATAAATAAATAAACGTAAAGAAACGTTACGTAACATCATACATAATAACAATTAAAACGTAAACTGCAGGCTAATTGATCATCATGATAAAAGCTATCCTATAAGTGACATTAGGCTTTGAACTATTACCATGCCAAAATTAATTTAATTTCATACAGTAGTTATCGGTATTTTAGGTAATTTATATTTTTCAGTTTTTATTTTTTTTAAAGAAAACTATCATGAAATTCGGAATGAAACCCAAAAAAATGTACCTTGAGGCCCTAGGCTAACACCATGCAAAAATTCATCAATTTCTGTCAGGTAGTTTTTGCGTGATTGACGCACAAACAAACCGACAGACAGACAGACAGACAGACAGACAGACAGACAAGAATTCTGCTGAGTGGTTTTTTAGGTTCTATAATCGACATATTAACCGACCTAATTTTTATTTTTTTTATATCTTTCATGTACAGAATTGACTTTTCTATCCTTTTATTATATATGGAGATTAAACAGAACCAGAAACAATGATATTTAAAATTAATGTCTGTTTTTAAACATTTTTTAAAGTGTTATTCCACACTTAGGATTATTCCACGCTTGTTACAACTTATTTATGTTGTTAGCTTGTAACAAGCGTATAAAAATTTCGACGTAGCTTGGCGAGAACGCATGGCTTAGTGGTCAGAGCGCCTGGTCGGTTTCCAGGAAACGCGGGTTCGAGTCCCGCTGCGTTCAAATTTTTATACGTTTTCTAAATAAGTATTTTTCTTTCCTATTCCTATTCCTAAGTATTTTTCCTTCGTTTTCTAAATAAATATAATGTCTGTTTGTTGGTTTTTCTGTTTGTCGACGTTCTCAGAAACAACTTAACCGATTGAAGGAGCGAAGACGCGAGCGCTGTGTGCGCTGCCGGTGGACGGTAAAATTTAATAAATTTATATTATTTACTTTTTATTGTAACATTCTTTATGTATGAATGATTAAATAAATTACCTTTTAACTATTTATTTATAGGATACTAGCGGCCCACCCACGGCTTCGCCCGCTTAAAGTGCATGATTATTGATCTAATAAACAGAATTGACTGACAATTATATTAGCTTCTAATAATAATATGATTTTTTTACTACATTATCGTAATTTCTATTAGGAAATCTGATTATTTTGAAATAAAAATATATATAAAGCTAATTATTTCTTATACGTATATTTTTTTGTAATATTACGTTCGTTTTACCTATGTAATGTAAGTTTCATCATACTTTTAAAACTCTGTTAAATTTGCTGATGTCACTGAATTTTTTAATTCACCTTTTCAGAAAAAGCCGCACATGTTAAATTATTGATTTGAAGGATTCATAATATTCTTTGTAAAATAACTGTAATGAATGTACATTATTCGTTGCTATACAGTTTTTAAATCAATTACATATATTATTAGCTAAATGTACAATTGGTAAATATGTAGTTTTTACAAAGTACACGTAGAAAGAATGTTTTTAGACATTTTTATATAGATTTATTTCAAAAAAACATACGACTATGTAATCTATATTTATAATAAATCTGTAAAAAAGTCGTTTCTGTACATTGAAAATAATAAAAAAAAAAAAAAATAGCTAGGGTGTTAAAGGATAATTAACAGAATCCATTTCCAACATTTTTGGATTTTTTGTCTGTTTGTCTGTTTATCGGTTTATGTCAACAAGCATCACGTAAAAATTACACAATAAATTGAAGCAAGTTTTGTACATAAAAATTACAAGTAAATCAAAGTAGGATTTAGTGTTTATATCGTTGAAATCGCTTCACTCTATCAAAAGATATAAGTATTTAAGTTTTCAAGAAGCTAATATTTGAGATAGTAAAAAATCGATACAAGTAACGCCTTCTGTGGAGTTAAACACTAATTACGACGGGAGAAATATTAATAATTTTAATCGTTTAACACAACATCGTTTTCGGTTAATATAATTTTATGTTATGTGAAATTTAACATAAAAACAGCATTTTTAAACTGTCCTTAATTTTAAACCGAAATAGATGGCGCATCTAAATAGATGGCGCTTTGCATACAAAAAAATATATTTTTAATAGTTTGCAAAGGTTACCGCTACACTCTATCAAAAAATAATGTACATAAAGTTTTAAAGATATTTATATTTGAAAAAAAAAAGAAACATACGCAATTATATCTATTGACTACATATGGTAATGAATGTTGATAACGCATAAAACATATTGTTGAGTTATTATTTTCAAACGGTAATTACGTATTATTTATTAAACTGTTGATAAATTTACTTAATTTTGAAGTACGATTGTTCGTAGTACTAGTTAGCCAGTCGTGGCGCAGTGGTACAAAGTGTGACTGTAAAACCGATTGGTTGTGAGTTCGATCCCCACTCGAGGAGATGAAATATTTACTTAAATTTATATTTTAATTTCTTCGCTCTGTTGTCGAGGCAAAAGTGCGGCGTTGAGTTCTGCCGCTCAACACGCAATGCCTCCAAAATTGAACACTAGGTTCCCTTTGCCTACCCTAATAGAGAAAGAAGCTAATTTATTTTTCAATTTTTTAAGTGTAATCTATACTTATAATAAATTTAACATATACATCTTATTTATTTAACTGTTGATAAATTTACGTAAGTTACGTTTTTAAACTACAATTGTTCATAGTACTAACTACAAAGTAAACTAAATTGAATTGTTGGTGAAGATTTACAGTTTACCTTCGTTACAGTCCAGCTTAATTCGTAATTATTTAACACAGTGATAAAGAATGGCTTAATATTCAAAGAAATATTATGAATAGGTTCTTCAGTCCGTTCGTTCATTTATGTTATTAATATTTTTTTAAGAAACGTATAATTAAAATAACTTTTGGGAGCAACCTCTAAAAAATTGTGTCTCAAAAAAAAAATGCCCTGACACTGTTTATAAAAATATCCCGCAGTATTATTTCATAACTTACAAGCACACGTACCGACATTGCACCATTGTACCTGTATGTTGCATATGTATATATGTAAGTGCCAAGGGTATTTTAGGATACAAAAACACCTCAAAATCCTTTTAGGATAACTTTGTTGTCTGTCTGTCTGTCAAGAGTATTTTGTCTAAGATCGCTTAAAGGTTAGATACCTCAATGTTCAAGTCTATATTCCCTTAAAGCACAAAAAAATCTATCTTCTAGATCATAGCAATCAAATGACGATAAACTATAAGGGTTTATGCATCGTTATTTGTCGCATTTTCTATCAAAACTATACTTCCCGCTGATACACAATTACGAAATTTATTAAGAAGTTAAAACTTACGGCACGTATAAAGGAAAATTCCAAAATTATTTTTAAAAATTGACAACTTTTTGTATTTGTGTCACAGAAACAAACTATTAGCTACAAATTTTAATCTGTACTTAATTTCATACAAAATGACAACTTTAATAAGTTATTCTTTTGGTGTATCTCCATTCTTGAAACTGGTACGAAACTCTCGGGTCATGATTATATAAAAATGCCTAAAAACCTGCGTTCTATGTATATTCTGTATACCAATTATATATTTACTTAAAATATGTTACTAATTTCAAAACTGTACAGGAGCTAATATAAGTTACTTTACAAAGAATATCGTGAATCCAAATAAATAAATTAATAATTAAGGCTGATTGTAATATCTCTATTTCTTAATTGAATAATCATCCAATTCAAGCGGGTAAAGCCGCGGGCAGGCCACTAGTTACTTAATATTTCTTTGAATATCAAATCGGTCTTTATCTATCTGTTGAATTAATTACGACTAAAACTTAACTATTATGATTTATGAACGTAACCTTCTCTAACTATTCAATTTTGTTTACTTTACTTTATTGTTTGTACTCTGGACGATAGTGCTTTAAAATTATATATATTTTTATCAACAGTCATATAACCCAGACGATTCGAATGTCATTCTTTAGCCAAGAATCTTACCAGCGCGATTGCTATATAATATTCGCAGGCAAACTAATGCCTTAAGTTCATGCAAATGACGATAACTTTTTTTTTAATGAACCGATTTTGATGAACTAAACTTTAGAACTTAACTTGAGTTACAAAGAAGCAATTGGTGAATTTTCAAGTAAATCGGTTCAGTACTTTTAGAGAAAAATGCGGACAAAAAACTATCGACAGACAGACAGACAAGAAATTAAAAAAATATATTTTTGCTTTCGATTATTTTTTTTAAATATCCCTCTATCCATTTCAGTCAAAATTACTAAATGTACAGACAAAATATTTTTACTATCTTATTATATATAGAGATAGAGATAAATACATAGAGAAATGATAGCTTTTTTGGGCAATCTTAATTTAAAAAATAATAATTTGCTAAAATAGATCTCACACACAGCAGAGTAGGCAGAGGGAACCTAGTATTAAGACACTCCTTTCCCCACTTTCTGCCGAATTCTGCAGGCATTGCGTTTTGAGTGACAGATTTCAACGCCGCAATTTGCCTCCACACCAGAGCGAAGAAATGGAGATATAAATTTAAGTAAATTTTTCATCTCCTCGAGTGGGAATCGAATCCACAACCAGTCGGTTTTACAGTCTCACTTTGTGCCCCTGCGCCATGACTGACCGCAGGCCAGCTGGTTTTTAAAAAAAAAAATTAGTAAAAAAAAACAGCTTTACGCTATATCCCGCACGCAGCAGGGTAGGCAGAGGGAACCTAGTGTTAAAACACTCCGTTCCCCACTTTCTGCCGAATTCTGGAGGCATAGCGTGTTGAGTGGTAGAACTCAACGAGGCGCTTTACCTCGGCACCATGTAATTAAAATACATTTATTTATTTAAGTTAAACTGCACTGTCACTGCTCTAAATAAGGTCAATGATGATATAAGATATGGAATCGATAATCAACAAGTCGCTATTCTCGCTCTCCTAGACTTTTCTAACGCTTTCAATATTGTTGATTTCGATATCCTTGTAGCTGTTTTAAAATCTATTAATATCTCAGCAGAAGCTATTGGATGGTTTTATACGTACAGAAGCTATTGGATGGTTTTATACCTATTTACATGACCATATCCGTTTATACCAACACGCATCACGTAAAAAGTACACAATAAATTTAAGCAACTTTTATACATAAAAATTACAAGTAAATCAAAGTAGGTTTTAGTGTTTATTTCATTGAAATCGCTTCACTCTATCAAAAGATATAAGTGATTTAAGTTTTCAAGAACTTTATATTTGACATAGTAAAAAATCGATACAAGTAACGCTATCTATTGACAAATAGTAGGTACTAACGAATCTTGAATACGCAAAAAACATTCTGTGGAGTTAAAAACTAATTACAATGGGAGGAATATTAATCATTTTAATACTTTAGCACAACATCGTTTTCGGTTAATATAATTTTATGTTACGTGAAATTTAACAGAAAAACAGCATTTTTAAACTGTTCTTTATTTTAAACCTAAATAGATGGCGCATCTAAATAGATGGCGGTTTGCATACAAAAAAAAAATGTAGTTTGGAAAGGTTACCGCTACACTACTAAAACCTACTTTGATTTACTTGTAATTTTTATGTATAAAAGTTGTTTAAATTTATTGTATACTTCTTACGTTATACGTGCACATATTAACAGACAAACAGACAAAAATTCCAAAAATGTTGGAAATGGATTCTGTTAGTTATCCTTTATCACCCTGGCAATTTTTTTTTAAATTTTCAATGTACAGAAACGACTTTTCTACAGATTTGCTATAAGTATAGATTTGGCAAATGACATTCTTCGCTCGTAAATAAAAAACAACACATAAAAAACATACATGATAATTTATTACTCTTATACATATAATAAGTTAACAAGCACACCGATCCCTCCCTCGGCCCCCCCCCACTCCCCGCGCGCTCCCCGTCTCGTCCACTCGTCACGTGGCGACTACTGCGCGGGAACGAAGTGCCACTTGTCCACTGCAACACACGTAAAGTCTGGTGTTACCGTTTGTCACTTTGATAGGTCAGTGTCTGTTGCAATGTTCTAATCATCAATAATGGTTAGAACATTACAAATATTATGTATGGTAAATAGCACACAACCAATTATGATCACGAGAGCGTATTAGGGCAGTGTGAACGGAAGCTGCGTGTTTCCAGCAGGCCTCTGTCGCTGCCGTTACGTGTGTATTAAAGTCGTCGGCCAGTCGTGGCGCAGTGCTACAATGTGTGACTTAAAACCGACTAGTTGTGGGTTCGATCCCCACTCGAGGAGATGAAATATTTACTTAAATTTATATTTTCACTTCTTCGCTCTGGTAAATAGGCTAAGCGCGGCGTTGAGTTCTGTCACTCAATACGCAATGCCTCCAAAATTCGGCAGAAAGTGGGGAACGGAGTGTCTTAGCACTAGGTATCCTCTGCCTACCCTGCTGTGTGCGGGATATAGCGTGAAGCTAATTAAATTTTTAATTTAATTTAAAATATTAAAGATCCTCAGAATCCAATTCGTCTCATTGCTGGTTAATAATATTTAATTCTCTTCTAGCAGACTGCTCCTTTCCTACCGAATGAAAGGAAGCCGAAGTTATAAGCACTCACAAGCCCAGAAAACCCGCCAACCTTCACTCCAGATACAGACCTATTAGTCTCATTAGCAGTTTAGGGAAAATTTACAAGAGAATTATTCTCAGTAGATTGAAGGACATAGTCGAGGCGAAACAACTGTTCATCAACGGACAGTTCCGTTTCAGATCCCACCACTCGTCAATACACCAAGATCACCGGCTTACATTGAAAAAATAACGTCCGTAGATCGATCTATCGATCGATTCGCAGCGACACGGCTGCTATCTTCTTAGACATGCCAAAGCTTTCAACAAGATCTGGCACAACAGCCTGCTCTTCAAGCTTCGTCGTATGGCATCAGCAAAGACTGCAGTGACCTGCCGACGCCCTAGGCGATTGGTTCAGTAAGTGGCGGTTTGAGGTTAACCCGGAGAAAAGCGTAGCCGTCCTCTTTCCTTGTAAGCGAGGCTGTCTCGACTATTACTACTAGATTGGAAACTCTCTTTCCGGCCGCATATCACGTATGTCAGGAACAAAGCCACATACTTAATGAGCAGGCTGTAGTGTAGTAGTGTAATGAGTGGGTCATTTGCAAGCGGAGTAAAATGTCACTCCGAAACAAGCCGACATTGTAACAAAACTTGACCTATACTTGTGTCGTGTTCGCACACACCAAGATAGAACTCCTTCAGAAGCTTCAAAATTAATTTCTCTGAATGGCATCCGGATGCCCATGGCTCGTACACAACGTTGACCTACATAAAGATTTCGAGCTAGAATCGCTAAGGCATTCTGCAAACGCCTAGCCAAGCACTTCTAAGCGAGCTTACTTACGCCCCTCCCTGACGAGCGATGACGCTGTCAAGACCAGTTGACCTGGTCAACAGCATTAAATCCATTCGAAAAAAAATGTAATATAAAACGTAATTTGTCAAGAGTGACACAGACGTAAACCTATCAAAAGGAAACCGAAATCGAGTCGTATATACTGGTGACAAAGTTCAAAATTGTTTACCCTTTAGCAGTATTTTTGTAGTAGTATGTGCTTACGTTATTGGTCAACAAACATCGTGAAATGAAAAAAAAATCCTACGTCCAAACTGTTGAGGTATCTTGATTAATTCTTAAGGTTGGGTTTAAAATATTTTACCCTGTATGCTGTTTCCGAAAAAGCAGCGCTGACACTTCGACCTGTATATATTTTAATATTTAAAAAAAATACTATAAGATGTTCAGATTTGTTTGCCAATCGTTAAAGTGTAAGCGGCCCGTGTGCACTCACCGTGCGGCGGCAACGACTGCGCCGGCGCGGCGGGCGGCGCGCCCGAAAGCACGCGCGCCGCCTCTGCGCGCTCCACGCGCGCCGCTGCACCTGATACCGACACGTTCATCCTGCAACAACACCACACGTCACGTCACGTCACGACACAACACGTCACGGCACGTTAAGGCACGTCGCGACACTACTCACTTGCATATGTCGTCGGCGTCGGCCTCACCCGACACCATCGCCTTCCAATGCTCGTGAACCTGCACACATCGGTATAAACGAATTCAAATTGTAATAATGTGACAAGTCGGTGTAAGAAGCGTAAGCTCAGCATGAGTTAATGACACGTAATCCTTTCAGCAAAATCATATTGTATGGTCTATTATTTTGATCTTTTGGTTTGACTTGATATTAGTATAATTTGGATTATCTGGCAAGTGTACGGACCTCGTCGATGACCTGGTGCGCAACGGCCGCGCTCTGCGCCTCGCCGCCGAACGCGAACTCGTTGCGCGGCTTGCCGTCGGGCACCTTGTAGAGGCGGAACCACTCCACGGAGGCCCGCAGCAGGCCGGGGAATACGCGCTCCACGTCCGCCACGTCCGCCAGGCGGCCCGCGAGTGCGTCGCGCTCGTCCACCGCCAGCAGTTTCCAGTCCGCCTCGCCCTCATCCAGTAGCGCTAGCGCGCCCAGCACCCGCACGCGCAGCACCTCGCCACGGCGCGCTACGCGGCTGCCGATCTCGATGACGTCAATGGGGTCGTTGTCCCCGCGCGCTCCCGCCCGCGCGTCCACCCGGCGCGGGTCCTCCCACGTCTGCGGCAGCGCGCCGTAGTTCCAGATGTAGCCGTGGTGCGGGAACACGTTGCTGACATAGCGCAGCGCGCCCTTCTTCACGTCCTGCTTGATGGGGTTGAGGGGCTCCCCGAGGCTGATCTCCATCTTGGCGTTGGTCCAGCGCGGCACCTCCACCACCATGTGCGCGAGGCGCGCAGCGCGGTCCGCCCATAGCGGAATGTCATGCAGCGGCGAGATCGGCCCGCTCTCGTCCTCTACGGAAGACGATACAGTAATTAAAACGAAAAATGAGATAATTTATACTTATAATAAATCTGTAGAAAAGTCGTTTCTGTACATTGAAAATAATGACAAAAAAATTAGCTAGGGTGTTAAAGGATAATTAACAGAATCCATTTCCAACTTTTTTGGAATTTTTGTCTGTTTGTCTGTTTATCGGTTTATGTCAACAAGCATCACGTAAAAATTACACAATAAATTGAAGCAAGTTTTGTACATAAAAATTACAAGTAAATCAAAGTAGGTTTTAGTGTTTATTTCGTTGAAATCGCTTCACTCTATCAAAAGATATAAGTATTTAAGTTAAGGATAAGGAAGATAGTACTTTAGAAGTTGTTACAATATCAAAATATCCTTGCTGCGAAACGGCTCACCACACGTCATGCGTCCGCGCCACGCGACGCGTCCGACGCGCCCGTCTCCCCGCCTGTCTCTGTATCGAAGTAGATTTAGATGCGATTGTACGTATTGGATAATTAGAGTTTAATGTATTATTTCAGCGCAATATATTTAGTTTCATCTTTTAGAATAGTAGGTAGTCTTTTGTTTATCATTTCTTTCGTTTAAGTATCCTGTTGTTTAAATTGTTTACTCTCCTTCTTTTTATTATTTTTTTACCTTTTTAAACATTTCCTTTTTTAATTTAATTGCCACGAAAAAGTCGTTCATAGGTCGTAGAACAAGAAATGCAAATAACAATCGTTTAAATCTTACTAATGAAAGCGTAGAGGAGACGAAAATTAGACGGCAATTTAAATATATTTTCTTATTGTAAGGGATGTGTGTCCATAAGGATATTAATCCTTATCCTTTTAAATAAGTTATTAATTTTCTACGTTAATCAAAGATAAACTTTGCTCTTTACAATATTTCGAAATTACAAATAGTTTTAGAGAAAAGCTATATCATCCCTTACTCTCAGTATATAAATAAGTATATTAGTTACGAGGCCAGTCATGGCGCAGTGGCACAAAGTGTGACTGTAAAACCGACTGGTTGTGGGTTCGATCCCCACTCGAGGAGATGAAATATTTACTTAAATTTATGTTTTCATTTCTTCGCCCTGGTGTCGAGGCAAAGCGCGGCGTTGAATTGTGCCACTCAACACGCAATGCCTCCAAAAATTCGGCAGAAAGTGGGGAATGGAGTGTCTTGACACTGGGTTCCCTCTGCCTACCCTGCTGTGTGCGGGATACAGCGTAAAGCTAATTTATTTATTTAGTTACCTTTTGGCCATTTAATATAGATCAAAATGTTGTTTACTGTTTTCATTTCATTTCAATAAGTACTTTAGAAGATTAGTACCACAGATTTAAAATTACAATTACGGTACTAAAAAAATCTTGCTGTGTAACGGCTCGCCGTCCACCACCCGTCCCCCCGCGCCCCGCAACCTTTTGCTTATAACAATGGATCCGCCGCACCCGCCTGTCTTCTTTCCCCCGGGGCATGCAAGGAAGGCCTGCTCATCATATTGCCCAAGGCTGGGAAGACCCCGCAGCCTGAAGGATACCGATTTATAACCCTCCTTAGCGCGGTCGCCAAGCTGTTCGAGAAGATATTCCTCTTACTTCTCCACGAAGCGAGCAGCTTGGCAAGCGGGTATACCACTCTGGTTATAGTACGCCGCAACAGTGATCAACCGAAAGGAGAGTGCAATAGTAGTCTTTTTCGACGTAGCGCGCATTCGACCGCGTCTGGCACCCGGGCCTACTTCATTAAGTGCTCAGAGCCGGAACCCCCCAGCACGTCACGCATGTCTTTGCCTCCCTGCCTCCCTGCCTGCCTGCCTGCCTACCTGCCTGCCTGTCAGACGTAAGACTATTTCCTAGGGACTTTCTATCCTCCTCTAAATCCGACTCATGAGCCTTGCATTGAACCTTGGTCGTTTAAGATGGGCCTCCCTCAGGAAACCGAGGGTCTCTCCTGACTGAGTTGACCGCCTAGATGGCATTTGATAATCCTTCCAATTCCATACTGTGTCAACGCCCAGATGTCGTTCGGAGCTACTACGGAGATGGACGAGAGAATGCTTCATTTCTGCGCCTGGCTCTATAGCAAAGTTAATTTAGAAGCGTTTGCACGTATTTTGGAGCTATCCAATAATTATAATGTATTTCAACGCGACATAGTTGGTTACATCTTTCGTTTAAGTATTTTTCGGTAAGAGAATAGTATCTAAGTGTGCTGTTGTTTATAATTTCTTTCGTTAAAGTTTTCTGTTGTTTGTGTCATTTGTTTAAGTTTGTTTTTTTAAACAAATGGAACACCCTTATTGGAATTACGAAAATGTGGGTTGCATTAAGGTTTAAATAATTTTCACATTGGTAATCTTAAGTGTTTTGCAAACATAGGTACATTACATGAATAATTCAGTAACTAAAGCGGGCGAAGCCGCGAGCGGGTCGCTAGTATATAATAAAAGGATAGAAAAGTCAATTCTGTACATTAGAGATATAAAAAAAATAAAAATTAGGTTGGTTAATATGCCGATTATAGAACCTAAAAAACCACTCAGCAGAATTCTTGTCTGTCTGTCCGTCTGTCGGATTATTTGTGCGTCAATCACGCAAAAACTACCTGACAGAAATTGATGAATTTTTACATGGTGTTAGCCTAAGGTCTCAAGGTACATTTTTTTGGTTTCATTCCGAATTTCATGATAGTTTTCTTTAAAAAAAATAAAAACTGAAAAATATAAATTACCTAAAATACCGATAACTACTATATGAAATTAAATTAATTTTGGCATGATAATAGTTCAAAGCCTAATGTCACTTGTAGGATAGTTTTTTTCATGGAGTATAAAGAACGACTTCTTCAATTTCAACCGGATTTCACACTCTGATCTTAACCAAACTCTCACCACTCTACCCTTTATATGTACCCTTTCTAATAAAAAAAGAATAATTGAAATCGGTTGAATTGACATTGAGTTATTCGTCCATTTGTCGCGCATATACTTAATGTAAATTTGAGATTTATATGATTTTCTCATAGATACCATTGTCGGAAATGAACTAAATTAAAATAAGACTACACGGGACGCACTAACTTCTAAATAAAAAAAGAATCATCAAAATCGGTTCACACAGTCAAAAGTTCTAAGGTAACAAGGATAAAAAATACAGTCGAATTGATGACCTCCTCTTTTAAGAAGTCGGTTAATAGTATTCTGACATAATAAAATTATGATTATTTTATTTAACCACAATTTAGAAGAAGAAAGTAAATTGAGGCCGTTCGTTGCACAGGGGCACAAAGTGTAACTGTAAACTGTTTGTGGGCTCGATATTCCCACGCGAGGAAATGAAATATTTATTTAAATTTATATTTCTATTTCATCGCTCTGGTGTCGAGGCAAAGTGCGTCGTTAAGTTTCACTACTCAGCACGCAATGCCTACAGAATTCCGCGGAAAGTAGGGAGCAGAGTGTATTAACACTAGGTTCCCTCTGCCTACCCTGCTGTGTGCGGGATACAGCGTGAAGCTAAAAAAAGAAGTATAATAAATAGTTGTTTAGTTTACCATGATTATTATTTTAAATGTCATTAGTTGGTGATATTAACAAAAATAATAAAGTAGGTATATTTTTCGGGATTAGCTCATATGGGGATGTGTAGAATAAAAAAGTTTATGTATTTGGAAAGTAAATTCTGATTGTGAGTTCATAGTTTATAAAAGTTTATATTGTGTGTTTAGATGGATCACGTGGTGATGTCATTACATTTTTATGTCATCTTATGCTATCTGTTAAAATAGCGTGAAACTGATTTAAGTTAATGTTATATTCAAAAGAAATGAAATTGTATGAAAATTTATTAATACGTTTCAAGTATGAAAAAAAGAAAAAATGCAATGTAATTGCGTTTCTTTTCCTTTCCAATATTTTATTCCCGACTGCTAAGGAAGGGTTATATTTCTATTATTTAAATCGATATATCAGGGAATTAAAAATTATGCTTCTTTGCAAGTGTTGTAATAACTATGGGTTTATTCGCCAAAAAATCACTATAAATATTAAATATGCTCAAAAATACAGAGTTTTTTTTCAGGGCCTCTTTAAATGAAACCGAAGTTTAAAGCCTATCACAAAAATTAAAAAGAATTAAAAAAAAACACAAAATAAAAAAGTTATTTTTTCAAAAAAAATAAATAATAAAATTATCGTTGTAAAGTAAAATGCAATTTGTCAAGAACGACGCACGCACACAAACCTATCAAAGGGAAACCGCCACATACGCCTCATTCCGAAATCGAGGCGTAAGTATTGGCGGCAAAGTTTAAAATTATAAAGATTGTAGCAGTATTTTTGTAGTAGGATGGTCTTACATTATTAGTACCTATGCGTAAGGGCGTCATACGAAATATAGATATGAATAAACATCGTGAAATGAAAAAAAACCTACGTCTTCACTGTTGTTGATGTATCTTGCTTGAATTCTTTAGGTACGGGCTTAAAATATTTTACCCTATATGCCCAATTGTGACTGTAACGCGACTGTTGTGGGTCCGATCCCCACACGGAGGATTTAATTATAATTTAATAATATTTTCATTTCGCACATCAGTCACACATACGCATTATCTTAACACTAAGTTGCCCTGCTAAGGTATAAGGTATAAAGCGTGGATCTGGTTTTAGCTTTATGTAAACCGATTAAGATAAAGTCCAGTCCAGTTGAGGCCAGTCGTGGCGCAGCGGCACAAGTGTGACTGTAAAACCGACTGGTTGTGGTTTCGATCCCTACACGAGGAGATGAAATATTTACTTAAATTTATATTTCCATTTCTTCGCTCTGGTGTCGAGGTTAAGCACGGCGTTGCGTTCTGCCACTCAACACCCAATACCTCCAGAATTCGGTAGAAAGTGGGGAACGGAGTGTCTTAATACTAGGTTCCCTCTTCCTAACCTGCTGTGTGCGGGATACAGTATGAAGCTGTTTAAAATAAAACTAATACTAAATATTTAAGGGCAGTTTGCCAAAATATAAGCAAAAAAAGTATTTAAATCGGTTAAGCCGTTTCTGAGATTATCGTGAAGAAACGCACAGACAGTAAGTATCGATAAGTTTTGTTTTTATTTCAAACATTCAATTTAAGATTCTTATGGGAGGTACGAAAATGCGACCTAAAGTTTTAACAACTTTCTCATAAAAAATCTTCATTACATTGCAAACATACATTATAAGTATATCAAAACACGAACATAATTCAGTGTGTTAAGTAAATAATTCTGTGGTTTAAGCGGGCGAAGCCACGAGCGGGTCGCTAGTATATTATATAAAAATGCCTAAAAACGTGCTTTCTATGTATATTCTGTATTACCATGTACCCATGTACCAATCTATTCTATTATTCTATTAGCTTCACGCTGTATCCCGCACACAGCAGGGTAGGCAGAGGGAACCTAGTGTTTTTAGACACTCCGTTCCCCACTTTCTGCCGAATTCTGGAGGCATTGCGTGTTGAGTGGCAGAACTCAACGCCGCGCTTAGCCTCGACACCAGAGCGAAGAAATGGAAATATAAATTTAAATAAATATTTCATCTCCTCGAGTGGGGATCGAACCCACAACCAGTCGGTTTACAGTCACACTTTGTGCCGCTGCTCCACGACTACCAATTATATATTTACTTAAAATATGTTACTAATTTTAAAACTGTACAGGAGCTAATATAACTTATTTTACAAAGAATATCGTGAATCCAAATAAATAAATTAATAATTAAGGCTGTTTGTAATATCTCTATTTCTTAATTAAATAATCATCTAATTCAAGCGAGCAAAGCCGCGGGCAGGCCACTAGTATTACATAATATTTAGAAAAGCCATATTTTAACGAAACGAAATAAGAAAAAATAACGCAAAAATGATTAGAAACATTGTCAATGTCGATAATCTATAACAAATGCCATTTAAAATTGAAATTTGAATTTTTTATAATATTCTGACTGAATTCTAGTGGCATTGCATTTTGAGTTGCAACTTCAATTTTGCTCTTTGCTTCCTTACCACAGCGAAGAAATGAAAACATTGAATATTTCTATTGGTGTACTTGTGGTGTGTGCGGTATAAAATTAAATCCAAAGTTCATCACAATACTATTACATTGTCTTTCAAATATATATATATATGGACTTGGGGAACGGAGTGTCTTAACACTAGGTTCCCTCTGCCTACCCTGCTGTGTGCGGAATATAGCGTGAAGCTAATTTAATTTTTTTTTTTTATATATATGGACTTTGGACACAATAAAAAGAAAGCGCAGTGGGAAAAGGTAAGATATAAAATATAGTAAATTTCCACGTGTATTATATAAGAAGCTTAAACAAAGTATCTAGGTTTTCACGCCAGAACGTAAATCGCTATTGGTGCATATCGCATTATCGCACAAGCTGCGGGACCTTATTGGGATATTTTATTTATTATTTTTATTTATTTTTACTAATGTTTATTTAAGTTAGTTATGTAATATTAGGTAAGTTCAGTTAGAATGTATATGAGTACTTATATTTATTATTTTATTTTATTAAATAGATATAGATGCATATGCTAAATAAACGTGTATGATACAATGTTACTGAATCACCCACATTTCATTTCCGAGCATGGGAATTAAACTTTCTTGCTGCTGCTTATGCCACTGAGACATGCCTGTCCTCTAAACTACAAGACAATCTCAATAAATAATATTAAATATTTATTATTTTTTATGTGACAGTTGTGGGTTTGTTCCCCAATCAAGGGAATAAATTATTATTAAAATAATATTTTCATTTCTTCTCTCTGACACTGACAAAAGCAAAAGACTGGCTTCAGTTCCGCCATTCAGCATGGAATACCTCGAAAAAGTCAGCAGAAAGCTCTTCAATCGAAATCTTGTTCAGGCTAAATGCCTGTTATAATTCAATAGCAATAATTTTTAAATCAGACATATGCTCATTGATGATATAAATAATCTATTTTATTTCTCTTATAATCACCATACCAAAGCATTGTATTATTTCTTTTGTTCAACTCGAGAATGACATGTGTCCACACCCATATTTGAAAATTTTATTATTACCCCAAGAAGTCAATCTGATAGAGGGAGAATTCCACTACACATCTGCTCCCAGAGTAACACTAGATTCGCACTGCCTTCCCTACCGAGTGCAAGATACAAGCTTTTTGATTATTTTGGTATAACACATGCAACATCATAATACATTAAATTAAATAAGCAATCAATTACAAAGTTAGATCTTATCAGCTGCTTTATTTTAATGTTACTAATGTCAATGTGCATCTTTGTCTGCAAGTCAAACAAAGCGAGTTGTGTATGACATGTAGAACTGTGCAGTGAGTTACAGGGAACCAATTAAGGAGTGGTAATGTAGCCTACAACCCTCCTTTATGAGTAAACTATCTACCACAAGATTTTTTCAATTTAAACCTTCAGTTTTATAATAATAAGTATTATAAAGTATACATAAAAAAAAAACCAAATTATTTTAATTATTAGAAAGCCAAAATGAAATGTGATATATATATTGAATGATAAACCTCATTCAGAAACACAATACTAATATTGGTCTCCTCTGATAGTAACTGTTATAAAAGTGAATGTACAAGTTTTTAACATCTGACCTACAAAATAATATCAATACAATAAAAGTCATGTGTCATAATATACCAAATAAAATTGTTCAAATGGAAGCTTCAAAACAAAATTATTGGGTAATAAAATATGTTAAAATCAAATTTATATTTATTATGAAAACACATAAACAATAATTTGCATAATGAATTGTCAAACAACATTCACAAGTTACATCATGCTGAATAAGTAAATCTTATTGACTCAATTTATATGAGTTTATTTTTAATACTTATCAACAAAAAAGCTATCTTTTTCGTTAAATATTCATTGATAAGTGATATCACGACGATATTTATCTTATACTGGATACACACAATACGGATATAAATATAGTTATTTGTTATAAAACAAGCATGGACAAAAGAATATGTGATTTAATCATATCAAGGGCATATTTGCTTCTCTAATATTATACAGACACTTAAGTGGTCTAACAACAAACCATTACCCTATTGTAACAGACTTATTTTTATGTTGGTATTTAGAAAATAATAATGACAGTCTAAAAAAACACATTAGCTTATGTGAATAGGAGCTGTAACAAAGATCTTATTCTAACAACATTAATAATTATCTCCAATCGATAACTAATTCCCTTCGAGGTCTAAGGTCTACCGACCTTATATATATTTTTTAATTTTGCTACGACAGCACTGCCGTCGGCGGAAATAGTTAATATCTCGATAAAAAATGTGACGCTAATGTCGGTGAAGAAAATGTACTCACTAAAGTAGATACGGTAATCAGGCGAATATGGTGATCCCCTTTCTTCAGCGATATACATTTTGGAAGTGCAAGTTCTTCTCGACGTAGTAAAGACAGTGCGTGCCGGTCCCCACAGCCGTATGGGGAGTGACAGGGCGCGTCGCGGGGGTAATACGCGTGTTAGTGACATTTTGAATTTGACGCTTTCGTATATACGTAAGTCATCTGAGCTGCGCTGCCAGCGGATTAAAAACAAATACTATTAAAATGTTGCCAGTAACAAAAACTAAAATAGTTATAAAATAGTCCACTGTTTATCTATACCAATATAATAATGCGGAAGAGTTTATTTGTTTGTTTCTTTGTTTGTTTGTTTAAGCTCTAAGATCCCTGGATCTACTGGTCCGATATACTTATTTTTAGTTTTGTTTGAAAGCTACGTTTTCCAGAAATGCTATAGGCTCACTACGTACACCATAATATTATATTATATACTAGCGGACCCGGACGCGGTTTCACCCGCTTGAACTATATGAATGCTTATTGAATATATTTATGAAATTGATTTCAGTTTTTAATAGGATTGGTAAGAAAATATAAACCTAAATGATCATAAAAATCTAAAAGAGAATAATAATAACAATATTGATTATTAGAAAAAATATGTAACTAATTTAAATGAATAAAAATAATAAGTAAACGTAACCAAAGTAAAATATTAATAAAAAAAACAAAACAAAATCAGCTAAATTATGAATATTACCTAAGTAAAATAAATATTTAAAGTATTAAAATTAAATGTGTTGTGCTATGTTTTTACCAGTGCATGTGGTTATTTACATAATACTCAAATACAATAAAAAATAATTTTATATTTTTTTGTCTTTGTCTGTCTGTCCTTCTATTTCCCCGAGCTAATGCCTACAACAACTGAACCGACTTTCAGTGAACGATTTGGCCGGGAAAAATCTTTTTACACGTTTACCTTGCGCGCGTACATAGATACTATATGAAATTAAAGTCGATAATTTTTGCGAGCAATATCAAATAATATCCCAAAAAACTAAAACTACGATTTATTAAATGTATAACAACGGTATAGATAAACTAACTAAAGTAACCGACTATTTTTCCTTTACACTTAAATATTATTATGCCAATGCTGCGCAGGGCCGAAACTTACACCACACCAAGAAATTAATGAAAATCTAACTAATCTACTACTCGAATAAGCGAAGTACCAAACAAAAAAAATAAATGTATAATAAACTCATTTTAAATCAGTAATATCTCCTTCAGTATTTGTTAGAAACATAAAACTAAACTAAACTAAACTAACGCTTTATCCCTAGCGGGGTAGTCAGAGAAAACGGAGCGCCAAACGTTACGGTTGTTAGAAAGATTTACAGTAAAATATAATTTTAATCTAGGTGAAATGCTAAGGGTGTCTATTATATTTATTAAGATAAGGATTGAATACGAAATTATAGAAAATATATTAACAATTATCCAAAAAAAATATATATATATTACGCGCACGCCATGTAAGTGTTCAAGAACTCATTTTGGGCGACATTTTCTTAAAACGACATAATTCCTCGTTGCCCAGCAACGGTTACTTAGCGACGGTTGTTATTAATATGGCAGAATAAATTATATGTCAGATCGAAACGTGTTTTAATATCTTAGTATATATCTAGAATATTACAAACATGAAAAAAAAAAGTAACCTATGTTCATCCGAAGACCCTCAAGTATCTCTATATAAGTATTTTATCACAATTGAATTAGCGGTTTGGCCCTGGACACTGGACAAAGGACAGACAGACAGACAGACAGTTACTTTCGAATTTATAATATAGGTATGGATAGATTACACTTACACGACGTAATTAACGTTTAGCAAATAATAACTCAACAATATGTTTTATGCGTTATCAACATTCATTATCATATGTAGTCAATAGATATCGTTGCGTATGTTTGCTTTAAAACGTTAAGTTCATTATTTTTTGATAGAATGTAGCGGTAACCTTTCCAAACTATAAAAAATAGTTTTTTTTTGTATGCAAAGCGCCATCTATTTAGATGCGCCATCTGTTTAGGTTTAAAATTAAGGACAGTTTAAAAATGCTGTTTTATGTTAAATTTTACCTAACATAAAACTGTATTAAACGAAAACGATGTTGTGCTAAAGTATTAAAATGATTAATATTCCTCCTGTCGTAATTAGGGTTTAACTCCACAGAATGTTTTTTGCGTTATCAAGATTCGTTACTACCTACTATTTCTTGTCAAAAGATAGCGTTACGTGTATGAAAGAGAGTATCAAGGTTCGTTAGTACCTACTATTTATTGTCAATAGATAGCGTAACTTGTATCGATTTTTTACTATCTCAAAAATAAACTTCTTGAAAACTTAAATCACTTATATTTTTTGATAGAGTGAAGCGATTTCAATGAAATGAACACTAAAACCTACTTTGATTTACATGTAATTTTTATGTATAAGAGTTGCTTAAATTTTTTGTCTACTTTTTACGTGATGCGTGTTGATATAAACGGATAAACAGACAAACAGACAAAAAATCCAAAAATGTTGGAAATGGATTCTGTTAATTGTCCTTTAACACCTTAGCTATTTTTTTTTAATTATTTTCAATGTATAGAAAACGCTTTTCTTTATTATAAGATATAGATTATTATTTTAATATTTTTCTTTGGCTACCTTTACTTTTTATTTCTGTTAATTTTAATTAGTTACATATTAGAAACGTACATATAAGAATTTGCTCTACTTATTATTCTTTTTCGGTTTATTTTTATATTTCTTACCAATCCTATTGAAAACTGAAAATAATTTCTAATATATATATATTGTGAACGTGACATTTATAGTTTAACAACTGACGTATAGATGGTCGATCCATGTTACCGCTTTTGATGCCGAAGATTGGTCTCTATTATAGTATATAGAATGTACTCTGTGCCTCTGTCCCACAGAACACATATACCCAAAGGGAAGAATGTTCACTTCATACAACAAAAGGGGACAAAACGCCACTGCTGCCATCTATCGTATGCCCACCAGAATTAATATTTAAAATTTACCGACTCAGATATCGGCGGGAAATTCAAAAACTGGCTAATATTTGGTTAAAAAATCGAATTTTATTCAAAGCCAGAATGTTTCACTCTTTCAAAATCAATTGGAAGTTTATTACTTAATTTTAAAGAAAATACTTCCAAATTATTTTAAAATAGTGAATCATTTCTGGTATAATAATAATAGTCTGGTATAATAATAAAAATAAAACAAATAAACTTTATACTTTATACTTTTTTATTGCTTATAAACATTTGATATAATTATATTTATACAATTAGTATTCTTGCAAATCAAATAAAATAGTGATAAAAACTATATTATTGCAGTAAGACAAACTTGCCCTCTTATGTTAGAAACAATAATTTAAATTTATAAAGTTAAATAGATTGTAATCTGTAACATAATCATAATTTAAATATATTTATTGACTTATTACATTGCATTGTAGGCAGCTACATTGTTTAAATTTGACTTGAATTACAAATAAAGGATGAACAAAATCATTGCTGTTTTTTATTCTATTTTAATTAAGCATTGTATTACTTAATTAAATTAAATTGACTTCACGCTATATCCCGCACACAGCAAGGTAGGCAGAGGGAACCTAGTGTAAGACACACCGTTCCCACTTTCTGCCGAATTTTGTACAGAACAGGAACAGGTTTGGCAGAACTAAACGCCGCGCTTTGCCTCGATACCAGAGCGAAGAAATGGACATATAAATTTAAGTAAATATTTCATCTCCTCGAGTGGGGATCGAACCCACAACCAGTCGGTATTACAGTCACACTTTGTGCCACTGCGCCACGACTAGCCTCTTAAATTTGCATGTATTACTTAATTGTTGTTTATATTTTCATTTCTTCGCTGTGGTGTCGAGGTAAAGTGTGGCGTTGAGTTGATAATGTTTTATATAAATTATTGCAAATTGTAGCATAGTTCTCAACACATCTAATAAAATCTTTAGATACATAGTTTAAGTTCTTTTTAACATTATCCATATTCTTTGAAGTCCATAAAAGTGTACAATAAAATATTTTTGGTATGTTTAGCTTTTAAAACTGAATCACAAAGCTTACATTTATTGCCAAGGCTCTTTAATAAAAATCCACAGACATATGCACAGGCTTGTAATTCTTGTACATCAGAAACACTTTCCTGAAAGGATGACTCCACCAATGATAGCATGTCTGAAACAAGTGGACTTTCTGTCCAATAGTACCAAACAAATTTTCTAGAGAATCTTGCTGAAGGAGGCGAGTAGATTAAGCTTTTATTTAATGGTTTATTTTTAAATTATTATACAATCTTAGGATACCTTTAATTGTCCATATCCAATCTTGCTTAGATGGGGGGCCGAGCTATGACAAATGTACAGTTTTCAAAAAAATCATACATTTTTTTCAAATGTTCCAAATGGGGTGAATTGTCAGTCATGTTGGCAGAGTGCGGTTTTCCTTTCTTTCGATCTGGGGAACCACTATTTAAGCAGTCAAATAATATTTGATATTAAATTTGCAGTGACTGCTACCTCCCCAGATAGCAATCCTGAAAATTACAAGAGTTATATTACAGAAAGGTCATGTTACAGACTCTAAAATCAACATGTTATTGTTAGATAAAAAACAATACTTCTTGTTTAAGAAATTTAAACAATACCTTGAAATATTTTGGCAAACATTCCTGCCGCAACTGAGTGACTTGGCACTTGAGCAGCAAGGTTCACTCTCATTTTCTGCTTGGCATTTGGACACATATCGTCTTGTTTTAATTTTGGTGCAAAAACAAAATTTCTATCACCATTTTCTATTTGGAAGAAATGCTCTATGTGTTCCCATTTTGCAAGACCTATAATGTAAAATGTAACATTTATGCAAAAAAATATTTTTTACAAGTTCTATTTAATAATTAGTAATTAGAAACTTGTACTTTTTACTAGACTATGAATATTTATACATTGTGTAATTTTAATATAAATTTAAACAACAAAATATTACCTGTTATGTACCGTCAACATTGTTTGATGTAATAGTATTGCATTTTATATTATATTTTAAAAATTTTAAAAATAAATTTCAAAAGCATTTCAGTAGATGAGGTGGATCAAATATTGTCACAACATCTTTTCCCTGAAACATATAATAAGGAGCTTCTTTTGAAGCTTCCAAAAGCTTTAGTGCTTCTATTAACACCGCCCATACCACAGACTGTGGCTGCAATATTTAGGCCACTCTCAAAACATTTTTGGATAATCTGTAAAGAAAAATAATAAATAAAAGAACTAATTTCATAAATCTTTACAAATATGTTTAAAACTTCTCATAAGATCTTGCTTCTTTTATTAGAACAGATAATCTATCTGCTGTAACATTGGAGCCTGACAAATAATATGCAACCGGTTGCTTAATTTTTTTTCCTTATGCCTTCCACCATAAATACGAGTGCATGTGTAACTAAAACATATTCATTATTACCTGGGTCCTGTTTTGTAGAATATTTATTTAAATATAGATTTTTTTTTCATTTATGCCCACTTTCAAGGGAAATTTTCTTAAAATATGTTTTAATGTTGTTGGTGCTGGAAGACACCAAAGTCAACGCAACAATTGATAAGTAGATGGTGATCTCTTGTAAAGCCTTGCAATAATTAATTGCTCAGTGCTCAATCTTCTAGCTACATATTTTCTCTTCGCATCCCTTAATTCCCCTTGTAGAAGCAATGCTAGTGATGGGGTTAGGTGTTTTATTAAACCTTGTATTGCTTCATTGTCATTTAAGATGTTTAACATATGCTGTAAATTGATGTTTTTAATTTGATTTTTCAGCCTATACACTTTTTAACAAAATTTAAAACAAGCATTATGTTGGCCATTTGTAAATTGTAATGTTACCATATCAGAAGATAATCCTACTACAGTGTTTTAAATAAGGTTACATAAATTGTTTCTCATATCGATTGAAAACTCTATGTAGCTAAATTACGAAGTCATTATTTCATTTCAATTTTTTATTTGTAATTTATGATTAAACTTCATCCCTTTTCGGAGTTGCATTTTATCATGATACCTTCCATACATGAAACATTATAAAGAAAGTTATTTATTAAATCTTAAATAACTATATCATAAAAATATTATAATAGATCCTTAAAGAAATCCTATCAAGAAACTACTAATTAGTAGTTTTACTTTAATATAGCAACACTAAGTATCAAATAATTCATAATTTATTTTTCGGGACTTATTTACACTATCCCTTAGGTATGTCGCACATGCCCCTTAGGAAGTCGACCGGGCCTGTATATGAATACCGAAGTCAACGAGCAACACAAGCATCAACAGACATTTATAAATTGAAATTTATAATTTTTATTAATTAATAGAGGCCAGTCGTGGCGCAGCGGCACGAAGTGTGACTGTAAAACCGACTGGTTGTGGGTTCGATCCCCACTCGAGAAGATGAAATATTTACTTAAATTTATATTTCCATTTTCTTCGCTCTGGTGTCGAGGTTAAGCGCGGCGTTGAGTTCTGCCACTCAACACGCAATGCCTCCAGAATTCGGCAGAAAGTGGGGAACGGAGTGTCTTAACACTAGGTTCCCTCTGCCTACCCTGCTGTGTGCGGGATACAGCGTGAAGCTGATTTATTTTTATTTTTTATTTAATAGATATAAAGTACTATAGAGTAGAGAGTTACTCAGAGTAAACTACCACAGATAGTAAAGAACGGATTGCGAATATATATTTTTTTATGAGATATATAATAAATTATTTGTGGTAATTATATATTAACTATTATAATTATAAGTGTGACTGTAAACGCGACATGTTGAGGGTTCGATTCCTGCTCGATGAAATTAAATATTTAATATTTTATTTTTTCGCTCTGGTATCGAGGCAAAAGACAGCGTTGAGTTCCGCCACTAAGCACGCTATGCTATCAGAATTCGACGAAAAATGGGAAAAGGAGTGTCTTAATTCTCAGCTCCTATATTCCCTCTGCTCACCCCACTGTGTGTGTATTTACTAACATAGAATGATTTAAAAAATTACACAAGGATGAGAGATAGCCGCTTTCAAAAAATATTATCTCTGTACATAATAAATAGTTCTTTTTTGTAAATATCGAGAAGCTTTTTAGCACAGCACACAACTTTATCATGATAGGCTTCACTAGAGGCTTTTAGTCTTTATATAATATATTATGTATCAAATTATTTTTACATTTTATACTGTTTTCGTCGTCCATCACAAAAAACCAGAATATCTAAAAATCTACAATTATGTATATTGTAAATCGACCGCACACACGTAATATTAGTCAGAGGCCAGTCGTGGCGCAGAGGCACAAAGTGTGACTGTAAAAGCGACCGGTTGTGAGTTCGATCCCTACTCGAGGAAGTGAAATATTTATTTACATTTCTTCGCCCGCGTAAAATATTCCTATCGTCAAGTGTGATGTTGTGAATGGATAATATTATACTACCATATTTACGCGGTGTATAATACTATTATTTGGCATGTATGTGACCCTTTCATATTGATGGGAGCATTATTAAAATAATTTCCCGTCTATACAGAGACTGAGATTATACAACTTTGAAATTTTAAAAAACACGTGTAGATTTTTTTTGTGGTGATTTTAGAATCAGTTCTTTAATCATTTCAGCAAATGTGTGTACATTATATATTACTTTACTCTTTGCTATTACTTAAAGCTAAGCGTTTGTGAAAGCTTGGAGCTTGTAAGCGTTTGCTGAGTCAAAAATAAGCGTATGAGGTACGTATGAAATATAAATATATATTTTTATATTCGTTTATAAATATTTCATACAAATTTTAACAAATGAATCTTTAAAATATTCATTATTTTAAGTAAAAACCTAAAAAGAATAATATAATAATATTATAAATAAAATAATAATATTAATAGTATAAATAAGTGGTTAATACTCTGTGATAATATGATTATAATGTAGCATTAATAATCTGTGCTGCCATTCTTCTGCTTGGTAATTTTAAATAACGTCATTCCTGTTTCCGCCGGGCGACGCTGACTATCGGGTAAATACTGCTCAAATTTATTTTATAGGTACTGATTTTAAACATTAATTTAACTTCGTTTATTCGTATTATTAGTTTATTTGTTACTTTAACGTTACTTTGTGTAATTTTATAAGTTATATATAATTATTATTTCGTTAATTTCAATTTAGTAAGATGGCAAGATTTGAAAAAACCGTTTAATTTTTGTCGTGTTAGTTTAGAAATGTGATCTTTAAGAATAACGCTTATAACAATATTTAAAGTAATTATTAAAAACGATGCTCGAAATTAATTCAGCAAATCAACATTATATTTATTTTATTAGTACCTACCTACATTAATGGCGGACTATATTTGTGATTGCGTAGAATTTTTTAAATTATAATTATAAATTATAAAAGCTACAAATATTTCAATGTTCTCTAGATTGTTCCACGATATTAGAATTTGACAATTATTTCTTTTTTTTCCAGTTGTAATTTCAATATGTATAGCCACCATGTGCTGAGTCGTCTGTCTTCTGTAATGTTTAAGAACATTCGGGCGGTTTTTAAAGTAAGTATTTTATTATTTAAGATATTTAAGAAATTATTAATTATTGAGGCCAATCATGGCACAGGGGCACAGTGTGATTGTAAACGCGACACTTTGTTCCCAACTTTCCACCGAGTCCTGGGAGGCATTGCGTTTTGAGTGGCGCAACTCAACGCCGCGCTTTGCTTCGCGACACCAGGGTAAACAAAAGAAAATATAAATGTAAGTAAATTTTTCATCTTGAGTGGTGATCAAACCCACAACCAGTAAGTTTTACAGTCACACTGTACCACTGTGCCACGACTGGCGTCAATGATATTATTCTAATATTGAATGATTAAACAACATTACATCTTTATATTGCTGAAATTATGATTTAATTTATCATATAGCTACATTGATATATTTTTTTTTATTGAAAACAAATTAGTATCAATGTATCAGTTTCATTTACTAGTTATTTTAATTTTTGTAGGACATTCTGGTCTTATAGCTCAAAATTACATGTCTCGAATTGACACAGAGGTGGACCTCATGTTGGTATGGAGAAAACGATAGTTACTTTTAACTTATTGTTATAAGTATAGTGACGTTTCCGTTAACAGATATTTGATATTGCTATCCATCACTGTGGAAACAGCTTGCCATGCTTGTTTTACCTACTTTTATCTTTTTGTGGTAATAAATAAATGGTATTAAATCAATTGCATTTTGTCTTTCAAAAGTGAGCTACTCATGCAATTCATATATAATTTAAGTTCCAAAGATTTGTTACAGTACAAATTTTAAGAAATGAATATATTGACAGTTGCATTTCAATACATTTACATATTTGAAAATGTTATGTTTGTTGAGAAGTATTAATATATAGTCAATAATTCTAGTATGGGACAATATGTTTGCTTTTAAAATAGGAAAAATAAGACTCATTGAATTTCTTGTGCCGGTTCTTTTCAGTTCTGAGACAGTAACTATTGAACCAGTGGTAAGTTAATCAACATTCATAAAATTTACCTAATAACTTTTTAGTTTAAATAAAATTGTTTCACTTTGATAACAGTACAAAAGGAGTATGCCCTTATGCTTCCCATTAATAATTTAAGCAAAGAATGCCCTTTCTGCATTCTAATCAAAACTGTTTGATATTGTAAAAACTGCTTTTGTAGTAGTACAGTCTGACGACTATGTTACGTAAAGGTCTCAAATTGGGACAGAAAGTGGTGCTAAAACTCTGTTCTCATGGTGGTAAATTTAAATAATGTTTTTTTTCAGATGGCAGTGAAGTGTATTGAAACGTGCAAGTGTCCGGCGTTGCTCGCCTCTCACGTCGTACTGAGTGTTGTTTGTGTACCAGCTGCTTCCTACACTTAATACAGAAGAGATAAAAAAAAGTCAAATGTTGAAACTATCCAAAATCTTCAAAAAAGTTGACTTTAAATTAGTCTTTGAGAATGATTCTGATGTACATATCTTAGGAATTGTGAAAGGGTATGTAAAAGATTTTTTTAGCTTTAGTCTGTATCCCATATTTAGCAGAGTAGGCAGAGGGAGGAACCTGGGCCACTGACCACTTTTCTGTGGAGTGCTGGAGGGATTCAATAATGAGTTCCTTGTGTTTATATTTTGTTTACATTTGTAAGTTTATGTATGGATTTTTATTACATATACTAGCGGCCTGCTCGCGGCTTTGCCTGCTTGAATTGCATGATTATTCATTTAAGAAATATAAATATTACAAACAGCCTAATCATTAATTCATTGATTTGGATAAGTATTCACAATATTCTTTGTAAAATAACTTATATTAGCTCCTGTACAGTTTTTAAATTAGTAATATATATTATTAGTTAAATATATAATTGGTATACAGAATATACATAGAAAGCACATTTTTAGGCATTTTTATATAATCTATGAAATAATCAACATTTTCGGTCAAGTTCAAGTTGTACTCATGACACGATAGTTTCGTTTCAAGAATGGAGACACACCAAAAGAATAACTTATTAAAGTTGTCATTTTGTATCAAATTAAATACAGATTAAAATTTGTACCTAATGGATTTTTTCTGTGACACAAATACAATAAGTAGTCAATTTTTAAAAAATAATTTTGGAATTTTCTTTTATATGTGCAGTAAGTTTTAACTTAACAGATTTCGTAATTGTATATCAACCGGAAGTACCCTGTAGTTATGATCGAAAATGCGACAAAAAGCATAAATCATCATATTTCATCGTCATTTGATTGTGATGTGTATTATTTGTGCTCTAAGAGAATATAGACTTGAACATTGAGGTATCTAACCTTTAACCGATCTTGTACAACAAAGTTATCTTATAAGGATTTTGAGGTATGTACCCTAAAATACCCTTGGCACATACATACATACAACATACAAGTGCAATAGTGCAATGTCGGTACTTGTCGCTTGTAAGTTAGGTATGAAATAATACTTTTTTTTTATAACATAATGAACGAACGGGTTGAAGAACCTATTCAAAATATTTCTTTGAATATTAAGTCATTCATTATCACTGTTGTTAATAATTACGAATTAAGCTAGACTGTAACGAAGGTAAACTGTAAATCTTCACCAACAATTCAATTTAGTTTACTTTGTAGTTAGTACTTTGAACAATTGTACTTCAAAAATACCTAAATTTATCAACAGTCAAATAAATAAGACGTTCCTTAAGTCATTCTTTTGCCCAGAATCTTGCCAGCGCTATTCTGAAAACTACATGTTATGCACAGTGCCATCAATTAAGGATTAAGGACAGTTTAAAAATGCTGTTTTTATGTTAAATTTTACCTAAATAAAAATATATTAACCCAAAATTATATTAACCCAAAATGATGTGTTGTGCTAAAGTATTAAAATTATTAATGTTCCTCCCATGTTAAATATAAACTTCTTGAAAACTTAAATACTTATATCTTTTGATACAGTGAATCGATTACAATAAAATAAACACTAAAAGTTACTCTGATTTACTTGTAATTTTTATGTATAAAAGATGCTTAAATTTATTGTGTACTTTTTACGTGATACGTGTTTACAGACAAACATTCCAAAAATGTTGGAAATGGATTCTGTTAGTTATCCTTTAACACCCTGGCTATATATTTTTTAAATATTTTCAATGTACACAAACAACTTTTCTACAGATTTATTAAAAGTATAGATTATATACATAATTTATAACCTGAAAATTTGAGATAAAAACTTTTCATTTATTACTTTAAAAATTGAAATTATATATTTACAAGCGATAAAAAATAATAAGACGTTGCGTTCCGCTACACAACATTAAATTTCCTCTATCCACCTTGAAAAATAATATTATTTTATAACAGAAAAAATTACAATTTGAATATAAATAAAATGACAATGTTTTTCAATGCTTATTACAGAGAACGAAGGGGACAAGAGCGGGCGAAGCGACCGCAGCGGACATTTGGTAAGCTTATTCATTATAATTGGGCGTTACTGTTATATTTTTATAATGAATTATTCATTATATTATATTTTTTTAACTGTTATTTTAAACTGCTGTAATATATATGATATTATTATCAACGTAAATATAATACAATGACTAAATGAACGAAGTTTAGACTAATATCAAACAAAAAATTATCATTTTCGTTATTAGCTATATTTTAATATAAGTAATATTTGGCCTTTCTGCCATTGAGTTAAAGCTCATATTTGTGCGAGGTTATACGATGTGAAGTTCGCCATAATTATTTTATTAAACCGAATAACTACTAAATATTTCCGATCATTACCGAACCGAGGCGCCACACGCCACTTTCACAGCAGATAATGAATATTATAAATAACAGTCAGTGTTGAAAATAAATAAAGATTAGAACATTAGAAATTTATAATGAATTATATTATCTGCTGTTTGTTATAACGCCCAACTTTATTATTAATAATTAGTCTTGTTGTCTCTTGTTACCTGGTTGAGGCCACTCTGGTTGTGGGTGGTGGACTGGTTGTGGGTTCGATCCCCACTCGAGGAGATTAAGTATTTACATAAATTTATATTTCCGTTTCTTCGCTCTGGTGTCAAGGCAAAGCGTGGCGTTGAGTTCTGCCACTTAACACGCAATGTCTCCAGAATTTGGCAGAAAGTTAACAGTGTCCTGAACACTAGGTTCCCTCTGCCTGGCATGTTGTATGCGGGATACAGAATCAAAATTAATGGGGTACTTCTAGCTGACTTAGAATTATGAAATTTAGCAACTAGTATCTACAGGTAGTTAGATCAGGATGGCAAATGATTAGATGAGATGATCAGAGGGGCAAAATTTGATATTAAAGCCACTAACTAGTTCTAGAAAAGTAAATATCAGATGAAACTGTTTTGGCTAAGCTTGAATGTGAAATGGAGCTCGGGACCTCCAATTTTCGTATTAAACCCTCCTCAGTAGGTGAGCCCAGACTCAGTCCTCAGTCAGTTCAATTTTTCATAAATAATAATGTTTTTTTATTAGTTATATTATAGGTATGCTGTGCTGTACGAGAGGAGCCTTAGAAGATATAATCAAGTTAAGATTTTAAATTTATATATTAACAAATATTTATAGTACGAACAGTACAATCTCACTAATCTCATAAACTACCTTATGCAATCGTTTTTTTATATTGGATAGACTGATAATCTCATCAGTAATCTTTTTAACAACTTTTACTATTAAACATTTCTTTATAATTAATATTGTTTTAAAATTCTTATGTCATTAATTTAAGTAACATATTTCCATTAATTTAACCCACACCTAAGTTAGAATAGGAAGAACTAAGACTATACAAAAAAAAAATATTTACTTAAATTTTTTTCTTGGATTAGTGAGATTGTTCAAATATGATTAATTGCTATATGCATTTGTAATGGGATTTTAGTTATTATTATTATTATTATAAATAGCATAAATCATATTATTATTAATATATATTTGTAACTTGGTTGTGGGTTGTGTTATTGTTTGACTCAATTTTTGTATTTTTTAATTATTAATAAATAATGAATTGTATTTTATATATCTTAAGAATAATTATACTGTAAGTATTTTTTTTATGAGGGAATTTAAGTTATAAAATGAAAACTGAATTTCTCTAAACTGTAACTAAACTGTAGAATTGTAGAACTATTTTTTGAACATTCTATTAATCTTTTTTTTTTTAATATCATTATATTAATTTGAATTATTAATAGAGGCCAGCCGTGGTGCACAGGCACAAATTGTGAATGTGAACCAACTGGTTGTGGGTTCGATCCTATAACTGGAGGAAATGAAATATTTATTTAAATTTACATTTCCATTCCTTCGGTCTAGTGTCGAGGCAAAAGACGGCGTTGAGTCCCGCCACTCAACACGCTGTGCTTCTGGAATTTGGCGGAAAGTGGGGAACGGAGTGTCTTACCATTAGGACCCCTTCTCTCTACCGACCCTTCTGTGTGCGGGATACAGCGTTTTTTTGTTAATTTTCGTATCCTATATGCTGAATGGAGTGTCAAGGTCGTTGTCATATCACATAGTTTTTATACAAAATATACTACATAAATATATTATGGCAGATTCCTTTTTTTATTTAATGCCTTTGTAGAGCAGTGTTTGAAAGTAATATTACAAGGTTGTAGATTCCATCCTTATCAAATCAATAATTAATTTCAATTTCGCTGTTCTGGTAAGTTATCGCGGCGTTAATTTTCACCATTTTTAATTGAATGGATCGGAGTGTTACGACATTAAGTCTCGCCTAGTTTCTATTTTGGATAATGCAGAAAGTTGTATATATATATATATATATATATATATATATATATATATATATAAAAGCATCTACTACTAACTGAATATTTCTATTCCTAAGATATTTTTTTAATTCATTAGAAATAAAAGCTGGATATTGATCACAAAGTAAGATATCTATTGTTTCTTCTTTAGAATTTTTTTCTATGAGCTTGATATAGTCCTGAGCATTTTGATTTTTTGAACATAAGATGTATGTAAATCTAGTGAAGTAATCTACCAGAAGGTGTAAATATCTTTTCAATGATTTTTGACCACCAAATCATCCTATTGTATCCAGCGACATAATTTGAAAAGGTTTTATCGCTGGGCCAATTAGAGGCATAACACCATATTTTCTATTTATCCTTGTTTTGTTTTTTATACATATCTCGCAACTTTTGCAAATTAATTTAATATTTTCTGATAGATTAGGGGCTGTATAAAAGGCCTTTATTTTCGATTCTGTTTGATTGATTCCAATGTGACAATATTTATCATGGACTTTTCTCGTTATAATTTTACTATACTTTTCACTTTAAAACTATTTTTTTAATTTTTTTACCATTCTTTTTTATAGTATATTCCATTTTCTAATACAAGATTATCTCCTTTTTTCAATTGATGATTTTCTGCTTGATCATTTTTTATCAGAATATCAATTAAATTTACTGTCTTTAAATAATCTTCATTGTTTTCATAGGCTTCCAACACCCGATTGCTCCTAAGGCAATCTGCTTCTGTATTATTTTTTTTCTGGATAATATTTTATTTCACAATTATAGTGTGACAGATAATGTAACATATCACCTAATTCCTCATCAGTTCTATTTTTTACATTTAGCTTCTCTAAAGGTTTGTGATCTGTATAAATAGTAAAATAATTTCCAATCAACCAATGTTGCCAGAATCTTATAGTTTCCTTAATAGTCAGACACTCCAAAAATTTAGCTTTTTTATATTTTTGTGATTCATAAATTTTTTTAGAAAAGCAAATTATGTAATGGATCAAGTACTATTGAAACATTTGGAATGTATTTTCCATAAAAAATATTTTTTCCTAGAAATTGGCGTATTTGTTTTCTATTTTCTGGAATGGGAAAATCTTTTGTTGATTTTAAATTATCTTTTAGTGGTGTGATCGTATTTTTTTGTAATATATGTCTCAAATATTTAACCGAATTAGATGCGAATTTACATTTCACGAATTTTAGCCTGAAACCTTCTTCTCGAATCGCCTTCAGTATTTTTCTTAAATGTAAGATAAGTTCATTAAATGTCCTGAAAAAAATTAAAATGTCGTCAATATAATTTACGGTGAATTTATATTTTCTTATGTTTCCCAAAATATGTTTCCTGTTGAAATATAGCTGGAGATATTTTAAGGCCAAAAGGTAAATAGGTCCACTGGTAGTGTTACAAATCCAGTCTTATGTCTGTCTGTAATTTTTAATAGAATGGACCAAAATCGCAGAATTTACATCTAAAGTAGTGAAATAATTACAATGTATCGTTTTATTTACTAAGTCTTCTATGAGAGGAAATGGTTGTGATTGAGGTAAAACTATCTTATTTAGGTCTCTAAAGTTAATGCATAATCTACTTTTTTTTCCTTCCTCCCTTTTAAAAGCTAATGTAACAGGTGCAGCGAACGGACTGTATAATTCTTCAATCAATCCATGTTTCAAAAGCTGTGTAATTTGTTTTTCTATTTCAACCTCGTCTTGAAATGAACATCTATATGGTCTTTTATAACAATATTTTTCTACTGGCAAATTTATACAAGCTTCATAATTTTTCAACTATCATCATATCTTCACCTGTAATAGCCGTTTAAAAAAATATGGAAGATAACTTATTTCTGACGATCAACCCAAAATAGATGCCAAATGAAAAGGCTCAACGAGTGGAATATAATACACATATAAAGAATTCAAATTCAAGGCTCTATGTTGCCCTTATATTGACGATATAAATCTCTCTGAAGATTTCTTATTTATTTTGATTTCTTATAGAGTTTGCTCGTAATAGATACCTCTTTGTTTATTTTGTATATATTTTTCTAATCTTATTTGGAGAAATCTCGTATGGTGGTGGGAGGTTAATCTAAAAGATTAACCAGTAATTTATCTCGCCTACTTGAAAGTAATGAATATGAATGTCGCAAAAACTTGAGACACGCACATAATGTTGTATTTATATGATATTTATTAACTGACAAGGAAGGCGAAGGAGTTTCTTCATTCGATGTCTATTTTTTTAATAAATTGGCCCAATTTTAACAATTCATACATGAGAAAATCGATATGTATGTTGAATTTGCGTTAAGCATGTGAAATAACTGTACGAAGTCTGTTTTTTGTTGTTAAAAATGATTACAAAAACTCTTCTCAACATGTGAGAAGCCAATCCTGTCGTGTGTTTTCTGTCAAAGCTGTCGGGGGACGGAAACTTATGAAAGTGGGCTCTGAAACGAAAAATTGGCAACAGTAGATAGCTGTGCAAATTAATGGTGAGATTCAGCATTGAGGCATAGTAGACTATTCGGGCAGTATCAACATCCGTCATACTTTTTTAATGCGAATGTGACGGAGCTGACTATCCTCAAGTGCTTCCAGATGATGATGTTTCACTGGAGTTTGAAATGTATAGTAGTAAAGAAAATTGCTAATTCCTCCACATTGAGAGTTTAAACCTCTACAAGAGATTACAAGACAAAAATTATTTGTTTTTTTCAACGTTTGTTAAAGCTAACTCAATATATTTAGTTTTTTTTTGACTAAATGTAGAAAAAGGATACGAAAGATATGCGATAATGCGCTATTTATTCACTTCGTCTTAGTTTATTTATTAATTGCCATTTGGTAGGAATCCCTGACATACACGCGCTGGAGGAAGTACGGTCGGTATCAGTTCCCCTGTGTCCACGTACTACTGCTAAGTGACCAACTTCAAACAGAGTTTTCATAAATGTATAAATCCAGTTAAATTGTTTAATTTAAATAATCGTGAAAATCAAAATTCAATTATCATATCATCGAAGTTGTTTGGTTTATTGACTGTTTTTTTTTGGTGGTCTGCTAAAAATTATAAAGAAACGAAAATTGTGTTGGCCCAAAAATCATTTCACATGGCTATTTTGTAAATAGCCTTGTGAAATGAATGATTATATATTTATAATAAAACTTTCTATTTGTGTAGCGTGTTTGATTCATTTTATATCAAGTTCTATGAAATAAATGTTATTGGTATGTTTCTGTTGTCTTGAAAGTTTAGGAATCCCTGGTCATAGTGGGCATTTAATTCAAACTACACTTTTTGAATCTAGGATAATGAATTAAAGATTCAGTTTCATCTGTATAGATATAGCAGTAGGTATAGCGACATAGGGACTCTTAGTGTTGTGTCATTCCGTCCTTAGATGGTGATAAGCGATAAAGTTTTTTTATGTTTTTAATTTGGTGGAGTTGCTTTTTTTCCCACAGATTTTTTATTACTATTATTTGTTTCTAAATACATTTATTAACTTTTTTTTTAAATTAAAAGTTGTTAATTTAATTTTATTAAACGTCAAATAACATTAATGCTAGAAGCTTTATGGAACTTTATTTTGTTTAAATATCTTTTTGTTAATGAATAAATATTTAAATAATTTTATTTCAATAGTCTAAAATTTAAATAATTTTATTTCAATAGTCTTTGTGTTGGTAGACTTTATTTCATATCTATATACCGCATACATGATGGAGTGTCCAGATCATTGTCAGGTAAGTCATGTTTAAATACAGTAGTACTATAGTACGTAGAGGTGTTTTATATGTAGCACATACTAACTATGTAGTAGACATTATTTTTTTTCTGTCAAAGGATTTTATTTAATGAAATATTTTTAATTTATAAAAAATGCATTATAATTATATTTTTTTATTTTATAAATTTTATTTTTATATCGAGTGTTTTTGTTATCATCACTATAAATGAAACCGGTTTTAACTACTCTAAGATTAATACAATTAAAATCAAGGAAATTAATAAAATTATCATTCACGAAATTGAATCGTAGGTATTGTAGGTGAAGTTGAACATTGTTTAGGTTTATTATAGACTAGCGGCCTGCCCGCGGCTTTGGCCGCTTGAATTAGATGATTATTCAATTAAGAAATAGAGACTTACACACAAACAGCCTTAGTTTTTAATTTATTTATTTGGATTCACGATATTCTTTGTAAAATATCTTATATTAGCTCCTGTACAGTTTTTAAATTAGTAACATTTTAAGTAAATATATAATTGGTATACAGAATGTACATAGCACGTTTTTAGGCATTTTTGTGTAATCTGTAAAAAAATTTCGGTCAAGTTCAAGTCGTAATCATGACCCGAGAGTTTCGTACCAGTTTCAAGAATGGAGATAAACCAAAAGAATAACTTATAAAAAATGTCATTTTGTATCAAATTAAGTACAGATTAAAATGTGTACCTAATAGTTTTCTTCTGTGACACAAATACGAAAAGTTGTCAATTTTTGAAAAATATGTTTGGAATTTTCCTTTATACGTGCCGTAAGTTTTAACTTCTTAATAAATTTCGTAATTGTGTATCAACCGGAAGTATATAGTTTTGATAGAAAATGCGACAAATAACGATGCATAACCCTCATATGCATAACATGCATATGAGGGTGCATCCCTCATAACACCCTCATAGTTTATCTTCATTTGATTGCGATACGCATAACCCTCATAGTTTATTGTCATTTAATTGCGATGATTTAGAAGATAGATTCTTTTGTGCTCTAAGGGAATATAGACTGGTATCTAACCTTTAAGCGATCTTGTACAAAATACTCTAAAGACAGACAAATAACAAAGTTATCTAAAAAGGATTTTGAGGTGTTTTTGTATTCTAAAATACCCTTGGCACACATACATGCAACATACAGGTGCAATGTCGGTACGTGTGTTGAAATAATACTACGGAATATTTTTATAAACAGTGTCGAGAGCATTTTTTTTTGAGTCACAATTTTTTTGAGGTTATTCCCAAAAGTTATTTTTATTAATCGTTTTCTAATAAAATATTAATAACAAAAACAAACGAACGGACTGAAAATATTTCTTTGAATATTAAGCCATTCTTTATCACCGTGTTAAATAATTACGATTAAGCTAGACTGTAACGAAAGTATACTGCAAATTTCACCAACAATTCATTTTAGTTTACAGTACGATGAACAATTGTACTTTAAAAACGTAACTTACGTAAATTTATCAACAGTCAAAATAAACAAGACGTTTCTAAAGTCATTTTTTTGCCCAGAATCTTGCCAGCGCGATTCAGAAAACGACGCACAGCACATCATGCACAGCGCCATCCCCATAGATAGCGCTCTGCATAAAACTTACAATTGAACTGTAACCATTCGAACATTGTTACAAAAATACTACTATGTTTATGTTAAATTTCTTATGAGTATAAACACTTACACGACGTAATTAACGTTTAGCATATCATAACTCAACAATATGTTTTATGCGTTATCAACATTCAATATGATATGTAGTCAATAGATATCATTGCGTATGTTTCTTTGTTTTTTCAATTTTTTTTATAGAGTGTAGCGGTAACCTTTCCAAACTATAAAAAAATGCTTTTATGCAAAGCGCCATCTATTTCGATGCGCCATATATTTAGGTTTAAAATTAAGGACAGTTTAAAAACGCTGTTTTTATGTAAAATTTCACCTAATATAAAATTATATTAACCCCTAAATGGACGATTTTTTTTTTACGTTTTAAAAAAAATATATTTGTGTAATAGACATGTATTACTGTCTAGGAAAAATGAGTAAAAAAATCTAGACATGAATTTACTATTTTTTTTTGCAATAATGTGAGTGTTGTTTATAAACTACATTGCGCATTCAATGACATTTTGCAAGTATGGGTAAAATAAGAGTGGATATTGTTTTTGAAATGTGTTTATTTATTCTAAATTATGATATTTATAAAAACAATTGCTTTTTTTCGTATCACATAAAGATACACGACATTTTTGGCACATTTTGAACGTAAATCCTGAACATTTCGGCAATTTGCACCTCTGCTGCTTATCCAGCCAAACTGCCCAATGACATGTCTGATCCAATCTGACGTCTTTCAAAGGAATTGCTTGAGCTGGTCCTCGGAACTTCTTCATTACAAGTTCTCTTTGTATTGTGCTCCCACTAGGTCGACCACGTTTAGCGCCATTTGCAGGTAGACCCAATTTGCAGAGGGTTTCGGCAAGTTCTAGTCTAAATGTACCCAAATTGAGAAGTTGATCATTTCCTTTTATATTATTTACCTTCTTGAACATAACCCATGAATTTATAACTGCGAGGTCCAGGAAATGATAAAATAAGCGCATGGTCCACTTGCGGCTCTTCATTGTGATGTGATAACGACCTATAAATGAATCTAATAAGTCCACGCCCCCCATGTGAGCATTGTACTCCTTGATGACTTTGGGGCATGGAATAGCAACTCTCTCTTTCTTCGATTTATCAAAGCGCGTGACTGTGGTTGCTGGTTCTGCTCCTACGTAAGTGGAAAGAAGGTTAACGGGCTTGTTATCTTTCCACACAACAGCACTTACGTCAATATCATCCACAGTCGCCACGTTTTCCTCATAGAATCCTCTGGGTACGTTCTTTTTCATTATAGTGTTTTTGTCAGGCAATTTGCAGTTTCTCAATCGGTTTACTCTTACTGTTCCCAGTGAGAAAATTCCTTCCTTAGCTAAATAGGTGACGAGAGGCACAAAAGTATAGAAGTTGTCGAAGTATATAATGTGATTCACATTGCGTGGTACCATTCTAGCTAACCTGACGACTGTATTTCCAGACTCTCCCAAATCTGGCTCACCAGGTAAGATGTTATTTTTGGAGCCGCCTCCACTGTAAACCTCAAATCTATGAGCATATCCTTGTAGACTGCAGATGAGATATAATTTGAACCCCCCACTTGTGGGGTTTATTGGGCATGTATTGTTTTATGTAATGGCTCATTTTGGTTGCACACATCTGCTCGTCTATGGAAAGCCTTTGGTCTAAGGGAACCTTTCCAAACTGGCAGTTGAGCATTTCCTCAAGAGGTCTTATTTTGAATAGCCTGTCATAGTCTAGATGATCTTTGGGTAAGCATAGCGTATTGTCGGCAAAATGGAGAGTGGATCTTATTTTTTCAAATTTTTTAACGGCATCGTATTTTTTATGTGATCATAACCAAATTTATCACTCCAGTAAGCCCTGGTGTTTGGAAATTTTACGACTGAGGTGTAAATCAGAATGCCTAGGAATTTATTTAGGATATTTTCATTTATAATTTCAGGATTGGATATTTGTTTCTGGGCCGCGTATAAGTTACTTTGTTCTACAATTTGCTTTTTTAGATCTGATGTAAAATAAAATGAACAAAAAATCATACGGCGTGTTACAAGACATCAATGCTTCCGTTATCTGAGTTTCTCCCCTAAAAATAAGGCTGTCTTCAGCAGTAACAAGATTCCGTTTTCGCCAAACCAGAGGTCGCTTAGAAATCCCTTGTGATCTACTCTGGGGTACTGCTTCTCCGGCTTCCAAAATAGGAGGGTCTGGCATATTTTGATCGTTGTCAATTACGAGAGGATCAGCATCCACTTCATCAGACTGGGCATTCTCACCTTCATCACTATTTTCAAGGTCCCGAAGAACATCTCGAGCTGTTTGATAATAGTGACCTTCATCCTCTACTTCGGAGTCCGAGCCGTCTAAGCCATCTTCTGAATCTTCAAGAGTTTCTAAATACTTTGTAATTTCGCTTTCTAGTAATCGCGGCATGCTGAAAAGCAAAATAAAAACCCTTCACCAAACATGCATTTATTTAGCAGGCAATGCGCATTGTAGTTTTCCTACAACATACCAGATTTCGCGTAATTCGACAGTAGCATCAAGTAATTTTCAATGTTTTACAACATGAACATGTAATTGAAGATATAATCAAGCAAATAAAAATATGTTATATACTTACATTATATTTTATCAAAGTCCGAACACAGCTTCAAAACTTAGTTTCGCGCCACTAGAAAAGTTTTCTTCAAAGTGACATTTGACATTCATTTATTTTTAATGCATAAAAATATTGGATAGTGCCAACATTAAAAAAAGTACAAAATTCGTTCAGAAATAAGAACTAGTTGTCAAAATTAACAAAAAAATAAAATAAAGATAATTTTATCTGTGATGTTTAGTATGTTGTTTAAAAACAACATTGTCCATTTAAGGGTTAACTGAAAACGATGTTGTGCTAAAGTATTAAAATGAATAATATTCCTCCCGTCGTATTTAGTGTTTAACTCCACAGAACGTTTTTTGCGTTATCAAGATTCGTTAGTACCTACTATTTATTGTCAATAGATAGATAGATATTTCGCTTTTTGTACATTTTTGGAAACCCGACGTTTCGAACACTTTGCAGTAGTCCGTGGTCACGGGTAGACTGAGGTGGCATTTGTCTGTCAGTTGACATAATTACTATTTCAAACTACCGCCAACGATTTCTTAATTTCCTCGCGTACTGCCCTGGATTCTTGCAGAATGAGCTTATAGTATCTTGCTCTTTGTTATGGTGGGTTTGAGACTTCAATGATTTTATGAGTGGGTCCCAGATGGAAGAAAGTTTTCAGCCACCCTCTATTGAAATTAGGAGGTTTTTGTATTTCAATAGCCTCGCGGATCATTCCTGGAATGTATCTTTTTTCTATCTAATGTAGGGGCTGGGTGTATCCACAGTATGCTCACACACAGCTGACATGCCCATTCTTGATATCTGAGATGTGTTCCTTCACCCTAACACCGATGCTTCTCTTTGTTTGACCAATGTATGATAAGCCACAGTCACAATCTAGTTTGTATACACCTGCACACTGTAAAGGAATGTTACTTTTAACTGGTCTCAAGAATTGGCTCACTTTCTTGTTAGGCTTGACAATAGTTTTTCTGGAAGCTCTTCTTAACCCTTAGTAGCCTGATTTACGGAAGTGATTTTTTAAAAATATTACTATGTTTGTTTGAGGGTCTAGATGAAGGGAAAAATAACTAAAAAAATCACAATATTTATTTTACATATTTATTTAGAAAAAAAAGCAGGTATCAATTTTGATACTTCAGGCAGGCCATAAAGAAATCAAATGTACCTATGCATGAAATAATGCGAAACATTGATTGTTTTTATTATCACATAACGACACTTTACACTTTTTACAGAACCAGGATGTAAGTTTCCTACAATTATTAAATTTACACTTATTTCTAGAATCCATAAAAATTTTTTCATGACCAATACAATCGCAACGCATGTCAGTAGAGGGTAGTACTTGTACACCTGTCCGGGGTCTTTTAGAAGTTACTGTAGTGTCTTGTCGACTGTTGGTACTGGGTCTTCCCCTTTTATTTTTCGAGTGACTTTGATATCTACATAAAGTATCGGCAAGCTCAGTTCTAAAATCTGCTAACTTCATAATATTCTTCTGAAGTTTTCCTTTCACTGTGTTTACCTTTTTGTATAGTACCCAAGCATTGATGACAGTCATGTCTAACAAATGGTAAAAGAGCCTCCTTGTCCACTTTCTCGACTTTATGCGTATGCGATATCGACCGATGAAGCTATCCATCAAATCAACGCCGCCCATGTGTGCATTATATTCTTTTATGACCCGAGGACATGATACTTGAACATTGGCCTTTAGTGTTTTTTCGTAACGGGTAATCGTATCCGCTGGTTCAGCGCCAACATACGTGGAAAGTAATAATACTTGTTTGTTGTCTTTCCAACTTGTGGCCGAAAATTCTTGGCCTTCGTAAGAGGCCACATTTTCGTGATATGTTCCTCTGGGTACGTTGGACTTCATAATTTCCCGTTTCTCCGGCAACTTGCACGACTTTCCAAGCCTGTTTCTCTGTACTGTTCCAAGACAATAGATACCTTCGTTGGTCAAGTAATGTAGCAGAGGAATATTCGTATAAAAATTGTCGAAATATGTTATATGATTGACGTGCCTTGGTACTGGTCGTAACAATCGAATAACTGTATTCGATACAGCTCCGAGGTCTGGTTCGCCAGGCAAACGGTCTATGTCTTTAGCTCCTGAGTAAATCTCAAAACTGTAGGCATACCCAGACAGAGAGCATAAAACGTATAATTTGAATCCCCACTTATGGGGCTTATTGGGTAAGTACTGTTTCATAAAATGTTTTATTTTAGTGGAACACATTTGCTCGTCTAGTGATAAACGATGCTCAAATGGTACAGTAATAAATTTCCTGTTCAAGTAGTCTACCACTGGTCTTACTTTATGCAGTCGGTCGTGCTGGGGGTGATCAATAGGTAAATGTTTAGATTCGTCATTCATGTGAAAAAATTGTCGAATTTTATCAAATCTGTTGCGATTCATTGTTTGTGCTATGGGTTCAAACTTTGTGATGTTTGACCAGTATGACCTGACACTGGGATAATGATATACACTAGTAAAAATAAGAATTCCAATAAATTTACGTAATTCTAAGACAGTTACAGGTTCTGTAAAGTCGGGATTCTTTTGGAAGGCATATTTATTTGACTCGTCTACTAGAAATTTCAAAATTTCTTCACCGAAAAAATAAGAAAAAAACTGAAAAGGAGTGTCTAAATTCATAATTTCTTGTGAATACTCAGTGTTTCCATCAAACTGGAAAGCATTTTGGACTGTGTCCATATTCTTTACTCTCCACACTAAGTTTCTAGAGTTGAAAGGTGCAGTTTGCAGGTTGTTCTGGCTGCTAATTGTAGGAGTTGGGCTTCGTTCTACAGTCTCAAAATTATGATGCATGTCTACGTTTGCTGCAGGCGGATCTGCATTCAAATTCGGGTCATCCTCTTCGTCTTCTAGCTCCATCAGAAGATCTCTTTGGCTCGAATAATAGTCTATGTCATCTTCATTGTCGGTGGAATCGTCTTCCGAAATTTCACCATTTTCTAACCGCCTCAATATGCTCTCAATGTCTTCTGGTCGCATTTTGGATATATTTCTATAATAAAATAAAAATAAATGTAATCCCAACACCAAGCCATGCAGAAAAATAATGAAACGGGAGTTCAAAAAGTTTTTATAGCTAAAGAATTAGTAGGTAGGTTTTATGTAGGGCGGAATGCCTGAAGTATCAAAATTGATACTCACAAAAATGGCACTAATTTCTTCAAGTAAAACATGCACTCGCAAAAAATAATTATATCATAGCAAAAATAATATATTCACTTACCTCAAAAGTATTTATATTCTTCAGAAAAAGAAAATATATCAAATTTGTACTCAACAAAACTTTTAGTAGAATGTGTTTACTTGTCCACTTTGCCGCGCAAGTAATATGTCATAGATAAAATAAAACAATAATGACATTAGATTTTTTTTTTAATTTCGTTCGAAAGAATATTATGCAACAGTAAAATACGTACAGCCAACCTATAAAAAAAACTTATAGGAATGTGAACATTCGGTTTAAAAGATTGGTATCAAAATTGAAACTCTAGGCTATTAAGGGTTAAGATGTTGCCAATCCTGTCTGTAACCCCCTTCACATATGGTAGAAGTGCCGGCTGTCTCTCTACTGTGGGTGGCTTGTTGGTCTTCTGACAACGCTGGCGGGGAACTGGCAGCTTGTTCTGATGAAGGGAATTCTTCACCTGGCGAAGCTCGTCCCCTAGATGTTCAGCGTCGCAGAGGTTGGTGGGCTCTCTAAAACAAAGATTTGCCAACGGTAGATAAGATTACTTGAAAATTCACCAATTGCTTTGTTTTAACTTAACTGCTAAAGTTTGCAGTTATTAATATTTCTTCTCTCTGTCATATGTATGCAGAGGACTTACAATCCTCTTTTTTTAACTTTTCTACAGATTTATTATAAGTATAGATTATAAATATAAATTTTCCAGTGCAATGGAAGCATCCATGCGACGTCGGTGCTGCGTGTCTTTGATCTTTGGTCTACGCGGCTAGCTGGTAGCAAGCACATGGCGTACCATTGTGCAATTGCCGCGTAATCATCCTCTTCGTTACAATAAAGATTGCTTAGGCGACTCCTATCAATTAGCAAAGAAAATATTTTCGAATATGGAAGCGCGTTTTAGGAAACAACTAGACTTAAAATCAGCCTATTGTGATTTTATAAACGAGTACGCCTCTCTTGGACATTTATCTGTGTCACATGTACATAAGCCTTTTAATGCTTTTTTTTTACCCCATCATCCAGTTATAAAGGAAACAAGTGAGTCTACAAAATTAAGAGTTGTTTTTGATGCTTCTGCTCGTACTACTTCTGGTATATCTATCAACGATCTTCAAATGGTTGTTCCTACAATTAAAGATTCTCTATTTAACATATTGATTAGGTTACGTTTGCATAAGTATATCGTGTGAAGCGGATCGTAATCTGCAGTTAATTTTGTGGCGCAATGAACATAATGAGCTGTTGCGTACATTGCGGTTCAAAACAGTAACGTATGGGGTTTCTTCTGCAAATTTTCTTAGCAATAGATGCATTTGGCAGCTAGGTGGAGAATGTAGTGATCCTAGAATAAAAATCGTTATACAAAAGGACATGAACTGCGGCGACCTATTTACTGGTAGCGACAATGAGGAAGAAGATCTTTGCTATATTCAACATTCACTCTCCACATTTGAGAAAGTTTAGATCTAATCTTCCTCACTTAATTAAGGATCAACATGAAATCAATTATTAATTAATTTATAAAATATTACCATATTTATTTGAGTATTACCATACCATGGGTGTAAAATGATGCGAGGATTTATATAACAGATTATTACAATTCTATGCTAAGTGTGGGAAATATTGTGGGAAGCATAGGTCAGCGATTCCCGGGTTGTGTGGTAACGTAACACCAACCTCCTGAAGAACAGCAATTATTCAGTTTCCTTGGATCTCGAATAGTGCTCGTAGTCGAATAGGATCTCGAGCGCTGGCCTCTTCCGTTGATGAATTTCCTTCATTCGATGGTTTAGGCTTTTTATTTTTTTTAATGCTCTTGGCAACTATGCAGATGATACATCATATTATTGCGATTAGAATAATTCCATAAAATGGGATTGTGAGTTTAATTTTAGTGTTATTTCAGAATTTCCTCCCTTTGTCATATAAATATTACTTAGATCGATAATTTCCATTGCTTGTCCTTTTATATTATTATTACTATTAATTATAGTAAATACTGAAATTTTTATTGAACTTCCTCGTGGTACAGATACGATATGACTTCATCTTCTTGTATCTTCAAATATTTATGCTGTTCACATAACAATTCTACTCTGGTTGGGTTTAGAATGGTGATAATGTAATGTCTATGATCTAACTGTTCCATTGCTTTTGTAGTGAGAATAATTAATTAACTATTAAGAACCAAGAATGTCTAAAAAAAATAACAAAAATAAATCTCATACAAAAAAAAATCACATGTATCTTGTGGGATACATCTAAAATAGCATTAACCCGGCGGGAGTGTGGTGAAGAAAAGTTACTTATACTATGTGGCGGGGTGTGACATACCCGAAAACAAATCGGCACTTAAAATAGTTTTTTCAATTAAAGTAAATGACACAAGTGGTATTTATTATATTAGGTATATATTTACGTGTAAAGAAAATGAAATATACAGTAAATTAAATTTATTTTTATTAATTCATATAATCAGATCTAAGGCACTTGTTTTTGGTAACAAAAATATTAACCTCTACATAAAAAATTAAAAAAAAAAAATAACAAGCCTTATTTAAACAAAAAAACTCTTAAAACTGAAAAGAACATGAGATCTTACACAAAATAAGAGCATAAAACATTAAAAAATAGTTTAGGAACCCTTTAGTACTTCCATTCAAAATCAGTACTTTTTTTGCAAGAAAAAATTCCGTGATGTAGGCATGTGGCTTTTCCACGCCCAGTACATACGTATTTTGTTTTGCGATTTTGCTTGCGTGGGCAATCTGCACATCGAGTATATTGTCTAGGTTCATTTTAGGCTACTGGACGCAGCGGTACTCTTATTTGAGAAGAAATTTTCTGGCGAATGTACACAGGAATATTTTTTGGTCACCTCGTAACTGTAAATTCGTATAAATCAAAGTCAATTCCAAATTATGGAGGAATTATGTACGGTTGTTCCTTTTATAGGCATTTTCTTGAAATATGAAGTTAGCATTGATAGCTGCCATATTTAAAAGTCCATAAAAGATCATCATTAGCCAGCGTTTGCTATTGCGAGAGACTCGACAACGTCTTCTCCAGCTTTCGTCGAGTTATAAAACGTAATAATTTTCGGCGTTTTCTCATCTCTAGTGCTCTCATCAATTTTATCGTCATGCTAAAGAGTTGAGAGAGATGAATTAAGTCTTCTTTCACTGCTTACCACTGACATTTTTGTTTATAACCAAAAAAAAAGCAATAATTGGCAAATAAATAAAGGGTATTTTACGTAAAATATGCTATTGTTATCGTAAGTAAATAAAAATGAAATCAAAAATAAATAAAACCAAAGCGAAAGCAAAAAAAAAATTGTCACAAAATGTATACACAAAGTATATGGCGGGGTGTGACTTACCCCACAAACGTTTACACTCATGTATTCTGGACACTGGCCGGCGCAATACTGCGATCACGTCACTTTCCACCACTACCATCCTTAACCTCCAGCTACACAAAGCCGCTAAAATGTAACATCGCGAATTAAGATTATAAAGGGTTATGAACTGTCCTAGGGGTGTATCACACCCCACCATACTCCCGCCGGGTTAATAATTACGCAAACAATGTATGTATTTCTATAGACACATTGCCATATTAGCGACGAATTGATTATAAACTTATTTATAAGAAAATCATTTTTCTTTTCTTTTTTTCTACTAGCCTGTACTGTCCCATTGTTGGGCAAAAGCCTCTCCATTTCATCCATTCTGGTCTATTTTGTGCTATTGAACACCAGGCTCAGGCTTCAGGCTTGTAATGGTTCAGCTCGTCTCACCATCTCCGTTTCGGTCTGCCAATTCGCCTTTTAGAGTTTAAAATCCAGCTGGTAAAATATTTCGCCCAAGACTCTTTAGGCATGCGGCAGACGTGTCCGGCCAGGTCCCACTTCAGCGTAGCGGCTTTAGAACCCACATCAGCAATTTTTGGGAAATTTTTGGCAAACGTTGAGGGCGGACTTCTGTAAATTTGTCAAAGACCATGTCTGGGCACCATAGGTGAGCACTGGGAGGATGCACATGTCCATCAGTCCACGTTTTTGTCGCAGGGGGGGTCTTCAAGCATAGTTTACAGCTCTGACACAGATGATGAGAATAGGACGATGTCATCAGCGAATCGGAGGTTTGTTAACCTTTTTTCACCAATGACCTTTATCTTCCCAGGCCGGTCGCTAGTTTCCGGAATACTTCCTCTAAGACACTGGTGAACAATTTCGGAAGATAGCGGGTCACCCTGCTTTACACCATTATTTATATTAAATGTTGGACCGAGGTGTCAAATTTAATTGCTGCTGTGCTCTGTGTGTAAATATGGCACAGTAAATTGGATATAAAATAGTTCGATGTTTTTTTTGATTTTGAGAAATACTATCAAATGCTTTAGTAAAATCAACGAATGCTATAATATTATGGACAGTTGAATTCGTAATGTTTTTCAATAATTTCATTGACGGTGTGAAGATGATCGGTAGGTGACATACCATAAACCGAAACCTTGCTTGAACGGGAAGTTGTGCGTCGTCCAGCTGTTGAGAGATCCGTTGTTCGATAATTTTAATGAATGTTTTGTACAGATGAGAGATTAGACTAATGGGACGATAATTATTGATGTCAGATTTTTCGCCTTTCTTGTGCAGCAATATTATATTTCAAAGACAAAAATTTTCAGGAAACTGGCCAGACTTGAGTATTGCATTAAACAAACTATTACATAGGACGAAAGGATGATTTCGCCTGTTTTAAGAACCTCGGTTGTTATTCCATCTTCACCGGGAGATGTGTTGTATTTTAACTTTTTTATTGCTAGCTGGACTTCATAGCGGGTTATTGGAAGAATATAGTCAGGGAATAAGTAATTATCGGAGCCGAGGTTGCAGGTAGTTTCGGTACTATTGCTAATATTTTGTTTTTGAGGTTGCGAATAAAGCTTTTTATAAAAATTCGTGCTAATCTATACTTATAATAAATCTGTAGAAAAGTCGTTTCTGTACATTGAAAATAATTTAAAAAAAATTAGCTAGGGTGATAAAGGATAATTTAACAGAATCCATGTTCCAACATTTTGGCATTTTTGTCTGTTAGTTACGAGAGTTGCAGTTAGAGGTTTAGCAAAATACGATTTTTATATATATTTTTATTTATTTAGTTTAAATATACATAAAAAAATAATTCTAACTTATAAATTACTGTCCTCAATGTTAGAGGAAACAACGCGAATGGGAAAAATTCCCACGGTCGTCTACCCGATCTCCTTATTCATCATTTTGTTGCGATCGGCCGCCTTATCACACGGACGCTCGTTTTTACGTAAAATAATTGTTCTACCTGTGACACCGTTCATAACTATGTAACATCTCCCTCCGCAGAAAAGCAACTATTCTTGAGAGGGAAAAGTTGCTAAGATTTTGTTGACTATAACTTCATGGGGGTTAATTGTAGTATCCATTTCGTGTTCATTCTTTTTGTCTTGCTTCGTGTGGCGTGGTATTTTTGAGATTTGGAGCCGAAATCCTTTATAGGCAATTCCAATACCAAGTGCACTTGCAATTAATTAGTATTAAGTAAATTGGAATCTTGCCTATGATATATTATATTGTCGTTGACTTATTTAATTCAACTGGTGTCTGCAGGGCTAATCTTGAATTAATTGAGTGAAGTTTCTGGAGGTTAATAGAGTTTCATACTATTGCTGATGTTTTTGTCTCCTTTGGTCTGGGCTAATAGTCAGTTCTATTATATTAACGGCATATCCTTTCACATGGTCATTAGAATTTTCGATAATAAAATTGGTGTCTTGACATTGCAGTTAACCGGTGATAAGAAAACTTCCTTGCACTGTCTTATATATTTCATAAGCACAGAAAATTTTAACTTGTTGGATTTGGGAAGCTTAAGATGTAATCGATAGAAATCATCTATTGCTTCATCTTTGAGTATCGCATGAGTTGTTTTAAAAGATTTGTCAATTTCGTGAATTTTGATCAAGTGAGTAATACAGTCCGGTTTCTCTTGAATTATGTAATTAATAGGCTTTTTACACAGGTATAAATAATTGATCTTCGGGCATTCAGCCTCTATGTACAACGAATTATTACTGGGATATTGCTAGGAACGGTTGGCTAGGAATTAGGATTTTATTATATTTATTGGAAACAACTGATAGCCGATAAAGATCATAGGACTGGGGTAGGGTGATTGGAACTTTTTAAAACTAAAATTATCTTATCCTCGACATAGAAGTAACCTAATTTAATAATATCATAATATCTAGTTTCTAAGCTAAGTACTTCATCTTTTGAATATCAAAGGCTAAGTTTCCTAATCATTTTCTTACACTAATAATAGAATGAGGAGTTCTCAATGCACGAGTGAACCTAAAGTATTTTCTATTCTATATATTCACTTATAATCATAAAATATTGAGCCACTATGGGCATAAATTTTCTACATTATTGGCATTTTTTAATAATAGTATTAAGAATTTTAGTTAAATTATTTCTGATTTTGAACATGTTATAAGGATTTTAGAACTATGAATAGATCACTTTTTAGCTAAGCTAATATGCTCCATTAATTTTTGATTCTAATTTATATTCATTATTTTTGAAGTACTGTTATAGCCATTATTATACCTAATTGCATCAGCGTAATCAAGGTTTCCAGATATACTCTTGATTACAGATCCCAAGCCATTAATGAGCCATCTTTTAACACGATAATGGCCAAATGTGTTCAAAAAGCTGATTGCTCTGGTCCAATTTATTTTCGAGGTAATGCAGATGAGGTTCATAAAGAGATGAAGATTTGTTATTCAATTACAATTTAACATCGGATATTTGGATTTAGTCAATACCGTTTGATTTCTAATTTCGTCTAAATCTATACTATTCAAAATGAAATGATAGTGTGATATGAGTTTTGTATTGCCTAATTTAAATGGAAGTATTCCAGGGCTAGATTCCAAAGAATCAGTCGTTACATCCTGTCCTTGCGCTTGATGGAGTAAACTCATTAGAATTCAGCATAATTTCTAACAAACGAGTACTTTTGGGGCACCCGTTTTCAAACGGGATTTAGGTACAGGGCCTCTTTTTTTCCTAGTATATGTATGTATTTGGTAAATTAGTGACGACTGGTATCATGTATGAAATGAGAAGCTAATTTTGGCCTGCTGGCCAAAGGATTTCTTATAGAAATACATCTTTGGTTAGTCGATTTATTTGTTTAAACGTAAAATATTTTTAATATTTGGCATGATAATAACTTATGTAATAAACTTAAGACAGACCTTATAAGAGAGTCCTTTAAGTAGAGACTAAATATATTAACCGACTTGGTATTACATGGATCTCACAACTTTTGTACGGTAGAAAGACTGATCTGCGAGACTTGGGTTTTTTTACAGGATGTTTTTGATGGCATCTCACTTCTTTTTGAAGAGTCCCTACTTTTTGGTATTATCTTACTTCTAACAAAATTTTTGTTAAAAGCTTTGTCTTATGATATTTTCTTATTCTACAGTATTCCATTATTATACAGTAATAACGATTCATTAACTGCAATGTAACCTTGTAATGCTATACATTTATTATGGATTACAAAGTTATTTATGCAGTTTGGTGTATTTGGAAAACTGGACCGAAATTTCAAAATTATTTAATTTTTCCTATGATTAAGACTCTAAAACTCTATTTGTATTCTAAATTTGAAGCTTCTATGTCTGCTAGAAGTGCCTTGGACTTTTGATGATCGGTGAGTCAGTCAGTGAGTGACAAAATTTTAGAAACTTTAACAAGTTGTCATTCTTAAACTACTGGTTCAAATTGACTGAAATTTTAAATATACCGTGTTTATATAATGCCTGATTAGTTACTGAAAATTCAGGTTTCTTGTTTTATCCACAACGAAGTTATAGGGGGTCGAAAATGGCCTGAATTGCTTCGAGAAAGAAAAGTATGGTACGGCCGTGCCGCTTTTTTTGCTCGACTTGGGGGGCACTGCCGTGCACCCAGATTTTGTCTAAGATCGCTTAAAGGTTAGATACCTCAATAGATCATAGCAATCAAATGACGATAAACTATGAGGGTTTTTGCATCGTTATTTGTCGCATTTTCTATCAAAACTATACTTCCCGCTGATACACAATTACGAAATTTATTAAGAAGTTAAAACTTACGGCACGTTTAAAGGAAAATTCCAAAATTATTTTTCAAAAATTGACAACTTTTTTGTATTTGTGTCACAGAAACAAACTATTAGGTACAAATTTTAATCTGTACTTAATTTGATACAAAATGACAACTTTAATAGGTTATTCTTTTGGTGTATCTCCATTTTTGAATCTGGTACGTAACTCTCGGGTCATGAGTATGACTTAAACTCGACCGAAAATGTTGATTATTTCATAGATAGAAATGCCTAAAAACGTGCTTTCTATGTATATTCTATATACCAATTATATATTTACTTAAAATATGTTACTAATTTAAAAACTATACAGGAGCTAATAAAAGTTATTTTACAAAGAATATCGTGAATCCAAATAAATAAATTAATAATTAAGGCTGTTTGTAATATCTCTATTTCTTAATTAAATAATCATCTCATTCAAGCGGGCAAAGCCGCGGGCAGGCAGGTATAAAAATCTTCTACCTCGGAAATAGGATGTGTACTTACAGGAGCATAAGCTTGTATGACGGACAAGAATATCACCAGAAATTTTGAATTTTAAGACTGCAATTTTATTAGAATATGGCACAAATTCTATTATGTTGTTTTCCCATTTTTTCGATATTAAGAATCCTATTTCGTACATGCTGCTCCGTTCGCCGTAATGATAAAATATGTTTTTATTAGTCTATTGTATTTTCGCCTTCTTTTCTCACTTCGCTTAACCCTACAATATCATAATTAACATCTCCAAACGCATTTTCTTACTCGACTAGCCTATAATTGGATTGCAAATATTGAACATTGAAACTAAGAATGTTAATTATTTTCTCGAAATCTATTTTTCCATTTGTATTTGCTTGAGTCGTCTGACGGAAAGGAGATCCCGCCCGGAGATTCATTTCACCTCTGGCTTTCACCCCCGCCTCGAGGTTTATCTGTCCAGTGCATTAACAGGACCAACGAGGCCGCCGGGCACTCGGGGTTTATTTTTACTTGTACTTATCATGGCTGAATGGAGAAGGGAAACGTCTATCGTTTAACCTACCACGCTTGTCTACTGCGGGTTGGTAGGTGAATAGTAAACCTTCTGACTCGGTCTGCCACTGCTGCCGTTGTCGTTTATATACGATCATCCGCCACCAGATTTAGTTAATGCCCTATTCTGACACTAACTGTTCCAATTGAGCCTCAACTTTGCATATTGCTAAGCAACCTGCAATTGGCAATGCCGATTAAATAATAGTCTTTTCTGCAAAGACTACAAATTTCTTTCCACAGAAGTTATTTTCTATCAATATGAGATCAATCATCAGCCAGAACATTTAACAAACTATTAATGAACTTATGCTTATCGAGGTCTTAAGATGCATTTGATGAATACCATTAGTCGATTTCTACGACACCCTAGGTGAACGAGATAGGGTTGGCCTATTCTGAACCGGTACCAACACGGTCAAAATCATTATAATTAAATAACGTCTAATATCAGTAGTCTGTATAATTAGGACAGAAATTTTTATTGCAAAAGAAATAAAACAAAATCCCATTACTTTTGGAAATTTATGTTATAGAAATTAAAAAAACGGTTTCGAACAGGTAATATATATAAAAACAAAGCCTCATACCACATTTACTGCACATAGTCGTTTAGCTTTTGGTGCACAGCTTTCAACGTCTTTTAAGCCCAAAAGTAGGGAAAATGATTGTATCCATCATTTTTTATGTCTAGAGTTGGCCTTAGACTACTTTGATGCTGGTCCCGTGGTGGTAGAGAATGACAACTTTCAAATGGTTGCTGTCGCCCAGAATGTAAAAACCCTTGTAATATGATGCCGGCGATGACGAAACTTCTTTAAAACTCATATGATTTATGTTATTTATAAAAGTATGCCTGCGATATAAAATCCAGCTATTGTTCACGCACATGTCTAAAATTTGGGAAAATATGGGTAAGTACCATCGGTGGCTTTTCATTTCCGTTCTGTACAAAGCCACTAACATATCTGCAAGGTCGACACCAGCCATATAGGCGTTGTAGTGCTTTATTATATTGGGACGGGGCAGCAGCTCTCTATTTTAAATCCTTATTGTACCGCTGTATAACTTAAACAGGTGTTTCCGAAACACAACTACTTGCAACAGTGACCACTTTGTTGTCATGCCATTTTACAACACACATTCTGTTTTTGTTACAAACTAGACCCACCGTAACGTCTTTTAGGCATAATCAGTTGCGACTAGTTTCGGGTACACAGTTATTTTAGTAACTAGTTACAAAGCATTTCCTTACGCTTACTTTTATAGTTATGATTACAGAAAAAGTTACATGTTTTCTTTAATCATAACTGTTAAAAGTTTTATGATTACGAAAATGATTGATTAGGAATAAGGTTATTTTGTCTTTGATACTAATATTAATTGCCTATATTCCTAGAATTTTAATGTTTGAATAATTATATTATTTATTTAAATGTTTATTATTTTTTACATTTCACATTTATATACAAACAAGCGACCCGCTCGCGGCTTCGCCCGCTTTAACTACTGAATTATTCATGTAATGTACCTATGTTTGCAAAACACTTAAGATTACCAATGTGAAAATTATTTAAACCTTAATGCAACCCACATTTTTGTACTTCCAATAAGGGTGTTCCAATTGTTTAAAAAAACAAACTTAAACAAATGACACAAACAACAGAAAACTTTAACGAAAGAAATTATAAACAACAGCACACTTAGATACTATTCTCTTACCCAAAAATACTTAAACGAAAGATGTAACCAACTATGTCGCGTTGAACTACATTATAATTATTGGATAACTCTGAAATGCGTACAAACGCTTCTAAATTAACTTTGCTATAGAGCCAGGCGCAGAGTTGAAGCATTCTCTCGTCCATCTCCGTTGTAGCTCCGAACGACATCTGGGCATTGACACAGTATGGAATTGGAAGGATTATCAAAGGATAGAAAGTCCCTAGGAAGTAGTCTTACGTCTGACCTCGGGCGGCCGCGTATGCCACGGAGTGCTGCATCCTTTAAGATGCAGGTGACCCCGATACATTGCGCAGCGGAATGCGTTGGGACGCGAGACGACCAATGTGTACCTCTCAGGCTTTCTATTTTTATGTTGCTATTGATGACGTGGTGTTCCTCAATTAGTATGGCGGCCTTGCGTCACTCGACGGAGGATGAGGGTTGTGGACACTACCTGCAGGATTCTCGTTTTGTAATACTTGCTATGGCGTTGTGATGTCATCAGTGTATAGTGCGTGAGAGCAGGTGATAAAAATGCATGTCCTGAGGAACTCAGGGCAGCGATCGAGTCCGCTGCTAGACCCTCGAAACTCTCAACTCTCACGCAAAAATGTTTCTGTCACTAGAGGCAGGGGAGGCAAATACACGCGTGACGTGCTGGGGGGTTCCGGCTTCTGAGCACTTAATGAAGTAGGGCCCGAGTGTGCAGACGCGGTCGATATGCGTGCTACGTTGAAAGAAGACTACCTCCTTTCGGAGTTGATCGCTGTTGCGGGCGTAGTATAACACCAGAGTGGTATACCCGACTTGCCAAACACTGCTCGCTTCGTGGGGTGGATGTGCGACTGGAGAAGTGAGAGGAATATCTTCTCGAACAGCTTGGCGACCGCGCTAAGGAGGGGTTATAGATCGGTATCCTTCAAGCTGCGGGGTCTTCCCAGCCTTGGGCAAACATGAATGAGCAGGCCTTCCTTGCATGCCCGGGGGAAAAGAAGACAGGCGGGTGCGCGGATCCATTGTTATAAGCATATATAAGGTTGCGGGGCGCGGGGGGACGCGTGGTGGGCGGGCAGCCCGATAACAACAGCAAGAATTTTTTAGTATCGTAATGGTAATTTTTAAACCTGTGCTACTTAGTTACTTAAATCTGTGGGTACTTACTATACCTTGAAATGAAATGAAAACACGTGAACAACATTTTAAACGGGTACGGGCAAAGGTAACTAATATACTTATTTATATACTGAGAGTAAGGGATGATATAGCTGTTCTCTAAAACTGTTTGTAATTTCAAAATATTGTAGAGAGCAAAGGTTATCTTTGGTTAACGTAGAAAATTAACAAATTATATAAAGGAAGCTCAACAGGGTCTTCTTTCCCCGCTGATTCTCCCAAGCCCGTTCCCTTGGCTGTGGTTTCGCTAGTAGTAGATAGGGACAGCGGGAATCTCGTTAATCCATTCATGCGCGTCACTAATTAGATGACGAGGCATTTGGGTATTACGCCGCCCGCTTCGTCCTCAGATGAGCAACACCCCATCAACGGGCATACCCGGGAGCACCCAAATCGCCCTCTAGCTCCCTCAGCGTTTGGGTATGGCATTGTGCACATGGTGGGCTTGTTCCTTAAGGTCTTGGCAACGAGGGCCTCGCAAAAAGTTACCGCGAGAGGTCCTAGGAACAACGGGAGTGCAGCACCCGTGTCCACAGGACCCCTATCACTCAGTCCGGCGTCGCCGTCGTGATTGAGCTCGTCATCTGGTTGAACCTGGTCCAGTTCATATGTGACCCCTTCAGAACAAGGCACGGTATTGCACCGTAAACGTTACAATCTAGCCCGAGGAGTTTCTGCATTTCCCGAAGGGATGCAGCACTCCATACACCGCGCCAAGAAATGGTGAAGGACGTCGTCCGGACACTCCCCGCAGGCAGTCCTAGTCTACCAGCGACCATTTCGACCAGCTCCTCGTTCCTCCCGTATTTACTACGTTTGGCCCGATGAGACTCGTCGAGCGGCCTGCTGCCCGAGACCACCTGTGTGTCCAGCATGACACCCGCTCCACCCTTGGACCCGATGAGGTCCGGCTTTCTAAGTCCCAGTGACGTGGCAAATCTTGGCTCCAGCTCGACCTTCCAGCCCCTCTTGGTCATCGCCTCAGCGACAACTCTCGTGACCAAATCATGGCGTTTGATGCGTCCGCCGTGCGTTCGGTGGCACTGCTGGATCACATGTGCAGCTGTTTACTGACCATGCAACCAGCCCGACACCTTATGTTCGCCCTCCTGACCGATTCGCCGCCCTCTTGAGACCCTCACTCTTGAGGGCGAGAGCATTGAATATGGCAGTGGACGAACTGCACGTAATCGCGTCCGCTTAGTTGCCCACATCTTTCCCTTATCCATTTAAGTGGCAGTCCTGGTGTCGTGAGGATTCGCGGAGTTCCGAACCCATCAGTCGACGTGTGCAACTTCTCCCGCCAAACTTAAGCCACGGATGTTGTGTCATCGGGGCTAGTTACGGTCCGAAACTTGCCTGAGCAACCTTCCTGGCCCACTTCAAGCTTCCGTCGGGATCACCCTGTCGGTGTCTGGCGGCGGCCCGCAGCCGCAGGCCAACTCGACTCGGCCGAGCCGACCATACCTCCCTCGCGATGATGGTCGGGACCATCGTTCGCAAGCAAAGGCAGGCCGAGCCCCACCATCTCGAACGGAGCAATAGTAGTAGCCAAAGGGCACATCAGCCGACGTAGCCTCAGCAACTTTTTCACTGCGCCCCGGATCTGGACATCGAGCATTCTGAGTCTGTCGTCCGATATAGTTCCAAGCACAAGACTGTGCAGGAACTTCGGACGAGGTGACCCCTTACACCACCGCACCACACAGTCGACGGACTCCTGCATTCCCACCCGGGACCCCGCTAGGAGGACCAGGTCGTCAGCGTCGGCCAGAGCCGAGGTTCGCTTGCCTTCTAGCCCGTAACCGACTCCCTTGGGCAGGGATGCGAGGATGACGTCCATCGCCAGGTTGAACAACACTGGCGAGAGCGGATCACCCTGGCGGACTCCTCTCCCCACTGACAGGTTGGCTATATCTCCCTTGGACGGCTAAGGTGGTAGTTGCCGTATTGTACAGACGAGCCATGTATTCGCAGAATTTTCTTGGTAGTCCTCGGGCTCCCAGGAGCTCAACCAGTGCCTTGTGAGACACCGTGTCGAACGCCTTAGAGAAGTCGAGGACTGCCACGTGACACTCCCGCAACTTCCTCCTACTGTCCCCCAACACTGCGTCGAGAACTGCAGTGTTCTCGAGGGTGCCGTCCGTATGGACAAACCCCTTTGCCTTGTGTCGGGTGGACAACAATCCAGCAGCCTACGTGCCAGGATTGCGTGGAGGTGTCGGAGTGGCACCGACGCGATCGAAATCGGCCGATAGTCACTCGGTTGCAGAGGCGTGTCAACTTTTGGCACGAAAATTGTGCGACACTGCCTAAGTGGTTCGGGAATTTCGCCCGACATCAACCATGAGTTGAATATTTCTGCCTTCACGGGAATGGGAACTGAACGCCACTCATTCGCACGGATACCGTCCGGACCAGGCGCGGATTCTAGGTCGACTTTCACAGCCTTGACCTCGTTTACCGAGATCGGCTGCCACAGTGAATCAAAACACGGCTCCTCGGCACCCGCTGCTCGCCTGACGGCTTGCAGGGATTCTGCCGTGGGCCCAGGGGCTTCCGACACCTCCTCGAGGATAGGTCGCCAATAGGCTTCCAATTCCCCTAGGCTGTGCTTCAGCCCCCGGCTTTGGCCGGTGATTATTTCAGCTGCAACTCGACCCGTACTTTTCCGATACAGCTCTTGCACCCTCGCATACTCTATTCGTCTCCTCTTTCGGCTAGACATCTTCTCTAGCGCGACTTTTGTTTGCAACGTGTCACAGTAGAGGCGCCTCGCGGCCCTCGCTCCCAGCCCGCATCGCTTCCTTCGTCCCTCGGCTAATTTCAGCAGCCTAGACAAAGTCCGCTCTGCGTTCGGACTGATATTCGCTCGGACTACGGATTCGGGTTCACCAGCGGTCGGCACGTCTTCAGAGGATACTTCTGCGCACGACGGCAGCGCTGACTGGGAGTGCTGGTCAGCGCACGGGCACCCGCTCGCTATAGGGACTGTCGCGGAAGGAGACATTTCCTCCAGGAAGGTTTTCACCAACCCTTTGTAATCTGCCCCCCGCTGCTTGCCCTTAACCGCCTCCAGCGTCCGGTGGAGCTGGGGCAGTTGAGCGTACAGGTCTCTGCCCGTGCACTTGCCGTTCTCCTTTGTCAGCTGCGCCTCCGTTTGCGCTAGTAGAAGAACCTCTTCTTCGCGCCATCTCCGCTTCACCTCGTTCGGAGCGGCCTCTGCATTCGCCTCGACGGGGTGGGTCTTGCGTTTATGCTGCCCAAGCCCCGCCTTGGTTCTAAAGGATCGTCCACATATGGGACAGATCCAACCTTCCGACGAGCCCAGGTTCACGACAGTGGCCCCAGGCTGAGTCGTAGGGGTGGGATTCTGGCCGCTCCCCGACTCCTGTGGGAGGTCGGGGTGGTCCTCAATATATATATTTGGATCCATTGCTTGTCAGTTTTTCCCAAATGACGGCCGGGTTTCAAGCCCGACCGTCAAGGTTCGCCCTCGACACTCGGTATGTCTCGCCGAAGCGTGCCGATAGACTTGGGGGCCCCCATCAGACTACTGAGCGCATCCCTGCGCCCAGCCCGACCCTGCACTGGCCCTTCCGGCTCGCATCCGAGATGGTCGTGGATGCTTGCACACTCCGTAGAGGAACCGGGCTCCACTTTATCGTTCCCCACCTCAAGTAGCCCTTGCTCGAAGTGGTGACGAACAATATAGTGGACTCATGCTTAGCCTCATTATGCGTTGTAAGACTATCACCAAGAGGCCTCGCATCTCGCAACAGCTGCTAAAGAGATGCTTTATGGTGAAGTCCCTCCTCCCACTATTGGCTTTCGCTGCTGATTTTCTCCGGGACTTTGCGTAAAGCCTTGTAGATTTTCCACATAATGAAAATTATTATAAAAATGTATATAATGATCGTAGGCCAGCTGGGAACAGCCATGATAATAGGCCAATCTATTTCTTTATAATAATGTAGTCCTCGGAATTATCTATGCTTTTAATTTCAAGTGATTTGCAGAGTTGCATCCTTCTGATATGTTTCTACATCCTTCGTTTAGGTATGTGTACTCTTCGTTACCAAGTACAAGGAACTTGGATTGGGAATAATTGTTAGGTTATATTTCATCAGGAATGGAAATAAAGATGTACATAACATATATCTCAGGAGCAATGGAAGAATTTCTAGATGAAATTAAGAAATGTTCTGTACTATATGCTTTCACCGTAATAGACTGCTCTATTTTATTAATATCAATAATATTAATCTCTGTAACTGTTTTAAAGGAATAGTTTTTGCAAATTTTAATAATTCTAAAATTAAATTTCTAGGGCTTAAAAATAACTAGGGGTGTATTACACCTAACTTTGTAAAATGTCATATCATCTTCTAGTAACATTAACCTATCTAAAATAGATATGTAAAACTAAAACCTAATTGGTACGTATATTTTCTAAGAAAATGCAATTGATTAATAAAAATTATAAGAATGAAATGTATATTCCTTAAAACAAATGTTAGACGATGTTGATTTTCCATTTATCTTACTTAATTGATCTGAAAATTCATTTATTGTATGAATTGGCTAACGTTATTGAATGTCGCTGAAAGTTTTGAATATTATTAACTGAGTTATGAATTTTATTAATTTCATTTTCAAATCTAATGGCGTCGTTGGCGTCTAGATTTCCTGTTATAACTTTTATTACTGAACCTAAACCATTTATAATACCACGCTTAACTCTAGAAGTAGGATTAAGAAACAATAACTTTTTATTAATTAAATCTAACTTATATTCTATTTGATCTCTGTAGGCTTTATATATCCTCTCAGATGAAGTATTAACTTCTGCATTTTTAGTACTCACGTACAATGATATGAGTTCTTTAAAAGTGAACTGCAAATGAGTTATATTATAGGTACAAGCAAGGTTAAATGTATCATTCTGTTTGAGAATTTGACCTTCTTTAAATAATAAAATTCCATGTGTATTATCTATAGGGTCTATGGTTATTTTGGCTCCTACCTGGAACACGAGGGCTCCGGTAATGAGGGAACAAGATGAGGTCTTCGTAGCAACTTAAGACGAACTCTATTAGAATTAGTGTTTGGATGATTATTTATAATCTCCGTTATATTATTATAGTACAGTTTTATTATTTTATACGGACCTTTGAAGTCTGATATGGCTTTATCTTTGAGCGCCGTTTTAGCAACTTGCTTATACACTGTTTCACCTACCTTATATATTTTTCTTATGTTGTTCTTTAAAAATGTTGCGACTTTTTTCTCAGTATTATTTACTGTGGTAAATACGTTTTTAACTAATGTCTTAGAATCTATAGTTGATCTATTGTCTCCTCTATATTTCGAACTGGGCGTTCTTTTAAGATGAAATTGCTTAGCTTGTCTGTCATTATCGTTATATTTAATTAGTAAATTTTTATTTTCGTTATCTGTTTGGGAATGGTTAGTGGATACTAAGTTATCAGGGTCAATTGTACTGATGTCCTTACTGTCAGTTTTGTCATCAGTCTCTGATGTGGGAATGTTATGTCTGTCATTGTTGTCAGGCTCCATGTTATTACAATTATTATTACATGGTACAAGAGGAACCTGTGCTACGTTTTCAGTAGTTTGTGCACCTACGTCTTGGAATATTTGGTCAATTAAATTGTCATCTTTATTATCATTAGAATTCACGGTTGATAAAGATTCTATACTATTTTGAAATAGTTTTGTCCTAGAAGGGGCGTCGGCATTTGTATTTTGTTTGCCCTTTTTATATACACTGTTATAGGGACGTAATTTAAATTTAGCTATGTTACATATGGTTCGTCCTTCTGAATTAGAATTGATGGCTGTGGTTATAAATTTTCCGTTTGTAACATTAATAATAGCAGCAGGGGATATTAATCCCTTAGACCAAACATAGTCATCGTAAATATAAAATCCGTCAGTATAACTTGTTTTTAAAGTGATAAGTTTTTCACACTTTCGTTCTACTTTTATAAGTTTCGTAGGATAGTCGAAATAAATAGGTATGTCGGCTGTCGCAGTATGTAGTATTTTATTTTTCAAATTAATATTACTAGATAATGATTTTAATAAATCTAAACCTATTAGTCCTTTGTATTTAGGATCGAATTCAAAAATAAGGAATTATGAACAATATCACTATTAAAGATTGGGGGTAACGGTAAATTAACTACATGGCTATGTTGTGTTGTCGCATGAGCTGTTTTTATTTTAAATGGTTCATACTCTACACAATTTTGGAAAATAGAATTAAATATAACTTCTGGTGAAATTATTGATCTAGAAGCACCTGTGTCAATTAAAAACTTACCTTTAAATTCGGGTAATTCTATATAGGGAAAATGATCTCTGTCTTGATTATTTAACTTTATTACCTCTTTACGTCTGGATCTCGGCCTAACGTAAAATCCTGTTGGTTACTTATTTCCTCGTTAACAGGTTCATAAGTATTTTGCTCGTCTGGTACATTGTCACAATACTCACCTGGGGTGTAATATTGAGAATACTCGTTGAGCTGCTGCTCCTGTGGCTCGTCAGTGTAGAAAAGCTCTTCCACTGCGAACTGTGGCTTCTCGGGCTTATTAGTTGATCTCATAGTCACATCCGATACCTTTTGTGGTGGATTTAATTGTTGTTGAGGAATGTTATCTACTTCTCTAATATAAAAATTCAAAGTTTTTGAATTACCATCATATCGTGGCATAAAATCTGATATTAGCTTAAAACTAGAATTGTCGCAATTTTCAAAAGACATTTTATCTTTTAATCACGAATAACTCATAAAACAATTCAAATAATTCAATTTAGTATATTATTATTTATTAAAATAATTCGATTTCATTCAGAGTAATTATTTTTATTTAATTATTATTTAATTATCATCACTTAATTCATAATAGTAAATGTCTACGCGATTCGAGCTATATAGACAGATACATTAAAATAGTACGGAAGGAAATATAATCATAATCATAATTTATTGGTAACATTAATTACAAGTCAAACAATAAACAGAATACACATTTAGGTTATATGATAATTACATTATATTACATTGCATTATTTATATTAATTCAACTTTTACACTTTATTTAAATTATTTGAAAAAATTTAATATATAAATTAAAATTGTTGTTCTATCTAATATCTTATAATATTATTTTCTAAAAATTCTTTATAGCTATAAAACGACTTCTCGATTAACCATTTCTTTAGTTTGTATTTAAAAACGTTGACACTAGGAGCATCTCTGACATCACAAGGTAGTCTATTATATACCTCTGGACCCATCACTCCAACAGCTTTAGCCATTTTTGATAAAATTCGACTAGTTGAGACTAGACGACTCGGGAAGCGCATACTATAGAGAACTACATCACTGCGTTTTGAAAATTTTTCGTAGTTTGTTACCACATATACCGCGACGCTGTATATTAACAACGATGGTAATGTCAATATACCTAGTTGTGAGAAATATGGTCGGGCGGAAGTGTCTTGGCCTACTTTAGCAATAATTCGTATCGCTCGTTTTTGAATTCGAAAGAGACGTTCCCAGTCTGCAGCACGACCCCATATGTCTATACCATACTGCAAGGAGGACTGCACTGACGCAAAATAACAAGCTCGAACCGCGCCTGCGGCCATGGTTGACGCCACGCGACTTAACGCAAAACAAGCCGAGGACAGCTTTATAGTTAACTGTTGCATGTGTTCATCCCATTTTAGACTATGGTCCACATGAAAACCGAGAAACTTCGCAACATTTACTTGCTTAATAGAGTTTCCTCTTATTTTTACATTTAATGGCTTATCGACTCGACCCCCAAGATTAAATTTTATAAACTAAGTTTTTTCAGTGTTAAGGACTAAGCCATTAACAGAAAACCACTCATGCAAACAGGTGGTTATATTATTTAAGCCTTGCTCCAAGCTGCTAATGGATGACTCAGCAACTACTACCGCAACATCATCTGCGTACATAAATACTTCACCTTTTTTTATATAATAATTCATCCATAATGTCTAAATTTCATTTTTAAGATTGTTCTATCTGCGACATCAAATGCCTTGGAGAGGTCGCAGAGAAGTAGCGCTACTTGCTTTTTTTGTTCGCGTGCCTCTAAAATTTTTAAAATAACCTCTCGAACCATTAAAGTGGTTGATCGACCACTCCGGTACGCATATTGGCGGTCTGATAGTGCATCTATGTCTAACAAAAAGTTCGTTAGACGGGAAGCTACACCATGTTCCAACACTTTAGCAATAGCAGGGATTATAGCAATTGGTCTGTAGCATCCAGGATCGCTTTTGTCACCTTTTCCTTTATACAGAGGGCATATTTTTACTTCCTTTAGCGGTTGAGGATATGTTCCATTCTTCAAACATTTATTAAATAAACTTTCAAGAGGATAACACATAATATTACTAATGTTACGCAATAGTTTTATAGAAATACCATAAATGTCTTTAGTAGGTTTATTGGCAATTTTTTTAGTTATGAGTAAATAAATCTCTTTAATTGTAAAAGGTTGAAATCTGATACATTTGTTAGAACAGCTGGAAACTTCATTCAAAAACTTATGTGAAGTATTTATATCCGCAAAATTTTGTCCCATTAATGCCGAAACGTTCGTAAATTGTACATTTAAATAATTCATTACTTCTAACTTATTGGAAAAAAGTTGTCCATTAACTTTTTTAATGTCTTCAGTAAATCGCTGGCGAGGTTTGTTATTTTTGCCCGATTCACGTTTTAATATATGCCACATAGTTTTAGTTGTATTGTCGCTTATACTTATTAAGTTACTATAGTAAGAAGTTTTCTCTGATGTCAATTTGTTTTCATAAGTTTTTTTAAAATCTTCAATCATATATTGTAAATGTAAATTAGTTGAAAATTTATTAGCAAGATCTGTCATTAAATCTAAAATATACTTTAAATTTAGAATGTCATTTGTAATCCAGGTTGTATTTTTAACTTTCATTGGTTGTTTATTTATAAAAGGGAAGCATATGTTTATTTTATTAATTAGTATATTTATGATCGACTTAGCCAGGAGCTCACATGAATTATTCTTTTCACATATATCTGGCCAATCTATACTTTCAATAGCAATAATAAAGTTATGAATACAGGACAAAGTGCACTTACGTATCTTTTGGGTGTGGTCCGATGGGGAGGAAGTTATAAAAAACTCACCGCGCACAGCGAAGTGATCACTTATGTTCGTCACGACGGCTGAAACAGTATTATTATTACCTGAAAAATTTATATAAACATGGTCTATCGAAGTTGCTGAGTGTGATGTGACTCTCGTTGGAAAATCGACTATATTTTTGAAATTATGGCATAGCAATATATCATGTAATTTTTTATATTCCGAACTATTTCTTAAACAATTAATATTAACATCTCCAACAATTATACAATTTTTATTACTATGGCTTAAGTTATCGAGAAGTCGTTCTATAGCAACCAGAAAGTCGAATAATAATGTCAAATTCGATCTATAAATACAAATAACAGTAATATTAAAATCAATTAAATCTATCGCAGAAATTTCACAGCACTTTTCTAAAGAAAGTTTGCAAATATCTGCATTTTCCTTTGCAATAATACATTTATTAACATATATACATGATCCGCCATGCAGCGACTTATTTCTACAATAACTAGACATTAATACAAATCCGTCTATATTAATACAATTTAATTGTTTGTCAGTTAACCAATGTTCCGTTAATGCTAATACATCACAGGACAGGCTTTTTTTTAACAATACCTCAAGCATTTTCGTCTTATTGTTTAACGATTGAATGTTTTGATGACATATAACTAAACGAGATGTGTAACTATCACTGTACTTATCCATCTTGCTTTGTACCGGTGTGACCGTTGGCGCCGCGTCCAAAGGGCGGCCGCACGGCACGCCCGGCGCCGCTTCGAAACCATTCACTTACTTCAGTGCGTGGAGGCCAGTTATCGGGACACATGAAATATTAAAATTTACTACTCGGGACTTTTATGATGAAAGATGCATAGTAGTTATGTTTCAGTTTCATTTTTTCAACAATGTACGCATCGTCCGGGCATTTTTTTCCATATAGGATCTGAGCGCATCTTCAGTCGTATCTGGTTTGAAGAAACGCGCATGAATTTTTTTCACTCGCTCCACAGTTTGCAACTCACAATCAAACGACCCACTCCCTCGAATAACTTGCCGTTTATTTGTTCTGGAACGATAGTGTACTTTTTTCCAGTTTTTCTCGTTACTTCCCACATCATTGGTAACACTAACGTGCGAATTATTAATTTGAGAAATGTTATTTTGTATAGTCGCGAGTTCCGTTGGTGTCTTTGTAGTCTCACTTGTATGAATGTCGTTAGAATTTTCGTTATTACTCGATTGGTTTACCTCTGATAGTTCTCGGCAGCGCTTTAAAGCGTCCGGATCACCTGACTCAGTGTTTAGGCGGGCTTGTCGAACGGGTCGCTGCAGCGCTTTTTTTTCTAAATTTTTCTTTGATTCCTCGGGGGTAATCGATGATTTTTGATAACACTTTAGCTGAGATATAATGACCATTTGACTATCTATTATTATATTCTGATCATCAATCTTGCTTTCCAGACTGCTAATCTTTTCAGATAAACCCAACACTGTCTTTTGTAGATCGCGTATTAGATTTTCTAGCACTTTTTGAGACATTTTACTTCTATTTTACAATTTTTTACAATTTTTTATGCACAGTCACCCGACGCGTGACGCGTCGTCGTGACGTGAATCGAGGCGAGGTGATAGCAAAGGAACTTGGATAACGAGAGTACTCACCAAAGAAACCTCTGCATCTCCAACCGGGACTTAACTGCTTGGCAGAACCTCCGATGCTTAGGGTGCTCCGCTGGTCTCGCCTTCGTAGATTCTTCTTAATAGATCGCGGTAATAACGATTGAAACCGTTCGCTGGCTTTTAAGAGTTATATTATAGCCAAACGCCGCGATCCTACCGACTGCGCCAGTTAAATTACGCAGGCGAGAAAAAGGCTTTTTTAAAATTATTTATTTATTTAATTTTACAAAGAACCTTTCTGTATCAAAGCAAGTTGAAGACAAAGAATATTAATTAAAAATTTATATTATTGAAAATAGTTAATTCAGCAAATATCTTGAAATCCATTGTTTGTTCCCACGAGCTGCAAGTGCGGCGTCAGGGGAATGTGCCTTTACACATTGTTAACTCTCGCCTGGTCGGTTCTCCACCTGAAGGCCTCTGCTGATGATAAAGGCCTCCATCTCCTCTCTTCGCTGGGTAACTGCGTTCCCCCGGCCGATGTAGTGTCGAGGAAGGGAATGCCACATTGGGGAGTGCGTATTTGCGTCCACACCCATGATGACGCGTTGTCCTCTGAGTGCTTCCAGTACCCGCCCAAGATGTTGTAAATGGGGGCCAATGTTGTGAGAGTACTGGAAGTATGCACTCACTGCGTAAATGGAGAGCGCCGGTGGGGTCAGGCACACGTGAACCACCATGCAGTGGCTGGAGCACAAGTCCTCCCGCACCGAGCAGGCGACATCCTTTCTACCTAAGTAGATGGCCGCCTCGCTGCAATCCCCTGGTGGTAGGAGCAGTCCACTCATTGCATTAGCGCTATCCTTTCGTGTATATGGCTCCTAAAGCAGTACCAGGTCGAGCCCGAGTTCAGCGGCTATTGCCGGGAGCTCCATTGTGGCTGCCATTGAGCCCTGCAGGTTGAGCTGCCCGAACCTGATACCAGCAGCGTTGTTAGCCATAGTTAATTCTTTGGAGCTCCCTATCTTCCGCATAACGGCGCGCCGGGCAGTCCCTGGCGTTGGTGGTATGGCTAATCGCATCCTTGCGCCCGAACATCTTGCACGTGGCGCAGCAGGTATTGGTGGCCCTGCACTCCTCCTTATCGTGGCCGTCTTCACCACAGCGCCCACAGGTGGTCACCTTGGATCGGCAGTACTTGACCGGGTGGCCGAACTGTTGGCACTTGTTGCAGTACGTGACTCCTACAAAGTCGTTAACCTCAACGACCTCCCACCCGATATAAACTGCCTGCGGAGAGCAGGCGATGCCTGGCAGACCCACATACACCTGTTTCCTGCCCGCCTTTTCCTAAAGAGCGCCAGGAGCTCTTTCTTCAGGGAGGCCATGTTCCACTCCGTGTCAGCCAGGTTCTGCTCGTACAGTTGCTCCACCAAGTCTTCAAACTTTTCAGTCTGTTCCGCTCCGGATAGGGATATCAGTGGCATCCTGTCCTTAGGCTCCGCAGCAGGGTGGAAGGGATGGCTTTCCGTAGTGCCTCCGCTGCCTTGGCCGACCCAGTCTGTACGATGACACCACCGTTTTCGCACGGCCGGATGCTGCTTATAGTTACCCCAATCTTTGCTGGCTGTACTGAGGTCTTGAGTACCAGCTTTGTGTCAGCGGCAGTCTTCAGCTTCTCCCGTTGATCCTCTGCTGGATACACTGCCACAGCCGGTCCTTGGCGCACCGGAACGGGTCGTGTTGCCTGACTTCTCCCCAGCTTGAGAGTCGCCGCATAGGTTTGCGACGGTACCTCCTGGGGAGGGGGAACGAACCCGGCAGAGACTGGTGCGCCTCTTTTAGCCTCTTCGAGCTTCCTTTCAGTGGCGGCCAAACGAGCCACCAGGAGGCCAACGATGGCGGTGAGACGCTCCGTGTTGGCGCCAATGCTTGCAATCTCCTCTTTATTCAGCTTGCTGATTTTGGACCTTACCGCCTCCATAATGGATTTAGTGTGGTACGATGCGTGGCCCAACACTCCCTCCAGCGGCGTTTCCGTAAGGGGATCCACTGGTATACCCATATTTAAAAACATTGTTTCAGACTCAGCTACCGGTTCTACTGCTGCAAGTTGCCGGCGCTTGGCTTGATCTTCCACTGTCCGCCGGGGAGGTTAATGGCCTCTTCTCCATCCTGGTTGACGCGGCTGTGAAGTGGCGTTCCACTTCTCTCACTGCCGGTTCACCCATTGGCTCCTCCACCTGTCGCTCTCTCGCCATTGGCGGAGCGTGCGGCCGCCCACCCGTTGTTGCAACCAATGTCGTCACGGGGGGCGTGACGGCTGACGATCCAAACCCCTGTGGGGGCGTACGAGTGAGCCCGCCCTTCGAGAATGGCGACAGCTTGCCGTGCTCCCTCAGCAACTTCTCCTCTTCCGTTTCACTCGCCTCTCGTGACACCTCTCGGGCCCCTCTAGCCTCTCGTACCTCACGGGCTAGCCTGACTTCACGGGCCTGTAATGCCTCTCGGACCTCTTGGGCATCTCGGGCCTCTCTGGCCTCTCTGACCTCTCTAGCCTCCCTAGCCTCTCTAGCCTCTTTAGCCTCCCGCATCGCTCGCGATACACGCGACTCGCGATGATCATCTCTCTTCCGTTCCATAGTGCTGGCGGCTCTGCACCACTGACAACCGCCAGCTTCGAATGACAGCTGTCACCACTGTCAAAACTTGCTATAGTCACTGCTGTCACTTAAATGACAAGGCTTTGTCTCACCACAGATAATGTCTCCGCTAAACTGTAAGTGTCACAAGGTGACGCACTACACACGTGCTAATGTCAATTGACACACGCACGTCATTGTCAAAATTTTTGCTAATCTGTTCAATCACTTATGTGGCAAGACTTGTCTAACCACAGATAATGTTCCATAATTAATTGCAAATGTCAAAGGGTAACGCACTACGCACGTGCTAATGTCAGTTGACTCGTGCACGTTATAACCTATAACTACTTTAACTTTAAGATAAAAGATAAAATAGGCACCAACCTGGCTAGGGTCCTCTTACCCTGTACGAAGAAAGCGCACCACCACACCGCGCACCTGCGTGGGCGGATGCCTCAAAACACTCCTCCGCACACTACACAAGTACGGCACAAACCACGTGTCACTATCACCAACGACTTATTATAAGTCTTAACTATAACTGTGTCACTATCACTTTGTAGTACATGTATTGATATAATAATCAATAAGAAAAAAGGCACAAAGGAAAACTCTCAGGTCCGGAAATTCGGAAAACTCGCGAAAACCAGACAAAAGAGCAGAGCTGCGCGCACACGTCCATCACCTACGAATGTCGGCGACGAAGTAGATAGGGACAACCCACCAACCACCCATGGTCCTACCCGCCCTTTGGGCATACGGACCGAAACTTTGGAGTCCGCACGGTACTTGCGTTTGTCTCACGACGTAGCTCTTTCCCAGTGCGGATTCTTGACTCCTACAAATCTATTTCCTGTCCCTTGCTTGTCAACTCTCCCCATTCTGGGGCTTGACGACACACAGCCATCCCTTCGCGTCCGAGCAGACTTGGATCACAGTTCATATTCTTTCCTCTTGCGGTGCCATTTGTGTGCAAACGCTTGCAATCGCCTGAATCCTTCCGCGCTTGCCACCAGGTCGCCGTGATAGACTGGGCCATACTCAACCCTAAACCAGTCAGTCAGCATCTCATCGTGCTCCTCCGCGTATAAACTACATTCTCACAAAACGTGGTCCCGCGTTTCCGCCTCATGCCCGCAGAAGCACTCGGCAGACTCGCATAGCCGCATTTTATGAAGGCGGAACCTGAAGCATCCATGGCCAGTCAAAATCTGCGAGACAACGTAGTCCGGTTCAACCCACACATATGACATCCTATCAGAGATCCGAGGGAAGAAAGCATGCAGCTCCCTCCCATCCCGCTCGAGCTCCACCTGTCCTACCACTGAGCAAAGATCTCCATTGTGATCAAACATTTTCGCGAGTTGCGCTCCTCACTTGTGTCAAATCCCGGACATTTGCGCGACTCGTCCTGCGCGAACGACTTCCAGATCAGCAGGGAGAGTTGCCGCTTGCACAGGTAACGCTGCGGTACTGACAGATCTGTAAGCCTTCGTGAGCAATACCAGGGCCGGGCGCTGTGTACGGAGAAAAGCGCTCCGCACTGCATAATGTGACGAGCGTCGCCACCATACGGCCGAGCGTAGGTGAGAGTGGCCAATAGGTACCTACGTACAGGATCCTAAGGGCTCTGTACCTAACACCCCAGGTCGATGCCGATATCTCGACACCTTCCCGAAGCACTTCACAGCCCTGAGACCGGCAAAATTCGCATGCTGCACATAGGAGCTAGCCTCGTCTATGCACACCCCTAGCAACCTGGCATGATTCACGTGCGTCACCGAGGCGCCGTCCAGTCTTATCGTTGGAGGTCTCTTAAACTTTCCTTTCATTGTCATCGTCTGCGATTCTCGGCAGAGAAACTGAGACGGTTACGTGTCCCCCACTCAGATACCGCGGTAAGCGTCACCCGAGCTTTATGCTCAATAGCCGCTCGACTCGGTGCCTCAATGGATCGTGACATCGTCTGCGTAAGCCACCATACTCACCCTTCGGGCATAGGTAGCCGCAGGATGTCATCGCGCAGGACATTCCAAAGAGTTGGACCAAGGACAGATCCTTGTGGGCATCCCATGGTGGAGCGTTTCCACACTACCTGGTCTCCCACAAATAACCCAACTCGCCGCCCATTGAAGTAGCTCACCAAAATCTTGTAGATATTTGGCGGGATACCCCCTGTTTGGCTTTTGTCAGGATCATAGGCCACCAGGCGTTGTCGAAGGCCCAGAGATATCAAGCAGGATCAGCTGGACATAGTTCTGCTCGGTACTCGCAACTCGGTCAAGAACTGCGTGCAGTGCTGTGACCGAGACTTTCCACGAGTAAACCATGCTGCGAAAGAGAAACATTGCCCTGCAAGCTTGGAGCGCAAGATATAATTAGGCGTTCCAGTATTTTACCCAGGATAGGCAGAAGAGTAATTGGCCTATACGCCTTTGGATCCGAGAGTGTGTCGATCGTTGCCCTTTGGCAGTACAGGAGCTTTCCTTCCTTCCAGACATCAGGAAATATGCCTTCATCCAGACACGCAGAGTACATTTGGAGCATCTCCGCTCCGCTTGCTCTCCATGCGTGTTTGATTATCTTTGCAGTGATTCCGTCTAGACCGGGCGCAGTATTTGGTAGGTCCTTTATAATTTGCTCAAGATTTTTCCGACTTCAGTCTGAGTTTTCCCACTAGGAGAGCATGCTGCAGCTATTCTCACCGCTCTATGATACGGAGGGGTTGTCATCTGGACACAGCATCGACAGCAGACCGGTCATGGTAGCCTTGGCTGTCGTAGTAATGCCTTCTTCCAGTAAGCGAACACCATACATGACGTTGGAAGGGGGGCGAATCCTGCCCGAGGAGGTTTCCGCTATTCCGCGAGAGTAGGCTATCTCTGCATTTCTCATCGCTTCCTTGTACTGGATTCTGGCACGACGGAGGGAGTCATGCAGCTCTGGCCCGGCTGCTCTTATTCTTGCGCGACTGCTGCCAATCCCGACGCGCTTTCCCTACTGAGCGGCGCATCCTATCCAGCTCTGGTGTCCACCACTCATAACCGCGGTTGCTAGTTTCCTGCCGAGTGCCCAGGCAATCTTGAGCTGTTCGGGTGAGGATACGGCTGTAATCCTCACATATGCTGGCTGCTGGTTTTCGTGTCGATAGTTGGCCCATTCTATAATGAAGCACACCTCGAAAGCGCTCCCAGTTAACACCATTATCACGAAATCGCAGATGTTGTTCGCTATGGTGCACCGAGTCTGGCGCTCCAACTGCACTGACCATGAAAGTAATAAGCTGGTGATCGCTTACGCTTGCTCCTTCGTGTACCTGCCACTGTGACACGTTGACTCCTCTACTTGGTAGCGTCAAATCAACATTAGAGTAGCCGTTCGCTCCTGAGAATGTTGGAGGCTGACCTTCCGCGTTCTGGATTATAAGACTTCTGCCAAGTATGAAGCTTTCGTCTGCGTCTTTCTGTATTCAGTATCGGGTCCTCTTCCCACATATTGCCTGGTTTCGCAGTGCCACAGCGGCGAGTGGGCGTTGCTGTCCATGCCCACTAACACTTTCTGCCCGGCCAACTTATCCAGTACACTGGTCAAGTGCTGTAGGTGTATTGCAATGTCGTGTGAGTACTGACAGTACATAGATATGACGTACATACTCAGACCATGGTGGCAAACATGAGCGACTGCACAATGATCGTTGCTGAGATGATCCAGGAAAGTAACTGCTAATCGCTGGTTGTTCACCATAATGCCTGCCTTAGAGTGGGTCCGTGCTGAAGAGTCCTGGTCTGGCAATATTGCTCCTGGACGTACAAGATCCAACTCCAGCGTCCTGCATATTATGGGTAACTCCTGTGTAGCCGTTGATGATCCTTGTAAGTTCAGCTGCCCAACGCTTATACTGGACGGCTTATCCATAGTGTGTCATTTCCACGCTCCTTTTCTCTGCGAACATCCTCGCTGGGCAATCTTTCGATGCTGTCCTGTGCGATTCCACCACCTTTCTTTCCAAATCGCTTGCATGTGGCGCAGCATGTTGTTTCAGATTTGCATGCCTCTGACTTGTGCCCAGTGTTACCGCAGCGACCACAGACTTCTTCCTTCGACCTGCAAACTTCTCTGGGTGCCCATACTGCTGGGCATTTGTTGCAGCACGTAACCATTATGTAGGTCCGTTACTTCAACAGCCTGCCAGCCGATGAAAACTCGACTCTTCTGCAGAAGTGACTCTCTTAGAGCTGCGGAGCATGCAAAGATAACCGCCAGTGGCAGCCGCGCGTGCACGGTTCTTTTTAAATGCACCTTTGGCTTCGCTTTTGATCCTAGATAGCGGCCATGCACTTGTCCTCCCCATAGTTCTGGTCATGTAGGTCTACCAAAACGTCGTCAAAGCTTGGGTTGCCATCTAGTCTGTTGAAGCAGACTAGAGGTTGCCTTCTTCTCGGCTCCGCAACTCTTAGTCTCGGCGGCATTGCCTCTCTGAGCCTGCTCGCAGCAGCTTCATTAGTGGTCTGGACCACCACTCCAGCATTACCCACTTTCCGGACCCGACTAACCTGCACGAACAGTTTTGCCGAGTCAATTGCCTTTTTAAGCTCGGCCTTCGTCTCTTCCGCCGACTTAATCTCTCCAGTTTTTTCGGCGGCCGGGTACGCCGCTATCACTGGACCCTCCACCCGCTCACCCATCTCAATGGGTTCTCTGTGCTGAGGCAGTTTCAGCATGTTCGCATACGTAGTGCCCTTTGGTTGCGCAGTCGGAACCACCGCTAGAGGCTGCACTGAAAGTTTAGCCTCCGCGGCAGCCAACCGCACCGCCATATGGGCAATTACTGCGCTTAGCCGTTCGGTATGCGCGCCGATCGCTGCCCACCTCATCTTTGTTTAGGCGAGATGTCTTCGCTCGCACCGCGTACATAATGCCCTGGGTCGCCGAGGTTGCAAGGCCTGTCAGACCCTCAACCGTCGCTTCCGCAAGAGCAGTCTGCTTCGCAGAGCCGGGTTGTCTTACCTCGCCTACTCCCGCCGGGGGGGGGGGGGTGCACCCGTCAGAATCCCCGCGACTGGTGGAGCACCATCACTCCTTCCAGTTCTCCGCCCTTAGAGCAGCACTCTCCGCCTCCTCCAACGGGCATACCCGGGAGTACCAAATCGCCCTCTAGCTCCCTCAGCGTTTGGGTATGGCATTGTGCACATGGTGGGCTTGTTCCTTAAGGTCTTGGCAACGAGGGCCTCGCAAAAAGTTACCGCGAGAGGTCCTAGGAACAACGGGAGTCCAGCACCCGTGTCCACAGGACCCCTATCACTCAGTCCGGCGTCGCCGTCGTGATTGAGCTCGTCATCTGGTTGAACCTGGTCCAGTTCATATGTGACCCCCTCAGAACAAGGCACGGTATTAAACCGTAAACGATTCGCTCAAGCCCCAGGAGCTTCTGCATTTCCCGAAGGGATGCACCGCTCCATACACCGCGCCACGAGATAGTGCAGGACGTACGTCCGGACATTCTCCGCAAGCAGTCCTAGTCTACCAGCGACCAATTCGACCAGCTCCTCGTTCCTCCCGTATTTGCTACGTTTGGTCCGGTGAGACTCGTCGAGCGGCCTGCTGCCCGAGACCACCTGTGTGTCCAGAATGACACCCACTCCACCCTTTGACGCAATGATGTCTGGCTTGCGAGGTCCAAGTGACGTGGCAATTCTTAGCTCCAGTTTGACCTTCCAGCCCCTCTTGGTCATCGCCTCAGCGACGACTCTCGTGACCAAGTCGTGGCGTTTGATGCGTCCGCCGTGCGTCCGGTGGCACTGCTGGATCACATGTGCAGTGGTTTCACTGACCATGCAACCAGCCCGACACCTTATGCTCGCCTCCTGACCGATTCGCCGCCCTCTTGAGACCCTCACTCTTGAGGGGAGAGCATTGATATGGCAGTGGACGAACTGCACGTAATCGCGTCCGCTTAGTTGCCCACATCTTTCCCTTATCCATTTAGTGGAGTCCGGGTGTCGTGAGGATTCGCGGAGTTCGAATCCATCAGTCGACGTGTGCAGCTTCTCCCGCCAAAACTTAGCCACGGATGTTGTTTCATCAGGGCTAGATTCGCCAAACTTGCTGAGCAACTTCCTGGCCCACTTCAGCTTCCGTCGAATCCTGTCGGTTCTGGCGGCGGCCACAGCCGCTGGCCAACTCGACTCGGCGAGCCGACCATACCTCCTCGCGATAATTGTCGGAACCATCATTCGCAAGCAAGGCAGGCCGAGCTTACCATCTCGAACGGATGCCTAGTAATAACCAAGCGATACATCAGCTGGTAGCCTCATCCACTTTTTCACCGCACCCCGGATCTGGGCATCGAGCATTCTAATTCTGCTGTCCGATATCGTCCCAAGCACAAGACTGTGCAGGAACTTCGGAACGAGGTGACCCCTTACAATTTCGAGCCGCTGCTGCGGCTTAAGGGGCGCCTTGGAGATGTTGTTCAAGGCTTTGCTCACCTCATGCTCAATTGTCGCAGTTCCGGACGAGTCGAAGTCCACGCCAAGATAGCGCCATCTCTCCACGCAAGACACCTGCCGAAGCTTTTTCTTACCAACCGAGAACGTGTTCTCCGTAAGAAAGTGGTGTTCTTGCGGTGGCCGTCACGCACCATCGAAAGAACGGAGCTCTTACTCCGGTTGACGTAGAGACCCAGCGTCTCATCTATGCGCACCACACAGTCGATGGACTCCTGCATTCCTACCCTGGACCCCGCTAGGAGGACCAGGTCGTCAGCGTAGGCCAGAGCCGAGGTTCGCTCGCCTTCTAGCCCGTAACCGACTCCCTTGGGCAGGGATGCGAGGATGACGTCCATCGCCAGGTTGAACAACACTGGCGAGAGCGGATCACCCTGGCGGACTCCTCTCCCCACTTTGACAGGTTGGCTATATCTCCCTTGGACGGGTAAGGTGGTAGTTGCCGTATTGTACAGACGAGCCATGTATTCGCAGAATCTCCTTGGTACCCTCGGGCTCCCAGGAGCTCAACTAGTGCCTTGTGAGACACCGTGTCGAACGCCTTAGAGAAGTCGAGAACTGCCAAGTGACACTCCCGCAACTTCCTCCTACTGTCCCCCAACACTGCGTCGAGAACTGCTGTGTTCTCGAGGGTGCCGTCCGTATGGACAAACCCCTTTTGCCTTGTGTCGAATGGACAACAATCCAGCAGCCTACGTGCCAGGATTGCGTGGAGGTGTCGGAGTGGCACCGACGCGATCGAAATCGGCCGATAGTCACTCGGTTGCAGTGGCGTGTCAACTTTTGGCACGAAAATTGTGCGACATTGTCTAAGTGGTTCGGGAATTTCGCCCGACATCAACCATGAGTTGAATATTTCTGCCTTCACGGGAATGGGAACTGAACGCCACTCATCCGCACGGATACCGTCCGGACCAGGCGCGGATTCCAGGTCGACCTGGACAGCCTTAACCTCGTTTACCGAGATCGGCTGCCACAGCGATTCAAAACACGGCTCCTCGGCACCCGCTGCTTGCCTGACGGCTCGCAGGGATTCTGCCGTGGGGCCAGGGGCTTCAGACACCTCCTCGAGGATAGGTCGCCAATAGGCTTCCAACTCCACTAGGCTGTGCTTAACCCCTCGGCTCTGGCCGGTCATGATTTCAGCTGCTATTCGACCCGTACTCTTCCGAAACAGCTCTTGTACCCTCGCATACTCTATTCGTCTCTTCTTCCGGCTAGACATCTTCTCTAGCGCTTTCTCTGTTTGAATCGTGTCTCGGAGGAGGCGCCTCGCAGTCTTCGCTCCCAGCCCGCATCGCTTCCTTCGCCCCTCGGCTACTTTAAGCAGCCTAGACAAAGTCCGCTCTGCGTTCGGACTGATACTCGCTCGAACTACGGTTTCGGGTTCACCAGCGGTTGGCACGTCTTCGGAGATTACTCTGCGCACGGCGGCTGCGCTAACTGGGAGTGCTGACTAGAGCACGGGCACCCGCTCGCTATAGGGACTGGCACGGAGGAGGACATTTCCTCCAGGAAGGTTTTCACCAACCCTTTGTAATCTGCCCCCCGCCGCTTGCCCTTAACCGCCTCCAGCGTCCGGTGGAGCTGGGGCAGTTGAGCGTGCAGGTCTCTGCCCGTACACTTGCCGTTCTCCTTTGTCAGCTGCGCCTCCGTTCGCGCTAATAGAAGAACCTCTTCTTCGCGCCATCTCCGCTTCACCTTGTTCGGAGCAGCCTCCTTCATTTGCCTCGACGGGGTGGGCTTACGTTTGTGCTGCCCAAGCCCCGCCTTGGTTCTGAAGGATCGTCCACATATGGGACAGATCCATCCTTCCGACGAGCCCAGGTTCACGACAGTGGCCCCAGGCTGAGTCGTAGGGGTGGGATTCTGGCCGCTCCCCGACTCCTGTGGGAGGTCGGGGTGGTCCTCAATAT